>OX578280.1:30943127-32226460 GCA_951217055.1 Gerris lacustris
AAATAAAATAAAAATTAGTACATGGGTTTATATCTAAAACTGCTTAAAATGCTGTTTTTGAACGTTTATTTTCCAAAATTTCCCGGGGCGGGACCCCCGGACCCCCCACCTATACCGGGGAGGGGGGGGGGGAGAGAGAGAGGGTAGGTTTTAGTCTGGCACCCCCCTTTAGTGGAGGTGCCGAGCCACCCCCGTCAAAAATGAATTCGTACGCCACTGGTGGAGTGACCCAAAGATTCAGTATGAATGATGTCCTGAACAAAATACGTTTTTTTGCCCAACGATATAAACGGAAGCTGCAAGATATTTTTCAAAGGTTTTGACTCATACTGGAAAAGAGGAACTATTAAAATCGCCATCTCTATTATAGCCATTTCTTTGCATTGATAATGGTCTATTAATTGGTCAAAAGCACTTTTGGTAATGACAGTATTTTTGGTGAAGGCTGGGTATCCTAAATTTTGGCATGTAATAACACCTGCCCAAATTATTTGGTTGACAGTTTATTCAATGTTATTTTTCTATAAAACTCCTGAACTTAAAATATAAAATGATAAGAATGGTTTGGAATACTTAACAGCAATCTCCACTTGCAAGGAAGTAGAACATTAATGTTATTTAACATCATCAGGTAACATCTGGTGATGTTATCTGAATTTAAATATCTTTTCAAAATTTCATAATATCTTTTTATGGTTGGCAGTCAAAAAACTAAGACTAAGACCCTTATACATTCCTGCGCTAATGCACCTGAAGTACTCAACACAAACATTTTAAACTTAGCAGTTATGTTATGTATAATAACCCAATAACAGTAAAATTATATGGAAGCCCCGAAAAATCATCCCTCAAAAACTAGGGGTTGAAGCTTAAGGGATTGACATTTTTTATTTAACGGTATCATGTAGGGTGTTAAATGAAAGAGGAGAGCACCCTAAGTACAAATATATATTTGGTTTTATTTTTGTGCCATATCTCCTTGAAAATTGTGTTTTCTTGTCCCCACTCTATTTTTTTTTTTTTTTTTTTAAATCAACAAAAAAATCACTGTTATTCTTTGCCTAAAAAGGGTTATTAAGAAATTTTTCTTACATAACATATTGTGAGAAAAAAAAGGTTTGTTTGACAAATAATGCCAAGGTCATCCTGGACCCTAGCATCATAGTGTAAACGTAAAGTGACTGCATTATTTCTTGCATTTCCTACTAGAAATCCTAGTGATTTGTAGCTATAATACATGTTAAATCACTTTTTCTTCCTAATCTTAAAGAATTAAATGGAAGTCAACTTGTTATTTAAAATATTGAATTAAGGGCTGAATTGTTTAATATTGGAAAATGTTTTTTAATTAAATATTTCTCTTAAGTATACTAATTATATTGACTGATATTACTAAAAAAAAAAAAATTAAATAATATAATGGTAATAGAAAAAGTTGGTATTTGATTAAAGGAAGTAGTATTATATATATTTTCCCCGTAGAGACGCTGTAGTGTAGTATATCTCGTGGTGTTAACATGCAGGTTTGATATAAGGCAAGGTGTGTATATAAGTAGATATGTGTTGTTACCTTGCTATTTACAAAGAGAAGCCCGACTCCTTCAAGACAGACGTGTATAAGTCCACCTTCTCCTGAAGCCATATCTTCTATTGGAAACTCACCGCCTGGTTCTACACCTTCCATCTTGCTTGCACCTCGACCTTCCATGCACTCCTTGATAGTGTAATACAACTCTTTCGACTGGAATAACAAAGGAAATGGTTTAGAGTTAAGTAAAAGTAAATACAAAAGCTGTACAAGGGAAAGCTCCTAGCTCTCTCCTACTATTAGGGACATGTGTAAAGAAAATCTGTGGTGCAACCTGAGAAGCTAGCGCCTACTTTTTACTTTTATTAAAATTATGAGCTAGGGTTGGGACATAGATGTAGATATATCGAAAACATCGAGGTATCGGATTTAAAAACATCGATGTTTATTTTTCCATGTATCGGACAACATTGATGTGATGTTTTCCTGAAACATCAAAAAGTTATGCCTTTTTTTTGGTCTAACATCAATGTATCCGACCCTAAAAAACATCGATAACGAAAATTCTTTTTAAACCACCGACCTTTTTTTTTGCTTGTTGGCTAACATGCATCAAAAACATTGATGATTAGCTATCGATGTCCCAACACTATTATAAAATAACAAATAATAAAATAAATTTGTGATATGTTTAGAGTCTTTCCTTTTCTTAGATCCTAGTAAACTTTTATAACTTAAGTGGTCATTTTTCAAATTGTAATTTTTTAGTACATACTTCCTTTACACACCTAGACCTAGAGCTTGGCTTGCCCTAGCTCTTAATCCGATTGTAAACCCTTCACACCCGCTACTCCACAAATCCCCCACCGCCCTTATGTCCTAAACCCTTGCCACCTTACCTTCTTTTCAATCTAGAAATATAAGTCACTGAAGATAGCCATTATATTTTTATAAACTGTTATATTTTATTATTTTAGAGGCTGAAACTGGTCTGATTTGTAATAAATTAAAAATTGTGGTATAGACCAATAAACTTATATTTTATAATTACAGTGTTTTATTTCTTACAAGTGATATAAACGATTCATTATGTTTAATTACCACAAAATCTCAGTCAATACAACAAACTTTTTAAGCACAGTCTGTTTTGTTTTGAGTTTTACTTCCTCCTGTGGTACCTTTTGCTTATTATTATTAGTCGGTTAATGTTATCACTTTGTATGGTCCCAAAGTATGTGATCACTTTAATTCTACTGTATAAACTCTGTATAAACTTATAATATTTTTTTTTTTTAAAACATATATTACAAATTATATATTTATAGTATAACAAAATAAAATAAATAAGAAGGTAGGGTTAGCGAGATGCTGTCAAATAAAACACAGTTTAAGGTTTATGCTAACGTTACGCTAAATTTATTAGCATCATCAGAGCAAATAGACAAAGTATAACATAAAAATTATATAGATGTTGACTCTAAGACATGTTATAATAGAATGAATAAAGGTGTAGTTAAAATACAGAGACATAAGAAAAGGGTAAGGTAAGTCAGTTAGGCAGATTAGTGGAAACAACAAGACCTAATTTTTATGTTATACTTTGTCTATTTGCTCTGATGATGCTAATAAATTTAGCGAAACGTTAGCATAAACCTTAAACTGTGTTTTATTTGACAGCATCTCGCTAACCCTACCTTCTTATTACTCTTGATCTGTCACGAACTACCTTAATTATTAAAATAAAATAAAGTTATAAAAAATAATTAGTCCCACCTTTTTAGTGTAGAATTTATGTAGCTGTGTCTGACCCTGGTTTTTCCTCCAGAGGCAAAGTACTTTGGTCCTAGGGCTGTAAGTCATGTTTACCAGCCTCTCATACCACCACCTCTGTACGAGAACACCTGCCATACTTCTAACTACTAATCCGTCTTCACGAACCTGTACATTAAATTACAGTCATAGTTAAAAAATAATGTTATGTTGATGAGGATTGAACTCAGTTCTTTTTCAGTGTGAAAGCTCTTACCACTTAACAATTCTGAATGAATAATATGCATCTGTCCAGATCCTGACTCTTTGTTCCTGCAGACTCTATGATCAAGTTTTCAATATGTTTATTCTTGTCTAGTTTTTGTGCCTAAGATGTAGTAGAAAACTTAATAATTTGAGCAGAAGAAATATTCTCCCTTTATATTTTTGATGTCCCTCTATGCCAGCTGAGGACTTCTGTTCAGTCCATTTGTTTATAATGTATTGAAGGGAATAGCAGTGGCATAGCTGGGGGGGGGGGGGGGGGGGTTTCAAGGCAGCTTTGTGCCAAATTCAATTTGGTGACCCTTTATTTTTCTCTTCTCGGTTCTCAACAAAAACAGAGGGGGTGCGAAAACAGACTTTGTCCCTGGACACTAAACACCCTAGCTTCGCCTATGGGGAATAGGTTGATTTTTTACCTCCATGAAGAGTAGCTCTCCGCTGGCATCTGTACCAGTATAGACAGTGAATGTTTGCCTCTGACAAAGTCTTGAACTAACTGGCTTCAAATCCAAGTCATTACCATTCTAGAAAATAATATTAATATGCTGTTAAAATCAGCTATGCAACAAAGCTAAATCACGAACAAGAGAATAACTATAACTGGATTATCTAAATTCTACCAAAGTAGGTGAGTTAGTCACCATATTCTGTAGCCTCTCTAGAAGTATGTTGACCTCCTGACTGTACACAAGACCGACATGGCTCTTTCCAAGGAGCCTTCGTACTTTCTGCCTCATCTCAACCTTATGTACATTCAACATGAGCATGAAAGCTGTCATATTGAATAGCATTGTGGAGAGTAGCCTGTCCTCTTCATGTTCCAACCTCTTTCTCTCTGTTTCACTTAACCATCGATACCTAAACAGGAAATAATCATTTAACCATAATATAATCAATCCAAATCCGAGTCTCTAAACATTTTTTATTAGTTCCTTTTCGATCAAGGAGAACAAAATATTATTTTTAAAACTAATTGAATATTTCAGCTTGTCCCTAAATTAACATCTTAATTTCGTAAAAAGAATAAAGTTAGTTTGTAATAAAATGATTAAGTTTAATCGCATCTTACAAACTACTAAAGAAAATGTAATATCTAACAAATATTAATTTATAAAAAAATGAATTGAGGTATTTTATTTCTGAGCAGTTTGTTTTAACACAAAAATTTGACATTTTTACACTAGTGTTTAAATAGCAGTTGACTATGTGACTAATAAATTGTACATCGTAAGAAAAATAAGCCTCTAGATTATTAACTATATTGTTTGCTCTAAAAACTATATATTATCTTTTAAATGCTACTATTAAATGGTAGGACAAATCACAATAATTGGTGGTAGTTCGTTGTCACCTCCACCAGGTGTAACATCCAACAGTCCTAGTGACTTAATTTCTTCCTTTTATATGGGTTGGCAAACAAAGGTCAACTCTGTGCTTTTTTGCTTCCGGGCTTACCGAAGGTAACGGAAGCTATGTGATCTTTTTGAAGAACGAAAATATTTTAGGTCTCCATTTCAAAAATTCCAAGACAGAAATCCGTTTCAGACATCAGGGAAAATTTTTGGTTCCGTGTCTGTCTGTCGGTCGGTTGGTCTGTCTGTCTGTCGTTCGATTTTTGCGAACCAACATATCTTAAAAACTACACGTCCTATTTTAATAAAATTTAGATGGTGGGTCATAATTAGCCCATTGTTGGTCCCATATAAGTTTCAACCTTCTGAGCTTATTTGTTTCTCTTCCACATGTGCACAAAAGTACTTATACCCCAGATTATTACCACGTTATTGTGGTGATCCTGGAGAGAAATGAAGAGCTTGCTCAAATCAAGCTGAACATGGCCATGAGGAGGATCACGGCATGGCTAAAGGATCACGGTCTAGAGCTTGCTACCAACAAGACGGAAATTGCCATTTTGACAGGGAGAAGACCTCCTGTAAGCCCAGTGATGCTGGTCAGGAAATCAGTTAAATACCTAGGAGTATTGATCGACAAGAGGGCCTCCTTCTGGGAGCAAATAAGGACTGCCTCTGATAAAGCAGCAATAGCTACGGCCAGATTAAGTAAGCTTATGGCAAATATTGGTGGGCCCACCCAATCAAAACGCCGTTTGCTGATGTCTGTCACACACTCCATAATGCTCTATGGGGCTGAGATCTGGGCAGACGCAACGAGGTACGAGAAGTACAGAAAGAAGCTGCTGTCCACACAGAGAAGAGGCGCACTGAGGACTGCATGCGCCTACCGCACGGTGTCCGAATCAGCGATCCTCGTCATCGCAGGGGTTGTACCGATAGACCTACTAGCAAAGGAAAGAAAAAAGATTGGACAGACCAACAGGGAGGCTAAAAAAGCAGCGAGACGCGAAGCCCGTGAAGAGTCCATGGTGGAGTGGGAAGAACGCTGGCAGAACGCGACCACAGGAAGATGGACTTTCAGAATGATCACGGACCTCCCTCTGTGGTACAACAGAAACCACGGGGAGACCAACTTTTTTCTAACCCAGATGCTGACAGGTCATGGCTGCTTTCGCGCCTACCTTTATAAGATGGGAAAAGTGGACACTCCATCATGCTTCCACTGCGGCCACGAGAAAGATGACGCCGAGCACGCCTTCTTCCACTGCTCAAGGAGACAGGAAGAAAGAAGTCGACTGACAGAGAAAATAGGAATGTTTAATCCAGACAACATCGTCGGGAAAATGATAGAAGACCCAGAAAACTGGCAGGCCATTAGCTGCTACGCGGAAAACATCCTCCGGCAGAAAAAGGCAGCTGAAGAAGAAGCAGCAGAATAAGGGGCCTAAGAGTAAAAGGAAGGGAGCCTGTGTAGGCTAAGATCTAGGCACCAGCATGAAGTAATGTGAAAACAGTTCCGTGCTGGGCCCTGCCTTATAAAAAAAAAGGGTTTGTGGGTTTAGTGGGTCCCAGTCGTCAGGCTGAACCCCACACTGTCTGGGGGTGCGCTTCCCCCCATTCGTCTGGTAGCAGATTCCCACAGTTCCCCTTCGTTAAAAAAAAAAAATAAAAAAAAATAAAAAAAAAAAAAAAAAAAAAAAAAAAATAGCCCCAGATTAATTTGAACCGTCTGCGCTCTTTAACTTTTGCTAAATTGATACTTTAATTCATTAAAACAATTTTGACAGATCAAAATACAGGGTTACAATTAAACAAATTAGACAATAATTGCTTGTAAAAAAAGCATAAAACCAATACAGTATGTGGATAGGATGCGAGGAAGCTATGTGCCACACCAATTGGCAGTCTATTTGTTATAATAGCGGGAATGTGTATTTTGAGGAAAATGTTTCCTTTTTTTTTCATGAAAACTAACCTCTCCATAATTTCACTTGAACCTTGGTCCATGCCGACCATATCCCTCTCCTGACTCACAGCATCAAGAAAAGCATCTTCCCAAAACTGCATCTGATCCCATAATGGTGATCTCTCTTTACCAATAAGACCTGCAACCAAAATTAAAACCAACATAATTCTTATTAAATTCATAAATATTTTCAAGCTAACGTCACGTAGCTTTAATTTGACTGATATTTTGACAGTAAAAAACATGCTTTAGACTATATAAACCACCAGGTTTTAGTTGGATAGCTACTTAAGAAGGCGCTGTAACTAAAACTTATTAAAAACCAGGAATATTGTTAATAACATGGAATAGGTCAACAGTCAACAGACATGTTGACATGTTTTAGCAATCCCTAAAACAATTTACTATTCCAACCTGGTGATTGAACATCATTCTGTATAATATTTCTCAATCCACACTTCTGTCGCAACTGTGGGTTTCCAAGTATTCCTCATTGCCTTTTCTTTAAATTGCATTGTATGTTTTATTTCAGCTTGGAGGGATTGCAGTTGAGTGCAGTACCTTCAGATTCATTGTAGGGTGCCATTCATTCAGCCAGGAGAATGTGTGTAGTTCTTCAAGTTTATGTAAGTTAAAATTTATTTCTTAAATCTAATGGCTTTGCAATTGTTAACTTTTTGATCATTATTCAGGTGCTTGGTTGATGTCACAGCACCAAATAGTTTTTCTTTGTTTGACAGGCTTATCAACTATATTTGAACGTAATTATTATAATTCAACAACTTTTACAATTTTTAGTTTTGCTTCCAAGTCTACAAAGGTAGCAGAAGCATTATGTTCACTTATGGGAGGTAAACATTTTTTCTTCCAAAATAAAAATTTTCACTCGCATTTACGTTTTAGACCATCCTGATCAAATTTAGTTTCATCTGTCTATCTGTAGGTCTGTGTGTCCATGAATCATTGCCAATCTCACAACTTCCACATTTCATCCAATTTTGATGACATTTTCAGAGATTACATGGTTAGGCCCTAGATGGTCCACTATAAATTTCATCGCTCAGGGATCAATGGTAGGCTTCTGCACCGATGCAAATGTAAAATCCTCCAAACATCAATTTCTCGAGACCTAATGATCCGATTTTGCACAAATTTGGAGGATTGTTGAGGTATGAACGTATGATGTTGGCAAAACGTTGATTGGAAATTGTGTAGCTTATGTCCTATATGGTCCCGAATGAATGTCATTGTAATTGAATTTATAGTTGTTACTGCACATGTGCAAACGGTCTAACAAACCAATTTTGTTCAGAATTGGTGGATAGTTAGGGACTGACCCATAGATGATCCCCTTTTTTTGAGGAATCTAAGTGCTATACCAATTGGCAGTCTAATATTATTATTATTATTTTTAATAAAAGTACCAAACACAGTTTATAACTTTGACTTACCCTGGTACAAGTAAGTTCTTCCAGATTCAGGGCTTGGAGTACTTGAAGGTACCATACCACCACCACTGTGGGAATATCTAAAACCTGCACTCGAGGCTGACTTATTGGACCATACACTAGGGGTGCGCAGCTTACTCTGCTTCTGATAATAATCAAACATAAAGTTGTCCATTAAAAAAAAAACAAAAAAAAACTTATTTTGTTTTATTATTAGCTTGTTAGGTTCTTCAAAAGTTATCTTGTTAACTTGTTTTTAAGTTGACTTATTTTCTTGTCTGCTTATTTACGCATTGTTTCATTGTGAGCATGTTAATTTGTTTTTTAGTTTCCTTAATAGCTTATTGACTTTCTTATTATTTTACTTGTTAGCCTGTTTACTTGTTAGCTTGTTTATTAATTTACTTGTTAGCTTGTTTATTAGTTTACTTGTTAGCTTGTTTATTTAGTTTACTTGTTAGCTTGTTTATTAGTTTACTGTTAGCTTGTTTTTTCTTGCTAGTTCAATTTTTTTTTTATTAGTTAACTTGTAAGTTTTTTTAAGAGTAAATAAAAAAGGAAAAGTATAAGTCTACAATTACAGTAAATAAGTTCTCAATAACTCAGGAAAAAGCATAAATATTGATTGAGTGACAAACAACTAAAGTAAGGTCAAATTGCCTCGAGAACATAACTAATTCAGTGATAAACAAAAATAAAATGTAATTAGACTCTACCCATTTCTTGTTTACACAACTGTTAGTATCCAAATGTACAATGTTAATCCACATACAATATTCTATTGGTAGAGTCATATTATGAGACTGATTGATTTCTTGAGATAATGATGAATGTGTCTTAAAGAGATGGATGTGATTACCAACCTCAGATCAGATTTAAGTGCCAAAATATGCCCATAAAATTAAAAAAAATATAAACTTACTTATAATAAATTTGTATGTTATGATAAATTTTAGTACTAAGATTAGAAAAATTAACTTTAGATTTATGTATAAACATATCATAGTTTAAAAAAAAGTTAGTTTATGAAATATACATTTTTAAGTTAACTCTTAACAAATAATTCACACTTTTCTCTTTATGACACAAGACACATCATCGAAGCATAAACTTAATTCACACTTGTTTTAGAAATTTATTTTAGAATAATTAAAAATATATCCTTAATAAAAGTTATGAATTTTGTTATTACCAATATATAAAATAAATTAATCCACATAAGTAACTCTTTACTGCATTTTATTTTTATAAATTGTGGGTTGTCAATATTCGATGATGTTCCTTCATCACACAAACTTTGATCAGAATCGTTTTCTTGTTTATTGTTTAGAGTTTCGATGATCAATTGTAAATATTTAATTTGTTTTTTAGTATTGATCAAATCAATTTTAAGTTGTTCGTTTTCACTTTCCAATTCTTGATAATTATCAAATATTTCTTTATTGTCTTCAGAAGAATTGATGATTTCTGTTATTTTTTGTTTTAAATTTTTAATTTCATCAATTTGAATTTTAATGGTATGTTCTAAACTTGATTTTTCATCATCACCATTAAACTGAGATTCAAGGAGTAAATTTTCAGCTGATTTCCTCAATTTTTTCTCTTTTTCAAATTGAATTTCAAGTGTTTTCAAATCATTTTTGATATTTTCAAGACATTTCGTCAACTCAGATATAGTAGTAAGAGAATTTTCAAAATTGGTTATTACATCGTATAGAAGTACTGTTAAACTATCAAACGGATGTTCTCCGAATTTTTTAATCAGAACTTTTAATTCATCGTTTAAAGCATAAACGATCTGTCCGAAATATTCCCTTGTAACAGGATTACATTCTATTTCATAAACTTCTTCATCTAACGGAGAAATCATTTTGAATACAATTAATTACATGTATTTTTAAATCACATTACTGTCGATATAAGAAACACTAAAATTATAATAATACACGCATTCACCTAAACACCACTTCAAAACTAAACAAAAATCCACTAACTATACTAAAATTATTCAGCTTCAAAATATATATTGGTTAGTAAAAAAATCAATTTAAATGATAATAGAACAATTCTCAATGTCATACGGCTAGTTTTATAATAGATAGGAAATAATTAAAGTTATCTATGTGTTTTTAAGTTATCTATGTGACCTTGTGAAATAGTGGATTAGAACTACTTGTACTTGACCAAGGTGTAGATAATTTACAAGGGCAAGGATAACTTAAGTTTAACTATAATTACATAGTTATTTTTAAAGAACTTAGTTTTATCATAAATAAACGATGAATATATAAATAAATAAATTAAGCATAACCATTAGTTCAATTAAATTTTTCGGTTATTTTAACAATTTCGCTTATTTAAAATAATTATGATTAATTTATACCATACTAAAGAAGTTTAAGTTAATTTTTCTATATTATTAAAAAAGTTTTGTCTAAACACTAGTTAAAGCGATTAGGGTTTTCTAAACTGTGTGTTAAACATGGATTGACATAAGGGGTTTAGCCAATTTAGTGATAGAGAGTGCTATTTCTATAATGCGCTAAACAAGGAAAGAGAAAGGTAATTTCAGGGAGGGGTAATTCCATGTTTTGTTTACTCTCCACTGACTTTGGGATATTTTTCTTCCAACTTACCAGACATACTATATGCCTAGGGAAATAAGTAGATTTGCCTAAAAGACAAGAGTAACAGTGTTTTTTGTTTCTTTTTACTTAATTGCATTTAAAAGTTATTTGACTTTTAAATTTTCCTTAGTATTTTTTTTTTAATTTTCAATTTTGTCTAAAATTGATTTATTTACTCACAATATTATTTTTATTTAATTAATTTATATTATTTTTGAGTTTATGAAATAAATCTATCTATTTTATCTCGGCACCACTTGGGAATGACACAATTAATTTATTATTATTATTTATGGATGGGCTGCGAGTGGGTTTTTGTTTGGCTTGGATGGTCAGATGTTGTTACCTCCTCCCTTTAGCCCTCTCTCTTACATCCCTTGACCTTCGAACTCTCTCTGGAGAGAGGATTCCCTACTCCTTTTACCCATCAAGTTTGTTTATCAGTGTGTTGCTGCCTGATTAGAATTACGTTTAGTTCAATCAGTTGATATTTATGTATATAACAATCTTTACACTAACTTCAATTAAAATATTTTAAATTTAGTTTATACCAATAAATTTGAAAAAAAGTTTGTTGTTACATGACGCCTATTTTTAATTTCTCATGTAAAGAAAAAGTATTGTGATGGTGAAAATTAAATTTTGAGATTTTGCCTGTGCAGAGGCTTGGGCTAATTTACTATGTGGCTAAAACTACTGGGCTAATTTTTACAAAATTTGGCATACATGTTGAGAAAAATCATACCCTGAGGCAAAATTAATATTGATAAATGAATATTAGCTACAAATTTGGGGGCGCTACCCCTCCAAAATTATTTAGCGAAATCGGTTCTGATGATTTGGATTAAAAAATACTACAATTTCCATTTAAATATGAATCTAACAATATAAGCCATTTTCTAGTTCCTGAAAAGCACTGGGCTAAGTAATTTTGAACTTGTATATGAGAAAGTTTGTCTGAGTTGTCTCGGACCAATTTTTAATGAATACAGTCCACTCATTATATCCCGCAACCAAGGAATCAGCCAATTTAATTAATTTTCAGTCAGATTACCCTACTCATATCATACACATACATTTCACATACATATACATACATTTTGGACTTCCACAATAAAATAGATTATTCCTAGTTGGGTGTCTGTTAGTCAGTCTTCCACACAGGGTAGACTACTAGTTAGCATTATCTGAAATAAATATGTCTGCATGTAAAAATGTTACCTCTAACCTGATTCACTAGTCAAAAATGTTCACTACATAGTCCTTATTAAGTTTTGGCTTGGCACAAGGGTACACTAAACATTATAATGTGTAGTTGTCATATTAGTTACAGTCAAATTAGGACATTTTAAAATTATTGTACTACAATAAAAAAAATCTAAATTAATATAATTAATTAGAAAACTCTTAATAAATTAATCACAACAAGTAGGAATTATTATGTTTGAAGAAACAAAACTAGATAATAAGCTCCCAAGCAATTAAAATAGATTAACAAATGAAATTAAGAAATTTAGAACATTATAACATAAAGAAGACACTAAAATGATATGTTAAGATGCATGGTGACGCTACTGTGAAAATATAATAGGATAAAAGAAAAATTACAACAATAGTGAATAAATGAAGAAAGCAAGCCAATAGAATAATGTGTGACAGTGAAATGAATGATAAAGTTTAAAATGTACAAAAGAACTTTAAAAAAAATGAATGAAATAAAACCCAAGATGTTAATTATAAACCAATTCCCTTAAACTTGAACAATCATATTAAAAAAAAGGCATTAATTCCACTATGAACAGCTATCTAATGATAATGTGTTTAAGATGGATTTGATGATATATGTAAGTTATTGATGATGCAATACTAGTATTAATAATGTTACTAACTGAACCCTGTTCTACTTCGCTGTCTGATACAGTTGATCGAATGGACTGGTTGTTTCGGTGACTTCTAAGAAGGAAAGCAGGGTTTGTAATCATCGAACCTGCTTCTGAAGCAGTGTCGGGGCTCCGCCTTTTATCACCTCCACCCTGAAGTTTCATAATATACAAATGCTATTGCATAATTTCATGCCAGTAAAAATAATATTTCTAGAACCATCTTTTTAAATTGTCTTTAATTAAAACATTCATTTTTAGGGTCCTTAGGCAAAACCAAGGACGCTTATATTTTCCTACGTGTGTCTGTCTGTCCGTCTGTCTGTCACCTGCTCTCACGGTGACACCGTTCATCTTATCACTTTGAAATTTGGCATATATATGTATAGTACCTACCCACACATTTTAAAAATATAGCGACTTAAAAAAATTACTTTTCAAAAACTTAAGGGTTAAAAAATAATTGTTAATTCTGGAGACTGTGAGGGTTATCATATGAAAGGGTACGTCGAGCTGATTACAAAAATATATGAGGTTTTGGTTATAACTTTGATGGGGCGAGCGAAGGCGAGTTTGAAGTTGGTGTGAAAAGTGTCCCCCCTTCTATCTCGTTTATGTAAAGTGCAAAAATTCTGAAAAAATTCCTGAACATTCTTCGACCAAAAGTAAAGATACCACTTTTTGGATATTTCGAGAGAAAAAAAATATATATATATATTTGTTTTTATTGACTCTTTAAATGCTTTTCTAAATATTTTACTCTTTGTTGAATTTGTATAATTCCTTCAGTTTTTGATTTTAAAAAACAGTATTACACATGTGTTTTGCTTTTACTACAGAGGAAATTGAAAAAAAAAATAAAATAAAAAAATAAGAGAATGGGGAAAATAAATGTATAAAATGTAACAAAATTAAAAAAAATATATGGAGTAAGGGGTGTGGTGGTATGTGGTAGGAATATATACATACAAAATATGTTACATTTCCTAGGACATATGTATGTATACACAAAATGTTTTGACATCTCATGTACAATCCCAAAAGGGTTAATTTTGCATCATTGTTCCTTATATGTATCTCTGATGGAGATAATTAGCAGGGATATTTGAAAGAAGTATTATTACCAGAATTAAAGGGTTGGTGATATTTGCAAACTCAGAAGAGATTCTAATTCTAATTATTCATTTAAATTTATCTTAGAACAGAGGTTTCCATAGTTGGTACCATAAGAATTAGTATGTCTTCTAGTGGTGGAATTATCAATTTTTTTTATTTTTTATTTTTTTTGTCTTTATCAGTTTTTTTCTTGATTAAAGATTCTTGAGGAAAAGAAGGAGTATCTAGAAAGTATTACCCCTATATAATATTTACACAGGTTACTACAAATTGTGCCATAGAATTAAAAAAAAAAAAAAAAATCCATATTCACCTTTTACTAATTAGTTGAAAATAATATTGAATTTTAACTCTAATTAACAGATACCACATGTTTGTTTGAATTTTGAGTCATAACAGAAGGTTAATGCTTGCAATTTTTAATAGTTAACAGTGAAGCTTCAATGCTAAACAAGCAAATCTTCAAAATGTATTACAAAAGAAGTGACCAAATTTTCAGAGACATAATAAAATTGTGTTATTACTGTTAAGGGAGATATAATTTAAATTCTAGTTTTTTTTTTTTTTTTTTTTTTTTTTTAATTTTTTATTTTAAGTTACTTGCAAAAGATTGCTATTAGTAACATAGCTATTACAAAGATTAATTAGCGTGTTGTGTCGTGAGAGGAGAGGCTACCCAGTGGCAGCACTCCTAACAGGTATTGTACATTATTTTATTATTGTAATAAATCTCTTGGCCAACACCTCTTCAGCCGACGGGGAGGGCGGTCGGGGATATGGATGGAAGCCATGGATTCAACTAAAGGATTAGGATGATGGTTTAGGTTTTCATGGAATTTTATGTAGCGGGAAGAAGCGAGGTCTTGTACATAAGGAACTTTGAGGTCGTTGTGGATTGTGAGATTGGAAACGTATGCGGGAGAGTTAGTGATTTTTCGAAGGATCTTAGACTGAAGGGATTGGATCCTATAAGAATTGGAGCGTTTGGTGCAACCCCATAGCTCAATTCCATAGGTCCAAATAGGTTTGAGTATTGAATTGTAGATAAGGAGTTTATTAGAAAGGGATAGGTGGGATCTTTGGTCGAGGAGTCGCAGTAAGAGTTTGTACCGTCTGTTAGTGTCCGTACGTTTAGTTTTGGTGTGCAGAGCCCAAGTCAATCGTCGGTCAAGATGGAGACCTAGGTATCTTACGGAAGAGGATTGAGGGATGACTCCTTGGTTGAGGATGACTGGAGGACCTAAATTCTAGTAGAAACAAAAACTGAAACATACCTCATTATCTATAGATGACAGTTTGTTCAGTAGGATCTGTCTTTTCTGGCTGAATAGATCTTTGAACATATCACTAGCTGACTGCTGAGGCTGATCCATGTCAATAGATTCTCCTCCCAGGCGAACAGACGGTGGAGTTCTCATTCCTCCTTCTGAAAATACAATATGATGTGTATTAACCTTCACCATATAAAGATTAAATTTTATTGATGAAGATAAAAGGGAAATTATGCTTAGCCCTCGTGCCTAAATAGGTGTCTAAATATTATTTTATATCCAATTAAATGAGAAATTGAAAATGCTTTTTAGAGTAAGATAGTGCTTGGAAACCTTGAGTAAACTAAAAAAACACTCTCTATAATCCTTTGAGGTTTGATACACTTTTATTCAGTAGGTATAGTTTTCCTAAATAAATTTTTGGTTGAAACCTCTAATTTTTTAGAGGTATTGAGTCTCTTGATTATTTAAACCTACTTTTTCATGCACTTTATATTAAATTTAAAATTTAATAATCCATTTATTGTCAAGAGTTGTAAACCATAAAATATTAAAAATATATCTTTATAAAATTATAATGTTAGTAAACAAGATGATACTTACGATGGGTACTTGATTGACTTGACTTTCTTGAATCGGGATAAACAGAAGGCACTGGTGAACTTATAGGACTTTGAGGGGAATTTAAATTTTCTTTACTACCATATGGACTGGAACCCTGAAATACAGACATAAATGTATTTTTTGAATCTTTAGGCATGTGTTGCCATTCATTTAAACTTTCTTAATAATAGTGGTATTTTGTGAAAATATCTTTTTATGTAATTATCACTGTTCTGCAAAAAAAGCTTCAGAATGAAAATGTCCTTTTCTGAAGTATTTTTGTGTGTTGAATCCGAATCTGAAGTCAAAATTTCTTCTATACGTACAGTTTTCCCAAAAAATGCGCCTAAACTTCAGACAAATGGTGTTTTGGGGGGTTTTCGACCCAATTTTTCCCTCAAAAAATATTTGTAAACAAATATATATTGGGCGTTTGAATATATTCAAACCTTGAAAAACACGAATCGGAAGTCAAAAAAGTATGTGCTAACCTTACTTTTAAAGAAAATTGAAAAATGAGAAACAAAAAAAAAATCGATTTTTCCTTACATTGACTCTTCGTACTTCTATTACTTTTTCAGTTATATAAAAAATGTTTTGTGACTTTTTCTGACATTATTCTATATTAAAATGTATGTGACCGAGGGGGGAGGGCACACAAGAAGAAACATTTGGGGGGGGGGATATTGTAATTTAGCATATCATATTAATTGAAAAAGTACGTACAAGTTGTGGCTTTGCCCAATTATTTTATTATCCCCCCCCCCAATGTTTCTTAAACGCTCCCCTCGGTCACATATACTGTAATTATCTAGAATAATGTCAGAAAAAGTCACAAAACATTTTTTATATAGCTGTAAAAGTAATAGATATACAAAGACTCAATATAAGGAAAAGTCAATTTTTTTGTTTCTTATTTTTCAATATTCTCAAAAAAGTAAGGTCAGCAGATGTGTTTTGACTTCAGATTCGCATTCTTCATGGTTTGAAGATATTTAAACGCCCAATATATATTTTTTTTGGGGGGGGGGGGGAAATTGGGTCGAAAACCCCCAAAAACACAATTTTTCCGAACTTTAGGCGCATTTTCCGGGAAAACTGTACTTATAGGAGAAATTTTGACTTCTGATTCGGATTCATAAAGTTCAGATAACATTTTCTTCGAGCTGAAAGTTTGTTAAATTTTGCAGAACAGTGTTATTATTATTATTTTATTTTTTTTTTCTTAACTACTCCAATATAAGAGAAAATAAATTGTGTGCTGGTAAAGGGGGGTAGCCCTGTGAAAAAGTGGTTGCACTTGAGTTTCATAAATGAGAGGTCATGAGTTCGAAAACGAGTGGGCCGCACTAAATTTTTTATTCTTAAACCCCAAACCTTTGAGAATTTTGATTTGATTTACTCAAAAAAAAAAAAAAAAAAATTAACACTTCTTTAATAGTTGTTTGATATGGTAAGTAATGCTACTTTACTGATCTTACTAAAAGGTTTTTATAATTAAATAAGGTTTTTAACTTCAGCATATCACTATTCAGTTTAAAGAAATAGGCTTATAGGTAATTGTTAAAAGTTGTAAAGTTTAAGATAAATAAAAATTCCAATAACTGCTCGGACGTTAACTCGGGTTAACTCGTTAAAACGGGTGTTTTGTTTATTATTGAAACCCCTCAATTGTTTCTTAAGAAAAAAGCATAAACAGAGTGCGACGAGATGAAGGAAGGATGTTATGATATCTTACCTGAGATAACAGGTTTGATTCGAGGGCTCCCGGATCAGTGAAATCTTTGGTCCAGTAGTGAGTGTGAGCAACTTCTAAAGCTTGGAATGCAGACGCCATTCCACCCAAGCCATAGTTAGAATATGATACTTCTAATCCACTAACCATACATTGTAGGATCTTCAACATTCCTTTCCATACCTGCTTACTTACACACTATAAAGCACACAAAAATAGCAATAAATAGGTTGTTTATGCTGCAATTAATAGAACTTACTCTTAAGAGATTAAAAATTCAACATTACATTGGCTTCAGCTCTAGGTATTAAGATAATTAAGGTGTAATTTCCTTCACCCATCAAGATGTCATAGGTTCACCGCAAGATCTAAAACTTTATTTACGTTTTTTTTTGTTTTCTGTTTCTTTTATGTGTTTTTAGTGGTGTATTTCTCTCTTGGTCCTTTAACTACCCCAAACTATTCTCTTCAATATATTCACTGATAAAAGATAATGTTTGGTTTACTCACCACATCTTCAACATGATCAGCAGGTGATATTTTCTTGTCAAGTGATTTGTTAATCTTATTGATGACAAATATCCTATAGTTTTCATCTTCCATTAATTTCTTCAGTCTGTTTAACTTGAGCCAGCCTACTCCTTCACCTTCCATTGCATTAGATATTACCTTTAAAAGAAATATATATTAAAGAATATTCAATTCAAGTAGAAGCTCATGTACTGGGCTGCTAGCTGTCTTATAAAGTAATTTTACTTAGGATTGTAAAATAAATTAGAAATTCATGGGATTTCTTTGAGTTTTCTCTCACTTTCTCTAAACACCAGTATTCCTCTGTCATAGATTCTACAATCATATAAAAATATTTTTTTATCTAAATAATGTGAGAAGATAAAATATTGTACGCAATGAGGGTGCAAAGAAAACAGTTTCTGCCTTGTATTCATAGCCTGTCCTCGCCTCCATTAATTTATAAAATCCAAAATCCTTAAATTTCTGCTAGTTTAGAAAATAAAACTAATGACTTCCAATACCTGTCTAAGGAATGCTTGATTTTCAGCATCTGTGGCTGCTCTTTCAGCACTAGGTTGCCTCTTCATCTCTTCTTTTGCTGTCTGACTGGGATTTTTCATTAAAGCTGGCCTTTCCACATTACTTTTTCTACCTGAAAACCCCACATTAATTTTTTTCACAGAAAATCTTTTCTTAAAATTTTACCCTGCACAACTAAAACTCACAATCTAAGAACATAAGATTTACATTTTCATTCCTTGTCATACACAATACTATCTACAACTAAAGAGACACTTAAACGCAATTATTTACAACTAATTTTTTTGCTTTTTTAATTTTGTCTTGTTTTTATTTTGTTATAGATTTATGTAACACACATACATATCTTGCATTAGTATTAAAAATGTTTAAATGTTATCAAAGTTAATAAATAAAAAAAGACAACAGATGGATGTGGGTACCAGCTATATGTATATAAAATGCAAGGGATGTTCAATAAAAATTTACAGCTAAATGGGTTTAACTATTAATAAAGAATTACCTATTTTAATTTTATTAACTTTTTTTTAATCCAAAATATAATCTTCATTTCTTATTCTAATGGTTGTTGCTTGTTTGCATTGTTGAAAAGAAACAGAAGCGTGAAGTATAAGAAACATTTAAAAGGAAAGAAAGAGAAAGAAAGAGAGAAAAGATTAAAGATTTACAGAAGGCTAAGTATTTAGGTTTCATGCAGAATTCGCATCTCTGGTAAAGATAGCTTGCCACTAGGCTTTGTATTAACACTAGATAGAATAGCGGAAATACATTACAGTACTTCACAGGTAATGTTTGTTTCACAATCTTTGGAAGTTTATTTTGAGTCAGTTTTTAGTTCATTTTTTTTATATCTAGTAAGGCAAAGAGAGTTAAACCCTACAGTTTTCAGTTTACAAGAAATCTTAAATATAATATAATATGTATATATCATAACAACATATTGGTGATTTATATTAATATCGTTTTTGTTTATTATAAAAAAATAAAAATAAAATTCAAATCAAAATTAGAATAAATTAAATGTTCAAAAATAGTAACTTGACAGACATTACCATTGAGGTACTGATTTAAAATTTATAAATAAAAAATGTAATAAGCATTGAATATTCATAATAATGGATATATTATAATAGTAGTAATATTATTGATGCAATAATATTAGGAGAGATCGTAGTCTTGGAGAGGATAAAGATACTCTCTTGAATATTTTAATATATGAGAAATATTGTCATATTGATGGTTATTAATAGATATTATCAATACAACAATAAACAGCCATTTTGAAGTGATAGAAACGTTGGCAGATTGAATTTGAGAAGTGGCCACTTTATCTGTTCTGTAATGGACGTACAAAAGAGGTTTTTTTTTTTTTTTTTTTTTTTTTTTTTTTTTTTTTTTGTTGCTATAAACATATACTTCTTGGTTTGTTGTTTGAGGTCAATGTATGAACATAAGGAAAGACTATATACTACATGGTTAAGTGGTGGAATTGTTGTATTAATTAACACCACATATCTCCCTTACCTGACACACTGCACCTTTATGATTATTTATAAAATGTCACTTCACTTAAGTTGAACTATATCTTTTCAACGTTTGGTAAACACTTTAGTGTTAGAAGAGTTGATAATAGTTATAGATCTATATTATTTATATATTTAAAAAAAATAAAGATTAATTTGGTGTTGATGCTTGCCTTATAAAATAGATAATGTTTTTTTTTACCGAATTTTAAAAATTCAAAACTTTATTATTGAGCATTTGCTAGTGCGAGCGTAGCGTGAAAGCAAATTATAAGATTATAATGGACCAAATTTAGCCTGGATATTGGGGTTAGCAAAAAGGGCTAGTATGGCCTAATTGTTGGCTCTGCATTCAATAACTGCAGTAATTGAGAATAGATAATAATTAATTTTTTCCTACTCCCAACAAATTTTACGTTAGACCATTTGTTTTGTGTAAGCCCAGTATGCAAGCTGGTTGATTACGCTGGCTATTAAACTTATATAAACGTAAGAATTGTCTGGAACAAAAAAGGACTACCATTATATATAAGTTTATAAATTAGAACTCAAGATGTTATTTTATTTGGGCTTAGCTGCGAAGTCAGAATAAAGTGGCATAATTTACCAAATATTCATAGGTTCAACAATTCAGTTAATTTCAAGGTATACACAGCATAATAAAAGAATGGGAATTGAAAATTGGCGTAATTGCTTAGCTTTGAACTCTGTTCCACTAATAGCTAGAGCCTGGACATTTAAAGGAACATGTGCACTTAATTTCAGCTGAATCTGTCAAAATTGCCTAAAGTTATTATGCATGAGCGTTATAAAATCGGTGATTATTTTTCAACATAACAAAACACACTTTTAAAAAAATAATAACTAATTATAAATAAAATAAAATTCATAGTAATAATGAAATAAATAATAAGGGGAATATCATAAGAAGTAGGCTATAGATAGAGAGAGGCTTTCTAAAGAGAAACGCACAGTTATAAAATAAATTTAAAAAAATGCTACAGCTAATTATTTATAAATTATGATTTTTTATTTGATCATTCCTTTGAAATGTTTGTTTAATGTGTTTTACGTTGATTTTTGATTTGTTTACCTTTGGGAAAGGGAGAAAAGGCTTGTAATTTCTCTTTAGTTTTTGAGGGTTGGGCTTGGGGACTTGAACTTCTGGGGCTCTTATTACCTACATTACAGAAACAAAACAAAAAAACACAAAAAACATACACAACTCTGTTCTTTTGAAAAAAAAAATGACGGGTAATGAACTTGATAGAAATTCAGGGAGTAATATTTTTAAATATTTCCCGAGGGTTTAAATGAAAACAAAAATTAATTTGAACTTTTATATCGCTTCTTACCATAATATATATATATATATTTTATGGTAGACGAAGAATAAAAATACTCCCCATTAACTTTCAATTACTGAATTGGGAACTCCCGGGAAGAAAAAATTAATACCAAAACATTATTAAGGATAGTTCACACATGGATAGTTGTTTCTTTATTACTATAGCTTTTCTTAGGACGGTCTGTACCAGAGCTCTGAAAAAATAACTCTGCTCTCTTTAAAAAGTATATTTAGACATCTTGGCAATATTTCTAAATGCAAATCCATGCTAAGATGTATATATAAATATATTTCCTTGTGAAAACCCTGCAAGAATCAATTTCATTACCAATCATTTTATTTGAATTTCCTGCATGTTTTTCCTTAATAAAAAGCAACATTTTTGAAGTTTAAGATAAATAGAAGGTTTTTTGTCCACAGAAGTCCCATACACAAATAAAAAAAGTAATAAAAGAGTTCCCAAACTTTGTAAAAACACAAAATAATTGTATATGCTCTAAAATAAAAGAATAGTTAAGTAAGTTTAACTTATGCAATTACCAGGTTAGCCAACAAATCCTCCATTAGCTACGTGCATTTATTATAATATCTATTTTAACACAAATATATAAGGGGAGTGAAACAAAAAGTTTTGCAACTCTTGTCTAACGAAAAATAAATACAAGATAAAACAAATAAATACAAACCATAGTTTTTATGAATAAATATTTCAAAGAAACTTACTTTGAATTAAAATGCATTCATGCCATAATTTTTTAACACTTGTGGCAATTTGAGTATTTCCATTTAATTTTTGATCTATGAAACACTCAAACTCTGGCACCTCTGAAAACTTTGAACACTTGCCCATTTCTACTCATTGGTGTAAAGGATTTAATTTTGTAATTAAATAATTATTTATGCCTAGACCAGAATGTAGTGATGGTGGCAGGCTGCTAAAAGCTTAAAAAGCTTTGAGCTGGAAAGTTAAAAGTATCCTCCAGCTAGAAACTAATTTTCATTTTGTTCAGGTGATTTCCTTCTCATATTCATCCAACACTACAGCATAGTTTAGGGTTTGTCCCCCAATATTTTCTGTCCACTGCTGGTGTTCTCCATTATCGATGTTTTTTCTACATTAAGTGATCTTGCATGCCATTCATCTCTTACTACCCTCTCCTACACTGATTGAAGTCTACACTTAAACACAATCCTGTGGCATTTGAACAAGACTTCAAGTCATATTAGTATTTGCAACTTGAAAAAGTATACTAAGGTTTGACTTTAATATTATGTGATGAAGCTTTAGCCTAATCCCTTCTGTTCTTATTTCATTTCTTTCAAGTCCATTGATTCTTCTTTATTTAATACACCTTCCAAAATGCCTTAATCTTTTCTCATCAACAATGGACAAAGACCATGTCACAAATCCATGGATATATTGATATTGTGACAGGTCTCACCAACTTCTAACACGTCAACTCTTTAGCATTATGATATAAGCCTAGGGCACTTCTTGTATTTTTTTTTTTTTTATGAAATATTTCACTACTGCTCAGACGAACAACTCAAGGTAATAATAAATGAAATTGCTCCCTTTAATTATTTCATCAGCAATTTTAATTAACAATAACAAACACATCTTCAATATTCTGATGTAGTCATCGTGCTTTATTTTTGTATGCTATGAAATTAGAAAATAAATCGTAGAAGATAATCTAAATTTAATGCTTCAAAATGTGTCAGTTGCAAAACTTTTTGGTGGCACCTCATATTTTTGTTTAATTTCCTTGTTTTTATATAGTCCACAGGCCACCATAAGAAGTGAGTCGCTGATTGATAAAGTTTTCTTACCTTATGGAATCGCTTATTTATGCCTTGTCCACCGATGAATTGGGTATATGGCAACTGGGTGCTGGGCCATTTCTTTTTTGTTGACATGCCAAACTTGCCCTTCTGCGGGAACATTGAAAAGAGATAGATAAAGTTTTGATTTTCACAGGATCGTTTAATTAAATTATTTCAAAAACAGTGGTAAAGGTGGCCACCGATAAGAGTGGGCCGTTTGGGGTGGCCAACGCCCCAAACATATCGCTCTGCGGGGACGTTGAAAAGAAAACGGCCCACTCGTATCGGTGGCCACCTTTACCACTGTTTTTGAAATAATTTAATTAAACGATCCTGTGAAAATCAAAACTTTATCCATCTCTTTTCAATGTTCCCGCAGAAGGGCAAGTTTGGCATGTCAACAAAACAGAACTGGCCCAGCGCCCAGTTGCCATATACCCAATTCATCGGTGGACAAGGCATAAATATGCGATTCCATAAGGTAAGAAAACTTTATCAATCAGCGACTCACTTCTTATGGTGGCCTGTGGACTAATATAAAATATATTAAAATATAAAATTATTATTTGCCGAACAATTAACTATATAAAACTTTAATAAATTTGAATGCTTGAGTTTCTGTAAAGGAAACACCACTTCTTCATTAGTAATATTTATTTTTATTATGAGGTTTCTACTTTTTTATTTATTTTTTATTTATTAATTAAATTAAACTCCTAGAAAAGTCAAAACAGAAAGTATGGGAAGATGATTTGTATGGATAATCTATTAAAGAATTTTGTTTTTAGTACTCTAAGTGTTTAGGCCAACATGAACACTTTATTTGAATTCTTCCATTAATTGGTTTTATTTTAAATTTTTGTTATTGTTGCTGTTATAACAGTAATATCTTAAATTTTAATTTCCCCGACTTGAATTAAAAATTATGTGTATTAGTTAATTAATTTACTATAGCTCTTTAAATAATTAAACAAGCTTATTAAACAACATTTTATTTTTTTGTAACTACATAATAGTATTGACATCAACATCCCATTTGGACTTATCAAGACTTTATTAAGACCTATGAATAAACAGTCTTCTTGCTTGATAACTCTTCATAATGATGTACAGAACCACATTAATATGTGTGTTGTTGCAAGTCTCTTGATACTTATTTTACTTTATTACCATTTGATAAAAGAGGAGAATAGCCCGTTTGCGAAAGCTTATCCTCTAGTAAAAATATTTTTAGTTCAGGTGTTTCCTTTACAAATCCTCTAATATTTATGACAGATAAAGGATCATAAATATTTTATATGAAATTTTCATTAAGCTGAATATATTCCAATAAGAGTAGTATAATAAGTCAATATTTATGTTATAACAAATAATTAATTCAGCTTTATCATATTTCTTTATAGAATTTGTTTGAAAATTGTATTTCAAAGAATAAATATGTTATTTTCAATCAACCCACCATTACTTTTTAAAATAAAAATAAATAAATATATTATACAGAATTATTGCAATATCTTACCAAAAAGATCGCTGAACATGCTGGTTGTCTGAGCAGCGATTCCGTTAAGATCGCTAGTTATATTGGAGAAGAAATCTCTACCAGTGGTGCGACCGAGGTCAGGGTTTGCTATCATCTGAGTAGGTGGAGATGGCTGGGTTGGGCTCTCCTTTGACTCTCCCAGAGCCTAAAAAATGTAATCAATATACTGCAATTTAGAAAATAATATATTTAACATAGGTGGAATAACCTTAGGAATGCCAATGAGAACATTTGTTTTCCATTTTTTTTCTTTCTTTTTTTTTGTCTTTGATGTAGTCCAACATGACATGTAAATAACTTCAAATAACCTATCACTACAAGGGCCGTTTGGAAAGTAACCTCCGATTGGCCACTGTACATGAAGTAGTGACGTACACGGCAGGTCAGTCTGCATCAAGCTGCGGTCGTTGTGAAGGTCGTACGAGGGCTGGTTTGGTTTTTATAGCATCTCGAAATCTGCACTGCAATTGAAAACACCACCAAATGCGAAGTGTGAGTTTTCAGTGAGTTTTGAGGGGGCTCAGTAAGAATTTTAAACACCCATTGAGCTCTAAACTTCCGATAACCTAACCTCACTGTCTCACTCGTATAAAACAGACCTAAAAATCTGTGGAAATTCATTAGGCAGCTCCGAAATTGTGAAATGTTGATTTTCACAAACTTTTCCATCAATTTTCTGTACGAGTTCATCGGTGACTAATTATGGCCTACCACTTCTCTCTTAATCATGAATGTTTTTTCATCCACTGTTAAATAAACAAACCCATTCACGTACAACTCCTTTACTCATACATAACTCATAACACTTGGTCCATACATGGTACAAAGTTCTCGATGAATAGCTGCTTTGCCGTAAAAAACCTTATAACAGCTCGCACTTCACATTTGGCAGGGTTTTCAATTGCAGTGGAGATTTCAAGATGATATAACAACAAGCCCATTCATTGTCTTGCCCGTTCATTGACAAAGGACATGTTTCATATGGATGATCATATCAAGTTGATGTATGAAGTTGCCCCTAGATTTGCTTAAAGGATCCACCTATGTTGCATATGTTAGGGTTTCTTCGAGCTCAATTTGGGTTCAACCCCCTTGTTAAAAAGAAACAACTATGAATTCTCAAAGCCACAGATATATTTGCATCAATAGTAAAGTTCAAAAAAGGAACTTTTTGCAACATTTAGGCTAGAATTTTTTAGAAGAGGCAAAAACTATTTACATGTTTTTCATAACTTTGTTATCCATAATTTTTTAGGCACAAGTTAATTATTTGGAATTTTTACTAATAGATAACTTTAAAGGCACTTAAAAAAAATCTTCTTTGCCTCTCCTTAACTACCTATATTATCATTACCTGTATTAAGAATAAGCATCTGCATTTAAATATTTTAATGAAACTACAAAGCGCAATGCTATGCTAATTTATAGTTTTTGTCACTTAATTTATTAATTAAATATACATTCATTCACATTTAAGTTTGTGTAAACTGGATGTTATTGCAATAAAAGGTACCAATGAATTTTTGAAGGCCACATTCTTAGGAATAACACAATTCCTCCTAATCCCTATTTCATTTTATTTTCTATTTATTTTTTTCTCCTTCAGAAATAATCTAGAAGCAATAAGACAACATTCTTATAACCTAGCTACCAAAATTTATAGATGTGAATTTAATTAACTTTAATTATATTGAATCATTTATTGGATTAAGCTAATTTGAATATTTGCAAGTTTTTTTTTTTTAAATTGAAAACTGTCTATAACTATGTATGTATATTATGTTTAGGGTAGTTTAGTGGTCATGATAAACTAATATTATGAAAATAAATAAAATAAAAGTCTGAGACAAAAATTTAATAATGAGAGTTTCTCATCTGCAAGTATAGTTAGTCATATTGAAAATATAACTAAACAGAATTTTATTTTCAACCTGTCCTCTAGAATAATGTATGATCATATTTAAATTTAAAATATGTAGGTACCTAAATAAAATGTGGTAGAAAAGAACATTTTTGATAAACAGCAAAATTAAAAATGTTTTGTCTACTGGGATTCTATGAACCTTCTCTCCACGTAAAATAATTATTTTTTATTACAAAGAAGCTGAAAGCTGCTTAGGCCAATTTGTGCCGATTGTAGACGATGATCTCTAACAAACTCAATACGTTAGTAGCCTTTTACTAGCTTTTTGACTTGAGACCTTATCACACAAATTAAATTAAAAACTGTTAATTAATTAATCTAAAAAGTAAAATTTATAAATATAAATTTGTATTACTTTCTATGCTGATCAAATTATTAAATTTAAACCTATTTAACATGAATAGAAGCAGGTGAATAATTTTTTTTTTAATATAAAAAATCGAGCTTTTTAGAAATATAATTTAATTTTAACTAGTCTAATAGAAAAATAAAAAAAAATAGATTAAAAAAAGTTTGGCTAAGCTATGTATCATGGGAGGAGTATAAGATGGTAATGGCTAATCTGCAGTTTCTGATGTTGTCTATGGTGGTTAGGTGAATAAACCTCCTCCTTGAACCACACTAGAGACTACTGATTTACCAAAAACACTAGCTAGTAAAAAACACTTTAATTTTATAATTTTGACATTATCATTTTAAACTTTTGACTCTTTTTTTTATAAGAAACAAGTAAAATAATAGAAATAACTCTGTTAACATCACTTTGAATAGAGTGAGATTTGGATCATTATTTAAGTCGATTGCGGAGGAGACCACATCAGAGATTATAGAATCCTGAAGATTTAAAACCATTAAAGAGATCTTGCCTAAGGGGTTCATCGATGAGAGTCATTTACAACTAATCATTATGAGCAACTCCCTTGAGAATGATCCCTGAAATGGTTTTCTTAACTGCCTTGAACTTGAGTTGCAAATTACTTCCATCATGAGCAACTCCCTTGAGAATGATCCCGGTAATAGTAATTGTAAAATTTAATGATTGTATGCTTTTAACCCTATTACTATCCAATTTATTTCATTTTTCCCCCACTTTTTAAATCTGTCAAAATTGTTTTGATTTTTTAAATGTATAAAAGTTTCAATTTAGCAAAATTTAAAAATCTGCGGGCTACTTTTGACAAATCATAAAAATGTCATAAATTATATAAGTACTTTTGAAGATATAGATAATAAATGTATGTTAGTGCGCATGTGGAAGACTAATAGACTAACAAATGGACTTATAAGGTTGAAACTTATAAGGGACTAACAATGGGCTAATTATGACCTACCATCCAAATTTCAATAAAATCGGTCAAGTAGTTTTTGAGATATGTTGGTTCGCAAAAAAAAATTGAGAGACAGACACCAAACCAAAAATGTTCCCTAATGCCTGAAACGGATTTCTGTCTTGGAAATTTTGAAATCGGAGACCTAAAAATGTTTCGTTCTTCAGATTGACTACATCGCTTCCGTTACCTTCGATAAGCTCGGAAGCAAAAAAACCTTAAATTTTGAAAGGTTTAATTCTTTCTGTGTGATCTTTATCATCATTTTGAATTCATTTTAAATTAAATAACAGGTTAAAATATGACTTTGGAGTTTAAAACGTGGAAAAATATAGTCATAACTAAATTCCCCTGTGAGTTCTTGTGAGCATAATCAATAAAATGAATGACTTATTTTATTAATTTAATATCTTTAGATGAATCTATTTTCTTGCTTGATTGGATTTGCATAGTTTAGCAATACAAGATTCCATCCTTGCAAATGTGGGAGCTAGCTAGTGTTTTCAGTGCTAAGCCTTACTCTAACCTGAGAATCATAGTAGTAGTAGTATGAGTGTGAAGGGTTGTTTGGGCTAAGTGTGTTAAAGTGTTCATCCGTATCTTCATACTGGTGTGTGTAGTAGTAATGTTCTTCAGATTGTTCATGTTCATCATATGTTTCCTTATCAGCAAAGAGTGTGTGTTAAACAATATTATTATTATCAGTAACTCAAATTATAGTTTTTTAAACAATATAATATGCTTGACAGAAGACACCTTTATTGACCAATAGTGGTTTTCCACTCTCAAATTACAAAATGATCAACGTTAACATAGGGTCACCTGCAAAGTACATTAGATTATCTAAGGCTTTATCTTATGTGTTATTTAAAGTAATACAAGTAGATATTTATATTTAATACAAATAAATTTTTGTAGAAATATAAATACTCATTTTTTTAAATATTTCATAACCTTAAATTAATTAATAATTAAACATTTTGCCAAGAATAAGTAATATAAACCTAAAACATATTTTTAAAAAGGTTTTTTCTCCAAGGACTTTACAAGTACATATCTGATACATGACTTCAATCTTACTTACTAAACCAATCTTACTTAAACTTTATAGCATTTGTGCAAAAGAAAATATTCACCAAATCAATTATATCGAACAAATTATTTAATTAAGATTACCTTAAGTAGTCCTTTCTTGGATGCAACTTGCTTTGCACTCTTGGTTAGATCTCCTAGAGTACTCTTGCCGACATACGTCAAGTCTTCAAATGTGTTTTTGCTGACATCAGCAGCTGTTTTGCTAGCTTCAAGAGCTGTCTTGCTCGCTTCCCCTGCAGCTTTCTTTGCTGTTATCGTCAACTGAAATGATTAAATTATACATTTTTTTTTTTTATTTAAAGTAAATGAAAGTGGTTATCACTAGATATATTATTGAATGTGAAATTTTTGTTAAATCTGGAAGATGATGCAACCTGGGTTTCGCTGGTTTTGATGTTCACATTAATTATTGTCAGTCTTGTTGTGACGTTTCTTCTTAGTTAACACGTTTTCTAACTGTTGTTACTTATTCTCACTTTAGTCTTCTTCACAATCCTTTGGCCTTTCCAACAACATTCCTAGTTTGTTCAAATCCTTAATAAAAGATTTCTGTCTACATACTACTTGACTTAACTTAATATGATTTACATTGGTGTTACACTTTTTCAGTGTTTATTTAATTGAGAGAGCTCACCTTGTCTACTTGAGCAAGGAGTCCTTCCTGAGAACTTTGTCTAGTTTCTCTTACAAGGTCCTTTGCATGGCTTGTGAAAGTTTCAATGAAAGATGTACCAGGGGGACTTGATGATCCAAAACTTCCAGCTCTCCCAAGCAAACCACTAAGGCTGGACTTTCTCTGAGGTGGGCTCTCCATACTTCCAGTCTGTACAGATATTTTACTATGTAAACTACATAAAAACCATAAAATTGTATTTTTATATACTTATACATATTTCTTACTATTCTTCATCAATAAGGAGATACAGTGGCTAAATCAAATAATAATATTACAGTTGAGTTTCTCTAATCTGACACATATGGATTATGTTATATTGGGTTACAGAGAATTGTCGGGTTTCTGGATTTTTGGTAATAAATAATTATTACATAAGTGAATCAGCCTATTTATTGATAAAACAACTGCATTTACAAAGTTATATAAACAGCGACTGATGGTTTGATTTTGTTTACCCTAGTGCCCCTGTGTTTCCACCTCTTTTAGCAGTCTTATCTTACACGTGGCAAGAGTGGAGGGGGGCCTTAGCCACAGTGCCGGATTACTGGACATGCCGGACTGGCAGAGTATCAGGCTAAAGAGACTGTATTGTGAATCAACTGTACTTTATATTTAAATGCTTAAATTAAGAAATTTGAAATCAATTAAGTCCATGTTTATAAGATTCAAATAAAATATTATTATTAGAAAAAGGAAGAAGAAGAAGAAAATATGTATATTTCCCAGGCTACAATGATGGAATTCTTCCCTGTATCTCAGTGGTTATACTTGGGCATAAAGCCAGAGTTATGTGATTAATTCCCAACAACATGGTGTATTTTTGTCTGCCTCTATTAATAATATTAATGATAAATGCTCAAACAGAGAAATGTTTCAAATTGAAAACATTCTTACTTTTATAATGTGTTTTCATTTCTATGTTTGTCATATTTCTTTACTATCATTTCTTCCCTTAAGTTTTATATTTTACGTAGTATATATTTAAATAATTACAAAAAAAAACTATTCAAAAACTTAAATTTCAGCATCATTTATTATTTTTAAGAATAAGTCCTTCTAATTAAAAAAATGCAAAATAAATTAATGCAATGCTTAAACTTCACTTCATCTTTCAATGTTTAATTAATGTACCTTAGAACTTACTTCACACATCAAGTCGGTAGAAAGATTATATTACAATTTGTTACAAGTCAAGTTGATTACAATTAAAGAAAAAAAATGCAATGAATATTGGAAGTGCAAAAGCAGAAGCAAAGACCTATACACAGTATAGATTAAGAAGAGCTGAAGAAATTTGAGAAGAAAAAAAAATTGTATGGAAATCTATGTTAAAACATAATGCTGCATTATAACTGTTGGTCTGAAAGCTGTACGCAATGATGATTTGATCTAAAATGAAAGCTTTCTCAGCCAATTTATAATTTTTCTAGATCTACATAAATGGCTGTTTTATTTTATTTTATTTTTTTTTTGTGATGCCATTTTTTTTTTAAATAGTGATTTGCTTTTAGTAATTATGAATTTTTAAGATTGAGACTTAAGAAATGGAAAAGAATATCTCCTCATACAACTGAAAAAATTGGGGAGCCAAGAGCCAACCTTTTTTTAATATAAATAATTTCATGATAAAAAGAACTTTTTATATACCACGTTTTAAAATTTTCTGTTGAATCGTATGTAATGTTGATAATATAATTGTTATTGTTATATAATATATAATGTTAGTGAAAAAAAATAGTTCCGAATTTATTTACTTCACATAAATGACAACCATCTAGAGAGCTGATCTTAAACCTATAAAAGGACAAATCTTTGTACAACGGATCTCCCCAACACCACATCTAAAGCGTGCCATCGATATATTTAAAATAATATAAATAATATATAATTGATAAATAATATATAATTGATAAATAATATAATCGATATTTCCTGTTTTGCTGTCATTCAATGTTTATCTATCACAAATTTTAAACCCGTCATAATGAAGATCGTAAAAATATGGGATTCGTCAAAACAAATAAAATAACTTGCGGATTTTTTCCGAACTAACTTTCCTTACAGCTAAATTTGCTGAAAACCAATTAAATTCTGCTGAAAGATGGCTAAAGGTATTACAATAATGCATTGTCATCGTGTTCTGAGCTATGCTAAAAGTTTCAAATGTCTAGCTATTCGGGAAGTTTGTTAGAAATCGATTGCCAGATTTGTACCGGACAAACAAACAAACAAACAAACAAGAAAGCAAGCTAATAAAAACGTAGTAAAATAACCATCATTGGTACCGGAGAAAGAGGAAATAACAATAAATTCGTAATAATGGTACACGATAAAAGTTTTTTTTTTTTTGTTTTTTTTAAGAAAATATCTGTAAATCTCAAATAAAATAAAAAAAATCAATTTATTTAAAGCAAAAATAAAATCACTAGGACTGTTAGAAGTTTCAAGCACTGTTGATTTCCAAACCAAGATTTGCAGCTGATAGTGGAAACTAATCATTGGACTCCACACCCCTCAAGACACTGCTTTCATCAGAAAAAGTATAATGTTTTAGGTGGCCATGATAGCCAAAAATGTAAACTCTCATGAGACTGAATGGGATCATCCTAGAGTTTATGTGTTAACCACTCTATTGAGGCCAAAGGCCATTATTTTTTCCCTAATAACGTAGATTTAGGTTCTTAACTCCCTGCCTTATATAAAGCTGTAACTTTTCTTCTTTTACATCCATTTTTCTCAGTACTAATGCTAGCCACCTCTTCTGTGAAGAAATTGGTTATTCAGTTCTTGCTCAGCACCTCTAGTGTAGGTTGTCCTATTAAGGCTATTTTTTAATAGAAGTCAAGTGTAAAAGATATCACTTTTGGAGACCTCTGTTTTCAGCTAGCAGAAGGAGCTGTAGATCAGAAATTGCAGATTATTTTAGCTCGAGAATATGCACCAGATTATTATTTTAATCATTCATTGCAAGGCTTATTTTATTAATATGCGATTCAAATTTAAGAGCCAAATAATTGAGAAAATTATGAAACAAGAAACTAGTCTACTAAGAAAAAAAAATCTATTAAGAGGAAGTATTAAATTATTTCAAAAAGAAAAAGAAACATATAGGAAATAAAACAAATCATTAGCCTTTAGTACTAATGTGTTTAGAATCCGCAAATGAAATACTTGTGATTGATCATATTTTAATATTTAAATTGGTAATTAGTTGAAATGTTCTTTTTCATATCCCAAGGTAAAACTTTATTTTTAAAACAACAATTTAAATTTGTGACAAAAACAAGCAAAAGTTGATCAATTTAGGTCAAATTTAGTGGACACATTCCATAAATCAGTGCTCCTGCTAAAATTGTTGGGGAAAATGTAATTGATCGATGTATTCAAGCATGATGCTTGCACATACATGAGCTTCAAATTTATAATTAAATGTAAGGATGTACTCAGACAACCACTCTTTTTCCTCTTTGCTTTCGACAGTGACACCACTAAAACATGAAAAGATAGCTTAAGTCATTGTATTTTTATTAAAATTGAAAAGAGAACAAGATTTTTCAATGGATGATTACATTCATATTAAGAATTTGATTTCAAACAAAAGACATTTCTTGTAGCTTTCTCATTCATGAAGTGGAAACATATTTCTAAAGCCTTAACAAAAAAGTTTGCAAAAATCGAGATTTATATCTAGAGTACACACTTTCTCTTACTTTCTTATATCCAGGGTTCAACAGTAATTATTACCTGTGAACTATAATATTATTTAGAACCACTTACTGCCTTTTTAATTTTAAATGGAAATAATACTTCCTTGTAGTACAACAATGAAACGGGAGGCGAAAGCACCACAATCATCCAATGGCACCACTAAATTACAATAAACTTAAAGCTAGCCTATTATGTATGAAAAAGAACATATTCATTAAATAATTGACTAGGTCTCTGCTAAATCTTACCTTCTTCATGCTACACTTCTTGCTATCATTTATATAGGTCTTTGGTTCTGAAGTGATAGTATTTAATGTACTTACCGGTGTATTAGACCTCATGAGACGTCGTTGGGGTCCCTCGCCAGGTTTACTGTCCCTTCTGATGGGGATGGCACCCTGACTTCCTCTAGTACTACCCTGTGTTGCACAAAGTACCAGGTGTGCATGCGGTATTTGTAAGTACCAAATGTCAAATAACAACTTTTTCACTTTCTTTTTTTTTTTGTTTAATTTAAAGAATGATTTGAATATTATAATTATTTGTTTAATAACAATAAACAAATAATTTTTCTACTCACTACTACCTTCTTTTTCAATCAAGTTAATCTCACATGGAGTGTTTTTTTTTGTTTTTTTTAAATGCACAACATTTGGTACGTTCAAAATACAAATCTACAGTGAAGAGAAAAATCAAAAGTGTTCACAACTTATTATCATCTAATTATGATATTAAGATGGTCTACTTTAAAGTATTTGCATTCTTAAAATACATGGTATAATGTCTTTGTCTGGATTAAGATTTTCCTTTTTTGATAAATATAAATTGGGTCTATAGTGATTCTACACATAAATTAAAATTAATCCTTTATCCATCTAGGAAGCACAGTTGTCAAAACTTAAAGGGCAGAAAATGATAATTGTCAGTGCCTTGAAAAAAGCAAATGGTGCCTATGTACAGTTTTATCTAATTTGGAAAAAGTAAAATGACAACTACACTAGTAATGCGTTGCATTTCGAACTCGTGTATTTAGGATGTGAGGGGGAATAATAATCATTACTTTATCAATAAGACCTTTAATTTAATATACAGCATGGCATACCCCTTAATTTTTCTGTTTTCAGATGTTTTTGGCAGCCATTTTAAAAATAATGTCATAATATGTGTACTTTCTCTCTCTACTCATTAATAGTTTTATTCTTTCTCAACATGCTATATAAGCTTAAACATTTTCAACATCTCATTTCGGCCATATTTGTTTAAAAAATATTTTTTTTGTAATAATAGTTAAATACTCTTTTCCCTACTCTCAAAGACCTTTAAATTGATGTATATAACACGCCATGATGCTGATTGAAACTTTTTTTTTAGTTGTTCGCCATCTTAAAAATATTAAGTGTGAATTTTTAATAGTTGCACATTCTTTTCCTACTCTTCAAGACCTTTAAATTTATGTATAACATTGTCATATTGGCTAAAAACTTAATGTTTTGTTGTCCACCATATAATGAATGAATTTCCAAAAACTATAGAGCTATACAGTGTCACAAATGCAGAGATGCACCTAGGTGCTGAATTCCATTCGAGTCAGTCAATTTTTACGCCAGTTATCGTGAGACACTGGTTTAATACACTAACAACTGGCAAATACACTAACTTTTCAAATCCCAAGTCTCTGAAATCAAGAACTTACTGTTTCCGTCCAAAATAAAAATTTAAAGATCCTCAGAAGCAATGTAAAATTTGTATACTTAATTGTTATAAGGATCAGAATGCTAGAAAGTCATAAATCGTATAACAAATTGACAAACATTCCTCCTATGTAGCTGGCCATAGATAATGTCAACTGAAGGGCAATGGACAGGAGCTTCAGAAAAGCAAATTAAAAATTAAATAAAGTTGAACTGGATTGACCACTTTAGCTGGTGCAATAATTGTTACATTTTTCAAACAACTTTTGAGAGTACAATATTTGAACCACTACAGACCCAAAAAAGGAAAAAATTACAACAGAAAGAAAACGCAATAAAGATTAATAATAAATAAATATTTGGCTTAAATAAAGAGCAGTTGCAGCTGATGGTAAAATGTTTTGTTAAGTTGAATTGAACTTAACTTGCCTCTAAAATATTGGGAAAGCAATTTATTTAAAGCAATAAACATTTTATTGCAAAATAATTAGGCAGTCAAATTTGAAGGCACTCATTTTTAAAATTATTTTACATTAGTATAGTTTTTAAAGCTTATGCTCTGTTAAGCTCATGCTGTTTTTATCCTTTTAAAAATGCTGCTTATAATTTATTGTGTCATAGTAATTCTTTTCTTTCAAAAAAGAAGAAATTAATTATAAATGCAATATAAGTTAATGCTAAATAAATTATTTACAGTTGTTCTGCTCTAAAATGTATTAATTTTTGTGATCTTTATAATTGGTCCTTACTTTAATTGTATTTCTTTAAAAGGTCGTCCTTCTTATAATTGGTCTTAAAAGTATTTGAAAATTTTATTTTTTTGTTTATACTGCATTTCAATGATTATATGATTCTCCTGAAGGGTTAAAAAAAAATGTAAAATTCTACAATGGTTTCTTTTATAAAAGTAGAATTTTATTGAAGCCTTAAGTTTAAAACTGTGAAAGGGACATCTATGTATCATAATATTCTTTATTAAAAATACGCTAGCTACATTAAATAAGTGAATCAATTATTTAAGAGTTCTGAGAAAAAAAATCTAATACCTGTGCAATTAAATAATATGGAAGAATGTGTAAGTTATTGATGCTTAGAATCAATTAATTTTTTGGGAGTATGTTCAGGAGTATAATGCTATAGTGTTCAGGGTGATTAGGGTAAGTAAAATATATTTCCTAATGATGTTACCAGTTAAAATGGTGATTTTAAATGTTCATTATTTGATCTAACTTTAAAGTCTATTTTATACACATTTTGCTTTAGAATATAATTTTCTAGAAGAAATTATATTTTAATGTGTGTAAGAAAAATCTCTATTGGATCACAGATCATAAAAGAACAGAGTATCTATTTCAATATATTTTATTTCAAATGATTGTATTACTTTTGAGTAGTATCATTTGTGTTGATGTGTTATAAGTACAAGAATATGAACAATAGTTTTATACAGAGTTAAAAAAGTAAAAAGGATAGAATGGGGTAAATACAAATCATAGTTAAGAACGTTATATTCTTAATTTTAACTCCTGGCACCGGAGTATTTGTATATTATAAGTATACATTTTGAGAAGTAGTATAATGAAATAGCAATGAAAAAAAAAAAAAAGAATAATAAATAGTTTGTTGATATAACTATATGAACTCAAAGTGTTGAGTCTTGGTATCTGTTTTATGATGTAATTTGAAAATTATATTTACCCCATGATGGAGAGACTCGTCATCTGAATCCTCAGAAGTAGAGGCAGAGGAGTGTGACTGGGGTGTTCTGGATCTAGTTGGAGAAGAATCATTGTTTGTATCTCCAGGCAACTGAAGAGTGGAAGGAGGATTATACACAGATTCCACATCAACTCCTGAGGATACTCCAACTCCAGTTGCTTTATCTAGAATTTGGAAAGACAATAAATTATTAATTTGAACAGGGGTTGTTTTTTGGAACGAAGTTCCTTATGGCACGTTCTGGAGCCCGGGAGTAAATCCGAAAAAAAACGACCAAAATCACCGTCACAAAATAACCGTCACGAAATCACCGTCACAAAATAACCATCACGAAATCACCGTCACAAAATCACCGGCACGAAATCTACTGATGACAATAACTTGAGTAAAAGATCACCGAGTTAGTTGAAATTTGGTACACATGTTCATTTTACAAATGCCCAGACTAAGTTCGTTGGACAACGTTATCCGCCCAAGCATTCATGGGCAACGCTCGTGTAAACGTAAGCTTCAAATTTAAAATTGATTTTTTTAGACGGGGAAAAATTCTAACTTCATCTATTTAATGAGACAAACAACTTTTATAAATATTTTTTTTTAGTAAAACGAACACCGACACTGCTATGAAGTGATAAAGATCGCTAAATTTATTAAAGCGGACCTAAACGTTTTAAATAAAGAAAACAACGTTTTTACCGATATCTTACGTTCTAACCTAACGATTTCAATAAAACTTCATACACATTGTCTAAAGTACAATTGAAACAGGCATGTAAAATTTCAACCTGATACAAGCAGATGTTCTTTAGTGTTGGTGATTTATATTTTTTATTATAATAATTTAATTCGAGATTCGCCGACGGAGGTCTGTTGGGAAAGTTCTTTTCTTCTCTACATCCATTTGCTTTAACTATAAACTAATCAAAATTAACTTTTTTCTCGATTTGCAAAGCATCATTTATTGTCAGACGCTCTTTTCAAAGATAATAAAAAGTTTTTCTTTTAATTTTGCCTTAACTCCGCTAGTACAAATAGTTACTTTTCATTTTGTCTCTTATTCTAACTCCGCCATGTATAAGTAGTTAGTTTCATATTATACTTAGTACTGTAATAAAACATTTATATTTAATATAAAGCGTAAGGAACTTCGTTCCTACTGGGTGTCCCACGACACCACACATATTTTTTTTTCTCAAAATTATTATTGTTCTTTTTTTTCATTAAAAGTCAGTCCGGTTTTCAGGCCCCCTGGAAGTCCTTGCGTCTTACTGTAGAGAGTATGTCCTGAAGTTGTACATTGTAAACAACTGACTTATTTACAGTGTATTTCTTTATCATATTCCAACTAATATTTAAACTTTCCGAGGGTAAGTAAAAAAAATATTGTGACTAGTTCTGTAACTGAAAGGTTGGTGGCTCTGTTGCTAGTATTCTTATCTTAAGCTGTGGTTATGAAATAGGAAAGTTTAAATTCTCGCTTGTCTTGGTGAGGTCAGCATTACTTTAGAAAACGGATTATTAATGGTCATGGAATTCAGTAATTTTGAGGTGAGGTGTGACATAAAAAATGTTAAAAACCTTGGATGTGATATTTTTCAAATCATGGACGCATTGCATATAATTTATGGTAAATTCTCCGCACAACACAATTCAAAGAAGGTCAGGGTTTAAAAAGTTATTCAAATTATTAAAAAAATGACTGTTGATTAATAATAAGTTTGCACTTGGTGTTGACAAATGTCACCAGAATTCTTCAAAGAAGAACTGGGGAGTTGGAAACACCATCTTCACACCTGTGTTGACCTGGATGGAGGTTATGTTGAGACAAGTTAGCTTAATGATTAAAGGCGTTACATTATTGGTGATTCACCACAATACTTTATGACTTCCCCTAGTACCTACTTATAAAAAGTTTTAGTCCAAGAGATAGCGTGCAAAAAAGTGTCTGACTAACATCAAGCTAGAATTTTGTGTATAAATAAATCTTTTGGTGCCTTTTAAGAATATGTGGTAGGCTAAGTTCGTCTGCGGGTCATAGCTTGGAAATAGGCATTTGGAAAAAAACAAATTGGTGAAAAGGGGGCATGTCCCGCCCTTTTTGGTGGACAATGTGATTTTCATGATCCTGAGTACGAATTTAGTTAGCAGAGCAATAATTAAGTTGATGGTAGTTTGTCACTTAATAGATGACCTCTTTGATTTGGAGCAATATTTTTTCAAATGCCTATTGCCAAGCTAGACGAACTTAGCCGTCCACATATTCTTAAAAGGCACCAACAGATTTACTTATACACAAAATTCTAGCTTGATGTAGACACTTTTTTGCACGCTATCACCTGGACTATTAGTAAAATAATGATTGGATATAAGAAGACATTACACTTTAGCTTACTTGGTGAAATATCAGAGGAAACAATCTCTGATACGAAGTCACTCAGGGATGAATAAGAAGAACTAGTGCTGTCTCCTTCTTCTGAATCCGAACCACTTTCATCTGAAACCGGAAAATATATGATTAAGATTATTATTATTTTTACTTTTTGCTATTTGTCTTACATATTACACAACATTAGATAATTGTGGGAGGGAGGGGCTGGTCCCTCTATGCAGTACTCAAAGTGGACATAAAGTGTGAATAAAGTATCTCATATCTTTAGGAAATATTTATAACAATATCAATTGTAACAACAATTGATATTGTTATAAATAACTTTGAATGCTTGACTCAGTCAGGCTATCCTATTTAGCTTGGGCTTCACACTCAAGAGTGTACCAGGGAACACACTCTATTTTGTGTTCACACAGCACCACAAGGTAAATGAGCTGCTACTTGGTAAACGTGGTTTGCCTGGAAAAAGCTTTAGAGCAGGACTTGAAATATTTTATTACTTTAATACATATGATCTTTCACATGTTTTAAATATAATTGTTGATGAATATAATCATACCTGTGGGTTGTTCTTGTTTAGGTAAATAGTTGAGTGCAGTTGCCAGCGAAGTGTTGTCATCCCAAACTCTGAACACCATCGGATCCAATGTATGGGAGAACCAGCGATGCTTATCTCCAACTTGTGAAGGATCGCAGACTCCAGTTTGGACCCTGAGGAATGCTACATTACCAGGAGTGAGGCTCCACTCTGCCAAGAACTCAACAGCCTGTAATTATGGTGTTACATACATTATCTCTGTCCGTGTTAATTTTAATAGTAACAAATAGTCTTTTAATTCAGCTTTAAGTTGATTAAAATGCACAATTATTACATTAAGCATGTGCTGTACCTGTGCTCGAGCAAATTTTTGAATGAACATTGTGACTCTAGGCCTAGATCTAAGAAAGCTATTGATCTGAAGAGCAACCACAGGCCTTGGGTATAACCTTAGTGTTCTTGTATGTTCACTGAAGTTACCCAACATGTTTGAAGAGTTGAAAAATCTCACCTACAACATAAAATTATTTATTTATAACACTTTGTTTTGACAACTAGTTTCATAAAAGAAGAAATATAAAAAAAGCATAAATAATTATTATTAATAAATAAATGTGTGCTATAATTAAGTGATACTATTGTAAAGACTTACCATAGCAACTCTAGTTGCAACATCTACTGAATCTACATCAGTTCCATAAATAAAAGGGTTAAACGTTTGTTGAGGAGGCACAAATGGTGATAAACTTCCTTCTAACCTAAGCTGAGGACTATACCTGAAATATTAAAAACAAAATTAATTTATTATTAAATTTATCAGGGGATGGAGGTCTTAGTATAGGGGTAGGGGAGTCTTATTTGCTCGTAAAGGAGAGCAGTTGGCTGGGGTAATAAAAGTACATGCAACACAGAGCAAAATTTATCAATTTGTATAGAAAAACCACAATATCAATTTTCTTCTTTTTTGGTGAATAGGGCGGGCATTAATTAAAATAAAACACTACTTCAATTTGCGATATTTCGCCGCCTCTTGAGGCATCTCAATGCCTTTATCAATGCTGTCTAATAACTACTATATTAATTTTACCCTTTCTCCTGCTAGGTGTGGTCTACACTTGTCGCACTATTATTGTATTATACATGTTAAAATCTAAAATATTTAATTTCCTCAAAGAGAAAACATCTTAATTTTTTACATTGTCAATTTTAAGCTCTATCGCTGGAGTCGCATCTAGGAAAATGTACCTTTAATCGGAAAATTTTAGATCTGGTTATATTTTGTTTTAAATTGTAACCATTGTTTGTTACTTAGATAAGCTAACTTACCCGAGATTGGTTTGCTGATATTGCAAGGGCATATTAGCAGGATTTAGACTCTCCCTGCGCAACATGTTACCAAGTTCCCTAGGAGTGGCCATGTTGGCAGGACTGGTTGATGCGATGGGTGAAGGACTAACAAACATACCTCCACCACCTCCGCTTAAACCTGACAGTGCCTAAACAGAAATGTAAGTAAAACAATAGATCATATTTAACAACATTAATCATTTATTAAATCAAGGAACGTGTAATATTTGAAAAGAACAAAAACATAATAGGTAATGAAGTTCCAGGTTTTCCTGTTGGAACTGCGAAGGGTGTGTGTCCCAACATTCTCGAATTAGGAGTGAAATGTCAGGACACACACTCTTTGAGACAAGGTCACTCCTGGAAGACCCTAGAAGTTTATTTTAATTTCAACCACGTAGTCCTATGAACTTAGATAGTTACATTGATAGTAATGTTTAATACAGCCCGCAGTTACAGTAGGTTCATTATTATTTCACTAATAAACAAATAAAGTTGTAGTTACCATTCCTAGTCTGCATTGAACAATATCCACAATGATTTTATGACAATTAACTGATCATTATTGCTCCGAGTTTAATTCATGAGCAATTCCTCATAACCCCTATAAGAACTAAAATCAACTAGAATCCCTTTACATTAAGATTGCTTAGACATGCTAAACTTTTTAAATCAGTTTAGCCAACTATTACTATTAAAAAAATCGGTGCGAGACAACTCAGACAAACTTTCTCATATATGAGTTTATAATTACTTAGCCCAGTGTTTCCATTTATTAGTTTTCAAATGTACATTTAAATATTATTGAACATTTCATCAAAATGTATCATAAAAATAACTTCTCCTGGTCGGGGAATCGAACCCGGGCTCTCTCCGTCCGCGTTTTAAGCTAATATCTCAGGAACTAGATTTTTCCCGGGAAAACGGCTTATATCGTTGGATTCGTATTCAAATGGACTACATTTTAGAATTTTTTAATCAAAATCGTCGGAACCGTTTTCGAGAAATAATTTTTTTTCATGTTTTTTCAGAGTTTTTGGGGGGTAGCGCCCCCAAATTTAGAGCTAAAATTCATTTCTCGATTTCGCCTCGGGGTATGATTTTTCTGAACATGTATGCCAAATTTCGTCAAAATCGGCCCAGTAGTTTGGGCTCCAGGCGTCTGCACAGACGACAGACAGACGACAGACAGACATTTTTTAAAAACCACTTTTTTGGACTCAGGGGACCTCAAAACGTGTAAATCCATCAAAATCTCAAAATCGAATTTTGCGCCATCACAATACTTTCTCTTTATATGAGAAAGTAAAAACTAATATCATCAAGGCAAGTGATTTTAGAAAAAGTTACCTAGAAGTAATACCTAGCGAGAGTAAAGTAGTAGAGATTGTAACTAACTTAAGAATTGTAATTTATTTTCATTTGTTTAACTTGCTGTTGTTTGATAAAAGACTAAGGTCTTATTACTCTTTAAGTGATATTTACTCATAAAAGTTGAATCCATAATATCTCTGTCAACATAACTAACTTACTCGTAATCACTTGTATCATAAATTCTGCTATGTTTTAATTTATCAATTTTTTTAAAAAAGTATCATAACTTAATATTGTTATTAAATTTCCAGCAAATGTTGAGAAAACACCTCAATTTAATTAATAATTTTCTAGGGTATTCAATTTTTTTAGCAGAAATATCTATAATCTTAATTAGGTTATCCTTCTGTAATCTTATAATTATTCATAATCTTATCTTCATGATTAGTTAGGGCTCAGTCCTAAGGGACTGAGGATCTACAATTACTCACTAATACATCACTGTTAGGCCAACCACTCACAAGGCTACAGAAGGTGACCACTATTATTGGCTATGACAAGCAGCAGACTGTTTTAATGCATTTTTTATGAACAATGCATACAGTATCTGCTGGCAATGGACTTTGTCAGCTGCTGTTACTGATCACACATTTCCCCCAAAGAATACCAAGGTTTGTTACTACAGTTTGCGCATAGTGAGTTGGGACTTTCGACAGCACAGGAAAATCCGAAAAATTATGGTGGGGAGCCAATGAGAGGTCAGGATTTTAAATTCTAGAAGGTTGGGCCAACTAGGCAAACAAAAATGCCTCTGGCCCCATCCCTCCCACAGGCTTAGTGGCTTTATTTTTTAGGTTGGCCAAGCTGAGAATCAAAAGTCACAACTCGTAACGCACATACTGTAGTTGAGATCGTGTCTTCCAATTGTTTCCTATCATGTTTCCAATTGTTATGTGATAAATAGTAATGTGTGGTTAAAGCCAGACTTATGAATCTCATCTGACTGCCTTCCCATTAAAGTAACACATTAGGTTTGTTCCAACCACTCTTCAAACAAGTTTGAAACTGTCCAACACATGCGCATTAGGAACAGGGTGTTCCAACGAAGCCCAAACTCAAACTCTGACTGTTAGTTGGTTGTTCCAACTAGGTTCTGATTGAATCACGGATTAGTTTTGAACTAGTCAGAGCAGTCAGCGATCAGCGGCAGGGACTAGTAGTTTGGAGCTTGCATGAACAGAAACGTTTCCTTTCTCTTAACATGTATGCCTTTACAATTCAACTCTTCTTACTTACTAAAATGTTTTTTTACGAATACCATGTTGAATTTTTGTGCATGTAATGACATTTTCTAGATATTTCTGAAAAAAATAAAAATTGGACCTATTTTCCAAGATGGACTTTTGATACTTATTCCATTTACAAACAAATATCAAAACATTCCGATTTGCGGGTTATTCCTGCAATATTTCTTTCGTTAACTGGACTAAGATTCATATTTTTTCTTTAAAACAAAAGAGCATTTAGGATTATATTAATAAAAATACGTATGTGCCGTGAGTCTACTAAAACTGGCTCACCACAGTAAGCCCGAAAATTGTGAATTGCGTAAATCGAAATGAAATCGTTAATTCATGTATCAAATCAACATTTCTAAAATGTGTGCATGTGTTCTTGTCATATCCTCTATGAGTATGTAGGTTTTACTTCCAACTTTCGAGCTTACCGAAGTTAATTAGCATTAGAAAATGAAATTTTTGTGGTGTGCCCCCCCCCCCCCCCCTTGTTGTGCGAGCCCCTAGGCGGCCGCCTTGGCCTAAATCAGGCCCTGATTTAAGCGACGTACTTATTTCCATCAACTATTGATATTATATAATAAGTTGAGGTATTTTTGATAGCACAGGAACGCAATATCACATAAACGATTAACTCAACAAGTTGTTGTGATAACAGTGCTAAAACCTACCACTTCAAACAGTTGGTCATCAGTTTGGTTCGAGTTCAGGAGCGTTCCAACAAAACGAAATCACCAATCAATTTCCAACTGAGCAATGATCGTGCATGCTCATTACGTTGATCCTGGACTAATTCAAAACTGATTCGAAACTGGTGGTTGGAACAAACCTAATATAAATTATTGTGTAAACTAGATATTTAATAGACTATCTAAAATAAATAAATAAAATTAAGACCTTTTTCATCTCATATAAATTAAATATTAAAGCAAAATTCTACTAAAAGCAAATATTTATAGATTAAATTTGTTTTTATTGTATTTTTTAAGTTAAAAAAACTAAGAAACTAACATCACCCTAAAACAAATGGCATTATTACCTAAAATTAAATCTCAAACTAAAATAAATTAATTAAAAAACCAGTCCCTGAAATAAGTTATTAATTTAATAAATTTCAAATAATCTTTAAAAAAATTAAAATACTTGTAGTGCATTAAATATTGAACTAATTCATTATTAATTATTTGCATTTTTTTGATAAAGTGTATCTATTATAATATATATTTTTTATTAATCATACATCTAAAAAATAAATAGTTATTAAACTGTAAAATATGTTTACCAAGAATTTTATAAATAGAAATATTATAATTATTAAAATATGGTTTTTGTTTATTTTGATCAGATTTATAAATTCTAGTATTTCTAATTAGTTTAAAAAATGTATATACAGTAAAACCTGCTAATGTGACCACCTGGTCAAGTTTGCCACTTTTCTATGGTCCCTGTGGAAAAATGTTTTATTTCCTAATTTGAGTAAGGTTACCACTTTTGGTTGATCCCTTTAGTGGTCACTTTATGGAGGTTTTACTGCATTTCTAATCATTGAATCAAAATATTACATTGCTTGAGAGAGACACTTATTGTTGAAACCTGAACCAATATATTAACTATTCCTATTTGGCAAAAGTACAAGAAATAAGAACAATTAAGGTGGAATTGGTCGCGATATTATATTTTGAAGTCAAAATTTGTTGATGTGATATTTTTTTTTTTTCTTTTTTGGCTCTCTGAAATTTAATTAACTATTTAAATGTGGAAAAGATGAAAATGTCAATATTGGAATAATCAAAGAGAAGAATTATCTCTGCATTTTAGACTTTTGATTGTGTTTAGGTTTATATTAATAATTCAAAAAATCCTCTACTCTGTTCATAATGGAATTATTTTGTCTTTTTGTATTTCACGTTGGCATTTTACTTTAGATCTGCTCTAACTCAACATCTGATAATGTATCAATAAGCTCTTTGTAGTTAAGTAAACAAACAATTTAGTTTGTATTCATATATATTTTATTAAGAGGAGGGTATCTGAGACTTGAAATTTAGTGAATTTAGTTAATCCTAAATGTTATGATTCACAAAATCTAAATATATTAGTCTGGTTTTGAAAGCAAATAATATCAAATAAATCAAGATTATTAAATCTAAAAAAAGCTCTTAAAATTATCATAAAGTATTCAAATTGCACAAGGAATTAAAAATCTTATTTTCATACAAAGAAATATAATAATCAAATATTAATAATTAAAAACAACAGTTAAAATAAAAATATACAAATCAAATTATATAATTGATAAATAAGAAATAAATAGTAAACCAACCTGGTCCATTTGGTGCATTGCCTTTATGAAGAAAGATAAAACAAAATTGGAAAAGAAACAAAAAAACAAAAAAAAAAGTAGTAACATGTTAAGGTTGAAAGAGAAAGAGGAAGAAAACTTATAAGAGTTTATATAGTTAAACACATTCTAGTAGTAAGTAAACTTTCCCAAATCTTTTATTTAATATCTATTTTTTTATTGTTAGTAATTGCAGAAAACATTTGCAATAAATTACTTTTACTCTTAAGTGTAAAATGAATGGAGTTACTAAAGATTATATCGTCTTCTGTGATAAAATTAGTTGGAACATCCAGTCCTGGTTTATTTCTTTAAAATTTGTGTTGAATACTGACTTTTATATGCATATGCATATGAATCTTCACATGTGGATGCATATGCATCTAATAATTTTGTGTTATGGAAGAAACAAGAGATTGCACAAGTCGACCAGTTCTGCTACCCAAGAAGCACTGTCACTATAGACAGTGGTTCTGCTGAAGATATTAGGAACTGCATAAATAAAGCCGAAGGCATGTTTCAAATGGTGCAACCTACATGGAAATCACAGGAGCCTAGTACTAACACCAAGTTATGGTGTATCTTCAACTTGCATGTTATATCCATCGTGCTCCACGGCTGTGAAATATTAAGATGACTCTACAATTAACAAAAAGGCTTCAGATTTATGGCTCTAATATATTATATCAAGTTAAATAACTAAAAAAGAGAGATGTTTTGATGATGCCTTGTGCTAAAATTGACATTTTTTCTGTTCACTCACCGATTGAAATCAATATTAGGTTATAACTAGATTGGAGTGATCTATCACCTATCACTTCTAAATAATATGATTGATTGGGTTGAACATGTGTCACATTTCTCTGGCATTGATCAGGGTACATTGGTGTTCGGGCAGTTGATCCAGGGCAATAGGCTATAGCTTTTTTCAACTCACTAATCTTTAGGTGATAATTATAAATAGATCTTAGACTGCCAAGGACTTCAAAACCACTAGCAGCAAAGCAGCATAAATATATGGCCTAGCAAGGCTGCAATATATCGGGGTGCCAGGAATAAGTTTCCTTTGAAGGAGATGAATAAAAACTTCTCCTAATTTAACATAGGAAACAAACTTTTTAACCAAACTTTGATTTTTACATGTTTTATATTTATTTTTGCTGTTTCTTTTATATCCTGATTAAAACAAAACGTTAGATTTTTTGAGGACTGAGGATCACCACCTTTCATTATTGATTATGAAATCATAATCCTTAAAATGAGAAAAAAAAAGCAAATTATTGAAAGTTTACTTAATACATAGAACATATTTTATATGAAGTGATTTTAAAAAGTTCTGATTATTTCAATTATTTATCAATAAATATTTTAATGTTGAAAGTGATCTTGAAGGATTTATGGGATCAGAAATTTAAAGGAACATATCTTTCCATGAAAGTTACTTATATTTTATCAACTTTGTTTTAAATATATAAAATTAAACAATCCTAAATATAGTATAAATAGGAGTTAAATATAGTAATTTTGATTTTTATGTTTCAAACCAACACAAGAATAGCAATTTATTGAATAATAATTAAAATTTAAAACTTTTAATCACTTTATTTTTTTAGAATGATGGAATAGATAAAAGAGCAAATAAATTATGAGTTGTTGAAAGTACATTAATAAGAACAAATAAAGCATGCAAATATGTTAGGTTTTTAGTTTCATTTATTTAACCAATTGTTCCTAGGATGTTGCAATGATAAAGAAGAAAAAAAGAAAGATCTATTAAATTTCTTGAGTTTAAATTAAAATTTATAAGATAAGAATGTTTTTTAAACACTGGCTCTGAATATATTCTTAATGACAGTAATGTGTTCATTTACAGATCGATTTCATGTGATCATTTAATGAGATAAAGTTTATCCTTCTTAAACTCTAGTCCCAGTAGTGGTTCCCAACCGGTGGGTCGGGGAAGGATTCTAGGTGGGTTGCGGCAAAACGTGAATGAACGCGTTAAGGGAAAATTGGAAACATTGCTTCACTTGCCGTTAATGTAAGCCTAAATCTTTTATAGTGCAATTTTGTATACATAGACTTATAGGAAAAGTTCCTTATTTTACAGCTATGTTGCGTTATTCTTACCACCTCTAATCGCATAATTTTAAGGAATGCTATACTATTTACTTTACCGTGAGTCACAAAATATTTTAACAACCAAAAGTGGCCCCAGCCACAAAAGGTTGGGAACCACTGCTCTAGACCTTTTTTTAAATTTAGTGTCGATGATCAGAATATTATGTTTTTTATATATATATATATATATATATATATATATATATATATATATATATATATATATATATATATATATATATATATATATATATATATATATATATAAAAGGAATTAAACTGTTATATTTTTATTGAAAAAAAAAAAAAAAAAAAAATCGGAAGTCAACAGTATAATAAAACATGGCATTTAATAAATAAGAATTTACCAAATTTTCTTTTACATTAATTGCATTAATTTATTTAAGAATGAAATAAAATAGACCTATCTTGACTCTTAAATCAATACTTTATATTCTTAATTAATAATGTAAAATGCTTTGAATATGCTTAACAGAAAGACATATTTTTCTTGTTATATACATTTTTCTTGATATTTTACTAGTATTACCTCCTCACACACTCTAGTATAACTAGTAAATGCACTCTAGTAACAATCTAGTACACCTCTATTAAATGCACTTTAGTAACAATCTAGTAAAATCACTATAGTGCACTCTAGTACACTGTGGTAAATGCACTCTAATAACAATCTAGTACACCTCTAGTAAATGCACTCTAGTAACAATCTAGTAAATTCACTGTACTCTAGTACACTGTGGTTAAAGCAAAAATTTAGTTGTTAAATTTTCAAAATTTACCACCTGTCTTCAAGATTTTTACCCTTTCTTACTTTTTTTTTTATTAATTAAATACATACAAAAATGTATTAATTTGACAATAGTTCCTTAAAAAATGATAGAAATCACTCAAAATTGAAAAATAGTTCATCCTTCTTCCTCTAAAATGTTTTATTCTAATGTTACTAAGTTTTATGATTATGTCTATAAATTGATTGACTAATTAAGTGCAGGTGATTTTATAATGATGAACCACTTTTTTTTATGATCTAAGCATTTTTTCAAAATATCTAATTCTTTTAATTATAGATTACATCAATAGGATCAAAGAAATTTCATAATTTTTATTAAAATTTTAATGACTTGACTCTTTGATTGTAAATCAATGTGCTTAAAAATGAAGATGTCATGGTCATGATATGCTCACAAGTGTATTATTAACTTTTTATTGAAGCTTCTAAGAAGAAAATCTAAAATGATAGATGAGGAAATCTATTTGTTGCGTGGAGATGTCTCCAGACTTTATTGCTGTTATTCCTATTCTTGTTATTTTTTTATTACTACGTTTTTATTAGCTTGATTTCTTGTTTGTTTGTTTGTTTGTCCAGTATAAATCTTGCAATCAATTTTTAACTAACTTCCCGAGTAGCTAGACATTTGAAAAATTTAGAATAGCTTAGAACACGATGACAATGCATTATTTTAATACTTTTAGCTATCTTTCAGCAGAATTTAATTCGTTATCAGCAAATTTTGCTGTATGGAAAGTTAGTTCGGAAAAAATCCGCGTTATTTTATTTGTTTTGACGTATCTCATATTTAACAATCTTCATTTTGACGGGTTTCAAATTTATGACAGAAAATTTAAAAACGAAGTATATAAAAAGTTCTTTTTATCTTGTAATTATTGTTATTTATTCTTTATAATGTATAATTGTCAATATTTTTCTTTTATTTTAACTTTGTTCTTTTATCTTAGTTTTTATTACTTCAACATCTTTTAACCAGATGTTAAAAAAAAAATATTTCTTTGGTACAGAAGATTTTTTATTAAATAGTTTTATTCCTACATATTGCTTTTAACAAAGTCGATCTATCAGTGTATATTTCATATAATTAATGTGGAATTAATACCACTTTGTTTTCACCGCTCAGCACTATTGATTTTTGTCTTAAAAATGTGTACAAAGAGCTATTTAAGGGTTTGTCATAATTCTTACAAATAATAAGGATGACAATAGTTTGAACCTCATAGGATTTTTAAATGGTAAGGTAGGGGGTGGCCTTCAGGCCTCACAATGATTAGACTCCATAGTTAGTCAGTCTATCCATAATTCCTAGTTGGTCAATCTATCCATAATTCTCAGTCTATCCTGTAACTGGTAATTATTAATTAAGATAATCACTCAAGACTCTAAATCATCGTACCAACTATGTTCACAAAAGAGTAAAACTTAATCTTAATAATCTATGGAAGAGAAGTTAGAGCCTCCTAGATTCAAAACCTAGGACCTCTACCCTTCTTGATAAATAAATTCATATTTCTTACGTAAAACTTTGAATGTAACAGCTATTTATATTTATAACAATTATCTCTAATTATTTGATTTTACTCTAATAATTTAATTTTAAACTAGTGAATAGTGCTAGCCCCTAGAGTAGTATGGTAGGCATACTACTCCCCCCCCCCCCCCCCCCCACAAGACATTGAGCCGTAAGGATTATTTTTATTATTATAATCAGTGAATTTAAAAGCCTCTGTTCAATGAATAAGATATGAAGAGCACAAAGTCTAGAAACACCTCTTAAAAAATAACAGAATCTAGTGATATAAGATTATACAGATGAGAAAGAAGGGTTAAAGGCAATTGATGGTTGCTATCTTGAAATGATATCTATTGTTAAACTAACCAGCTACTCTGTGCTATTTCTCTCCTATAAAAACAGTTGACATCAAATAGAACCTATTATATTTAAATTTGTGTATACCTGTTTCAGGTGGTTCTTAAGTATGGTACCCTCAGGTTCGGGTAGTTGAGGTACATGCTCGACAGATTCATTTGTCGGAGATGTGATTTTGTTTGCATCTAAATCCACCAGCCAAATATCATCGGGTAACCTGAACAAATGAAATAATGAATTATAGTCACAATCTGCCAGAAGTACAAAGCCAAAAGAATAACATGAGGGATCCAGAAGTAGCCAGAATAGACAGAAGTAGACAGGAGATAGCCAGAAGTAGACTTCTTAATTCCTCCTCTAATACAAAGGTTAGTAAATTATAGTATAGAATAGTAGTATAGAATAGTAAAGAATAGTGTCGTCTGTTCTCTTCTATATAATAGTGTATAAATCTATTTCTTTTTAATTATACCGCATCAATGTAAATCTATTTTTTATTAATATAATTAACTCTTATTATTTTTTATATTTTGACTTTGGTTCCGAACTTTTATACATATGTCTTAATGTTAATTACCTCAATATGATGACTTACCTAAAATTCTTTTTATACATTAAAAAACTAGCCGGCACTCCGATGACAAAAGGTGTGGGGGCAAGCAGCAACTGTAAAATAATAAAAATAAGTTATAACTTAGTAGTAATATGCTTTATAATTAGTTATACTTAATGAAAATATTTACTGTAAAGAGTGTATATTTCAAGTTTAAAGGTCTAGCTCAGCGCTTGGCTTTTTAGGCAGGATATTAAATGTCGCTCTTGAAGGGTTTGATGTAGGGGGCTGGGCTCATTGATATCTGCTAAGGGGAGAGTTGTTTGATCACATACAACTACTATAACCTTGGGAAAATGGTTAAGATGTGGTCCTTTTGGGTAAATTCACGATGCTCTTTGCTCTTTTCGTTTCTCATAATAATTCTGAATGATTCTTAAAGTTTAACTTCAGTAGAACCCCTCATATCCGACCTCGGGATAACCAACTCCTCGGTATATCCGACCTCGGGATAACCAACTCCTCGGTATATCCGACCTCGGGATAACCAAATCCTCGGTATATCCGACCGTAGGTGACGGATATGGGGGGGTTCTACTGTATTTCTTTTAAAAGTATACAAGTTATGGATCAGTGCTCTGCTGAAACCATGGTGCTATAACTGTGTTAACTCAAAATTTTCTGAACAACTCATTTTACGAAAATATTGATTTTTTTTTTATCTACAAAAAGTTTACTGATTAGATAAGATAAGGATAAGTACCTGTTCAGCACAGCTCATGCAGGTAGGCAGAAGAGGTATAACAGGAAACATATATTCTAAAGGATACATAAGAGTAACAAAGGCCATCACAGACATTGACAAGGCATTGTAATCACGGGACTGAAGTACAATCTGTAAACAAGACATAACAAAACAATAAATTAAAATTTCATACAATTAAAACAATAAAATAGAAATACCAAACACTGAGAGTTAAACAAATGCTTGTTTCTTATTTTTTGCTTATGTAATAGAGTTTGAGAATTTTGTACAATCCATATTATTATAATGTAATATTGTAGGTATGTAGAGATCTTTAAAAAAATTTCTTATTGATTATGACTTCAAAACCATTTTTTGAGCTGATGGCATACATTGGCAAGAATAATCATTACTACTCTACAAAGTATGAGCATCAATCGGAGAAGTTCAAATTTAGATTACCTTGTGCTCTAGGAGTATAAGAGAGAGAACAGCAAGGCAGCTATCTACTCCCAGAAGCTCAAGAGGAAGATGCAGTGGAAAGTCAACAAGAGAAAATCTTGTATGGTCCGGCAGGGCAAACACTAGAGGTGGATGAAGTCGAGCACTCAACACCTCCACCTTAACAAATCATTTTAAAAAATACCATCGAAATATGAATTTGAGCAGTGAATTAGAATCAAAAAGTTTTCATGCAATAGATAATTGTTAGATGGCAAGGGCGAACCACTTGTTCGAACCTAGCAATTTGGCCAAAGGTAGAGATTTCCAGCTACTTTACCCATCCTCTGTACAGTGTCCTGTTGAAGGAGTATGGTGTGATCATTAGTGAGCCATGCAAATTAGTGCACCTAGTCTTGTGATCATGCCGACGCCCTTGACTCACAGGTATAAATCAGAGGACCAAGGCATGGGATCCTGTGCAGATACCCTTGATCTTGTGCTCCCCTCGTTTCATTGATGACCAAGTAGAAGGTACAAGTGACTTTAGCCCCATGGTCACACTGGCTCTCTAAGTTTTTATAGAACTCCGTACTCCACAAAACAAGAGACCAGAGTATACAGATAAGCTCTTCACTAAGGACTATGAACTTAAATATATATTTTTTTAAACAATTAATAACAATGGTTATGGAGACAAACCTCTACTCTAGTTTTGCCTGGCACTGGTACAGGAGCACTAAGTAATCTTAAAATCCAAGTCTCTATTTCTCTAATATCATGAAGAACAACTGATGTAGAATCAACAAGACCTTTCCCAGTCAGAACGCTCCAAACACTGAAACCAATCATTGTGTTTAATAAGAAATTAACCATTAAATATATAAATCATTGGAAGGTAACTTAAAGCTAACACAACCTCCAGTTCTGATGGGACAAGTAGAAATATTAATATAAATTTGTGACGCTTTCAAATTTGTTAAAATAATAACATATGCAAAATAACAATAAAATAACTATAATGCAACTAGTTAGCATTTTAATATAAATGATAAAATCAACAGCTCCTTTATTTCTTAAATAACTGAAATAAATTTCAGTGAAGAGAGTAAATAAAATAATGTGTAATCAACCTGCTAGTCTGTCTTGAAGCTCCTAGCCTCTTAGGAGAGGAGTTCTCATTGCAAGCATCAATAAGCCGCTTCAGAATGAACAAACACTCTCTCATATTGGAGAAGAAAGGATGATGAGTTAAGAGGCAAAGAGATGTTAGTGAGTGATTCCTCACCTTCTGAAAAATAATAAAATAAATTGCCTTTTGAAATCCTACAAATACCGAATATTTATTGATGTCAATTTAAAATAAATTGAAATCATTGCTATAGTATAATGTCCAGATAAGATTCACCCAAGATGCGCTAATGCAGGATGGGACAGAAACTCACTCAATTTGAAGGTGCATAGTAACATATAAAACAAATCAAGTTTGAATAATTAATGAAAAATTATTTGTTTACAGAATGCACGTACAATACTGTTTATATAATTAATTGGTTTTAAAAATTATGTCACTTGAATTTCTTTAAAACTCATCTTACTTAAAACCAACTTAAAATTGTGAGTTTAGTATAAATTACCAATGGTAAATGATAAAAGAGACCTTAACTTTTGGGTCATAGATATTAGGATTATTGTTTATAAAGAATTACAGAAGTGTATATATAATTCCAACACACCTGTCTTTTCCGGATTGTTCTGGGAGAGGGGCTAAGAGATCCTCCACTCTCTGAGTCCTGGTAATACTGAGGTGCGCTGAGCCGAGCTCCACAGTGTGAAGCCTCTGAGCTGTCTCTCCTACTCGAGCAGTCCCGATCAGAGTCGCTAGGAGCTACCTGGCTGCTCCTGTAATCACTGGAACCCGTCAACATAACACACATCTGCCCTTCAACAACAGTACAACTTACATCTATCCCAGGACACCCCTCTTCTCACTTCCCATGGACAAGTAATCATTATAAATTAACACCAACAAAAAGAGAAGACAAAAATTATGTGGAAACCATAAAGAATTAAAAATTGTTTCTGTATACTGCAACATGTACGGCCAGCTTAAGATACACTGTCAATATAATTTCCATTCTATTTGATATCCAACCTCTAAGATATCAACAATATTTAATACTCTCTCTATTACAGAGAATAATATTTTGCCACTAAAGGTTAGTTTCTTCATAAAAAAAAGTTTTTTTTATCTCAGTTTCTAAAAAATTGCAATTAGCATAGATATCATATTATGGTCTGTCACATTTATAATCTTAAGTAAATCATGTAATGAAATAACAGTAAAGGATGCAAGCTGTTTATAATGTAACTGTATTAATAAATATAGAATCACAAATGCTTAAGAATAGGTATGCTCCTATCCAAGAAAAGTCATAGCACATATAATACAGGAGCATATTTTTTAAAGGTAGTTGAATTTTTCTAGAAGAATTTGTGGTGTGAATGTGCACAGTTTTTGTGAGGTTTGACATCAATATTACAAAGAGGTAGCTGAACTTAGTTTTGATTTAATAAAAACCTCTCAAGAATATGCTCTAAGTGATGAACATCTAGCCTCCTGTTCCAGAAATAAATCCTTGTCAATTTTCTCTTAAAATTGGGGCATTTACCACAGCAAATAAAAATATGAACTCACCTAGAGAAAGCAGAATCAGAACTCTTCTCCATGCTCTTTCTCCAGGACTCCCTGCGAAGGTGCGAATCTCTTCTACCCCCTGCTCCAACAGCTCCAGGTTTATCCAGTGGCCGGTAGAAATTCACACAGATTCCATACCTTGTCTTGCCTGAAAACAATAAAATACACATTTTGTAATCGGAACATATTTATTTATTTTCTACAAAGATTAAAGTTAATTTGATACTAAATAGTCCAGTAAAATGGTTATAAATAAGAGGGGTTACCTTGCATCAAATAAGGTAGTTCTGATTCTTTTATATGTTGTATATGATGGATGCCTAATAATACATCTAAGTTTTCGACCTCGGCAAAATTCCAGATAATTGTGAAATACATGAAAAACCACTAAATTTTCAAAGTATTTTAGGTTTTCATCAATTTTGACCCTCAAGGACCCATTTTACGGTAAAAAAGACTGTATTGTCTATTAACCCTTTGACTGCGGTAGGACGCACCATGTGCGTCACATATTGTCTCTTTAGAGAAACTGCATGACGCCTATGGTGCATCATGGACAGAAAAAAAGCCTCTCCAAATTAGGAGTGGGGGAGCCTCTGCCATATGATATCGGTTTGGAAGAGGGGTGGTCATGTTCGTACTAGTCCAAGGGTTGTATGGAGTGAGTCGTTCTCGTTCCCTTTGTTTTTGTGCTCAGTAACACGTGTTTTTGCTTTCTCTTTTTTTCTGGCCCCTCAGTAGGCTACTCGCATAAGGTAAATTATACAGCATTTTTTTATTGATAAAAGTAAGTCATTAGCTAGCATTACTTGTGTATTTACTAATTTTTAGGGATATTATTTGACAAGTTTAGATTTTTTTAACTGGGACACTAAACATTGCTTTCTTCAAAACGACATGACGCACCTGTTGCGTCGCTCCGTTTTCCTAACATTTTGCTCTTCCCATTTTTCATTTTATTTTATTTTTTATTTATTTATTTTATTTGCCACAAAGTCCTTATTAGTAGTTTTAATAGATGAGGATGAAGACGCCTCGAGGATCCTCCCCCTTCAGACGAGAACCCAACATAGACAAAATTCCCCAACAACTTCCTTCAGTCTCGGAATACGACCGTCATCAGCCTCGAAAAAACTAATACGCCAACCGCTTTAATTGCTAATACTTTTTATAAGAATATACATACATGTAATTACACTTTTCCACCTTTAAATATGATTCTATGAATTTTTCTTCAGTCGAATGCCCAAAACTTGTTATAAAAAGTGGTTTAGATTCATTTCTTAAAAATTAAAATTTTCCTTTTTTTGTTCTTTTTACGATTGCAGCAGAACTGTTTTGTCTACAGGCTTCATTTTGTGCTTGCATAAAAGCCAATTAAATTTACTACAACTTCTTTTCGTATGACTTCGTAGGTGGGAGGTTTTATGTCGATATTAGGCCCAAAACGAGAGGAATACTTAAAATTTCCATTTTTTGGAAAATTATAGTAATTTTTAAGTCTCATATCTCGGTAACTATTGGACGTACAGAGTTTCCATTGTACTTTAAAGGAAGCCAATTATATTTACTACAACTTCATTCCTTAAACTTTCCTTGTAGGTTAATAAATTTACGTCAATATTCGCCCCGAAACGAGAGCGAACGAGTTAAAATTCCCATTTTTTTAAAAAAAAATGTCCAATTTTTAAAGTGCTATATCTTGGAAACTATTGGATGTACAGAGTTGCCATTGGACTTAAATAGTTGTACATTTACTGTACTCAAAAAATAGTAAGAACAACTTACATCGAACAACGCATAGTTTACGAGGTGTATAGCAACAACTGAAAAATGTCCGAAAATTTTGCAGTTTTCCACATATGCAGCTAGTATAGGTTTTTCGAAGCTGCAAACTTAAGTTCACACTACCCTAACTGGTCCGAACGACATATAAAAAAATCAGAACTACATCACGCTTTGCGAATTTAATGTCTTATTTGACGACTAAATATATTATAATAATATAAGTAGATACTTGTTTTTATGATATAAATATAAATTAATGTAAGTATGTATTACTTACGGGGTATATTTAATTTACAAGCCTTTCTTCTAAAATTTGTTGATATACATTTGTCAACTTCGAACTGCTGTATCTTGGAAAGTATTGGGTCTACAAAGACAAATTTGGTCCTATTTTATTGCAAATTTAGTCCACTTAAAAAATGTATGTACTTATTTTATATATAGGTTCTTCAGTGTCAAAAGCGGTGTAAACTGGAATAAACCTCTAAAATTGGCTTATTTTGGACAATTTTCAAAACTTTGAACAGCTGTATCTTCAAACGTATTGGGTTTAAAGAAACAATTATGGTCTCATTTTGTTATAAATTTAGTTTTCTTTAATAGACAATACAGTCTTTTTTTACCGTAAAATAGGTCCTTGAGGGTCAAAATTGATGAAAACCTAAAATACTTCGAAAATATTAAAAAGTAAAGTAATATTAAAAGTTAAAGTATTCCACAATGATCCGGAAGTATGCCGAGATCGAAAACTTAGATGTATCATTAGCCATCCATCATATACAACATAAAAAAAATCAGAACTACCTTATTTGATGCAAGGTAAAATGCACCATTTTATTGGACTAAAAGCCAATAGTCTGTAATTCTTATAAGTTATTGTTATTTTGAAAACTAGCATTATTTTTCCTCTATGGAAAACTAGAGTCATACCATCCAAATTTATCATTTGATTCAACAAGATATACATATTTTCTATGTTACCTGAATCCTTTTCAGTCAGAGTAAAAACAAATGAAGTGGCATCTCTAAGCGCGGTTCTCTTAGGGCCAACTGAGACACAACCTTCAGGCTGACAGAAGTAAACCATGTCTAGAGGCAGTGGGAAGTCCTTATGATCATCAGCTGGGTATCGTCTCAACAGCTCAGGCAACTAAATCCAACAAAATTAACCAAACATGTTAAACATAACAGCGTAATTCTTATGAATGGGACATGGCCAACCAGGGAATTTATGTTACTAGCCAAGCAAATAGATTAGTAGGGTTTTCCATGTTAGTTTATGTAGGGCAGCGTCTATTCAAGTTCAGAAATTATTAATATCCAAATACCACTTCCGATAATTCCCTTTTTTAACTTACCTGTATCTGGTTTCAGGTGTATATGATCAAAAATGTATAACCAACTTACCTTTAGAACAATCATATAGTAGTAATAATAATAGTAGTAGCACGCATTCCGATGAAACTTTGATCTTATTAAAATGGAATACACTATGGTTCTAATCTCCTTTAACAAATATCACAGCAGGATAATGGGAAAAGCCATCAAGCCAGTGATCAAGAAATAACCTCAAAATTGTATCAGAGAAGATGGGTCAAATCTTCCCAAAACATTAAGCACACTGGTCAGCTCTTTGCCTAAGATAATAGACAAAGAAACCCCCGCTGAACCCGGAACTAATTGTTCCGAACCTGCGCTACCAAGAGAACATTTATAAAATAGCCGCCTTTTTCATTCCACTAGTTTGCATGATGACTCATTTTCACACCATAAATTATACTCCAAGATTATAAATGTGTTTCAGTTACCATCTTAATATTTCACGAAATATAATAATCTTATTTGAAAACTAATTATCTGAGAAAAACATAGATATTACCTGCACAGCTGGAGTCGATCCATTATTTCTAGGTGATATAGGGCGAGCCCCGACTATAGTTAAATAGTCCACTAGCCTCGGACAGAAATACTTATGCTGAATGTCCATTTTGTTTCTACTTTTCCTTCCTACGAACGAGCTCTATGAACGAAAACCATGTTGGAGTAGAAATTGTGATCCATGACTGGGAGGAACGTTAAGTTTGATCCGTCTCAGTAGGGCTCCACTCAGTTCCCTTCACTTTTCTACTGTCCATTCCATCATGAGTATCGTCCATACTGCCAGCAATCAACTGCAAAAGAAAAGGTCATTTTAAATTAGGCAAACAGGACTTAAATATTTAAAACGGTGTAATAGTTATAGTTCAATCTATAGATCGTTTAAGGAAAGATTGAAGCTTATACAACTGGAAAAAATATATGGATATCTATATCTGATCTGGTACGTTAACATCTGCTGCTCTAGTTATCATAAAAATCTATGTTTTTCGCTAGTGAAGACATTATGACAATTTTTCGTCCTTAGGAGACCGTGTCAATTGCTCAAAATCCCTGAGAAGCAAAAGATTTTGATAGAACAAAATTGGGATTTAAAATCTTCAAGTTAAGGTTTCTAATGGATAACCTAGATTCTAGATTGTTATCAAGTCAGATTATCCAAGCAAATCCTTTATATTTTCGTTGTTATTCAGTATTACTATTTCTCCTTTCCTTTTATATATACAATAATTTTGTGTTTATATTTATTACTATTCATGTTATCTAGGCTTTAGGTCAATGTAACACGAGTGGCGTTATGGATATACTCCTTGCCTCTAGTCCCTTCCCTACCTCTGGCATTTTCGCCGTCCGTCTCCGTGTGACCTCTTCTATTATTTACTATGTAGGACCGTGATGTGAAATTTTTAGGGTTTCGTAGAGCACCTCGAAACCCTTATCCTCAGGGTGATGTATGTGTCCGTCCGTCGTACTTTGGTTCATATATCCCCTAACTGTTCACACTTGAGAGTTGAAATTTGAAATACATACTGGTGTAACTTATTGACCCACAGATAGGAAAAATATCGAGAAGTTAAACATTTAATATGCGTAATGCAATGCGTAAAAAGCTCAACAATTTTTTTTTAAATTTTCGAGTGGGCTATCGAATTACAGCTACTGAAAAGTAGATTAGAAATATATATATATCATTTTATGAATAATGTGCTTTTTTCACCAATAATGCGTTTTTCGCACCAAAATTTCACGCTATTTCCCGATAATGGCTTGTCCCTAAAAAATTTGAAATAATTCATGCAAATCAATGGTGAGGCGATGAAAATTTCCAGAAAGAAATTTAACTTTTCGTTATTACTGATAAAAATTATTGTGACCCCCCCCCCCCTCCGGGAATCGAACCAGGGACCTCTACTAACTATTATTTTGGGGCCATCCATTTAAATTTGTTTATATTTTTTCCTTTCATATAGGGCGGGATGGGGAAATAATAAAATGTTAGTTCAACATAATATTCACGTAGATGACTAATAACCTACCAAACCCTAAAAAGTTCTTAGATGCAAGTATGTACTTCATTCTCTGTGATTTTTATTTTCATAGTCATCGCCTGAGTTTCTAAAGAACCAATTTTTAGTTACTAAACTTTCTCATAATACGAGACAATAATTAGGTTCTTAGTACGGTGTTTTCCATTTTCGAAGTGAAACTTCTTTGGCGGCGGTAGAGTGAATTTTTTCAAATAGGGACATCGTGTAACGAAGTTTTCGATTCGAGACTCGTCCAATATTACAACATTTTTACAGATTAATTGTAATGAAATTTGTGTGACGGAACTAATGAAACGGAATTTGTGTTTCGAGACTAATCCTGGTGAAAGATTTATCTGTAAAAATTCTTTCACTCAGGCGAGATGCGAACCACTGACTTCCGGATCATGAAGCAAACGGGCTATCCATTGCCCCAATTACGTTGCCAATTCGAAGGTACACAAAATTGGTATATAAGCGTAATATTTAATATTAGATGGATTATATGTAATTAGACTATTTATTATAATTAGATTATTTTTTGGGTTCATGGCAACGGGCTTAATTGTATACTTACAAGAAAAAAGTAAAAACTGATTAAATTAATTTAAATAAGTTATTATATCTATTTAAAGACCGCAAATCAAAACAAATATTTATTTTTATTGGAATAAATGTGGTTGCCTTACCGTAGCAAAATCATTTCGCAAATCATTTCGGGGTGCGTCGGCGTCAGTTCATAACCGGGGGGCCTCGAAAGGTATTTAGGGTACTATCTGTATATTATATTTGGAGATTTTAAGGGGGCCGTGGTTACCTAAAGGTTAAGAACCACTAGTATAAATGACAATATATACACATATATAAACATTGCTTTAATTATTTCTTCATATAGTGACATCGTGTAACGAAGTTTTATTTTTATTGGAATAAATGTGGTTGCCTTAGCGTAGCAATATTTTTTTTCAATTAAATTTCCCATAACCATTTCTTAATCCTCAAATAATAAATTCGTCAAAAAATGAAAGAGAGCAATGCATTATGCATTCTAGAACTTAAGTTTCACTTCTAATGCGTGAGAGCCTCACACATATTTTTTTTAAAAAAAATATTACCTTCATTTAATAATTATTATATAACCTGATAACCTGATCAGACGTATCCTCCCTATAAACTCCACACTACGTCTTTTTTACATGTCTTGTTTGAAACTCAATTTATGAAGTCATAGTCATAATAAGATAATTTGAAATGGCGTTAAAATTAAAGTCTTATTTATACTCTCTAATAACTCCTCCCCAGTGGGAATTGGACAAGCCTCTAAATTTTTTAAGGAACTATAATATTAAAACGACCTATATGGTTATATTCGTATTTAAGTGGACTACATTTTATATATTTTTTTAAAAATCGTTGGAACCGTGTTCGAGAAAAATTTTTGGATGGAGTTTTCTTGAGTTAATGCCTCTAAATTTAAGAGCTAAAATTCAATTCTTGATTTCGGCTCGGGGTATGATTTTTCTCAGAAGTTTAGGCACCACTGGCAGTGGCGTAACTATGTGCCCGCACGGGCACGCATTGAGGGTGGGCCCCCACTGGCAGGGGGCCCCTGAATCAACGTCGAGGTACCCCTGTCCTAAACTAAAGAGGTTTTTTTTTTGCTCTTTGGCGAGGGCCCCCAAATAGTTCTTACGGGGGGGGGGGGCAATGCTCTAGCTACGCCACTGACCACTGGTCGTCATAAATGTTTAAAAAAAAACCACTTTATTGAGACTCAAGGGAGCTCAAAACGTGGAAATCTATCGAACAAGTATTTTCGCGATAGTTTCTCTCTTCATGCACTACGTACCTATATTGAGAATGTAAAAATAAGCTTGCGAGCTTTGCGTTTTAATTAAATTTCTCCCTCTAAAGCCCATTTTACACAATGCATGTGCCGGTGAATCGTATCCGAGATAGCAGACAATCTGCGAAATAAATGTCTTATTTTAGAAGCCTGACTCTGCCTAGACAGTAAGTTCGAATCGATAATCTAATTTCAACCCCTTGCGAAATCTCAGAGGAACATTTTCTTCCCCACTGATAAAAATACGTTTTTTTTCTATTATCAATCTAAAAATAAGCTCTAATATATTCTGTGTTCTACGCATGGAATATACAATATTCAATAAACGTCTTCAGTAAGATTTCATTTCAAGATTTTCATGTAAGATTTTTTTCTTTTCATCATAATATCATTTCAGAAACAGAAGTCAAGAGATGTTTCGTTTCTCATTTTTTCTCTTTTTTAAATTATTTATTTCCTTAAAATAACCCTTAACAGTAATATTTCAAATCATAACTGATAAGTAAGAATACTAAAACTGATTAACATTCATTACCGTAAATTAAAAAGGCCTTGTCTTGCGAGACCTGACTTGTGAACGTTAGATTCTGGGTCCTGGGTAAGAAGTAGCAGGCCCGTGTCCAGGCTTTGTCCAAGAGTGGGGGGGGGGGGGGGGGGTCAAGACCCATATAATATATATATATATATATATATGTATATATATATATATATATATATATATATATATATATATATATATATATATATATATATATATATATATATATATTCCGGGAAATTCCGGGAGGGCATTACCTCCCTGGGATGTGAATGATCGCCGATGGGATTCGAATGACGATATTGATTGACCTTGGGTTCAGGTGAGAGTTAGCGAGTGTTCTTATGATTTGGTTAGGCCGGTTCCCGTCTGATTGTTTGTTATCAGTATTCCGCGTTTTTATTTCAGTATTTTTACTTTGTTTTTGTTTTTTCACTAATCTGACTGACTCAAAAAAAAAAAATAATAATAAAATAAATAAAATAATATATATTATAAAATAATAGGAATATTTGGTTGACATCCATACATTGGGTTCATTACGAATACGAATATTCGTGAAGGAAAAATATATGTTTGGATCAAGGGTTAATCAAATAATGTAAAGTATAACATATTGATTAAAGATCAATAATCTTATAAATCTAGATTTTCATTCGTCAAAATCCTGACGTTTCAAAGATATTGACTATCTTTTCAAGAGTTAGAATATATTACAAGGTAAAATGGATTTATACTTAAAATCCAAATATATCTTAAAGGAGTCACTCCCGTTCACAAGCTTTGCTTATTGGGAGTGCACCTTTTCTTTACTTGTTTACCTACTTATTATTATTATTAATATTTTTTTTAAATAATGTTTTAAAAGTAAGTATTATCATTAAATCATTATAGTCCAGTGCAATTAGACATTGCACTTCGGAAAAATTAGGGGAAAGCTGAATTTTGGCATGAACCCTGATATTGCGGTTCTAAACAAAATTTCAAAAGTCCCCATTGATCCGAGTGCCGCTAAAAGAACTACGCGGGGTCAAAGGTAATCAAAATCGGTTTTTTGTGAATATCTCATTAACGCTCACGTTTACAGAAAAAATACAAGTAATCAAATTTGCAGCTTAGAACATTTCCTATAAAAAAAGATCTCATTTTTTTATTCGTATGTGTAACGGTTTTGGAGATAATTCGATTTACAGAGTTGTTTCAAATTTGTTCAAATATGTTTCAAATTTCAGAGTTGAGTTCAAATTTGTTCTTGATGGATTTTATGAATTATTTCAAAATGTTAGGACCAGCCGTTATATAATGGTTGGGGGCGAGAGGATTTTTTGGGTATATTTTAACTTATTAAACCAATAAAGAATGCAAAATTCAAAAAAGCATATATATATATATATATATATATATATATATATATATATATATATATATATATATATATATTTGTATCCTACTCTTCAGCAGCTTTCATTTGATACCCCACTTGAAAATTAAAAAAATATATAATTTTGAGTTTACCACATTTTTGCGAATTGCGCATGCGCATATTTAATTTTTAACTTGTGCATATTTTTTCTGTGCTTGGTTCAAAAAGTTGCGCCAGTGTTTCAAATTTCACATCACCCTCGGCATACTTTACCTTGCACTTTACCTTTAAGGTGGTGTGGAAAGGAGTGCACGTTTCATGATAAATAAGAAGGTAAATTGAGATTATCTCCAAAACCGTTACACCTACGAATAAAAGTCATGAGATCTTTTTTGTAGGAAATGTTCTAAGCTACAAATTTAATTACTTGTATTTTTTCAGCAAACGTGACCGTTAATGAGATATTCACAAAAAAAAGATTTTGATGACCTTTGACCCCGCGTAGTTCATTTAGCGGCACTCGGATCAATGGGGACTTTAGACATTTTGTTTAGAACCGCAATATCAGGGTTCGTGCCAAAATTCAGCTTTCCCCTAATTTTTCCGAAGTTGAGCCTTCGTTTTGTATTGTATTATTATTGTATTGTATAAGGTGGAATATATTTTATTTTGAATTTGAATCTTACATGCGATGTAAATTTGCTATACGGATGGCGAAAATACAAAATTGAAAGAATTGAGCAATATACACCCTTGAAGTTAAGTGAAACTTATTTTTTTCCTCCGTTATATAAAAAGAATTAAGTGAAAAAGAAGTTTAAACCATAAAAACTGTCGCCTTAATATCTTAAAATATCTGTAAAAAATACAATAAATTAAAAGGGGGAAAAAACCCTTAGATAAACTTCTTTTGAAAAGAAAAAGACTGGAGACAGTAAAAAAGAGTTTTTAGTTGAGGATAATTTTAGAAAAGAAACGTGACAGGGGGTTCATAGAGCCAAACCAGAGAAGACCAAGTATCAAGTTTTAGATAACGAAGTTGGGCTGCCCCGAGGCAATGGAACTACGTGGTCTCAAGATATTTTTGGGGCTTTCTGTCCCTCTTGTTCGTACTCGTATAACTTTGTAATATATTTATTTTTCTTTTGACGATAAGTTTTGTCGAAAATGTTTCTTTGTACTCTTCTCTTTTCTAGTTTTTCTTCTTCTTAATTATATGTTACTACTCTGGCTCTTAAAATAAAGCACAAATTATTTACAGGGTCAAAGTAAATTGTTTTAAAACAAAATTAAGTTTTAGCAAAAAAAAAAAAAAAAAAAAAAAAAACAGAAGAAAATTAACAATTCATTTTAGAAGAACTATCTGATTTCAAAATTTCAAAATGATTAATTTAAAGTTTATACAAATCGTCAATATTCGCTTTATGTGTTCATCTTTATATTATTTTTTCGTAACCTAAAGAGCACCTTGAGTATGTATCACAGGAACTATAGTTTCTCAAAAGGTAATATTATGTATTCGACACTGTTTGTCACGCTTGATTCTGGTAATTCCATTTTTTGTTAACATTGCTTTTGAGTTTCATATTTACATTTCAAAATATGCACTTAATACTACATTTCTTGCATCTACTTTGCTGTCCCGATTAATATGTGGATTATCGAGTTCAAATTGAGGATACCTATATGATCAGTCTAAAGTAAAAATGTATTCCATTCTTCAAAGTATAAAACAAAAATGGTTTTTACATCTTCGTGAAGGAAATAAATCTTTTCAAAACGTCGGTAAATACACCATTTTGATTTTTAGTTTTGACCGATCATTGCGCTATTCTCAATTTACAGTTGTTTGTACAGTTTTATTAGAAACAACTAAATTACATAAATAGATCGAAAGATTGATATTATATCACATAGAAAGTATGGACGGAAAATGTATAGTTAAAATATATATATATATATATATATATATATATATATATATATATATATACTGTCGCCGATAGTTCTCAAATTGAATTATGTTGTTTCTGCCGAGATTAAGGGCAACTTATCCATAGTAAATAAAACTCTGCAAAACAAATGTGAATTGAGAATAGCGAGAATCAGTCAAAAATAAAAAGAAAATGGCGTATTTACTGAAATGAGTTTGGTTCATACCAAAATCACGAGCGTACTTTGACATTGTCATTGTTTAAAATTAAAATACTGAGTCTCCTTGCTCTTCCATATCGATTAGTTATCGCTATCGCTATTGGCTCCGCTTATTTTTAATTGCAGTTGTTTACGTAAGAGTTTTGTTAAGTGGAAGGAATTATTAAAAGCGGTGGATGGAAGTCAGCTGGAAGTCTGGAAGTGAGATGTAATCCACAAGAAACTAGGGTGGAGCATCATATCCGCTCATCTTGGATCAATGTCCTGCTGAAACTGGCTTCCTTCCCATTTTAACGCTACTCACAGGATATTAAGCTTCTTAAACAACGTGATAACAATGCACTTGACTATTCACCAGCAATATATGAGACAGCTCAATAAGATTTTCTTCAAACTAGTTAACATTTACTTCTTAAAATTTATCTTGAGAAAATATGCAGGGTAGCAGTATTAAATGTACCCAGAGGGGATGTTTTGCAAAATAATTTTTAATGAAATGCTCACTTAACGATGATAAATAATTCCTTTAATTTTAAAGTTATTATATTTTTTTTACATCAGTCCAATAGGGTAAATCAAGCAGAGGATTACATTGTGAATCCGAGTCTTAGCAGCTGCGGCAAACTTTCAACTGGTAGCCAAGTTCTTCTTTGGCTCAAGTTATTGGACAACGCCCTGGCCACAAAATCCTGGGTCTTAAGGCTAATAGGTAACGACGTTACAAACACTTCTAATGTTTTGTCCCCATATAGAAACATGGTTTTAAATTGTTGATTTTTTGAGGATAGCACTGATTTTTTAAGACGCTTTCACTTGATACACTGTTTTATCCGGCGCTAATTTTCGACCCTTACTTTTATTTTTGCAGAGGGACCTTATTGTCTGGGGCAAGGTTCTCCTTTAACTTAATTTAGTTGTTTTCAGATGGGTTATCACATCCAGAACATCCGCTGAACTATATTTTAACAGAATTTTTTTTTATTTTCTTTATTTCTATTTCTTCCGGGGGCTTTTACACCCGAAGAGACAGACCAGAATTTGTACGATGGGTGTCAATCGAAATATTCTGGTTGGAAGACCAAACTCTTCTCAAGAAGTGTTGGTCGGTAAATCATGTCGTCTCATATGTAGATTTATATCGAGCCAAAAGTTTTAAACATGTTTTTTCCAGGCCAATATACATGTTTACGCTACCTCTTTTGTTCTACCCTATTTGTTAATGCAATTCTTGGATCTGGGATTACATTGAGAGTGGGAGACATGGTCCGGGAATTCAATCCAGATCTGTGTGGTCACTCATCCAAGTAGTGACCACGCCCGATGCGCTTAGTTTGATTAATTGAAAGCCAACCACTCTCCCCTACGATGATGTATACCCAGGCCCCAAAAATGCAATTCCCTGGCAGTCCACATTTATCAATGGCGTATCATATAAACAACATTCGATCTTCTAGATTCTAGATTGAATTGTTGAATTTTTGAGGGTAGCACAGATTTTTTAAGGCTGAAAAGACGCTTTCACTTAATAGACTGTTTTATCTGACGCTAACTTTCGTCCTCCATTAAAAATAAATAATTCACAAATCCTTCCTGTATAACTCTCAGGGAGGGACTACAATTAAATAATAAAATAAGGGTTCACCTCTAAGAAAAATTATAAGTTTAATTTAGTTAGTAGGTAATCACATCCAGAACATCTGCTGAACTATAGCCAAATTGCAATTTTTTATTTTTAGTTATTCTTGGAGCCTTTTACTCTTTTAGACACTGACTAGAAGTCATAGACCACATTTGTTCGATGAGTGGATTCATCGAACAAATTCTGGTTGGAAAATCAGCTATCCACGTAGAATTCAAAATTTCTTCTGCTATTCTTTCACTATACAAACACTTGTACGAACCAATTACAACTCCATTAATGCAGGGTGTTCATTAATGAATACTGAACACCCTGCATAATACATTAATACAGCATCCTCATTATCACAATTAGCTTGAATTATACATTGCTGAACAATAACCTCAATATCCGCAACGGAATTTCCTTTTACGGTCTCAAAGGGAATCCCTGGTGAGAAGGCGAGCAGTCGATCGCCCGAGCCTCGTCACCTAGTGTGCTTTGCCCATAGAGATGATTAGTGTGACGTCACAAAAGCTTTCGAAAATTTAACTCAGTTTGTTAGGTTCCTTATTCTTATCACCTCTTATCAAACCCATGTAAAATGAATGGGAGAATTTTCTCAACTTTTTAAATAATTAATTATTAAATTATTATTGATTTATTAAAGTTTTCACCCTTTGAACATTGTTGTACCAAGTCTTTTTTAACGAGTGTAACAAAGAAAACATTTAAAACTTTCGTTTCAGTTATTTAAAATGAGTATTTGTGTGAAGGGTCATAACATCGAAAAAGCTATTTGCGTTAATAATCTTTATACTTGATTTTTTGTATTTCCTGTTGCCATAAAAATTCACAGGGTGTGTTCGTGTTCATATTGTGTGTCCGAAAATAAATTTTTCTCAAGTTTTGAAACTCAATGAAGTATACTCAGGGTACAGGACTTGTAGAAAGATAGTGATACTTAATCTGCTAGGTAATAAAAGATTATTTGCTAATAATAGTTTGTTCCTGGTTACTTACAATGTGCATTATATTTAACCGATGTTGGAACATAATTATATACTATACAATAGATTAATAGATCACTGACCATCATAGGAAAAAGACGTTGATGACGAGACAATGAGCAGACTGTTATTACTATTATTATTTGTGTATTTTTTGTTATCTATATTAACGAGTGTAATAATATAAGATATGAGTGTGTCGCATGTATACTTGTTTAAAATTTTGATTAAAAAACTAATTTAATACATTAATTTAATATTACTTAAGTACTCTCAGTGGCGGATCCAGGACCTAATTTCGGGGGGGGGGGGGCAATCCATCCAACACCGGGGGGTTTTCGGGGTATGGAATACCCCTCAAGAAAAAGAGAGGTTTGGGGGAAAAATGTATAAATTTTGAATAGAAATAGGTGTTTTACTCTTAACAAACTTAAAAAATAAGTAAATAAGAAAAATCCTACATTCAAATTAATACGGCTCAAAATCTTTCGAATAACTAAATTTAATTACAACTTGAATGAAATCATTGAGTTTTAATAACAATGGTATGGTAAGGCTTCACGATTCATGGAAACAAACTAGAAACTGCAACAGGAACGCTAAGAGGATTTCCGGGCCCTTGGGCAAGTTATCATCAGGGCCCCTTTGAACAAATAACGGTGGGGGTCCGGGGGTCCTCCCCCGGAGAATTTTTTAAAATTTAAGTGCAAAAAGATGAGTTTTAAGGGTTTCTAGGGGCAAGTTTGTTCTTACAGGAAAAGAAGTTTGGTGGGGACAAATTTCGGAGTTTAACTAAGATGGGCTAATACAAAAAGTTGTTTTGTAGAGCTGATAAGTTTCATTAAAAAATCTTCTTTTACACTTAATATATTATAAAATAAAACATAATATAAATTGATTGCTAAAATAATGAGATTAAGAGTAAGCAAATAAAAATAGTTAAATAACACATTTTATTTAAAAAAAAAAATGCATTACAAGTAAAAATTTAAAAGTTATTAATATCAGTTTATTAATATGATTTATCTGTCAGTTTCTCTCCTGTAAATTAACATTGACCATATTGAATAAGATGAAAACATCACTGAAATCTGAGTAACTAAATGAAACACAAGAATTCAAAATTCCATACTCATGACACATTAGGACTAATTTTAAGTTTATTACATTCAGTGGAGTAGCTAAGGCATAGGCAGGGGGCTCCTCGCCAAAACAAAAATGAAAAAAAATTGCGTTTTGAACCGAATGGGCCCCCTGACAATGGCGTAGAAGTATTATTCCAAGTTAGAGTTTTTCATATGCTCTAAAGGGGCCCCCATCGACATTGGTACAAAAATATAAGTTTCATGTTTTATCTGGATTTAGGGCCCATAGTCACGCCCCTGATCACAATATCCTCCTTGCCTTTTTGGTGTTAAAAAACCCAGGGCCGCCCTGCCCCCCTGAGGCACGGGCCCCCAAGGGACCTGGGACTCTGGGAAATTGCCCCCTCTGCCCCCCCCCCCCCCCCTGAACTGCAACATATAAATTTTCTCAAGCGTGGATCTTGTTGTTACCTGTTTTATAGTATACATATTATCAGGACATGCAAAAGAAGTTTGTATATTATTGTCTCTCGGGGGGGCACTTGCCCCCTTTGCCCCCCCCTTGGATCCGCCACTGAGTACTCTGACATACTTTTACGAAGAATAGCTTTGTCCTCCGAAAAAAATGAAGTATAGATGAAATTTTCATAACGCTCGAGAAGGTGGAAGACATAATATACAAACTAAAATAGAAAAACGATTTAAAAAATAAACAATAAATAAGAACGGACCCGGACGGTATCACCACAATAAAACACACTCACAATAATACTTTTTTAAACCACTAGAACGGCAATTTTTAATGTTTTCTTATCTTATATTGTTAAAATAGACTTAGTATAATAACGTTCAAAGGTTGAAAAGTCTTATAAATTAATAATAATTTAATAATTAATTATTTAAAAAGTTGAGAAAATTCTCCCATTCATTTTACATGGGATTGATAACAGGTGATAAGGTAAAGGAACCTAAACAAACCGAATCGAATACATATCGAAAGCTTACGCCATCTTGTGACGTCATTACTAATCATGTCTATAGATTTACATAGAGGAGGCGTAGACACGTCAAGCCTCCACCCGCCGCCCCTCTTTTCGGAGTATTGGGCCTTTAAAGATCCCGTGCTAGGTCCCACGCCATCTCTTTAGGTTTTAGTGGTAGATAAGTATGCAATGTATCCCTAGTTAAAGTATCCAAGTGGGTATTTATTTTTATTTTTGGGTTTTTCGAAAAAAATAAATTCTTTTTACAATCTCCTGCTTGTTTTTAAACCTCTAAAAAAGGTAATATTTTCTTGACTTTGTATACAGAATTTTCAGTTTCTTGCACCAAGAGTAAACTACCCTTATTATTGATAGTATTAAATATATTATTTAGAAAAGTGGTTCTGAATCGCAAAAAACGTGTATAGTATATTAAATATATTTCATTTTAACAAAATGAAATCAATTACTTACAAATAAAATAATAAACTAATTAAAGAAAATTTCCAAGTTTTTGTTTAGCATCCCCACAAGTAATTAATAATTGTAATATTTACACCTTATTAGAATGCAATTATGACAAAAACATCTAAAGTAGTCTAAAGGGTTAAGAAAGAAAAAAAAAAAAAAAATGAAAATATAATTCATGACAATAGTATTGCCACCTACTTCTTTGCAAATTTCGACTCTATAAATTCTTATAAGCATGTTGAACTTGCTCAGGGTGAATGTGGGCATAATGACCTGTGTAATTCTTTCCCAGCTAATAACGAGACATCTGACATTAGCATAAACTTTTTGTTTAGTATTAAAATGCAGTGTGAACTATTTTTTGTAGTATTTTGAGAAAGCAAACTGAAATTCAATTTTCTTCTAAAGAACCGAAGAAGTGGCAAAAATCGACTGATTATTATTATATATTCGTACAACAGCTTGACTTTTTTCCTAAATTAGAAACATCATAAGTTCCTATTAATGACCTTTTAATGCAGTTACTTCGACTACTTCGATTCTGCTTTTATGAATCATTCGAAACACGTTTAGCTTAAAGCTATTGGAAAATATAAAGAGGAGTTATTTTGAGGGAAATTTGAAATTAGGGATGATTACGAGTTGGCAAGCGGCTTAAGGCACTTGTTGAGAAGATTAGTGGATATCGTGCACTGATGCAATTATTAGGTTGGGAGCTTTAAAGGGATTATTTGCATTATCAAACATGATTATATAGGTGCACGGAACACCGGTTTAAAACGCTCACAATACTCAATAATGTCACGTCTATTTTTAAAAATAGAACTCCATTTTTACTGCTATGAATACAATATAAAATATTATGTACTCTGAAATCACTTAGTTGTTTTGGGTTTTTCTAGTTTATTTATTTATTTTGCTGGCTAGTTTTGCTCTCGAGCTTACCGAAGGTAACGGAAGCTATGTGGTAGTTTTGAAGAGCGAACATATTTTATGTCTCAGATTTAAAAATTCCAAGACAGAAATCCGTTTCAGACATCAGGGAAATTTTTAGGTTCCGTGTCTGTCTGTCGCTCAATTTGCGAACCAACATATCTTACAAACTACTCGTCCGATTTTTACGAAATCTAGATGGTAGGTTATAACTAGCCTATTGTTGATCCCATATAAGTTTCTGCACCTATTTGTTTCTCTACCACGTATGCACACAAACATACATTTATTTACATCTATATCTTCAAAAGTACTCATCTGATTTTTATTTAATTTGGATGGTTTGTCGAAAGTAGCCCTCAGATAGCAACAGCTTAATTTCAACCGTCTACGCACTTTAACTTTTGCTTAATTGATACTTTAATTTAAGTAAAAAATCAAAACAATTTTGAAAGATTTAAAACAAATTCAGAAAATATCCTAATTTCTTAAAGGTTTGTACCTTAGTACTTACAGGTGTTCTCATTGATTTGAATGTTTACGCAGGGTTTGTTGATGGTGAGAAACTCAGTTGTTGTATACTCCATAAATTATTTATTTAAACTAAACTTAAGTAATTCTTTATGTATGTATTAATTTTATTTATAGATTCTTACAGAAGCACTCACAAATTATCCTAATCGCTTAGCTGATTGCGTGATCGTTTCAGTTTGCAGTCGATTGATGAAGAGGAGGGTTTCTGGGAATCGTGCGGGAGGAGATAGATTACGATGGGATGCGCTAGAGAACTGTGAGATGTCTGATAACGGGAAACTGCTTGGTTTCGGTTGGAGACATAAAAAGCAATTTTGTTTGCCTTAGCGATTTTGCGGATTTTAATAGAATTGAGTGTTTAGGTCTTTCTTATAATTGGAATGCTGAATGCTCTGTTATTCCCCTTAACTCAAGTCCGTACGTCCAGGTTGGTTTTATAATAGATAAGTAGATAAATAGTTTATTAGATAGTGAAAGTTATTATTGATTATTTAGAAGTCTAGACTTTAGTTTATATTTTAATCTCTCATTATCTGTTAGTCTGTTGTCGTTTTTGTTTTGGGTTTATTGTTTATAGCCCAAGTCAGTTTATCAAAATGTAATCCTTAATAGTGGGTCTTCCCTGACTGACGGATAGGAATTTGGTTGAGTAGTTTCAAATAACTTCGCAATTAAAACAATTTTGACAATTAAATTATCTAATATTAATCTTTAGATTTCCATTATTATGTTCGCGTTTCTGAAACATAGATAACTTTTCTTTATATATATATATATAAATATTTGTCCGTTGCAAGTTTTACTTAACTTTCTCTTATAATTTCTTGGTCCAGTGTTTTCCATTTATTAATTATTTCAAGTTTTTGTAGTTACATTTAATTTATTATTGAATATTTGATCAAAATTGTCATAAGAACAATAATTCCTCTCAGACAGGTAATCGAACCCATCTTCTCACCTTTTGCAGTTGCATAGCTATTTTCTCAGGAAATAGATTGTTTACAGAAAAACCTTTTAATCAATCAAAATATTTTTAAATTGTAATCAACATTGACTCATACAACATACTTAACATTAATTGTAATCAACATGAGTTTTTGAGAAATAATAGTTCTTTTTACATTACTTTCAGTTTTTAGCGCCTCCAAATGTAGAACTAAAAGCTATTTCTCGATTTTGGCTTGGGGAATAATTTGTCTGAACATAAATGCCAAATTAGCAATAGACGATTTGTACAGTAGCTGTTGGCAGTAGACAAAAGACTGACATTTTTTAAAAACCAATTTGTGATCCCACTGGGAATTAAAAAAGATACAAATCTACGATCCAATAATACGATGCGAGGAAGTTATGCGCCACAATAATTATCAGACTATTTTTTTACTCATATTAGTTGTCATCCGATTTTTAAGAAATTTAGATGAGAAATTTGTTTAAAAGTAGCCTGCAGGCGAAGTCGCATCAATTTCAATCGTCGGCGCACAATTAATATTGAATAAAAGTAAATGTTACCCCACTTGTCTGTCTGTGCAGACGCATAGAGCCTAAACTACTAAAACGAAATTTGGCATTTCTGTTCAGGAAAATCATACCCCGTGGTGAAATCGAAAAATGAATTTTAGCTCCAAAATTGGTTCGAGTTATTTTTATGATAAATTTTGTAAAAATGTTCAATTACAATTAAATGTATCTACGAAAACTAATAAATGGAAAGCACTATAAGTAATCACAAACTCGTTTATGAGAAGTTTGTCTGAGTTGTCTCGAACCGTTTTTTTTTTTTTTTTTTTTAGCATTTGAAATATAAAATTTAAAACAGTATTTTTTATTTGTTTACGTTAAAAAAAATTTTGGTTGGGATAAAATACAGAAATCTACTCTTTTTATTTAGGAACAATCTTTCAAAGGACTCGTAGTGCCATTTGAAATAATGAATAATTCATACTAGAAACAACCTTACGAGTGTTCGAAAAAAGACGAATCCTTTGCTTTTAAGTTATTCTATTTTTTAAATGAAGGTCCTTAAGTGAATAATTCAGACTTTAGAGGAATCCTGTTTATTTTGATGTCTTTTGTACATACAAAGTGAAAAGGAGTTAATTCACTTTTAAATTATTTTATTTTTTTTTTTTTTTCGTTAAAATGTACTTTTAACTAGAAAAATAAATATTTGATTTTGTAGATCTAATTTTTTACTTTCCCGTATACTTAGTATATGGTAAAGAAAAAATATTGTGATGGCGCGAAACTTTTATTTTGATGGATATAACACGTTTTGAGGTCTGTTGAGTCTAAAGTGTTTTTTAAAAAAAGGTGTCCGTCATCTGTAGAAGTCGGTCGTCTGGAGCCTGTGCAGACGCGTAGAGTCTAAACTTTTTGGCAGATTTTAATGAAATTTGGCATAAAGGTTCAAATAAATCATACCGCATGAGGTGAAATCAATTTTGAGCTCTAAATTTGGGGGCTGAAACTCTGAAAAAACTTGAAACGATTTCGACGATTTTATTAAAACATTATAAAATGCAGTAATTTAAATACGAATCTAAGTCTAAATAAGATATAAGTCGTTTTCCCGGGAAATATTCTAGTTTCTGAGAAAATAGCTTTAAACGCAGACGGCGAGGGGTCGGGTTCGATTCCCCGCTGGGGAGAAGTTCTTTTATGGTAAATTTTTATAAAATAATAATTAAATATAACTACCAAAACTCAAAATAACTAATAAATAGAAAATACTGGGCCAAGTTATTATGTACTCGTATATGAGTAAGTCAGTCTAAGTTGCCTTGAAGAGTTTTTTTATTCGTCCCGGTTAACAATTACGATGTATAGACTTAGATATAGGAGCGTCTATAATAGAGGTCATCTTAAATTGTCTTCTTAAATTGTTAAAACTTATAACATAAGTTAGTGACGATATTATTGTATAAAACAATATAATATGCAACTAAACTATTTAATTTTATTCTTTGAATTTTAGTCACTAAAACTAAATTTTGATGACAATGGAGATGAAAAGGGGAAAATCGGTCCGATAATATTAGTTCTAAACTTTTTCATATACGAGTACATAAATTAATTGGTCTAGTATTTTCCATTCATTTGTTTATTTCGCGTTTTCATAATTACATTTAATTATTGATCTATGTTTTTGAAAATAGACTGCCAGTTGGTATGGCACATAGCTTCCTCGCATCCTATCATGAACATTATTAATTTTATATTTGATGCATTTACAAGCCATTATTGTTTAATTTGTTCAATTGTTTCCTCCGTTTTTTTAATCTGTCAAAATTGTTTTAATTTTATACTTGAATTAAAGTATCAATTAAGCAAAAGTTAAAGAGCGCAGACGGTTCACTTTTACTTTCGACAAACTATAAAAGTTTCATACAAATCAGATAAGTACTTTTGAAGCTATAGGTGTAAATTAATGTATGTTTGTGCGCATGTGAAAGAGAAACAAATAAGCGCAGAAGGTTAAAACTTATATGGGACCAACAATAGGCTACTCTTGACCTACCACCCAAATTTCATTAAAATTGGACGTGTAGTTTTTAGGATATGTTGGTTCGCAAAAATTGAACGACAGACCGACCGACAGACTAACAGACAGACCGACAGACAGACACGGAACCAAAAATGATCCCTGATGTCTGAAACGGATTTATGTCTTGGAATTTTTGAAATCGAAGACCTAAAAATGTTTAGTTCTTCAGAACGATCACATAGCTTCCGTTACCTTCGGTAAGCTCGGAAGCAATTACTCCAACCGGTGTGAAATCGAATCCACCCACTAAACGTCCGCGTTTATAGGTATTTTATCAGGCACCAAATTTTTGGGAATAACGATCTATATGGTTAGATTCGTATTTAAATGGAATTTAAGAATATTTTAATCAAATTCGTCGTAACTGCTTTCCGGATGAATTAGTTTTTGAGATTTTTGGGAAGCGGCGCCCTCAAAATTACATCTAAAATTAATTACAGATCACAACTTAGGATATGATTTTGCTGAATCTTTATACCATATTTTTTAACGAAATCCTCCATAACTTTTTTTCCTCGAAACGTTTCCGACTATGGTAAAGAAATTATTTAAAGTACTCAAGTATTCATTTAAATACCAATGAAATTACCTATTAGGCCTATCATAATAAAAAATATTATATTAATTAGAAAGAAAGTAGAGCATATTATGAGGACAGGCATTCGACATTAAAAATATTTACTTGATATAATATAATTATAATATCACATATAATGATTAATTTATTAAATTTTAGTAATCATTATAATTGAAATAATTTATTATTAAGGTCAAATTTCAAACTATGTCTATCACTCTTTTCAATAGAGGAACTTCTCATTCATCAATTAAATCTACAGCAAATGGTTTGATTAATTTTCGGTAGTCGCATCTAACAGAATTTATTTTTAAACTTGGAGTTTAAGTCACTAAAAGTAAGTTCCGATATATTGCAGTAGAAGCAACTAACATAGAATTTATTTTTACACTTAATTTAATTCACTAAAAGAAAGTTCCGTAATATCTCAGTAGAAGCAACTAACATAGAATTTATTTTTACACTTAGTTTAATTCACTAAAAGAAAGTTCCGTAAGATCTCTGTGGAAACAACTAGGTGCCTAATATAGCTTTTATGTTTAATCTTAAGTTTAATTCACTAAAAGTTTAATTAACTAAGAGTTTAATTCACTAAGAGTAAGTTCTAGTTCCGTAATATCTCAGTATAGAAACAAATAGGTACCTAATATAGCATTTATTTTTACTCTTAAGTTTAATTAACTAAGAGTTAATTCACTAAGAGTTTAATTCAGTAAAAGTAAGTTCCAGTTCAGTAATATCTCAGTAGAAACAACTAACATAGCATTAATTTGTACATTTAGTTTAATTCACTAAAAGTAAGTTCCTTGATGTCTCAGAAGAAACAACAATCATAGCATTTATTTTTACTCTAAGAGTTCAATTCACTAAAAGTAAGTTCCGTATTCCGTATATCTCAGTAGAAACAACAAACATAGCATTTAATTTTAATCTTACGAATTATTCTCTCTTTTATGAACCAATTTTAAAATAACCTCGGTAAAACAACTAACTATACTTAGGAATCAATTTTATATACTTTGCATTTTTTTTTTTTTTTTTTCAATAAAAAAATAAATATAATACCATTGAATAAATGGTCTTATATAAGTTAACACAATATATATATATTTATATTTTATACTATTTACTGTAATATTTAATAAAAATGTAATATACACATAAAAAAAGGTAGTAAAAGTCAAGTACGTGATAGTATTTAAGCATTAATAACAAGAAGCTTCATTATAAAAAGAGCTTAACAAAGTAGGTCAATTTAAATTCATAGTTTACCTTAGCTATGAGAAATGATGAGGAGATGGTACATTGAAACAAAAGTTCACTTTTACTAGTTTAAAGACAAATATATTATAAAGTTATTAAATTAATCTTTAGATATATGAATTATATGATTTGTAGTTAGTCTGAATAAAATGGGAAATAATGTACAGAAGAGAGAAACTGAGAGAAGTCTGGCGGACGTATGAATAAGCGTTTCAAGCTACGCTCTGAACTGAAAATCAATATGGTTGGGAAATAGTGGGAAGGGGGTTACGTGAAAGCGCCTGTGTCAGGGAGTACTAAGTTGCATGGAGGTTACGCCCACTTTATCAAGCATGCGGGGATCCAAGCATCATGCTATAAAGCATAATATGTAGAACATAACTATCATAGCATTGGGTAAGGACTAAGCACTTTAGACAAAACCAATATTAAGAAACTTTTAACTCAAATAGATTTAGCTCGTTATTTACCATGTACGGTACGTTTCCCCAGCTTTATTAGTTTTGGTAACGTAGCTTCTCTAATTTTGAATAGGGTGCAGCTTAAATAATGTTTTTGAATAGTACAAACTTGTCCTATGATGACCGTCATGGTAGACTGGGGCTTGTTTTAGCTCGTTTTGGATTTTCAGTCAAATCTAGATTTTTCCCGGGAATACATCTAACATGGTTTAATTCGTCTTTTTTTTTGAATATATATATGTATTATAGAATATTTTTCAGAAGATTTAAATCGTCTGAAAAATCCTTTTCGATAAATACTTTTATCGTATTCCAAGCCAGCAATTCGTTTCAGACATCAGGGAACATTTTTGGTCCCGTACCTGTCCGTCGATCTGTCCACAATTTTTTCGAACCAATATACAGGGTGGTCCTTAAGTACGTTCCGAAAATTAGGGATATGATTGCTTGGAATATTTTATGAAGAGTTCATAAGAACTTATGTCCTAACGGCTTAGTTTCCGAGATACAGGATGTTCAAGTTTCTCATTTTTTTAATTTTTGTTTTTATTGCGATAACGCTTTAAGGAATTTTATTGAAATTTGGCATACGTTTGTAATACTTGAAGGAGTAATTTTTGCCTTTAATTAAAAGTTTTTAGTGGCACCGTGGTCGTACGTGGGGTTATCACGATCGAGTTTTTAGAGGAAAAAAATGATACGCTACTGGTTTTTTGATATTTTGAAAACAGTTTATTAATTGCCAGCCAAAATTGCATATCTTTTGTCTCTTTAGATTTTGCCTTGCGAATAGCCGTTTTCGAGCAAAATACAGAAAAAGTCGAACGCAGGACAAAAAATGTTACAGAGAAAAACACAAATTGAAAAACAGTGAAATTAAGTAATTAAAAACATCAAAGTAATTGCTGAAAATGGCCACTATCGGCCATAATACATGTTCATTTTTTCCTCTAAAAACCCGACCGTGATAACCCCACGTACTCCCCTGGTGCTACTAAAAACTTTTAATTGAAGGCAAAAATTACTCCTTCAAGTATTAAGAACCTATTCCAAATTTCAATAAAATACCTTAAAGCGTTATTGCAATAAACACAAAAATTAAAAAAATGAGAAACTTGAACACCCTGTATCTCAGAAACTAAGCCGTTTAGGACATAAGTACATATGAACTTTTCTTCATAGTATAATCCAAGCAATCATATCCCTAATTTTCGGAACGTACTTAAGGACCACCCTGTATATTAAAAACTACTCTTCTGATCTTATATTGAAATTTGGATGGTGGATAATAATAAGCCCATTGTTGGCATCATAAAATTTTCTACGCCCATTGGATTCTGTTCCACATGTGTACAAGCATAAATTTATTTACACCTATATCTTTATAAGTACCTACTCACCTAATTTTTTAGAAGAATTAGATTGTTTGTTGAAAGTACATCACGGATAGTCCCATGGTAATTTTAACTGCCTGCATTCTTTTGCTAAATTGATAATTTTATTCATGTATAAAATCAAAACAATTTTTACAGATTTAAAAAAAATTAAAAAAAAAAAAACATTACATAAATTAGACAATTATTGGTTGCAAAAGCACAGCATCATTAAAGTATAGTGAACATGAAGATGCTATGTGCCACACTAATTGGCTGACTATTTGTTTATTTATCGTTATGGGTATTTGTTGGCTTAGTTCATTTATTAACTTCTATAATACAGTAGAACCACGCTTACACGACCCTCAATAACACGACAACCTCAATTACAAGTGCAATTTTCAAATCCTCTTGTGATTGCCATAACACATAATGTTAAATTAACCTCTATAACCCGGCTATTATTATCCAAACAACCTCTATAACACGGATTTTTTCTAATTCACAACGTAACTCAGAACCTCTATAACAAGTCGTTTTGAGAAGTCAACCTCTATAACGCGTCTCTATACAGGAATGGGTTGACCTTGAACAAGTCTAGACTTAAAAACCCCGCCCTTGAACCTTGATAACACGACCCTCAACAAAAAGAGCACCTCGATAACAAGACTGTTTTCCTAATCCCCTTAAGGCACTTCGTGTCGAGGTTCTCCTGTATATAATCATATAAACACAAGTTTATTTAATTATGTTTTATTTTAATTGTGTTATGAATTTAATCTAATTAAATACCTCTTTGAAGTTATTATTAATTTTTTTTTATAATTTTATTTATAAAGCCTATAATAAAAACTTAGATTATTGTTATGTAATTAGTTAGATTTTATAATGAACTATACTGTTGGGTTTATACAGTAGCGTACACAGAAATTTTTTTCGTGGGGGGCCCAACCTAATTTAACTTATATGCGGGTTTAGCATACCCCATAATTTTTTATAATTGTAATTTCTCCCCCTTTTCAACACTCTAATTTCAATTTCTAATCTCATATTTAATTAAATTAAAATCTTATGAGGTAACACCTCACTATGTGATGTGATCGTTCTAAAGAACGATTATGTCTCCGATTCCAATAATTCCAAGACAGAAATCTGTTCCAGTTATCAGACATTTTTGATCCCGTTTCTGGCTGTTAGTCTGTCTCTCGCTCAATCATGGCAAACAATTATTAAAAACTACTCTTTCGATTTTTATGAAATTCGGATGGCAGTTAATTAGCATATAAAAAGTCCATTGTTGGTCCTATATAAGGTCCAATCTTCTGGTCCAATTTCCCTCCACCACATTTCTCTACCTACCACCATTTCTCTTCCACATGTGCACACACATACATTTATTTACACCTTATCTTCAAAAATATTCATCTGATTTTATAAAACTTATCTGATAGAAGCTCACAGATTAATTTTAACTGTCTGCGCTGTTTAAATTTTGGTAAATTGATACTTTTAATCATGTAAAAATCAAACCAATTTTGACTAATTTAAAAAAGGAGGGAAAATTGAGTAAATTTAACATGAATAAAGTATCAATATAGCAATATGTTAAGAGCGCAGACGGTTGAAATTATTCTTGGATTATCTGCGGGCTACTTTAAACAAACCATTAAAATTTCATAAAAATCAGATGAGTACTTCTGAAGATATAGGTGTAAATAAATGAATCTCTGTGCGAATGTGGAAGGGAAATAAATAGGTGCAGAAGATTGAAACTTATACGGGACCAGCAATGTTATAACCTGGCTAATTATGACCTACCATCAAAATTTCAATAAAATTGGACGAATAGCTTTTAAGATATGCTGGTTAGCAAAAATTGAAGGACAGGCGGACACGGGACCCAAACTGTACCCTGATGTTGAACAGATTTTTGTCTTGGAATTTTTGAAATCGGAGATTTCCGTTTCCTTTGGTAAGCTCGGAAGCAAAACGTGATCCATACTGCACAAGCAACCGTGAATTTGGAGCACATACGAATTTCAAATTTTTATCTAGAAGAGAATTCTTCTCTAAGAAAATTAAATACCTATTGCAAAACAAAAGAATCATTCGCTCATTCGCTGGGTAATTACATGGGACATTTAACATCAAATGTTTTCTGAACGCTTTTTGAGATTTTAGATTTAAATTTACTATTACTATGTAATATGAATCAGTTTTTTCACAAAATGATAAACCGATTTATTTATATTGCCTCTGTTTTCCCACTACATGTCGACGAACACTAGTCCGACCTGAGTCAGCAAGAGGGGAATGCCGCATAGACAAGAGGACCCACGTAGCGTTCTACACACAATCCTGGTCCAAAACAAAAATTTGCTACTGAAATCCACAACTATCATTTTCCCGTTTAAGCCAGTCTAGTGTGCATATTTTAATTCAATTAATTTTATTCCATCGGCAAAAGTTCGAGTTGACTCGGGTCTCATTTAATTTAATGTGCTTAACACCTAGACCGGGCCGGCAATCGGGTCTATTATTGAACGCATCCCAATTTATTTTGATGCATAATTTCCATCGACAAAATCGGGCCTACCCCAGCAATCAGGCCGATTCAATGTACTCAACTTAATCAATTCAATGCACTTAATTCTATAGCAAAAAATCCGGGCCTAGCTGTCAATCGAAGCAGTCTATTTTTACGAATTCAAATTCAATTCATTGCATCAGGATTCGTAATGAATTGAAACTGTCCTATAATGCAACTTATGCTATTGAACTGGACTAAAACCACAAAAAAATCATTGAATTCAATTGGCGAAAAATCGGGCCCAGCCGAAATCGGGTCGATCAAGTTTTATGTTTTTAGTTCCACTGGCAAAAATCAAGGCCTAGTCGGCAAATGAGCCGATTTATTTCATGCATCCTAATTTAATTCAATGAATCTAATTCCATCAGCAAAAATCTCGGTCCAGCCAAAATCGGGCCGCTATAGGCTATAGTGTTTAATAGTTTTAATTCCATCGGCCAAAATCCGGGCCCAGCCGACAGTCGGGCCGGTATAGTGTTTAATAAATTCAATTCCATCGGCAAAATACGGGCCCAGCCGACAGTCGGGCCGGTATAATGTTTAATAGTTTTAATTCCATCGGCAAAATCCGGGCCCAGCCTACAGTCGGGCCAGTGTAATGTTTAATAAATTTAATTCCATCGGCAAAATCCGGGCCCAGCCGACAGTCGGGCCGGTATAGTGTTTAATAAATTTAATTTCATCGGCAAAATCCGGGCCCAGCCGACAGTCGGGCCGGTATAGTGTTTAATAAATTTAATTCCATCGGCAAAATCCGGGCCCAGCCGACAGTCGGGCCGGTATAGTGTTGAATGAATTTAATTCTATCGGCAAATCCGGGCCGAGCTTATTTGGGGTGATTAAGTGTATACACACCATAAGATAATACTTAATTAATTCCTTTTATTGGAAAATATTTACAGCCAATTCGAATGCATCTGTCGTTACTGTGTTTTTTTGGTTTTAAGTGTATGGCGGGTCTTAGGTATGTAATCATTTCGGGGGGGGGGGGGGGGCCAGGGCCCCTTGGGCCCCCACTGTGTACGCCACTGGGTTTATAAATGGATTGCAGATATTTTCTCTATGTGTATAAACAAACAAAACTACTTCAATTTCTTTCTTTTCACATTTGCTCAAACATAAATTATAATTATCTACTTTTAATTTTTTTTTTAAGCAATTTTTTATGGTTTTTCAAAATTAGCCCACGGATGGTCCCATAATAATTTTATTCGGAACGGAAGGGGGCCTATTGGGCTTGAGCCCCCCCGTCAGATTTGAAGGGGCTATAAAATTACAAATAAAATAAAAATTAGTACATGGGTTTATGTCTAAAACTGCTTAAAATGCTGTTTTTGAACGTTTATTTTCCAATATTTTCCCCGGGGAGGACCCCTGGATCCCCTCCTATAGCGGGGGGGGGGGGGGGGGGTAGTTTGTATTTGGCACATTAATTTCTAGAAATCGAGCACTAATAAAGAGTATATACCCCCCCCCCCCCCCCCCCCCACAGGCCAACCACAGGCCTCTATATATAGAGCGCTGTACTGGAAATATAGAGGCCTGTGGTTCAAATCCCAGCGCTGGAGTGTATTTTTCTCTGGTTGTTTCCCGTAGTTGTTAATAATTATAATTTGATTTAAATTAAAATTTAATCTTTCCGTAGTATAAATACTACCAAAATCGTAAAATATATATTTTTATTCTGAAATATCAATACAATTTTGAGAGATTTAAATAAGGAGGGATAAATTAAATAAATTAGACAATTATTTTGGGGTTGTAAAAGCATATCATCATTGAAGTATATGTGATAGGACGCGAAAAATATATGTGCTACACTAATTGGCAGACTATTTTTATACCTTTATATGTTTTCTATTCGCATTTACATATAATAGTATGTAATAAGTAAACATGCCTTTTTAGTAATTTCATTGAATAAGCATTGGAAGCATAGTTTGGTCGCACTGCAGATGCTCGCATGCACAACCAAACAAGTCGAAGCATTCCAATCAAGCCTGATGCAATTGAGCTAGATCGTAATACCCGAGAGAATTGCCACTTAACTCTCAAGTTAACTTGGCTAATGTTGTCAGTTTCCATTTGTTCGCCAGACAATCCCGAATCTTGAGTAATCCTCCGAGAGACAATAAGTTGCTTTAAAATCGATCATTGCAAGGTCTTCTCAATAACGGAATGATCTTAGTTGCTATTCTATTCTAAGAATACTCTCAAATTGACGAGTTAACAATGAGATGACACCATTGAATTGGTTATTGTTATAAAATGTGTCATTTAAACTATTGTGAAATGAAGTGCTAAAGAAACAATTTCTCCACGTAAAAATATGTTTATTAATTCTCATAGCAGCTTTCGGCCTATATAGGGCCCCATTATCATTGCCGAAAAGGATTAAAAGTGTTAATTAATAACCTAAATTATTGGAGTGTGGTGAGTGATACCTACCAAGCCAGACAGTGGCATAAGATGGCTTCTGCCGAAAGCTGCTTTGAGAATTAATGAACATATTTTTACGTGAAGAGACCACTCTTTTAACATTTCATGATGACCTCCAGTAACGGTTCATATTTTGACTTACGTATGACAAATTTCATCAAAAATTAGCCCAATAGTTTTTGGCTTCACGTGTCAGTCCAGACTAGAGACAGACTATTTTTTAAACGACCTTTTTGGACTTACGGTCAAACTCAATGATCACAATTATTTCACTCAATACATAACTCCGTATGTATATGAGAAAGTAAAACAATGATTTGAATTCAGATGACATTCTTTAATGTACTCGTAAAATCCAACGTTTCTGTCAACTATTAAAAGCGTCTTAAGGGGTTGAGGATTATCGAGATGTGTCATTGGAATTTACAAAGTGAACAGAGAGATATGCTGCGTATTTATATCAAATGTTAAGGAAATAATAAAGTATTTACTTTCCCATATACGTAGGATACAGTACAGAAAAAGTACTTCGATGAAGCAAAAACTCGGTATTGATATTTTGATGGATTTACACGTTTTATAGTCCACAGAGCTCAAAAACGTGTTTTTTAAACATATCTGACGTATGTGTAATCCCATCTGGGTCGATTTCGATAGAATTTGGCTTTCATGTTCAAAATAATTTAAGCTCAGCTTTTCTATTTAGGGGAGCCACCCCCAAAATATCTGAAAAACTAATTATAGTCCATTTATATACCAATCTAACCATGTTGATTTCCCCGAAAATCTAGTTTCCGAGATATTGATGGAAGTAAATATGATTATGCTGAAAATCAATAACAAAATACAAAACCAACCCACCAGTTGAAAAATTTTACCTAGCAATAGGTCAATAATTCATAACAATTTTCTATGGACAATTGAATAAAAATAAAATTATCAGACTATGTGTAAAGAACAATTTATTAGATTAAGTAATTGCTACTTTAAAAGGTGTCGAGGAAAGGCTTTAATTCTCTTAAGACGCTGCCAAAGAATTTTGTAAATAATTACCTCTCGTATTTAATAAACTCATTTGAAACCTAAAAATAAACAATTAATGAAAAATATTTTATTGCAATTCTTTATTATATATATATAAAAATCAAAAACAAATTCGGATAAGTTAAGGATTATAAGCTCAAATTGTGTAAGAATAACTCTATTCTTTGCCAGAATAGCCAGTGTTTCTTTTTTGAAATCCGAGTTCTTGTTAGCTCATGATCAAAAGAGACTGTCAGACGCTTATTATTTATTTTGTTTCACATCCTTTTATTTGTTTATATATATATATATATATATATATATCAAATGAGGATATCCCTACCGTCAATACTTGCTTGATCTGGAGATCACTGGACCGGTTTCGGCTAAACGTCGCCCACCCTTCACTCTATTACATCGCCTTGTCTCCATTCAACCCTTTCGTCTATTGCATCATCCCTCTACGCAACCTTCCCTTCATTACATCATCTTCTTTTTCGCGCACTCTTCCCTTTGTTTTTTCGCCGTCTGTGCACCTGACACCCCCGTCTCACGGGTTTTTCCTTATCCTACTTCTTTTGTATATATATCTTCATCTACCTCCACCTTTCCAACTTCATTCTCTCATGTAGACTCGATAAGTGTGTTACGAGTGCTACGAGAGACTTCGACTCTGCTGATGATGGCGTTTAGCCGAAACCGGTCCAGTGATCTCCAGATCAAGCAAGTATTGACGGTAGGGATATCCTCATTTGATAACGTACAAACTTGCGGTAACTACTCAAAATTCGATATATATATATATATATATATATATATATATATATATATATATATATATATATATTACGTTAAAAAAAGTTTAAAATGCTTCTCCAAAAGCTGAAAGTTTTGAAAAACTGTTATCTTTAAATATCAAGTTTTTAATTGACTTTTACGTCAAATAATGGGTTTTAAAGGTGAAATATCTGAAAACCAAAGTTCTTTTGTTAAGTCCAATCTTATATTTCGATATCCCATCTACACACCAATGCTTGGATCTTTAACCTAAAATAAAGTGCTGATACCCATTTGTATGGGTCAAAGTAGTTTCTTAATGGAGTACCTACTTAATGCAATATATACAATAATGGGTTCTGGTAAGTTCTGTATACAATTTTCTAAGTATGTACTTGTTGCTTTAAAGGTATGAATGTGTTCAAGGGTCTTTCAACTTCTATTAGTGTAATTCTTTGGACTTTCCGAATGCTTTTAATACAATTTACTGAAACATTTAATAGAATAGGAAAAATCTAACATGATTTAGCTTTTATATACTCTTAACTACTACAAACTAAGTCTTTAGTGCACATTTATCTAAGATGTAGAATGTAGATTGATGTACTTTAGGATATTATAGTTATTTAAGTTAAGGGTTTAGGATATTTAAGTTAAAATTTTCTTTTTGAATAATCATTATATAGCATTAGCCTTTATTAAATAGTATAGGAAAATTAAAATAAACAAATTCTAAAGAATTTCTGATTATTGGATATTTGTTACATCTGGACATATTATTCAACAATCTAATTGTCTTCATTGGTGAAAATTGAGCTAGGAAAAAGGGGACCCATTTTATATATTAGTGAGATATTTGTAAATACTTTAAAAACTCGAGGTTTAAAAAAAATATAATTCTTCTCTAAATTAATTTTGATACAATTTCCTGCAACAAGGGAATTACTCTTATTAATTTCTTTCCTAACATTAATAGTTTAGAAGGTATGTGGGACGTGGTCCCAATTAGTCCGGATGACCGGAGTTATTCCTGTGTAGAATTTCAATGGGTAAATATTCAGGCAATGAAGTAAACATTAATTATTTTGGTTCTTATCAATTAAGCTCTTCAAATTTTTATTTATTATCTTATTAAATATCTATTGAGATATAAATTAACAAATTCGATCCCTACTTTAAAAGACTATCGTTGCTATAAATTTTCATCTAGGTTAATTGGTTTACCCAAGATCAATACTTTTATTATATTATATTATACTACGTATATATAATACATATATGGGTATATATATATATATATATATATATATATATATATATATATATATATATATATTAAACCATGATAATAATTGAAATTAGAGTCTTATAAGGGCGAAGCAGAAAAAGCATGGCCAGTGCTGCAAGGTGCAAACTGGCAGCAAGGCCAGTGGTTATGTGATGCAGATCTTACTCGTAATTTTATTGAAATTCAAATGGTTAAACATAGTTAAACATTAAAATTTTTGTGCATTTGTCAAAACTATTATACTTTGTTGTAGTGAAAGTGTTTAGATCGCAAAATTTTCACAATAAGTGTTAAAAATCCTAAATTGGAAAAAGAGAGCATGGAAAGTGGAAAGTGATAACCTCGTAGTCTTTAAATAAAAATGTAAGTGTTTATGTAAACCGAACTTAATTGAATGGGAGAACTGTAGAAAAACATTAACCGTGAGTAAAAACACAATTATAACTATAAAGATTTATATATTTTATTTAAATCATATTATAAATTGTGGAAGAAGTTTTTAACCTAGACGAAACCAGCTTTATTGTAAATCATACAGAAAATAACTAACGAGAAGTCAGAAGATCATCTGAGAATCAGTCACCTCTCTGGCCGAGGGGACAGCGCTGTAGACACCGGAGTCGGACCGGATGATCGATCACTGGTTCGACCTTCACCGGCAGCTCTAAATTTTTATCATGAAATGTATGCTGTAAATAGTTATATAGAGAAGAACATTTAAATAAGTGTACACAAAATAAATAGAGAAAAACTGAAATATTACATTCGATGGTCTAATAATAAAATATACCAACAGTAATATAACAATAAACACACAAAATGATTGTAAAAAAATAAATAAACAATTCTTTCCAATATCTAACTTTCAGCGGAACATACATTCTTCTATCCAATTAAAATTATACTCTCATATTCCTATTTGAATATTGAATAAATGTATACATATAAAATCTGTATTATTATAGTTGTTAGTCAAATATTATAAGATATATATATAATTGCATTTAGAGTAAAAGTTCATTAGAAAATATATAATAATAATAAAAAAAAAAAATAAATAAATAAATAAATAAAGTATTCATTTAAAACGAGAGGGTCTTATGGAAAATCAGCAAAAATTAGAACAATACTTTTCACCAAGAGCTAAGAGACTGAGAGAGGAAGGAGAAGCCGTAGACACTGCGAGTACAAAGCAAGAGGAAAATATGAGTAATAAGGATAATTCAGTGAAACCAGAGGATCAAGTTGGAAAAATGTCAATAGCACAGCTAATGGCTGCTATGGAGATCAGTGTCGGCCGAATAATAGATGAAAAAAATCTAGCGACTAAAGAAGACATCGTTAAAATAACGTCGGAAGTTAATGTGCTCGCTGAGGAAAATAAAAAGTTAAAGCAAGAAATCGGGGAAATGAAACTAAAAATAGAAATGCATGAAAAAACGCTGGAAAAAGTACAAAACATGCAACTAGAGAATAATTTAGTAATCCACGGCATAAAATATGAAAATAAAGAAGAAATCGAACAAAAAATACAGGATATATTTCAAAATACTTTAGAAATAGAAAATGAAGTCGGCATTAAGAATATTCGTTCTACATCGAAAGCAGCAGATGATACAAAACCACTGATAATAACACTAGCAACTTTAGACGAGAAAGTAAGAATCCTAAGAAGATGTGCGAAGCTACAAGGAACAAACGTATCCATACAAGAAGACCTGATTACACCTACAAGAAAGCGACGATCTATTCTGATAAAATTAAAAAAAGAAATAAAAAAAGTAAATAAAGAGATAATGGTAACAGTAGTAAGGGACGAATTGGTGCTCGAAAGTAAAAGATTTTGGTGGAAAGACGGAATAGGGTTATATCACAAAGATAGCGACGGGCAGGCAGTACTTGAAGAAATTGTAAAGAAGGATTTTACTCAGTTATTAAACAATTTAAAAAAAGAAAATATCAACATGTAGCAATTAATAGATACCAAAAATGAAGCAAATAAAAACTACATTGTATTTCATACCTACAATTGTTTAACTTTAAGAGGAGATGAGAAAATTGTAGAATTACTTGAAGAACTGAAGAATATAGAATGGGACATTATAGGCTTATCAGAAATAAGAAGAAACGGCGAAGGATGTATCCTAATGGAAAACAACCTAAAGTTCTATTATAACGGAGAAGCAAGTATAGGAGGAACTGGTTTTATCGTTAATAAAAACTTAGCAAATTATATAGCATCATACAAAACCTACTCTACAAGAATCTCTAAATTAATATTGAAGCCTAAAACTAAACAACAGGGTCGTACTAAAATAATCCAAGTGTATGCGCCTACAACCGAAGCTACGGAAGCAGAGTGCGATACCTTCTACAACATGTTACAGCTGGCTATCGAAGAGGACGATTGTAGATGCACTATTATAGGAGGAGACTGGAACTCTAAGATAGGACCGACCAAAGGAGAAGAAGGGATAGGACGGTATGGACTTGGAAGCAGAAACCAAAGGGGAGAGAAGATGGCTGTTTTTATCGAATCTAATAAATTGAATATTATGAATACTTTTTTCCACAAAAACCCAGAAAGGAAATGGACTTGGATCAGCCCGGACGGGAAAACTAAAAACGAGATAGATTACATAGTTACTGATAAAAAATATATGGTCCTGGATGTTGACGTTGACGAAAAAATAAATATAGGTAGTGACCACAGGGCGGTCAAAGCTATTGTCCAATTTAATAAAAGAGGCCACGCAAAAAAATTTAAAAAAAGAAGTTCAATAAATACAGAGTTGTTAAAAGAGAAAGGCTATGAAAGTAAACTTATGGAAAAATTTAATGAAAGAAGAAAAGATAATAAACATAAAGATAATGATGTAGATGATATGGAAAAAATAGTAGTAAGTAGTATTAAAGAAAGTACTAACGAAGTTTTGATACAAATAGACAATAAAAAACAAATAAAACAAATCCCAAAGAACGTTAAAAGATTAATGAGAAAAAGAAGAAAACTTAAACTCAATGAAATAAGAAAACAAGAGTATTTTCAAATATCTAGGGAAATAAGAACTGAAATTAAAAAATGGTTAGATGAGAGAAAAATAGAGGATATTAGGAAAGCTATTGAAAACGGAACCAGTTTAAAGAAATGTATTACAAATCAAAACATCGGCAAGAAACTAATAACAGCCCTGAAAGACAGCAACAATGTCGTAAAAAAAGATGAAAAGGAAATGTTCAAGATTATCTATGATTTTTACGATAAACTGTATAGCGATGGAAGCCAGAGGAATATACGACTAGATAATATAGATCAACTGGAGAAAAAAGAAAATAATTTAAATGTGGAATTAATTCAGATGGATGAACTAGAGTATGCTACCAGGAAACTAAAATCAGGAAAAGCAGCTGGACTAGATGATATTATCAATGAACAGATAAAAGCAGGAGGGATAGCTTTAAGAAAAGAGCTATTAAGTTTATTTAATACAATTTTAGTTATTAAGGAAATACCAAAGGCGTGGCTATTTTCGAAATTGGTACTCTTATTTAAAAAGGGCGATAAGCTTGAAATTAAAAATTACAGGCCCATAAATCTTCTATCTGTTATCTATAAGCTGTTCATGACCATCATTACAAACAGAATAAGCAAAACCCTGGATATGAACTCACCCCCTGATCAGGTTGGTTTCAAAAGTAACTTTTCCACGAGTGAAGCAATATTTGTAGTACAACAGATTATGTATAAGGCACACGAGTACAACTTTCCTGTTTATCTATTGTTTATAGACTTTGAGAAGGCGTTCGACAGTGTTAAAAAGGAGTATATAATTCAAGCGCTCAAAGACAATATGATAGAGAAAGATTACATAGCGATAATAGAATTTATTTATAATAATGCTCAACTTAAAATAGAATTAGGTAAAGAAGCGAAGTATCTTAAGATCGAAAGAGGGCTAAGACAGGGTGACGTACCTTCGGCCAAAATATTTACTGCGATTCTTGAAAATGTATTTAAACAGCTAGAATGGGAACAGTTGGGTATAAAAATTAATGGAGAATCCCTAAATAAAATAAAGTTTGCCGACGACGTTCTGCTTGTGGGAAAGACAGAAACAGAAATAATACAAATGATAGAAAGTCTGAATGAGGAAGCTAGGAAAATAGGATTGAAAATCAATTTAGAAAAAACTAAAATCATGGCGATAAATAATAAAAATGAGGTAAAAATTAACATAAATGGGGTAGAAATAGAAGTAGTGAATGAGTTTGTATATTTAGGACAGTTAATATCTAAAATAGACAGTATGGATAAAGAGATAGGAAGAAGAATTGGTCTAGCATGGAAAGCATATAACAAATATAGGAAGTTATTTAGATCGGAAGTTGGAATAAAAGAGAAAAAAAAGTTATGGGAGAGTGTGGTCAAACCTGTGTTGATGTATGCATGTGAGACGTGGACTATTACTGATAAGATTCTGAATAGATTGAGAGTTACGGTTAGGAGAATGGAGAGGAGCATGCTCCGCATTGGTAGAAGAGAGAGGAAAACTAATATATGGATAAGGAACACAACAGGTTTTGACGACATAGGTAAGCTAGTTCAGGAGAAAAAATGGAGATGGGCAGGCCACATGATAAGAAGTGAAGACGGAAGATGGAGTAATAAAATAATAGACTGGTGTCCTATGGATATGAAAAGAAGAAGAGGAAGACCCAGGGCTAGATGGGACGAGGAAATGAGAAGGTGCTGTGGAGGTGTACTATGGAAGAGAGTGGCTAGGGAGAGAATAGAGTGGAGGAGAATGAGCAGTGTTTATGTTCAGGCCTGGCTTAAACCGGAATAACTCACCGCTTTCGATCATGATGAGCTAACCAAATATAATATATGTAACCTACTACAGTATAATTTTAGATATAATATATATACACATCTGTTAAATTTATAATTTATTATTTACTTTTTACAAAGTTAAGTTTGGTGTTTTTTTGTTATTATATATGTTTATACTGTTATTTAGGGTTTTATAATATGTTTATTCTGTTATGTTATTGTTTGTGTTATGTATGTGTGTATGAATATGTATGTATGTATGTGCATGCATGTTCATATATATGTATGTATTGTATGGTTAAGTGTGCATGTATATAGGCATTTCAATGTTAGTTATGTAGACTAGTATATATATATACTAACTAAAAAAAAAAAATATATATATATTTAATAAAATCCTACCATTAAAATAAATGAAGTGTATAAAAATAAGTTATTTAATAAATATTATGTAAATCCACAGCTTTGGCTGATTTGAATTCGAATGTTGTATAGATTTGTAAATGTAAAAGATAACTGAATTTAATAAATGGATTATCTTATCTTATCTTATCTTTATCTTCATCTACCTCCACCTTTCCAACTTCATTCTCTCATGTAGACTCGATAAGTGTGTTACGAGTGCTACGAGAGACTTCGACTCTGCTGATGATGGCGTTTAGCCGAAACCGGTCCAGTGATCTCCAGATCAAGCAAGTATTGACGGTAGGGATATCCTCATTTGATAACGTACAAACTTGCGGTAACTACTCAAAATTCGATTTTAATACTGCTAGTCAAGCAGATTTATGCCGAAACTTTTCTTATCTCTCTTTCAAACTCCATCTTACCATTTCCAATATTTGGTTTAATAAGCAATGCCTTACTCATCGAGTAATTCCTACTTACGCAAAAATTCTTTTCAAACAAACTTCTTTAGCCGCACGACGTACCCGACTTCAAGCACAGACTTTGCGCATCAAAAATGAAATCAAATCACTATATATTAAGAAAGACAGACTCAACTTACGACTTATGCAAACTCACTTACAGATAGCTAACATATTAGGTACTGACAACTACATTAGTTTCTACGACAATATGAAAAAAGACATTGACAGACAAATGAAGACGAAATATGACAAACTTAGGAACAAACTGAATAAGCTTATTGACACAGACACTAGACAAGACCGACCAACTAGCTTTCACCCACGGACAGTTAACCTTACTAATACTAGATTCACAGCTTACGAACTTAAATTACTAGACAAAGGACTCAAACATAACTTGTGCAACACTAACATTGACAAAGACATTGAACGACTAACAGTAGACACAGAAATTGCTATAAACAAACTACCACAAGACCTACAGACACACGCTAGACACACCGCAGTGAACATCTTACAAAAAATACGGACGAACTTAGACAAAACCAGCCGACAGAATTCAGACCATAAGACTGCTAGACAGATTAGGAATAAGATACACGACAATAACCTCACTATCACAAAAGCAGATAAAGGCAACGCCACAGTCATTATAAAGACAACGGACTACATAGACAAGACAGTACATTTCATCAACACGAATGGTTACAAACAGCTACAGAAAGACCCAACTAACAAGTACCAGACAGACATACATAACGCGATAATCCGGTCACCTTTGATAATTTTGCCGAAAAATAAATATCGTTACATAAATTCTAACCCGTCAATTCCTTCACTAAAAGCTTTACCAAAAATTCACAAACCTGACACACCTATTAGACCAATAGTCAACTACAGACAGGCACCCGCATACAAACTCTCACAACACTTAGCAACAACCATAAAAGACTTTGCAGAACTTGACGATAAATACACATTAAAAAACAGCCACGAATTAACGACTTTAACATCTAACCTTACTCTAAATTCACAAAGCCGACTAATATCACTCGACGTAACTAATCTTTACACATCTATACCTGTTAACGAGACTATAAACTTACTTGAACACAAATTATTACTCAACCACGACCGACAGACTGTACAACAACTAATAAATTTACTACGCACTACTTTAAAACAGAACTACTTCAGTTTCAATGCCAAGAATTACTTAGCGACAGACGGTTTGGGAATGGGTCATCCAACATCTTCCATAATGGCTGAGGTTTTCATGCAATCCTTAGAAGATCTGTATGTACCTAAGCTAGCGGAGGTATTTGGCGTGGTCTATTACAAACGTTATGTCGACGACTGCTTTCTGGTAATCGAGTCTGAAATAGAACGAACTAACGACTTACTGACGTACATGAACGAAATACACCCTAACATTAAATTCACCTTAGAAACAGAAACAGACGGACAACTTAACTTCATGGACTTAACCTTGTCACGAATAGACCACAAACTCACTTACAAAATCTATAGGAAACCTACAGCAACCGACCACACAATACACGCAACGTCAAATCATCCAACACAACACAAACTAGCCGCATACAGATCCATGATACACCGACTCAATACCACACCTCTGACTCCCGATAACTATCAAACAGAACTCGACACAATACACAACATAGCTAAAAACAACGGATATCACAAACGTACCATAAACAAACTGGTAGGACGACACAAGAATAGGACCAACATGACACAACAAACGACACCGAACGACTTTCAATGGACTGCACTAACTTACGTAGGCAAAGAGACTTATCGACTCACAAACTTTTTCAACAAATACGACATTAAGACAGCTTTCAAAACAACAAACAACATAGGGAACAGACTAATAAAACGACAGACTAACAATAACATTTATGACAATAGTGGAATTTATAAACTAACTTGCAACGACTGCGACCAAGTATACATAGGAAGGACAGGACGCAACTTACAAACTAGGTATAAAGAACACATACGATCTTACATATACAATAGAACAGACTCTAACTTCGCTAACCACCTACGCAAACACGGACACGAACCGACGACAATTGACCAATCAATGACATTATTGCACAAAGAACAGAAAGGACCAAGACTCGACATACTTGAAAAACTTGAAATTTACAAACATAGGACGACCAACAAGACCTTAATTAACGAACAATTACTCACTAACTCTGACGTAACATTTTCAGCACTTAAACCACCAACCAACAAACGTAAACGAGACGACACAACCTTAACGCATACGCTAAGTAAAAGACCTAGACTAGACTGAACTTTTCGAACACCCATCTCTTTTTTCTTTTCCTTCATCAATTTCTCAACTTTTTCTCTTATTATTCTTCCCCTCCTAAAATCATCCTTTTCTTTTTCTCTATGCCAACTCTTATGGTTCTTTACATCATCTCTGTCCGTCGCCCACCCTTCACTCTATTACATCGCCTTGTCTCCATTCAACCCTTTCGTCTATTGCATCATCCCTCTACGCAACCTTCCCTTCATTACATCATCTTCTTTTTCGCGCACTCTTCCCTTTGTTTTTTCGCCGTCTGTGCACCTGACACCCCCGTCTCACGGGTTTTTCCTTATCCTACTTCTTTTGTATATATATCTTCATCTACCTCCACCTTTCCAACTTCATTCTCTCATGTAGACTCGATAAGTGTGTTACGAGTGCTACGAGAGACTTCGACTCTGCTGATGATGGCGTTTAGCCGAAACCGGTCCAGTGATCTCCAGATCAAGCAAGTATTGACGGTAGGGATATCCTCATTTGATAACGTACAAACTTGCGGTAACTACTCAAAATTCGATATATATATATATATATATATATATATATATATATATATATATATATATATATATATTACGTTAAAAAAAGTTTAAAATGCTTCTCCAAAAGCTGAAAGTTTTGAAAAACTGTTATCTTTAAATATCAAGTTTTTAATTGACTTTTACGTCAAATAATGGGTTTTAAAGGTGAAATATCTGAAAACCAAAGTTCTTTTGTTAAGTCCAATCTTATATTTCGATATCCCATCTACACACCAATGCTTGGATCTTTAACCTAAAATAAAGTGCTGATACCCATTTGTATGGGTCAAAGTAGTTTCTTAATGGAGTACCTACTTAATGCAATATATACAATAATGGGTTCTGGTAAGTTCTGTATACAATTTTCTAAGTATGTACTTGTTGCTTTAAAGGTATGAATGTGTTCAAGGGTCTTTCAACTTCTATTAGTGTAATTCTTTGGACTTTCCGAATGCTTTTAATACAATTTACTGAAACATTTAATAGAATAGGAAAAATCTAACATGATTTAGCTTTTATATACTCTTAACTACTACAAACTAAGTCTTTAGTGCACATTTATCTAAGATGTAGAATGTAGATTGATGTACTTTAGGATATTATAGTTATTTAAGTTAAGGGTTTAGGATATTTAAGTTAAAATTTTCTTTTTGAATAATCATTATATAGCATTAGCCTTTATTAAATAGTATAGGAAAATTAAAATAAACAAATTCTAAAGAATTTCTGATTATTGGATATTTGTTACATCTGGACATATTATTCAACAATCTAATTGTCTTCATTGGTGAAAATTGAGCTAGGAAAAAGGGGACCCATTTTATATATTAGTGAGATATTTGTAAATACTTTAAAAACTCGAGGTTTAAAAAAAATATAATTCTTCTCTAAATTAATTTTGATACAATTTCCTGCAACAAGGGAATTACTCTTATTAATTTCTTTCCTAACATTAATAGTTTAGAAGGTATGTGGGACGTGGTCCCAATTAGTCCGGATGACCGGAGTTATTCCTGTGTAGAATTTCAATGGGTAAATATTCAGGCAATGAAGTAAACATTAATTATTTTGGTTCTTATCAATTAAGCTCTTCAAATTTTTATTTATTATCTTATTAAATATCTATTGAGATATAAATTAACAAATTCGATCCCTACTTTAAAAGACTATCGTTGCTATAAATTTTCATCTAGGTTAATTGGTTTACCCAAGATCAATACTTTTATTATATTATATTATACTACGTATATATAATACATATATGGGTATATATATATATATATATATATATATATATATATATATATATATATATTAAACCATGATAATAATTGAAATTAGAGTCTTATAAGGGCGAAGCAGAAAAAGCATAGTAGATCTCGGAAAATGAATTCTAGAGAGGGAAGTATTAAGTTAACAATATGACCTTTGACCTCTGCTCTGACCTTTAATACTTGAGTTTTCCATCAAGGACTTTTCTTAGAAACGGTAGGGGGGAGGGGGGGGGGGGGGGGGGCAAAACTTGGCTAATATCCACAGTATGGCTTTTCCCTTGGCTATTGACACACACAAGTGTTTTTTATAACCTTTCTACCTCGAGGGTGAAAAATTAATTATTTTTTCAGAAAAATATATACTGCGATCATGGGATTTTCGCTACAATGACTTTTTTTGAGTTTGAAACAAAAAAATATTTTCTCCAAGACGAAAATTGTTTAAAAAATAGGGCTGTAATCTTATAAAAATGATATGACGAGTGACAGAATTAGGAGCAGAAGTTTAGTTGAGGCGCTCAGTTCAATAGTCCAACCCCCACACAAAAAATTTAGTTAAAATTCAAAATGACTTTTCCAAATAAAATATATATAAGTTTAAATTAACAGAAAGGAGAGAATTCTAAGTAAAAATCTTCTAATGAAAGCTGGGTATAACATTGATTTTAATGCAAAACTTAAATATTAATTATTTCAGAATTAGTTTTTGGGGATAGGCCGCTATTGCACTGAGCGCCTCGTTCATCATGATAGGATTGAAAGAAATAGTCCCTCTACGGTCTCTACGGATATAATGATTTTTTCATTTTCAAAGTAGCTTTTGGCTTATGCATCATTGTCGACGTGGAAGACTTAGATTTACATTAAAAAACAATGATTATGTTAAATTTGAGACCATTGGGCTGTGGCTGTATAGATAAAAGGTATTTTAAAACCGAGGAGGGGAAGGTTTCATTCAGGTTAGTGTCTGAAGGAGGATGAATTTAACTTTTCTCGCGTCATGTAGCAGCCATAGATTAAATCCTACGCGCGTCGAATGCGCGTACTATAAACCTTGAACCCACCTTTAAGAGTGATCAAGTCCGTACTAACTTCGTTGACATCATAGAAAGTGAATTTATTATTTCGCACTAATCAGCAAAACATGATTTTAGATCAGAAAAAAACCAATAAAATGTGACATAGTTTGATTCTAGAGACCACAAATCGAAAGATGACATGTCTGAAGCTTTAACTTTTAAAAGCATCTTGTGAGGTGTTGATCTAATTAATCATTATGGTGTTGCTTCTTTGCAAAAACACTACATCAGCTGTTGAGTTTTAAATTGCGTTGATTATCCTAAAACGGATTATAACATCCTCTACTCAGACTGGAAATGTGGAGATTATAAGATACATGTAGAAACGGGTCATAACTCCATGGTTACATTCAGTGTAGATAGTGTCAAATACAGACATTACTATCTCATAAAAGACATTAGGTGTTAGTGACAGTGCTACAGCTATTATTCTCTTGGATCTTGGATATGACGGATACTAGTATTTCGGTTGTCTTTCTACAGACTATCTGTCTTTGAAAACAATATTTAGAAAAAAACATAGTCATAGTTAACAAGTAGCCTTAATAAATATTTGGAAATTAGTCTAATACATGTAATTCTAAGTTGAAAATATTTTAATCATTCTGGACTGGAAGCTGTAATGCCAATATATTTAATATTTAGTGTGATATATACATTATGTATTTTGGAAGTCACCAAATTGAAGCTTATATTGACAAAAATGAACTGATGATAGTTACCTAAAGTGGTTGAAACCATGTAACAGTATTTAGTTTAATTGTTATTGCTTGCGTGCTCACCGAATGTAACGAAAGCATTGTGATCATTCTGAAGAACGTAATTTGTTGTCATATCATATGCATATGCAAATCAAGGAACAATTTTTGTCCATTAACTGTTTGTCGGCCAGATCTTAAAGCCCTTGTGAAATTTAGATGGTTGGTCATAATTATCCCATTGTTAGTCCCATATTAATTTTAACCTACAGCGCCCATTGGATTCTGGATGCGCATGCACTTGTTTTTATTGAAACAATATCTTAAAAGGCTCTAAAAGCACTCTAAAAGTACGGGCTTAAAAGTAAGGGCTTTAAAAGTACTCTAGAAATTTGTATGGCTAATTGAAAGTAGCCCAAAGATGGACCCACATTAATTTCAACCTGCGCTTATTGAATATTGCATTTATTATTGAATAAAAATAAATATGAGCCTACTTGAGTCGAAACAGGCCTAAACAACCACACTTTCATTACCTAGTAGGATTACAATATTGGGGGAAGAATTACAAATTCTTCTAGAAAATCAGAATTTTTTGCGTGCTGGAATTGGCTGGTGCTGGAAGTGCTGGAATTGGCCTCATTTGGCGAAAAATTTGATGCTCTACTATGTTTACTTCTGTGTGTTACATGGTAAGAAACGTTGTTTTTGTTAATTTTAAGAATGAACATCTAAAAACTATGAGTTTTAATTAGTTTTTGACGAAAATCTGAAAAACGAAGCAATACCGAATACCCATATTTGGAGAAATAGTGTAGCGTCACATATCCTATAAGACTCGAAGTGGTGAGATTTCGTTTGGGTACAATCCTATGTAGCCAATTGAGCTATTAGTACAGATATAAAGCTATGGCCAATATTAATGACCAAAAAAATAAAAATGAGTAAAAGGTGTCGAGACATATCTCGGACAAAATTTATAATGATAGACTTTGTAGGTCCTCAGGTATTTTTGATCACTAATGATTCTTAGACTTACTGAGGTCTTTAGTACAAATAAATCTTATTCATAGTATTTTTTTCTATATTAGGTATACTTCAGGTATCTTTTTCAGGTCTATAGTCTTTAGGGCATTAAATAACAGAGCTACGGCTTTTTGCAATATTCCATCTCCTTTTGAGGCATCTTCGGGAAGATTGTTTGATCATTTATCATAATTATCTATCTCACGTACTGAAAGTGTTTGATATATGAAAATATTCTTTCAGGCCTAAAGATGCCTCAAGAGGAGATAAAATGTTGCAAAAAGTAGTTGTTCTGTTATTTAGTACCCTATAGGCCTGGAAAGTAAGTGAAGTATCAAATACATCTTTTATTTTCATTCTAACCTTCAGAATACAGTAAAAACCTTTTATTTCAATCAGAAGTACAAAGGCTATTTATTTTGGTACTATTGAAATAAATTTTTGATTTTAGCTTTATTTCCATATTCCACATTCCATTTAAGCAAATTTAATTTCATCGATGTAATATTAATTAAAAGCTTTTTTTTATTTGCTTCGTTGATTCTGGATTCCCATTTTGATATTGTTTTCATTAAGTCAAAAGTAAAAGCGATATATATATTACACACACACACACACACATATATATATATATATATATATATATATATATATATATATATATATATCTAAGAGTATATATATATATATATATATATATATATATATATATATATATATATATATATATATATATATATATATATATATATATATATATATATATATTAGAGTATTTATATATATATATATATATATATATATATATATATATATATATATATATATATTATATAATATATATATATATGTTCTGTTGTAAATAATAGTCAAAGAGCTAAACCATTTCGAATATATTATGCGGCTCAATGAACCGTTATAAAATCCATTCAACCGACATAGTGTTTATGCATTGATATGATATTCATTTGAAGCGAGGAGTAAATATTTTTTTGATTACATAAGGATCGATTGATTGCTGTGTTGTTGACAACGACGTAAGACGTCTGTAAGCTTTTTATCAACCTATTCTAACGTATTCTTATCAATATTAATAAAAAAATCAACTTTTTTTCTTTTTTTACGTGAGTAGTTAAATAATATCATCCACAAAGTTGGATTACGGTACTAAAATGTTATAATTTGAGTTAAATGTCAGGGAAGGCTGTTATATTCTCATTTTATTTTAATATTGGGTGAATTAATATAATTAATTAATTTTAATAATTAAAAAAAAAAAAAATCAGCACAAAGAAAAACACTTTCTTTCATAAATAATGATACTATATTTAAATATAATAATAACTCGTTTATATAAGTAGTTGGTTGTTTTTTGGAATGAAAGTCCTTTATTATATTCTTTCAAACAAGCTTTCGTCCAGGGAACCTGGACTTCTTCAGGTTTTGGAAATACTGTAAATTTAGAGAAACAAATGGTCAAAATGAAAACGAATTTTGGAAATGAAAGTCTTACCAAGTTAATTTTGATTGTTTTTATGTTTTTTGTTGTTTTTTTTTAAAAAAAGAATTAATTTTATTTTTTTAACTGACATACCTAATCAAAAATTTTGAATTATTTATTTTTATTTGTATTAAATATAATATTTGTGTAAATGTTGCTTAATTTATTGGTGTCTTGTTTCAAGTTTATGTTGTTAGTATTTGATTTTATGTATAACATTTCCAGTGTAAGTCGTTTTTGGTGGTGTTTTTCAGTGTGTAGAATATTATATTTATCTGTGTCTAATGTGTGTTTAGTGTTGTGTGCGTGTTCTGATATAGCTGTGTTAGTGTTGTTATTTGAGATGTCTTTAATATGTTGATGAAATCTGTTTTTGAATTGTTGTGAAGTTTCTCCTATGTATGTTGCAGGGCATTGTTTACAGTTAATTTGGTATACGATGTTACTTTGTTGCAGAGGAGGGATAGAATCTTTGAGTTTGGAGTATAAAATTGATTTTAGGGTGGTGGAATTATTTTGAGCTATTTTGATATTATTATAAGGTTGAAACAATTTTTTAATTTGTTCAGTAGTGTGTTTTATGTAGGGCAGGGTGTAGTATTTAGCTAAAACGGGAGGTGTCGTATTTTGTGAGGTATTGTTAATGTTGTTATAGTGTTTTTGGAGTAGTTTATTAATTATTCTGTTGGGGTAATTATTTTTATTAAGTGTATCTTTTATAAATGATATGTTTTCGTTATGAAATTGTTTATCAGAGAGGGTAAGGATTTGATTAATGAAGTTATTAGCACAGTTAATTTTGTAAGAATATGGTTGGTGTGAATAGAAATGGAGGAGTCTGCCTGAATAAGTGGGTTTTGTGTAGTGTTTATATGTTAGTTTATTATCGTTAGTTTTTATTATTTTTATGTTGAGAAAAGGAAGGGCATTGTTTTCTTCAGATTCTATGGTGAATTTGAGGTTGGGGTGGTAGTTATTGAAGTTGTTAAGAAGGGAGGGTATGTGGTTTTTGTTAATTATGAAAAAGCTATCATCAACGTATTTTTTGAAGAGTTTAATGTGGGAATTAAATTTATATCTCGTTTATTTGATTTATTTTTAAACAAATGAAATCAACTGGTTGACTGCTTTTTGTTTTTGGATTTTCAATATACCTATTAAGATTTATTCACATCATTATCTTTATCTTATATTGTTAGATTCGTATTTAAATGGACTACATTTTCGAGAAATTTGTCGGAACCGTTTTCTCGATTTTTTTTTCCGAGTATTTAAGAGGTAGGATCCCAAAATTTATAGCTAAAATTCATTTCTCGATTTCGCCTAATGGTATGATTTTTCTGAACCTTTATGCCAAATTTTTATTAAAATCGGCCCTGTAGTTAAAGCTCTACGCGTCTGCACAGACTATAGACTATAGAAAACAGACAGATATTTTTTTAAAATCTGCTTTTTTAGAATCAAGGACCTCAAAACGTGTAAATCCATCAAAATCGAATTTTCGCGACATCACAATACTTTCTCATTATATAGTACGCATATGAGAAAGTAAAAACAATGAGGTATAAAGAAGTGCCTGATCTCACAATTTTTATGAATATGATACCTTTTTAGGAACAAGGAGAAGAGTTCAAATTAAGGTTATGGATATGACAAATAATAACCTTGTTTATTTTAATTGCAATAATACCTATAGTCATCATGTGAATTCAACCAAATTATTAGTCGTTTATGAAAAGAAAAATATCAATTTTCAAGCAAATTTATTCTAATATGGCTGAGAATAGTAATATTACAATATTTTTAACCTTTAGACGGTTATGATTTATTTTATTTTGTTACAGTAATTACAATAATAAGTGGCACTTCAAGTTGTACGTCTGTAGGTTGCATTCTGTTATCTTTATCTTTCTTTTTATTAGAAATGTAATTTGTTCGTTTATGAATATGTATAATATGTTATAGTATATAGATAAATTTAATAAGAAGAAACTTTCTTCTCATATACTCAGTGGCGTAGCTAGACCATTGGGGCCCCCCCCCCCCTCGCCAAAAGAAAATCGATGAGCAAAAAAAAAAAAAAAAAACCTCTTGCGTTAGTAATTCTAGTTATTTCTGGATTTGGGGGCCCCTACCACTGCCGCGGGGGCAGTGCCCCCCCCCCCCCCCAATGCGGGCCCGCGTGGGCCCATAGTTACGCCACTGCATATACTTAGTAAATATGATGAGAAAGTATTGTGATAGCGACGAAAAATAGTGATTTTGAAACTGATGGAGGATTTATACGTTTTGAGGTCCACTGAGTTCAAAATAGTGTTTTAAAAAAATATCTGTGTAGATGCTTAGAGCTATAAGAGCTTCTCATGGTGATAGGGACTATAAAGTGTATGGATTGTGGTTTGGAACAAGAGGGACTATACCAACTAGCACTAAAAACTTCTTTGACGAGATCGGTACGGACCAGAATTTTTTAAGACTACTGTCAGATAATATAATTTTGGACTCATTAGGTATCCTTAACCACCATATATATTCTTAATTGTTATGTTTATATTATTTAGTTTTTATTATTATGAGTTAATGAATTACTTGTTAGTTCATTATAATATCCTTGACAAACTTGTATTATTTTTACAGTGCTACTCTGTATGTACTATTAGTGTATTACCTTAGACTTTACTTTAAACTTTAAGATTTATAATTTAGCTATTATTAATTTAAAATTTTGTCATTAGATTGATAAGTACGCTGTATATGAAAGCAAACCTTAATATAAGGCCAGCCTCGCACTTGTTTATATTTTGTAAATAAAGTGTTTATATATATATATGAGGCGAATTCGATTACATTTGGCATACAGCATGATCAAACAAAAAATTATACCCCGTGGCGAAATCAAGAAATTAATTTTAGCACTAAATTTGGAAGCACCGACTTCCAAAAACTCGAAGCTTAATTTAAATGACAGCTTATTAATTAAACTTAAAAATGCACTATATAGGTAGTTTATCAAAGACAATGTCTGGTTTCTGATTATATGGCTATAATTTTATGCGGGTAAGTTTTAATTACCCGACGAAAATGTTTGGACGAAGTAATATAAATATTTATAAAAAAGTTTGGTGGTAGTAAAATCATACAATTTTCAGAGTTTTGTAGATACTTCTCAAAACCCTTAAGCCGAGGGTGATGTGTCCGTCCGTCCGTCGCTCTTTGGTTCATAGACCCCGAACCGTCTAAGCGAAAGTGCTGAAATTTGAAACACTGGTGCAACATTTTGACCCACAAGAAAAATATTCAGCATTTTGTACCACAGGAAAAATATACAGAAGTTCAAAATGATGAAAATTTCCTGAAAAATGTAATTAATCTTGTCGTTATTACTGATAAAAAAAACATTGTGACTTCCCGGGGGATCGAACCTGGGACTCTTGAGATCGAAGAAAAAAAACCAAAATTATACATAACGGGTATGCTTCATCATCTACAAAACCCTAAAAAGTACTTGGACGCAAGTACTTCCCTGTGATTTTTTACTTTAATATTCGACTAAACACTTAATTACAACTGGTTAATTATCGCAGTTAATAACCAATATTGATTGAGATTTTATGGTATTTTTTCATGAAGAAGGAAAACAAGTAAATGCAGTAAATAACTAATTAACTTCTCTCAGGAACTCAATATCCTGGAATCCTGGGAAAATTACCTATAAACCTAACTACTTATTACAGTTAGATTCGTATTTAAATATACTAAATTTCAGAATTCATCAGAATTAACGGAAGCTATGTGATCGTTCTGAAGAACAAATAAATTGGTGGTCTCCGATTTCGAAAAGTCCAAGACAGAAATCCGTTTCAGAAATCAGGGAACATTTTTGGTTCTGTGTCTGTCTGTCGGTCTGTCGCTCAACCATAAAAACTACTCATCCGATTTTATTGAAATTTGGATGCTAGGTCAATATTGGCCTATTGTTGGTCTCATATAAGTTTCAACCTTTTGCAACTATTTGTTTCTCTTCGACATGCGCACAAACATAAATTTATTTACACCTTTATCTTTAAATTACTCTTTATTTATATTTACTCTTTAAATTTATAATTATTTATCTTTAAATTTCTCAACTGATTTTTATGAAATTTGAATGGTTCGTCGAAAGTAGCCCGCAGATAGCCCCAGATTAATTTCAACCGTCTTTACTCTTTAAATTTTGCTTAGTTGATACTTTAATAAATGTAAAAAAACAAAAACAATTTTGACAGACTTAAAATAAAATAAATTGTATTATAATAAGTTTTAAAAGCATAAAATCATTAAATTTTACGAACTAGGACTCGAGGAAGCGTTATGCCACACTAATTGGCAGAGTATTTTTAATAAAAATAATTTCACCGAGCTTAGGGTGGGGGGGGGGGCAGCGCCCTTAAATAGAAAATACACAACATTCTTCAAAAACCACTTTATTGGGTTCAGAGGACTTCAAAACGTGAAGTTCCATCAAAATATCAATTTTTAAGCCATCAAAATACTCTCTATGTTACTTTCCCTTTATGTTAACTCCGTATTTGAGAAAGTGAAAAAGGAAGAAAATAAATAAATAAATAATTTAGGTCAAGGCTCCATCTCTACAATATATAGGTTAAGTTAACCCACCATTTCGGCATAATCCAGGAAATAACGAATTTTTTCTGGTAATCAGTAATTGGTTCAAATTTGAACCAATAAAAGTATATAAAAAAATAAATTGCTAAAATAGTTTTTCTTAAATATTACTATGTAACTCCAAGGCTATAAACAACACGTGAAGGGCCTAGACCTGTCACTTTTTTTAAATATTAGAATATTAAATAATAAGATACAAATATTTAAAATTTCAAGATAAAAAGAACTTTTTATAAACTACGTTTTTAAATTTTCTGTTAAATCGTATGTAATGTTGATAATATAATTGTTATTGTTATATAATATATAATGTTAGTGAAAAAAAAAAAAAAAAAAATCCGAATTTATTTACTTCACATAAATGACAACGCATCTAGAGAGCTGATCTTAAACCTATAAAAGGACAAATCTTTGTACAACGGATCTCCCCAACACCAAATCTAAAGCGTGCCATCGATATATTTGAAATAATATAATCGATAAATAATATAATCGATATTTCCTGTTTTGCTGTCATTCAATGTTTAGCTATCACAAATTTGAGACCCGTCAAAATGAAGATTACAATACTATGGGATATGTCAAAACAAATAAAATAACTTGCGGATTTTTTCCTAACTAACTTTCCGTACTGCAAAATTTGCTGAAAACCAATTAAATTCTGCTGAAAGATGGCTAAAAGTAATAAAATAATGCATTGTCATCGTGTTCTGAGCTATGCTAAAAGTTTCAAATGTCTAGCTATTTGGGAAGTTAGTTAGAAATCGATTGCAAGATTTGTACCGGACAAACAAACAAACAAACAAGAAAGCAAGCTAATAAAACCGTAGTAAAAATATCAGTAAATAAAAGGAAGGTTGTTACAGTTTCATGTATAAAGTGTAAATTACAATTTAATTAAAAATTAATTTTATGTTTTTGGTATATCTGTAATATAATTGCTATCTTAATTTAAGATATAGGTACCTATCTAGGTATAAGTAGATTTAAATTAAAATACAGCTATATATTTAAAACTTTATCTATAATAAGTAAATTATTAAAATATTATGTTAAGTATTTTTCAAGTCTCGATTAGTCTAAGTGTTGCTACGTTTCACACTGAGTGTTAGGAGCCACTTCAGGATAGTATATGTTGTTCTAAGCAAGTAATCTATGATGTAACCAGTTAATTACGATAGTTATTCCTTTGAACAACATGTATTCTTCTGAATACGTCCTGAAGAGTAAAACATGTACTCTTCTTAAGATATCCTGAAGTTTGCAACTGAAACTCTATAGTATAGGAGATGACCTATATCAATTAGGTTTGACTTCTTGGGACCTATACTCATTGAAACGTGTTCAATACAAAAAAGACTAGATTAACCAATTAGATGATTAATTATAAAACATATAAGAATATACTTAATAATAATTTACCTTAGTTGTGTAAGGGCATTACCAGACGATAAAGTGGGCGTATGTCGCATTTGTACTGTTCGGAGTCGAACTGAGAGGGCGCTCTAGGGTTAAAATCAATGAGAGTTACAGAGGACGCCACCCCCGGGGCGCCCTAACGTAACGCCCCCACAGGTTCTTCTCGTTTCGAAAGAGGCTCTAACCCGTAAAACAAGGGTCAAATGACGTCACGCAAGGTGATTCTGACGTAACGTAATGTGAAGATCGAGAGAAACAAAATTAAAAAAATTTAAAAAGAAGGAAATTGGATTTTTGAAGCTCAAATTTCCTTTTTTCTGCCAGACTTTATTACATTTTGTAATATAGCTACTTCATTTCCATTGATTAATTTTTTTTCGATTTTAATTAAAAAGTACAGTTTTCTTCGTTAAGTAACACATTTTGACTAAATAAATGATTTTTGTAAATTATGGATGTTAGGTATAAAAAATTAAACGAAGTTGTTATTATATCAAGACAATTACAAGATAAAAAGAACTTTTTACATACTGTTTTGAACACGAACTGAAAACGAAATAAATTCTGCTGAAATATAGCTAAAAGTATTAAAATAATGCATTGTCACCGCATGGGCGTAGCCTAGGGGGGGGCCATGGCCCCCCCCTAGGCCGGCTCAACTCTCAAAAAAAATACGATTATTATACATATAAAGGTTAAAATAAAAAATAAATAAATAAAAAGTAAAAATAATGCTGAATAATAATAATAATTATATATATATATATATATATATATTATTATTATTATACAAATTAATTTTATGGCTAGGGGGTCTTCAGGTAAAAAAATTTAAATCTCGTTTTAGTTGACAAGTTACTACAGCTGTGGCGTGGCTGCACTGGTTTGGTTAGCATTGCTTTGATAAAAAAGATGCCTATGATAAGAAAAGAAGCTGGACAATAATTATGTTTTCCTTCTCTCAGCCAGTGGCGTACCCAGAGGGGGGGGGGGGCAAAGGGGGCCCGGGCCTCCCCCAAAGCTAAAGACCTGAAATTTAAGCAATTGCAGTTTCACAGCAGATTTTAAAGTAATAGCGTTGTGATAGTAAAAAAAAAAAAAAATATATAATAAGTAATTATATACCTAGTTTTGCCCGACATAGTTTTGTTATTTGGCGTTAAAAACACGTCCCCCCCCCCCTCCAAAGCCAAAGACCTGAAATTTAAGTATGCAATTATGCAGCACATGTTCAAGTCATAGTGTTGTGATAGTAAAATAAATATAATAAGTAATTATATACCTAGTTTTGCCCGACATATTTTTTTTGGGCGTTTAAAAAGACCCCAAAGCCATAGTCCTAAAATTTAAGTATGCAAATAAGTAAGTATTACTTAATAAATAAGTAAATATTACTTTCTTTTTTTTTTTTTTGTGCAAGCAAGTCAAAAAAATAAAAAATAAGTAATTATAAACCTAGTTTTGCCCGACATATATATATATATATTTTTTTTTTTTTTTGGCGTTAAAAAAGAAGATGAAGAAGAAGAATTGAAGTAAGTAGTCCAATCAGTTTAGGTTAAGGATCTAAAATAGGGATGGAGCACTGTTACATATATCTCCTGGGTAAAAATATGTCGTCTATAGTCTATAGTCTATAGTACTTGGAAAAAAAATCGACATAAAATTACGACTGTGCATGGTCAGAATTTTTTAGTGGGACGAATTTCTTCCCGACTATTATTATCCATTGCTTATTTTGAATGAAAGGTTACAATATAAAATTTTTAGATCAAGTTTTTAATTAAATATTTTCTTGTTTTAAGGGTTCTTATTTTAATCTACAGTTTTACTTTAATATATTAATTAAATTTAATTAAAATAGTTCGTAGCAGTCATTAGAATAGTTTTTAATTATTGAATAATTAATATTTATTAATTTGGAAACTGGTTCAATTGTAGAATAAGATTTTAAAAATTGCAGATACCCGACCTTTCGCAAGGAAGACTATTTTTTGTATTTATTGACTGGACTGTTAGATACCCAACTATTTTTATTTGGTTATGGTTTTGCATAAAACTCAGTATGAGTATGGTTCTGCATATTTGATTCTTAAAAAACGATTAATTACTATTTATTTAAAATTTAAAATTAGAGATGTAGTAGTTCAGACAAAATCTCATTGGAAGCGCTAACGTCGCTTCAAATACTCTCTGTCCAATCTTAATGTAAACTATTTTACATTAAGAGTAGATTTATAAATTTAAACAGCAAGTTTTCCTTAAAAAAATCTATTTCAAATAAACAATTTTTTCCCCTATAATTAATAGTTCTATTGATTTTTTTTTTTTAATTAAAATAAATCCTTTTGAAAATATTAATAATGGTACTGTCAGACTCTTGGCATTTTTAAGGAAAACACTTTTTTGGTTTTACATACACCACACCACACACACACACATATATGTGTGTATATGAGTATACAGGGCTCGATTTGAGGCGGAACGGCGTTCCGGGACCTCTCTCTCTCTGATAAATAAAAAAAAATAATCGGCACTAAGATTCGACTAATCGGCACTAATAATCGAGTCTAAAACTCTTAAAATTTCAAGATAAAAAGAACTAGAAAGAAGTATTAAAATAATGCATTGTCATCGTGTTCTCAGCTTTGCTAAAAGTTTCAAATGTCTAGCTATTCGGGAAGTTAGTTAGAAATCGAAATAAAAACGTAGTAAAAATGCTGTTCTTGAACGTTTATTTTTCAAATTTTTCCCGGGGGAGGACCCCCGGACCCCCCTTCTATAGGGGGGTAGAGGGTAGGTTGTAGTTTAGGCACCTATATATATATATATATATATATATATATATATATATATATATATATCCAAAAAAATTAGCCCCCCCCTAAAGGCAACCCTGGCTACGCCCATGTGTCACCGTGTTCTGAGATCTTCTAAAAGTTTCAAAGGCCTAGCTACTCGGGAAGTTAGTTAAAAATCGATTGCAAAATTTGTACTGGACACCTCCACAAACAAACAAGAAAGCAAGCAAATAAAAACGTAGAAAAAAAATGAAAAATAAATAGTGAAATAAGGTAGCAGCTTGTTTAAAGAACTCGTAGAACATCTCTCTAATCTACTACCTAGTGTTATATTGTAATTTTTTCATCTCTTTACTTTTCCTCACCTATGGAGGAAAAGTGCTGTATAGTATTCACCCAAACATTTTTTTTCGAGATTTCATGTATATTTTTTATTTTGAAAAATGATAATAAAAAAATCAATTAGTTCAAAACAGTCACCCGTCTAAGTCCTGACCACGCCCAATGCTGCTTTAGTGCCTCAGAAGTTAGAAAAAGTTCCGAGGTACCCCGTACCTGTTTTTTTAATTAAGTTTATTAATTTCCATTTATTTATTTATTTATTTTTTTTTTTTAATTGGTAAAAGTATTCCTTTATTCTTTATACTTACTACTTTTACTTGTTAATTTCGCTATAATTAACATTACCCATATTTTATCATTTTATTTTTGAAGATAAAAGATTGAAGCTTAATTTTTAAATGTGCTGTCCAATTTTTTTTATCCTGACTTTTTGTCGGTATCCACTTCAACTTTCTTATTTTTAATTAGAGTATATAGTTTTATTTACTTTTATAATTTTTTTTTTTTTTGCTTCCGAGCTTACCGAAGATAACGGAAGCTAAATGATCGTTCTAAAGAACGAAAATATTTTATCTCCGATTTCAGAAATCCGTTTCAGACATCAGGGGACATTTTTGGTTATTTTTGGTTGGTTCAAATATACATATACAAACATTTTCTCTTAATGCATAGTTAAATATAGAATATTTTCCCGTCCTATAAATACCAATTTTAAATTTTAAGTAGCGCACGAGCGCTAAGACAGATAACTCTGTCCACCTTAACTTTTACTTAAGTTATCGTGACGCGCTTGAACGTTTCTGACACAGACAGATTATAGACGCGGTGCATATTTTATATTTTGTTAATTGCAAGAAACTCGTTCAAATTAAAGAGGAGGTGGTATTAATGACATATGTTTCTCTATTTCCTTTAATTATTTCAATTCCTAAATTTTATTCTTTATTCATGGACTCAAAACATATTCTCTTGATAAAGTAAAAATCGGTCCGATACAAAACTTTCTCATTATATGTACATAGTGATCCTGTCAAACATCAATGTCATGTCTAGTCACATAGGAGTTCGTGGGGAAAGAATTTTCAGATCCTCGCTCAAAATAGTCAGCCTATCAAAGTAGTCATACCTACATTGCGGCCAATTTTATTTTATGCCTCATTCAGAAACTTCGGCCAAGTGAAACAACAAAAATAAAAGAGCAGTCTTGCTCATGAAAGTAGGAGGGAAGTGAGGTTATGGACTACAGAAAAAGAAGACTTGGCCACAATGTAGATATCACTGCTTTGATAGCCTGATTTGTTTTGGGAGGGGGTCTAGAACTTGGCCCTTTTTCACGGTTAGGTTTTGCTGAGGATATATTATACACAACACATACGATAAAGAAAAAAGTAATATTTTTATATTACTTGGTACAATTTAAAAAAAATAAATCCCTCTGTTTTGTAAATAAAGATTGATAGTAGAGAATTTGTCGGGAAACGGTGAAAAATAAGAGGGGAAAACTGTGATTAGAAGAGGAAACTGCGGGAGCTATTCATTAATCCGGTGGAGCTTTGTTATGGTTGCAAAATCCCGGATATAACTCCGTCATCAAGCAATACCACAACCATTCTCTTTATCTTTAGTTATATATATATTTAAAGAAAACAATACAACTCACATTCTATTTTTGACCTTTTGTTTAATGTATAGATATTCCCATTTTGTTTTATAAAATTGTAGTTGTGAGTAAAAATAAATATATAATATGACCACAATTTTGGTATTGTGAAATATTAATTCGCTGTATATTCTGCCTAATCTATCTGTACGTAAAGTTTAATTGAAGTAAAAACATAAGAAGTGGTAGAACTATATTAGTCCTAACTCAGTTTTCCTTCTGCAATATCCTAATCCCATTGTCACATTTGGAATATGACAGTACACAATCTCCCTTTTTATTCGTCTTTATCTCGAATATTGGATTATTTCGAGGAGAATCTCTCTCCATTGGCATTGCTTCCGAGCTTACCGAAGGTAACGGAAGCTATGTGATCGTTCTGAAGAATGAAAATATTTTATGTCTCTATTTTATGTATTTCAAACATTTCAAGACCAAGACAGAAATCCGTTTCAGACATGTCTGTCTGTTTGTCGCTCAATTTTTGCGAACCAACATATCTAAAAAACTACACATAGATTTTAATGAAATTTGCATGGTATAGGTCATGATTAGCTCATTGTTGGTCCTATATAAGTTTCAGCCTTCTGCGCTCATTAAGTTTCTCTTCCACATGCGCACAAACATACATGTGAGTATACCTATAGCTTCAAAAGTACTTATATAATTTGTATGAAACTTTTATAGTTTTATCGAAAGTAACCCGCAGATAGCCACAGATTAATTAGAAACGTTTGGGACTCTGGGCTCTTTAACTTTTGCTAAATTGATACTTTAATTCATGTAAAAAATCAAAACAATTTTGACAGATTAAGAAAACGGGGTAACCATTTAAACGAATTGGACAATAATGGCTTGTAAAAGCATAAAATCAATAAATTATATGATAGGATTCGAGGAAGCTATGTGCCATACCAGTTGGCAGTCTATTTATACCTTAGATTAAAATATTATTTTCCATCATAGATAGAAAATACTAATAGAAAGAGGACAGAAAACGGGGACAAGAGACAGAAGACATCTCTTAGTACAGAGATACTGTAAGAAGACAGTCTCTTTACTGAACCGATCGATTACATTATTTAAATAATATTGTTTTCAAATCAAAGAGATATGAATTTATGCCTCACCAGTGGGGTATAGTGTTGTCTCCTGACTTTTGTTGTCTGTCTTTTACATATGTAAACGCCTTAAACTATTTAAATCGGTGTACGGTATACATGACTTAAATATTCCTTTTATTTTGGTTGTTATTCCCTAATGTTATTTGGCTAAGGATATGTAACAAAAGAAATAAAGAAAAATGTAGAAAAGTAAATAAAATGTAGCTTACCTTTATTACTTATTTTTGTGTAGATTTGGCTCTTTTGATAAAAAAATACCTTTAACATTCCTGTCCAATTCCTGTCTAATTTCTACTTACTTCTTCGGCCGTGATGGATTTTGTGACACTTTAATTCTATATTAAAGCAAATTTCGCTTCATTTCTCGTAAAACTAATAAGATTTAAAGAAACCAAAATCTTTACTTTTGCGACATGTTTCATATAAACTTGAAGTGAAAGTGAGAGTTATCAGAACTATTATTGTACTGCTACATGAGAGCTTATCAAGTTTTAGTGTTAGAACGGCCTCCGGAAGTGATAATATGCTGCTATCATAAGAGGCAGTTAAGTTAAGAATTAACTAGGTCACAGTTTGTTGTAAAACTAGTGCAATATCATATGATTGCTTTATTATAAAGCTCATTATAAAATGAACACATTTTTATATTTCGTTAACTATAATTATAAATAAAATAAAGATGCGAAAAATAACAGCGTTTGAACTTTTATGAGCCACATATGACAAAATGATTGACATGAATAAGATTTCTTAAGCACCAGATATAAATGATAGAACTAAAGTATGAATTAATTAGCAACATGGAGAAAGCCTAATCAAAAAAATAACTGCAGAAATATAGGCATTCAGCAATCATAATAAAAATTAGAAGAATTTTTTACTTAAATTCATAAGCATTTATACTTTAAATTATTAACGTGGTCTGAGTTGGTCATAATACTTAATTTTTCTTAATTTCCTTAGTCACAATAATTTTAAATTCGTAACAACTGACTAAGTGCAATAACGAAAACAGTTGCCATAAGAATAACAGTAAGAATGATAATTATTATAATAATTAAATAAAAAAAGGAGCTTGACTCACATGATGTGAGTAAATCCACTCATTAGTGATAATCACAAATATTCCCTTAGGGAAAATGTGATAATTGTTGCACGTCATTGTAGTAGGTCACGTGGCAACTTTCAGTTATGGTGGCTGTGGGAGTTGTCTGGGAGTGTAATAGAGGATTGATTTTAAATAAGGGCATATGATAAACTGAAAAATTGGAGTGGAAGGATTTGTAGCGGGAGGATACTAGGCCATGTAAGTAAGAAATATTCAGGTCTTTGTGAGGCAAACCCTGGGCTTGCCTCATAGACCAGTCATTTTAGGTTTTTGAAAAAATCGGTCCGAGACAACTCAGACAAACTTTCTCATATAAAAGTTCATAATTACTTAGCCCAGTTTATTCTATTTATTAGTTTTCTTACGTACATTTAATTATTACTGAACATTTCATCAAAATGTACCATAAAAATAACTTCTCCCGAGCGGGGAATCGAACCCGGGCTCTCTAAGTCCGCGTTTTAAGCTATTTTCTCAGGAACTAGATTTTTCCCGGGAAAACGGCGTATATTGTTGGATTCGTATTTAAATGGACTACATTTTAGAATTTTTTCATCAAAATCGTCGGAACCGTTTTCGAGAAATAATTTTTTTTCATGTTTTTTCAGAGTTTTTGGGGGCTCGCGCCCCCAAATTTAGAGCTAAAATTCATTTCTCGATTTCGCCTCGGGGTATGATTTTTCTGAACATGTATGCCAAATTTCGTCAAAATCGGCCCAGTAGTTTAGGCTCCAGGCGTCTGCACAGACGACAGACGACAGACGACGGACAGACATTTTTTAAAAACCACTTTTTTGGACTCAGGGGACCTCAAAACGTGTAAATCCATCAAAATCTCAAAATCGAATTTTCGCGCCATCACAATACTTTCTCTTTATATGAGAAAGTAAAAAAATGTGTCATACAAGCAAGAGACTTTGTACAAATTATCTCTGGGGCATCCTGATTGAAATCCTATAAAGTCCCCGAAAAAAAAAGTTGTGCTTAAGCCGCCATCTTGGAAAATAGCGGCCAAAATACAATTTTTTGCTTCTATTGGCCTAACTATTAGGTTTAGGGAAAAAATTTACAAGTAAAAATTGTTTATTATGTAATTATCTATACATTTGGTTCTTATAGTTTTCTCTCTCTGACCAAACGTAGAGGCGTAATAGTTCAGGAAATTAAGATCAAAAATAACTGAATAGGGGGAAAAAGTCCTACAGAAGCGAAATTTGGTATAGATGTAGGGAGAGGTATCTTGAGCAACATACTAAAAGTTCACATGGGTGGGTGGTTTGGCAAAGTGGGGGGAGGGCCGTAAAGTTCCCACTTTTTAATTTTTTGTGAATTACTCAAAAACTAAAGCCTAAAAATTATTTTATATAAAATTCTCTACAAAAAAGGTCCTATTCATTATGTTGCTAGGATCAATAGGTGAAGAGATAAAGAGGGTTTATAATATAATATAGAATAATATTCAGTATGGACTACACTTATAAAATAAGTGGGCTAATTTTTGGTTTTTTGGGGCGCTAAATACGAATTTTTAAGTTCCATCCCGAAATTCCCCCCGCAACCCCCAAATTTTGCAATGGAACCCCCTAAAAATAGTGTTTTTATAAAAAAATAAATAAATATATGTGTTTGTTTTTTTGGGAAAAATAAATATATATCCGAAAAGAAGACAAAATTTGCAACAAAAACTGTTCTATGGTAGTTTTGCCTAGGCAGAACAGGGTGGCGCTGGCGCGTATCAGAAAATTTTCAGTGCTCCTAAGACGAGAGAGCGAATGGAAACGACAGGAGGGCTTAAGGGGAGTCGCGTAGTTTTAAGTACAAAGTAAAAAACTTAAGTACAAGTACAAAGCACCGAGGCAAATGGGCTTGCGGGGGGAATTTTGGGATGGAAGTTTTAAAATTCGTATTTAGTGACCCAAAAAACCATAAATTTGCCCACTTATTTTATAAGTGTAGTCTATACTTCCGTACTGAATATTATTCTATATTACATTATATTACCCTCTTTATCTCTTCACCTATTGATCCTAGCAACATAATGAATAGGACCTTTTTCGTAGAGAATTTTATATAAAATAATTTTTAGGCTTTAGTTTTTGAGTAATTCACAAAAAATTAAAAAGTGGGAACTTTACGGCCCTCCCCCCACTTTGCCAAACCACCCACCCATGTGAACTTTTAGTATGTTGCTCAAGATACCTCTCCCTACCTCTATCCCAAATTTCGCTTCTGTAGGACTTTTTCCCCCTATTCAGCTATTTTTGGTCTTAATTTCCTGGACTATTACTCCTCTACGGTTGGTCATTGGTCATGGAGAGAAAACTATTAAAACCAAATGTATAGATAATTACTAATTACATAATAAACAATTTTTACTTGTACATTTTTTCCCTAAACCATTTTCTAAATTGGTTCCCTTTCTGCCTGTCTGTTGATCAATTTTTTGTGTGTCTGTTATGAATTAAAGTATACATTTATCAAAATGTAAAGAGCGCAGACGGTTGAAATTATTGTGAGGCTATCTGCAGGCTACTTTCGACAAATCATCCAAATTTCATAATAATCAGTTGAGTACTTTTGAAGATATAGGTCTAAATAAATGTATGTTTGTGCGCGTGTGGAGGAAAAAATAATGGGCGCAGAAGGTTGAAACTTATATGGGATCAACAACGGGCTAAGTATAATCTACCATTCCAATTTCATTAAAATCGGATGTGTTGCTTTTTAGATATCTTGGTTCGCAAAAATACGTTTTATCTCTATCTAACTACAATATCTCGAAAACGGTATGTCCCACTGCAAACATGCATAGGACCTTTTTTGTGCAGAATTATGTGAGGAATAATTTTGGTAATAACACTTCTTTTCAAAAAATAAACCGTTTGGCGTAAAAAGTGAAAAATAAGTAAATTTTGGACTTTAAGGAGGGGGAGGGGGGTCGCGCCCTCTCAAGAGGGGGGAACTTTACTGCTTCTTACTACTACACCCCTTAAAAGTGTTTTCACAAAGTTTCAAAACTTTATAAATTATTTCCCTTATTATTCCTTATTTTCCTGGACTATAGTAGTACCATCTCTACATCTGCCACTCTATCATAAATTATACAATTTTCATTTTTATCAAATTCAAATTAAAGATGGAAATGGAATGCAACGAAGTGTCAACAAGCCCCAACTGATTGAAGCAAGGTTACACCGTTCTATTAATCATAACGAAAACACCCATTAGTATTTATAATGAAAATGTTTTTATAATCTTATCAATGTTATCGATTCGATGACACTTCATAATCGTGTCGCAACAATGGTACCGCCCCCAGATCGAATCTAAACGCTCGTATCTTATCACTTAAAAATAACCCTGGATGTATCCCAACTAATTGATCCCTCCACCAACTGATTAGTCTTGACATCGCATCTTCAAATCAAACCTCGACATTTTTCAACCTTAACCTCCAGATTTTTTCGTTCTAAATTAATTTCTATTTTCTAAAATAATTTTCGATAAAACGTTTCAATGTTGTTTTCTTTTTAAAGGTTTTTTAATTTATTTTAATGTTTTAATTTATACATTAAGTTTATCTTGTGCGTAGAAACATGAAAGGTGATTCATTACTGTTTGTCTTCTCATAAAAATATTAATTAATTACCTAAATACAGTGTATATAATACTATAGTTATATAGTAATATGTAATATAATATACTTTTATTATACTATTATTTATATTTTATTAAAGAAGTTTAATTTTTCTAGTAGATACATTTTTAATTTTGGTGATTAGGTTAATTAATTTTGGAGTAGGGCAAGTACGTATTCAATGTAGTTTTGCTATAACCGATAAACAGATATAAAAATAAACTGAAGCACAGTAGATTTGCTATTAGTCAGGGTGCCCATAGGCAAAAAAGTAACTTATACATACTCTTTCCAAACCTTTTTGTATGGCTTGTTTAGGCAAAGTCTGACACCGTTTTCCTCTGTGACTTTTTTTAGTTTTGGGGCGTTTTTTTTTTATTTGAACCCTAAAATTTTGACGCGTCAGACTTGAAAATTGGAAAAAGTTCTGCGTCAGACAATATTAAACTGTTGATTTATAGGGTTCAAATAATGTATCTTGAGAAAATCAGCTGGTTATTAATCATTAATTAATATTAGTTCATATTAATTAATATCCATTATTATTAATTAAAATTAATTAATATCAGTAATTAATAACTGGCTGATTTTCTCAAGATACATTTTTTGAACCCTATAAATCAACATTTTAATATTGTCTGACGCAGAACTTTTTCCGATTTTCTAGTCTGACGCGTCCAAATTTTAGGGTTCAAATAAAAAAAAAAGCCCCAAAACTAAAAAAAGTCACAGAGGAAAACGGTGTCACACTTGGCCTAAACAAGCCATACAAAAAGGTTTGGAAAGAGTATGTATAAGTTACTTTTTTGCCTATGGGCACCCTGACTATATGACCGATAAACAGATAAAAAATAATCTGAAGCACAGTAGTTTTGCTATAACTGCGATAAACAGATAAAAAAAATAAACTGAAGCACAGTAGTTTTGCTATGACCGATAAACAGATAAATTTAATCTGAAGCACAGTAGTTTTGCTATAACCGATAAACAGATAAAAAATAATCTGAAGCACAGTAGTTTTGCTATGACCGATAAGCAGATAAAATTAATCTGAAGCACAGTAGTTTTGCTATAACCGATAAACAGATAAAAAAATAATCTGAAGCACAGTAGTTTTGCTATATTTGCGATAAACAGATACAAATAATAAACTGAAGCACAGTAGTTTTGCTATGACCGATCAAAACAGATAAAATTAATCTGAAGCACAGCAGTTTTGCTATGACCTATAAACAGATAAAAAAAAAACACCAAAAAAAAAAACTAAAGCTCAGTAGTTTTGCTTTAACCGATAAATAGACACAGTAGTTTTGCTTTTAAACAGACTAAAACTTTTTTTACTTAATGACAAAATAGACAAAACACGAAACAAAACTAATAGACAAATAATATTCTCTAATTATTATGATATCTACAATATATTTAAATATGTTGGATATGGGAGCGTGTATGGAGGTCATCTTATAGAATTGAAACAAACTGTCTCTCCACGTGAAATAAATACTTTAATCACAAAGCAGCTTTCAGCCTTCAAAAGGCCATCATCAGTGCCTAAGAACAAGCAAAAATATTTTTGCTTGTTCTTATTTTTGTTGTTGGCACATTCTAATTTTTATTTTGGTTTTTATTTTTATAGTTGTCTATTAATTATGAAGTAGAATAAGGTTAAAGTAACATAATCTTATAATATAACTTATAATTATAACATAATTAGTTGTTGCAGTAGGAGGAAAAAATTTAAATAAATATTATCTTGGAGATAATTTAAAGTGACAAACAAAAAACAGACTACAATTATTGATTCTGGAATAACTATGATGCATAAAATCCGAAACTCGGTTACTGCTTATAAATAATTATAAATTTACATCTGATTTTTTTATGGTGTCACTTAATATTGAATATCGTATCCATAACATAATATAGTGCATATTTATTCAATATATATATCTGAGGCGCTCTCAATTGACAACAGTATCACTTGGAGTGGAAAAATTGTGATTGCGGGCGACTTAAAGGCGCCCTTAGTTTTGCGTGACATTTCCTCATTAGGCACAATGCAGCCTAAAGGCTCACTTTTTGAAGAGCCATTTTTTTTCCCAGTCACCTATCATTAAAACTTCGTTTCTGATTCATATTCTGTAATTTAAAGTACTAGACTAAATGACTACTAACTAAATTTATAGTTAGGTTTTCCAACTGGCATAGAAGTAACAAATTTAGTAACTTATAACAAACAAAAAGAATACATATTTTAACTAACCATTTAATGTGTGAAGTGATTCTCATACGTAATAATATATAGAAAATTACTTTTTTTTTAAAAAAAACAAAATTTACTTACCTATCAAAAAAAATTAGGATACAGTAATTATTATCAAAAAAAATTAGGATACAGTAATTATTATCTAGTTTAGTAGATATTAGCTAATTTAGTAGCTATTATCAAACAAAGACAATTGATAAAACATTATTGTCACATATTTAGTACGTAGTAAAAAAGATAATATATATATTTTTTAATTAATAACAACTATCCTATTCTTAATAATTCATTTGTCTTATATTACTAGTTGTAGTATTAATTATACATATATATGATATATGATTAAAACCAATAATGATGTCAATGTTTTAAATCAGCCTCTATTAGTTAATAATAACCAATGAATTGAATCACGTTCTATTTACTAAATAAATAATACTATTTATAAATCTCTCTCTCATTCTCTCTCTCACTATATATATTTATTTATTTATTTATATTTATGCATATAAATCAAATTCTTTATTGGTATAAGTTAACAAATTATTCTTTTTTTTTTGTTTTCTTTAGAGCATTTTAGTTGCAAAACCTTGTTAAAAATTGAATTAAAAATGACTATTATTTAATTTAAACTCAATAGAAATCGAATTCTTATTTTATTCTGTGACTTAAATTTAATTTAATTGTAGATGAAGTATAAAGTCATTTATATTTAAATATAAACACGTTTATTTTGTTTAAGAACATTTATCAAATGTTAATGTGATAATTATAAATTAATTAATTAAATACTCAGTGCAAAAGGAGTTAACTGGATGTTAATATTATAAACTTGTGAACTGTTTTGTAAGCAATTTGGTAAGAATGTTGCTGGAGATTTTACTGCTATTGTTGAGCGTGTTGTTCTTCACGTATATGTATATAACATGGAACAACGACTACTGGCTCAAACAAGGCATTCCTTATGTCGAACCCGAGTTCATATTTGGAAATATCAAACAAGTTTTGTTAATGAAGAAAACCATGGGAGAAGTTTACCAAGAACTTTACGTGTAAGTTAAATTATTGATATTAATTATAATTAAGAAAATATATAACTATTTTTATTAATTTAGGGGTAAAATTAAATACCTGCTCACATCATTGGCGTAGCTAGGGCATTGCCCCCCCTGCATGAACTTTTTGGGGGCCCCTCGCCAAACAAAATCAAAATTGATGAGCAAAAAAATAAAAAAGAATTGGGGGTTTAGAACTGGGAGCCCCCTGGCGCTAAGGGCTCGCCCGCAATGCGGGCCCGTGTGGGCCCATAGTTACGCCACTGCCTTACATAAATGGTCACATTTTTTAGCTATTTAAGTGTAAAGTTGTCTACCTGCTATAAACGGTAAAATTGTGCAGTCTTTCTTCAAAATATTCAACATTATTACATTGATTATCTCTTTATTTGATTGCAAAGGTGTTACAATACTTTACCTGAATTATCTGTTTGCATAAAGCAGTGTATTTTTTTATATGAACTTACAATGATTGGAATGACTACCGATAGGTAGAAGCACTACCTGATACCTAATAATATTGATTTTAAGCAGGGGTTGCAGTAGATAATTTAAAATAGATTTAAATAGATTTGGATCCTAATAATGTTACTCATGGCCCAGAGCCTAAAAAGTGAAATTAATTGTAACTTACCTTATCAGTTTTTCTTACTGCGGGAGTAAAATCAGTGTTTAAAAGTAGCAACATAGAGGGTTGTCACAAGCATGTTTTCACTAATTTCTAGTGAGACATAGTGGCGTTATACCGTCTTCAGTGGTCAAACCTCAAACCTTTTTCACACTCTGACCGTTTTCAGTCAATAGAGTGGTGGAAGACTCCGGAGGTGGTTAGAGATCGCATAGAGATGTCGAAATCGACCTTAAAAACATGTTACTCACCGAGTGTATAAACAAAAGTTATATAAAATCCACCTATAATTTACCTATAAAGTGCAGAAGTCAAAAAAATATTTTGCTTCCGAGCTTACCGCAGGTAACGGAACATTGTGATCATTCTGAATACCGAAATTTTATGACTAGAGAGGTTTGTAGAAAGTAACAACAATATTGTCACCACAATTTTATATTAAAATACAACTTTTTTAATAATAAATGATATCTGGTAGTTGTGATGCTTAATTTGAGTTGCAGTAATATAAGAAATTACTGTTTAGCTATAAGGAGTTGAAAAACAAAAATGTTATACCTGACCCATACCTTTACTGGGTTTTGCCTTGGATCTCAACTTTATATTCCTTACCTTGGTTCCTTCCGTAATTCTTCTATCCACACAGTCCTAGTCTACCTCCGCACCTTGTACTGTTAGTTTGTCATGAAAGTTTGTAAAATAGTTAACTTAGGACAGAATTCACCCTTACTAAATTAACACGCATCACTAAAGATGATATCGAAACGCGTTTGTGTTTATTTTAATATAAAATTGTGGGGACAATATTGTTGTGCTACTTTCTACACCAACCTCTCTAGTCATAATTATGAAGTGGTACCATCAATTCTCAGCCAAAACAACCAATTTTTTTTTAATGTATAATTCTATTTTTTAAGCCCGCACATATTAAAACTATTAAGTAAGGTTTTAAAGTTGTCCAACATCCAACAATACAAATAATAATAATTAAAGATTTTATATAGTGTTAAGGGTTTTCAATTATGAGGTTTAATAGAAAATAAATGCTTTATTAAATACCGTTTCCTTGGCAATGTCAAGAGGAGAATTCTTCCACGAAATTTAACTGGAAGAAAGGCTAATACAATACTTCGGAAGTTTTAAATTCCAATTAAATGAGAAATAGAATAGGAGAACTTCAGCTAAAAGCTAAAATCCTACCCGCACCCAAGTAAATTCCTAAAAGTCATCCATCAGATACCAGAAAAAACAAAATTAATCTAAAGTAGTTTTTTTTTTTGTTCAAACACACCAAAAAACCGATGGTTGTTTGAAAAATTGATGGTAGTTCGTCACTTAGGAGATCTTTGATTTGGAGTAATATTTGACTAACTAACCTATTAAGTGACAAACTAACATCAACTTGATAATTGGTCTACTAACTAAGTTCGTACTCACAATCATGAAAATTACATTGTCCGCCAATAAGGGCGGGACATAGTCGCTTTCCACCGGTTTGTTTTTTTCAAATGCCTATTGCCAAGCTATGTCCCGCCATAGGCGGCCGAAGGTATGGGCTTGGGGGGGCTAAGCCCCCCCAAAAATTTTTAGGAGTTCAACAAATTTTATCAGCTTAGAAAAATCACAAGAATTGTTAAAGGAAAGGCTAGATATGCATAAACATAATATGAGCCATATGTTTGTTGTATTACTGATCGGTAAACTTTTCATTTGTTTAATAATTGTATTTTTCGTGATATCTGTATTTTTCCAGAAACCATATCCAGTGAAGATGTTGTCAGAATATTTGCAATGTGAAGCCAAGAAAACTGCATTTAGTTTAGTTTTTAGTGTTAGTTTAAACTACATCTTGTATTAGTAAAGTTAAAAAAAATATAATTATTAGTTTGCTCAAATTGTTATTGTATATTTCTTGCTCTCTAAAAGCTAATCAATAGAAATTAAAATCACTCTGATAAATAATTACTTTATTATTTTTATTACTTTTTTAAATCGATTTTTAGAAAGACATTTCTCTCCCGCGGAAACGCCATTTTCGGTGGCAAAATGGCACAACAATTATTATTTGGTTAATAGCTTAGATGAGTATGTTGGCCTGAATAAATGCTCTGTGGCAGTTTATAACTTCTGCTGTTTAAAACTTGTATTTATTTTAACTTAATCTGATTCCAACATTTGTTTGTATTGTATTCCATTGTTGTAATGTATTCCATTGTTTGTATCTAAAGTTGATGTATGTAACCCAACATTTTAAAATGGTGGCTTTGGCTTTTTTTCCGGGGGACTTTATTTTATAAAAAGAATTCTGAAGCAATAAGACCTCAGTGGAGTGGATCCAAGGTTTAAACCCGGTTTAATAGTCCATCCTATACTACTCTATCCTCTTAGCAAGCTAACAGATCAACAGAAAGTGAGCACCTTGTTTAGTTCTTCAATTTGCAGGATGGCTAAGCCAAAGATTCTCCACCTCAGGCGTGCTAATGCAGGACAGCTGCTAATAAGATGAGAAGGGGTTTCAGCCTCTTCCTCGCACAGCCTGCACACTGGGCTTTCTGCTAGGCCAAGCAGATGTAGATGTCGATTTAGCCTACAGTGTCCAGTAAGAAATCCTGTCAAAAGATGACAGGATTGTTTTTTGAGCGAGAGCAGCGATCTGGTAAGATGCTGAGATGGTTCCCGGATCATCATTTTAGATTTTCGCATACCTGAAGCACTGTTCCATATTCTTTTCATATCTAGCCTCATGAAAGTCTTTATGGATTGTTTTACTCCACAACGTGGCACGCCAACAACTGGTTCTGGTGTAATTAGGGTCGAATTAGAACCCATTTTAGCTAACTGGTCAGCAATCTTATTCCCCTCAAAGCCACAATGTCCAGGAACCCATATCATTTGTACCTTGTTAAGTTGTCCACGAGTGTTAAGATAGCAATTGCACTCAGCAACCAGCTTAGATGTATAGCTTGGTGAACCAGTGCTTTGATCGCTGCCTGGCCGTCAGAGTAGATTCTGATTTTTTTGTTAAAGATTTTTTTATTCAGGAAAATTTGAGAACAGGCCAAAATTGCATATATCTCTGCCTGAAATACAGTGGCATATTTGCCTAAGCTCACACTAAGCTCATATTGGGGTTTTGTACAGAAAACCCCAGCCCCTGATAATTCTTCGATTCGGGACCCGTCGGTGAACCACATGTCTGTTCCTGGTGGCATTTAAGGATCATCTCCAGGTTCCCAGTCTTGTCTTGAAGGAAGCAGATACTCCCAGCTAATGTCAAAATCCCACTGTGGTATCATAGTCCTGTAGCATCACTACTTCCGGGCAGATTTCTGTGATAAAATTTCATATTACACTGTGCCCTATACTGTCATATCCCATCCATAAACCAGCATAGTGCAAGCGATATGAAGCTAGCATAGCTTCGTACTTCAGGTATATCTCTAAAGGTGGTAAGCATAGCATAGCCTCAAGTGCATAGTATACCGACACAAGCCGTTCTTTGAAGGTGCTGAAGTGATTTCTTTGCAGTTCCTATGGATATCCTTGGCCACCAGACGACACATGAATAGGAAAGAATTGGTCTCACCATGGCAGTAAAGATCCAGTGAAGTACTTTAGGTTGTAATCCTCTGGTGGGACCAATGGCCTTCCGGCATACCCAAAAGGCCGCCATTGCCTTATTCAGTTTTGCTTAAACATGAAGTTTCCAGGTCAGTTTTTTATCCAAAATTACACCTAGATATTTTACTGAGTCTGCGAGGTTAAGCTTCTTACCACTTAGCATCAGTTCTGTACTTCCATCCAATTTTCTTTTTCTTGTAAATAGTGTCACCACTGTTTTTTCGGGATTAACTCTGAGGCCGGGTCTATAACACTATCTTTCGACAGAGTGAAGAGCTCTTTGTGCCGCTCAAATACTGTGGTAGTGAACTTGCCCTGAACCAGAACTGCTACATCATCTGCATAAGCTTAAATGTAAATGTCATCTTTCAGAATAAGCTTTATGAGACTATCCACCACAAGACACCAAAGAAACGGTGAAAGAACTCTACCTTGTGGACAGCCTCTCCTTATAGCCACTTTTATACTGCGTCCATTTCTCTCAACTTTAGCTAGTCTAAGAGATAGCATTGATCTGATCTATGACACTATAACTGGGTGGACACCATGGTCTGAAGCAGCTTGGATGATAGATTCAACAGAAACACAATTAAAAGCCCCTTCGATGTCCATGAAGAGTCCCAGCATCAGCTGTTGCTTGTTGAGGGCTCTTTCGGTGTTGCAGACTAAATGGTGAAGAGCTGCCTTACAAGATTTTCCTGCTTTATATGCATACTGCTGCTTGCTTAATGGTATGGTCATGTTGTCCCTAATCCATCTATCCACCAGAATTTCCAAGTTCTTTAATAAGAACGAAGTAAGACTGATGGGTCTGTAAGATTTAGGAAGAGTAAAATCAGGTTTGCCCTGTTTTGGTATAAAAACAATCCGTACCTCCCTCCAGGAGCTAGGGATAGTTTCTTGAGAAAGGAAAGTTCGGTAGATCTTAACTAAATCGTCAATAATCAGATCCAGGCCTGGTTGGAGCATTATTGACATAATCCCATCACAGCCAGGAGATTTATATGCGGCAAAGCTTTTCACTGAAAATTCTACTTTATTGTTTGAATGATAATATCTGCCAAGCCTTGAGCTCCTTCCATAGGTAGAGCCAACTTACTAGTGGCTTTGGCTTACTAATATCTTTAGTAATTAAATTCATGTCCATTCTTCTTCTTGGAGAAATTTTTAATTTATCATTATGAATTAGGCTTTTTTTTAACAAAACAGGTATTTTTAGACCGAAAATACCTTAAAAAAGTCATTTTTAAAAAATTTCTGGGGGAAGACCCCCGGACCCCCCGCTTCCCTGAGGGGTATTCCATCCCCCCCCCCCCCACACCCCCGCTAGCGTTAGCCCCCCCAAACATATTGCTCTAGAGCCGCCTATGTGTCCCGCAGACGAACTTAACCGACCACATATTCTTAAAAGGCACCAAAAGATTTATACACACCATTTTAGCTTGATATTATTGACACTTTTTTTGCACGCTATCTCCTGGACTATTTATAATTGTGTTGACAATATTGTTGTGTTACATTTTAATAACCTCCACAGTCATAAAGACAAAACCGTTTGATAGTGCCCCACGCTTTTTATTCTTTAGTGGCATACGAATATTCATATTGCATATACTGTGGTCGCTCGTAGTACTGTGGCTGTTAAAAGAAATCCTTCTGTTTAGCATGTTTTTTTGAAGTGTGTTCTTATTTTTGTAAATATAATATTATTTTATACTTTTGAGTTTTCGTCAAATTAAATCTTGCTATCTATTCTACGTAGGTAGGCTGGAAAGTAATGCACACATGCTTGTAGAACGCGAACGAAATTACCTTTAGAAGCGCGCAAGGTGGCATTTGGTAGTGACACTACCTCCCTATAAGCATGCGCAATTTGGAGGCCTTGAGTTCATCCAGTGTATTTTGATTTTGAGCAGCGCAAGTATGGAAACGTGTTCTAGTGCTATGGAAACATGGCCGTTAACTTGGAGTACACCATCGTCCGATTTGGCTCAAAGTGGTCTCATAATTTTGCACTATTTTTGCACATTTTTGAGACGCCAAGTATGAATTTTGCGACGCCTTTTAAATCGCGATTAATCGCATGTCAAAGTTGTGCTCCAAGTTAACGCTGGAGTACACCATCGTCCGATTTGGCTCAAAGTGGTCTCATAATTTTGCACTATTTTTGCACATTTTTGAGACGCCAAGTATGAATTTTGCGACACCTTTTAAATCGCGATTAATCGCATATCAAAGTTGTGCTCCAAGTTAACGCTGGAGTACACCATCGTCCGATTTGGATCAAAGTGGTCTCAAAATTTTGCACTATTTTTGCACATTTTTGGAACGCCAAGAATGAATTTTGCGACGCCTTTTAAATCGCGATTAATCGCAAGTCAAAGATGTGCTTCAAGTTATCGCTGGAGTACACCATCGTCCAATTTGGCTCAAAGTGGTCTCATAATTTTGCACTATTTTTGCACATTTTTGAGACGCCAAGAATGAATTTTGCGACGCCTTTTAAATCGCGATTAATCGCATGTCAAAGTTGTGCTCCAAGTTAACGCTGGAGTACACCATCGTCCGATTTGGCTTAAATTTGTCTCAAAATTTTGTACTATTTTTGCACATTTTTGAGACGCCAAGAATGAATTTTGCGACGCCTTTTAAATCGCGATTAATCACAAGTCAAAGTTGTGTACCAAGTTAACGCTGGAGTACCATCTATTTTTGCACATTTTTGGAACGCCAAGAATGAATTTTGCGACGCCTTTTAAATCGCGATTAATCGCAAGTCAAAGATGTGCTTCAAGTTATCGCTGGAGTACACCATCGTCCAATTTGGCTCAAAGTGGTCTCATAATTTTGCACTATTTTTGCACATTTTTGAGACGCCAAGAATGAATTTTGCGACGCCTTTTAAATCGCGATTAATCCCAAGTCAAAGTTGTGCTTCAAGTTATCGCTGGAGTACACCATCGTCCGATTTGGCTTAAATTTGTCTCAAAATTTTGTACTATTTTTGCACATTTTTGAGACGCCAAGAATGAATTTTGCGACGCCTTTTAAATCGCGATTAATCACAAGTCAAAGTTGTGTACCAAGTTAACGCTGGAGTACCATCGTCCGATTTGGCTCAAAGTGGTCTCAAAATTTTGCACTATTTTTGCACATTTTTGTGATGCCACAAAGTATGAATTTTGCAACTTGTTTGATGCGTCGCAATTTACATTTTCACAGTCTACTCCAAGTTAATGCTGGAATCTCCATCAACCGATTTGGCCCAATGTAGTCTCAAAAATTGCACTAATAATAATTATCTATAATCTTATTTCCATTTTCAAGCTAATAAAGCGGAGAATATAAAGTGATAGTAAGACAGAAATTGTCGTCATTTCTATGAAACTAGCGATGCGACGACTCCATTATAATTTATTTCGAAGACAAAACATACGAGCATGGTTAGAGGTGTTAGAGGTATACTTCCCTAACCCCCTTTGCCTTTCTTCTTACTCCCTCTCTAACCTTTTATTGCTAATATCACGATTGTGATTCTTTTATTTTAAATTAGTTTACACTACACAGTGAAACCAGTCCTTCTTCAGGTCTAAAAAATAATGTTTTTGTATAAAAGTTACTGGTGAAATATTGGGTTTATAAAAAAATAATATTGAGTTCGCTATATTTTTTCTGTGTGCGCGTCAAAACGATCTTTTATACTGGAAAGTTTCACGTTTTTATCTCTTTTGGTTCAAAAGTTATTGGAACCGTACAGAGTGACAGACAGACACAGGAACGAAACTATAAGGGTTTCTTTTTTTTTGGTTTTACCAACGAAACCCTAAAAAAAATACTAAAAAGAGTACAAATGTAATGACAAATTACGATTTGTTTTTTTTTTTTTTTTTGGAGTACCCAATATTTTGCTAGTAATTGTGATGCAAACACACACATTTTTCAACTTAACTGCCTTATAACAGGCTACATTTTGGTTCTTTAAAAAAATGCTAAGAGGTGAAACCTTATATTTTGCTACAGAAAGAATTTTATAGCACACATTTTTAAATGATAAATTAGGGGTTTTTTATGATAAATTATTTAGGTTTTTTTTAAATTTTTTTATTATTTTTTTATGATAAATTTTTTTTCACCTATCAAGTGAAAAATATAACATTTACCCCAAACAAACTCATACAGTATACATCTATTCCAAAATAGCGCCCGGTCATAAAATGAAAATTACGGATGAAATATTGAGTTACAAAAAAATCACCTAGAGTAAAAAAAACAAAACAAGAAATACGAAACTGTAAATAAAATTAGTTAATGGTGTTCTTCAAAATAAATTGTGATACATTTACTAGTTGTAACAATTTTTTAAGTAAAAAATACAAAACAAGAAATACGAAACTGTAAATAAAATTAGTTAATGGTGTTCTTCAAAATAAATCGTGATACATTTACTAGTTGTAACAATTTTTGTTACAACAATGTTTGTGGGGGGGGGGGGGGGGGGGGGGGAGGCATTTTTTACCGTTTTTTAAATTTTTTGTGGGATAAAATGACCGCCATTTTGTAAACACAATATATTTTTGTGAACCAGATTTCAATACCTTTATAATGATACCCAACTTCGAATTTTCAACAATTTTGGGGCTCAATAGTTACGGTCCCCTAAAATTTTAAAAATTTCACTTTTTTAGTTCAACTCCCGAAAAATCATAGGACCACAGAGATATATATTTATAAAATATGACCTATCCTAAAGGGGTAGTGCAGAGGGGAACATTTTGGGTTTGTTTTATTTTTTGGGGGGATAAAATGGCCGCCATTTTGGAACGCGATATATATTTGTAATCTACATTTCAAAACCTTGAAAATTACAAAAAATATAAAATATTGCGATCTATTCGCAGATCGCAGGAATTTTGAGTGTTTAAGTCCGCAATAGTTTTTCTGTTTTTGGGCAAAAAAAAAATATCTTACCATATTTCAAGTCTATTTGATACCAAATTTAATACAACATTTCAAGTCTATAGCTTCAGTAGGTCGGGAGATATACTCCAAGATCGGACGGACGAACTACCAAAAGCCTAAGGGTTTCTGAAACGACCTACATAGAAATGACCATTTTTGTCATACTATCACTTTATATTTGTAATAAACCAAGACTTGGAGAACAACTGAGTTTATTTACAATCTAGACGTCACAACTTGTCAGGTGTCAAAACATAACATAAATAAATCACAATATTAAATACCCTACATTTCCCCCCCTCCTATTTGAGCTTTTCGAGCCCGTAAGGGGTCCGCATGCTTCCGCCTGATAATTCCTTCAATTTTTACTTCATAAGAGAGCTCTCCGTTCTTTTTGTGGATTACCCCTTCTTTCCATATCTTCTTCTTCTCGCCTTCCAACACCCAAACCATTTCCCCTTCTTGAAAACTTTTCTCTTTTGCTTTTTGGTCATGGTTAATTTTCTGTTTTAATATATTCTTATTAATCTCCTCTTGGACGCAAGGCTTTAATAGTTCTAACCTGGTTCTGAGCCGGCGTCCAAACATAAGTTCTGCAGGGGATCTTCCAGTAGTAGCGCAGTCCGTATTCCGTAAACTCATCAGAACTTGCTGGATTCTTAACTTGTAGTCCTTTGTGTCCTTGAGTGCGGCCTCCATCCTTCGCTTAATTGTTTTTACAGCTCGCTCTGCTAGTCCGTTAGATCTCGCGTGATATGGGGTGACTTTGATATGTTTTATGTTGTTGCCGACACAAAACTCACGAAAAAGTTTGGATGTAAATTGTGGTCCGTTGTCACTAACCACTGATCTCGGTAATCCAAACCTTGAGAACGCTTCATTTAAGCAGTTTATAGTTGCTTCTGATGTCATGGTATTAGTCGGATACACCTCGATCCATTTTGTAAAAGCATCGACAATTATTAACCAATACCTTCCCTGAAATGGCCCCATGTAATCCAGATGTAAGCGTGACCATGCCTCGTTTGGAGGCGTCCATGAACAGAGTGGTGTTTCTGGTGTCCTATCTCTAGTTTTCTGACATTCAGAACAACTTTTTACAAATTCTTCAATTTGTCTATCGAGGCCTGGCCACCATATTAACAATCGAGCTAATGACTTCATGGCGTTGCTCCCTGGATGTCCCTCGTGTAGAGTTTTTTAACGCTACCTGCCGTAGCCTTGCTGGAATTATAATTCGACCGTGCCATAGTAAATAACCGTGTTCGTGAGAGAGTTCGTCTCTTTTGTCGAAGTATGGTAGTAGTTCAGTGTCTACGTCTTCTTTTCTTGGCCACCCCTGTTCGTTATACTTAATTAGTCTCTGTGTTACCCTATCTTCTAACAATCTTTTTTGTAACAACTGTTTGGTGATGGCTAATTCAGCTAATCGTAAATGTAGTATATGAGAATTCTTTACTGATCCTAACTTTTCTATTTTTTCTCGGTGTATCGATGGTAAAGGGAGTCTTGATAACGCGTCTGCGGGCCCATTTTCAGATCCTGGCGTATATTGTATGGTGTAGTTGTAATTACTTAAATATATCGCCCAACGTGTCAGTCTATTTGCAGCTGTTCTTGGGAGTTCCACGTTTTCTCCCAAAATTCTCTCAAGTGGCTTGTGGTCTGTTTTTAAAACGAATTGATTTCCAAATAAATACTGATGAAATTTACTTACTCCAAATATTATTGCTAGTGCTTCTTTGTCGATTGCCGCATATCTCTTTTCTGAGTCCTTCAATGATCTGGATGCGTAGCCAATAGGAGCAGTTGAACCATTTGGCAGAAGGTGGAATAACACAGCTCCAATACCAACATCACTGGCATCTGCAGACAGTATCAACGGTGTCTCTGGATTGAAATGCACTAAGGTCTTTGATGATGTCAGAATGTTTTTTAAACGTTCAAAAATTTTGTTATCTTCTTCTGTCCAGTTCCAGGACACATATTTCTTTGTTAAGCGATGGAGGGGGGCACAAATACTTTGTAAATTTGGTATGAACCTACCGTAATAGTTGATTGAACCCAAGAAAGCTCTAAGCTGTGTCACATTAGTTGGTCTCGGTAATTTTTTCATCGCCTCCAATTTTTCTGATGTCGGATGTATCCCTTCCTTATCAATACGGTGCCCCAAATATGTTATCGACTCCTGTAACCATTTGCATTTTTCTTTATTTACTTTCATTCCAACCTTTTCTAAGCGTTGTAGGACTTCATCAACTCTAGAAAGATGTTGTTTTGTTGTTATTCCTGTAACTACCACGTCATCTAAATAACATGCCACCCCCTCCAAGTCTCCAAGTAAGCTATCCATATATCTCTGAAAAATAGCTGGTGCCGAAGAGACACCAAAGGGTAACCGATTGTAAACAAAATAACCTTTATGAGTTGTAATAACAAAATACTTTTCACAATCTGGGTGTATTTGAATCTGGAGGTATGCGTCTCTAAGGTCTATGGCAGTGAACTTAGTCCCACCGCTTAGTTTAGATGCTACCTCTTCAAACCGGGGTAGCGGGTGTCGATCATGGGCAATATATTTGTTAAGTGTTACCTTAAAATCTGCGCAAAGTCTCACCTTGCCGTTTGTTTTAATTGCAACTACAATGGGTGATGCCCACTCAATAGGTGTTTCGGCCGGATTAATAGGTTTAATAATACCTTCTTTCTGCAGTCGCTCCAATTCTTCTTCAACCTGAGGACGAAGAGCAAACGGTACCTGTCGTGGTCTGAATATTCTCGGATTAGTTTCGTCTGTTAAATGAATCCTCGCATGAAAATCTTTCACTTTCCCAGTCCCTTCGGAAAATACAACCTTGTGATGTCGAAATATGTTGTTTAAATCATCATCATTCTTTATTCTACTATTGTTGTTTTTGTTCACATGACAAACTGTTACATTATCTGGAAAAGAAAGATTGAAAGCCGTGATCCAATCAAGTCCAAATAATGGACTATCGTTACCTCCAACAACATACAGAGGAAGCCTTTTTGTTTGACCTAACATTTTAACGTTCACCTTAGTTTTTCCCAATGTTTGTATTGCCATCTGTGTGTATGCATATAAGGTTCGACAGTGTTTTAGTTCAGGCGATCCTATTGTTTTCCATGTATCCTCTGAAACAATAGTGCGCGATGCTCCGGAGTCATAGAGCATTTCAGTTTCAAAATTATTAATAATAACTTTTATCACTGCCTTGGTTCCTCGTTTTACGGCCTGTATTGCTCTAGCATCTGAATCTTCACCCTCAGATGAACTAGAATCGTAGTAATTTATCCTTCTTGTTTTGACAGTCTTGCTGTTGTCATCCTGAATAATCTCTGCTCGCCCTGATTTCACGCAGACCCTTGCAAAATGCCCAACAATGTTACAAGCTAAGCAGGTTGAATCGGACGCTGGGCATCGTGCCCCTTCTTTATGTTTACTAAATCCACATTTCAAACAGTCTTTACTTTTATTTAGTTTCCTTTTATGTTTGAATTGTCCAGTGTCAATTTTTTTCCCGGGGCCTAACCGTGTGTCTAATTGTTTTAGTACTACTCTCTGAACTTTGTTTGATGGCCTACTTTCTTGTCGGACTGTGTTTTGATGTATTGTTGCCTGTTCTAGAATCAATGCGGTTGCCTGGACATCTGCTAGTGTTGACCGATTGGTTGGGTGCCTTTTAATAAGATCTCTTTGCCATTCATCACAATTTATGCCTAGAACAAGTTGGTCCCTCATTCTTTCGTCAAGTGAGTTCCCGAACTCACAGTAACCGGCAACACCTCTTAAGGCCGCTATAAATTCCATCACCGACATCTCTTCTTGTCTAAAGAGTTTGCCAAATTTAACCCTTTCAGCAAGAATACAAATAGTTTTAGTGTAAAATGATCTTAATATACCTTTTAAATCTCCGTACGAGAAGTCCATTACATCCTCCGGGTAGCAATGGTCCACAACTATTTTAAAAGGTGCCGGTCCTACTCTGGATAACAGTAGAGTCTTCCGAATTCTTTCTGTATTTTCGTGGTTTGATTCTAGCAATCCATGTAAGGAAAGTTCCATCTCAAATCGCTGGATGTAGTATTTCCATGATTCGTTTTCAGCGTCATAAGATGGAAACTTAAATCCTAAGAGATTCATCGTAGAACTCGATTCCACTTCTGGAGAAGGTTGTCTCGCTTCCTTTTTCTTTCTTCCTCGATTTTGAGCCATTTTCCTCGTCGCCAAATGTAATAAACCAAGACTTGGAGAACAACTGAGTTTATTTACAATCTAGACGTCACAACTTGTCAGGTGTCAAAACATAACATAAATAAATCACAATATTAAATACCCTACAATATTCTTATCGCTTTATTAGCTTGAAAATGGAAATAAAAATTATAAATAATTATCCATTTTACATATATATATAATATAAATATATGTTGTCCCCTTATTTTTGAATATTTATAATCTCTTTTGTGTCCAAAGGGGTAAAAAAAAACTTCTTTATAAGGTAATATTTCGTCCCTTAATTTCGGAACATCTTCAAACCTTGAAAGTAGTATAAGTAGAATTAAATCATTATAAAGTTAATTCGTCAGAAAAAATTAAAAGGTGAGTCATACGAGGTTGCCTGATTGACACCTAGTCACTGACTCTAAGTTTATAATACAAATGATTTCATTTTCATAATATTATAATTTATATTGATTTGTGTTATTTAAAGTGTAAAAATCCTTCATAAAAAAATAGACTGCCAATTAGTGCGGCACATAGCTTTCTCGCGTCCTATCATGTACTTTATTGTGTAAAAACTATAAAAAGTTTTTAGCGATCCTAAACACTTCATAGTGGTGTCGCAACAATTTTTGCGGTCGGTACAATTTTTTGGTTTTACTAAAAATTGTATTTGAAAAAAGTGTTTGTCTCATTGAATATATGAAGTTTGATTTTTTTCCCAACCTAAAATTCCAATTTTAAATTTGAAGTTCACGTTTAAGCGAGCGTGAACGCTTGAAGGAATAACGAACTCGTCCTGGGCATTGGTAAAATGAACATGTCTACCAAATTTCATCAAAATCGGAAGACTTAAAATTTATTCTTGGTTGAGACGCCAAGAATAGGTCAAAATTTAGAATGGTTCAAAATTTTGAGACCACTTTGAGCCAAATCTGACGACGGTGTACTCCAGCATTAACTAGGAGCACGACTTTTACTTCCGATTAATCGCGATTTAGAAGGCGTCGCAAAATTCATTCTTTGCGTCTCAAAAATGTGCAAAAATAGTGCAAAATTTTGAGACCCCTTTGATCCAAATCGGACAATGGTGTACTCCAGCGTTAACTTGGAGCACAATTTTGACATGCGATTAATCGCGATTTAGAAGGCGTCGCAAAATTCATTCTTTGCGTCTCAAAAATGTGCAAAAATAGTGCAAAATTATGAGACCACTTAGAGCGAAATCGGACGATGATGTACTCCAAGTTAACGGCCATCCACTTCTTCGCAGTTAGCTCGAACACCTCTTATACCCAGGAATTCCAAAACATCAAAGCTAATACTGAGGCAAACGACATCTCTTTTGACGACAACAACAACAACAACGCTAGTTCTCGGCTTTACAATAAGGCATTTAGCCTCTGGGAACTTGAAACGGCATTAAGCACGTTGAAATTAACTGCACCAGGTCCTGATCAAGTTCATAACCTTATGCTCAAAAACCTACCAGCGTCATTTAGACTAGACAGTACATCCTGAAATTTTATAACATCGTATGGACTACACACACCTACCCAGACAGCTGGCGCGAAGCGACTTTAATACCCATTGCCAAACCGGGAAAGAACATCTCGTTCCCAGAATCGTACAGGCCCATGGCGATGACCAACACACTAAGCAAATTGCTTGAAAATATGGTGAATTTGAGACTCATGTGGGAGCTGGAATTGAGAAATCTATTGTCAAAACACCAGAGTGGTTTTAGGAAAAGAAGATCCACTATAGACAATCTGGTAAGGTTGGAAACCTACATAAAGGACGGGTTTATTCAGAAGGAAGAAACGGTGGGCGTATTCTTTGACTGCGAGAAAGCCTACGATAAGACTTGGCGTTACCTCATCTTAAGGCAGATGAAGAAAGGAGGATTCTAGGGCCATTTACCAACCTTTATTAAAAACTTTTTGACCGAACGGAGGTTTAGAGTTAAAATAGGACAAACAATATTGTTGAGGCAATATTAATAACAAAACTTAAGAATCGGTAAAGTAATTATTTATTATAAAAATAAAAGTACATAAACAACACTTAAACACAGAAACAGAAAAGCAATAAGTACGCGATGGTTTGCCTCCGGAATATGAATCTCTAAAATACAAAGTCCTCCTCTCTCATATACATATTTTTAACCCAGAATCCTCTGCACATATGCTGTGCGGGTCTGGCATACTTAATCCTACAGTTCGACCATCCTGACTTATGATAGTCCCTATCATAATAAAATTTAGCCAAATGAATTATAATAAAGTAGGAATATAAATTTAAAATTATACAAAACAAAACAACAAGAAAAAAATGTATAGTCAAATTCAGTGAATACTTTATCACATAGAGTTAGTTACTTGTAACTATTTAAAAAAATCAAAATCAGTTAAAATAGTCAAATTTGGTGAATACTTTCATCACAATTAGATCAGTTTTTCTCATAACAATTAAAGATCAAAATCAGTACATAAATGTAAGCGACAGCTTAAGAAGAGTTAACATAAATAAAGATCATTACTAATGATCAACATAATGACATAAACATAAAACACATAAATCATAAATTTTTGGTTCCTCAATAACCAGAATCATAATATAATCATAAGTATTTGTCGAAATCAGTTTATAATTTATTCAATATCTTGGTTAAAATTAGTCAAATCCAGTAATAATTAAAAGTCAGAATCATGAAGATACATTTTCAAAAGATAATACAAATAATCAATCAAAAAAATTACAAATAAAATTTTGACACATTCATAGTGTAATAATGATAGTAATAATAATAATCTTAAATTTAGGTAAGAGTTAACTTAAACAAAATTATTTATAAAAAAAAAAAAAACATTAATCATCTCTTTGCCATAGCTTTAAACGATCAGCACTAAAGACACCTTCAAATAGTATTAATTTTTAATTATTTGATAATTTATTTTTATATTTTATTTTTACTAATTTATTTAATATTTATTATTTAAATTATTATTTATTTTATTTTTATTTTTTAGTTTTATCGTTCTAATTCCTGTATTAATTGATGCCTTGTATTGGGTGTATATGACCTTGTTGTCGGACACCCTAATAAAACAATAAATAAATAAACACATACCCCAGCATTTTGAATTTACTAGTTTTCGTAGGTAAATTTAATTGTTATTGAATATTTCATCCAAATGTATCACCTACCCCTACACCTATACCTACCCCTACACCTACCTCTACACATACACCTCACCTTCACATATACCTACTCCTACACCTACACCTACAACTACACCTACTCCTACACCTACCCTTACACACCCACCTACCCCTACACCTACACTCATAAACGAGTTCATAACACGTAGCCCCAGCATTTTGTATTTACTAGTTTTTGTAGGTAAATTTAATTATTATTGAAGTATCCATATCAGTATCCGTATCAGTATCCGTATCAGTATTCATATCAGTATCTGTATCAGTATCCCGTATCAGTATCTGTATCAGTCTCCCGTAGTATCCGTATAAGTATCAGTATCCCGTAGTATCACATATACCCTACAACTACAACACCTACACCTACACCTACTCCTACACCTACCCTTACACACCCACCTACCCCTACAGCTACACTCATAAACGAGTTCATAACACATAGCCCAGCATTTTGTATGTACTAGTTTTTGTAGGTAAATTTAATTAGTATTGAAGTATCCCTATCAGTATCCGTATCAGTATCACGTATCAGTATCCGTATAAGTAACTCGTATCAGTATCCCTTAGTATCCGTATCAGTATCCCTTAGTATCCGTATCAGTATCCCGTAGTATCCGTATCAGTATCCCGTAGTATCCGTATCAGTATCCCGTAGTATCCGTATCAGTATCCGTATCAGTATCCCTTAGTATCCGTATCAGTATCACGTATCAGTATCCGTATCAGTAACTCGTATCAGTATCCCTTAGTATCCGTATCAGTATCCCTTAGTATCCGTATCAGTATCCCGTAGTATCCGTATCAGTATCCCGTAGTATCCGTATCAGTATCCCGTATCAGTATCAATATCCCGTATCAGTATCCGTATTAGTGCCAGTATCAGTATCCCGTAGTATCCGTATCAGTATCAGTATCCCGTAACAGTATCTTTATCAGTATCAGTATCCGTATCAGTATCTGTATCACAGTCACCCGTATCAGTAACCATTAGCAGTATATAGTAGTATCCGTATCAGTATCCATTAGCAGTATCTAGTAGTATCCGTATCAGTATCCGTATTAGTGCCAGTATCCGTATCAGTATCCCGCAATATCCGTATCAGTATCAGTATCTGTATCACATTATCCCGTAGTAAAGTATCAGTAACCATTAGTAGTATCCGTATTAGTATCCGTATCAGTGTCCCATATCAGTATCAGTATTAATATCCCGTAGTACCCGTATCGGTATCCATATCCCGTAACAGTATCTCGTATCAGTGTCCCGTAGTATCCGTATCAGTACCCCGTAGTATTCGTATATGTATCCCGTAGTATCCGTATCAGTAACCGTATCTGAACCCGTAGTATCCCTATCAGTATCCGTATCAGTATGTCGTATCAGTATGTCGTATCAGTATGTCAGTATCAGTATCCGTATCAATGACAGTATCCCGTATCAGTATCAGTATCTCGTATCAGTATCCAGTATCCGTATCAGCACCCGCAGTATCCCTATCAGTATCCTGTTGTATCCGTATCAGTATCCCGTATCAGTATCCCGTATCAGTTTCCCGTAGTATCCGTATCAGTATCCCGTATCAGTATCAATATCCCGTATCAGTATCCGTATTAGTGCCAGTATCAGTATCCCGTAGTATCCGTATCAGTATCAGTATCCCGTAACAGTATCTTTATCAGTATCAGTATCCCGTATCAGTATCAGTATCTCGTATCAGTATCCAGTATCCGTATCAGCACCCGCAGTATCCCTATCAGTATCCTGTTGTATCCGTATCAGTATCCGTATCAGTATGTCGTATCAGTATCAGTATCCGTATTAGTACCAGTATCAGTATCCGTATTAATATCCCGTAGTACCTGTATCAGTATCTGTATCACTATCAGTATACGTATCAGTATCCATTATCAGTATACCTTATCCCGTATCCGTATCAGTATCCGTATCAGTATCCCTATCAGTATCCGTATCAGTATCCGTATCAGTATTAATATAAGTATCCGTATCAGTATCCCGTATCAGTATCTGTATGTCTCCCGTGGTATCCATCAGTATCTCAGTGGGGTATCAGTATCCAGTAGTATCATCCATCTGAATCTGAATCTAAATCTGAAACCAAATAAGAATGGGAATCGGAATTTGAATCTGAATCGGACTAGGAATCGGAATTGGAATCTGAATAGGAATCGGAATCTTATTCTGAATAGGAATCAGAATCTGAATCGGAATCTGAATAGGAATCGGAATCAAATTCTGAATCTAATTCAGAATCGGAATCTGAATCTGAATCAGAGATAACGACGACAACATGATGACGAAGCCTGCCGACGACATGATGACGACACGATGATGACGATTACATGATGACGTTATAATGACGACACGATGCCGCCATGATGACGACACGATAATGACGATAACGACACGACGAGGACATGACGCCGACATTATGACGACATGACGCCGACATTATGACGACATGACGCCGACATTATGACGACATGACGCCGACATTATGACATGTATAACGACGACATAATTACAACATTATGACGACATGACGACACGATGACGACACTATGACGACATTATGACGACATGACGCCGACATTATGACGACAATATGACGACACTGTGACTACACTATGACGACACTATGACGACATTATAGTGTCGACACACACGACGAGGACATTATGACGACATGACGCCGACATTATGACGACAATGTGACGACACTATGACGACATTATGACGACATGACGCCGACAATATGACGACACTGTGACGACACTATGACGACATTATGACGGCACTATGACGACACTATGACGACATTATAGTGTCGACACACACGACGAGGACATTATGACGACATGACGCCGACATTATGACGACATTATGACGACAATATGACGACACTGTGACGACACTATGCCGACATTATAACGACATTATGACGACATTATGACGGCACTATGACGACATTATGACGACATGACGCCGACATTATGACGACAATATGACGACACTATGACGACATTATGACGACATGACGCCGACATTATGACGACAATATGACGACACTGTGACGACACTATGACGACATTTTAACGACATTATGACGACATTATAACGACAATATGACGACAATATGACGACACTGTGACGACACTATGCCGACATTATGACGACATTATAGTGACACTATGACGACATTATAGTGTCGACACACACGACGAGGACATTGACGACATGACGCCGACACTGTGACGACACTATGACGACATTATAACGACATTATGACGGCACCATGACGACAATATGACGACACTGTGACGACACTATGACGACACTATGACGACATTATAACGACATTATGACGACACTATGACGACATTATAGTGTCGACACACACGACGAGGACATTGACGACATGACGCCGACACTGTGACGACACTATGACGACATTATGACGACACTATGACGACACTGTGACGACACTATGCCGACATTATGACGACATTATGACGGCACTATGACAACACTATGACGACATTATAGTGTCGACACACACGATGAGGACATTATGACGACATGACGCCGACATTATGACGACATTATGACGACAATATGACGACACTATGACGACAATATGACGACACTATGACGACATTATGACGACAGGACGCCGACATTATGACGACACTGTGACTACACTATGACGACACTGTGACTACACTATGACGACACTATGACGACAATATGACGACACTATGACGACATTAGTGTCGACACACACGACAAGGACATTATGACGACATGACGCCGACACTGTGACGACACTATGACGACATTATGACGACAGGACGCCGACATTATGACGACACTGTGACTACACTATGACGACACTATGACGACATTATGACGGTACTATGACGACACTATGACGACACTATGACGACATTATAGTGTCGACACACACGACGAGGACATTATGACGACATGACGCCGACATTATGACGACAATATGACGACACTATGACGACATTATGACGACAATATGACGACACTATGACGACATTATAACGACATTATGACGGTACTATGACGACACTATGACGACATTATAGTGTCGACACACACGACGAGGACATTATGACGACATGACGCCGACATTATGACGACAATATGACGACACTGTGACGACACTATGACGACATTATAACGACATTATGACGACATTATGACGGCACTATGACGACGCTATGACGACACGCTATATCGTATAGCTATCCGTATCAGTACCCCGTAGTATCCGTATCAGTAACCGTATCTGAACCCGTAGTATCCCTATCAGTATCCGTATCAGTATGTCGTATCAGTATGTCGTAACAGTATGTCAGTATCAGTATCCGTATCAATGACAGTATCCCGTATCAGTATCTCGTATCAGTATCCAGTATCCGTATCAGCACCCGCAGTATCCCTATCAGTATCCTGTTGTATCCGTATCAGTATCCCGTATCAGTTTCCCGTAGTATCAGTATCCGTATCAGTATGTCGTATCAGTATCAGTATCCATATTAGTACCAGTATCAGTATTCCATATCAGTATCCGTATTAATATCCCGTAGTACCTGTATCAGTATCTGTATCACTATCAGTATACGTATCAGTATCCATTATCAGTATACCTTATCCCGTATCCGTATGACGACACGCTATATCGTATAGCTATCCGTATCAGTACCCCGTAGTATCCGTATCAGTAACCGTATCTGAACCCGTAGTATCCCTATCAGTATCCGTATCAGAATCCGTATCAGTATCCGTATCAGTATCCGTATCAGTATCCGTATCAGTATCCGTATCAGTATCCGTATCAGTATTCATATAAGTATCCGTATCAGTATCCCGTATCAGTATCTGTATGTCTCCCGTGGTATCCATCAGTATCACAGTGGGGTATCAGTATCCCGTAGTATCCATCTGAATCTGAATCTAAATCTGAAACCGAATAAGAATGGGAATCGGAATTTGAATCTGAATCGGACTAGGAATCGGAATCTGAATAGGAATCGGAATCTTATTCTGAATAGGAATCTGAATCGAAATCTGAATAGGAATCGGAATCAAATTCTGAATCTAAATCATAATCGGAATCTGAATCTGAATCAGAGATAACGACGACAACATGATGACGAAGCCTGCCGACGACATGATGACGACACGATGATGACGATTACATGATGACGTTATAATGACGACACGATGCCGCCATGATGACGACACGATAATGACGATAACGACACGACGAGGACATGACGACAACATTATGACGACATGACGCCGACATTATGACGACATGACGCCGACATTATGACATGTATAACGACGACATAATTACAACATTATGACGACATGTCGACACTATGACGACACTATGACGACATTATGACGACATGACGCCGACATTATGACGACATGACGCCGACATTATGACATGTATAACGACGACAAAATTACAACATTATGACGACATGTCGACACTATGACGACACTATGACGACACAATGACGACATTATGACGACATGACGACACTATGACGACACTATGATGACACTATGACGACATTATAGTGTCGACACACACGACGAGGACATTATGACGACACTATGACGACATTATAGTGTCGACACAAACGACGAGGACATTATGACGACATGACGCCGACATTATGACGACATTATGACGACACTGTGACGACACTATGACGACATTATGACGACATTATGACGGCACTATGACGACATGACGACACTATGACGACATTATGACGACACTATGACGACATTATAACGACATTATGACGGCACTATAACGACATTATGACGGCACTATGACGACACTATGACGACATTATAGTGTCGACACACACGACGAGGACATTATGACGACATGACGCAGACATTATGACGACAATATGACGACACTATGGCGACATGACGACACTATGACGACACTATGACGACATTATGACGACACTGTGACGACACTATGACGACATTATAACGACATTATGACGGCACTATGACGACACTGTGACGACACTATTACGACACTATGACGACATTATAGTGTCGACACACACGACAAGGACGCCGACATTATGACGACAATATGACGACACTATGACGACATGACGCCGACATTATGACGACAATATGACGACACTGTGACTACACTATGACGACACTAGCGTGACACTGATACGAGATACTGTTACGGGATATGGATACCGATACGGGATGCTGATACGGGTACTACGGGATATTAATACTGATAGTGCCGTCATAATGTCGTTATAATGTCGTCATAGTGTCGTCATAGTGTCGTCATAATCTCGTCATAATGTCGGCGTCATGTCGTCATAATGTCCTCGTCGTGTGTGTCGACACTATAATGTCGTCATAGTGTCGTCATAGTGTCGTCATAATGTTGTCATAATGTCGGTAAAATGTCGTCATAGTGTCGTCACAGTGTCGTCATATTGTCGTCATAATGTCGGCGTCATGTCGTCATAATGTCGTCATAGTGTCGTCATATTGTCGTCATATTGTCGGCGTCATGTCGTCATAATGTCGTCATAGTGTCGTCATAGTGTCGTCATAATGTCCTCGTCGTGTGTGTCGACACTATAATGTCGTTATAATGTCGTCATAGTGTCGTCACAGTGTCGTCATATTGTCGTCATAATGTCGGCGTCATGTCGTCATAATGTCGTCACATTGTCGTCATAATGTCGGCGTCATGTCGTCATAATGTCCTCGTCATAGTGTCGTCATGTCGTCATTGTGTCGTCATAGTGTCGTCTTAGTGTCGTCATAGTGTCGACATGTCGTCATAATGTTGTAATTTTGTCGTCGTTATACATGTCATAATGTCGGCGTCATGTCGTCATAATGTCAGCGTCATGTCGTCATAATGTCGTCATAGTGTCGTCATCGTGTCGTCATAGTGTCGACATGTCGTCATAATGTTGTAATTATGTCGTCGTTATACATGTCATAATGTCGGAGTCTTGTCGTCATAATGTCGTCATAATGTCGGCGTCATGTCGTCATAATGTTGTCGTCATGTCCTCGTCGTGTCGTTATCGTCATTATCGTGTCGTCATTATGGCGGCATCGTGTCGTCATTATAACGTCATCATGTAATCGTCATCATCGTGTCGTCATCATGTCGTCGGCAGGTTTCGTCATCATGTTGTCGTCGTTATCTCTGATTCAGATTCAGATTCCGATTCTGATTTAGATTCAGAATTTGATTCCGATTCCTATTCAGATTCAGATTCAGATTCCTATTCAGAATAAGATTCCGATTCCTATTCAGATTCCAATTCCGATTCCTAGTCCGATTCAGATTCAAATTCCGATTCCCATTCTTATTCGGTTTCAGATTTAGATTCAGATTCAGATGGATACTACGGGATACTGATACCCCACTGAGATACTGATGGATTCCACGGGAGACATACAGATACGGGATACTGATACGGATACTTATATGAATACTGATACGGGTACTGATACGGATACTGATACGGATACTGATACGGATTCTGATACGGATACAGATACTGATACAGGTACTACGGGATATTAATACGGATACTGATATGGGATACTGATACTGGTACTAATACGGATACTGATACTGTTACGACATACTGATACGGATACTGATACTACGGGAAACTGATACGGGATACTGATAAGGATACAACAGGATACTGATAGGGATACTGCGGGTGCTGATACGGATACTGGATACTGATACGAGATACTGATACTGATACGGGATACTGTCATTGATACAGATACTGATACTGACATACTGATACGACATACTGATACGACATACTGATACGGATACTGATAGGGATACTACGGGTTCAGATACGGTTACTGATACGGATACTACGGGATACATATACGAATACTACGGGGTACTGATACGGATACTACGGGACACTGATACGAGATACTGTTACGGGATATGGATACCGATACGGGATGCTGATACGGGTACTACGGGATATTAATACTGATAGTGCCGTCATAATGTCGTCATAATGTCGTTATAATGTCGTCATAGTGTCGTCACAGTGTCGTCATATTGTCGTCATAATGTCGTCATAATGTCGGCGTCATGTCGTCATAATGTCCTTGTCGTGTGTGTCGACACTATAATGTCGTCATAGAGCCGTCATAATGTCACATAATGTCGTTATAATGTCGTCATAGTGTCGTCATAGTGTTGTCACAGTGTCATCATAATGTCGTCATAATGTCGGCGTCATGTCGTCATAATGTCCTCGTCGTGTTGTCATCATCGTGTCTTTATAGTGTCGTCATAGTGTCGTCATAATGTCGTCATAGTGTCGTCATAATGTCGTCATAATGTCGTGTTTTCATCATGTCGTCATAATGTCGGCATAATGTCATCATAATGTCGGCATAATGTCGTCATAATGTCGTCGTCATGTCGTCATAATGTCCTAGTCGTGTCGTCATCGTCATCATGGTGTCTTCATCGTGTCGTCATAATGTCGTAATAATGTCGTCATGTCGTCATATCGTCATCATGTTGTCATGTCGTCATATCGTCATCATGTTGTCATTATGTCGTCGTTCATATAGTCATGTCGTCGGATACTGATACGGATACTGATACGGATACTTCAATAATAATAATATTTACCTACAAAAACTAGTAAATACAAAATGCTGGGCTATGTGTTATGAACTCGTTTATGAGTGTAGGTGTAGGGGTAGGTGGGTGTGTAAGGGTAGGTGTAGGAGTAGGTGTAGGTGTAGAAGTAGGTATATGTGAAGGTGAGGGGTAGGTGTAGGGGTAGGCATAGGTGTAGGTGTAGGTGATACATTTGGATAAAATATTCAATAATAATTAAATTTACCTACGAAAACTAGTAAATTCAAAATGTTGGGGTATGTGTTATGAACTCGTTTATGAGTGTATAATGTCGTCAAAATGTCGTCATCATTTCCTCGTCGTGTCGTCATCGTCATCATTATGTCGTATCGTGTCGTCATCACGGCGTCATCGTGTCGTCGTCAACGTGTAGTCATCATGTCGTTGTCGTCATCATGTTGTCGTCCATCTTCATCGGCGGTTGTCATCATGTCGTCATCATGTAGTCATCGTGGCGTCATCATGTCGTCGTCATCATGGCGTGTCGTTGTCGTCGTCTTCATTATGTCGTCATCACGGCACATCGTGTCATCATGTCGGCATTATGTCGGTATCGTGTCGTCATCATGGCGTCATCGTCATCATAATGTCGTCATCATGTCGTCGGCAGTCTTCGTCATCAAGTCGTCATCATGTCGTCGTCGTCGTCGTTGTCATCTCTGATTCAGATTCAGATTTCGATTCCGATTCTGATTCAGAATTCGATTCCAATTCAAATTTAGATTCAGATTCAGATTCTGATTTCTATTCAAAATAAGATTCCGATTCAGATTCAGATTTCTATTCCGATTCTTATTCCTAGTCTGTTTCAGATTCAGATTCAGATTCAGATGGATACTACGGGATACTGATACTTATACGGATACTACGGGAGACTGATACAGATACTGATACGGGATACTGATACGGATACTGATATGGATACTGATACGGATTCTGGTACGGATACGAGATAAGGGATACTGATAATGGATACTGATACGGACACTGATAGTGATACAGATACTGATACAGGATACTGATACTGATACTACAAGATACTGATACGGATACTGACACTGATACGGATACTAATACTGATACGGATACTGATACGGATACTGATACGGATACTGATACGGATACTGATACGGATACTTATACGGATACTGATACGGATACTGATACGGATACTGATACGGATACTGATACGGATACGGATACTGATACGGATACTGATACGGATTTTGGATAAGGGATAAGGGATACTGATACGGACACTGATAGTGATACAGATACTGATACAGGATACTGATACTGATACTAATGGATACTGATACGGATACTAATACAGATTCTGATACGGGATACTGATACGGATACAACAGGATACTGATAGGGATACTGCAGGTGCTGATACGGATACTTATACGGATACTGATACGGATACTGATACGGATACTGATACGGATTTTGGATAAGGGATAAGGGATACTGATAATGGATACTGATACGGACACTGATAGTGATACAGATACTGATACAGGATACTGATACTGATACTAATGGATACTGATACGGATACTAATACAGATTCTGATACGGGATACTGATACGGATACAACAGGATACTGATAGGGATACTGCAGGTTCTGATACGGATACTGATACGGATACTGGATACTGATAGAAGATACTGATACTGATACGGGATACTGACACTGATACGGATACTGATAGGGATACTACGGGTTCAGATACGGTTACTGATACGGATACTAAGGGATACATATACGAATACTACGGGGTACTGATACGGATACTACGGGACACTGATACGAGATACTAATACGGGATATGGATACCGATACGGGATGCTGATACGGGTACTACGGGATATTAATACGGATACTGATATGGGATACTGATACGGATACTACTAGATACTGCTAATGGTTACTGATACGGATACTACTAGATACTGCTAATGGTTACTGATACGGATACTACGGGTGACTGTGATACAGATACTGATACGGATACTGATACTGATATAGATACTGTTACGGGATACTGATACTGATACGGATACTACAGGATACTGATACGGATACTGGTACTAATACGGATCAATATCCCGACCCTGTATATACTGATACGGGATACTGATACGGATACTACGGGATACTGATACGAGTTACTGATACGGATGACGACATTATGTCGACATTGTGACGACATGATGAAGATAGGACGACGACATGACGCCGATGACATTATGACGACCTGACGACGACGACATAATGACGCCATGATGACGACGATGACGACCGACCATGACGACGGACGACGACATGATGACGACGACATAAGGAATACAATATGTCGACGGACGCCGACCACATAATGACGACGACATGATGACGCCACGATGGCGATACGATGACGCTTTTAATGTAATTAGAGGTCAGTGGCGCGTTTAGCTTTTTCAACGCTCTTGGCTACAAAAAGTTTTAGGTCCATCCCCCCCCCCCTCCCCATTACATATTAGCTACTAAACTTTTACGCCCTTCTCCATTAATATAACTATTGACACACACATTTTGTCTATTTTTCCTACAAAATACGGTTCTTGGCAAGCTTTAAACAATAATAATAATATTTATAACATAAATTATTAATTAAAGCCATTATTAAAAGAAGAAAGTGTTTCTGCCTCAAAAACTGTCTTATTTTGAACCAAAAAATACTAAATTTAAAACAATTGTTATAATAATTATTATATATATATCGAATATCGAGTTGGATCCTTCAAGGGTATAGAAAAAACCATGTTATTTCATTTTGTGTTAAACACAAAATGAAATAACATGTTTTTTTCTAAACCCTTGAAGGATCCAACATCCAACTCGATATATATAAAGTTATTGAGGGTACTTTTAAAGTTAATATTTATACATAACAATTATTATTATTTTTTGTTTTAAAAAATTGTTACAACTAGTAAATGTATCACGATTTATTTTGAAGAACACCATTAACTAATTTTATTTACAGTTTCGTATTTCTTGGTTTGTTTTTTTGTTGTTTTATTTGTTCTTTTTACTCAAGGTGATTTTTTTGTAAATTCAATATTTCATCCGTAATTATTTGGCATAGACACAAAATTTTCATTTTATGACCGGGCGCTATTTTGGAATAGATGTATACCTACTGTAGGGGTTTGTTTGGGGTAAATGTTATATTTTTCACTTGATAGGTAAACCCTAATTTATCATTTAAAAATTTGTGCCATAAAATTCTCTCTGTAACAAAATATAAGATTTCTCCTCTTAGCATTTTTTTAAAAAATCAAAATGTTGCCTGTTATAAGGCAGTTAAGTTGAAAAATGTGCGTGTTTGCATCACAATTACTAGCAAAATATTGGGTACTCCAAAAAAAACAAAAAAAAACGTAATTTGTCATTACATTTGTACTCTTTTTAGTATTTTTTTTTTTTTTTTTTATAAACCCAATATTTCACGAGTAACTTTTATACAAAAATATTATTTTTTTAGACCTGAAGAAAACCAGTCCTTCTTCAGGTCTCTTCACTGTGTAGTGTAAACTGATTTAAAATAAAAGAATCACAATCGTGATATTAGCAATAAAAGGTTAGAGAGGGAGTGAAAAGAAAGGCAAAGGGGGTTAGGGAAGTATACCTCTAACACCTAACGCTCGTATGTTTTGGCTTCTAAAAAAATTATAAAGGAGTCGTCGCATCGCTAGTTTCATAGAAATGACGACAATTTCTGTCTTACTATCACTTTATATTCTCCGCTTTATTAGCTTGAAAATGGAAATAAGATTATAGATAATTATTATTAGTGCAATTTTTTGAGACCACATTGGGCCAAATAGGTTGATGATGATTCCAGCATTAACTTGGAGTAGACTGTGAAAATGTAAATTGCGACGCATCAAACAAGTTGCAAAATTCATTCTTGGCGTCTCAAAAATGTGCAAAAATAGTACAAAATTTTGAGACCACTTTGATCCAAATCGGACGATGGTGTACTCCAGCGTTAACTAGGTGCACGACTTTTACTTGCGATTAATCGCGATTTAAAAGGCGTCGCAAAATTCATATGTTGCGTCTCAAAAATGAGCAAAAATAGTGCAAAATTATGAGACCACTTTGATCCAAATCGGACGATGGTGTACTCTAGCGTTAACTTGAAGCACAACTTTGACTTGCGATTAATCACGATTTAAAAGGCGTCGCAAAATTCATTCTTTGCGTCTCAAAAATGTGCAAAATTTTGAGACCACTTTGATTCAAATCGGACGATGGTGTACTCCAGCGTTAACTTGGAGCACAACTTTGACATGCGATTAATCGCGATTTAGAAGGCGTCGCAAAATTCATACTTGGCGTCTCAAAAATGTGCAAAAATAGTGCAAAATTATGAGATCACTTTGAGCTAAATCGGACGATGGTGTACTCCATCGATTACTTGAAGCACAACTTTGACGTGCGATTAATCGTGATTTAAAAGGCGTCGCAAAATTCATTCTTTGCGTCTCAAAAATGTGCAAAAATAGTGCAAAATTTTGAGACCACTTTGATCCAAATCGGACGATGGTGTACTCCAGTGTTAACTTGGAGCACAACTTTGATATGCGATTAATCGCGATTTAGAAGGCGTCGCAAAATTCATTCTTGGCGTCTCAAAAATGTGCAAAATTATGAGACCACTTTGAGCCAAATCGGACGATGGTGTACTCCAAGTTAACGGCCATTATGGAAACGCGATGTTATCGAATATTTAACTGCTGAAAAAGTGACTCCTACTGAAATTTATCGTCGTATAAAGGTTTTTTATGGTGACGATGCTGTTGATAGGTCAACTGTAAATCGATGAGTAGTGAAATTCGTGCTTGAGAGCTAGGAAAAGCCATAAATGTTGAATAACCACGCAGTGGACATCCAATCATTGCAGCAAACGATAAATATCGCAAACTCGTTGACGAATTGATTAAAAATGATTTGACCAAAAGAAGCCGACACGTTCCTTAGATATTCCAATATGGTTTGTGATTCACCGGTCATTTTACATCAAATCGTCGACGAGATTGTGATGTTTATCGTCTGTTGCAGTTATCGGACGTCCGCGGCGTGGTTTATCAACAAGGATGGCTTTTCCAGGCTCGCAAGCACAAAATTTTATTTTCGATCGATTTACAGTGGGCCCAGCATCCTCACCATAAAAAACCTTTAAACGACGATAAATCTCAGTAGGAGTCACTTTTTCAGGTGTTAAAAAGTTCGATAACAGCACGCTGTTCAACTCGCGTTTACATAGCACTAGAACACGTCTCCATACTTTGCTGCTCAAAATACACTGGATGAAGATTAACTCAAAGCCTTCAAATTACGCATTTGTATAGAGGGGGAGTGCCTCTACCAAATGCCGCCTTGCGCACTACTTAAGGTCATTTCGTTCGCGTTCTACAAGCATGTGTACATTACTTTTCAGCCTACCCTCGTAATGTCATTTAGCTGTCATTTGTCCGTCGTTGTAGAATTTTTAAAATTAAATTTTCTTTTCAAATTTACCAACAATCTCCTTGTAAATTTATTGATTTACCGGCTGAAACATACGATTTTGTTAAAATGATAACTGACTATTATAATGCCATCCGGAACGTGTCCCTCTGCTAAATTTCTGAGTGGTTGCTTATTTTGAAGTGGGTCAAAAAAGAAGAGGATTGAGGACTGGGTTTCAAACCGGGTTTTAAGTGGCGCCGCGAAAAAGATGGTATGGAACCAATCTTTTTCGCGGAGTCGCTAAAAAAAAGCCATAAAAGAATCAGGTGGCGCGAAGATCCTAACCGACCTCAATACAGTGGTTGCCAACTGGAACCCTCAAAATATACCCTTGTTAACCACCGATGATGTAAAATTAAAGTAAGGTATAATTAATTTTAATATAAAAAAAACTGATTTAAGTGGTTGAAAACGATCTATATCAAACATTAGCTTGAGCACTATAAGTAAATTTACAATAATCGGTAGAAACAATGAATTTCAATACTTACAAAATGAAGTAATTATGCTCTATGTTGAATTTTCTTGATAATATGCAAATTAAAGTGGCTATAAATAACTGAATAAATTTATTGTTTAAAAAATTGAAAATTGAAGGTACAGCAAAATTCAATTTTGGAAACTATAATGGAATTGAAAGAAATATCAATAATCAATTACCGGGTTTCTCTCGATTTTAAAAAGGCAAGGGAAGCCTTTCCCTTCTCACATTCGCGATATTAGACATTCCTTCATCTCATATTCTAACAGTAACGTATTTATCTTTTTATTTTGTTAATAAAGTACAACGGGGAAAAAATTGTCAGCATTTTTTTCAAAAGCAAGGACCAAAGTTAATCCTTCTTGAGTAAAGTAAGACCTGATTGTAAATATTGTTTTTTGTTTGTAATTTTAGTAACATTATATTATTTTCTAACTAAAAAATATCTATTTTCTTGCTTCTTTTTACTTAGTAAGCCTAGGTTTTCTCAACTTTTTTCTAAACTCTAAAGAATTCGCTATTAATGATATCCTAAAGGACAAAACAATGTTTCGTATGTGGAATATTTGTGTATATTTATATGTGGAAAGGGGTATTTTTCCCCTTCCAATACCGAAGAGATAAAGAGGAAAATACGTTTTTCTTATTTATAGATTGGTTTGTATAGACGGAAAAATGTGATAATTGAATCTCGCTGGGTCCAATTAATCTATATCCTCCGCTTTAACCAGAAAGGAGCTATAATCCCAACTTTAAATTAGAATTTTACATATAGGTATACTGTGATGTATGTAGCTTGAGGCAGTTTTAAAACTCAAGGGCTACATTCAATTTGTTTAGACCCTACCTCGTATCCTCGTCATTTCCAGTTGTCAGTCTCTTCGAATCACTTCTGTGGATTACTGTAGAAATTAAGAGATTTTCACTTAACAACAAGAGAACATCTTTATTAAATACGCTATAAGGCAGTTTAAATAAATAAGTAATTAAGTAAAAAATTTAGTCTTTCATTATAAGAAAGGTGTCTTTCTGTTTCTAACGGATCACATAATAGATTATATCCGTATCCTTAGAAAAATATTCCTTTAAAAATTAAATTGATCTATACTAAGCGAATTTCGTATCATTTGATAGTGTTTCTAACGGAAACCTACGTATTAGATTGAGTATTATGATTTTTTTGAGGCTCTCATCTTGAGGCCCTGTTGATATTAGGGATTCCGCAATCCAATACGTGAATGAAGTAAACGAACGATACAAAGAGGCATTTTAGACTACGACTCCAATAGGTGATTCGTTTGAGAATCCATAGCCGCTAGGAATGATTGGCCACCTCGATTCTTTTAAGAATCAATTGGCTGATGTTACATTAAGCAATAGGGGCTCATTCACATAATAGATTCCCAATCCTACGCTTCGCACTTACCCTCGGTGCACGAATTGCATTAGCGAATCCTAGAGAGAATTGGGCCTTAGGGTTCTCAAATATTTAAAATTGATATAGATCATCCATAATATATTTTTTTTTTATTGAACAGTTGCGTCAATCAACAAAGTACCTACTAACTATTCCGGAGAGATCACTAGAACCAATTCATCAAACAATGAAAATCTATTGACAAAGATATCACTAGACTATAATTTATACGGAAAACTAGGTATACATAATAGACTAGAACATAATCTGGAATTCATTAGGTTTTTATAAACTTCCATCACTAGATCATATCTATGCATTCATGATTTGTTCATAGCCTGTTGCTTCATTTTTCGAAGATACGTCTTCCTTCTAACTCGCTTTTATTCTGCCGATTTCTTGTTTCAGAAAGATGAGAGGCAAACCAGTTGGAGGATTCTTCATTCTCAGACGACCCATATTGATGACAATGAGTCCTAACCTCATCAAGGATGTTCTTGTTGATAAGTTTGACTGTTTCCATGACAACCATATCACCATTAATAGAGATACTGAAGAGATTCTCAAGATGAATCCTTTCTTAGCAACTGGACCTAAGTAAGAAACACATAATACAATGAACAACTTGAGGCATTGCTATTAATTTGAAACCTATTTTGTTGTAATTTCACTCAGAGATCTAATTCATATCTGTGTTTTTCAGCAGTTTTAACTATAAATTTCGCTTTTATGACACATAATTCCTTTGAAATCTATAATATGTTCCTTTTGGTCCAACCAACGCTTATTTGATTCAAGTAAACAACTGTAAAACAGGACTTAAAAAATGAATACTTACACTTTTCAGATTTCAAATCATTTCTTGTCTTGTAAAGGTAGTTTTTTCTTATTTATTTTGCAGTTGGAAGCCTTTAAGGCAAGTAGTAGAGGACTCACTAAAAGGCAGTAAGCTCAAAACAATGGTGCCGCTCATTGTTCCGTCATGTAAACATATGATCAAATTTATTTCCAGTCATATGGACTCACCTATAGACGTAGGTATTTTCTCTTATTATTATTATTATTATTATCACTTATTTATGTCACCCTTGTCAGCTGTCACCACAGTACTCCCCCCCCCCATGCAGTGTTAACGTCGGGTCTGCAATACCGTATGCAGGTTTAATCCTTCCCGGCGTTATCCAGCTTTCCTTTCCTGACTTTACAATTTTGAACGCTTGTGGTCCTTCGTTAGGTGCTTTTACTGAGTCTGTGCGAATGAACACGTGGCTGCATTTATTTAAGTTCGGGTTGATAGAGACTTTTGCTTTTCCGTGCCGGGTAGGTGTTGGTGGAAGCAGTTTCTTCATGTCCTCTACTAAATGGTTTATATAAGTGCCCTAGCTTTCTTGCTTGGGGACAACGTAAACTCCTCCTGGAATTCGTAGAGATGCACCACATGTACGTCATTTCTGCTGCGGTGGCTCCAAACTCTTCATGTACAACTGTTCTTAGTCCTAATAAAACAGTAGGTAACGATTCTGTCCACTTGCGGGGGTTGTGGCATTTCAAAGCAGTATTTAAGCAACGGTGCCATCTTTCCACCAAGCCTCTGGGTGATAAGCTGTTGTCCTGAAGTTTTCCAGGGTGTTTGAACAGTTGCGACTCAAACTGTCGACCTTGGTCTGTCGTCACAGTCAGAGGAGTGCCAAAACGAGGTACGCAATTCTCATAAAATGCCTTTGAAACCGTGTCGGCATGTATATGTTTTAAAGGTATAGCTTCTGGCCATCTTGTAAACCTGTCGATGCATGTAAGGCAGTACCTGTATCCCTCTGACAGTGGTAAAGGTCCTACCAGGCCAATATTCACTTGGGTAAATCTTGCGTCTGGTTCTCTAAAGGTTCCTGGGTGAGGTTTTGTGTGTTGGTGAACCTTGTTGTGCTGGCATACTATGCAGGCACGTGCCCATTCATGGACATGGACATCCTTATTCATTCCTTGCCAAACATAGTTTTTTCTGATTATTTTAGTAGTTGCTCTTGTACCTGGGTGTGACAATCCGTGTAAATGATTAAATACATTTTCTCTAAATGAACTTGTCAAATAAGGCCTTGGCTGGTTCATTGATGTGTCCCAAATTATCACCACGCCATTTAATGTGACAGTAGGCACCAGTTTCGATCCTGTTTTTCCTGACAGCAAGTTGTTGTGTTGTGAGTCGGCTTGTTGTTCCTGCACTAACTTCTCTAGATAAATCGCAATAGGAAGGTGGTAGTGATTGCTTCTAGTCAGGGATAAAGTGTCGGCTACTGTGTTTTTTATCCCCGAAATGTGTTTAATGTTTGTGGTAAACTGATTGATATAACTCAAATGTCTTAGCTGTCTAGGAGAAAATTTATCTGACCTCTGGTCAAAAAGTGGTTTGTGGTCGGTGTATAAGGTAAATGTCGTCCTTCTAATAGGTGTTTGAAATGGCGGACCGTTGCATATGCTACCAATAGTTCAAGGTTGTATGCGCTGTACTTCCTTTGACTGTTATCTAACTTGCTCGAGAAAAATCCCAAAGGCTTCCAAGTTTCTCCTGTAAATTGTTGAGCAACACCACCAACTGCCGTGTCAGATGCATCTACTAAAACCGCTATCGGGGCGTTTGTCGATGGATGGGCCAATAAAGTTCTCTCCGCTAGTTTAGCTTTGATTCTGTAGAATGCATCTTTAGCCTCAGCCGATAGTGTTATCTTAGTTTCTTTTTTACGTCCTTTTAAATATTCCAAAAGGGGGGCATACAACTCTGCGACCGATTTAAGAAATCTTCTGAAACAATTGACAATGCCTAAAAACCTTCGGAGTTGCTGGATAGTCTTTGGTTCTGGAAATTCATTTATGGCCTTCACCTTGCCTGTTGGGGATCTTATCCCCAACAGGCGTGTTAGTGATGATACTATATGGCCTAAAAATCGTACTTCTTCTTGCCTGAATGTAGATTTTGCCATGTTTATTACCACTCCAAATTCATGAAGTCAAGAGAAAAATATTCTAAGATGTTCTTTATGCTCTTCTTGGTTATTTGATGCCACTAATATGTCACCTAAATATGCAAAATAAAAATTTAGACCCTGGGTGACTCTGTGGATAAATCTTTGGAAAGTTTGTGCTGCGTTACAGAGTCCGAAGGCCATGTGTGGAAACTCTTATAGACCAAATGGTGGAATTATGGCTGTCTTCTGAATGTATCGGAATTTGGAAATAGGCCTTCACAAGGTCTATTGTGCTGAAAATGTTTTTTTTCTCAAGGTTTTGTGCGAAATCTTGATTATGATGAACCGGATAGCGATCTGGTACTGTCACACTATTCAGTCGGCGGTAGCCTCCACATGGTCTCCATTCTCCATTCCGTTCGGGAACCATGTGGAGTGGGTTAGCCCATGGAATATCTGACAGTCGACATATACCCTGTTTTAACATATAATAAAATTCTTCTTTAGCTAGCTTAAACTTTTCGGGAGTTAATCTGCTTGCTTTTGCATATAACGGTGGTCCTCGTGTGATTATATGATGAGTAACATCATGTTTAACTTGGTTACTTACCATAAGGGGTTGAGTTATATCTTTAAAATCGTTTAGGATATTACGATATACGTTATCTTTAGCTATTACTGTGATTCTTGGATCTGTTGTGAAAGCTGGTTTACCTAAAGAGCTTCTTAATGAAGCTATCAATAAGTTTGACGTCCTTTTAAATCAACTAATAAATTGTAATGATTAAGTAAGTCTGCTCCGATTATTGGTTTTGATTCAGCTGCCACTATGAAATTCCAAGAAAAACATCGGTTTAGGCCTAAATCAAGTTTGACAGACTTTGAGCCTTTGAGGTAGGGATGTTTGACCCATTAGCTGCGAAAAGAGAATATTTCCTATGGTTTGTGTTTCCATGAAAACGATCGTACTTATTTGGAGGTATGACTGACTCATCAGCTCCTGTATCTATAAGAAAATTGCATCCTTATTTCTTGTCTTCTATGAACAAACAGCGTGAAGAAATAGTTGTGCCTTCGTTGTAAGCCGCCTCTGGACGAAGGCTTTTTAGTTTAAAGGTTTGAAACTGCATGGTTCTTCACACTTTTTAGCTAATCTTCCAAATCTGCTATGAAAACGGCATACATTTAGTTTAGTTTGTCCACTTTTGTTTCTAAATCTGTCGTTAGGGAAATACCTGTATGACTTGCCGGTGGTTAATGCTTCAACTGAAAAAGGGACTGTTAAGGAAGAAATCTTATGTATGAAAATCTTATGAAAAACATCTTATTTAAGGGAAAAATGATGTTACTAGGTGGTGTCCTAAGGGAAACTCTCCTCTGACAAGTAACATTTTTGTTTGCCTGATTGGCCTGACCTAGATGTCAAAATCTCGTGCTTTCATTAGCACTCCCCTTTTTGATGTTTTCCCCCCGTTATCAGAATTAACTCTTTTCTTGATTCTTTTCTTGTAGGTTAGATACTGTAATAGTTATTTAATCATCTATCCCTTCCTTCCAGTTAGAAAAAAAAATACCAAAAAATCTGTCCGATACAATGCACGTTAAACTTTCAATGTTTATTCATTTCGTCTAGTGTTTTTCCATTTGTTTGTTGTGTCGGGTTTTTCTGGTACGTAACAAATTTTTAACAATTAGAAATTGATTTAAATTTTTGCTTTATCAATACAGTAGAGTCTCGCTAATCCAGGATTGACGGGACTTGACCCAGTCCGGATTACCGAAAGTCCGGATTAAACGGAATCAGTTTTAAAATGTCTGTAAAACAAGCTTTAGTTGGGTAAAACTATTAAAATCGAGGTTTTTATCGTAAAAATTACTTCTATTAGTCTCCAAAGCATGCTTGTACAACGTATAGGTATAACAATATTTAAGTTAAGGGCTGTTCTGCTGTTCTGTAACCTGTCTGCATATCAAATGAATTAAAATAAAATGACAATCTATTAAGCAGGTGCAGTTATAGAAGGGACTTCCTGAGAAACAGGCTGTGTTCCGATATGAAATTTGAGGAGCGATAATCATTTCACAAAAAGTTGAGACATTAGACATTGTCGGCTTGGCGAAATTTCATGGAACTGCGTTTAGCCTCCGCCACATGTTTCTTAAAACCCTCTCCATATCTCAGTCACATATAATTGTATTTCCTGGAATACATTACCTTTATATCTTCCCCCCTACATTTCTATGGAACCGAAAGAGATTTATCAATGTTCTTTCTTATTCCTAATTATTCTTAATCTGTTTATTTTTAACAAAAATACCGGGTATTCCTCGTGTCGGAATGTTGGAATATACACCTGTAAACTAACTAGCAACCATTTTAAAAAAAAATGAATAGACAATAAAAGTAGAAACCCTTATAATCTTAACAATTCATAAATCAGAACAGGAATTTCTACATAGTTTTTGGTCCGTCTGGATTATACGGATGTCCGGACTAGCGGGGTCCGGATAAGTGAGACTCTACTGTACCTCACCTAGATCTTTGATCAATCTTATTTTTCATTGGTCGATGCTTATAAATCTAAAAAAAAGGTGTGTATGTTGGTTAGGTGCAAGAACTCAGCGGCAGGTTCGCTACTGAAGTTGTTGTTAGCTGCAGTTTTGGCAAAGAGACTAATTCGTTTTCATCAGACTGTCAATTCAGACCAATCACTAAGAAGCTTTTTAACTCTGGATTCAAGTCTAACCTGGCCTTACTCTTTGCTTTCTACGCTCCTTATCTAGGCAACTTTTTCAAATATAGGTATCACTTTTATGTTACAATTTTTTTTCTCTTGGCTTTCTTAAAATGATTTATGTAGTAAAAATTTAAAAATAAAGAAAAATTACCCTTTATACTTGCTGGATGGATCAAAGATGATCGGTCCGGTTTCTGCTTCATTCCATCATCAGCAGTCCAAGCAGGGTCGATTAGACATGGATTTCATATAAAAAAAAAAGAAACAGATACAGTCTAGGGAGGAAGGGGCTATAGCCCATGGAAATTGCATAAAATTGCCAAGAAAATGAAAAATGGCAAACCATGGTTCATTTAATTAGGCTTAAAGAATTAATTGCAAATTTCAAGTTTCCATTTTTGGCTTCGACCCTAGAACGCCTGTTATGAAGCACAACATAGTGAGACATTTTTTAAAAAGCCCTAGAAAAGATGCACTAGGGACAAGAGCAGAAAAAAGACTTAATTGTCATGCTAATTATTTTAATTGCCTTAAATAGACAAAAATGAAAAAAGGGGTGAAACATGATCGCTCACTTTGTGGGACTTGAGTCAATTAAAACAAAAACATTTCTTTCTTTGCTCTGGGCACTTGAACGCCTGCTCTTTTTGGCATTCTAAAAAAAATCCCGTCAAGTACTTGCCTGAAGTTACTAAAAGGGTTTCTTTGGTCATAAGAATTCATAAATACATTATTATTATTATTAGTTTCACTTTTAAGAAGCAAGGTGTGCATATATTATCCTTTAGTATCTTCGGTATGCACTTATTTGGTTCTTTTAGGGGTAAAATGCCTACCATTTTGAAAACACATTGTTCAAAAATACCTTTAAAATGATATCCAACTTTCAAATTATAAACTTTTTGGGGCTCCGGAGTTACGGCCCCTAAAATTTTTAAAATTTGACTTTTTATATCAACTCCCGGAAATATCATTGGACCACAGAGATGCATATTTTTGTCTTTTTGCCTTATTTTCAGGACCTGTCCTAATGGGGTAGCGGGGGGGGGGACATTTTTTTTTAGTTTTGTTTTATTTTTTTCGGGGGTAAAATGGCGGCCATTTTGGAAACACAATATATTTTTTTGAACCAAATTTCAATACCTTTAAAATGATAGCTAACTTTGAATTTTCAAATAATAAAAATTTGAAGGCTCCATAGTTATGGCCCCCCAAAAATTTCTAAAATTTGACTTTTTTATATCAACTCCCGGAAATTTCATTGGACCAAAGTGATGTATATTTATATATTTTTGTCGTATTTTTAGGACCTATTCTAATGAGGGTAGTGCATTAATTTTTTCTGGGGTAAAATGGCCGCCATTTTGGAAACGCCATATATATTGGTGATCTACATTTCAATACCTTTGAAATGGTACCTAACTGAAAATTACAAAAAATATAAAATATTTTGCGATATATTCGCAATTGATCCATATCGCAGAAATTTTGAGTGTTTAAGTCTGCTATTGTTTTTCTGTTTTTGGGCAAAAAAGTTTAACCTTTATACCAAATTTCAAGTCTATAACTTCAGGAGGTCAGGAGATATACTCCAAGATGCGACGGGCGAACTACCAAAAGCATAAGGGTTTCCAGGATCTAGGAGCATAATTCTAGGATGACTTCGAAACCCTAAAAAGGTTTCCTCTCTATTTTGCCTTATAACAGACGTTATAGGGCTGAAAATAAAAATTTAATTTGCAATCATCTCTTTAAGCCTGACTAAATTATCCATGTTTTGCCAGTTTTATTTTTTGTTAATATTTATAACCCATGAAAATTGTAAAAAATGGACAACAAATAAACAGTTTTGAAACATGGCTCATTTTGTCGGGTTTAATGAGCAGATTCAAAAAACACTATTTCTTTCTTTTCTCATAGGCCAGGAACACCTTATTTTAAGGCTTTCAAAAAAGTTCTCTATTTTGCCTCAAAACATGCATTTTTGGTTCAAGAGCCAAAAATGGAAATTTAATTTGAAAGTTTCCTATTTTGGCTGTTCTGCCACAAAAATGGGAAGATAACACAATTTTATCTGGAAATATCTGAAAAACCATTAGAGTGCCTGGTTAGGGCAAAATGTTGACTCCAAACTCTTTTAAAATCCTGTTGACCAAGGCTTTCATATTGAAGCTAGCTTCCCTAATTTTAGTTATAATTAATCACATTTAATCAAATCTATTAAAATATTAATCATTTTTCACAGGATTATAGGTAGAAGATTGTCTAAATTTTTCACTAATATTGTCTCTGATGTTTGCAAGACTCGAGTTAAAAAGAACATAAAAAGGAATGATTTCTTGCAAGAGCTCATCAACATTAACAAAGAATCAGAAGCATTCGGTGAAAGAGAAGGTAGTGAGCACAATATTTAAAAGTACACTTTTAAATAATGTAAAAGAATATTTCACATATGATAGTTTTGCCATCATGATGGAAATTAAATTTCAGAGTCAATTAGGCAATAATAGTTTTAATATTTTTTAGTAAATTGTCTAAATACTTATTAAGATTGTCCATCTTGTTCCAACTCTTAATCTCAGTGAATTTTAAGGTAATTTAATCTGTGTATTTATTAAACTATAGCTACGATCCAGCTATGATCTTGGGACCATCAGTCAGGATGTAGTGGAAAAAAATAATTATGCACCATATTTGAATTTTGATTTGCTGAAAGACTAACAATATTCTTTAATATGCTTAGGATATTATTAATATATATATTAAAATTTTAATTGGTGTATTTTGTTTACAGTTTATAAATTTAATCAAATAGCTGCTCACTGTATAACATTCCTGGTGAATGGATTCTATCCTACGGCTGTATCCATTGGTTTTTGTCTTTATGAACTCGCTCTTAACCAGGAGATTCAGACCAAAGTCAGGCAGGAGATACTCAGTGTTCATGGCAGCATCTCTCAATTCGACTACGAAGCACTTCAGAAACTTAAATACCTTGATATGGTTATAGCTGGTAAAAAGTCAAACAAAAATAAAATAAAAGCTTATTTATATACCACACATTTATTAAGTAAATGAGTGTCACTTTTATTATTTTATAACTAAACTTTTATTAATATAGTTCTAATGTATTAAATAATTTCAGAGACCCTTAGGTTGCATCCTCCTATACAGACAATGACCCGTCAATGTACAGAAGACACATCTCTCCAAGTTGATGGCATGGAGTACAAAATATCTAAAGGTAAGTTGTATCAATATGTATAATACTTGTACAATCAATTAAAATAATTTAATTCACTCAATAATTAAAATTAATATAATTTTGATTTTCACTCGTTGTAAGAGTGGCTAAGGTTCGTCTTTTGTTTAAATTTGTTTTGTAGGATTTATTTTCAAAAGCTATAAATCAGTAGGTTAAGAATACATTGCAGAGCTTATTTGAAAAAGGTTGAGAAAATCCGTAGTAATCTTTGGTGCTAATGATAATAGATCCATTTATTACTAAATCATACATATGCTTACTCTTATATACCTTATATTAATTTAACTGCTGGTATATCGAAGAACTTGGCATTAAATGAATATATAGAAAATGATTTCCCAGATACTGACTGAAGTTTTTATTTAAAAATTATTAGAAATTTCAGAACAACTCTGGTAATATTTTAATGCAATCTTTGTCTTATCTTACTTGAAATAAAATAATTATCAAGTTATTTACTTTTCACAACTTATTCTATTGTAGAAACAAAGTTATTCTTTAGAAAAATATTTAAATATAAAGTAATTTTTTATCATTTATTCTAATAAAATGCTCTTACAAATGTATTGTAATATATTGGTTGGTGCCAATTAAACTTACAGGTACACCAGTAGCAGTTCCAGTGTATGCTCTTCACAGGGACCCAGAGCGCTTTCCTGATCCAGATGTTTTTAAACCTGAACGATTCGTAGATCCAACTATGGACAAAACCAACTACCTACCTTTCGGAGCTGGTCCTAGAATTTGTCCAGGTAATTCAATTATTATTTCTTCTAAAGCCCTAAAGCTTATGTAGACAACACCCTTGGAACATATTAATAAATACTTTAAATCAAATTATAATTATCATTAACTACGGGAGACATACAGAGAAAAATAAACCCCAGCACCGGGACTTAAACCTCGGGCCTCCTATAAATACGTTTTTCTCTGTATGTCTCCCGTAGTTAATGATAATTATAATTATTTGATTTAAAGTAAAATTTAATCTTTCCGTAGTATGAATACTACCTAAAACTTAAAAATTTGAATTTCATATTAATAAATTTAATACTTACTCCTTTTCAAGACTACATGTCTTAAGATGTGGGAGTATTCCTTGCCATAAGACCTACTCACATTATTTAATTAATTTTCAAACTAAATGAAAGTAAATAGTTATTCCATTTCTTAAATTCTTCACATCTTTACAGCTCGAGAACTATCAAAAATCATAATGAAGATGGCTATAGCTTCCATACTAACTCAATTTGTACTTTCAACACGAGATGATCTGCCTAAGATGCAAGTTGATCCATCTAAATCATACCACAGAACTGCTAAGGGTGGATTATGGCTTGATTTCAAAAACATTAACAACCCCACTGTGTTCTACACTTAAGAAATCAAAATATATATTACTTTATTTACTTTTTTTTTTCTTATTTTATCTTCTCCTTAATTCCTTTTTACCTTTCTGTGTATATTTATTTTATTAAGGGAGAGGTAGAGAGAGGGTAAATCCAAAAATGTCTGCCAACTGCAAAGATGCAAATAATATGTTCAGAAAAAACATACCCCTCTACACTTAATACACCAAGTGTATCAAACTCAAAGGCTGATATGGGCCAAATAAAGAAGGTTTAAAATACCTTGTTCAAATTTTTGATAGTTGTTAACACATGTCCCTCATGTTCATTACCTTCACTTATAATACTTCTTGATTTTTAATGCAATGGGTACGATGAATGCAACAAAACTAATGTTTTTTAATATTTACATACCGTTATATTGGCCGGACCTGGGCGGCACAAATAATTTATAAGGGCCACGACTTTGACAAGCTTGCTCTACGCCCATGAGAAATACACACTAGGTTACTGCTAGCTTAATAAATATATAGGATTTTAAAAGTACGAAAAAACCTCAAAATATATAAATTGAAGAATTTTATGTTTATACAAATAGAGAAATTATGTACAATACATTTATAAATCCAACTGCAGCTTATTATAAGAATTATAAAAACTAACATATTAAATAAATTATAATCAAAGATTCATTTTAGTTTTTTTTTTAAATTAAATTATAAAAAATTAGAATATTAATAGTAACTTCAAAGAGGTATTTAATTAGATTAAATGCATAACATAATTAAAACAAAACATAATTTAAAAAAAAACTTGTGTTTATATGATTATTATTGAAGATAAATTAAATTAACTGAGCCAACTAATGCTCTTAATGATAAATAAATAAATAGTGTGGCGCATGGTCGAATCGCATATACATTAATGATGTTAAGCTGTTGCAACCTTTAATTGTCTAAATAAATACAAAGAATCAGTCTCTCCACGGAAAGGAATAAAAAAAGCAGCTTTCGGCTTTTATAAAGCCATCATCAGTGCCAGAACTTGAGTTACATTATAAAAAATCGGTCCGAGACAACTCAGACAAACTTACTCATATATGAGTTCATAAAAAAAGTATCAAAATAATCATAAAAATAACTTCTCCTTTGGCTGTATAGTTGAAAAGCTAATGCCAAAAAAAAAAAAAAAAAAAAAACTCGGCGGTGAATCCAACCCAGCATCTCTCCACCTGTGTTTAAAACTATTTTCTCAAGAACTAGATTTTTCTTGGTAAAACTATTAGTCCAGAAAAAATAGGAATAATAGGGTAAATAATTTATAAAGTTTTGAAACTCGGTGAAAACACTCTTAAGTGCACCCCCCTCTTGGGGGGGGGGGGGGGGGGGTGCACTTTTAAACCCCCCTTCTTAAAGATCAAAATTTACTCTTTTTCCACTTTTTAAGCAAAACAGTTTATTTTTTGAAGAGAAATGTTATTACAAAAAATATTTTTTTACAAGAGGCTTGTAAACATTGTTGATTTATTAATATATTAGAAATATAAAATTTGGACATAAAATATTATAACAACACTTAGAAGAAGAGTTGCACTTACTTCTCTGATTATGTTAGGTATGTTTTATATTTTGTCAGCAGTTAAATACCTCCATTACAGTTTCCGTGTTATAAGTTGTGACTTTTGACAGTGTGGGAAAACCCGGAAAATTAGGTTGGGGGAGCCAATGAGAGGTTAGGATTTTGAATTCTAGTATGTCGGGCCAACTATCACAGGCAAGTATCACTGGCCCCACCCCTCCAACAGGCCTAGTGGTTTTATTTTTTTCCTCATTTAGGTTGGCCAATCTGAGGGTCAAAAGTCACAACTCGTAACACGCATACTGTAGGGTTTAGACAACCCCAGTCATAAGAATAGATAAGATAAAGTTTTGTTTATGTTAGCAGAATAAAGATCAACAAAGTTTTACTGTGTAAATAGAATTACATTGAATAAATAAACATTTTGTAAAACCTGTGTAAAGTGATCATAGAAAGGAAACTATACTTTATGCATCTCTTCAAGTGAAATTTTCTTAGCTATTTTACATGTTATCGACTCCTCATCTGGTTTACAAAATATAATGATTTACTTTTAGAATTAAATTCTGAGTCAAATCAGATCATTTTTTAAATACTCCAGTTTCTCTTTAATCGGATCACAAGCATATCTTGAAGTTAATGACCTCATTTACACCAAATAATGTCACATAGCTCTACATCCAATCTTTAGGACTTATTCTGGGTGTTCAAAATAAAATTTAAATGTTTAAATAATGAATATTAGTGATAACTCTTAATTAAGTAATCATTTATGATATTATACCATTACCTCTTGATGTTAAACACCTAATGCAAGTTCCATGGTAGATTTTATTAGTACTAGATATCTATTGGATTATAAACAGGATGTCAACCTGATTCCTCCAGAGATAGTCACAATCATGGAAAGGATAGAATTTGGACATAAGGATATCAAATTAGTCTTAATTTTGTTATTCTTAACTGCATCTAGCTTTAAGCATGGTTTCTACAATCCTATCATCTCCTTCTTTATGCCATTTTTAGTTTATTATACATTGCACTCAATACTGATTAATCATTGGTCTTAAATTCAGAAGCTCTCATGGTTGACCTGCACTTTAAGCTGGTTCATGCCTTATTTCTAGACTCAAGTCAAGTCCCTTCTTTTCTACATAAAAAATAGGATTAAGGGATGATCACTTATAACAAGTTTTACTACAAAATAAAAATGTTAATACATTTTTAGAATAAAATAATAAAAATATCAAGGACTTATTCAATTTTTTTTTGTAAAATAGACATCACAAACAACACTATAATTACAGCAGTAAAAAAAAACAAAAACAAAAAACAAAAACAATTTATACAGTTATTAATTCACAGCCATTAATTACAAAATAATATTCTTCGTTTAATAATATATTTAAAAGATTACAAAATAATTTGAATTAGTTAATTTCGTTTATAGATTTAAAAATAATTAAATTTTAAAAATTTATTATGCTACAATTTTTTTTTATTATTTACATTATCCAATAATTTAAATTCATAATTTATAACGGTGTTCAAAATAACAGGTTTGTTTAAAGAAGTATATCAAATTTTAACTTTTTTTATAATTAAAAAAAAAACATTTTATTATAATAAATTTAAACTCACTTAATTACTATTTGCTCCTAGTTGGGGCTTAGGCTTTATAACAAATTCGGTAATTAATATAATATTTGCAAATGAAATTGAAAAAAATTTGTTTGTCGTTTTTAATTAAATATACATTTTTGTTTTTATTATTTTATGATGCATTTAGTTAAAACCAAATGTAAGCACTTATTACTCACTTGCAAAAAAAATACTGTTTAGATCCATGCACTTTTGTTATAGTGGTGCTGGTTAGGTCAATGGGGTGGACCACATGCTCTCTTAACTACAGTTCTATATATATATATATATATATATATATATATATATATATATATATATATATATATATATATATATATATTTTTTTTACCTTGGCCCATGGTTTAGATTCTTTCTAACCATTTTGCCCTTTAGAGCACATCTTTACGGTTCCATACATCCGTTCCTCTCTCTCCTAGCTTTTTTCATTCTTCAGTTATTTCAAGTTAAAATTTTTGTTTATTTCCCAGCCTCTGCATTGAGCCAAGCAATTGTTTGCCTGCAACCAATGTGGTAAGCCTCATTCATCCACAAAAGCTAACTCCTATAAGAATTATGAATTTCTTGTTTTTTTTCCATTGTTTCCATTTTTATGTACTCCGCCATGCTTCTAACTCTATTACATTTGTTTTACATAAGACACCATTTACACATGTCTCTTTGGATGTTCATGTTGGAAGTTTCATCCAAAGTTATAAGTGTAAAGTGCCTTTCACTTTAATTTCTTCTAAAGTGTACATCAAAGATCAATTAATGAAAGAATTAGACCACCACCAAATTTTTGGCCTTGTTCCTCGAACCAATTGAATCATTCAGAGGGACGTGCTGTGGCAAATTATGTAATCAATCATGTGATAAGCCGCATTCACTATTCAGTGTTCCTCATGGTTATCAGAGCGTACTACACTATTGAGCCCCTTGTAATTTTGTGTTTTTAACCTTTTTATTGCTTTTCTTTTCTTTCTTATTATCATTATTTAATTGTGACAGGTTTTATTTAATTGTGGTAGGGCTATTCAAGTACCAAGACAAATGACATTGTTCCTAAGTGTTTTACATGGCCTCGCATTCCTTAAAAAGTGACTGAGCCTGTTTTTTTGTCTCTCATGTGGATCCACAAAGGGTTTTTTCCTTTACTTTTAACAGCACTGATAAAGGCCGATAGGCTAAAAGCTGGCTCTAGAAATTAAAAATTAATTTTGAGGAGAGGCTTTCGTTTTTTCTACTTACATTAACTACACTTGGGCACTTATTCTTCAACCTCTAACTCCTTTAAAGTTGTGACATGGAGGACAATGTTTTAAAATTAGGTCTAAATTTAAATTAATTAAATCTAAATTAAGCAAATTAGTAAATATAAAAAAAACTTTTGGTAGAACAGTTACTTTTTTCAGAACCCCCCACTGTAATGGTCCTGTCCTGGGATTCACGGCATTGGTTTTTCCTAGAAGAAGATTTGCCATTAAGTGAGGAGTGACTGTATTTAGTTTTACAAATATTTGGATCATTTACAGTGACGTTACTAAGGAATCCAGTGCCCCACCAAAACTTTTGAGAATGCGCCCCTGTACCTTACAAAATTCCCTTACCTTACAAAATTCGATATTACGTTTAGTACATTAAAACATGTATATAATAGACATAGACCATTGACATGATCTATTTCCGATTTTTTTTTTTTTTTATAGACTCCCTGCTAGCCTAAGATTGCATTTTCCTAGACATAGTAATATCAAATGTGTTTTTGACAGCTGACACGGTGCTGCTCTTTTTGATAGGATTTTTTGAGATAGTGTTTTTTTTGTTTTCTGTATTTATATCCGTTAACATGTATCTCACTTTAATAATTTGTTTTGAAACATACCTATTTAAAAATGAATATGCTAAATATACGTCTTCGATTCTCAACAAAATCGTATTTATTTTTATCAATATCTTGAAGACTGGAATTTATTCAGGAAAACAACATATCTTTAGATTTGAATTTAAATGAACAACATTTTTTTGAAGTTTTTAATCAAAATCATAGGAACTGTTTTCGAGAAATTTGTTTTCACCGTTTTTCATAGTTTTTTGGAGGTTGCGCCCTTACATTTGGAGCTAAAATTCATTACTTCGCCACGGGGCATGCTTTTTCTGAACATGTAAGATATTGGCCCAGTGGTTTAAGACTTCAGACCGACATTGCTGCGAGCAACTACCGTTGCAAGCACATGCTTTTATAACAATGGTGTGTTCGCCCACTTACAGTTACAATATGTTGAAGTTTTTTGCATCATTTTAAAGCTTATTAGTAGTGCCAAATTTTCCTCTAAATATGGTCGCAACGATATGTGGGCACAAAGTGTTTTAAAAAATCTATCTTTTTGTTAACTAACACCTCGAGATCACACTAAGTAATCAAAAGGTCAACTAGAATACATCATTTTATAGGAAATTTCCTTGTTCCAAGATAAATATTTTTCGAGTTATTTTACATTTTTAAGGTAAAGGTTGATTAAATTACACACTATTTTGGCTAATAGCTCCTACACTGTTGAGAATTGGACTATATATAACTTAGTTCTGAACCTATATCATAACAACTCATAACTCCGATTAAAATACTAATTTGCGCTATTCCCAAAAAAAATTGTTAATTAACAATTATTCTGATAACAGAGATTGGTTCCTACATCTTTTTGGCGCCCCCCCCCCCCTCAACACTGGGTGCTATTTACGCCATTGTTCATTTAGGTAACATATCAAATGATGTGATTTGTAATCACTAAGTGCTGGTTTCATCTCCATACCTATTATCTCTGTCTACTAGGTCATAATAATAAAATATTACCAATTTTAACACTTATCAACAATATTCTTATTTGCAATTAAATTTCAAATTCCAAAGATGCAATTAGAAACTCTATTGGACAAAATGTGATAAATTCAATTAAAAGACAAACAAAATAGATGAAAATATCAGGAACAGAATTCATTTAATTATTAACTGGCGAGTGAATATTTAATTAAATTCAATGCTATAACAATTTAGATATGAGTAATGTTATTAATATAATAAAATCGTCGATAGTTCATCCAATTTTATAAGCAAAATCTCAGATAGAGTACCTACATTATATTAATTTTACAATTTAATATATTATATATAAATTATTTAATTTAATATATATATATTATTTACATATTATAATATATTTTATACATAAGTACATTCATAAAATTCCATTAAATTATGTTTGAAATATTATTAAAATAGAATTTAATATTCAAATAGATTATGAAACACAATTTTATACAACAGTTTGTTTGTACATTTTAATAGTTTTTAAGTGTTTTAAAGCTGCCCTTTTTTTTAGTGTTTAGATGTAATTTATACAAATAATGAACCAAATTTTAATGAAAACTAAATTAAATTATTGTTAATTATATAGTTAGTCTACTTAAAAACGGTGTATATAAATATACTGTCAAATAACTTCTTTTTTTATTGAAAAACAGAATGTTTCTGTAAAAAAAATTCTATTGCCGTATAGACTTTAGTTTATTTAAAATATCTGAGAAGATTTATTGTTTATTGTTGTTTAAACTCAAATATTTTCTTGGGTGACAAGGCTCAATAAGTTAGCCCAGCTGACTTTTGCCTTAAATTAGAACGTTAAATAAAAATACGTTAAATCATGTTTTCATAGAGAGGGGTTTTAGTTGTCCTCTATAATGTTTTTTGCAGACCAAAGTTCAGTTGCTTTTTAACCCTTTGACTGCGGTAGGACGACCATGTGCGTCACATATTGTCTCTTTAGAGAAACTGCATGAGCCTCTCTCCAAAAAAGGAGTGGGGGAGCCTCTGCCATATGATATCGGTTTTGAAGAGGGGTGGTCATGTTCGTACTAGTCCAAGGGTAGTATGAAGTGAGTCGTTCTCGTTTCCTTTGTTTTTGAGCTTAGTAACTCGTGTTTTTGCTTTCTCTTTTTTTCTGGCCCCTCAGTACACTACTCGCATAAGGTAAATTATACAGCATTTTTTTATTGATAAAAGAAAGTCATTAGCTAGCATTAATTGTGTATTTACTAATTTTTAGGGATATTATTTGACAAGTTTAGATTTTTTTAACTGGGGCTTTCTTCAAAACGACATGACGCCCACGGTGCGTCATTAACAGAGACCTTCAAAATGTAGCATTTATTTTTATGAAATGTGGCACTAAAAAGTGTGGCAATATGGCACTTATTTTGGCCAAATGTGGCATTTATTTTAGCTAATGTGGCATTTATTTTTCAACTTTCAACCCCCCCCCTTCCATTGTAAAAGGGATATTAAAATGTGCAACGTTTAGTCATAATAACTACTTTATTACCATTTACAGGTATCTTCAATACCCTACAATGACCCACATTGACCAGTGATGAGCTAGAGCTAATGGCTCTTAATCCTTAGGGTAGTGACACACTTCGCCACCCAGGTGGCGCCACCTTGTTGATTCCACTTGCTTCCGACACCTGTCTTGTGCCACCCGAGTTTTTACTTTTTTCAGGCAGTCGAGAAATGGAGCTGTGCATGCATATCATGATGTTCATGAAAGAAGAAGGAAAAAAGACGTTTTTGGGTTCATCGAATAATTTCAGACAAAAAGAATACTAGTTTGTTTCATACAGTGTACCCCGTATTAAAGAGGACAGTAACAATTTTTGCAGAATGTCGCGTGGAACTTTCAACGAATTGCTTAGAATATTGAAGAACAGTTTGACCAGTAAAGACACTTACACGAGGGATACAGTTAGCCCCTGATTTGATTTCCTCAAGATTTAATTGAAGGAGTAGGGGCTAAGTGGCAGTCGCAACATCTGACGGGTTTAATTGAAAACATTGGGCTGACAGGGTGGCGCCACCTGCCTGTGGCGCGTGGCCTGTGGGCAGCTAGACCGTGGGACGGTCGACCAGGTAGTGCTACCCGGTGGGTGGCGCCACCTCGTGTGGCAGGTTGCATTCTATTCTCATTGGTAGCTTGGATGACGAAGTGAGTCACTACCCTAAGATAGGAATCCCTCACGTCACTTGGGGAATCCTCAGCACCTTGGAATCCTGCCCTGCAAGGGCGTATCTTAATCTTACCTGGTTTTATAGGTTGTAGCAGAACCCCTAATAATATTAGAATATTTCTATTTTTTTCTCAGAACTTGGCCCAAATAAGGCAAAATGTGGCAAAAAGTGTAGCATTTTACCGAAAATTGGCAAAATGTGGCTTTTTAGCCAAAAATAGGCAAAATGTGGCATTTTAGTATGGCGCCTTGGCAAAAAGGCATTTGAAGGTCTCTGGTCATTAATGACGCACCTGTTGCGTTGCACCGTTTTCCTAACATTTTGATCTTCCCATTTTTTATTTTATTTTATTTTTTCTTTCTTCCGATATATATAAATTGCTCAAATAAATACTTTAGATGGCTAGGGTGAAAAGAAACCTTTAAAAAAAATATATATTTTTATACATATATCAATAGTTATGAATAATTAGTAAGGTCCAAGTGTTTACATGTTTCAATTACACGATACATTTTACAAACTTGTTATTTTTTTACGTATTGAATAATAAAATAAGTAAAAATAGAATAATAATACCATGACGCACACGATGCGTCATGCCCGTTTCAGTGATAAATTGTCTTTTCTGTGGCTGCATGACGCATATGTTGCGTCATAATGTTTTTGTTATGTTTATAAACAATAAACATTAGAAAAACAATTCTGATGCAATTTCATGCATACCTGAGTCCGGACTAAGATAAATAAATGAAAAAAAATCCGTTCCCTGGAAGGACTTTTTTCTCTGATCTATGCCGCTGTCAAAGGGTTAAGACTCTACATCTTTTCCTAGAGTGGCACCAGTCTGGAGCAACCCTTACTTCTCCCAGGTAAATTTTTTGAATAAAACTAACATTATTTAATATTTATTCTCAGTAAGGTATATTTAACTGGCCCAGTGTAGTTTTCTTGTAACTTGGTTCAGTCAAAACGAGAACTCATCAGTGCTTTTTACTGATTATAACAGGTTAGCATCGATGCATGATAAACTAAGGTTATGGTTGTAAGGATATATATTATTACTCTCATAAACATTATTGTAGCTATATCTTCTATTTTTAAATTATTATACCTTCTTTACTTCATTGGCACATCGTTCATGAAGTGCACTGCCCTCTATAATATCCTTTAGTCTCTCCAATCACCTTTGACTCGTCATCTCTAGGAGTGTGTACCAATCCACCTCAGGTCATCCTTTAGCTCTTAGCTTCCTCTCCTCCTAACTCTATCAGGTTCTATTAATGGTTTCCTCTATCCTGACTACATGACTCAGCTAGTGCATCCATTTTGCCTTCATCATACTGACCCGGTCTAGCTGTAAGTGTAAGTAGAAGATTCTTTTACTTTTTTCTTTTAGGTTTTGGTATCTATTAATTGCTGTCTATTTTTTTATTTTCCCCTATTGAGTCACCATCCACACAATTCAACTGCTCTCTCCAACAGTAATTGAAGAGTCTACCTTTGCCCATAAAATGCCTAGGGACTCTAACTTCTAGCGTTTATACAAGTCCAAGCTATCTTAGTTTTTGCCACTTGACAAAGTACATAAGGTCTTGGCCGTTTTTCTTGAGTACCCTCCTGGTGCTATCTACCTCTCTAAAGATAGCTCTGAGGATATTATGCCTCACAAAATGTATAACTTTGTGGTCAACAATGGAAAAAGACAGTAAATATTATTTAGTATAAGTAAAGATAGATCTCTTCAAGGTCCTATAACTTTTGTCTTCAGCATCTCTTCTGATAACTCTCCAAAACTTAAGCATTTTCATATAATGAGCTACATTTATTAGTATTTTCTAATAGCCACACTTTGGCTCTGATGATATGTTATGGCACTTTTCACCAATATAAGAATTCCTTCATTATAAGAATAATACCCATTGATAGATCTAACCCACATTCAATATGTTTTTATATTTTTTCCTTTTAATGAACAACCTTCATGATAGATTCAACTAGTATATATAAATATTTGTATAAGTGTTTAAAACATTTAAAGAGTAATGTTTTTTTTTTTTTTTGTTTTTTTTTAAACAAAAGTAAGTTTAACTCTTTCAATGATCTAAAGAATAAGAGGGCAAGTGGACTTAATGCATTATAAAAAATCCAAAAAAGTTAAAATAAAATTACAGGTAATAATAAATAAAATGAGTAAATATCAAAAGTAGACGTAACCTACTTATATCCACTTCACTCCGTTTTTTGTATACATATTGTTTAAACTCAATTATGAAAGCATACGACATTTTGAAATGACGTTAAAATTAAAGTATCACGGCAATCAAAAGTACGTCTTATTTAAACTCTCTAATTAAAGGAATTTCATCTGGTGTTTTTAGTTGTGCTCTTTATTTTTTTACGGTTCCAAGGATATGCTGTATGTCAAAAACGTATTAATACTTTCGGTATTATTAACCGCCAAAGTTACAAATTTAAAAATCCATAACTTCAAAGTGGCGGCCAATATCAAAATTAAAATTGGTGGGTTTGTTTGACATACAAAGAGGTACATTCATGCCAAATTTCAACTCGATCGGTTCACTTTTTGATTTTTTTTGTCAGTTTGCTGACTCAGCAAACTGTGTTTAAGATGGCAGAAGATGTTGATTTTCCGGGCGGCACAACTAGAAGTAAGGACTGATTGTTCTGCCAAGTTTCAACTCTCTAGGTTAAATACCCTGGGCGCTGCGATAACACACATGCAGACGTCATGCTGAAAACCACTCAGGAGGTTTTAAAAACACCCAAATCATAATTCAGTTTGAATCCCGAAAAAAAAAAAAAAAATTACGTGAAAACAATAATTTTCCTACCATAGGTGAAGGAAAAGTAAAAAAAAAAAAAAAATCGGGTATTTGGAACTTTTCCTCACGTCAGAGGCCACTAAAGTGGCCTCTCCTGCTGCGAAGCAGCAGGAGGAAGCACCATTGGAAGTGGTCAGTACTTGGATGGGTGACCGTTCTGAACTAACTGATTTATTATCATTCTTTAAAAAAAACCTTATTTTTAATACCTATATTTTATTTGAAGTTTGGCAGTATTTTGACAGATGTAAACAAACTTTGACGTCATCAAAATTATCGCACTAATAAATAATTATATTCGCTTATAACTTTTAAACTAATTTTTTATATTTGCTTTTTCCGGTTTCAACGATATGCTAATGTAAAAAACCTATTTATACTTTTAGTATTATTAACCGTCTCAAAGTTTCAAAATTCAAAAATTGATAACTTCAAAATGGCGGCCAATATCAAAATTAAATTTGGTGGGCTTGTTTGTCATACAGAGAGGGTCATTCGTGCCAAATTTCAACTCGATCAGGACCTTTTTTGATTTATTATATTTTTTATTAATTTTTGCTGACTCAGCAAACTGGGTTCAAGATGGCGGAAAAAGTTGATTTTCTGGGCGGCACCACTACAAGTAAGAAGGACTGATTTTTTTGCCGTTTTTACTCTATAGGTTAAATACCTTGGGCGCTACGATGATAACACACATACATACATACACACATACGTACAGACGTCATGCTGAAAACCACTCAGGAGGTCTTAAAAACTCCTAAAACGGCTAATTCCGTTTAAATCTCGAAAAAAAAAATGTTTTGGTGAAAACAATACTTTTCCTACTATAGGTAGTGAGGAAAAGTAAAAATGGACTGGAGTATTACTTGTTACCTGACATTTTATTTTAACTTTTTTGGAATTTTTTATTGTACACTGTTTCTTTTTATACATTAGGACTTAAGTAACCTTATTTATACTACTTTCAATGTATGCACTGATGATGGCTGAGAGGCCAAAAGCTTGTTTTGGAGATTAAATACTCATTTCGTGGAGAGGCTTCAGTTTTTTATAATTCTATTAACATACACTCCACTTGCACTCTAATTCTTCAGACTTTTGAAGAAGTTAAACCGTTACTTTGGCTTAAAAAAATAACTGAGACGATTCTTTGAACAAGTATTTACACTTTGTGGAGAGGCTTTCTTTTTTTATTATTCTATTCTATATTTAATTATTCAAGCTTATATTTTTATTATTCAATAGTCATAATTTAGAGTTACATAATTAATTGAATCATAATGTTGGTCAAAAAACAATTTCTTAACACTGAGAGCTTAATTGTATGCTACATTAAGTGGACAAATAAAAAAAATATATACAAGATTTACAAGTATTCAATATAATACAATCATTATAACAGAGATGTAATATTTAATACATAAAATATTACATTTACACCAAATATTTTTAAAATTATTTCCTTTACATTCGTTTGCTTACAAAGATAACTTTACATATTAAAAAAGCTACATTTTCATTATCACAATTGCACTGCAGAAGGAATGATTATTATTAAAAAATTCATCACACTTTTGCTGTTTGAAAAATCGGCCAATTTAACAAAAAACTGTCTCATGTTTTTCTATGACTGATGCTAATTTTATTAAATAGTAACTTTCTCATAGACAAGTACATAATTTGTCCAGTGATTTCCATTTGGTATTTGATTCGGGTTTTGGAGGTTACATTTAATTGTTATTGAACATTTTATTAAAAATATACAATAAAAATAATTCCTCCCTGGTGGGTAATTGAACCCGTCCTCTCGCCCTTTGCAGTTAAAATTTTTTTTTTTAGTCAATATCTCAGAAACTAGATTTTTTCCCAGGAAAACGACATATATTGTTAGATATGTTGATTTCTAGTCTTGCTGTACAAATATGTAAAATTACATCGAAATTGGCCCAGTAGTAGGGGCTCCATACGTCTGCACAGACTAAAGATACTGATAACATACTGCAGACTTCAAAAAACAGAATACAGAAAAAAAAATTTAACTGCATTTTTGGGCTGAGGGGACCTTAAAATGTGTAAATCCATTTACATTTTAAATTTTCTTTAGTTATCAAATATTTGGTCATCTTTCTACGTATATGAGAAAGTAGAAAACAACAGAGAAGTTAAATCTGGCCATTTTTATGCATAGCTTTAAATGAGCAAAATAGTTAAATAAATTCTTGAAATTTGAATTATAAATAATTACTTAATTAAATGTTATTAAAAATGACATAATAGTATTAATAATAGTAATTAGTGACAAGTTAATTACAGTAAAAAAATTGATATATTATTTATTTACATTGAATTGTAACTTTTTATCTGTCGATATATAATTAAAGAATTAATTATGAAGTTTGCATGCGGGTTTGATATAATTTTTGAGAACTTTAGGATTTTTATTTTTAAACTGTTAAAACAAATATTAGTGTTGTCTAGTAGGTTTGATTCAATCACATATCCTTACCCCTGCCTCGATTACACTTTCTAGATTTCTATGATAAGTTTCATTTAGCAGAGTGCATAGTTATCAAAGTAAATGCAGCCTTAGGCATCGGTGGGCTAGAATATTTTCTAAATTACCCACTTTGAAGAAAACGTCTTAATTGAAAATTTTAGCTCATGTCAGATGTGTTGTGAAAAGACCCCACATCATTTTTCCTTCCAATTCTAGGTATTTGTAACATTGGATTATTGGGAGCTCAGCTCAGTCAAGAAGCTTAAATCACCAATGTGAGACTAACACACTGACATTGCGGTTTCATTTCCTGAGGGTTAAGTCAATTTACCTCAAAATATCAACCTATAATTCTTGGCTTCAAGCAGCTTTCTACTTAATACATAGTTAAGTGTTTCATTTGATCATTTTCAATGGCCAAAATTAGGCAACAAGCTTTTAGGAATTAGCCTCACTCAGGAAAAAATCCTGGTTTAGAAGGTTATTAAGTTTCATTATAGAAAAACCCTAGAGAAATTTAGTATCAAACAATTGATTGATACTATTTTTCTTTAAGTTTTAACATAAAACATTATTATATTCTTAGAAACTCTTGCTTTTTTAAAAAAAGTTTGGCAGTTTTCTGTAAGAACATTTATATTACCACTTAAAAATGGGACTAACATATCAGAACATATGAAAATTTAACTGAATCATACCTCTAATAAAAATACAGTTTTCATATTATTTACAGATACTTTTGGGTTTGACTTGTCTTATGATTGTATTTAAGAACTTTTTATATACTATTTACACTGAGGGATGCTATTATAATGTTTTAAAAAGTCCATCTGAAATCAGACTCCTTTAAAGAGAAATGATAGGATAATTTTGTGTATTCTTAAATTGAAATTTCACTAAAATATTAAAAAGCAATTATGTTTATTCCACAATTGTCCAAGATCCATTATCTTGAGATAGGATTATAGCTGATCTTAATGAACTCGAGTGCCATGCTATGTACTTTGATGATGTCATAGTACGATGGTTTTCTGGTTGAGGAGTGGTTAGACGATGGTTGCTGTGTTCGAGGTAAGTCGGTTGTAGGACACTCACAGCTGAGTGTCCGGTGTACGCTATCTTGTTACCCGTACAGAGTAGGATGCGAGTGGTGATCTGACCAAACCACCCTGTAAAGGAAGGCATCGTCTTCTAAAACTCCGGCACTCGAGTAGCCGTTGCTAAACACGCTCATCCTTTTCTAGCATAACCACCTCTGCGAAAACAAATAAAAGAAAGTGATGAATCAAAATTATCATTCAAAGAGGGACTATATAAATACTCAGTAGAAAATAGCAGATTAGACAAAGCAAAGAAATCCACAGGGGATTGATAGAAAGCTCACATTCTAAGTGCCAAGTCAGTTGGTACAATTTAGGCATAGCCAAGTGGTTATCACACCCATCTACAGTCCTTACACTGGCATATCTGGTTTTATTCCCTGAGAGGTGAGACATGTTTCACACAAGTAGACGTGTAAAGGTCAATCTCTGCCCTGTAATTACCTTTTTTGTAATTATTATTATACATAATTTGTTTGATGTACAATAGTAATATAATGCAGGTATTAAAACAGCCTAGACAAACATAAATGATATTAGTATGCCCTAAGTCTTCTGATGGAAACGAACTAAATGGTTTTTAAAATATCAAAATCAAATAATGTTAAATTTTCATCAAATGAGCAATATTTTTCTAAGTAAGATTTACCGGAGCGGCAAGCCCTTCCGACATAGACAGTAGAGTCATTAGCAGAGACTTCAGAATTATTTGGTCCTGCAGTACCATCCAGGCGACGAGTTCCACTGCATTCCTCCCCAAAGCAGCACCATCTGTAAAGCAAGATAAATTAGTATTTTCCATTGATACAACAATATTCAAAGCATAGTGCTTAATGGTCCTACCAGTAAGTGTTTAAAACCAAGAAGTTGTGCAAATGTGTAAATTAATCAGGAAAAATCTTTTATGTGATTACAATCAGAACAATTTTGTTAACCAAAACTGTCCTCCCCATTGTATCATTTTATCTCTCAGATTAATTATTATTACTGAGGCTAAGCCACATATTGTGACTGACTGCCAAAAAATCTAAGAACTGAGAAATGATTACCAATCATAAAAATTGAAAATAATGTTTAAGTTTATGCAGATGGTTAACTTTCTCTAAACTGTTCTACTAATTTGGATTTATCAGCTATCTTTTTCAAATTGTTTGAATATTATACTCCAGCATCCTCAAGATGAAACTCTCAAAGTAGCTACTCATGTCCTACAGTCTGTCCCAAAGTAGAGTTAGTGCGTTGACAGCGCAGGAAATCGAGTGACACACAGATTGGCCAACCTCTCTAAGGGAAAAAATAAAGCCATTAGGTCTGTTGTTAGGGGGCCTCTTCCCTCCACTAGAGACATTTATCTATGCCTAATTGGCCCGACCTTTTGTCCGGGAAAATCTCAAACTCTCATTGGCTACCCACCCCATTTGCGAGTTTTTCCCGCGCTGTCAACACACTAACTCTACTTTGGGACAGACTGTAATGTCCTTATTCCATTGCCTCAATTATCCGCTGAAGGTCGTATTTCAAGAAGGAAGTTTCTCCCAGTGAGTCTCAACATCCTAACCAAAAATTGGAATACACCATGACAACCAAGTTGTGTCTCACAAGACACAACTGGTATCAACTCACTTCATTATATTTTGGTTCTCTTATTAATATACAGAAGCAAAATTTGTTTTACTCACTTTGGGCAGTTGAAGAGAGATAAGAAAGCCTGTCTAAACTTCCTGTTCATAAAACAGTAAGTGATGGGATTGCAGCATGAGCTAATGTAGGCCAAGAGTTGAACGAGTGAGACTCCTGTGCTTCCGACGTATCTGTAAACAACTTCAGGGCTGAACAGGTACCAAGTGTTGAGCACGTGCAGCGGTGCCCAACAGACGAAGAACTCTGCCACTACTACAAACAGCATTCTTATCACCTACAATAACAACATCAAAAAAATATGAATCAACAGAAATACGTTCTAAGACATATAGGCAACATAATACATTGATAATAATAATATTTTTTACAAACACTATTCGCCGAATGCGATTGCACAATAAATAGTCGACCTCTGTGCATGGACAATATGAATGATCCTTCGTTTCCAGAACCCATATCACCTAATAGCCTTTTAACAGGTAAAGCTACTTACCAGCTCCGGGAAAATTTACAAAGGACTGCATCTATGCAAGAAAGAGATAGAGACACATCCAACACCTTGCCAACGAGTTTTGGATACGATGGATAAAAGGGTATCTCTTTAATCTACAACGAAGATCAAAATGGGAACATGCGAAGCGAAGCATGAATGTAGGTGACATTGTAATAGTAAGAGATGAACTTTCCCCACGAAACGCATGGCCTTTGGCAAGAATCGGCAAAACGTATCCCGGCGATGATGGATTAATTTGAAAGGTTCAGATTGTATACGCTGATAAGAAAATCCTGGATAGGCCTGTTCACAAACTTGTGCTGTTAATTCCAAACAACAACCAGAGTACGGCCCCGCCAAAGAGCTGTGGAGACTTGATAACGATTTAATACACTTTTAATATCTCACAAAATACAAGAATAAGAAACATGAAACAATTATAAAATCTACTTTGGGTGACACGGTCCTGTCAAAACATCGCGGCAGTCAGAGTTGCCACAGTACTCTCCTCCCAGTGTCAACGATCAGCACCTTTCTTGAAATCGCACTTTTCTTCCACTTGTGTTCTTCATATCTTTTGTTGCACTAGGTGGGGTTCTGCGAGAATTGCTGGGTTCTGGAGGATTATGATCCTTAGCTTGTTCATTTTCGCTATCGTAGAGTAAGTAAGCTGGCTTAAGTCTGTCGATTGAAACAGTCACTTCACCTCTTCCAGTCAGTATCTTAAAACATTTCTCACTTCGGTTAATCACAGCAAAAGGTCCATCATAACATGGCTGTAATGGTTTTTTCACGGCATCATGTCTGATAAATACGTGTGAACATGTCTTTAGGTCTCGGTGAACGAATATTTTTGGAGACGCGTGATGCTTTGTCACTACTGGTTTAATCCCCGCCATAGCTTGCCGCAGTCTTTCTACAAAACTTGGTAGGTCTGTATTGGTTTGTGAAGGTTGGGCATCTGTCATAAAATCTGATGGTAATCTGACTGTCACGCCGTAAGTAGCTTCTGCCGCTGTTGTGTTGCATTCCGGAATTAAATAACAACGTAGGCCAAGCAAAACCAGTGGTAGTTTCTCTACCCAATTGCCTGACATGTGTGCTTTCAGCGCTCCCTTCAGCGATCTATGCCAGCGCTCTATTTTACCGTTGGCCGCTGGGTGATAAGCGGTAGTCTTAATATGATGAATTCCCAGCCTTTGTGTCAATGCTTCGAATAACCTACACTCAAATTGTCGCCCGCGGTCGGTAGTAATGACAGAAGGAATTCCGAAACGTGCGATCCACCCTGCTAAGACGGCCTCAGCTACAGTCTCGGCCGTTATATCTTGAACTGGGATAGCCTTTGGCCAACGGGAGAATCGATCTATCATGGTTACAATGTAAGTATAACCCTTCGAAGTCGGCAATGGCCCAACAATATCGAGATTAATATGCGAAAATCTTGAACTCGTAAGATTGTATTTACCAATAGGACTTGATGTATGTCTTGATGTTTTAGTTCGTTGACAAGCTATACATGCTCTCGCCCACAATGAAACTTCTTTCTTTAAGTTTGGCCAAACAAACCTCTGTCGAACGAGGTCAACCGAACCTTTTATTCCCGGGTGGGATAGTCCATGTAATGAATCAAAAACAGATTTTCTTACCGACTTCGGAACGTATGCTCTTATAACCCCTGTTGAATCATCATACACCAGATCTTTGTTATTGCCTATTTTCATCGTTTTTAGTTGTAAAGAACATGTTTTTGAGTTCATCAGCATTATTAGTTCCTGGTCTTTTGCTTGTTCGTCAGCTAGTAGGTCTAGTGATACTGAGGATGGAATTTTTATGCTTGATAGGCGTGAACAAACGTCTGCTGGTATGTTATCTTGGCCCGGCAAATATCTTATATCAGTAGTGAACTGACCAATGTAATCCAAGTATCTGAACTGTCTTGGTGTAGCCTTATCTAATCTCTGTTTAAAAGCAAACGACAAGGGCTTGTGGTCGGAATATAGTGTGAATTTTCTACCTTCAAGATAATGTCTAAAATGTTTAACAGCAGCATACGCAGCAAGGAGCTCCCTATCGTACGTGCTGTAATTCATTTGTGCGTTGGTCAATTTTTTTGAAAAAAATGCTATCGGTTGGAATGATTTACCTTTGATCTGTTGCAGAGACGCTCCCAATGCAGTGTTTGATGCATCTACCATTAATACCATTGGGAGGTTGTCCGATGGATGGGAAAGCAGTGTAGCCTTAGAAAGATCTTGTTTTAATTTATCAAATGCTTCTAAGGTTTCTTTAGTCCAAACTATGACCGTCTTGTCGCCTTTTTTAGAGCCTTTTATCAAATTAAAAAGAATTTGTTGCACCGAGGCTGTATGGGGGAGTAAACGCCGATAAAAGTTTACTAATCCTAGGAACCGTCTGAGGTCACATATCGTTTTAGGAGCTGGATACTCTCTGATAATTTGTACACGTTCCGGAAGTGGGGCAATACCATCAGCCGTGATGTGGTAACCCAGAAAGGGCATTTCGTTTCTCCCTAAAACACTTTTTGCCACGTTGATGTTAACTTGGTGTTCTTTAAGTCGTTGAAAAAGGGTTCTTAAGTGATTAAAATGTTCTTCATCATTTTGGGAGAATACTAGTATATCGTCGATGTATACAAATATAAATGGTAAGTCTTGCAATATTCCGTGAATGTATCTTTGAAAGGTCTGGGCTGCATTCCGAAGACCGAAAGGCATGCGCACAAATTCAAACAGGCCGAATGGTGTAATGACTGCGGTCTTCGGAATATCGGCTGGGTTTACAGGTATGTGATGAAAAGCTTTTACCAAGTCTATCTTGGAGAATACTTTTTTTCCGCTTAGCTGAGCATTAAAATCCATTATATTTGGAACTGGATACTTGTCTGGAATAGTTACAGCGTTTAAAGCCCTGTAGTCACCGCACGGTCTCCACGAGCCATCTTTTTTTGGAGTCATGTGTAAGGGGCTTGACCAACAACTGCTTGATGGCCTACAAATGCCTAGATCTACCATATACTTAAATTCTAATTTCGCAGCTGCGAGTTTCCCAGGCGGTAGCCTCCTTGCCCTCGCAGTAACTGGTGCACCTTTTGTGCAGATATCATGGGTGACTGAGCATTGGTTGGATTTAAAGTCTGGTTTATCATTCACAATATCGGGGTATTCCCTCAGAAGAGCTTCAAATTTATTTTCAGAATTCGGGTTGAGATAGTAAACGGAAGATACAGTCGATGGGAATAGCCATCCTTTAGTTGTTAACTTAGTTTGATTGTCAATCAAACGTTTGTTTTTTAAGTCAACTAATAGGTCAAAGTGACTAAGGAAGTCTGCACCTATAATAGGGCTCAGAACTTCGGCTACAGTAAAGGGCCATACGAACTCCCTTCTTAATCCTAAATCTAAACGTAATAACTTACTGCCAAAGGTTTTGATGCAGGCACCGTTTGCTGCGTATAACTGTAACTCTGTATTTATTTTCTTATTTTTAACATCAGGTGGGACTACGGAGATGTCTGCCCCTGAGTCAATTAGATACTTTATACCGCTTTGATCATACACAAATAGGCGGTTAGCGTTACGGCCCTGATCATTTTCCGCCATTAATGTCGGGCCGTACCGTTTCCCGTTTTGTAATTGCAGGGCTGAGTGCATCTTGTTGCTTCATCCTTGAATTTGTAGTGGTACCAGCAGATGTCATATTGTTGTCTTGAACGCGAGGTTGGTCTAAATCTTGCTCCCGACCTTGATCTTGATCGACTTCGTATATCTCTCAAAGCTCCAGCCAGCTCCGAAACTAGTGTTTCTAGACTTTCAAGACGTCGGTCTATTTTGTTTTCAGGTCTCTCTTGCGGTAGGACTGTTGGTGTTACATCACAGATGCTTGTATGTGAAGTCGCGACCGCATCTCGAACTTTATCAGCCATCGTTGCGAGTGTATTTAATTTGTCGGAGCTAGCCGCTAGAATTGAGCTAATATGAGGTGGAAGCCTTTGTAGAAAAATTGTTTTTAGGAACTCATCATTAACCTGTGAGCCTGCGAGTGAACGCATTTCTCTGAGCAAATGTGACGGTTTTTTATCTCCTAGCTCGAGTTCACACAAAAGTTTCTTAATTTTCTTTTCACCTGATTCCTCAAACTCGGTGATTAAACGTGTTTTCAAATCTTGATACGGATTTTCTCCTACGGGACGAGTGATCAGATCAGAGACAGTCTCCGCAACTTCACTGTCCAATGATCCTACGACGTAATGGTATTTTGTTTTCTCTGAAGATATTTTGCTGGTTTCAAACTGAGACTCAACCTGAACGAACCAGACTTTAACGTTTTTTCTCCAAAAAGGGGGTATTTTGATCGAAACACGGCAAACTTCCGTTGTTGAAGTAAGTTGAGATTCGTCCTTCTCATTCATTTTCCGTTCTTTATATAGTAACGTACAATATTTAAATAGCAAAAAAAAATTATTAGAAATACTAACTTACGTGAATGTCTGAGTCGGGGTCACCAATGTGGAGACTTGATAACGATTTAATACACTTTTAATATCTCACAAAATACAAGAATAAGAAACATGAAACAATTATAAAATCTACTTTGGGTGACACGGTCCTGTCAAAACATCGCGGCAGTCAGAGTTGCCACAGAGCCAAGGGTAAAAAATTAAAATTTTTGAGGAGCCATGTCGCTGCCTGCGATTTAGTTTCTATTTATTACTTGTATTTTGTTTACCAGTTTCGGATTATTGTTAAAATTTGATTAGTCGGCATTTTACTTTCTTTAGGGAAAAATATAAGATCAAAAAGATTTGTTATAATATTGTTAAATATAATTAATTAGCTTCCAGTAAAGAAGTGTTGACTACTTTTGTAGCGTGGCGGCTGCGACATTAAGCTATAATATTATCAATATTATTAATAATATTTTATTAATTTATTTATTAAGCTTCTCATTACCTAGACTTGAATTTCACTCCATAGATTCAAGCGATTTTTTAAAAATCAATATTATTGCAAATGTTGGTGATTATGCGTGCATACAAAGGGAAGTTACTAGGGAGACTATAAAGACATGGTAGCAGTGAAAAAAACTACAATTATATCAAATTTTATTTTGAAAAATTACCAAGGTTGAAATGCACCGAAATTTTGAAATGACCCATTTACATTCTGAGGCTTTTTTTTGCAGAACAGTGAATTATTAATGTGACTTGTTCTCCAGATGATGGTGTTTAGCCGAAAAGGTCCAGTGACTTCAGAGTAATTAAACAAAGTTTGAACTTGAGGAAAAAAAAGTATATCACTTTTCAGTCATAAATAAAATAGTATTTTCGACATTTCATTTTCATATGAGTGTTACTTTTTTATCCTATCTCTAAAATGTTAAGATTAACAAATTCATTAAACCAGGGGTGCCCACGAGGGGGGTATAACGGCGCACAGTGCGCCGTTGAAATTTTTTGGGGGGGGCATGTGTTCATTAATAGGAATAAAACGTTTGTTTATTCTATGAAACTTCTATTTATTTCAGGGGTCCCCACAGAGGGAGGTTATGACGCCGACTGCGTCGTTAAAATTCTTAGGGGGGGGGGGGGGGGGGGGTAGTAAATATAACTTTTTTCCACTTTGGGGGGGGGATGGATGTGATAATAAATATATATTTGTTTTAGTTATCTAAATTTTAAAGATTTGTACCAATAAAGAGTGAACTACAAAACAGTACTAAAGAGAAAGAATAAGAATGATATCGTGTCTCTACGTATGCTGTAGTCGTAGTGTTAATTTATGGATTCCAAGATAAGGAAAGAGAGGCAACGCCAGTTTTGATATTTCCAGGAAGTGGCGGGAGTTACCGAGCGCGCACCGAGTAGAGCAAGAGTAATTGGTAGTTCTGATTGACGTCTTGTCTGCCACTAACACTGTCTGCACTGGAGGCTGCGGTGCAAAATGCAAGAGGTTGACTGGTTGCTATTTGCGTCCGCATGTGTTTTTACAACGCCGGGGGGGGGGGGGGGGGGGGGGGTATTGGCCAGAGGTCTGGGCCTTCGGGGGCCCTGGTTTGTTTACAACCAAAAAGGCAAGAAGGATATTGAAGTCAGTGGCGTAACTATGGGCCCGATTTTGTGGGTAAGCCCCAAATCCAATCTCTTTGTACAAACTATCCTTGTACCAATGTCAATGGGGGCCCCTTTAGAGCATAGTAAAATCTAACTTGGAATTAGCTAGGTCATTGGAGGGGCCTCCACCTCCAATGACCTAGCTTCCACTAATTGTGATGGACTTAAAATGATTCCTAATGTCATGAGTCTGAAAGTGTGAATTCTTGTGTTTCATTTAGTTACTTAGATTTTTGTGATTTTTTTTCTAATTCAATATGGTCAATGTTAATTTACATGAAAGAAACTCATAGATAAATCATATTAACCAACTGATGTTAATAACTTTTACAATTTTATTTGTCATGCAGTTTTTGTGTAAATAAACTGTTACTTAACTATTTTGATTTGCTTCCTCTTAATCTCACTATTTTAGCAAACAATTTATATTGTGCTTTTAAATTTTTAAATTATGCACTTACAAAGTTTAAAAAGAAGGGTTTTTAAACTCACCAGCTACCAAACAACTCAATCATTTGGTTTTTTGTAGCCCGTCTTAGTTAAACTTCAAAATTCATCCCCACCAAATATATTTTCCTTTATGGACAAACTTACTCTCCGAAATCCTTAAAACTCATCTTTTTGCACTTGAATTTTAAAAAAATTCTCCGGGGGAGGACCCCCGAACCCCCCGCCGTTATTTGTCCAAAGGGACCCAGATGCTACCTTGCTCAGGGGCCCGGAAATCCTCTTAACGGCCCTGCTAGCTGTTGGGCTGGACGAGCAATGAGCAGAGTTAAAATAATCAACGACAGGCTAATGTCTACAATGGAAGACACATGGCTTTCTAACTTAATGGTCATATCTGCAGGAAAAAGATGTATTAGCTTCAATTTCCAAAAACGAAATCATATTGATGCATTTGCTTTATCAACATCACAAAGAAAAAATTACTTGTCCTCTCATTTGTCTTATTTCTGTTACACTGAGGCTTTCTTGGTTTTTTTTTTGTCCTTTATTCAAATTAAGAGTTTTATAATGATTTTTCTTCACTTTAAGTTTGCATTAAGATCTTTGAAACGTTCAGTAACATTTTCATGCACTAAGATCAGGATGTAACATATTTTTAATTAATATTAGTATAGAGCTGCCAATATTAATTTCCTAAAAATTTGTTTAGATGCAATTTTGTAGGCAGGTGTAGTTTTAGTTGAATTTGTACGTGGTATGATATAAGTTTTTGTATTCATATTGAATTTTGTATTAGGTTTGTGTGTTTTAGTTCTTGTGATTTGTTTTATATAAAATAGAACAATCCTCATATAATATGTGGACCCATATAATGCAAAAAGCATTACTTTATCTTAAATAATTTTGAAACGAACTGTTATTTTTAATAAAATCTCAGGTTAACTAAAAACAATTTGTAACGAGAATGTACTTTATAAATATGTACTGACAAATATATGTCAGGTAACCGAAGAAGACGTGTATGTATTAACATATCTCAAAAAGTTGGGGGGGGGGGGGGGGTGCGCCATAGAGCTTAGGGGGGGTGGGCACCCCTGATTAAACTACCCTTGAATTGGTAAGCCACTAAATTATATAACTTAGAAATTTAGCAACGTTTCTCGAAGTTAGAATTAACATTTACAAATTATGTACATTAAATTCTTAATTCGTGTTCAATCTAGTGATAAGATGTTGAACTATTTGTGAATAACTCAGTGGAGTTGCTTTTCTTACTCTACAACAGAATTCAGCACTTGTTGCTTTCCTTTTATCTTCGGTAACTGACAAAATTGACTTTAATATTAGGTTGCTTAATAATACTCACTTCCGCTTCTTTGACAAATTTTCACTTTATCCTCTGTTTTCAAAAGGTACCTATTTTCAGAGAGAGAATGTGAGAAAATACGACCCACTGTATTTAGATAATTTGAAGCTATTGAATGACAAGATAATTGTAAGTAATAAATAACTACTTCTAAAGAATGGCCAAAATACATTTGAATGGTTAATCCGCACATAATTTTAAATCCTTTGTGACTATTATAGTGAAATTCTATTCCGGGGACAATTATACAAGAGGAAACGGTAGAAGACAAAGTTTTCGCCAACAAATAAACAGTGTTTTTATGCTGCTTTCAAAACAGATGAATTTAAAAATCAAAATAAATTGTCCAAGTATGAACTTTCAGCACACACAAAGAGTCCGTAGGCAATTAAACAAATAGGACTAATTCGTTATCGTTAACCAGTATAATTGGCCCAGCCGTATCAAGATGGCGGCCATTTAAAAGTTTATTTCATCTTTAACTATTGAACCATTCATTATAATGACGAAAACAAACGTCTTTATTTGCATTTTGATTGTCCAAACGCGATTAAACTACTCCGGAGTGTCTAGCCCAATCCATTCATAAGATAATAAATTTTTAAGATTTTTTAGGGGGGAAAATTTTTTCTCACAAAATATGCGTTGTATGAAAAATTATTGAGAAAGTATATAGTATACTTAAATATATATATATATATATATATATATATATATATATATATATATATATATATATATATATATATATATATATATATTGGCTCAAAACACCAAGTTCATATTATAGACTTCCATTAAGTTCTCTTTTTATTTCATTTGCGTTTATTGAATGAGATGATCCCAGAACAGAACATATGTTTAGTCAGAGTTGTGTGCGTGAATGTTCTTAAGTATTTATTAATGTTAAGTCTAAGTCTTTATTTATCGAGTTTTGGTTATTTCTGTTGTTATAGAATACAGTTTTCTCAACCCCCTCCCCCCCTTTCCTCTATATTATTCTTCCGCTGAATTTCCCTTCTTTAAAGTCATCTAACTCGACGCAAGACACTTCTTGTGTTCGTCAACAGAACACGGTTTCCCAATTCTTACGCCTCTTTTCCTATATATAATATATTATATTCTACGAATTTCTTCTTCAACTTTATCCTCCTTGTAGAATTTCCTCCTTGTCTAGAAATAGGCTTTATTCCTCCTTTTACTTCTTTAAAGAGTATTGATAGTCTATACTAATAATAAAATTAAATAACGAATTTGTATGTACATCATTTGTAAAGTTATTGGAACTTCAAGAAACGTTGTTAAATTTCTAAGTTATGTAATTTAGTGATATACCAATTCAAGAGTAGTTTAAAAACTTGTTAATCTTAACATTTTGGGGGTATAATTAAAATTTAACATTCATATGAATATATGAAAATGAAATGTCGAAATTACTATTTTATTTTCGACTGAAAAATATTACCATAAGTTCCTTATGGCACGTTACGGCGCGGCGTCTGGAGCCCGGGAGTGAATCCGAAAAAACGACCGTCACAAAACCGACCGTCACGAAATTTACCGATGACAATAACTTGAGTAAAAGATGACCGATTTAGTTGAAATTCTGGGGTTGGCAAAAAGGACCCGAATGTGGTCTATTTGCTAGGCCTGGCCTCCCCGCCCCCTTACTACTACTACTAGTTGAAATTCGGTACACATGTTCATTTTACCAATGCCCAGAATGAGTTTGTTGGACAACGTTGTCCGCCTAAGCGTTCGCGTGCACGCTCGCGTAAACGTGAACTTCAAATGTAAAATTGGAATTTTAGGACGGGAAATTTTTTTTTACTTCATCCATTCAATGAGACAAACAACTTTTGCAAATAATTTTTTTTTTAGTAAAACAAATACCGACACGATTATGAAGTGTTAAAGATCGCTAAATTTATTAAAGCGGGCCTAAACCTTTAAAATAGAGAAAACAACGTTTTTACCGATATTTTATGTTCTAAGGTAACGATTTTAATAAAAATTCATACACATCGTCTAAAGTACAATTGAAACAGGCATGTAAAATTTCAACTTGATACAAGCAGAAGTTTGTGCGTAGTAAAATGATATATTTTATAATATTTTAAATGTAGTAATAAAAATATGCTGGCGGAGTCTGAGGGAACAGTCGTATTCCGTCACTACAAGCATCTGCTATAACTATAAACTCATCATGATCAACTTTTTTCTCAATATACAATACATAATTTATTGCAAAACGCTCGCTTCAATGATAAAAAAAAATGCTTTTCTTTTAATTTTGCCTTAACTTTGCTAAGTACAAATAGTTAGTCACTTTTAATTTAGTCTCTTTTATAACTCCGCCATGTATAAGTAGCTATTATCGTAGACTGGTGAAAACAGTGTGATTTTATAATTTATATTTAATGAAAAGCGTAAGGAACTTCGTTCCTACCGGGTGTAACTACCACACGTATTTTTTATTTTTTTCTTCATTCAAGTTTTAATCAGAAGAAGTACATACTTTGGATACTTACTTTGAAGACCATTGGATCTTTTCGGCCAAATCCAAATACCATCATTAGTAGAAAAAGACACATTAAAAAATATAATTGAAGAAGATAAAACATCTATATTGACAGAGTGGGTAAATCGAAGGGAGAGCCAATGAGAACAATGTCACGCTATCAGAGTAAATACTAATTTTAATATTAGTACAATAATTTTAATATTAGTAGACTATATTTTCAAATAGGATATTTAGTGGAGAGTGTAGAGTAGACATTAGTATACGAGGGACGGTAGATATTAATAAACTTGTAGAGTCTATACTCTTAAAGAGTTAATTACTTTAATTCACTTAAAATTGTATATACTATAATGATGGGTAAGGCAAAACCTGTGCAGCCATCTTAAAATCAAAGTATCGGCAATCACAGTAAGTATTTATTCAATTTAAATTCATATCTAACATCAACATAAATCATCTACTTTTATTGTTAATGATCTTCCATTTTGATTAACTTAAATGATTACTGATGATGTCCACAATCAAAACTTGATTTAATTTAGTTTAAGGTTGCTATTTTTACACTATGATTAGATAACTATTATTACAATTATGAAAGTTAACATGCATAAAATTCATGCCTTGCAACTCAAATCATAAAATTATTATTATAAAAGAGAAGACACATATAAGTGTTCTGTGTTCTCCTCTGCTGGGAATCGAACCAATATCCCTAAATTTACATAACAACCGAGCTGCAGCAGAAGAATGATTACTGCTAATTAACTTGTTTCCCTGACGACGTTCACAATTAGCTTGGCAATAGCTAGTGAGAGCAAATATTGATAGCCACAAGGTGTCTATACCCTTCTTAAAATTAGAGTTTACTCTGACAGCGTGGGGAGAAAAAAATGAGGAGGGGAGCGAATAAGAGCTCGAGATTTTGTCGTCTAGAACAGTGGTTTCCAACCTTTCAGGTTTCTGTACGAAGTACGAAAAGAAACCTTATATAACGGCTCTGTCTGTCTATCCGCTGGCTTGTTTCAATTCAAAAAATAGGTACTATAGTTAGGACCATGAAATTCGGCACACAGGTGCATCTCGGCATTTGTGAAAACTGTACACTTTTGGAGTTTTCACACTTAATATTATCAAGATGGCGGTGGCGGCCAATATGGCGGGTGATTAAAAAAAGTTTTTAGTCACCATGACATGTTATACATCAATTTAAAGGTCTTGAAGTGTAGAAAGAGAATATGCAACTATTAAAATTTAACAGTTATAATTTTAACTTAATCGTACATAAATCGGCGATTGTCGCCTCACGTACTTACATGAAGCGCGCCTTACTTGTTTTGATTCGCGTTCAATTATTCTGAATCGTTCCCCTTAATTCATATTATTCTTCCTATATTAACTTTTTAACTGATGCTTTCATGAGTTTTTAGTACCTTAAAAGAATATAGTCCCCCCTCCCCGTAAAAATAACTCAAGTGAGGAGGATAGAAACAAAGGGGTGCAAGAAACATTTTTGAAATATGAGGTAAATGCATTTTAATGCATGTAAATACATGCATACATTAAATACATTTTCATGTAAGGTGCCACAGCTTATAGAACAACTATTAACTATACACAATTTGTGTTAGTGAGAGACACCAAGGGATATGCCACGCAAGCGTGACACATAGGAACTGTTCCAACATCAGACATTACGTCACAAAGATGTTGGAACAGTTCGTATGTGTCACGCTTGCGTGGCATATCCCTTGGTGTCTCTCACTAACACAAATTGTGTACCTTATTGCAGTGTGCAAAAACACGGTATTTAATTGCTGATAAACTATTAACTATATTTGGAATTTAATCCTAAGTTTATAAAATGCACTTCAGGTAACTTACATCCCTTAACTTCTGACGCCCTCAAATAATTTGAAGATATATAGAATAGAGTTACAACTCCTAAAAATTTGGGAAGGGGATAGTTTGAGTTTAAGGTTGTCTGAAGTTCTTGCTTAACAAATAGATACTAGGGTTGATTGTGTGAGGATATGGTTATGCTTAAAAAATGAAAGCTGAATAAAACAACAACCACACAAGTCCATATTGAGAAAATAATTGTAATTGACTTGAGTATGGTTGATTTATTCACCTTTCATCATAGAAAAAGAACTTTAAAAAAACAAAAATAATAACCACAAGGGCCCGGCTTTAGACTTTAGAGAGGAGGTACTCGCATACAAAGTTTCCTTGCTTCGATTACCGACGTTGGGGTAATTTTTTCTGTTTCTTAATTACTAATAATTTACCGTCACTATCACTACTTATAAAATCTAAAGAGAAGGATGACTTCAATAATGTAATTGTAAAGTTGATTTAAGAAGTGATCATCTCCTCTAATATAAAAATCAGATTATAATAACTCTTAATACATCTAAGATTGATAAGTAATGAATACCTTTTTCTTTGCTTCGATGCTTTTGTCCATGTAATTAGATCTGATTGCTTGCCTGGTGAAGACATACTTAGGCATGACACAATTTGAAGTATTCTCCGAAGTAACGGCAGTGTCTTGGGTCAAATCAGGAGATTCAGCTCCTTGGGGTGCCTCTACTAATGGAAGAGAAACCTCTCCCTGTACTCCAGTTGCTGCTCGGGAAGGCTTGGTTCGTTCTCCTGAACGCTGCAAACCGTCACACTGCATTTAAGAACAAAAAGAGCATTTGATTAAAGAAGAGAAAGTTTGCATCATAATAATTAAACTTTACTTATACACCACTTTAGATCATTTTATTAGGACATCATCAGAAAAAATAAAAAAATAAAATATCTACTAAATACAAAAGAATGTTGAGGAGGGATAAAGAAAAAACATAGTCTGCTAACTACTGTGGCACATAGCTTCGACGAGTCCTATTATTAGGTGAATGGTCACATGTATGGTGGAGTAAAAAATAATGTGCTCAATCTAGGGATTGAAGTGTTCTTGTTTTGGACCAGTTTTCATTCCCAGAGGTGTCATATTTATTTTCATTCAATATTAATAGTTAACATATGGTTGAAATTAATATGGAACTAACAGAGGGCTTATTATGACATACCATCCAAATTGTATTAGTTTAATACAATTATATAGAGATTCGCAAACATATTCAACGAAACGACAGATTAACAAGACAAAAATTGTTCCAGATGCTTGAAACGGATTTCTCTCCAGGAACGTTTGGATTCGGGTACATAAAAAAATGCCTATCAATAAAATCACAATGCTTTCGACACACCTTCAGTAAGCTTGGAAGCAATTTTACGCAAGATCTTCACAGCCACAGCAGTGAATGATATCTCAGAGCTCCGGACACATTATTGAGAACCAGATCTTGTCTCAAAAACAAATGAACGATGGATGGAGCTTGGACCATGTACAATGTACATAGAATGCAAAAATAAGGAAAATATGCATAGGATAATAGCAGAGTTTTATTCATAATTTTTTGTTACATCCGATTAATTATTTTTGCAGACTAAAAAGAAAGGCCAGCTTATACCTATCACATTCAAAGGTGGATCAGGATTACATAAAAAAACAAAAAAAAAAAAAAAAACAGGGACACATAAAACTTTATTTCGGAACTTCAACAAAAACTTATAAGAATCAGCACATACATTCTTTCATTAGACAAAAATAGGATTATACGTGTTTTTACCACCATTTCAATTTAAAACAGTAACAAATTTTGAACAAAAAAGTTTATTTTTACTCAGAAGTTCAGTGTAGTATGTATGCACGATTTTTATTAGTCTACAAACAGTAGCTCCAGAGAAGAAAGTTATGTGGCTTTGGAAACTTAATAATCCGAATCAAAAAATTACGTCAAATAATGGGGTGGTGAATCTAATAACCCCCAAAAAAGGAAATACGAATACGAGAGTTTCTACTGTGCTTTTTGATTCATCAGTCTCATAAAGGAGTTAATAGGGTTCTAGAAACCACAAAACAACAGAAAGTCAAACAATTCTCGTTATCTAAACTTTGCACCCAAACAAAAAAAGAATAGGATGGAAAATAAAGTAGCAAAGAAAAATTTCCTTTCATGGTTTGTACAACTCGTAGTATAAACTTGATAAATCTAGTCCTAAATTTATAGATATTACAAACCCCAAACAAAAACGGGCGATGATCAGTTCTAGTTCTAGTATTCATTGGGTCTAAAGTAAGTTCTAAATTAACCATCTAGATGGCAATAAAACGAACAAAACACCTCTAGCAAATCTGCAACTTCAGTGGAAGAAATATCAAATGACATCCAAATATAACCCAAAGTTATTCTGACATTTTTATCTGGGTCACCTAGACAATGAAAAGATAAAGGAATTAAATTAGAATAGGGGAAAAAATGAAATGAAAAAGAAGAAAAATGAAATGAAAAAATCGAGAGTGGAATCTTTTATACAATTTCATGCTTAATATTTTTTGACAAATAGTATTTAATCTTATTTTCCGTCCATTCTCTGTTCTCCAAAATAATAATTTCAAATCCCTTAAAGCAAGCTGTGCTTTATTAAAAGATAAAATGGATTTGTAAAACTGTTGCATATAATTAATGTTTGACTATGAACTTTCAAAGATATTTACGTATAACTCAGGTAGTTAGGAAAATGGAAAGAAATTAACTAAATCAAGTGGACAAATAAAATAAAAGTAATACAAAAATAGACTGCCAATTAGTGTGGCACATAGCTTCCTCGCATCCTATCATATATATATTGTTATAATGTTTATTGTGTAAAAACAATTAATAGTTTTAGCGATCTTTAACACTTCATAGCGGTGTTGCTGTTGGTTTTACTGGAAAATAGTATTTGTAAAAAATGCTTGTCTCATTGAATAGATGAAGTTAAATTTTTTTCCCGACCTAAAATTCCAATTTTAAATTTGAAGATCACGTTTACGCGAGCATTGCTCGTGAACGCTTGGACGGATAATGTTGTCCAACGAACTCGTCCTGGGCATTGGTAAAATGAACATGTCTACCAAATTTCATTAAAATCGGTTGACATTTAGGTACTCAAGTTATCGTCGCACGTTTCAAAATTCGCGGACACACAGACAGACAGACACGAGACCAAAAATGTTCCCTGATGTCTGAAACGGATTTCTGTCTTGGAATTTTTAAAATTGGAAACATAAAAGTTTTTCGTTCTCAAAAGTGAACACTATGCTTCCGTTACCATCGGTAAGCTCAAAAGCAATAAAGTAATACGATAAATCTGGGGGCACAGCAGTGCCCCCGCCAAGTCGAGCACAGCCGTACCATCCTTTAATGGAACCAACTAACGGCAATTTGGACCCCCCTCTATTATCCTATTGAAGATACTTAGATTTATAAAATTAATTTTAATTTAATGTTCTCGACAAACTGAGCCAGAAATAAAAAAAAACCATAATAGTTCATAAGATATATGGGCTTAAAGTTTTGTTATTTCGTCACTGACTGACTCACTCTTTCTCGATTTCTTTAGGTATTAATAACTAAATTTACAAATTTGTATACCTTTAATTTTAACAATGACTTGTAAAACAAAAATATTTTTTTATAACATCTTATAGTAAAAGAAATAATGAAAATTAAATGTGCAATTCATCAATTCCAACTATGTTTTCTTTGATTTCCATAATAACGTTCTATAACAATGTAACTATAATAATAATAATTCAAATGTTACGAAATTACTAACTGAATAATAACATTTATCAAGTCTAAAAACGTAAACAAAATAAATTAAAAGAATAGAGAGTTTAAATAAGACGTAAAGTGCAATTCCTCCATATAAACTGGGGTGGAAAGTTAATGTTTTCTTCCTTCAGGAGGAAAACATATTTACTCCAGATAATTTTATTTAGTTCAATTGGAACACCCACCGACGTAGAAGTTACACGAAAGACTAACAAGAACAAAGAAAGATAAAAGACTCAAGAACCATCAAACAAGAACAAAGAAAGAAATACGAAAAATTACTTACAAAAAGAAGTGAAATCCCAATAAAAACACTAGTGTAAAAAAATAAGCCAAGTCTCGCGTAAAAAGTTGTGAGATCAGGTTTAGCCAAGTCTCTCTCTCTCTGTCCGAGTAAGTTCTACTATGTCTAATTTATCCAGTGCAAGTACATGATATATGTCTGTCCCTCTCTCTATTCTCTTTCCCAAATCACTCTACGCATTTAAATGTACAAACATTTTCTGACTTGGCAATACACGCCCCAAAGAGGCTAAAATTAAATGCAGTGTCGTATACAAATTTGTATCCTTGTGCTGCGACGCTCAAATGACAAAATAACATTTAATATTCGCTTTAAATTTGTGGTGTATATTTGCCGAGTCAGAAAATGTTTTTAAATTTAAATGCGTAGAGTGATTTGGGAAAGGGAATAGAGAGAGGGACAGAGATATATCATGTAGGCACTTAGTAGAACTTACTCGGACAGTGGGAGACTTGGCTAAACCTATGATCTCACAACTTTTTACGCCAAACAGCTTATTTTTTCACACTAGAGTTTGTGTTGGGATTAATAATACTATTTTACATACTAATACAGGTAACACTTTGATTTTAAGACTATTGATTGACAATAAATGTTATTATGTAATATCATCCAGATTAGTCAAGAATCCAGCAGTCAAGGTGAGTCAATATAAAAGTTCAATTCGATGCCACGCTAATAAAAGCAATTACTGACTCAGACAATAATTCTGGTCGTTGGAACAAAATGTGTAAGTTGACAAACATTGAAGAATAAAACTAACTATCAGTTAATTCCTACTTTCTAAAAGTGGCCAAAAGCTTTTAGGCTAATCATAATCCTTAATTTTTAACTGGTAGTGCGCAATGCTAGTAGACTGATACTAGGATTAATTAAGACAAATGAAGCTTCTTATTTCTTATAGCTTCTGGGTTTTTGGCTGGGCATTGATAAGTTAATAAGTTAGGGGTTTATCTATTTATTTTAAGATGTCTAATCAATTGAATGATTTCTCAATAGAAATTGAAAAAGAAAAAGTAAAATTTTTTATACTTGCTTAAAATTGTAAAGCTATTCATTGCACGAGGAAATTATTAGATCGCTTATTGTTGAATTTGTTATTCAATTTAAATAATAGAAATTATACATTATACTCTAAGCCAATTAATTTTCTAAAATGAAAGAGATAATGTTACAAAGGGGCTATTCTTGTAAACATTTTACCCAGGTCACTTTAATCTAAGAGAAGCTTTTAAGACTAGTATAACTTTTCGTGATTATAATCTTTGTTGCCAATTAAACAACAACCCTTTATGTTATGAAAACACAACTGAAAAATAATTCAATAAAACAGTTCCTTCTGAAAACTAAGCTTTAACATGTTTAATTTGGCAGGAAACAAAAGGCTTCAATAATTAAGTGCCCTTGTTTGAAGAGCACTTGCTTCTCTTCTTCCTTGTTTTTGGTTTCCCGTAAAAACTGGAGTATCGCTGTAACAACTTGATATCCTCAAGTTAGTCAGCACCGGTAAACAAAACCTTTTGTTAAAACAGAATAATCCAAGTGTTTATTGTTCGTTTACTAAACATCTTTTAAGATTCTTAACTCAACAAATTTGTTTTCTGGAAAATTTGTGAGAACCTAACCAATTTCAATTAGAATTGAAACTTTTGATCAAATTGGATGTTTCAACAGAGATTGAAATAGGAGAAAGGAGAACTATATGAATAGTTTATCACCAATACAATTATTATCCACACTCAATTTAAACATATGGGTGAGGGGGGTACAAACCTATAATAAAAATTATTAAGTAGCTAGATTTAGGTTTAGTACAGCAAGCTAAATCTCAGCAATTTCTAAACCAATAATAATTCAAACAATAAAAAGTTTGTACTGGATGATGAAATCCAGTACAAACCATTTGGACAAGACATGGATTAACCCAGTCCATACGGGGAGGTGTGACTAGGTTATTCTGTCGGAAAACCCTATGATTTTTCAAAAAATTATAAACAACTTGGAGGTGTATTGTGATTTGTGGTACCTTCGAGTCAATTAGGAAAAACAGAAATTATAATTTTTAGAAGAGGTGGCAAAGTTGGTAACTAATCCTAGACATTTAAAGGAAATAAAATAGATATTGTGAATTCTAATAATTATTAAGGTATAACATTCACTTCCAAAATATCTATTTCGGAGCAAATTAAGATTAAAACTAGTTGATAAGGAATCAACACAATATGGAGTAAACATGTAAGTAACTATACCGCTTAATGCGAAGCTACGTGTGTTTGAAGGTGCTAAAATTTAGAGCGGGAAGAAGTATGCGATTTGGAAACCACCAAATTATACACCGAGTATACGATTTGTACGAGTACACTCTCTCGCTTCTCATAAATTATATTGGGAACGTTTTGGAAATAGAAGAAGGGAGACTGCCTTACACACTTGCCTATGAAGATATAAGAGCAAATGGTTTAAGGATTGGACAGAGTTCGGTAAAGAAATGGGTATAGAGCTAAGCAGAGGATGGAGAAATAGAAATTGCTGGGGAAAAGAGATGTTCCAGGCTTTGGAACTGTGGAAGAGAAAGGAGATGGAGAAACAAGAGGAAGAAATCAGGCACTCTTCTTTCTATCCACTTTACTCTGACTTACCTCCAATACCAGTGGAATGGTACATGCCACCAGATACTTCAATCACTAATGTAAAAACCATTTTTAAGCTGAGATGTAGGTTGCTACCACTACCAACCATGGACTAAAGGAAAAGCAAATGCAAAATGTGAGTAAGTGAGTAATGTCATGGTTGAGGATGAGACCATTTACCACCACGCAGCTCTTTGTCCTTATTTAAAGAAAATTCGATTGAAGTATTTGGGAAATCATTTTTTTGTCTTGATCCGGACTCCAGGAGCTTGCTGGTAAAATATTCAGCAATATTTAAAAATTAATTGTTTTTTTCTCTCTCTTATATTAATTAAATGTGATTCAAATTTCCTTTTATAATTTTAAGGTTTAAAATCATTAAATCACTTTTATATGGAGTAAGTTGTAAGAGATAGACTCTCTCCCGGCGAATGCCAGGGATTATTATGATTAGTATTACATAAATAATATACAATTATTTTCCTTAATTTAATAATTCAGACCCCAACCCATTTATTAGAAATCTAAGAAAGGTATTTTAGTACAGAATACTTTGTTCTCTAGGGAATTATTCTCTTTAAAATTGAATATTACCTTGAGAAGCCACATCTTAATGGAGCCCAGAGTGGTAGAAGCGGACTTAGCACTAGTTGGTGTTTTGACTAATCTATGAGTCGCTTCTCCATTACCATTGGTAACGTGGTTGTCGATAACCACCTCTGTCATTGTAGGCATGCTCACTGAGCGATCTGCAACAAACAAAATCAGGATGTTGTTATAACCAATTCAAATAAAAATAATAATATTACTTAGATAATGATATAGTTGTAAGAAAGATTTGGAGGAGGTGAGATCTTCACTGAGAAGATTGGGATCATTACTATAACTTCAGAAGACAAATTTCAAGTGTCTTAAGAAAAGTTGGAGTAATAAAGTGAAGCGTCTTTCTATCAAAAGAAATCTTAATGTCTAAAGCAAGCATTAGACAAATGCAACATTGAAGCATCATAAAAATACCTCTTAGATAATGAAATAATAGTAAGAAAGATTTGGAGGAGGTAAGATCTTTACTGCGAGAAGATTAGGATTATTACTATAACTTCAAAAGACAAATTTGAAGTGTCTTAAGTAAAAGTTGGGGTAAAAAAGTGAAGCGTCTTTCTATCTAAAGCAAGCAATAAACAAATAAATGTAAATTAATAATGCAATAATGAAGTACCATAAGGTATTGTACCTTGGCTGTAAATCATTAATGAAGAAGAAGATAATGTGCGGATTTAAGACAAACATTTTAGGTAATAGCAGAAAAAGCAATTGTTTATATATTTCTTACAATAAGAGATAAAAGAGATTAAGCTGTATGAAGTAGAAAACACTCAGTTTAAATGGTCCGTCTATTTGCACAAATATAGAGAACAAATATCATGGACAAAACCCAAGTAAGAAACGAATTTTCATTCCTTTTACTTGGGTAATTCAAAATATCTGTTGTTAGCACTTGTATTTATTTGACTTTTATTATTATTATTATTTATGACTTGTATATATCAATACTAGTCATCACTAGTATTAGTGGCTATGTTATCTATTATCACGTAGGCCTAGCCATTAACTAAAATGCCTAAATAGTTTTGTTTCCAAAGCCTTTTAGGAATAACATCAGTGCTATATTATACACATCATTCATTTCATTACTAAGAATATAATACTCTCCAAATCTTAGTTTGGAGCCTACCTATACAGGGTGGTCCAAAAGTCTCCCCCCCCCCCCCCCCTCTTAACTTTTGAACGGTTTGAGATTAATTAATGAAACTTGGGGGATCTCTACCATGCAAAGGGAAGTTTATTTTCATGCAATCGCCCACTAGAAGCAACCACCCACTTTGCCCCCAGGCCACCCAACTTCAAAATTTCAAATTGGAATGTATATTTTTGATAGCATATTTGGATTCTATGGTGAAAAATAATAAACTTTTACTTTGATTTATTTTTTCTGTCTCCAATATTTTGCCCCCTACAGGGGGGCAAAGATAGCTTAATAACACTTAGATCGTTATAAAATCTAAACGGTTAGAAATAAAGCAATGAAACTTGGAGGATCTGTACCATGTAAAGGGAAGTGTGTATTCATCCACTCGCTAACTAGGGGCAACCACCATTTTGCCCTCAGGCGCTGAAATTATACCATTTTTATACCTTTGCCGCCCTATAGGGGGAAAAATATTCGAGATAAAAAAAAAAGTTTGAAGTAAAATATTTTTATTTTTCGCCGTAGAATCTAAATCTGTTATTAAAAATATACACTCTAGGTTAAAATTTTGAAGTTAAGTGGCCTGGGGGCAAAATGGGTGGTTGCCCCTAGTTAGCGATTGCATGAAAACACACTTCCCTTTACATGGTCCGGATCCCCTAAGTTTCATTAATTTATCTCTAACCTTTTAGATTTTACAACGTATTATCGGAAGGGTTATTTTGCTATCTTTGCCTCCTATTGGGGGCAAAATATTGGAAATAGAAAAAAAAGTTACAAGTAAAAGTTCATTATTTTTCACCGTAGAATCCGAATATGCTATCAAAAATATACACTCCTATTTGAAATTTTGAAGTTGGGTGGCCTGGGGGCAAAGTGGGTGGTTGCCCCTAGTGGGCAATTGCATGAAAACAAACTTCCCTTTGCTTGCTAGAGATCCCCCAAGTTTCATTAATTAATCTCAAACCGTTCAAAAGTTAAGAGGGGGGGGGGGGAGACTTTTGGACCACCCTGTATAACGAATTAGACTGGGAAGTCATTGAACAATGAACAATCATCAAGCATGATGGTGCATTAATTTAATTACCTGCCTCTTCTCTCAATACGGTACTTGCACTAATAAAAATGTATTAACTCTAGTTTAAAGAGATTAGTGTGAGGATTAAGAACCCCAATTTGAAATTAAATCGGTCGACAATTGCGGACGCCATAAGAGCTCAAAGTCAACAAATTTTTTAAAAATATAAAATTTAGCTTCATTTAAGGTAAAACCGATGGAGATACGGCAAAATGTCATAGGACCAAAGTTGTAGATTTTTTAAAATCAGTTACGGCTGGTGCAATCTGCTTTTCGATACGACTTACCGTTTAGCCGCAATAAGCTTCCAAAATAACTTTAAAGTTGCGTCCGCCATTTAATTTTTTTACTTTAATTTTATATATATATAGATATATCCATATTTTATTCGAAAGAATATATCGCTATTAGTCGTGAGAGGAAAACCCTTCCTGCCCTGCATGCGAAAAAAGTCGCTGCCCAAGCCCAGCAATAGAAAGAAACGAGTTCTTCAGATCATTCAAAAGCTACCAATTATAAATTGATTTGACCATATAGCGAAGTTTTAATTTGTTGATTGGAGCTGGCTTAGATAAATAACTGAGAGCAAGTATTCCGGGGATTAGGAATTCATAAAAGCTTAAACAAAGTCTAATTTGGAAGATCTAGATTGATCGCATAAATTATTCATGTTCAAACAAATCTTGCAATTACGAGAATGGTTGGATTCGTCAAAAAACGTTTTTTCTAAACTCTTTAATTCTTTAGGGTATGCGAGAAAAATGTACTTGGCAAAACCATGTTGTTAAGGCCGAATTATAAAAAGCAACTCGAAATTAGTTAAATATATTCAGTGATAGCTGCAGGAGAAATAAAAAGTTTTTTATCCTAGCTTTCTTATTTTTTAAAAATAAAGTTTTTTAAAAAAAGAAAAAAAACTGCAATGAGTTATCAAAATAACTTGTTTTTCTACCACCTAAACTACGAATATACAAAGATTGGTTTGGAGTTTGGAGCAATGCATTTCTTGCTTTCTCTATAAATAATACTTATACAACTCCAGTGCACCGTACTGTATAAATATGAGCGGATCGAGTCCACAGCCAAATAAAGCAATTTGTCATAACCAGACAACCGAAAAATTTGAAAAAATATTAGGTCACAATTCTTAACATATTTATAGGTTTTTTTTCTCTTTTTAAAAAAAATCAATGATTTAAATGTTTTGTTTTCCTTTGAAAAAATAACATCATTTATAAATCGAAATAAACGCCACCACCTTGATCGAATTCTTTCAAATATAAAGACTATAAATATTGTGATCAAAGTGGCGAGTAAGATTACATAATTCTCTGTATTTTATCCCTGGTGTCAAATATATTTTAATTTTAAGCCCGATAAAATGAATCGACACAGTGGAGCCCCAGGTGCAATAACCTGAAACAGCTGTTATAAATTACTATTTCTTATAGTTACCACAACTCTTTTAGCAATTAAAAAGTCAGCCTTCTATCTAATGAAGTGGGGTATTTACCTAATAATGTCTTATAAAAGTTGTATATTACCCACAGTAAAATTGTTAAAATAGATGATTGTACAATTTATAATGTTTCATTCGATTTTTTTAATACTTCAGCAACACTGATTTTGATGTTTGAGTTCCCACACTCATATTGATTTAGAATATTTTCACGTGAAAAAAAACAACTGTAAGCTCGATAACCAAGTTTTTCTTGACCTCTTGGGGAGAAAAACAATAAAACGAAACAGAAGTGGAGTCGATCACCTGAGGAAAGTCGTGAGATTAATAATCGATTGGAACGTATTACATTAAGCCTTTAATAATTATACAAGGCGATTTTTCTCAATACTCGCTGGTGAAATTTTTAGTAGACAATACACATTGAAAATTCTTATTAACTGATAAAGGATGATTCACGCTACACCGAGCCGGGGCCGTGCCGTGCCGGGCACGAGGCTCGCTGAAAAAATGTTGGATAGATTTTAAATGAAGCAATGCACAGTACACCGGGCACGACACGAGTCATGACCGAGCCTCGTCCGAGGCTCGGTGGCGAAACGTTGGGGTACATTGTTTTCACGTGCCCGGCTCGTCCCCGCCTCGGCCCCGCCTCGTTGAGGGATGATCCACGCTACAACGAGCCCGGGCCGTGCCGGGACTGAGCCCTCCCACCCTCGTTCAAACGTTCAATAGGTGAAATAGGTTTCTGAAATCTAGAAATCTTCTTTGTAAGGCAAGGTTTTAATTTCTTCAGCAAAACATTAAAACATTCCTTGGACATTCTAAAGTAGCCAAAAAATTTACTTTCATCGCCCACTAATTCTTTATAAAGAGTAAAAAATTCTCCTTCAAATTTTCGCTTTTTCCAAGCTTGATGAACGCCCACCTTCTTGCTTTTCTGCATACCTAACATTTCACCCTAATCATCCTCTTCAAGCGCGATAGCAATAGCTGCTAACTCAAACTCGGAAAAACGAAACATTAAAAAATTCGCTATTAAACACAGACAGTTGAAATATGAACAAATATGAGGCACAGGCACTAGATATGAAATGAACACGGGTCGCCTAGTAGAGGACAGAACGTCCCAGCCCGGCTCGTCCCCGGCCCGTGCCCGCCTCGTTCACAACTCGGTGTAGCATGCATGTGAAGGCTCGGACGGAGCACGGTGGGAGGGCTCGTGCCCGGCACGGCACGGCCCCGGCTCGGTGTAGCGTGAATCATCCTTAACTCAACACAAGCGCCGGAGTGAGTAAATATGGCGAATTTATCGCTACTCGCTGACATGTTTATAAGATGTGTGTAATTACAGCGCAGATGGCCTAATAGTAACTCACACGCTCGCTAATTTACTCACTAAGGATAAGAAGTAGCTGTAGTAAACTCGTCCCCGTGTGATTGAGACTTGAAAGATAGTTTGCTTACGAAGTCGACCAAAAAGACTTTAATTATTTAAAAACAACAATCATTTTTAAAAAACAATAAATCAAATAAGTAAAATTAAGTAGCTAATTTACTGAGTATCTGTTTATTACTACGTTTATTAGCTTGCTTTTTTGTTTGTTTGTTTGTCCGGAACAAATCTGGCAATCGATTCCTAACTAACTTCTCGAATAGCTAGACATTTGAAACTTTTAGCATAGCTCAGAACACAATGAAAATGCATTATTTTAATACTTTTAGCCATCCTTCAGCAGAATTTAATTGGTTTTTAGCAAATTTTGCTGTATGGAAAGTTAGTTCAGAAAAAATCCGCAAGTTATTTTTTTTGTTTTGCCATGTCCCATATTCACGCAATCTCCATTTTCACGGGTTTCAAATTTGTGATTTCTATAAATAGAGATAAACATTGAATGACAGCAAAACAGAAAATATATCGATTATATTATTTATATTATTTCAAATATATCGATTGCACGGTTTAGATTTGGTGTTGGAGAGATCCGTTGTACAAAGATTAATCCTTATATAGGTTTAAGATCAGCTCTCTAGATGGTTGTCATAAATTCAGAACTATTTTTTTTTTTTTTTCACTAACATTATATATTATATTATATAACAATAACAATTATATTATCAACATTACATACGATTCAATAGAAAATTCAAAAACGTAGTGTATAAAAAGTTCTTTTTATCTTTAAATTATTTTTTCTTCTGAACAGAAATGTACATCAATACTCGTCCGTCTTATAAAGTAGAATGAAACATCTGTTTTAGTTTAGTATTTGAAGGTTAAGACCTCAGTTGTTATGCAAGGTTGTAAAACTAAGGTTATAAACAGAGTTTCCTTTTTTCTAAATTTGACAAACCAACACCTGGTGCCAAAACGTTTTAAATTGAACGGTTAAAATAAATCCCATTGTTTACCCTGAGCTTTTAGACAAATCAGGTGAAAAAATTTGGCATACTCGAAACTGACTTGTAATTTACGGGAAATATGCTTTATTAAAATAGAAAGAAACTATTGACGGCAATAACTACAATAGTTAAACTTATGATGCAGTCATTAAAAAAACTATTGTAAGAGTAATAGTTTTATTGATCTTCAAGTGTTTTTTTCCAGAAAATCATAGAAATTAGTTTTTAAAAGGAAATTATACAAATATTTTTACAGAGTTTTGCTGTTTGTAAAAAAATAAAATCATTTTATACAGACATTCATACGATAATACTTGTTTGTTTTTAGTCACTATATAGTTATTTACATAAACAAGAAAAAATTGTATTAAGTACTATCATAACCTATAGTTGAAAAAGTCTGATGCATATTGAATACATCCAACGCCTTAAAGAAACGTCTGGTATTTCTTTCGATGTTTGTAGGCGATCTGATTTGAATTAAAAGGCAGAAGTGTGAATAAGACTGAACTGAAAATAAAACCAAAATGATGGTTACAAAATCAAACAAATTGAATTAAAAAGACAGTTCATTAGGACGCAGGGCAGGACAGTTTTTGTAAACCACATTAAATATACGAGACAGCGTGTATTGAGTCGCAGAGCAGTGCGCCCGACAGTTGTGGATCTGAAACGGGACACGCTTCGCTCGTGTGTGTCTTTTTTTTAAATATTGTTCTTAAAAAAATTCATCTACTCTGGTAAGGGGGAGTTAAACACAACACGGCCCCTGTGTTAGTTTTTAGTTTGTAAAAATGCCCCACAAATCCAATATGCGTTCCCTAACTGTTAGGTTTCCCTGAATGTTTTTAATAAAGTGCGAATTATAGTTCAAACCCGTTCCATCCTAACATGATTTTATTACAGTACAATGATAGCGCATGCGAATAAAACCTGTCCTAAACGATAGAATCATCAGTGGCAAAAAACCAAAAAACTAGCTAAAAATATAAACATAACCTATTCAGTTAAACCTTCCATTCCATCAAAAAGAATACGAGCTGTTTATACAGTTCAATTTGATGTCTCCATAGAGCCATTCAATCAAACTGCTTAAAAATTTGAATTAGTTCAGCTTCTTTTCCATCGGCAATTGCAATGAGCAATTTCCTTGAATTCATGTTTCAATTTCATTGATTCAGTTATGTTTAAATTAATTGATTCAGTCATGTTTCAATTTCATTGATTCAATCGTGTTTCAATCATTTTAGCAATGAAAAAACATTTCGAAGATGAATCTCGCACCTTCAACGTCCTGAGCTTTTAACTTTTAAATGGCTTGGTCAATTATGCTGGTAAAAGAACGCGTAGGATTTGTTAAATTGTCCGTAGTAATTGCCCCTTTGTGTTTGTGTGTACTGACAGCGCATACTTGGTAACTTATTACATATATTGCTTGGAGCGGAAGTGAAAATGGATTGAAATAGAAATTATGAACGATTTAATACATCTGGTAACGATGTGAAACCTGAAAATGATCAGAAAGAACAACAAAATAACACGTAAATAGTCCAAAGAAAAATGGAGAAGAATATACTAAGATTAACCTGGAGAAGAAAAGAAACAATTTAAGAAAAATAATACCAAATGAAAATGAAATTGAGCGGAACTATTGCTAAGAGGGAACAACCACATAACAGTTTGATTTAACCCTTTAATAGTGTATTCAATAGTAGAAATGAATTATACTATAAGAAATAAAGAATGATACATTTGATGTCATCTTGCAATCTTAACTGTTTTTCTACATCGTATCATATTATTTAACACTATATATGTATATTTTTACTCAATACATAATTTAACAAAAGATGAATGTATTTGAGTGCATTCTAGTATAACAGATACAACAACAAAATATATTGTATGCATCTGAAAAATATATAATATGCATTACATAATAATATATTGTATTTAGGTATACAGAGCATTAGGTATCATTTTATAGAGTATGGCTGTATAATATCTATATATTACCTGATGGTTTCTACTTTATTTCTATTATATTTTATCTAATGGCTAGATTAAAATAGCTTCCACGATAGTTTCAAACTATATATTTTATTATTATTATGATATATTATATAACCTGGTTTCAAATGTATAGATGCACAAGAACATATTTAAAATAAATGTAGCGGAATCACGGACATGTATACATGCATGCATACATGTGTAAGGCTAATATATTATAACAATAATCGTTTTCTTTATAAAACTCACAATTCCCTTTTGCAGTTTTTAATTGTTTAGCAGTTACCAAACTAGTAGTGTACAGTGAAAGAGGAGGAAAAAAATACATTTATTGTTTATGAAAGAACAAAAATATTCCCCTTAAAACATTTTTGCTTCGGAGCTTACCGAAGGTAACGGAAGTCTGTCGGTCTGTCGTTCAATTTTTGCGAACCAACATATCTTAAAAACTACACGTCCAATTTTAATAAAATTTAAGTGGTAGGTCATAATTAGACCATTGTTGGTCCCATATAAGTTTCAACCTTCTGCGCCTATTTGTTTCTCTTCCACATGCGCACAAACATACATTTATTTACACCTATTGCTTTAAAAGTACTTATCTGATTTGAATGAAACTTTTATAAATCATCGAAAGTAACCCGCAGATAGCCCAAGATTAATTTGAACCGGCTGCGCTCTTTAATTTTTGCTAAATTGATACATACTTTAATTCGTGTAAAAAATCAAAACAATCTTGACAGATTAGAAAAACGGGTGAAACAATTAAACCAATTAGACAATAAGGCCGGGCGCACATTGAGACGCAGGTGACGCAGGGCGGGGCAGTACCGTGTGGGGCAGTTTTTGTAAACCGAAGAAATATACGAGACCGCGCGAATTGAGACGCAGAGCAGGGCAGTGCAGTACTGTGCTATACAAGGCCTGCCCCACACTTGTGGATCTGACACAGAAACTGCATGGCATGTTTTGTTCGTTCGTATCGTTGCCAGTTCCAAACCTCGTAAGTTCCACTAGGGCACTTTACTAAAAGGTTGAAAAAACAAATTAAATTGAATAGTTCATATTTTTCTGTAGTTTTGTCGATTTGAAACTGTTTCCTCTAAGTTAAAAATACATAGAGACAATTTTAGGAAATAAAAACAAAAGATTCGAATTTTCGACACGTTGGTTTGGTACTGTTGGAGACGAAATGACCAACATAGAAAAATTGGGATATTTTCTTTAAAATAGGATATTCCATGTGAATTATTATTATTATTTTTTTTTTTTTTATCGCTGGATTCGGAGGAATCTTATTCATCTCCTTCCTGGCAGCCCAATATATTGCAGCCTTGCTGGACCATTTGTCGCTGCTGCTTTGTTGTCTGTATTTTTAAGGCTTCACAGGAGTAACAATTTTATTTTTTTTAAAAAGTAACCACAAGAATTAATCAAATTTATAATATTTTGGCACGTCGCTATTTGGCGCTAGTAGATTAAAATTTCAAATAGAAAAAAAATATAAATAAATTTAACGTTCATTTTTATTCCTGAAGTTAACAAAACCTAATAGCATCTTAATGTTATTTATGGAAGTGGCCATTTTTGATTTGGCCAGTAATACAATTTCTGTAATTCTTCCCACTATTTTAATAGAACTTGAAATGACATTGTTTTTCTATTGAGCTTTAACAAATGAATTAAAAATGTACTTTTTACGTTCGTGCTTATAGATGCATAGATATTAAGTGTAAAATAGATATATTATATGTGTTTTTCCCTCCGTCTTCCGGATGATCCCGCAAAATTAGAATTAAGCTTTTCTTATACCTTTTATCAGACAAATGAACTGTACTAAAAGTAATATTTCAAATTTTTAATTAAATGCATTTTTTTCTTGTTTTCCTATTTTATCCCTCTCATAGTTTGTTGTTAGTACAAAAAGTGTACATAACAACATTTACTGTAGTTTTAAAGAGCTTGCAAACGATATGCATCATGAAGGGAATATACTATTTTGACTTTTGTACCCCGTACCTCCGCCATCTTTTTCTCATGTGCCCCAAGTGATTCATGGAAAATAAAGTATTCACGACTGGTGACACGAAGTATTCACGACTGGACTGGTGTAATCAAGCATAATGTCGACTAAGATCAACGTGATTTTTTTAACTAGTGTTCTTTTTTGTTTTATATCTGTGAATTGAGTTCATTTATTTGTTTTTACTTTCTCATACAAAGAGAAAGTATTGTGATGGCGCGAAAATTCGATTTTGAGATTTTGATGGATTTACATGTTTTGAGGTCCCCTGAGCCCAAAAAAGTGTTTTTTGGGGGCACTACCCCCCAAAAACTCTGAAAAAACGTGAAATAAATTATTTCTTGAAAATGATTCCGACGATTTTTATTAAAAAATTCTAAAATATGGTCCATTTAAATACGAGTCTAAGTTATAAGCCGTTTCCCCGGGAAGAAGCTAGTTCCTGAGAAAATAGCTTAAAACGTGGACGGAGAGAGGCCGGGTTCGATTCCCCGCCCAGGAGAAGTTATTTTTATGATAAATTTTGATGAAATGTTCAATAATAATTAAATGTACATACGAAAACTAATAAATGGTAAACACTGGACTAAGTAATTATAAACTCGTATATGAGAAAGATTGTCTGAGTTGTCTCGGACCGATTTTTTGTTTTTGCATTATCGCTTGGGGAAGCGCTGCCGGTACTACTTTATAATCAGTATAACCACCGTTCAGAAAGCAATAATCAAAACAATCTAAAAAAAAGGCCTCGTCGTTACCTTTTTGAAATGTGTTCTAAAGATATTACTGTGCTACCGATAAATCTTATATTTAATAAAGCAGTTTTATTGCAATTTTTTTTTTTTAAAAAAAGGTAAAAACACAATTAACCATAATTATTTAACGCGTTTAAAAACATTAAATAAAGTTATGAATAAGTTTCATGTTTTAATATATATATATAAAAAAAAGACACGCTACGTACCACGTATCAAAACATTACAACTAACTTCCGCACTGTCTTAAAAATATCATACCATTTCACACATTGAAACGCAAACTAAAAACATACCTATATCAACTTTGATTTAATAATAACAATAATAAAATAGTGCGGGTGACGCATATCACACAGAAAAAATCTAATATTAGTAGATTCATCAGCCATGTTGCATCTAGTCCGCCGCGAACTCTATGGAAAATACAACTTCAAATCTGTCCTTTTGGCGCTAAAAACGCAATATTGGTGGTAAAAAGCACAGTAGTCATAAAAAGTCATATATATTTTTTGTTAATCTACTCTTCAGTAGATTCTTTCATTTGATAGCCATCTCTTAAAAAAAATAAACATTTTGCCTCACTGCGCATGTCCGCATGTGTGCACATAAAATTAAAAATTAAAAAATCCGGCCCGATAATATCATCGCCTCACTATAAGGTATTAGCATGAATCATTTCATAATTTTAGGACTAGCCCAAATAGGGTAAAACGGCGGGGGGGGGGGGGGGGGTGGCAGTTTTTTCGGATGAAATTTTGGCGCTAAAAACGCAATATTGGCAGTAAAATGCACAGTAGTCATACAAAGACGTATATACTTATTTGTATTCTACTCTTTAGTAGCTTTCATTTGATACCCATCTCAAAAATTAAAAAAATATAAAAATTTTAGGTTTGCACATGTTTGCGCATTACGCATGCGCATATTAAAGGTGAACCTTCTCTATATTTTTCCTATGTTAAAAGTTACGCCAGTATACGAACCAAAGTACGACGGACAGACGGACACATGACCCTCGGCATAAGGGATTCGAGAAATGATCTACGAAACACTAATAACTAAATAAATAATATTATCGTTTGATTATTTTACATATTAAACTTACAAATATCATCAAAATTAATCAACTAATCTTTGGAGATGCAGTTTTATCGAAAATAAAAAGAATCAATGGAAGAAAAATTGATTGAATTAGTGCACAACCACCAGGTGGTATACGATACTAGCCAGGGGGTGCACCTGAAAACCAAGGTCAAAGAAGAAATTTGGATGAAAAATGCGAAGGAGCTGAACATGATAAAGATAAAGTGGATGTACGTCAAAATAAGAACCTCTTGTTGGTGTAAACTCTCCTTGAGATTCTCTTTTCCCCTTATATTCACTCCTCCACAACTTTAATTTTCTTGACTTTTGATAAAGTAATATTAATGAATCCAACTCGGCATCCGAATCTGACTCCGAGCTCAAATTAAGAAATCCCGCCATAATATACTATATTGATTTCGACTAAACGCTCACAACTGCCCCTGCCTTCGAAAAACTGTCCCAAAAAACTGCGCTCCAATATGCTCTAAAAACTGTTCCAGGCAGTTTTTTTTTCGACCTGCCCCGATACTGCCCTGCTCTGCGTGAGCTGCGCGACATTGCTCAATGTGCGCCTTAGCTAATGGCTTGTAAAAGCATAAAATCAATAAAGTACGTGGATAGGATGTGAGGAAGCTATGTGCCACACCAATTGGCAGTCTATTTTAAGGAATTTTCACACATATTTTGCGGGAACAAAATTTTACCTCCTCCTTAATCTTAAAAACAAAAGACCACGAATTGGGCTTATTCATTACCTCTACTTAGACAGGAGAAAATAACTTTTATCTCCAGTAGGGAAAAAAAGTTATGATTTTGAATTAGTTTAGAGGGACTAAAACAGGTCTTTTCATCCCTGACTCAAAAAGTAGGGAGAAAAAGTAAAAGTAGGGCGAAAAAGTAAAGTAGGGCAAAAAAGTAAAGATTGCAACTTAATTATTTCACAAATAGTAGAAAATGTATAGCTAATGTAATGAAGTTGTTGAAATCAGGTTGGCGGCACTGCGCTTTTTTGACCATGTTTATCTTTGTTTACGGCATTATAACCTGCATCTAAATAACCTTCTATTTGAGTTTAATTCCAATTCTTATTTGTTTTTAAAATTGAATCTCTTATATCTGCTATTAAAAGTTCTAATAATTATTGTTATTTATTAAAATAATAAATAAAAACTGTGCTATGGACGAAAATGTGTATTTCCTTCCTACTGGAGATAAAATATTGTATGTACCTCGTGAGTAAAGTGCCATTATTCCCCTCGCGATAATTATCTCCCTCGGCTGCGCCTCGGGAGCTAATTAATGTTATTCCCTCGGCTGCGCCTCGGGAATATAAGAGTCTAATTCCCTCGGCTTCGCCTCGGGATTTAGGGACCATGGTTCCTTCGGCTTCGCCTCAAGAACCAACTTTTTTCGCTCAGGGAATAATGGCTTACTTTACTCCCTAGGTGCATAAATAACTATTTCGCTCTGGCTTAGTGGTTATTTTGAGGCCTTAGCAAAGAGGATATTTGTATATCTTCATAATATTTGTAGTCCTCTTTTCCTCTTATATTCTTTCTAGCACCATCCATAATCATCTGTTTCATCATCACCCATGAAAACCTATCCATTATTATTAGAATACATTAGATTAATACAAATTTTTTAGTGATCAATTCAAACGACTAGTGCTCAAGGTAGCTGTACAATTTAATTAATTGGGTTATATTACCAGGCAGGTAATATTGTAGGTTTATATTACCAGTCAGGTAATATTGTAGGTTTATATTACCAGGTAGGTAATATTGTAGGTTTATATTACCATAATGTAATACGGCTTTTAGCAGTGAACATTAAAATACGAAAAACACAAGTATGATTTCAAACACATCATCATAATTATACCATTGATGATTATGGTGAATTTTCTTTTGTTTAAAACAAAAACAGAGCTGGTTAAGAGAAATCATTACGCCCAGAGCAATGTTGGTGTTAAAACAGTCCAATAATCACGAAAAAGTCACGAAGAAAACATTTTTCATGTAATTTCGGTTGGCCTGTCCAAATAATAAAATTAAATTGAAACAAATATGATTTATCTTTTAATCAATCAAGTGTTTACAAGAAAGGCCGCAATAAGAAAAAGGATAGGAATTACATAAATAAAGATAATCTATTAACCTTTTCTTAAATTTGGTTGTGAATTATCTTTCTCCTGACTAAGGTAGAAAAAATAAAGCTACTGACAGGTAGTTTATATTTGAGGGAATAGTGTTCAATAATGATTAGTATAGAAATGTTATAAGGAAAGCGGAGACAGCACTTGTTACTTCTAGGACCAGTTCCTGCAGATGCATGACAACTGTCATGTATTAATTTCTTTCTTAATTCTAACTCAGATATGATATTTAGGAATGTAGTTGGCAAGTCCAAGGTAGATTAATTAAGAAACATTTCTGTACGATGGACAGGAACATATCAACACTTGAGAAAATGCTTGGCACGATGGGTTAAGCACATAAGAATAAGGAGAGAGGGGCTACCCTCGAAAATCCTAGAAGCAAGGGGTAATTGTAATCTATAGTTATGTTATATTATAATTGTGATTCTAATTCACCGAAATCTCTTTTTATAGAAATAGATTTCTTAATTTTTTTTATTTTTACTAATTCCTTTTTAAAAAGATATAGCTCATTCTGTCAACAATTAGTTCAAAATCTAGCGTGCTCTAGGGATGTTAATACAAATGGTTGTTTCAAATAACCTTGGTCAATAATAATACTCACAATAAGTCACAAAACCTGTATTAATAATATTAAGATATTATCAGAATGTAAACAAAATTCATGTAAGCCCTTTTTCTACTAGGATGAATCTTTTTCCGCTAACTCCATGAACTGTTATTGCTTCTTATCTGTTCCTTTATAAATTTATCAAAACAATTACACCACAATTTTTCAGGAAAAGCTCTATTATCTCAAGTCCATTTCGCTAAAAGTAAAAATAATTTAACAAGCGTAGTGAGATCTTCATTTTTTAGAATTGGGATTTCAAAAGTTTGTTCGTCTAAAAATAACTAGCGTATAAATTGATCGATTTAAACGAAATAATGGGCAGACAGTTGCATGTCTGCAGGTGTGGAAATTTTTACATTTAACATTTTCAAGATGGCCAATATGGTGGAAGACTAAAAAAATGTTTTTAATCAGCATGGCATGTTATAAATCGTTTTAAAGATCTTGATGAATAGGAAATGATTAAGTAACTAATAGTACAATATTTTTACTTTTTGCCGGCATTGTGAAAACAATTTTAATTTTTTTTTTTTTAAAACCTCATGGCCAAAATGAGGGTGTTAAAAGAAAAGTTTATGCTTATATAGCATGTTTTAATGATATATAAGCATAATTTTAAAGCTCTTTCAGGTATATTGACATTAATAAGTTTTCCCCAAAAATGTTTCTGGTATAGCCATATTGAAAACAAATAAGAGCGCAATTCTACGCGAGTTCTTTATAAGCCGCATCAATAGTATAAGAATAAACAGGTCTAGTGTGTGCAAGTCAGCACACAGCGAGGGTCCGTAGGCAACACAGTATTATATTATTTATATTATAACACTATTATTATATTATATTATAACACAGTATTATATTATTATATTATACAGGACTACCTATTGATGGTGCTTCTTAAAATGCTAAAAAGCCTACTTTAAACTATCCCATGGGTCTGATATTCTCAAAACACATAAACAAATTTCTGATAAAGTATTTTTTTTGACAGAACCGGACTATAAACATAAATACATCGAAAAGGGCATAATTATAAAAAAACAAATTTTGTCATTAAAAGAAAAATCGAAAAGTGGAAAAATTTCTAAAAAGTGGTATCTTTACTTTTAGTTGAAGAATGTTTAAGAATTTTTTCAGATTTTTGGCACTTTTTCATAAGCGAGATAGAGGGGGGGGGGGGGGCACTTTTCACACCAACTTCCAACTTACGCTCGCCCTATTAAAGCTTATAACCAACATAAATATTAGGTATATATAATGAGCTCGACGTACCCTTTCATATGATACACCACACAGTCTCGAAAATAAAATATTAACCATTAACCCTAGAATGACAACGGGGGTCTGTATGACCCCAAGTAAAAGAGCTTAAGCGCAGATCTTATTTCTGTGAATCACAGATGTTTTTTTTTCCTTGTCTAAATACTCTTTACCTTCCTGCCCCCCTATTTCACCAATCAAAGGTATCAGTTTCTGTATAATCTTTGAACAGTGAGCATGTCAAGTGCTTCTGGGGTCTAGCTGACCCCACGGTGTAGTTACCCACCAACTTTTTTCAGCCAACACTAATTTATTATTGCTCTAATCAACCCTCCATAAAGATGATTCTATCGATCCTGATACTGGCAACCCTGAAATCATCATAAGCTATAATAAAACAAAATGTGGGACAGATTTGTTTGACCCGCAGGTGGCCTCAGCGGTTTTTCTTTGGTATATGCTTGATCAGGCAGGTGTCAACGCTGCAATTCTTCATTGTATGGCCAACTGGCAAAAGAAACTACCGCGGAAGGATTTTATATTTGAATTAGGCTTCTCCCTAGTCAAACCATGAAGGAAAGGATTAAAAGACAAGAATGCTATGCAGTGATTGCCATGGTGCTATTTGTGGTGAGCATCGGTCCTACAAATGCTTAGAATGCTAAAAGCTTCTCTAAAGACATTTTGTGTAATTTTGTGATTTTTTTGTCTTTTAAGTTTCTTTTTATAAAAAGAATAGTAGGAAATTTGTTAGCTTGCCATTTTTATGCTAGATTTTAATTTTTAAAACCAGCTTTGTTAAAACAAAAAGTTACTTTTTTTCATACCTTCCTTCATTATTAGCATTAGTTTATAAGTCAATACAATTTTTTAAATTTTATTTTTCTTTCTTCTGTTCATTGTACTGGCCCTGTAGATTGAAATTAATATTTTTATATTATAATAATATTTCAAGCGTTTCAGAATAGAGCGGAAAACCTAGGTGGGGTCAAATAGACTCCACGGTGTCTGATTAGAATGTGGAAATAACGGTGTCATTCTAGGGTTAAGTTTTTTTGAAAAATAATTTTCTTAAGTTGTTACATTTTTAAAATGTGTGGGTAGGTACTATACAAATATATGCCAAATTTAAAGTGATCGGACAAAAGGTGTAGCTGTCAGAGCAGGCGACAGACGGACGGACAATATAAGGATCCTTGGTTTTGCCTTACGGACCCTAAAAATTGAAAATAAGTATAAGGTACATCTTAAAATTAAGAATGCATAGGAATGTAATTAAAGCATTTCTGGGTTCTCACAGAGACTGAATCATTATTATTAGGTATTAATCCAGCATTAAATCCTGAAATCGGCGTTCACCTTCGTACTGCATTCTAGACTAGTTACCCTTTAGTCTTTCAGTACATATCAACGAATAACTTCTTTGATTTCAATATAATATAAGGATCAATTACTAGAAATATCGAATGTATAGTGGAAAAAGTCGGAGTAATAGAGGCTGTTTTTTTATCCCACACTCGGGAGTCCTGAACCTACGATATAATAACCAGGTGACCTTCACGTAACTGACCGACGCCGGCTATTATTAATCAGATCTGACAGCCGCAAGTCGCTCCGTTATAATAACACAAGATAATCATTCACTTTCTGCTTCTATTACATCATCTAAGTTTATAAACTTGGAGTTTAGAGCTCTTCGCTATCATTCATTCGCAAAATAAACATTGTTCAAACAAGTACCAACCGATTCAATTTATCTTACCTGCAACAATACCATCAACTTTATCTCTCTTGTTACCACAACATTTAAACTTAACTCGAATTATTAAAAAAATATGATAAATTAATAAAACAAAAAAGTATGAAATCTACAACAACCATAATTGATATTTCTAATTCTATTATAGTAAATGTTCATAATAATATTCGGTTATCTTGCGGCATTAAATTTAAAATGTGACCTACAAAAGATCAAAAATGCCTTAGTTTGGCCAAATACTACAATTTATTACATACAATAAATCTGAAATACTTTAAATTTTATATAGAAGTAGAATTATAAGACAATGGTTAGAAAAATTATAAGATCTATAAGAATTTATAAGTAAGAATTATTATAATCAAAGATGATGTAAAAATATTTGCTTCATTATTTTTTCTACGCGAATTCTTAATGTGTCTCATCACTCGTTAGGGACTTATCAATATTTAGACTATACGCACTTACATAGACAATATTTGTTTCATTATTTTTTCATCATCTTTGAACAATCGATGAAACAAATCGATAGCATTGGTAGTAATGTAATATATGTATAATGTAATTGAATACAAGTGCGTAAAGAATCACTTTCCACGCATCTAAACAGAGATACAATGTTTATATTTCGTATCAGTCGTAGATAAAATTATTTATAACATGCCATATTTATACATTTGACACTCATTTAGCCATATGTATGTTTTCAAAATGCCAGTATTTTTTTTTTTTTTTTTTTTTTTTTGTTATAACAGCAACATATATATTCTTTTTCTTTTCCTATACTCTTCAAGACCCGAACGGCTAATAACATGTCATGCTACAAACTTTTTTTTTAATGGACAGGCATATTGGCTGCCATCATGAGAATATTGAGGATGAAATTTCCAAAAACTATATAGTTGTCACGGATAGTGAGATGCACCTGTGTGCCAAATTTCGTTTAAATTGGTCAATTTTTACGTTAGTTCTCTTTATCAATAAAAGTCCCTTGAAATGAATAAACAAACAAACTTTTAAAATCTTTTTTTTTTAGTTTTTCAATTATAACTCTTTACTTATGTCCTGAAAAAAAGTGTTCGTATCTTTTTGTTATCCTCCCTCCCAGTCAGATTTTTTTGGGTATATTCTACCTATGGAAGTACAAATAACCACCACTAACCAAAACTACTAACCACTAGTAACCAATACTAACCACCACAAACCAACAATAAACGCTACTAGACATAACTAAGTAAAACACGGGTTAGCCGAGGTTAGTAATAGTTAGAGATGGTTACTTTACAGATAAAGTGATTAATTTTGGTTAATGATGGTTAGCTGAAGCGAGCGTAGCGAGCTTCCTAAATTTCACGAAATATGCTCCGTGTCTGTGTGATATTTTGACGGTGATTTTGTGACGGTGATTTTGGTCGTTTTTTCAGATTTACTCCCGGGCTCCAGAACGTGCCATAAGGAACTTCGTTCCAAAAACTTCTTAAAATGCCTAACTTCCAACTTTTCTTATAGGATAGATATACATTTTCTCTTTCTACCGAAGGAATGAATGAACATTGCCCTTTTGGGACGTCAGTAAAAGAAATTTGGGTGCATATTAACTCCCAAAGAGGTGGCACAGGGTGTGGAGTATTTAAAAATGCACAAAAGAACGAAATTACAGTTTAAGTCTATCACAAAAAAAACCAAGGTCAATTACTCCATCCATAACAAATGGAAGAATGAGGAAAAAAGAACTGAACAAATAACGCTAGATTACTAATAATTAGACAAAGAAATTGCTAAAAGGGAATGTTTATAATAGAGAATTTGAAAAAATAGACTGCCTATTGGTGTGGCACATAGCTTCCTCGCATCCTGTCATGTACTTAATTGATTTTATACTATTACAAGCCATTATTGTCTAATTTGTTTTGTTGTCTCCCCCTTCTTTTTTTAATCTTTCAAAATTATTGAATTTTTTTACATAAATTAAAGTATCAGTTTAGCAAAAGCTAAAGAGCGCAGATGGTTCAAATTAATCAAGGGCTATCTGCGGGCTACTTTCGATAATCTATAAAAGTTTCATACATATCAGATAAGTACTTTTGAAGCTATAGGTGTAATTAAATGTATGTTTGTGCACATGTGGAAGAGAAACAAAGAAGCGCAGATGATTGAAACGTACATGGGACCAACAATGAGCTAATTATGATCTACCATCTAAATTTCATTAAAATCGATCTTGTTGTTTTTAAGATATGTTGGTTCGCAAAAATTGAACAACAGACCGACACGGAACCAAAAATTTTCCCTTATGTCAGAAACGGATTTCTGTCTTGGAATTTTTGAAGTCGGAGACCTAAAAATGTTTCGTTCTTCAGAACGATCACATAGCTTCTGTTACCTTCGGTAAGCTCGGAAGCAATCAATTTTACTATCAACTAAATTCTATTTTATCTTCCGAGCTTAGCGAAGATACGAGAGCATTGCTCTCATTCTGAAGAACAAAATTAATTTTGTTATGTATTTTTACCATTTCACTTATATTTATCTCATATTTTATTCTAAATAATAATAATTTTTCTATAAATTCCAATTTATTCTTTGAAAAACAAACAATTCATTTCTCTCTATACTTATTTTTATATTTATAACTTTTATTTTGTTTTCCAAAGTAATATAGTATGAATAAAAAATACGAAGAATACGATCTCCAGATGTAAGTAATTCAAATTACTCTTGCTAGCCCCTAATAAACTCTAAAGAAACATAAAAAAACATAATAATAATTGGGGCGATTTTGATTAAAAATATTTCGAAATGTAGTCTCTTTAAATGCTAATATTAATTCGTTTTCCCAGAAAAAAATTTTTTTTTCGAGATACTGACGAAAATAAATCTGATTTTGTAAAATAAAATCTGAAACATAAAGTAAACAACCATCTGTTAAAAACTTTTAAAATATGTTTAAAAATACATCAATAAATGAGATATTACAGGGTTGAAATGCAGCATCAATATCTTGTAAGGCAATATCGACTTTGTTATAAGATTTGTATAAAAAATAGTTAAAAACAAAATGAGGAAAATATCAAAGTTATAATATAAGACCCTAATAAATAATAACAAGAAAAAAAATTAACCCTTTTATATTCTAAAGAAATCCTTAATTTTTTTTAATCCTTTATTATATCTTCGTTATTAGTCCTTAGGTTCCTTAAAGTCGTAAACAAAGGATTTTTTATTACATTTTTTTTAAAAAAAGAAATATTTTTTAACTTTAAGCAGAGCAGATATTTTAAAACAAATCTTACATTTTATGAAGCCTGACTTATAAAATATTTATCTCAATAAGTAAAGATTTTATCAGACCGTAAACTTATCACGGATATATATAAGAATTGCTTAAATGGTATTTTAAGTAAAAAGGCTGTAAAATAAAGGGTAAAATTTTCTCCATGGTCGACCCTAAGGCATTATTGGGCCTAAAAGTTATACAACTTTTTAGAAAGCTCAAGATATACCATTATCCAATGCCAATGCCTATATTTCACGTAGTGTAAAGTTTATAATTATTGTGCCATTTACGAAATTGCTTTCTCCCAAAACCTTCTAAAATGTATTAGACAATATAACAGTATTTTTTTTTTTAGTTTAAGAAATGGATTTAATACAATTAGATCGCTACAGTTCTTAATTGTGTATGGTACAAGATTAAGAACCCTAAAACGACACACTGTTTTAATTTGTATTTCTCTAAACCTAGACTACCATCTAATTTACCTTTTAACCTTTCTGTATATACTGATAACAATACCTAATAAGTTCAAGATAAAAATAACTTTTTATATACTACGTTTTAAAATTTTCTGTTGAATCGTATGTAATGTTGATAATATAATTGTTATTGTTATATAATATATAATGTTTGAAAAAAAAAAAAAAAAAAATAGTTCCGAATTTATTTACTTCACATAAATGACAACCACCTAGAGAGCTGATCCTAAACCTATAAAAGGACAAATCTTTGTACAACGGATCTCCCCAACACCAAATCTAAACCGTGCCATCGATATATTTGAAATAATATAAATAATATAATCAATAAATAATATAATTAATACATTTCCTGTTTTGCTGTAATTCAATGTTTATCTCTTATTTATGAAAATCACAAATTTGAAGCCCGTCAAAATGAAGATTGCGTAAATATGGGACATGGCAAAACAAATAAAATAACTTGCGGCTGGCAAAACAAATAAAATAACTTGCGGCTTTTTCCGCACTAACTTTCTATACAGCAAAATTTGCTGAAAACCAATTAAATTCTCCTGAAGGATGGCTAAAAGTATTAAAATAATGCATTGTCATCGTGTTCTGAGCTATGCTAAAAGTTTCAAATGTCTAGCTATTTGGGAAGTTAGTTAGAAATCGATTGCCAGATTTCTACCGGACAAACAAACAAACAAACAAACAAACAAGAAAGCAAGCTAATAAAAACGTAGTAAAAAAGGAAAATATTTATTAATTAATTTGAGTCTCGCTGACCTCTACCGTAAAAAAACGTAAAAAAAAGTGTGTTGTTCTAGGGTTAAATATCAACGAAACGACAAATTAATAACATTAAATGTTCAATGTTGAACGGGAACGAGTGAACACACAAGACAAAGGGAACCATATCGCTAGTACAATTAAGAATAAGTTATTTCAGCAGAGATTTTGCAGAAGTTTACACAAAATGAATGAAACTCAAAGAGAAACTTAATCGAAATTCAATTTTTAAGTTTTGGTAGTTTTCATACTACAGAAAGTTTAAATTTTAATTTAAATCAAATTATAATTATTATTAACTACGGGGAAAAGACAGTGAAAAATACACAATATCCCGGCGCTGGAGTGTATTTTTCACTATCTGTTTCCCGTAGTTAATAATAAGTGAAAAGCTTTTTAAAAATAATAACATTTGTAAAAATAATAAATACATTGTAAATAATAACATTCACAGCTCTTTAAAAATAATAATTACAATTTGATTTAAAATGAAACTTAATCATTTAACGTCAATTAATATTCAATAAATACTTTTTGATGAATTAAACGCAAAAACTACTATTACTACTATACTAGTCTAAAAACTACAATTACTATTTTACAATAACTTTATGATGAAAAACTATAAATCATTTTATTTGTTGGCTCTGATTATATAATATTTATATTGTAATTTAATATAAAAAATATATTATATGTAAAAATAAATAAAAATATAATAAGTGGTTGAGGATTAATTTAATTGGAAAACTAATGTAATCTAATAGCTAAGGAATTAATTCATTACACGTTCATGATATTATATAGGAATAGTCTTGAACTTTAGATTAAATTTTGTATTAATTACACCTTAACTCTAGACTCCAGACTATTTAGTAATTAAAACTGCTATTACTTTGATCATTAATAGCTTAATTACTATGTAATTGAGTTTAACTTAGATAATCTTATATCAGTAATAGCACGCGGACGGATTGATGTACGAATAGTTTCCTAATACAACCATTAACACTAAATTATATTATAAAACTTAATAAAGCTAGTTTAATATTGAGATATAAATCGCTTTAAATGTAATAATGTATGTTTTTTTCAAATAGTACTATTTAAATTTGCCAAGGAATTTGGAGTTCATATAGGGACCCTAAATTTTGACAATTTAGGGTCAAAAATAGCATAAAAACGTATTTTTTCCATTTTCCCCCCCTTTTATATGAAAATATGACAAAAGTGTACACAACAACAATTACTGCACTCTTAAAGAGCTTTCAAACGATATGCATCTTGAAGATACTATTTTGACTTTTGTACCCTGTACCCCTGTGTATAATTTTTTTTTTTTTTTTTTTCACCCATCAAAATTCTATACCAAATTTTCCTATATTATCATAAGCAGATTTTTTTGAAAAATCGCTCATTAAGTCATGGTCCATGACTGGATTTTTTTTTGCTTTATATCTTCCTGATTTCTAAACACAAATTGTTTGAATTCGTAAAATAAAATAGTCAATTTAGCCTTCAAATTCAGCTTTCTTTTGTCGGACGAATGTTCGCACGAGATGAGGATCTGTTTCGATTCTGAGAAAGGTCACAATTGTTTTATACATTTAAAACTAAATTCGTGCATTTTTTGTTAATATCTATATCTTAAATGGTACTTATATGGTTTTGACGAAATTTGGATGTATCTTTGAATGTAGTCTACAAAATGGTCCCGCATTAATCCAAACTATCTTCGCGATAGTTTGGATTAATTAGTTGTTGTTTCAATTCCCAGTGGCGTCACGCTGAATTTATTTAATATTAAACTATACATATTTAACTCTTTTAAGGAAAACCTCCACTCAAACTTTTACCTTTACCTACGGCAATAAATCGACAAACTTGAATCCCAAATAATCTGAAATAAATAATTTATAATTAAACATTTTATAAGCATATTTTATGAAAAACAATCTATAAATAGACTGCCAATTAGTGTGGCACATAGCTTCCTCACATCCTATCATGTACTTTATTGTTATAATATTAACATTAAAATTATTTATAGTGTAAATTGTTTATAGTGTAAAAACTATAATTAGTTTTAGCGATCTTTAACAGTTCATAGCGGTGTCGCTGTTGGTTTTACTAAAAAATTGTAATTGGAAAAAATGATTGTCTCATTGAATAGATGAAGTTAGAATTTTTTCCCGACATAAAATTCCAATTTTAAAATTGAACTTCACGTTTATGCGAGCGTTGCTCGTGAACGCTTAGACGGATAACGTTGTCCAACGAACTCGTCTTGGGCATTGGCAAAATGAACATGTCTACTAAATTTCATCAAAATCGGTCGACATTTACTCAAGTTATCGTCGCACGTTTCATAATTCACGGACACACAGACCGACAGACAGACAGACACGAGACCAAAAATGTTCCCCGATGTCTGAAACGGATTTCTGTCATGGAATTTTTAAAATCGGAGGCATAAAAGTTTTTCGTTCTCAAAAGTGAACACAATGCTTCCGTTACCTTCGGTAAGCTCGGAAGCAAAATGCTGAACATGGACCATATAAATAAATGATCTCGTTTCGATTTTCATTACACTAATTGATTTTCATCATACTAATTGGCAGACAATTTTAAGGGATAATCTTATTGTTGAGGTAATGCTAGCTTAATGACTGGGTTAAATATAGAAGATAATTTATCTTTAGAAAATATCCCAGAGCGCATACCTTTATTATCTATTTCGTTCTGGCTACAACACTATGATTAATAGTTTTACCTCTAGTTCTTAGATGTCACAGCTACTATTTTTTTCTCTTTTCTAAAAAGTTTTATGTTCTTATTGAAGGTGACTAGTATATTCTGTCCATTAATCTAAAATACGCCTTGAGCTTGGATTTTATTGTTAAGATGCCTGAAGAGGAGAAAAGATCTACTGCAAAGTAAGAGTGTACTAGGAAATTATTGATAATGTGGCATTTTAGATGAAAAGTGACTATATACAAAGAAAATAGAGCGGATGTGATGATAAATATCCGATATTTACCAACAATAAGAAACTCTGGATGACTACAGATAAATAGTAGAAAATAATTTTGTTTTAAAATAAATTAATATTTGATATATCCATCCGTTATACTCTACAGTTTTATCATCGAGAAAATTCCGGTTTTTTAAGTGATCTTAGACTTATTATTGTTTAGTAAGTACAATGTGTAAGTAAACCAATAGTGTAAGTACAATTGTAAGTAATGTGACAATGTGTAAGCACACAGAAAATAGAAATATATGAAAGACAAATAGACAAATAATTATAAATTAAATGTAGTTAAACCCAGGAGTAAATTTTAAGGGACTGAAGTGAAGATGATGCCTCAAAGGATGTGAAATATTGCACAAGCACAATGAGAAGATAAATGATTATATTCCCAATAAAACAGTTGCTCGACAAAGTGGTTGTTTTTGCACTCAAAATAGTACTAAAAACAGCAGATTCCTGCAACTACTTTCCCACTAGTTCCAACCTACTAATACAAAAGTTTTTCCCTCACTGCTATTACTTTCTCCCACTCCAGTGTTCTAACTTACGAACATAAATAATATGCATCTATTATAGCCAGGTAACATCGTATAAGCTTGAAAAAAGTTGACAACACTAGATATAATCAGAACAACTGGTGCAGTTATTATTGTTGTCGAGAGTTAGTAGTTGTTGATTGTTCTTTTATATTTTATTTACAGATTTAAAAAAAAAATTGTAGGAAAAATGTAATGTGAAAATTGAACATATTGTCTCTTTGATGCATTTCAGAAATAATTTCGCCTTCGCCTGCGGCTCGTAAGTAAATGCCCTTCACCTGCGGCTCGTGCGAAAACATTTCTTCCGAGTGCAGCAAAGTGCCACTTTGCTGCACTAGTTGCACAAACAACCATTTTTAGGATCCTTAGGCAAAACCAAGGACCCTAATATTTTCCTGCGTGTGTCTGTCCGTCCGTCCTCTCGCGTGCTCTCACGGCTACACCTTTCGTCCGATCCCTTTGAAATTTGGCATGTATGTATCTTGTACCTGCCCACATATTTTAAAAATATAGCGACTTAAAAATAATATTTTTCAAAAAAATTAGTGTAAAAAACTTAAGGGTTAACATTTTTTTATTTTTTTTCGACACCGTGAGGGGTATCATATGAAAGGGTAAGTCGAGCTGATTACAAAAATATATAATTCTTTGGATCCCAAAGTACATCAGACTAAACATCCCTTAGTCCAAATAGTTATTTAGTCAAAGTCATTTATATTATTAAAAATAATGTAGGGGAGTAACAATCTAAAGATGTACCTCTTATGATAACTCATTATGATTATTTTAGCAATAAATTATTATTATCTATTTCTAAACTTTTATAATAAGTAATATTAATCAACTTTATCATTATTACTTACCTTGTTTAATAATTATTTTACTATATTTAATGCCAAGGAAGTTTAATCAATGGACTACTTCATCTTTAAGTCTTTTCTACCACATAACCTATGCAATATTACTATCACTTAATACTACTACTATCACTTAATTTCAATTTGTATAGTTGAATTAACCAATGAAAATAATAATAATAAAAATAAACACGTATCCGGTTAAAATGATATAATTTTTTTTAAAATCCGTATTATTTTATGACAAAATATGAAGGAATACATTATTCTTATTGACACAGATTTTTGTATTTATTCTGATTAATATATTCAATGTACAAAGTTAATAGTTTGGTTTAATTGTAAGAGATTTAATACTTGTGACCTTTTTGACTATGATTTTGAATGACATTGTTCCTGGTATTACAGTATCTCTAGAAGCCAATGTCAGACAGGATTGACCTTGTAAGGTCAGTGGTAAGCAGCTGATCATAAAGTCTGTGTGCAGGGGCGTCCTCCTACAGCACAAAGTACAAGGTAACTTAAGTCCTTAAAATACTTTGGTTACTGCCAAGGATATATTATTAACCCGTTAACTTATAAATACAACTTAATGTATTATGTATTTAATATTGAATAAATACAGGATACAATATCAAAACTCAAGAGCAACTCAGTTATCTTGTAATACACACACACACACACACACACACACACACATATATATATATATATATATATATATATATATATATATATATATATATATATATATATATATATATATATATATATATATATATATATATATATATATATATATATATATATATATATAATATATATATATATATATATATATATATATATATATATATATATATATATATATATATATATATATGTGGGTGTATATATATATATATATGTATATACATATACATTTATGTGTGTGTGTGTCCTTAAATAAATATGAAATGAAGTTAATTACGTGCTTTTGAACATGCTTTTTAGAATTAAACTAAGGTTTAATCAAAACAGAAAACTAGTGGGTGTATAGCTTCTATTTCCATTATTTATATATTATATTATAAATTGCCTTAAATTTCGTTCTACACACATCATTCTCATAACTTTCTCACGCTTTGAAGCAAAATGACGTATAAAGCATCCGCCTTTAAAACTCTTTAAACTAGCAAATGGCTCACTCGTTAAAACTAATAATTTGTTAAGTGTGTGGCTTTCGTATATTCTTTAACGTATATGTTTGTTTTAAAAATACGATTTCACTTTCCTAGATGAAAACTATAGTTATCCGAGGGTGCTAAAGTTTTGCCTTATATCTCCCCTTTTACATTTGAAATAAAATTACGAGTTATCAAACACACATGGACTTTCTAGCATTCTGAATTAAAACCCTCATTAGTCCTGTCATTTTAGGTCTTTGCGTATCAAAAAGTCGGAGTTTCAGTTGTTTTTTGATGGCTTAATTTTGAAGTTCTGAAAATTGGCTACGAGATTGCATTAGCGTTAGTAAATACTTAAAGTCAAAGGTCAACCAATTCGGGTTTTTGGTGAATATATCGCTTCCTTTAGCACGGTGATCCATCAAGATGATTATCAAAATTGAAGATAACAAAATTTTCCAAAAGAGACAAATTAATTTTTTTACATACAATGGACGAATTACGGAACATTGGATGAAGAATATCTAGAATCCGTCGCTGCACAACCTCAAATTATAAAAAAAGAAAGATTATAAAATTTCCCACAAACAAGGTCTCTGTCATTTTTTACGTACAAGGAACTGTTTAACAAAAAACCTGCTCCACTACAACGTGCGTAATCGTTTTTACGTATTTTAGCGAATATCTCGCTTCCTATGGCTCGGAGACAAATGGAGGATCAGATCAAAATTTAAGATTATGACATTTCACCCAGAAAGGATTCTGTTTATTTTTTTCTTTTTTTACATACAACAAGCTGTTTAGATAAATCAAGTGCTCTGAAGTTCCGCACAAAGCGCACCAACGGCCAATAACAGAGTAATAAAAACAAAAAAAACAAAATAATGAGAATTTTGTGGGAAATTTTTGTTATCTTCAATTTTGATAACCACCTTGATTGGCCGAGCCATAAGAAACGAATTTTCTAAAATCGAACAAGAGGAAACCGGGCAAAATTTTTAGTCGCATGAAATGTCGATAATCGAATTTCAAAAAATTCCCTGTCATTTTTAAAAATTCAAATTTGACTGATTCTAATAAATGAGGGTTAATTAAGCGCATTTATGGTTGTGGTATTGCTTCTTTTTATCAAAACAATATGGGACCATTTATAGGGGAAATCTTATTAATTTGTTATTTCATTAATAGAAGAATTCTCATTTTTAAATATTTTTTTTTCTTAATTGATTTCCCTGTTAATAGCTTTGATGTTGTTCTTATCAAATTAAGCAATATCAAAAGTTTTAAAGCACTTCATGAGACATTTAAATCGACCCCTTTTTTATTAGAATCAGACAAATGTAACTTTTTATAAATTAAGGGAATTTTTGAAATTCGATTTTCGACATTTATATGTGATAAAGAAATTTGGGTAGTATCTAATTAAAAAATGATAAAGAATATTTTTTTTCTTGAATATTCGAAAATTGGTAAGGAGTATGGAACGCAGCATGTTAGGAGTAACGAGACTAGAGAGGAAAACAAAGAAATGGATAAGAGAGAGTTCTGGAATGGAGGATGTAGCGAAGTTGGTAACTGCTAGAAAATGGAAATGGACTGGCCACATCGCAAGAGTCAAGGACGGAAGGTGGACCAAAGCACTGTTAGAATGGTGGCCAATGGATCGCACTAGAAAACGAGGCAGACCTCCTACAAGATGGGACCATGAATTTAGGGCAGCCTGTGGAGAGTCAACGTGGATGAGAGTAGCTCAGGAGCGCAGAGAGTGGAAGAGGATGACACACGTCTACTCACAAGTGTACTTCCCACCTGAATAATAATCGACGAATAAATAAGGAAATAGCAATAATAAATAAAATTAACATCAATAAAGAAAATCAGAATAAAGGATAAATACTGTATAAAGGATTATTCATTATAACAATAACAAAAAAGTATCTATGTTAAAATATATTAAGTGAGCGCCTAAAGGCACAAGTATCATTAAAAAGTAAATTCTAATATTAAAAATGGTTGTAATAATAAACCCCAAAGGGGTTTTCCTCGGCCAAGGCCGATTTACCAACACTTAAAACAATGTAATACGTATAAGTGTATATGTATATATTAGTGGTAATAAATGGATCTATCTATCAGACAAATGTAACTTTTTATAAATGAAGGGAATTTTTGAAATTCGATTTTCGACATTTATATGTGATAAAGAAATTTCGGTAATATCTAATTAAAAACTGATAAAGAATACTTTTTTCTTGAATATTCGAAATTTGGTTCGGTTTCTTCTTGTACGATTTTAGAAAATTGTACTTTTTAGGTACAGGGTACCTTTTGAACAAAAAGTAATGCTATAAATCTTCAATTACGAACTAGCAGAAATTTGTGTATGAAAAGTGATTTTTCTTCGAAAATTGAATTTTTTTGGCTATTTCCACGTATATGCAACTCTATCCATACATACTTGACCTACTGTAAATATATACACAAGTGTATGTTAACATGACGCTATCTTATGATCTAGATGATTATTAAATTATCCAGATAATTGGAATGTTAATTATTATTTGCGCAAAATTATATAATTTTTTTAAAACACACACATATATATAGTATATAGTATATATATATATATATATATATATATATATATATATATATATATATATATATATATATATATATATATATATATATATATATATATATATATATATATAAAGGAAAAAGTAAGGGAAATTGTAAGAAAATAGAAATCCGGTATCCTGGTAAAAATAGTACCATCATTTTCAATATAAAGCTTTATTTATAATTAAATTAAATATAAAAGAACAAAAAATAAAAACGAACAATAATTTCATTTTATAAAAAGGAAATTTAGATATTAAATAAGATGTTTGAGTTTTCGTAAGAAAGGAATTTCAGCTTGAAGATATATATAGAATAAGAATAATACAAATACAAAAATACAGAACAAAAGAACAAAAGAAGAATTCAATTCTTGAGTTAAACAAGTTGAAAGAGACTAAAATTTTGTTAAATAAAGAGCCAACAGTAAGACATGAAAACAAACAATAGAAATTGCTATAGTTTTGAATTATGACTGAAAACTTCATCAGGTTTGTGTGTGTGTGTGTTGGTAGCCTTTGGTGTGTGAGAGTAAGTTTAAACGAGTACTAAAGAAAATGTTTAGTATTTAATTCATTTTCAAGATAAAGTGGAATAACACTACCTTAAATGCAAGGAAATCTTTAATTATAAATAGTAAAATTCTGGTGCAATATAACAGTGGAAGTACGGAAAATAATCTAAAGAATCTCTAGTTTTCAGTTAAACTCTATTTTTGCTTAAATTAAGGTAATATTAAATTTATATTGTTATTCATAATATTGAAAGTTCAAATACCGTATTGGAAAGCGGCCAAATCTGCACAGTTATAAATGCTAGAGTACATATACTTTTCTAAACCACATTTACATTACAAAAACAATAAGAATGAGTCATAACCGTAATATAGTTTTGCATTTTAAAATCATTAAGGAACTTTAATTACTTTATAGAATGTTGTTTAATTGAAATAATGACATAAACGTGACTATAAGTGTTTATATTACTTTACTATACATTTTATTAGATTTAATTCTTTTTTTAAAAAAAAAGAAAAAGCCAAGCAAATTTTACAATATACTACACAGTATTTTATGCAGCAAAATAAATACATTTTTCTGCATGAAGTAATATCTTGGAGAAGTGCCTCCACAGAATTAATAATGCAGGATTTTATATTGTCATATAAGGACTTTGACCTAACAAAGAGTTATTATTTCCTTCTAGGGAAAATTGGATGCAAGGTAATGCAATTATTTCCCTGCTTATGAAGAATGAATGATTTATAGATTTTTTTATGTTAGAAGAACTACTAACACAGACTGGAGTGTTTTGTTCTGACACTACGAGAGATCAGTATAAGCTTGGGAACGCTATCAGCCTATATCAAGCTGTAATCTATGCCATCCTTGCTTGCTATCAGGTGATCATGACTGAGATTAAACCAGGAAAAGATTTATGCCCCCGGGTATTAACCTCTCGAAATAAATTAAATACCTATTTATTCATTGTATTTTTGCCATTTCCTACCAGTTTAATTTTCTCGAACCTCAGAGAAAATACTACTAGATTAATTTAATTTTAATGTTTTTTTATTTTTTATATATTTTATCTATACAATGTAGATGATTTAAATTAATTTACATTTAATATGATGTAGTATCTTAAAAAGGAAACCTATATTTTTTACGTCCTCTCTTATCTAAAAAAAAATGGGAGGAAAAGAAAAAAAAGGGGTAAAAAAAAATCGAAATCAAAATAGGCTGTGATGGATATCAAACGAACCATATATTATATACACAAGAGCTGAGTAAAGATTTATTTACTACCGAAACATGTTCGATTTAAACCCGTAAAAAAATGCAAAATATTGCCATGAAACTCTGGCCCATTCGAATCTTTCAAACGTATGATGCATAAATTCTAGGGAAAGAAATAAAAAAAATCCGGATGAAAACTAAGCCGAATTTTGCAGAGGGGTTGTTCAGTGCAGACTCGTAAAAAAATAATATTCCTAGCACGCACATTTTATTTTTATACGCTTAAGAACGAATGTGTAGTAAATATTTAAAGCATGGACAACATCTAAAACAGTTCTAAATATTTAAAATTATTACGGTCATAGTAGCAGTCAAGTTCATATTTGAAGTAGTAATTGGCTTTATTTAGTAAATGTGGTTAATATTTATTATTAGAGATCTCGCTCAAGCAATCAGAGTATTTACTTTTTATGACCGGCCCAGTTCAAGTGCCTAGTGTGCTTGCAATTCTTCTGTAACCGAAGTACAAACAATGGAATAACAGAGAATGGTTTCGAATCTTAGTGAGGTAAGTCATGTTTCATTCAGAAGATATTGGTGTGTAATGTGGCCTATCTCACGTCATGTAACAACATAATGTTGAGTACAAAATCAGTGCCTAAACGCTAAACAAATGTTCAAATATCTTTAGACTCTGGCAATCCCAAAAAAAAACTTGCACGACTTGTAGTAATTACAAAATGATAAATACATTAGCCAAAGTTTAAGTTGGGAATATATTAGTCAACAATTCCCATTTAACATATAATGCAGGAGTAAAGCAGGGTGATGGACTGTTGGTAACTCTCTTGAACTTGTGAGAGAAATTGAAGGTGAGAGAAATTGATCAAGGTGGAACAATTTATAATAACCAATTCCATGTCTGTGCCTATATGCACATGATGTTATTATAGCTTCTTGGTAAAAAAAAAGGAAGAGATTAAGATGGATGGACGGAATAGAAATAAAACAGATCTTAATAAGTATATAGGTGCTAATTCAAAGGACCAGGAAGAGAAAGGGCAAGGAAGAGGAAACTAAATAAAGGGAGGGGGAAGGGTGAAAATTAAGGAAAGAATAAACAACTATTAGGGTGATAATTAGTCTGCCAATCAGTGTGACACACATAGCTTCCTCGCGTCCTATTTCGTTAATAATTTTGTTAATAACGTTTACTTTAATAATTTTATGCTTTTACAAGCTGTTTTTGTCAAATTTATGTAATTTCCCCCCATTAATCAAATCCGTTAAAATTGTTTTGATTTTTACATGAATCAAAGTATCAACTTAGCAAAATTTAAAGAGTGTAGACTGCTGACATAAATCTGGAGCTATCTGAGGGCTACTTTCGATAAACTATAATAGTTTCATAAAAATCAGATAAGTACTTTTGACGCAATAGGTAATAGGTGTAAATAAATATATGTTTATGCGCAAAAAATGAGTACAGAAGGTTAAAACTTATATGGACCATCAATGGTCAATGGGCAAATTATGACCTACCATCCAAATTGAATTAAAATCGGACGAGTAGTTTTAAAGATATGTTGGTTCGCAAAAATGAGCGACAGACAGACAGACACGGAACCAAAAATGTTCCCTGATGTTTGAAGCGGAGTTTCTGACTGAGAATTTTTGAAATCGGAGACATAAAAATGTTTCGTTCTCCAAAACGAACACATTGTTTTCGTTACCTTCGGTAAGCTCGGAAGTAAAAATATAATAAATAAAAGATTGTATTGGTTAAGTTGACATGAATATAGAGTAGTCTGGAAAAGAGGTATTAGCCGGTGTTAGAGGTAGAATCTGATGTTGGGCCTAGAGAACTCTGCACCTCCCAGAAAAAATAGAGCTCTCCGAACAGGTGAAAGAGGTGGTGATCACAAGAGGTGAAAACGCCTTCTATCTTATCTTTATCATTATCTTATTTTTATGTATTTATATTTATTTGCTTTCTATTTATTTTTATAAATATTTCTAAATATTCTCGGAGGAAAATAACCTCAGCAGTTAAACCTCCAAAAAAAGAAATATATAAACAATAAAAAATATAAATAAATAATAACAAAATAAATATAAAATAATAATAATAAAATAAAAAATTGATTAATACATAAGAGTTTGGGCTTGTTACATTTCAATAAAAATATAATAAATTAATAAATGAATACGATAATCACATAAGTAATAAATAAACACCTAACAAATATAAATAATAAATAAAAATAGAAATGTTTCCTGAATAGTAACTTAGATTCATGATTAGTACAGTGTGTACGTAAAAAATACGTAGCATTAAGCACCGAAAAAATAAGGTTAGAGTTTAAGGGTTAAGTTAATTATATTAATAAAAGGTATTTCCTATATTTAATGGTAAAATAAAATAATTTAGATCTACCGAAAATAATTAGATATATTGAAGAAAGTCGATATAATTTAGAGTAAAGTTTTTTTTGGACATCTAAAGATATTAAAAATGTTTTTACATCAAAAATGATAAAAAGGTTAACAGATAGCCGATATATAGAATTTTAATATATTTTATAAAGTCTTTCCCATACAACTCACACTAAACTTTCTCACAAACAAGTTCATAATTATTATCCCATTTTATTAGTTGTTTCGATTTTTCGTGTTTACATTTAATTATTTAGGTAAAATAGTAATGAAGAGATAGTAAAAAACATGTGAGGAATATTTTTAAGGTTACTTTGCTTTCATTAATACATATATATATATATATATATATATATATATATATATATATATATATATATATATATATATATATATATATACAATTTGTGAGAGACACCAAGGGATGTGCCACGCCAGCGTGACACATAGAAACTGTTCCAACATCAGACATTACGATATTAAGATGTTGGCTCGGCATTACGCCATGTCTTGCATCGTTTCGTCACGTCCGACTCATAAGGAGCCCGAAGATGCCCACCCAACTCTGGACCTATACCAGTTCAAGAAAATCAAATATAGGGCTTATCAGAGACGAGCGTGGTCTCATACCGCACATAGGAACAGTTCCTATGTGTCACATCCCTTGGCGTGGCACATCCCTTGGTGTCTTCACAAATTGTGTAGCCAATTGCAGTGTGCAAACGCGGTATTTAATTGCTGTTATAAATATATATACATATATATATATATATTGTATTATTTATTTAATGTTATTTGTTAAAATGTTATATACCAGTATATTATAATAGGATGTAAATTAATGAAATTATAAGAAATAAATAAAAAATCTTTTAGGCCTGCAGATGGATCAAGAGGAGGTGAAATATTGCAAGATGTGGTAGTTCTAATATTAAATACCGTATAGACCTGCGAATAAGATAATTGTGATTTTCATGATCCTGAGAACAAAATTATAGTTAGTAGAACAAAAATAAAGTTGACATTAGTTTCTTACTTGCAAAGTGACCACTTTGATTTGAAGAAATATTTAAATAACTAACCCATCAAATGACAAACTAAAATCAACTTGATTTTAGCTCTAACCAATTTTAAACTCACGATCATGAAAATCACATTTTCCGCCAAAATGGATGGGACATGGCCGCTCTCTAGTGGTCTGTTTTTAGGGTTTCGTTGGTAAAACCAAAGAAAAGAAACCCTTAAAATTCTGTCACTCTGTACGGTTCTAATAACTTTTGAATCGAAAGAGATAAAAACATAAAACTTTGCAGCATTAAAGATCATATTTTCAACAGCCTGTGGCCAAACGTATCCAGCAGAGGAACTTAGCCGAACACATATTCTTAAAGGGCACCAAAAGATTGAACTTATACACAAAATTCTAGCTTAATTTTAGTAATTCACTTTTATGCACGCTATCTCCTGGTCTACTATGTAAACTAAGTATATGAACAAGTAAAAACAATAGACTATTACTTTTGATTACAGGAAATGTAATTAAATTCTCAGAGCAAGAAATTTTCACGGAATTTATACAACGTCGAAGAATCTTTTGAATCCATATAATTCAGAAGAACTTTAGGTTGCACGAGGAGGCAGAACTTAATGTTAGAAATAGACTAACTCTATAAGAGTGGATGAATAAATGAGAAAGCTAACTTTGTTTTTAAAGATATTCAAATGACTTTTCTCGAATGCTCTAGAACAATCTAGAAACCAAGTTAGCGAAAACTAATTCTTCTCTACCATCATTAACTTAGCCGGACTTAACTTTTAACTTTTGTTATTTTTATTCTTGTTCCGAAGTCTCTCTCCCACTTCTTCGGACTTTTGTGTTGCTTTAGAGCGGTTCGTAGCCAGCGGTACCGGTAGACTTAAACTGCGCCTGTGTGTAAAAGCGTTCACTGTCAAGGTCCGTCAAGGGCGTGGTCCTGTAATGCTTCCTCCTACTCTGGCCGTATATAAACTGACCCTCCGTTTCTGAATTCATATTGTAGTTCCCTTTGTACAGAGTGGAAGACATTACTCACGACTCCAACATGAAGGTAGTTTACAATTTTAAAACCTCTAAATTTATCATACTATTTATATCAACAGATTTAATCATTTTCAGCAAATCACTATATGAAATAAAATCAAGAGGCATTAGCAATATTTATACACAACAAAATCTAATCGAAGGTTGTTAGGTGTTACACCAAAAGATTTCAGCAAATTTAACAATTTCCAAATAAAACCAAGAGACATTAGCAATATTTATATGAAGAATTTTAGGTCTTCCTAAAACCAATCTAACAATTTTAAAATAAACTCAAGAAACACAATAAAAATTTCAGCTAATTTAACAATTATCTAATAAAATCAAACGCCATCAGCAACATTTATACAAAGAATTGTAGGTCTTACTTAAACAAAGAACAATTTAAAAATTAAATTAAGAAACACAAGCAAAATCTAATCGAAGGTTGCTAGGTGTTACCACAAAAAAAAATGCAGTAAATGTAACAATTTCCAAATAAAATCAAGGGACATTAGCAATATTTATACGAAGAATTTTAATATAAACACAATAAACACGAGCAAAAACTAAACTAAGGTAGTGAGGTGTTATCCCAACAAATATCAGCAAATTTAACTATTTCACTTTTGTTTGGAGAGACATTTAAAAAAACAAATCTAAATGATTTTTAAGTTTCATTTACAATTAAGGTTTAGAGCAATTATATTCTTATTTATTTCTCGATGTAAAACAAATCACTAAATAAAATAAAGTTACATTAGCATAATTTAACCAATACTTTAAGTTAGTAATAAACCAACTTTGTAGATTGAGGAAATGATTTTCAAAGTTTTCTCCCCAAGTTAAGTTGCGTCCAATGTACTCATAATTTATCTTTTTTTAAAAGTAGTAAATTAAACTCAAAATCTATCAAATTTAGCTAAAATTTAATTAGTAGAAGATCTTTTATATATTCTATGTCATTAATTATTCTCTCCTTTTTACATTTATCTAACAAATTGTTAAATTTAAAGCGTAATTTATCGTTCAAATTAATAAAATTTAATAAAACACAATGTAATAATTTTTGAAATAAGTTAAATTTTATTAAAGCCTATACATATTTATAAGGTATTGTGTAAGAAATATTCTAAAACATAAAATTATAAATAATAACGATAATACCCGATGTGGAGAATTTTTTAGTTTTTGTATTCTCGAGTATCCAATGTAAAATATGGTAATAATTCTCTCAAAAATTATTATATTTAATTTTAAGTACACACATTTTTTCCCCGCTTTATTTAATTTTCTTTCAAAAGAATAATTAATACTTATAATAATTATAAATAACTAAACTAAAAAACTAAAATTTATTTAACATCTAAAATAAAAAAAAAAATTATGCAAATAAAAATCACAAAAAATTATAAAATATTAGAGATTATAATAAAAACACAAGATAAAAATAATAAATAAACAAATATAAAAATTCAGAACTAGCATTAACACAGATTTTAATAGCATGAAAAATTCTAACCAAGCATGAATACCACAGAATAAATAAATAATTAACTGACTAAACAGCATTAAAAATGATAAGCATAATTTATTATTAAACATAATTGAACATTAATTATCATTTATGAACTTATATTCACAAAATGAAATAAATTATTTTTAATTAATATATAATGTAAATATATAAATATTTTTTAATGCATGAAATTAGTGTAAGCACGTATATTTTGTCCAACTATTATTTTATTTGTCATAACTACGTTCTTTAAAGAGCGTAAAAATGTAGACAAAAAGCTAAATATAGGATAAATCATTTAAAAATTAAGTTAATTTTATTTAATTTTTGTCCATAAATTACAGTTTGAATCACTTCCTGAATTAATGTATTTCAATTCAACAGTAATACTTTTTTATGCTTGAATTTACTAAGAATTAATAGAGTAACAAGTAAGGGTTTGGCCATGACTTTTCACTCGCTTTGATAGGGACATGTGGTTCTAAAGAAGTTAAATAAATAAATAAATAAATAAATAAATAAGCCATTTATTGATCATACAAATACACATTGAGATATAAAAAAATTCATTATTAAAAGTAATAGGTACTATTTGTATTTGCATTCGAACAAATCAGCGGAACGCTGTGGCAACTCTAAAGAAGTTAAAAAGATGATTTTTCCATCCTATCAGGGACTTGAATTAAGTTACCTTCAAGATTTACCAAGCAGTGTCTTAAAAACGTAATTTTTCTCCTAATAACTGAGGTATCTTCAAGGGTGTTATCAGGGGAGAATCAGTTCCTGAATAAATATACATCAATTCAACAGTAATACGTTTTTAATGCTTGAAATCACCAAGAATTTATAGGGTAACCGCATAATAACCGCGGGTAACCGGTAATAGGGTTACGATGGGTTTGGCCATGACTTTTCACTCACTGTGATGGTAACATGTTGTTCTAAAGAGGTAAAACAATGTTACCTCCATCCTATTAGGGACTTGAATTAAGTTACCTTCAAGATTTACCAAGCAGTGTCTTAAAAACCTAATTTCCCTCCTAATCACTGAGGTATCATTAAGGGTGTTCTATAAGAGTCGAATTAGGTGCTATCTAGGGTTCACTATGATTGGGTTCGCCCCATCAACCCAAGGGGGACATTAAGAACACACCTAAAGATAATTCGATGAATTAGGAGCAACACGACGGGACTTTTAGCTACTTTAAGACCACGAGGTTCTTTAATATTCAAAATTTATGTAAGAATTACAAACGCCAAATCCATTTATAATATTTAATTTGTTATAAAATACTAATTATTTATTTATTACTTTTATTACTCATGCATAAAAAAAAAAAATTAAAAAATTAAAAAAAAGTGTATATTTGCATGTTGCATGAAATCAAAGACAGAATAGAGAGAATTGCGAAAATAGCATGTTGTAAAACATATCTTGATATTATGTAAAGTATAGTCGAGAATATAATTTCAATTATATAATATTAGCAATAGATAAAAGACGATGAAATCAATATTCAATACATCTATGAATCTCTTATGTGTTTGAATATACTGTAAAAATAAATTAATAAGAGTGGGCGTAATAAATACATAGGCTGTATAAAAAATAACATAAGTATATACATATATATACATATTCAAGGTCAGACAAGACTCCTTGTTAAAAGAGTATATCCTGACTTAATAGATTTTATATACGTATATATGAAAATATATGTATTATGATGTTGGGTGGAGTCAAGCTATAACTTAGTATGGCTTAAGGTCAAGTTAGCAAGAACCCGGTATAATATTATTTACTTCCTACATTAACTTTATATTAAGTAAATACATTCTATAAATGAGCTATTCAAAACTTTTAATAAGAAAACGTAAAAAAATTAATGATCCCAAACTTCTTTAGGACCAAACATATTAGGGAGCTAAAATGATTATTTTAAAAAAGAAGTAAAGTGCAGTTATTTTTATTTATAATGACGGTAATTTTTGTCTAATTAAAAAACATTATTTTTTAATAACTAACTTAAATGGTATTAATAAAATATAACTGGAGTTTTTAAAAGAATGTAGTTATAGAAATAGTTTTAGTTTTTAAATTATAGGAAATTTGTATAAGTATAGTTAAAGCACTTTAATATTAGAATTTATAGGAGAACTTTTATATTACCAACGTAACAGTAAAATGCACTTATTATGTCTTTAAAAAGTTTTGAAACTCAAATGCATGGAAAAATCCTAGTGATTCTACTGAATTAGTCAAGACCAAGACCCTCCAAGAAACAATTAAGCCGTCTATATTCACAATAATATACACAGCTATGCAAATTAAAATAAAATTAATACATAAAGAATATATTTAGTACTACCTTTCATGGAACGATAACTAAGCATTAAATCTATAATAAAAAGTTCAAATTATTCCGCAAAATATTTTTGCATTAACTTAAATTACTAGTGAAAGTTTTTCGAGAATGCCTCCGTAGGTATAAAAAGAGGATAAATTATGAAGATAGGACATTTAAAAAATACTAGAAAATTAAGAAGAAAGGAGCTAAGCTGGCAGTTGAGATAAGTAAGAGGATGGCATGGCGCCAAAATATACGAGCTATTTCCCGGGCTTTTCTACTGCTTGAGGGGTAATAACCAGCCCTGCTTACCACCAACTTGTACTAAACTAAGCATCTTTATGTCATAGTGATGAAGAGAAAACTAACCCTCAATAACAGCACGGAAACAAAATTAGAACTTCTTTCTCTTTTAATATAAAAGTTTAAACATCGGGCTGATATTAAATTTTTAAGTAAAAAGTATTATAATTTTATTTAAGTAGCATTAAATTTTTGGGGGGAGGGGGGTCATTTGAAAAGTTTGAAGTTTTTTAAATCAGAAAATATTTCCATATCTTCGAATCGTTTCCACATCTTCGAATCCCCCCCCCCCTCCACGCCCACGGTTAAATGAGAAAACTAATATTCAATTCGAAAAGAATATTCAATTTCAATATGAAACGATTGAATTCAATCCTAACTGTAAAATACAATAGTAAAATAACGTAATGTATAAAGAAGAAGAAGAAAAAAAAAAAAAAAAAAAATATATATATAGAAAAGATTTCTTCCAATAATAATAACGTTATTTTTCAAGTTCAAGAACGTAATAATGTCCGAAAAACGACAATAATACTAAGTATCCGATGGAATAGCATTACAATCCGAAAGTAAGAGTGACCAATATTTCATTTTTCTTAAAGAAGATATAAAAAAGTAATAAAAATTGATATTTTCTTCTTCAACTAAGCTAAGATGGGTTAAGAGAGAGAAAAAAAACTAAGTTTTTACGATAATGTCTGTTGCAAGAGTAGTAATTTTTTCCTCAAGAGGATTCTGCAAAGTGGAATTTTCGGTGGAGGCCAAAATAGAAAATCAATAGCACTAAGTGTTATCTACCCTAAGAGTGGAGCAGTAGTGCCAATATCTCCTCTTACTACAACTAACTGCTATTAAGACAAAAGCTTTTCTATTTAGACAGGAATTACCTTTAACAGTTTTGCCTTCTTTCCAATCTAATATTGTGTCTAAAAAAAAAAATCCCTCTTAGACAAAACGATGGAATTAAATAAAAATCTTTTTAAACAAAGATCTAAAATACGTAAAAACTACTGTTATTGCCCCTAAAAGGAAATGTAATTTTTTGTATCAATATCAACGTTTTTTCTAAATCGTAAATTTTGTAAGTTAAAGAAAAAAATTGTTAATAAATCGATAATAACTCAAATAGAAATGATAATAAACAAAATAAAATAAAAATATGCTTTTCAATAATTTCCCGTCTTAAATGTTTTTTTTCTTCTTCTTCTTTTTAGGATGAAAACAATAAGAAACAGTAACTAGAAAACTGTTATTGCTTTATGTTTTCGAGGAAATGAGTCGATATAAGAATTTTATTTTATCATAAATAATGATTTTTTTTTTTTAAAAAAAAAGCTTGGTTATTTGTGTTCCTACTTATAAAACTTTAAAAAATAATTAATAACTTAATCTTTTATTTTTTGTTTAATATTTATTCTGTTTTTTTTTTGGTTTTTTTTGCAACTTAAAAGTATCTAAAGTTAAAGAAATTGGACGTAAAATGGTATGAACATTTTACGTTATAACAAAATGTCGAATTTTCTAACATGAGAATCATTAAAAAATAGTTTTTTTTTTTTTAAATTAGTGATGTTTTTGAATAAAAATTAAATATACAATACATTTTTTATCAAATTAAGTCGTCACCAAATCTAGCTCATTATCACATATAGGTAGAAATTTGTTTTAATAAAATGTCACATATAAAAAATATTAGTAGTCGATAAATAAATATAAGTCATTTTTGAAGAATAAGGGTACAAAATCGTGCGGATAAAAATGCATTCCTCAAATGAAAATTGAATTGAATTGACATATAACATAATGTATAAGGTAGTTAGTGATGGAAACATTTTGGAACTAAAGTAACATCAAAAGTTATTTTTTGTGGGGATGCAACGCGGTAGATGTAAGTTTAGAAGCATAATAAATAATCAAATATAAAATAAAATAAAAAAATCTATACGAATTTATTCTATTTAATGTTCAGCGTAAAAATGTCAAATAAATTCTGATTGTTTAACAACTGCCTCAACAAATTGCCTCTTTAGTATCATATACTAAGAAAACTAGTTTCTAATTGACATAGATTTAACTGCTATACTCTTGCTTTCAAAGATTAAAACTTAATTAGCTAATGGTTTGTTAAGTATTTCCCTACAAGAGGTTAAAGGGATGCCCATCTATTACATTTTACAAGTAACTTAGCACAACCTTAGGTTTAAAACCTTGAGCTAAATGGAACCTTAGTTTTTGGGGGTTGACTATTTATCTAAATGTAGTTTAAAGGTCTAAAAGCTTTTAGGAAGATTTTCAATTATTATAATTTAATAAATGGGAAAGACAAACTATAAATATTGATGGGAAAAAACCGACTTTTAAAAGATTATTTAAACCAAATAACATCAAATTTCTAACTACTGCAAATTCGTTAAATGTAATCATATATTTTTTTTTTTTATTAGATACTATATGAGATAATAAGAAATAATTTTGAAAAATAAGTACTGCAGATGTTAGCTGTAATTGGATGTTTTTAAATTATGTATAATATTGCACTAAGTAAAAACAGTATAAACAGCTATAATTTTATAAAGAGATATTTCGGTATTTAGAAAATTGTTTGAAAACAAATACGGCATCATTAGCAATTGTAATTCCAAATGAAAAATTAAATTATTAATTTATCAACAAAATCATATAATGTTTCAATAATCCTTTGTTTTTCTATTTCTGTTCGAGATCATCGAACCACATGATTTATTAAACAAATACACAATATATATATATATATATATATATATATATATATATATATATATATATATATATATATATATATATATATATATATATATATATATATATCTTTGTTCAATAAATAATATAATATTTTACATATTACAAATGTATTTTTATTACCTAATAAATAGTTTCATTTGATACACATGATGTAAATTACATGATACTTAGTTTGGTATCTATAAGAAAGAAGTAGGGCATTCGTAGGAGCCAAGTACTAAAGGAATTACATTTAGCATTGTACATTTGGTTATAAGAAAGTTATTCCATTACAGTATAAATCAAGTATTTAGCTGATATAAAGGTTATGTGCGTTTTTTATCCCCCTATAATGTATATTACGACACATTATCTAAATATATAAATAAAAGCACTTAGGACCTCATGTATAAAATGGAGGAAAACATCTAAACCCGTAAAACAATCATGCGTCGCGGGTTTTCGTTCCATTCCAGTTTTCCATTCCAGCTGGTTGATATAATATAAAATAGTTTATGACAAGTTTATTAATGTGTATTTATGATGTTGACAGGCTGTTATCGCTGTACTGGCTTGCGCCATCGCCGTTGCCCACTGCGGACTCATCCCCGCTACCACCATCGTCAGGGCTCCAAGCCACGATTCCGCCATCATCAAGTCCGAGAGGTTGGGAGGTAACTTCGCTTACTCTTCCGTCGAAGGTCATGCCTACGCCGCTATCTCTCCCATCGTAACAAACGTCGCCGTCCCCGCCGCTGTTTCTTACAGTGCTCACCCCGTCGCCGTACCCGCTGCCGTTCCCGTTATCGCCCACGGACTCCATGCTCCCCTTATCACCGCCATCCACTAAAATGACCTTTCCAACCTCATTTTTTTTTATATAAAATAAATTATTTATAAAATCATTTTCTTGTTTATTATATCCCGATTGCTCTACTGATTCTAACCTTTTAATAATACAGGTCATAGAAATAAATTTAACATTATAATCACAAGCAATAACCATCATGGAAATTTGATGGTCACTGGCCGATGCAGATATTTGGTGTAAAAATGGACATGTGTCACAACAAACGCTTCTAAACTAACCGAATCATGCCGAACTTATGTAACAATTCACACCAACGCCAAACCGATCCGATGTAGCACAAATAGAACTAATGAATGAACACAAGTAAATGTATTAAATAACAACAAATATTACGGGCTCTATGTATCAATACATTGTCATAAACCATAAATACAGTAAAAACAATAGGTATAAACTTTTCGGCTGCAAATTTATCGTCAGTGTATTGACGATCGGTACACTGAGATCAGTGCGCTGACGATGTCTGTGTAGTATAAACCGGTCTGTATTGAATTTATGGTTTATGACAATACATACTGATTAATTGAACTAGTAATGCTTATTATTACCTACCTGTATTTGTTTACCTTCATTATAAATAAATACCATAAAATTCCTATAAACAACTATTACTATACTTGTATACTATTAACCTACAAAGTAGATTGGTTTTGCTTTACTATTCGATGAATGAAAAATTGTTTAACTTTATGAATGATCTCTTATAAAATTTTCTATTCGATAATTAGCAAGCATTTTCCAATAACCATTGACTTACAGACATATACTAAATTTTATGCAAGAACAAAACGTATAACTTTAGTTTTATCTGGGTCTATCAAAAGATGTTTATTTATTTCATTCATTAAAATTTATTTATTATGATTATGTACGTAAATAATGTGTCATATAATATTATATTTATGTTTTACTTATATGTATTTGGGAAATATGTTCCAGGGTTAGGTACATTTTGTAAGAAATATTTTGTTTATAACGAAATGAATCTATTCAAATGAATATAGATGAGGAAAGGGAGAAAGGTGATATGAATTCTTTAGGCTTGAATAGGCATAAATTCCTAAAACTCTTAATGAGTATGAATATTTATCCTGTTCCCCTACACATCTCTCGGTTGCTATCAGCTTTTTGATAAAGTAATAACTTGATATAACATCAATATTCTATTTCTGGGTAGTCCTACTCGCATCGTTACGCACAAGCATAATATATTTTCCGAATTTGTATCCCTTAATGAAGAGGCTATTGTTTCCCCAGGACACATATTTATAGTGAATTAAAACATCATCATTTATTCACTGAATGTTTTACATGCTTTCTGGAATGAATGGATTTCTGTCCAGAAATATTTGTAATCGGAGATATATAATTATTTCGTTCTTTAGAATGATACTCCCGTTACCCTCGGTAAACTTAAATAGGCTACTATTAATTCTGAATTAGCATAATCTGAAATAATATTTTAAAAATGCACTCAAGAGGAAAATGCAGGTGTTATGTTTGAATAAGCAACTAAACTAAATTTTTATCTTTTAACCAGTTATCAAGTTGTTGCGTTTTGAATTTTAGAAAGAGAATTAGGCGAAATTGCGGGTAATATTGGAATGTCAACAGGTAATTGTGTTTTACCTAAAGGGACTATTGGAAAAGGTAAATGGAGAATGAAAAATGGTAAGTTTATTCAGCGTTCAAGATAAGAGCATTAGATATTCCACACAGTAAATTTTAAATCACCAATATTTCAACTTTATTACTATATATACGAGTATTATAGCAACATGCCAAGCTATTAGAAATAAAGCCATTACGTATACTTACAAATTATTACAAGACCATTACAAAGACCTGATAACTTAGTTGCAACGCAACTTAATAATTGTATTTTTAAAAGGAGTGCGTTTTTTTTAAAAAATCGACTTAACTTCTACAAGTTTTACAAGAAGTTTCATTTCCTAATACCTAATTTATACTAATTAGTAATTTTATCCTCGTTTCTATGTTCCGTCTTTAATCGTTAAAATGGCATTTAGGCAGCAATTTGAGACGTTATTATTAATAGATAATTAATTATTTGTACAAGTTAATAGGTTCTACCGTAATTTCTTACTCTAATATTTTTAATAAAATGTTAGTTTAATAAACATTAAAATTGTTTTCCTGTAGAAAGATATTTATCAGACAATTTTAAAAATTATGTTTAATAGACTAGTTTATATTAAAATCATCAGTTACTAGATTAGTCAAAATCATCAGTTAATCTATAAAAAAATATTTAATCCACTATAGAATTAGTGAGCGAATAAGGCTTACAAACTCTCGGAAAGACGACACCACCATCTTTGCTAAATTCAAGGCATACAATTCGTAAAGATATTGCATTTTTTTAACTTCTGTGTTAAATGCAATTAAAGTAAATAACGTAACTGATGCTTAGGTTCCCTGAACAATAGTCATCTATATAATTTTGACAGTAATTTCCAACTTAACCACAAAACTTCGTTTACGTTTTTTTCTTAATTTCTAAACTTTAAGAGGGGGAAAAAATATCTAAATAAATAGACTAAACTCATAGAAAAAAATGTAACAGAAGGAAAAAAAGAAAAAGCAAATGAGTAATGGTAGTCATTAAAATAAAAGAAGATATAAATAAAAAAGAAACTAAAAAAGATGAATGTATTTGTGTGGGAGAGAAAACCACAAAAAAAACCGGAATTGCCCTGATATATAAATGCAAAAGATTCACATGGCTTTAAGGTCGTTATTTTTACCATATTTCTTTTACGAGTTTGGATTAATTTTTTTCTCTTCTTGTTTTATTTCATTAAGGTTTTTCCTCTAAACTAGATCCTGCAAACATGATTGATTAATTTATCTTTCATATTCAATTTCTATTACTTATTTCCCTATATATCTCTTTATACTATTGTGTACGTTGTATAGAGAATTTGAGTTGTGTTTTTCTTTACTTTTTTTAATTTTAATTATTATTATTTTTTTTTTTTTTAATTGAATATTTTTTAAGTACTTTTAGTACTTTAATCCAAGTGCTTTTTAGGGTTTTGTAGATTATATATTAAGCATATATACTATATACGTTATTATATTATGAAATACATTTTCTTTTTTTATTTCCCGATCCTGCTCTTATGAAAATTAAAAAAATAGGCGGAAGAACTCAAAAATTAAAAAAATTAAAATAATAAAGGAACCGTGGTTCGATCCCCCGGGGAGTCACAATGTTTCTTATAATGAATGACAAGGTGAACTAAATTTGTCGGAAAATTGTCATTGCCCTATAATAAGGTATTTGCATTCATTCATTATTTTAAAATTTTAGGACTAGCCGTTCTTGGGTAGTTAGGGAGGGGGGATTTTTTGGGTATATTTTAAATCATAAAACCAATAAGGTGCGAAAATTTAAACGAGCAAATACATATTTGTAACCTACTCGTCAAGAGCTTTCATGTCATACCCAACTCAAAACTTTAAAAAAAATAAAAATGTCTCATTAGGCATGTGTGCCCACAAAATTTACAATTCATAAAAATTGGGAATTCCCTCCCGTTACTTTCATCGCCCTATTATAAGGTATTTGCATGAATTATTTCAAAATTTTAGGACTAGCAGTTATAGGGTGGTTGGGGGGAAGGGATTTTTGTTGGGTATATTTTAACTCATTAAACTAACAACCAAAGCAAACTTTTAAAAAAAATCTCATATATATTTGTGACCAACTCATCAGCAGCTTTCATTTGATACCCACTCGAAAATTTAAAAAAATAAAAACATCTGAGTTTACCTCATTTTTTTGCGAGTTGCGCATGCGCATATTATTATTTTATGTTCTCTGTTATGTCCTCTCGTCGACATGTTATATTACTCCTTTGTATGGGTCAAAAAATTACGCCAGTATTTCAAATTTCATTTTTTAGCTTAAACAGATCGGGAGACCTGAACCAAAGAGCGACGGACGGACAGACACATCACCTTTGATATAAGGGTTCCGAGAAGGATCTACGAAACTCTAAAAATAGACATTCTGATAGAATTGGACGTTTTACCGTGAGTTAACTTTTTAATTTCAGGAGCCTTACACATTTCTGCGCTTGTTGCCTATAAAGCACGCTGGGGGGTCGATTCTGAAACCTCTTTTTTCATGTGATTATATTATATAAAATTTTTCACGCGAGGCCTATTAACGTGAATGTAACTTTGTTTATTGTGAAATAACAAGGATATCGATATTTACTGGGTGATATATTTCAACACAAAATAGTTGTTGTTATAACCGTCAGGTTAATGTTTCAAATTGACGCACATCTGTCATCTGTCACTTAGCAAATATAAGTTTTGTTCCAACCTCCCTATTTGTACCGTCCATTGTATCGTCCCCCGAATCGTTCGGGAATCGTTTAGGACAGGTTTTATACGCATGCGCTAGCATTTGTACTGTAATAAAATAATATCTGGTTGGAACGGGTTTAGGACTATAATTCACACCGTATTAAAAACATTCAAGGAAACCTAACAGATATAGGGAACCTTTTTGTTGATATTTATGACGATTTACATAAATGCGCATGTCATACAAACCAGTACTTGGTATTGACCGTGCAGTAAACTGTTCGCAAACGATTCCTGTCCGGGTTGGAACAGTTTGGAGGACGTTACAAAACAATGTATACAAGTCGGGTTGAAAGTGCTTTTATCCATTGAGTATGCCGTATGCCCGAGACGATCCCGCGGACGGTACACTGCTTGGTTGGAACAAAGCTATAGTTATTTCTGTATTAGGAGTAGAATAAAAATGTTAAATGTTTTGTACAAATATCGGTGTTAATTATTAATTAAAACCATGTTACATGAAGATTTATTAATGGCGACGAGTGCAGAAACGAGCCCTAGTACGACGGCAGAAAGAAGACACAAGCTCTTAGTAAATATCGAACAATAAGGGGAACGGTGGACAATTTACCAGACTGGCATCCTGGGAATAAAATAAATTAGATTGGACAACCGCTGAACTTGAAGTAAGATTAGCTTGTTAGAGGAGTACTAAACAAGCAGGAAAGTGCTAAGCAGTGGCTTACGTCTTCTACTGAATAATTCAGTAAAGTTTGTAAAATTGGTAAATTCAGTGAAGTAATACTCATCACGGTTAATTTAGAATAAATACTTGAATTATTCAGTAATAGTACATTACGCGTCGAGTGCGGAAAGTAGCATTTTGCATGCGAGTGTGGAGTTTGCACCCGAGCGACAGCGAGGGTAGTAAAACCACATGAGCAATGCAAAATGCCGTTTTCGCACGAGTTGCGTACCGTACTTTATCTACGATTGTTAGATTTAAATAATAAATACAGAAAAAAATAAACTTGCTGTATGTAAGTTCGTATCTCTTCACTTGATAAAGATGGCATTAATCTTGAGTTGTATTTTTTGCCGAATTAATTATTTCTGGAGGAGTACTATTCTCTACATTTTCGTAAAAGCCACTTGATTCATTCATTATTTTTCACTAAAAACTCGATGTAAACAGTTACTTTAATAAAAGAATAGAAAATTAGTTTTGTTAAATGTAAACAAGCTCGCTAATCGTGCGTAAAGCTGAAGAATTCCTCTTCTTTACCGCGCTAGCGTGGTAAAGAAGAGGAATTCTTTAGAACTATGAGACGCGCAAGCGCAATGAATACAAGTACGTAAATAATCACTTTCTACGCATCTAAACAGAGATATAATGTTTATATTTCGTATCAATCGTAGATAAAGGAATTTTATTCAGTATAAGAAGTAAGTCATTGCTTAGCACTGGAAAGGTTTAAGCCAGTGACAAGCAATGTGAGAAGTTATCAGGACGCGAAGGTAAAATGGATCTTTGGACATGTGATAACAGAGGGAGCGCACTACACTATTTAGTTAGTCTGGACAACGGGCATGAGAGTAGAAGACACCTTAACCAGATGAGATCATCCACATATTTTGTAAAAATATCAGTTTAATTTTCCTATTATTACATTTCTTTACAAGGCACTTTCTTTCTGATAAATGCATCCACATTTTAAAATAGTTCATCCTGGCAAATGCTTAACTTCTTTTATCATATAACACTCTATTCTCTCTCTTACCAACTGGTGTAATTGTTGATCTGTTTTATTACCTGCAGAAAAGCCGTTTCTCTCGGTATTTTATTTTTTTAGGTTCCCGGTATCTTACTTTAATGTTCGTTAAAGAATACCATAGATCTATTGGATATTATAGCCCTTGGGCAGACAATCTTGTAAAGTAGACAAAAGAAGATTTTTTTAAAAGAAAAACAACATTATAATATAAAAGGCTATTCCCATTAAAAATCGCTGGTAGCTACACCCACTCTAACATCCCCTAATAATTGCTGTGATATGGATATAGTCAAAAAATAGCCTCTAAAAAACAAAATTTAAAAAAAAAATTATCATTACAGAAAAAATCATTATTATTACAGAATAAAGTACAGAGAAATATAGTAAACACATTATACTTTTTAACTCTGACAGCTTGAAAAATAGAGAAAAAAAAAATGGGAGGAGAGTGAATGAGAGCTTGAGATTTTGGAGGGTAATAGGTCATTGCCCGACCTATTATCCGCCAAAAAATCAGAATTAAAAAGTATAATGTGTTTACTATAGTACATTACGCGTCGAGTGCGGAAAGTGGCATTTTGCATGCGAGTGTGGAGTTTGCACTCGAGCGACAGAGAGGGCAGTAAAACCACACGAGCAATGCAAAATGCCGTTTTCGCACGAGTTGCGCTCTGTACTTTTTCTACGATTGTTAGATTTTAATAATAAATGCATAAAAAAATAAACTTCCGGTATGCAAGTTCGTATTTCTCTTTTAATAAAGAGTAGGTACATTAATTCATTAGTTTTATTTTGTGCCGAATTAATTATTTCGGTAGCCGTATTATTCTCCTCATATTCGTCATAATCATTTAAATCACTCATTGATTTTCACAAATCGATATAAACAAAATGAAATAAAATAAATAAAAATAATTTATAATTTGTTTTTGAAAAATTATATTAAAAAAATCAATTAGTTCAAAACGGTCACCCATCCAAGTACTGACCATGCTGAATGCCCAATGCTGCTTCCTCCAGCAGGGTAGGCCACTTTAGTGGCCTCCAAGGTGAGGAAAAGTTCAGAGGTACCCCGTACCCGTTTTTTCTATTCAATACTTAATTCTATAAATATTTTTTTATGCAATACATTTACGTATTATATTGTAATACTAATTTTAACAGTCAGTTGGAATGACTGTGCTAATGCCTTTGTTAGTCAGTCATCGGAGACTAAGCATGGTTCAATTCGTAAATGTATTTTGACTTTATTACTTTTCCTCACTACCCATAGTAGGAAAAGTACTGTTTTCACAAAAACATTTTTTTTTCGAGATTTCAATGGAATTATCCGTTTTGGGTGTTTTTAAGACCTCCTGAGTGGTTATCAGCATGACGTCTGTATGTATGTATGTGTGTGTTATCATCGTAGCGTCCAAAGTATTTAACCTAGAGAGTTGAAACTTAGCAGAAAAATAAGCCCTTAACTCTAGTGGTGCTGCCCGGAAAATCAAATTTTTCCGCCATCTTGAACTTAGTTTGTTGAGTCAGCAAAAATGTTAAAACATCGTATAAATCGACAATGGTCCTGATTGAGTTGAAATTTGGCACGAATATACCTCTCTGTATGACAAACAAGCCCACCAAATTTCATTTTGATATTGGCCGCCATTTTCAAGTTATCAATTTTTGATTTTTTAAACCTCGACGGTTAATACCGAAAGCATAAATAGGTTTTTGACGTATAGCATATCGGTGGAACCGGAAAAAATTAAGGAACAAATATAAAAAACCCCGATGAGATTCCATTAATTAGTTTAAAAGTTATAAGCAATATAATTATTATTTATTAAGTGCGATAATTTGGATGACGTCAAAGTTTGTTTACATCTGTCAAAATACCACCAAACTTCAAATAATTAAATAAAATATAGGTATTAAAAATAAGGTTTTTTTGAAGAATGATAATAAATCAGTTTGTTCAGAACGGCCACCCATCCAAGTACTGACCACGTCCAATGCTTCTTCCTCCTGCAGCAAAGCAGCAGGAGATGCAATTTTAGTGGCCTCTGAAGTGAGGAAAAGTTCCGAGGTACCCTGTACCCGATTTTTTTTTTTATCTTTATCTCACACTTTTATAATTATTTTTATTCAAAGACCGAGGGTTCACAAAATTAATTATCATCTTAAAACTGAACTAAAAATAGTCTGCCAATTAGTGTGGCAAATAGCTTTCTCACGAATTTCGTATACTTTGATCGCATATAATGTTTTATACTTTTTCATCCTATTATTGTTAAATTTATTTCATTTTTCCCTCGTTTTTTATATGTTTCAAAATTATTTTGATTTTTAATATCAATTTAGGAAAAATTGAGCGCAACGGTTGAAATTAATGTGGGGCTGTCTGCGGGCTATACTTTCGACAAACCATCCAAATTTCATAACAACCCCAGATAAGTAATTTTAAAGATAGCGGTGTAAATAAATGTATGGATGTATGTAAGTATGGAAGAGAAACAAATGGGCGCAGACGGCTGGAACATACATATAATATTTTTTTTAAATGGAATGTTCCTTTTTTTACTGTTCTTATATTACTTTGCTTAGTAAGTTTCATCGCACATTTCCGTTTCCCCAATTTTGAACCACTTCCCGTAATTCAATCCTCCCCAAATTTTGCACATAGATACAACTAAGGTGAAGAATACAGAAACAAAAAAAAAACAAAAAATAAAAACAAAATGGCGTCAAATTTATTTGCTTTTTAAGTTTCATCGCACACCTATTACCCCAATTTTGAACCACTTACCGTCATTCAATCTTCCCAAAATTTTGCACATAGATACAACTAAGGTGAAGAATACAGAAAACAAAAAATAAATAAATAAATAATTAATGGCGTCAAATTAATTTGCTTTTTAAGTTTCATCGCACACCTATTACCCCAATTTTGAACCACTTACCGTCATTCAATCATCCCCAAATTTTGCACATAGATACAACTAAGGTGAAGAATACAGAAAAAAAAAAAAAAAAAAAAAAAAAAAAAAAAAATTGAAAATAAGACCAGTTTTGAAAAATGGCATTTTTATATTAATTATTATCCTTGTAATTACAAAAACAGAAATTTAAGAATATAATTACAACATATACAACAAAAAGAATAACTTGTTTCTTTACTCAAGTTATGGGAAAAATGCCAAATTTTATATACCATCCAAATTTTATTAAAATTGGACAAGCAGTTTTTAAGATATGTTGGTTCGCAAAAATAGAGCGACAGACAGGCCTACGGACCGGCAGACAGACACGGTACCAAAAATGTTCCCAGATGTCTATAGGAATTTTTGAAATCGGAAACATAAAATATTTTCGTTCTCCAGAACAATCTCATAGCTTCTGTTTTCTTCGGTAAGCTCGGTAAGCTATAATAAATTTCTACAGTATATTTACATTTAAAATAATCCTATCGCAGTATAATTATCATATATATTTCTATATCTTTGAATATTGATGGGTTTGATTATGAAGGTCAGATGGTCTGTTGGTATACATGATGGTAATAAGCTGCTAGCCGGTACATACTTTGTAGTCAATGTCTCAAACATTGTGATTCCTTAAAGCAGCTATTATCACGTGAAACTAGATTTATTTTTATACAGTTCTAATAAAAAAGGCCTCGTACATTTTCTTGTAGCAGACTATTTATTAGATATTATTTTACCTGGTATATAATATATATTGACATAAGCTATAACATAAGACCCAAATATTCCCTATTATTATATATTAAGACTTAATCGAACAGATGACAGGTAACTACGTCAAACCACCTCCACCCCTAATAGATAGGAAGGAAATATTAGATTATAAATAAACAACGAAGAGTATTTTAGAGGGCTGGTTTTTATACTAAGGGATATATTACCAAAGGTTAATATAACTCTAGAGATTCTTTACTCTTCATATAGGGCGAATATTTTCAAAGCAGACCAAAAATTCCAAGAATATTACATCGTCGAAGTGTATTAGCTGTAATATATTTTTAACTTTATCATATATATTATTAGCTTTCTTCATTACTTCTTATAATATTTACGTCATATAAAATGTCGAAACGAATAAATTTAAACGAAAATGGTAAAGAATGGCAATGCTCAACGTAAATACAATAAAATAAGACAAATAAAAACAAGCATAAACAGGACTTAAGGATTCTAGAAATCCCAGATAAGCTCTCCTTACACACTAGAACCTCATAGTTCAACATGTATCCGCATGCAGCAGCATCTCTTGACTACAAACGTAGTTTTGCTCTCACCGCCACAATTTTTAATATTGTTTAATAATATTGTATATTTACTATCTTAGTACCATTCCTAAAATCTTTGCCTGGAGTTATAAATTTTGAATTTTGTTTGTAAAAACAATAATTTTAAATTCATATTTTTTACGGATAAACAGATAATAAAGTTAAAAAATTAAAACCAGGGACAGATATGGAATAGAGTATTTTAGTTGAGATTTATTAAAAAAAAAAAATCAGCATCCTAGCTTTAAAAATAGAGGTGTGATTGCAAAATTACGAAACTAACTACTAGTCCCGCTAGTTACTAAAATATTAGAAAATCACACCAATATGAGATAAGTTTTATAAAATCTCCCCGGGACGATTAATTCCGGTTTCTCTTTTTCATCTTCAAGATTACTTATTTGATTATTATATACCTATTTTGTGTTGAGCTGACTTTATGCTCAGTTTGTTAAAGCCTATGTTTAATTTTTACATATTTATTTTTGAGGACATAGTAGGATGTGTCTCCCTTTCCCTAATTTTTGTTTAGTCTATTAAACTATTATAGTTATCACTTTTATTGCATTAGCAAACCTGGCCGATACATGAAAAAAAAAAAGATTTTAATTGATTTGCACGTTTTTTGATTGAGTACACGAGATCCAATAACGTGGTTTTAAAAAAAATGTTGACCTCTGTTCAGACGTGTGGAGTCTAAATTGCTTGGCTGATTTCGATTAAATTTTGCAAACACGTTAAGTAAAAATTATACCCTGAGGCGAAATCGTAAAATGAATTTGAGCTATATATTTAGGACGCTAGTCGTCCAAAATAAAAACTGAAAAAAGAGAAAATATATATTTCATAATTTTTCTTGGCGGTGAACCCTTATTTTATTATATAATTATATATATATATATATATATATATATATATATATATATATATATATATATATATATATATAAACTGAGATATATTCTCTTTTTGGTCTTTATAGGGTTTAAATAAAAAGGTTGTTTTCTAATACTTTCTTTAATAAAACAGCTATATTTCGCCCTTACTCAGAGCTTCTTCAGACTTGTAACATTTTTCAGTAAAATTGAGTTTTTTAAACCATATTTATATCTGTTTTATATATGAAGGATAAAACCGATATAAAAACAAACACTTCGTCAATAAAATTTTACCAAACAAATTTAAAAAAAAAAAAAAATGTAAAACGAAGTTTCCCAATTTGACTCATGAGAGGGATTCGTTTCAAATTTTCTTTTAATTTTTGAAAGGAAATTATAAATTATGTCCTATTTTAAAACATTTTATATCTGTTTTTATATGAAGGATATAACCGATATAAAAACAAAAACTTCAACAGTAAAAGAAAATTTGAAACTAATCGCTCTCATGAGTCAAACAGGAAGAATTTGTTTTGGTACAATTTAAAAGACGAAGTTTTTATTTTATTTTATTTTTTTGTTTTTTTTTAATTGGTGTGGCACTTAGCTTCTTCGCATCCTATTCTTTTATGCTTTTACAAGTCATTATTGTCAAATTGGTTTAATTGTTTCCCCCGTTTTTTTGATCTGTCAAAATTGTTTAGATTTTTTACACGAATTAAAGAATCAATTTAGCAAAAGTTAAAGAGCGTAGACGGTTCAAATTAATCTGGGGCTATCTGCGGGGTACTTTCGATAAACTATAAAAGTTTCATTCAAATCAGATAAGTACTTTTGAAGCTATAGGTGTAAATAAATGTATGTTTGTGCGCATGTGGAAGAGAAACAAATAGGCGCAGAAGGTTGAAATTTATATGGGACCAACAATAGGCTAATTACGACCTACCACCCAAATTTCATTAAAATTAAACGTGTAGTTTTTAAAATATGTTGGTTCGCAAAAATTGAAACAGACAGGGAACCAAAAATGTTCCCTGATGTCTGAAACGGATTTCTGTCTTGGAATTTTTGAAATCGGAGACCTAAAATTTTTTCGTTCTTCAGAACGATCACATGGCTTCCATTACCTTCTATAAGCTTGGAAGCAAAATCTTATTTTTCTGTAAGTGTAACAAAGTGAAAACAATCACCTGTAGAACACTTTTCAAATGTGTTGAAATAGACTTTACTGGATTTAAATTAAACCTTACTGTATTATATATGAGAAAGTTTTGATCGAATTTATCGTAATAAGATTTGTATAATATACCATTCAATATGCATCTATTAAAAATATGTCTATAGCTAAAAATGAAAACATATTTTCATAATATTTATTAATAATTAAAAAGTTTTCCTGAGGTTAGTAACTCTTAGAATGTCTAAGCATGAGTGTGCATGCTAAGACCCGCATTACCAGAGATGATAGATGGTTTAAGCATTTCAAGTTATAATTAAAGTTTGCAGGTTATTAAGGGTTGTTGCTCTCCCTAACGTAGTAAGTCAAACGATAGACATTACGTGATTCTAATATTGTTTACAGCCTTGGCGCTTAAAATAGACTGAACAACTTTATTACTAAAGAAACAACACAAACTGACTCTCCATGTAAATTGAAAAAAATGTAATGCCAAAGCAGCTTTAGCCTTCAAAAGGCCATCATCAGTGCCTATTGCGAAAGAAAAAAAAAGTTACATTAATAAAAATATTAGTGAGAGGCGAGTCTACTACATGTAAGAGATCGACGTGAAACTCACTTTTTATTAACTTTTTTCTACCGCAATAGGCACTGATAATGGCGTTTTGAAGGCTGAAAGCTGCTTTGCCATTCAATTATTTTCTATAGACTAAAGACCCTCCCATATCTAGCATTTACTACTAGGGGTCGATCAAAAAATGATGGCACTCGGGAAAACCTATAAACTTCGTTTAAAATCTGAACTGTCGAGTATTGCCGAAGTCAGTACAGAAATGTTATCACAGTCTGGTAATAACATTTAATACTTTATAAAAGTCGCTCTCCATGACAATTAATCAAAATAAAACAAAATATAGAAGTTTAAGGGTTAATTTATTAATTTATTTAAATAATAAATTTTACCTTAATTCAAATGGTTTCCTTTATAAACAAATCCTTTAATAAGTTTATTGAAGTAGCTTTTCTATAACCATGAATTTAAGTAAAGAAGAAGAATAAGTGGGAAAAAAGATTAATTACAGAAATGTAAATAAATATAATAATAAGCAACAAAAATAAAACAAATAAATGGTTATGAATAATTAATTAAATTAGATACAGCCGAATGGCAGTAATTAGAAATTTAAAAGATCTTAAATAAAACCTTAAATCATGTGCACGAAGGCATGCTATACAACATATTTAGGAAACTAAAGATATGAGGGACAATTTACGACTTATATCTCTTGGAGGGTCACTGTCTCTAGTCAGGTGTGATACGAGGATAGCAAGGACTAAGATGTCGAAATATAAAAACTGAAGAAACTATCTGCTTTGCTAAGTCATACTGATTATTCAACTTACACAAAAAGAACTATAGTATTAGAAAAGAAAAATAACTTTAAAATTAAAACTAATATTCACGTTATATTTACAGTGTTAAAAGATAGATTATCCAAGAGAAAGTATTGTGATGGCACGAAACTCCGATTTTGATGGATTTACACGTTTTGAGGTCCCATGAGTCCAAAAAAAGATTTTTAAAAATGTCTTTCTGTCGTGGAGCCTAAAATACTGGGCAGAGGTTGACGAAATTTAGCATTCATGTTCAGAAAAATCATACCCCGAGGCCAAATCAAGAAATGAATTTTAGCGTACTAAAGTTTAGGGGTACTACCCCCAAAAACTTTGAAAAAACGTGAAAATAAATTATTTCTCGAAAACGGTTCAGACGATTTTGATTAAAAAATTGTAAAATGTTTAAATTGTAAACATTTAAATACGAATATAACCCTTTTTCCCAGGAAAATCTAGTTCCTGAGAAAATAGCTTTAAACGCGTTGGAGAGAGGCCGGGTTCGATTCCCCATCGAAGAGGTTATTTTAATGATAAATTTTGATAAAATGTTCAATAATAATTAAATAATATACCTGCGAAAACTAATAAATGAAAAACACTGGGCTAAGTAATTATAAACTCTTGTGTACCTTATTGCAGTGTGCAAAAACACGGTATTACATTGCTGATTTGTTTTGCCAGCCAAGCAAGAATGGCGGTGTGAGAGCACGCTCGTCTCTGGTAAAGCCCTATATCTGATCATCTTGATTTAGTATAGGTCCAGAGTTGGGTGGGCATCGTCGGGCCCCTGATGAGTCGGACGCGACGAAACGATGCAGGACATGGCGTAATGCCGAGCCAACAGCTTTGTGACGTATAGTCTAATGTTGGAACAGTTCCTATGTGTCACGCTTGCGTGGCACATCCCTTGGTGTCTCTCACTAACACAAATTGTGTAAATTATAAACTCCTATATGAGAAAGTTTGTCTGAGTTGTGTCGAACCGATTTCTTTTTATTATTTTTGGGTTTTCGAAAAAAGTAATTTCTTATAAAAACTCCTACTTGTTCTTAGACCTCAATAAAAACATTTATTTTTTGTTTGAACACGGTGCTCGTAGTTTCTTGAAAATTTACAAATAATAAACCACCCTTATTTCAGTAACACATTCAATAATAAGAAGTTAATAAGAAAACAGTTGGAGCGCATCATGGGTTAGAAAGAAATAAGTGTTATGGGTTTAAATTAGTATGGGATGTAAGAGTATAGGCTAATAATGACTTATCAGACAAGTAATTTTTTCAATATGATGGCTCGCAAAAATGTTGACAGGCAGACTGACAGACACTTTTTAAATAAAAATAAAAATTTTAAATTCGGGGATAGAATCAGAATTATCACAATACTTTCGTTTCCTACGTCAGCTCGGAAGCAAAAACTTAAATACAATATCAATAACTTGCAATAATCTATTGAATTTAAATAAAATTACACTATGGGGGACAGCCTTGGTTTAAACGTTGAGTTAAAAATTAAGTTCATTAAATATTTGGTGCAACACATAAAATTCAATTGAAAAATCAACTTAGATTAATATTCAGTTTTATAAAATCGAATATAAGTTAGGTAATCGAATAAATCCAATTAATATTGAAAATAATATTGAATGGAGATTTCAACTTGAATTTAATTGAATATAATTTATACTTAGATATTGCTTTAAACTTTCACTAAGCAAGTTTAAAACTTAGATAAACGGGCCAATAGTGAGATGAAATTTAGTTTAGGGATGAAGTTAGACTATGAAGTGTGGAAATGGACAGTTGTCAGCCAGATTTACTCCCAACAATATGGCAGAAACTAGACGGAGTGGTTTGACTAAACTAGTGTAGTTTTAATAGCTCACAGTGACTCCGTCCACAGGTCTCTGTAATTGACAAAGTTCAACTTGATTCCAAACCCCCCTAACTCGGTGTGGTGACCGAGACAACAAACCAAGCTCTTATTGCTATTCTGTTCAAAGTATAATCGATAAGCTTCCAACCGTTCATCCGTTCTTTAAGTAGATCAAAACAGCTTCCGTTTAAATTGCACGAGCATTTTCTAAATGTGACTTTTCTTATTTATCAGTTGACCTCAAATTTCAAAGCGAGCTTATCCCATCAATAAAAATCAGCACTATTTTATATTTTGGTAATAAGAATAAGTTAATACTAACAATGCCAAACTTTCCTAGTTAATATTAAAATTAGATTGTTCCTAGTAAGTTTACCCCTGTCTTCTATAAGCGAATTTTCGAATAAAATTTAGCTATTGCAATGGCTTATATATTTGTGTGGATTTTATATATGAAATCATCTTCTGTATGGTAAAATTAATGAAAGAATTAAGAGATTTATTCTAGAAAGATAAGAAATTATTGTAATATATATAATTATATTTTTTACTGTTTTCTCAGTTTGTTTGACTTAAAAACTCTAAGCTATTTAACCTTTAATGCAAAGATGTATTGCTAGTTTAACTTAATACATACCTCCTACGGCCTAGAACTGTATTTTGATATGCAACAATTAATTGCCAAATCTAACAATACAAAACTGAATTTAGAAAATTCCCTTGCAGAAATGACATCTCTAACCAAGTTTGAATTTGATTTATGACTATTTCGAAAGTCTAAACATAAATCATATATAAATGGAGAAAGTAATAATTTTGGTTAGTTTAGAGTCTCGAGAGTGGAATTGGACTCTCTATTCTAACTTCTAACTGTTTTAGCCATAAAAAAAAAATATATATCTATTTATACTACCAATGGCCTGCAGTCCGCAGTCCACGAGGGGCTCATGCTAGAAATCAGTGGCTGTTTCCTACCTCATATGAATAGATAGCACAAAATTAATTACAAGTGTCTGCGCTTCAATTCATGTAAAATTGTCTGCCAATTAGTGTGGCTCATAGCTTCCTCGCGTCCTATTTTGAATATTTTAATGATTTTATGCTTTTACAAGCTAAGTAAATTTATAAGTAAATAAATTTAACAATTATAGGTTGCAAATTCACAAAATCACTAAAGATTACGAAATACGACGCTATGTGCCACAGATTTTTTTTTTTATTTTTTATTACCTTAATATTTTGATGGAACAAAGCCTATAACATGAGCCAGATATTAGTGCACACCACTGTATTGAAATAAATGGGATTTGTTCAGCGGGTTTTGCGGCGCACCGACAAATATACAAATGACTTAAGGCCTGTTTTATTTGTTATATTGTAAGAAATGAAAAAATATCCAAGTACCGGTGTGGAAATCCCAGACATGACTTCCATGAAATGTTGTGGTGTTAATACGAGAGCAAGAGAGAACTCAGTATAAACTACATCGTACAAACAGCTAATATTGATTATAGTTTTTTTGGTGCTAATACTCGATATGTATTTGGTAATCATGCTAATATTCATTTAAAAGTAGTCTACAAGCTGCGTATTTTAACGCAAGAATTGTTTGGTTATAAAAAAAACACTAAAATGCCAATATCTCCCAAACCGCTTTTCCGATTGTGCTCAAAATTTATAGGTACAATCTACCATATAGGACACATATATACCCCAAAGGAAATTGAAATCAAATAAACCCTACTGAAGTTATAGTCGACAGCCCGATTTTGTGCTTAAGTGACTGTACGATGTTCGGGTTTGCGCCATCAGTTTTTCCGACAAAAGTTCTAAAAACTTCCGCAAACTGCATCTCAATACGAGTCTTGAAGCGATGTTATAAAGATTTAAAGTTGACAACGAACGTACGTACGTACGTACATACATACGTACTCACAGACATATATGTATATGAAACGGATTTTAATGATATCCCCGGGTTCGTGAAGACTCCTTCACAGAGATCTCGGAATCACGTTTTGGAGGGATAACCATACTTCTATTTTCATAGAAGTAAAAATGTTGCAATACTGATAATCATACAAACAAATCTTGAATTTTATGTAATATTTATATAAATAAAATATATTATTGGACATTTTATGTATTATTAAATATGAAATTAAATATTGAGTGACAATAATTTATATTATAGATACACGATGTTTTATTACAAAATGTAAAACTGTTAAATACAATGTATATCACTTAAACATGACCAAAGGCAGTCGTCTTAGAATTGGTATTGTTAGTATTTGATCTTAGATTTGAATTTTGGAAATTCTTCAGGCTAAGAATGTTGTCGTTATTTCGATCACTAGAAGATAAAGATATTAAAATTATAGTAACTGATTGTCTTCTACGAAAAGAAAGAATAATGAACAGCTAAAAGAAGCTAGTGAAATAAGTAATAATTTATTATAATTTTGGTCAGATTTTAAAGTATTACGTATTTTGGAAAGGTTCCAAAATACAAATTAATCGGTCGAGCATTGCCATTTGGATAATTTATTTAAATAATAAATTTATAGAAAATTAATTTTTGGCTACAATACATAATATTCTTAAACTTCAAAACAACATCTGGTATAATTGTTTAAACTATTTTTAGCCGTTTTAAATGCTACTTGACATTGTGCTTTTAAGTGTGGTGAAGCTCGAATAAAAGCAATTTCCAGATTCATTGATAATGGACCCCAGATCTATTAAGTGTCTGGACCACTTAATAGCTTCTCATTTCAATTCTATCTAGTCTATTATTCTACGCCCTTTTTGTAGCATTTGTATCTGCTTAATTGGCAAAACCTATTATATTTTATTTATACCATATTATATTCTTATATTTTCCATATAAGAATATATATTTGTGTCTGTCTGTACGTCAGTCCGGCTGGCGCCTTCTCCCACGGCCTATACCTTTTGTCCGATAACTTAAAAATTTGGCATATATGTGTAAAGTACCTACCCACACACTTTAAAATAGCAAGTTAAAAAAAAGGGTGAAAAACTTTTTTTTGGAGACCGTGTGGGGTATCATATGAAAGGGTACATAACAAAACGAGTTTATAACAAAAATATATAATTTTTTGGCTTTAATAGGGCCAAAGTAGGCGAGTTTTAAGTTGGTGTGAAAAGTGCCCCTATCTCTATCTGGCTCATGTAAAGTACAAAAAAATGTTCCACCAAAAGTAAAGATACCACTTTTTGGAATTTTTGAGACAAAAATTATTGATAAAATACGTTTCTTTATAATTATGCTCTTTTCGTTGTATTTATATGTTTATAATCCAGTTCACTGGCAAATAATACTTTATTAGAAGTTTGTTCATGTGTTTTGAGAATACCTGACCCATAGGATAGTTCAAAGTAGGCTTTTTAGTATTTTAAAAGCACCATCAATAGTTACTATAATACTTAACCAATACTGTGCTCCTCCTCGCTGTGTGCTGACTAGCACACACTTGACCAGTTTATTTTTTACGTGTTTACAGAGTAAAACAAAGATAATCGATTATCAATTTATTTCATTTTAAAATAGGATTTTCAATCTTGATTTTCAAATGAAAATTCTTCACTTTATATTAAGTTTTGTAAACTGCGTTTTTATTTAAACATGCATAGATTATTGAAGAATGTATATTTTGTAATATCTATTTCCTGTTATATCCCTCTTTAATTAACTTATTTTATTATATTATCTCAGTTAGTTTTTATTATTCATAAAAATTAATATTGAAACTAATGTATGATTCTGAATAATTAAATTATTTATGCATTAATAACAAACTATTTATATAAATAATCTTTAAATGTTAATTATCTGATGAAATGTTTAAAACGCTTTAAACAATAAATATTATGAAAACTTATATTTCTTAACTACAAATTAGTTAAAGCAATTAATTTGTTTTTCAAGGTCAGTATCGCACATTTAATACAGCGTCATACAAGGAAATGTTTTCAAACATTAATTACTCAAAACTAAAAACTCTTAATATTTTTTAAACATATCAGTTACTAATTGTCAATACTAAGTAACAATTATAGTGAAAATTACTGAGATTAAGATATTGAGATATAACAGGAGGTTGCTTGGTTTTTACTAGAGTACTATATTTTACCACCAGGGGTGATCACAAAGGCAAATACAAATGACATGATTCAATGTTTTTAAATGAAGTGGAGATTTTTTTTTAAGTAGAGGAAGGTGACTTTATAACAAACAAAACTTATAAGAATATATACGTATTTATAATACATCATTCACAACTTTATTTTATATTTTATTAATACTAATAAAATACACTATATAAGTTGCGTTATAAAACAAAAAAGTACTCTGAATTCTAAATAAATGTAGAAGAATACTACATTACGAATTATTAAATGAGCGCAACTAGCGATACAAAACCCCCTGAGGGCACCCTTGATTTTGCTTTGTTATCGTTATCACTAAGAACAAAATAGCAACTACAAAATGACCATCTCTCGTCGTAGTTCGGCATTAGGTTACAATATGCGCTGGCATAACTTTATTGACTCACTGTGATGTATACTAAAAATTTAGTAAATATCCTTAAAGTTTGATATACATCAAAGTTTACTCAGATACACCTCTAATCCTTACCCTAACCACATTTCTAGCTAGATCAAAGGTAGCTTTAATAGTTATAGCTAGATAAATCAAGATAAGTAACGCACATTATGGTTTACCTCACGGTTAGTTAAACTCGGTACAAGAAGTACAAGATAAAAATCAATAATCGTGAAACGTGATAGTCCGCAAACCAATGCTAATTACAATAAAAGGATATTAAGAGAGCTTTGACGCAAGTGTGATGACCTAAAGGTGGATAAAAGAATAAGTCCGATGAACAAGGTCAAGTGATCCACTGACTCAAGGCGCGGTATCTAAAACACTTTATCCTGGGGGACGCACTCTTTAACAGTGAGCCAATAAGGTTATACCCTTGCATCAGATCAATTCCTCTATGTATAGAAATAATTTACCTTATAAAAATATAAGCTGGCAACACTGCTTCGACAACAACAAAACACAACTTCCTTCTATCCTTCTAATTCTTCTACCTTTTGTTAACTTTAATACAGAAATAAATAAAGTTGAATACAAAAAGATATCGTAAGGTATAATATCCCTCGCTTTTATACACTTATTATATTTTTTTATTTAAATAAAGGTGAGGTAAATGTGTTCCGACTTAAATTCTAAAGAGTTACAAAATGCGATAAAATTACAAAGGTGCAACCGTTTGAAATGCGACCCTAACCACCTGACGTTACATAATAAGATAAACGTAAATACATTTAACTAAAATTTCCTATAATCCTGCAAACAACCTAACAATGCATTGAAGGAGTAATAAGAGTCGTAAATTGTAAAAAAAAGAACTGATACTGATACATTTATAATAATTTGAAATTAATAGACTGGAAAATATCTCATCTTTCAAGGAATTGACCAATATTAGTGAAATTAGATATTGGATAAAATCAAGTCTTACATCTCTGAAACTTTTCAGAATAGCTGTTATACTTTTTTATTATTATTTCTTCTGTGATTCTTACTTGCCGTCTGTTTTCTATTCACACATTAGATCATTTATGTTAAAACCATCTCAACTTTCCGGGATTCGAGCCAGATCTCCTATAAACTAATATGTACCTATAGTATAATGCTTAAACCATGTTAATAAGTAGCTTTACTTTCCTTACGAAAGATTCGTTTAAGAATAGACTGCCAATTGGTATGGCACATAGCTTGCTCGCATCATATCACATACTTTATTGATTTTATGCTTCTATCCAGTGTTTTTAATCTGTCAAAATGTTTTGATTTTTTACATGAATTAAAGCTCAGAGTAAGGAAGGGGTAGAGGGAACAATACTATAGAATCGGGGTCTCAAAAACTGGTTCATTATGCGACACCCCTATACTAAACCTCCCAATCGGCAGTTTGGTGAAACACTATCGATATCTCGATAAAAACTCGAAATTTATCTGATGTCAGCTGATAAGAATAAGTATAATGTGATATTTTCTTACGTCATTTAATATTTTAATAGTTTTCTTCATAAATACATATGTACTTTAGTGTTTGTTGTTATACATATGTACTTTAGTGTTTGTTGTTAACCGAACTAATTATCTAAAGACAGTTACGTTGTTAATAACATGAAATAGTTCCAGTTCCTATAAAACCAAAAGCAATCTTATATCATACAAAATCGTGTTGTAAAGAAATCACATCAGATTTCTTTCTTAAATATTTGATATTTTGACATATTTGACATTTTGATAATAAAACAATCAAACAAAGCACACGGCATGTAAAGGTTTTGTTGACAAGCGTCCGTAGGCGCGTAAGGACAAGGAATAGACCAATAAGACAAGGACCAGTGACCACGTGATCGTGCAGTTGTCACTTTAGTTCGGGTTGAGCTCGCTTGAGAGGTTTAGTATATAGGTGTCGCATAATGAACCACTTTTCAAATCGCATTGCTCCCTCTACCCCTTCCTTTCTCTGAGAATTAAAGTATCAATCTAGCAAAATTTAAAGACAGCAGACGGTTCAAATTAATGGGGCTATATGCGGGTTACTTTCGATAAACTATATAAGTTTCATAGAAATCGGATAAGTATTTGTGAATAAAGCTATAGATGTAAATAAATGTATGATTGTGTGCATGTGGAAAAGAAACAAATGAGCGCAGAAGGTTGAAACTTATATGGGACCAACAATGAGCTACTTATAACCTTCAAAAGAAATTTCATTAAAATCGGACTTGTAGTTTTTAAGATATATTGGTTCGCAATAATTGAGCGCTGACAGACACGAAACCAAAAATGTAAAAATTAAACTGTTCCTTTTATATATTTATTTTATTATTTTCTCTGGACAAATACAGGCTTCTATTCTATCTTAAATGTGCGCAGACGTTTTAAATTAACGTGCGGCTAAATTTCTTCAAAATCGGTACTTTTAACCGAATTTACTTTTAATCGGTACTTTTTTACTTTTAATCGGTAATTTTTTTAAAGGGCACGGGAGATTGAAATTAATAACTAATCTATTTGTTTTTATGATGTGGTGGTTCGACAGATGTTAACAGGCACTACTGGCAGGCCGACAGACCAACATACAGGCACGAGACCAAAAGTGTATTCAATGAGGTCTGAAACGGATTTCTGTCTAGACATTATTGAATTCAGAGACATCAAAAAATGTCATTTAAATTTTATGATTACTTGAATATGATGTCTAGTTTCATATTATACATACTTATTATACATTATTAATAAAATAATACAATATTTAATTTTAATACTCTAATAATAGGCCAATATATAGATACATTCAAGCTTGCATTAATTTGGGTAAACAATTTTTTTTTTTTAGGATTGTTTTGTATAGTAAGAGGAGCATGAAACCAAGTTTGCGACCTCGAAAGCCCTGGGGACAACTTTTGGCTGGCGAAAAACCTCGCACTTTTTCATTTTTTACTACGTTTTTATTAGCTTGCATTCTTGTTTGTTTGTTTGTTTGTTTGTTTGCTTGTTTGTCCGGTACAAATCTGGCAATCGATTTCTAACTAACTTCCCGAATAGCTAGACATTTGAAACTTTTAGCATAGCCCTAGAACACGACGACAATGCATTATTTTAATACTTTTAGCCATCTTTAATTACTTTTAGCCAGAATTTAATTAGTTTTCAGCAAATTTTGCTCTGCGGAAAGTTAGTTCGGAAATAATCCGCAAGTTATTTTATTTGTTTTGCCATATCCAATATTTACGTAATCTTCATTTTGACGGGTCTCAAATTGTTGATAGATAAACATTGAATGACAGCAAAACAGGAAATATCGATTATATTATTTATCGATTATATTATTTCAAATATATCGATGGCACGCTTAGATTTGGTGTTGGGAAGATCCTTTGTACAAAGATTTATCCTTCTATAGATTTAAGATCAGCTCTCTGGATGGTTGTCATTTATGTGAAGTAAATAAATTCGGAACTATTTTTTTTTCACTAACATTATATATTATATAACAATAACAATTATATTATCAACATTGCATACGATTCAACAGAAAATTTAAAAACGTAGTATATAAAAAGTTCTTTTAATCTTGAAATTATTTAAATATAACTCATAAACGACGTCGAAATCAGGAAATCGTATTCTCTCCGAAATAAAAGTAGACAAAATTCTCTACAAAATGCACTAGTCAAACTTAATTTTATGTTATCCTAAACCATTGCTACAGGGCTTTGAAGTTTGACAAAATTATTTAAAAAAACGGATTTTACTCATTTTTTTGACATTTATATAGTCGTTTATGGTGCCATTATATATTTTTATGATGTTATATTGATGATATGTATGATATGTATGATATGTATGATGATATGTATACCGACATACATACATATATATATATATATATATATATATATATATATATATATATATATATATATATATATATATGTGTATGTATGGGCACCATAAATGTCAAAGAAATGAGTAAAATTCTGATATTTTTTTTTTTTTTTTTTTTACATAATTTTGTCAAACTTCATAGCCCTGTAGAAATGGTTTAGGATAACATAAAATTAAGTATGACTAGTGCATTTTGTAGAGAATTTTGTCTACTTTTATGTCGGAGATAATACATTTTTTTGATTTCGGCGTCGTTTATGAGTTATATTAAAAAAACTGAAAAAGTGCGAGGTTTTTCGCCTGCCAAAAGTTGTCCCTAGGGCTTTCGAGGTCGCAAACTTGGTTTCATGCTCCTCTTACTATACAAAACAATCCTAAAAAAAAAAAAAATCGTTTACCCTAATTAATGCAAGCTGGACCCCTCTCAGGTTACCTATATATTGGTCTATAAATCAATTAATAAAAAAAAATTATATTATTCATTCTATCTTTGTAACATTCTTATTTTTGTAAATTTGATTAATGGTCCAATCAAAATGTTTGGTCACCCCTAAGGGGCTATATAGACCCTGTCAGACTCAAGAGACCCTAAAGGTTTGTTTTTACAACTGTGATAAGATAGACGGGATCGTGGATGATTTCCCTAAGGATTAATTCCCTAGAATTAACGTATTACTACAAGAAAACTAATTCAATTTTTTTAAAAATATCTAAAAACATTAAAAATGACTAATATAGCTAATAATTTATACAGACCGCCTTATTTCATTCTTAGAAGAAGTGGAAATCAACAATTGCTTGCTTATAAGCATTCGTTTTGATATTATGACTAATTAATTTCCACAATATTTCAACATGGAGTGTTTTACTATTTAATAATGAAAGACAAATTATACTCAAAAACGAAAACGAAGATAAGTTTGTTAGTCTTTTTTCAAAAATAACTTTTTATTTCTTATCCAAAAAAGTTTGTTGTAATAACTAAAACAAAATTAATCATGTGATGGCTCCAGCCACGGAAATTATTTACTAGATTAGTACTGTACAAAAGGTCAGTAAAATATGGACTATCCTAAAAATATGAGTGTTTTTTCCCCCTAAAAACTGTTTAAAATTTAGGAAGTCACATTTCATGGAATCACTTATGTTAAGTAATAAGTTGAACAGCCAAAAAAAAAGGAATAATGACATTTCCGTTGCAAAACATGAATCATATTTAGCATTGACTCAGTTTTATTTCCTTTTTTAATCAACGAATAAATTCATCACACTTTATAGTTATTATATAAATATCTGAAAAGGAGATTATATCTGTTTCATAATACAAACCAGTAAACAAATAAACTGATTTACAAGCCTAGGAGCATAAGTCCGTTAATTTTCTTTTGTACATACATAAAATAAATAAATAAAATGTCTTTAATTCATCTTATCACGCTCTAAATCCATGTTGTCTTCATATTATAAGTCTTTCTCTAAATTGTTACGTTTATCTTTATATATTAATGTATTTATTCTTTTCCATATGTCAATGGAAAAAAAAAAAAAAAAAAAAATGAAAAAAAATTGGAAAAAAGGAAAGAAAAAAGAACTTGTTATTATTATTATGTATATATATATATGTGTGTGTATATGTATGTGTGTATATATATATATATATATTTGAAACTGGAAAGATATGCTGAAATGAAGAAATTCCATATCTTAATTTATTGTTAATTTACTTTTTTTCGATAATATAATATTTATGTCACTTGTAATTAATGTTACGTTGTTGCTCTAGTGATTATGTATACTGCGAAAAAGCAACTCATTTGTATAAAACCTTAGTTTTATAAACAAATAAAGAATTATTATTATTATTATTATTATTATTATTATTATTATTATTATTATTATTATTATTATTTCCTTATTTTGTTTTTTTTGACTAACTTTGTCGGCCATATACCCACTAATGTATGTTTCTGAAGTATGAGGATGACTCTTAAAACTCCGTTATACTCTTTGGAAAAACCAGCTATTTATATTATAAGTTGAAGGCTATGATGTTTACAAATTAATAGTATTGCGGTTAATATAATAATAATTTATTCATCTTAGAAAACGGCAATACATTTGGATAAAAATGAAGATCAATGTAATAGCTCAATTAGCTTATCGGATTAGTTAACGGAGAAAACAAAATTTATGATTCTGTATAAAAATGCTGGATGGTTATATATTATATAAGTTTTTAAACAATTATAAATGCTATAACAACTACCAGATTTTATAGTCTCAACGACAACTTTTAAAACTAATTAACAGAGTATAAAACAATTTAGTTTACATTTTACTGCTAATAATAAAAATAAGCTGATTTAATTTAAATTCTAATCGGAGAGTAAAATGTATAATGTTATTAGCTAAAATAATTTATTGCAACAATAAGAATTGCAATGCTATTGAGGCCTGGTTCTTGAGCAATACAAGTAAGAGAACGCTTTTTCATTATGATCTGCTCAGTTAAAACACTAAAAGCGATTAAAAATGTAATATTTTTCACAGTAACTTAACACTTACATAATAATGACTAGAAAGGTTAGTAAAAAGTAACACAAAAATATTGTCACCACAATTTTATATTTAATAACTAATATACGCGTTTCTACATTTTATACCATCTTCAGTATTAACAAAGTAAGAGTAAAATCTCTAGTACCTACATATTTTACAAGCTTTTATGGCATAAACTAACAGTACAAAACGTAATATGGGCCCAACTATGGGCTAATTATGACTTCATTTCACTAAGATCGGACGAGTATTTTTGCTTTCGAGCTTACCGAAGGTAACAAAACCTATGTAATCGTTCTGAAGATCGAAAATATTTTATCTCTGATTTCAAATATTCAGACATAAGGGAAAATTTTCGGTTCCGTGTCTGTCTGTCAGTCTATCTATCGGACTGAGTATCGGTCAGTCCGTCGGTCTGTCACTCAATTTTTTGCGAACCAACATATCTTAAAAACTGCACTTCTGATTTTAATAAAATTTGTATGGTAAGTCATAATTAGCTCAGCGTTGTTCCCATAAAAGTTTCTATCTTCTGGGTTTCTCTTTTTCGATGCGAGGAAGCTATGTGCCACACAAATTGGCAGTCTGTTTTAAGATGTGGTGGTTTGCAAGAATGTATAAAAACAGTCAGACAAAAAACACGAGACCAAAAATAATTCTTGATGTCTGAAACGGATCTCTTTCTTGGAATTTTTATAATCGGAGATGCAAAAACATTTCATTTTTCAGAACGATCACAATGCTTCAGGTACCTTTGGTAAGCTCGGAAGCAAAAGTTACAGAATCGGCCCTCTGGTGACTGTGACACACGGCTAAGATTAATGAAAGTCAAGATTGAGTGGAATGAGACAGGGAGGCTACAGAGAATTAGAAACTGGGGTTGGTCTAACTCTAACTACTAGAGAACTACTTCAAGTGTAGCGAACTGGAGTATTGCGGTTCTAGAAAGGGATTTGTAAAGGAGTAAAGTTCGGTAGGCCATTTTACTGTAGAGCTATCCAAAGTAAGGTAAAGTAAGTTCAATTATACCAATAGATAAGGAGATTAGATATTCAACTTGTTTAATCAATGCATTAGCTACACAAGATTAAAAAAACTATATTTTCAAAACTTGCCAATCCAATAATAAATACATTTGAATTGTAAAAGCAAAAAGAAATATTAATCAAATCAGATACTAAAGCAATCACCTGCTCATGTATTATTCTTGCACCACGTGAACAGAACAGTATCATTTCGCAACCTTGGAACTCCTAAAATAAAACACTGTAATCTAGATCTCACGATGTCGGATGTTTGCGGGCACATACATACAGATATTCATCGATATGAAAGTACAGACAGACAATGTAACATTGAAATAAGTATAGAATTAATAAAAACACTTATAGGTCTTTATAAATCACTCTACAATCACTCTGTATACTTGATAATTTATACTTTTACTTTACAATGTATTACTTGCATTATTTTTGTCTTATTTAACGTATTTTTTTGCTGAATAAAATAAGAAAAATATATCCAATTATAAAATGTATATTGAAAAATCGAAAATTAGATAATAAATACAAATATTATATGAATATAAATCAGTTTACGATTGATCAGGAACTGAACACTATACACTTGTTAAAAAATAAAATTTTAATACCAAGTAGCTTTCTTAATTTTTAAACAAATATATATTATTGTTAAACAACGTTACGCTCTATTTAATATTCAATTGATAGTAAAAGTTGTTTAATGAGCAAATACTTCGAAAGTAAACATTGCATACCTTATTAGGTGTGTAATTAAATATATTGTACATTTTTAACGAACTAAAAAAGTTCTATATACGTTGACAAATGAGCCCTATAACATGTTCTACTTTAGTCTTAAGAATAATTTTATGCTACCTAATATTGGATTAACAACCATGTGGAAAATAATATTAGACAATCTTTGTATTTTGCTTGTCCCCATTCATCAATATATTATTTGAGAGCTATTTTGTCTAAAACTAGGGGGACGCCTATAGTAGTAGTAAACTAATTTTGCAAAATTGATACTTTTATTGATGTAAAAAAGCATAACACTTTTGACAGATTTAAAGAAAGGATGAAAAACATTGAATGAATTAGACAATACTGGTTCGATAACATCATCAATAACGAGGAAGCTATATGCCACACAAATTGGCTGACAATTTATTTAAATTAAAGAAATGCCAAAGTCGAAACGTATTGACAAAGGTAAATTATTGATAAAAGTTTTTTTATCAACAAGATTAACTCAATATTCATTACATCACTCACTGGATCATTACAGCACTTCAAATTGGCCAATTTACACACCTGATGAATATGGCCATCAGAGTTGAACATATATCACTTAACAATTTATTTGGTACTCGGTGAAATCTGCGTTACGAAGTGCTTAAAGTCTGATGTGTCACCAATAACTTAAACCCTTCGGAACTGGGATTTCACCGAAAAAAACTTCTAAAGATTTTTCTTGGAGCGGAAATAAAAAGTTGGACTTCAAACCCTTCGTAACGCTGATTTAAAGGAATAAGTTCCTGACGATGCTTTCATTAGTAAAAGCGAAACGTTGGACTTCAAACCCATCGTCACGCTGATTTCGCCGGAATAAGCTCCTGACGATGCTTTCATTATTGGAAACAAAACGTTGGACTTCAAACCCATCTTCACGCTGATTTCCCAGGAATAAGCTCCTGACGATGCTTTCATTAGTGGAAGCGAAACGTTGGACTTCAAGCCCATCGTAACGATAATTTCACCGGAATAAGCTCCTAACGATGCTTTCATTAGTGGAAGTGATTCTTCAAATTAACGGGGACTTCACCGGAAAACCAAGAAATTCATCTCTGATGAACAATTTCCTTCATGAGACAATCTACGCAACGCACCACATATATAACCTATCTGGATTAGTATAGAACCTGCAAGAAGAGTATCTTGGTTTTGGAAACAATTGTTTTAAGGCGGGGAGAAATACGCTAACTTCTTGTCACGTGATAATACCCTATGACAAATCATAAAAGAAATTATTTCGACAGTATCAAGTTGGCTGAACATTTCGAGCACAACAACCATTAAATTAACTTTTATCATTAAAAGTTAATCTATCCTTTCAACTTAGATAAATATGTATATTATTATCTAGTCATGGGTTAATTTCTCACCTACGACGAGTTAACAATATTAACCATAATTAATTTGATTTCGTAATAAAATATTCTTTTGAAAACAGTAACTAGTTTATAAACATTCATGAAGAGAAAGTTTGTTATTTTTACTCTTTACACTTTAATACTGCATAATATCACGTAGTATAGTAAACCGATACTATCCCAAAGATAAAAATATACCCTCTTAAAAAAATACTATAGCCGTAAAAGGTAATAAAAACCAAATTTATAAAAAGACCAAACAGAGGTCAACTCAGAAAAGCTCAAGCTATTTTTGGTCGTCCAATCTGCCATAAAACTGAGTTTTTACTTTTTTATAGATTTCCACTTGACCAATCTCAATTTATGGTTTCGTTACAGCTGAGGAGGGACGCGGTACAGACTAAATGGTGCGAAAAATGAAGCAGGCTTCCGTCTATCCTATCCCATTGCATTTTACACTTTATTGATTCTCTATATACTTCTCTCAGCATCATTTCTCTCTGATCTCTCCCTGTAATATCTCATGGAATCGACAAAGAGGAATGCAATGTATTCCGTTTTTGATGTTATTAATTTATATAAAATTGTTCTATTATCAGTACATTTCTCGGATCGGTTTAATATCTATATTAATATAGAGCATCAAATGAATGTCTGAGTATGGGTTAACCAATTTTAATGAAATTTCGAAGTCAGGTAGACCTATCCCTGGCACCAAATACAGCCAATGCGTCTATCGATGTATGTTTTATTATTTCAGATTAAAAGATCAAATGAAAGCTCTACAAATATATATTCGCCCATGAGATCAAATATATTAGTAGATTAAGAATATATATATATATATATATATATATATATATATATATATATATATATATATATATATAAACAATGTATGTGTCTCACGGTCCACCATCGAATATACGAGAATAACATAGTTTTATAAAAAATTCTGCAAAAAAATGCTAAAATTCAATTCAAATGTTTTTCATTATTCGTAGTGACTGTGAGAAACGAAAATAAATTAAAATTAATAGTGATTTATGAACCTAGGGAGTAAAGTAAGCCATCATACCCTGAGCGAATATGTTGGTTCTTGAGGCGAAGCCGAGGAAATTAGATTTTTAATTTCCGAGGTGTAGCCGAGGGAATAACGCTAATTAGCTACTGAGGCGAGATAATTATCTATAAATAATTAGCTCCCCCGCCGAGGGAGATAATTATCGTGAGGGGAATTATAGCACTTCACTCCCGAGGTACATACAATATTTTATTTTCAGTAGGGAGGAGAAAATTCACATTTTCGTCCATTGCACAGTTTATATTTATTAATTAATAACAATAATTGTTAGCACTTTTAATAGCGATAAAAGAAATTCAATATTAAAAACAAATAAGAATTGCTGTTAAAATAAAATAGAAGGTTATTTAGATGCAGGTTTAAAAACAATGATGAACAAGTTCGAAAAAGCAGTGTCGCCAACCTGATTTCTACAACCTCACTACATTAGCCATTCATTCTCTACTATTTATAAAATAGTTAAGTTGGCAATCCTTCTTTTTCTTCCTACTTTTTTTTCACCTTACTTTTACTCTTTCTCCCTACTTTTTGAGTTCAGGGAAGAAAAGATTTACTTTAGTCCCTCTGAACTAATCTAAAATCATAACTTTTTCTCCCTACTGGAAATAAAAGATTTTTTTTTTTAATATCTAACAACGAAAATAAAGCATTATTATAAGGGGAAAAATGTTGATTAAAAAAAAATGATAAAAACCAATTTCATAAAACAATGGTAGATTAATAGGCTGTTAAAAAAGACACAATACAGCATTATTATTCTAGTGTCATTCAATCACCTTTTGTGTATTGCAACCGCGTGTTTAGTCATTTATGTTTAAAAAAAATTTAATAAATTCTGAATTGAGGGGGGGGGGGGGGGGGGGAATCCTACCTCTAAGAAAGAAAAAACCAATGTTTCCCACAAGGATTCTTAAAATTTATGTTCCTAAGAAAGGAGTTTAAAAGAAAAACAAATAAAATAAGTTTCCAAAAAGACTAAGAAGAGAATAATGTCGTGAAAATAGGGGATAAGACAAGGTTAAGGAAAAACGTGGCAGGAAAATAAAGTAAGATAAGAAAAATTGCAAGAAAATCACGTGAAAATGAGCCCAAGAAACGTTGCAGGAGAATATATAATGCAACGAGAGGTGTATAGAACATGTGTTATAACCTAGGACTTTTTATTAGAATATATATCAGAAGAGTGCTAAGTCGATAATAATATTCTTTTAATTGTGTAAAGAAACTTTTATCTTTTATAAAAACTTGTTTTATTGCCTTATAAAGAATGGATATGGCAATAAATGTTTTGAGTAAATGCAATCATGCCTTAAAAGGCTCTATCAAAATTACTTTTATACGAGTGTAGGTCAACATTCTTGATAAGTTGAGGATGATTTATAAAATTAGTCTTAATTAGGGTTTACCAACATTATAGTTATTTGTGCAACTAGTGCGCAAAGTGGTACTTTGCTGCAGTCAAGAGAAATATTTACGCACAAGCCGCAGGCGAGGGTGGAAAGGTTTCTCGAGTGCAGCAAAGACACTTTAAGCTCGAGTAGCACATTAAACTTTTCCTACAGTTAGTTTTTAATCTGTAAATAAAATATAAAATAATAGAGTTAGAGAGTTCATCAACATGTAGAAGGTTTTACAATATTAACTGTTCCAGCTGTTCTGCTTATAGCCAGTGTTGCCTTTTATTGCCTGATTCAGCAAACCTGACCAAGCGCTGTTATTATTTGTCATCATAATACTTACTCATCGCATTTGATTTTTTTTTTTTTTTTTTTTTTAGATTTTCTATCTTTACTTTTTTATATTTTAACATTTTTATATTTAATATATATTATATATATAAATATGTTTATATTTAAATCATGTAGTTAGTTAAAAAAAAAATCATTAGTTGTCATTCTTATTTTTATTATAATTTGGATTATTTAATCTTTGTTTAGATTTGTTCTTTATGTTCGTAAGTTAGAACACTGGAGTGCGGTAAAGTAAAATGAGTGCGGTAAAGTGAAACGAGTGCGGTAAAGTAGTAAGTGCAGGAATCTGCTGTTTTGCGTACTATTTGGAGTGCGATGACAACCACTTTATCGGTCAACTTTAGGAAATAGTACATTACCCGTCGAGTGCGGAAAGTAGCCTTTTGCATGCGAGTGTGGAGTTTGCACCCGAGCGATAGCGAGGGTAGTAAAACCACACGAGCAATGCAAAATGCCGTTTTCGCTCGTTACGTACCGTACTTTATCTACGATTGTTAGATTTAAATAATAAATACAGATAAAAAAAACTTGCTGCATGTAAGTTCGTTGATATCTCTCTCTTGATATAGATGGCATTAATTCTTGAGTTGTATTTTTTGCCGAATTAATTATTTCTGGAGGAGTATTATTCTCCACATTTTCGTCAAAGTCACTTGATTCATTCATTGTTTTTCACTAAAAACTCGATATAAACAGTTACTTAAAAAAAAGAACAGCAATTTAGTTTTGTTAAATGTAAACAAACTCGCTAATCGTGCGTAAAGCTGAAGAATTCTTCTTCTTTACCGCCCTAGGGTGGTAAAGAAGAGGAATTCTTCAGAAATATAAGATGCGCATATGAGCAATGAATACAAGTACGTAAAGAATCACTTTTTACGCATCTAAGCAGAGATACAATGTTTATATTTCGTATCAATCGTAGATAAAAATTATTTAGATGTTATCTCTTTATCTTTAGACTAATTGCAGTCAAGAATAATAACCCCGCCCTGTAATGACCTAGGATGTTGATCAAAATAACTCCCCTTCCAATAAAACTATTCAACATATATAATCAAAATGGTGGAAAAGAGTGTAAAAGAAGTCAACAAGTACTTACCTTTAGAAAATAGCTAACAAAACATCATTATTTTTAAAATCAAGTAGATAGCGAATTGTGAGAGGTTTAAAAGAAATAAAGTGCGAATGTTATCTCTAGAAGTCAAAATCAATAATAATATTTTAGTTCATTCCCCACAGTTCATTCAAGAAAGCAACAATTGTTTGTTTCTCTCTTATAACTTTTTTAACATATTATTGTTGAAACAAACAATGAATTAAAATGCTCGAAGGCAAATTGAAGGTGAGCTCATGCTTACACCTGAACAAAAAGCATTAACAGTGAGAACTTGGCGTGGAAACCCGAGGAAATATATAAAAGCGGGGGTGTTTTGGCTCCTTTCTCACCTTTCATAAACTTCAACTTGAGAAAACCTTACTTCTAAGTAAATCTCAAAAACAGCAAAAGAGTCGAAACTTTATAGTACCACCGGCATCTTTCAAAGCTTGAAATTGCTTCATTTCAGGGTTTCCAGGTTGTATTTTAAACAAGCTTTCTTTCACGCGACATAAAAAAACACTTTTTTTTACGGTCAAGTGCTTTCATCACAAGAGCTATCGTAACTCGACCTAAAGTGAAAGTGTTAAGGGTTGAATTCTTGAAGTAGGTCAAAGTAACTAAGGGGAAATATAATCAAAATGGAGCAAAATAGTACAAAGCACGATTTGTTTAACTTAAGAGATCATATAAACGAGGACAGTTATTCACCTTAAGATTATGGTACCAACTTTAACTCCACTGCTATAATTTTACAGCTGCTTGAATGCAATGGTAGTAATTCCAAACCTTTAAAAGATACTAAATCTCACAAGCAACATTATTTTAGATTATGCGTTGTCTCGACATCTTAACACTTCAGGCTAATTAAGTATTCAGAAGCTAGATTCAGAGCTATTTTTGATCATTTTGATTTGCCCTTCCCATTAGGCATTGAAGCTGGCAAATAACAAACATGGGACCCTAGTCTGGAAGTGGGGGATAGTACCAAGCCCTAACTCCTATCGACTTCAATATTCTTAAAAAAATCCCGCCAAGTACTTGCTTGCAAGCCTCTAAAAGGGTTTCTTCGGTAATAAAAATTAATATTTCCTACATTTTTTTTTTTTTTTCATTAAAAAAATTGTAAAAAGTTGCACTTTCGAGGAGTAGGGTGCGCATATTTTCCTTTAGAATTTTAGGAAGGAACTTTTTTGGTTATTTTGGGTGTAAAATGGCCGCCATTTGAAAACTCGATTATATATTTGTGATCTACTTTCCAACACTATTGAAATGATACCCCCACTCAAAAATAAAAATTTTGGATCACAATGGTTACGCGCATCCAAATTTCCCTACTCAGTCAGTGTTGAGGGTACGATTAAAAAAAACGATTAAGAACGATTTAGTGTATTATAAAAATATCGAGTGGAACAGAGAAAATGTATAACATTCAAGGTTGAGCGTTTAGAACCGACTGAGGGCCTAACCCAAGGCAGACGGTAGGGCATCCAGTCAAGGAGGGGGCACGTCCGACCCGCACTCTCGTGGAGCCTCGAAGACACTACAAGTCTTAACATAGCCGCCCACCTTGAAAGGACCCATTTCAAAATAAAAATATGAAGTTAAAAAACAAAAGCTCGAATTACAAAAATAATTAACAATAATACAAAAAAAAAAAAATAAATAAAAACAAAAATCATGAAGTCTCCCGTAATTCAAAAGGTAAGGCTGACTCGAGTGACTGCACGGTTCCTCCTGGTACCAGCGGCAGTTCCATCGGAGACGATTCTCGTTCTTCCATTTGGACCGGAGTGAAGTTGAACGATTTGTCTAGGAGAACATCTCAGTGGTAGAAGATTATTCGCCTTGAGAATGGCAAGCGAATCGATTCGAAGGTAGGGTGAACCAGAAGACGATTTAACTTGGGTCCACAAGCTCGATAAATATTTTATCTTCCAGCGCTCCCAAACGTATTTTGTCAGCTGGTTCTTCGTAAGGCACCGGGAGTCCAATTCTGTAGGCAATGTAATGGCTCTGCCAATTGTAAGATGGCAAGGTGTCAAGGGTAAAAGGTAGTTAGGGTAAAAGGTAGTTTGGATCAAAGGGTAGGGAAGTAGGGGGTTGTGAATTTAAACAATCTTGAATTGCAACTAATAGAGTATTGAACTGATATTTGAATGATTTAAAAAATACGTTTAACGGACACAACGAATGCGAAAGTACTCCTTTATTAACAATAAAACTAATGTATAGGTTTCGATTTGCATCACTCTTGAATAAAGATAAAATGATTTTATTTGGTTTGAGCCTGCCGCCCACCCTGAGAAAAACAGGTACGTTTAGAAATGGATGGAGTAACTTAAGATTATTATCTATAGATAATTCGATTTCTTCTTTTTCGGTTATTCTTTTGGTTATAGGTTCCGATTGTTCGATTTCGCGTGTTTTGTATATAATACTGTCGCTGGAATGGCTCCTCGCATGACCGAGTATTTTAACAGAAGTGTATTGGTTGTTCGTTTTGGGCGGTTCTAAATTGGAGTCAGCACAAGTTTCGTTTGATGTAGATGTAGATGACTTAAAGGACCACATGTGTAGTTCCATCCCAGCACATTTAGAGAAAGTATTATCATTATTTTCTAAATCCAAATCTTCTTCTGTAGGGTTAACCTCGGGCAGCATGTTATCATTAGAACTTTCGTATTGTATTATCTTGGCACAAATTGGGATCTTTACGAATTTATCATTAGCAGTTTCGTTTCGATTGTTTTCCAAAACTCGATTAGTCTGCTGAATTAGAGGTTTCGATTCTAGGAGATGATTCAATTCCCCATATAATTTATAATATGAATCTTCAAATTTTATTCGAAGTTCAATGTCTTGTCGATTACAATCTACTAGCGAATCATATTGATTCCAGCATCCTTGCAAATTATCGAGGCGTGCTCGTAATTGAAGAAATTCAGCAGTAGTACAGGTGTTAATGTCAATATTTTGTACATATTCGTCAATGCGATTTAATCTCGAATGGAGTATTTCTCGTCTGGACATACCCATGATAGATGGCTCTTGTTTATTAGATTTTACTGTAGGAGGCATTTTACGAGTAATTGAAACAAATTCTAACGAATAAATAAAAACAAAATTAAAAAACTTAAAGTGAATAAAATGCGAAAGAGATATTAGAAAAAAATAAAAATATAAAAAGTTGTGAAATAATGAAGAGTGAATTGGCGATAATAGTTACGCGAAGTTACGTTTGTTTTTAATAAAGACAGGGGTCGTTTAAAAGAAATAAGGTTAAATCTGAGGTATTCAGAGAAAGGTTTGATAAAAGGCAGTATTTTAGAAATTGAAACCATAAGATTAAAATAATAAAATAAACAAAATCTAAGAAACGATAAGTGACTAAAGAGGTTAGGGGTTAGGGAATGAATAAAAGGAAATTCTAGGAACTAGGGATGACACCAAGATATTTGAGTGTGCACTCACCGAAGAGGGTAGCTGGAAACAACACGAAGCGGCCGTCGACCTCTGGGCTCTTCTCTACCTTCTAACTTCTTTGCTTACGATTGTCCATGTAACGAATATTATTACGGGTTAGGTTCACTGTTCACATTTTACTTTTGATTGATTTAACTTAGTAATAAAATGTAGAAAATAAGGTAACGGCACATAAAACAACGATTAAAAGTTTTTATCGATTAACTAAAATTACGATTTTGAACGATAGTTGTTAACGATTCACGATTATTATAAGTAGTATCCTTTGGTAGCTCGATTCGTAATCCGGTCCAAAGTGACCAATGTTGAGGGTACGATTAAAAAAAACGATTAAGAACGATTTAGTGTATTATAAAAATATCGAGTGGAACAGAGAAAATGTATAACATTCAAGGTTGAGCGTTTAGAACCGACTGAGGGCCTAACCCAAGGCAGACGGTAGGGCATCCAGTCAAGGAGGGGGCACGTCCGACCCGCACTCTCGTGGAGCCTCGAAGACACTACAAGTCTTAACAGTCAGTGACTAGGTGTGAACTAAACAACTACTGAATGACTCATAAAATATAAGTTAAAAATTCAGATGATTTAAAGAAAAAACTTTTAATTTTTAGTATGTTGTCCCCTTTATAACTATACTGTTTTCTTAGGTGTCTTCAAGGGTTAATTAAAAGAAATAAAGCTAATACATTTTATTTGCTTTTTATATTCATTTAGTCGGTAGTATTTCGTCTCTCAAATTGAGACAACTGAACCAGTATTTTTATATATAAATTTAAAATCTACAACTAAATACAGAGATCTTTTACAAATTTTGTTATTAAATTATTCGCATTATAGGCTTACTTATAACTACAATTATTTTAATTGTGATGTATATAGTAATTTAATAACAAAATATATTACAATTAAAAATAGAATGCCAATTAGTGTGGCACATAGCTTCCTCGCATCCTATCATGTTCTTTATTGTTATAATGTTTATTTTGTAAAAACTATTAATATAAAAACTATATTTTAGCGATCTTTAACACTTCATAGCGGTGTCGCGGTTGGTTTTACTGAAAAATTGTATTTCAAAAAAATGTTTGTCTCATTGAATAGATAAAGTTGGATTTTTTATTTTCCCGACCTAAAATTCCAATTTTAAATTTGAAGTTCACGTTTACGCGAGCGTTGTTCGTGAACGCTTGGAAGGATAACGTTGTCCAACGAACTCGTCCTGGGCATTGGTAAAATGAATATGTCTACCAAATTTCATCAAAATCGGTTGACATTTACTCAAGTTATCGTCGCACGTTTCATAATTCGCGGACACACAGACCGACAGACAGACAGACAGACAGACAGACACGAGACCAAAAATGTTCCCTGATGTCTGAAACGGATTTCTGTCTTGGAATTTTTAAATCATTAGATTCTAATTATATTATATACAGTATGTCCACGGATGGAGTTGCCTACACGTGTAAATTACAAAAAATTTCGAAGAAAATTTCTCTCTTCATAAAATCTCCTGCTTGTTCTTAAATGAAGATTTAAAGTATTACTTTTGTTCAAAATGTATCCTGTACCTGAATACAATTTTATAAAATTGTGCAGGAGGAAACCGGTCCAAATTTCGACTATTCAGAAAAAAGTATTCTTTATCATTTCTTTTAGATACTATGCCAAATTTATTTTACGCATAAAAATGTCGATGGTCAAATTTTAAAATCCTCCCCCCCTGCCATTTATAAATGTCAAATTTGTCTGATTCAAATACATGAAGGATCGATTTAAAGGTCTCGTTGACTGCATTAAAAGTTGTTGTATTGCTTTTTTTTATAGATACAATATAAAAACATTTATAGAGGAAATCGTATTTATTATTTAAATAATATTTATTATTTAAATAATATTTATTATTTAAATAATATTTATTATTTAAATAATATTTATTATTTAAATAATAAAAAAAAAAATTTTTTTTTAATTTAAAAAAAAAAAAAAAATTATTTCTTTAATAAAAAAATCATTTTCAAACATGAATTTATTTTCCTCTATAAATGCTTTCATTTGTTTTATAAAAAAAAACAATACCACAACTTTTAATTCACTAAATGAGACCTTTGAATCTATACCCCTCATGTATTAGAATCAGACAAATTTGATTTTTTATAAATTGCAGGGGGGATTTAGAAATTTGATTATCGAAATTTCTTTTTGAAAAATAAATTTGGTATAGTATCTAAAAGAAATTATAAATAATTTTTTTTTTCTGAATAGTCGAAATTTGGACCGGTTTCCTCTTGCACAATTTTAGAAAATTGTACTCTCTGGGTACAGGGTAAATTTTGAACAAAAAGTAATACTATAAATCTTCATTCAAGTACAAGCAAGAGATTTTATGAAGAGTGACTTTTCTTCGAAATTTGATTTTTTTTTTGTAATTTACACGTACATATAGGCACGTAGTCCACTCCATCCGTGGACAAGCGGTATATAAAAAAAAACTGTTTCAGGTTTGAAAATGTCTCAAAGTGAGAGGCCAAATATAAATAAATAAATATAAAAGTAAAGCAAATGTATCAGATTTGTTTATTGTAATAACACTCTTGAAGATATAATAAAGAAAATAGTATAAAACTTTTAATGATTTTACACAACTAAGACCTCTAACAGGGTTTGAAGATGTCCCGCAACGCAAGATATGAAATATCACATTTTAACCATTTATTAAAGATTACTTATTTACACCTGAAGGTACAAAAATTTAATAAATTATAATAAATATCTATTTGTTCAAGTGGTTATTGACTTTTTAAAAATCAAAAATGCGCCAAGAGTAAATAATAAATAAAAATATTATTTCAGTAATAAATGCATTGAGCTGTCCGTAAACTGGCAGATAACACTCAATAGAAAAACTCTAAAAGCTAGATAGATTTTCTCTTCACAAAGTGAGACATAAGGAACTGTCACTGACTCAACTAGACAGCGAAGCGAGCTACTAACGTAAATCACATTATTAAAAGTTCCTTTAATCCCTGAAATAAGTTTCAAACCATGTTATTGATCTAATCTTCAAACCTTTGCGTACTTCCCTTCCCTTTCCCTTTCTAAAATATATTATCAGACCAATTTCATAATATTTTCTATACTTCTTGTTTTCAGGGGTTGTAGTTAAGAGATTGATAGAGGCGTTGAGCTCCCGAGTGGCCTTTCCCACTTATTAACTCCGTGGCGCAACATCCCAGAAAGGGCTTAGGCCTGCCAAAGAGTTTATACAACTATATATGTAATGGATGAGGCGAGGTTAGTACGTCGCTCCATCAGTCATATAAACCTGGCGATGCTGGCTGGAAACTGAGAATGGGGGGAAATCGAACCCAGAACCTCCTTAGTGACAAGCGAACGCGATAGAAATGAGCCTTCAGGGACCCACCCCTATCTCATACTCTTATTTATTACAGGAGGCTGAACAAAATATAAATTACATTAGGGCCAATCTCGCGATTTGAATACGGTGCTCTAAATTCTTAAAAAAAAAACCTTTTTACGTTAATCTGAAATAGGTTTCTCTGGCTCTTAACGCCTTTGAATAATTGATTTTTGGATCTTAAATTATGATAATTCCTTGTAGTCCAGGAGATAGCGTGCAAAAAAGTGTCTGACTAACATCAAGCTAGAATTTTGTATACAAGTCAATCTTTTAGCGCCTTTTAAGAATATGTGGTCGGCTAAGTTCGTCTGCGGGACATAGCTTGGCAATAGGCGTTTGAAAAAAACAAACCGGTGGAGAGCGGCCATGTCTCACCAATTATGGTGGACAATGTGATTTTCATGATCCTGAGTACAGAATTAGTTAGTAGACCGAAAGTCAAGTTGATGATAGTTTGTCCCTTGACAGGTGACAACGTTGATTTTTAGTAATATTTGAATAACTAACCTACCAAGTGTGAAAATAACATCGACTTGATTTTTGGTCTACTCACTAATTCTGTACTTAGGATCATGAAAATCACATTGTCCACCATAATTGGTGAGATATGGCCGCTCTCTACCGGTTTGTTTTTTTCAAACGCCTATTGCCAAGCTATGTCCCGCAAACGAACTTAGCCGACCACATATTCTTAAAAGGCGCTAAAAGATTGACTTGTATACAAAATTCTAGCTAGATGTTAGTCAGACACTTTTTTGCACGCTATCTCCTGGACTATTGGTTTAAAACTTTTTTCAGGGATTAAGAGAACTTTTAATGATGTGACTTACTTTAGTAACTCGATGTCAAGATAAGTCAGTAGCAGTTCCTTACGTCACACTTTGTGAAACCATAATCTGTCTAACATAAAGCGTTTATACCATCTAAAGTAAGCGTGTGACATATACCAGTTCACTGATAACTCAATGAATTTATAACTAAAACAATATTTTTATATTACGATGGTTAGAATCAAATTATAAACAGAAACCATCTTGCACATGCACAAGATGTGGTGACAATTATTTACACTAATTTTAAAATGCCATAATTGGTTTGGTATCGTCCGTCAAAGAATAGATCTCTCTTATATATCTTTTGTTTTGAAATAACCTATCAATAAGATTATATAATGGAAAAGGCGGTATTGTTTAGTGTTTAGTGTTTGAAAGAGCTATAAAGCGCCCTGCTTTCACGATCCAGTCTCATTCTTCTCTTGAATCACAGTTACCACTTGCACTTCCTCTATCCTTTCTTATCATCTATTTAGATAAAGATCTAATAAAATGCTGTTTAGGATAAATGGTGCCATCCTCTTTGTTGATTCATCGAGTCCAATAAGATTATAACATTTTTAATACTGCACTGGATAACTAGAAATCTTTATGTGGCAATGGATCACACATTTGCGAACTAAGAGCGGAAAATGGTTAACTAAATATTAAAAACAAATGTTTAGCTTACACTTCTACTAAGGACACGTATTCTGACTACCAGTTTGCTTTTATCAAAAGTAAAAATCATAATTTTTACTTTTTTTAATAAAGTTGTTATTATTATTGAATGCTGGAGAAACAGAACACATGAATTAATTGTTTGCTGCAAGGGACGATATAGGAGAGTACCGAATGTTATTCCTAAACTTTTCAAGTATATGGATAGGAGGGAGAGGAAAAGTTATCTTGCAAGCTTTTGCTGGCGGCGTAGGGACCATTGAAGGGGTCTCGAGGCCCAGTAACGGCATCGGATCTCGGAAACTCGGATCTCTACGTTCGTCTCGGCGCAGAATTACTAATGGCAGACATCGCGGAGCACCTGTCTGATATGTAGTGGCAGAGAATTGAAAACCACGGAGAGGAAGAGACGTACCTCAGGTAAGAGTAAGATGTAGGTAACTACGAAAAATGTAAGATAGTAAAATTTAAGATATACTCCGTCGCGCACTTAGGAAGAGAAAGAGTGGTAAATAATTGGAGGCAGTGGCGAGGAAGATAGAGGGAAAGGGGATGCCACTTAAATTCTCGGGAAAAGGGAAATTGCGGGATCAGAAAAGGGAGTTTTTAAATTGAACCATTAATACATAAGAAACGTTATAATTACAACAAATGGTCGTCGGGACACGCATGGAAACTAAAAACTGTTTGAACGAATTAGTTATTTGGATGTGTTCATGCTTATAAGGAAGATACGACTGCAGCCAAAGTAACCACGCTCATAACATCCAATGTATTTGATAGTTACGGCGAACAATTTTCGTCCGATTACGCATCCACATGCACCTTCACTCAGAGACTGCTAAATTGAATAATTATTGTACTTTCAGAAAGGTAAATTTAATGAAATTAAGTTACACTAATTGTACTAAACTTTCTCATAGTATACGTACGTAATCAAAACCAAAGGTAAATTTTGGATTAGTCGTTACGGTGTTTCTTGCTTTTACCCGGTTGAGAATCGAATTAAAATCTTCCACCTGTAATTATTATTATTATTTTTGGAATAAGGTTTACTCCAGGAACCTGCTTATTGTTCAAAATCAATAGAATGGAGTTAAACTCTTAGAATAAAGTAACCATATGATATATAGGACATTTCTCAGCTCTTAACCGAAGTTTTATCGGTTTTCCGACAGCAAGAGATTTTTTATTGCCTCTTAGTCCGTTTGAAAACCAATTGTTTCGGCCTAAATCTAAGATGAACTTGTTTACGAGGTAAGGAAGTTAAAACTAGTGAAAAACTTATTGCCTAGTATATATAGCTAGGAATAACTTACTTCGAGGTAGAATCCATTGTTTTCTTACATAAGTTTACGAAAACAAACCAGAAACCACTGTTGGCTATGAGCAAGTCCATTAATCTTCGTTCCTTTTCTCTTCAACCCTAGTATATTCCACTTAGTTAACCATGAACTTGGAATAAACCACGGGCTCTAACTAGGTCTGAGTTAAGTTCTGCTTTCCGTCGAATGGTCAGAAGGTCAAATTACATCGCCCTCATGGCAAACTAGTCAAAACATTACCTTCTGTTTACCTCTTTCTGTTACCTTCATGTTTTATTCAACATGAAATGGTAGAAGGGCGATAAAACATTTATTAAACATTGACAGGGCAAAAGGACGTCACCGCATTTATATCAACCTGTTTACTTAAATACACGGGGAAAGGGATCAACTCTTGCAAAACTTCTCTAATGAAATCTATTCCATATTAACTCACCTATATTTTGATTCGTTGTTTATACTGTGAAGTAATTTATACTTTGGTCCTTAAATTACTCGGAAATAAAATTTACAAATTAATATTTGAAAAATGTGCAATGAAATGTATTTTCTTATAAAAACACAAAATCTACAAAAAGATTAGATTTCGAGGCAATTGTAACCCGTTCCGCGACAAGCACCTTTAACCATCTCCTGACGACACGTGAATCCGAGAGACTCCTAACTAAATTTTTCCATGATTTATGCCAAACGATTCTCACTTATGTACAAAATGTTATCACATGTCTACATGGTAATAATACCTTAGTTTGGTAAAGGTTCGTTTTTCTAGACGCGACTCCAGCGATAGTCGCCCAGCCACTATCTCTTCTGAGTTTGCATGTTGGTCAGTTATTAAAACTACCGTTTTATCCGCATATAACCGTTTTATGCGCATATGTAACCAGAAGAGGACTATCGCTTAAGCATCTATCTATCGCTGGAACCGCGTCTAGAAAACTTTAGGGTAAATAATTAATTACAATCTTTAGACAAGCAAAGAGTAAACTAAACATTAATAAATTACCCCAAATATTGTATTGAGAATGAAAGTCCGAATTATAACGAGGAAGATTTATATAATACTTTTCAAATCCCTGGAGAATCTTTGTAAATTATTTGTAAATTGAACTATGCTTATTAGCATAGTTCAATTTACAATGCTGAAGTATAATTATTATAATATGCTTAAATAAATTAATGCAACTAATAGATTATTTTCCTCCGATTTCCATAAAGTACAAATAATCAATTTTACTTAGCCGCATTTCTGATACAAAACGATATCCATGATATCCTATCATTAGAAAAAATATTGGAACCTAATGCAGTGATCCTCTCAGATGTAGTGTAAATGTGTTGTATATAATTCAATGCCACCTCGTCTTTCCAGCTATTATTATTTTAAAAGGTCCATATTAGTTACGTACAAATCAAGAAGAAATCGCTACTGTTTGAACCAAGTTAAGAAAGAAATAAGGAAGAAAAATCTAAACATCGGGATGAAACTTATAAGAGACGTTCTCTACATAGAGGACAGGAAATTTACTTGGAAGGAAGGAGTGGGAGTGATGTATAAAGGAAAAGAAGCTTTGAACATAATACAGGAAAATACCCAACTAAACCTTACTCCGTTAATTAAATCTTTAACAATAAACAATTCTTTAGAACAAATATAGCAACCAGAGAACCAAAGAATTCAAAAAAATAATACCAGTAACTTATACACTTATAATTGTCGGACATTACTTGGAGATAACAAATTGATAGAGCTGAAGGAAGAACTTAATAGAATTAACTGGGACGTAATAGGACTTTCAGAAATTAGGAGAGATGGAGAAGGCTGCTTAGTTCTGAAAGACGGAGAACACTTTTATTATAATGGATTGGGCAGTACAGGAGGGACGGGATTTCTTGTCAACTCCCATATTGTCAACAAAGTAGTAAAGTTCAAAACATATACTTCCAGGATATCAAAATTAATTTGGAAAACCTCTAACAACAAAAAGGGTGGGAGAGTAAAAAGAATACAGGTGTATGCTCCTACAAGTAACTCGACGGAGGAAGATTGCGATAACTTTTACGATTACCTACACGAAGCACTAGATGAAGACTCTTGCACTATAACCATTGTAATGGGGGATTGGAATGCCAAGGTAGGGAAGGCAAAAAACGAGGAATTCGTCGGACCCTACGGATATGGAGTGAGAAATGAGAGAGGTAGTAAACTAGTAGAATTCGCCAATGCTAGCAAGCTATACATAATGAACACTTTCTTTAATAAAAAAAGAATCTAGAAAATGGACCTGGATCAGCCCGGATGGAGTTACCCGTAACGAAATTGATTACATTATGTGCAATAAAAAGTCATTCATATTAAATGTAGACGTTGAAGAGCGAATTAACACTGGAAGTGATCACAGGGCTGTTAAAGCAAATCTAAAAATAGATATAAAGAAAAGATGGAGAAAAAAAGAACAGCTGCCTACAGTAGATATGACAACTCTAAGAGAAAGTCAATACGAAGAATCCCTGAGAAATTATTTAAGTCCATTACAAGATGCAGATATTAACAAATTAGAAAACAATATAGTCAGTGGAATAAGAAATGCTTCAAAGAACATAAAAAATAAGAACGTCGAAAGAACTCTTAAGCGAAAAATCCCCAAAAATATTAAAAACCTTTTAAGAAAAAGAAGAAAAATGAAAAGAAACAACAATCTTACTAAGGCATTCTCAGATATTTCAAAATTGATAAGAATAAAATTAAAAGAGTGGAAATACAAGAGGGATATAGATGAAATTACTGCTGCAGTGTCTCAAGGAACAAGCTTGAAGAAATGTTGTAAAAATGCGTCGATTGGGAGAAAACGAATGTCATCTATAAAAAATAAAGATGGAAAAATAGTAACAGAAAATAAAGAAATTTTAAACGTAATTTACGAGTTTTATAAACATTTGTATACTGATATAGATCGTGAACGAGAAGAAAAGGAAATTCAAAATCAAAAGAAGATATCGGAAAAAGGAATTGAAGAAAATGATGTTACAACAATTATGAAAGTAGAAATCGAGCAAGTGATAAAACGTCTGAAAACAGGTAAATCTGGTGGTATTGACGGAATACTAAATGAGCATTTAAAAGCTGGAGGAGAGACACTGATTGAGGTACTACATAAACTGTTTAACGAATGTCTTAGCAGCGCCTCTGTCCCTAACGCCTGGCTACAATCAAAACTTATACTCCTGTTCAAGAAAGGTGACAACTTAAATATACAAAACTACCGTCCAATAAATCTATTATCAGTATTGTACAAAACTTTTATGTCAATAATTTCTAGAAGGATAAATAAACAGCTCGACTTTCATTCCCCAGTGAATCAAGTCGGTTTCAAAAGCAACTACTCTACATGCGACGCTATACTTGTAATAAAGCAGCTCATAAGCAAGGCCCAAGAATATAAGTTTCCTTTATACTTGATATTTATAGACTTTGAAAAAGCATTTGACAGTATCAAACATAGTGTTATAAGAGAAGCACTAAAAGCTAACGGAGTAGAAAATACATACTTAAAGATGTTCGAGTATATTTATAGCAATAGTGAAATTAAAATAACTTGGGGCGATCTGTCAAAGTCAATAGACGTTGAAAGAGGAGTAAGACAGGGTGACATCCCGTCGGCAAAAATATTCACTGCGGTCCTAGAAGAAGCTTTTAAACAACTTAATTGGAATGATATGGGAATAAACATTAACGGGCAAAAACTAAATACGATGAAATTTGCTGACGATATAGTGCTGATTGGTGCGTCTGAAAAAGAAGTTCTGTCCATGTTAAAAGATTTAATTAGGGAAACTGGTAAAATAGGCTTAAAAATAAATAAAAACAAAACAAGAACATTAATAATAAATAAAACAGATGAAGATTTAGGGATAGTAATAGAAAATGATAAGTTATTGGAAATAGATGAATGTATATATCTTGGCCAAACTATATCTAAAGAGAATAGCACCAAAAAAGAAATTAAAAGGAGGATAGGCCTGGCGTGGAGTGCATTTTATAGATTCAGACAGCTTTTTAAATCTGAGGTAGAAATCGTGGAGAAAAAGAAGTTGTGGAATTCAGTCGTAAAACCGGTACTGATTTACGGTTGCGAAACATGGAGCCCAACTAAAAAAGATATAGACAAGCTTAGAGTTGCAGTAAGGAGGATGGAAAGGTCCATGCTAAAAATATCCATTAAAGATAAGATACCGAGCGAAGTGATAAGGAAGAAAACGGGATTAGAAGATGTTGGGAAGGTGATAAGCGATAAAAAGTGGAAATGGGCAGGCCATATCATTCGGACAGAAGACGGAAGATGGACAAAGGAAATATTGGACTGGACACCTTGGGACAACAAGAGGAGCAGAGGAAGACCGAAGATGAGATGGGATGATAATATGAGGATCTGTTGTGGCGGAGTAACATGGAAAAGAGTGGCTCTACAAAGAGAAGAATGGAAACGGATGGGAACGGTTTTTAGCGAGGTTTGGCTCCATAGATAGATAAATAATAATAAGACAAAAAGTTTTAAAAAGTTAGATATGCGGTGTGAATACTCTGGTCAACGATATGTTGACTAGACTGTTCATAATATTTATTGCATTTTTGTAAAAATAAATAAAACTACTATACTAACTACTTTATATTACTACTACTATTTATTTAATTTTTGTTACTATTTATTTAAGTTATTACTTTTTAGTTACTATTTATTTAATTTATTCATCTTTAGTTTATTTAAAGAATACTTTTTACCACTTGTTAATGTTGTTAATATTGTTATTGTTGGTTGTTTATTATTAATCCATGTATTAAAGTCTGTTATTAGGTAATCTAATAACATTAGTTTATTTATTAATGATTGTTTATAGTTAGTATGTTATTATTGTTATCTAAATTAGTTTTATCTTTTCTATCACTCTAATCTACTATGGAAACTGTAGTGTAATTATTAAAAGAAATGTATGAAATTATAAGTATATTAAAAAGTATGTACTAAAAATAGTAAATATTTATAGGAGAGTATGCGTGTGTGCGAATATGTATATGTGTGTGTATTTATGTAATTTTTCAGATATATGTATAGTAAATAATATGTAACCTAAGAAACCCATAATGGGTACCACGGCTACGTGCCGATTTGATATATAATCAATAAATGGTATTATTATTATTATTATTATTATTATATTAGTTACCGTTTTTTTTAACTGATTCCTTTGTTCACACTCTTTGGTTTGGATTAAAGCATTAATCCTAAGCACCTAAGCAGCGTCCAAAGCATCTATCTACAAGTACCTCTGGTTTGAATAACCTGGCCGGGCTACATTTTATCAGAATATTTTTAATGGTAGTATTAATTATTAAAACACTGTATTTTGCTGTTGTCATATAAAAATCTCTTAAATTTAAAATAAAATTTAACAAATAAATCTAAAATTATAGGATGAATTGAAGATTTTGAGTTCAACAACTTGATAAACATTTCTCTATAATTTAATTAACTTTTGTCATATTTATCTTAAATTATACTTAATTATTATGAATTTCTTACGATGGATCGCCATTAATATTGACTTTCTTAGTGAACTATTAATAATAACCTTAATATAACTCTGACTTTAAACTTAGGGGAAAAAACAACAAACATTTAAGTTTTACACCATATTCAAAATTCATCTTATAATGTCTGTTTAATGATTCTGAATCACATGACAATAGTATATTTATTATTTTGACAAAGAAATTATTTTCTATAATAAAAATAAACGAAATTCCAAAACAAATTGTAAAAATTGTCATTAAATTTTATACGTATATTTTATATATTTAAGCAAACGCAAATTAAACGATGAAATGTGATTAAGAATAACTTTACGGCATACTTTTCCACGTGTGCTTACATTATGACTGAAGAAGGCAAACTTTATATTAATTTTTTTATAAACAATTAAGCTTGAATTTTCAAAGTTTTTACGTGACCTAGAAACAAAATTTGAAGCGAAGAAAGAGTTTGAATGGAACTAAGAATGCTTGAATATAAAATTAGAGGAATTATACAGCTTTCCTTACCAAAGTTTGAAGTTAATGTTTTGTTTACTTAATTCACACGAGTTTAAAACCACGATGGTTTCTTCATTTTTAATTCTCATAAGGTTTATGAGTCATCAAAAATTCATAAATTTTAGTATTTTTTAATAGCAACATACTATGTGATAACATAACAGAAAATAGTTTTGTTATAGTAATTTTTTTTTTTCGTACTACTTATACTTTTTTCGCCGACTAAACGTCCACTTTTATATTTTTTTTACTACATTTTTATTAGCTTGCATTCTTGTTTGTTTGTCCAGTACAAATCTTGCAATCGATTTTTATAACTAACTTCCCCAAGAGCTAGGCATTTGAAAATTTTAGAATAGCTCAGAACACGATGACGATGCATTATTTTAATACTTTTTGCCATCTTTCAGCAGAATTTAATTAGTCTAAGTTAAATTCTATAACGTTTTTTCTAATAACTTTGTTTTTATAACTTTCTATAACTTTGTTTGATTCTATAACTATTTTCGTACCTCCATTGGCTGTACCTTAATTGGAGCTAGATTTGATTTTTAAATTTTTGACTTTGATCTTTCATAGTTACCGAATCGAGAATTTAATATTTTATAAATTCATCCTATTTTCTGAGAACATAACTGACAGTTAATATCACTTTAGTTATTAAATATGATTGATTTTATATGTTATATATTTATTTATCGTGTGTTTTTAATGAAAGTTTTATATTAAATTATTAGTAGACGCTTCTCATAGAGACAGTTTTATTTGATTCGACCAAATGATGACTTAATAAAAAAAATGACAGAAAAATAACAGAGTCGAAACATCTCAAATAAAATATGAATTAACGTTTTATAACACCTCTTTAACCATCTAATGCTTAAATTCGTAGACGAAGAGATGTATTATAAGTAAGAAACCGATTAATTTTGTTGATTAAAAATAAAGAAAGATACATAAAAAGTCTTTACTTCGGAAAGCCAATAATCAAGAGATACCAAATACCAATAAATCAGTTATATTACGTGCCTTTCTACCAGTGGCGTATCCAGCGGCTAGGTCTGGAGGGGGCACATTCTAAGTCAGTTTAGATTGGGGGGGGGGGGGGGGGGGCGTAGTGGTAAGAAGAAAAGGGAACTACTTATTTAACAAAGCAGTTTCTCCTCCCCTCCCCCCCAAAAAAGTGAACAACTAATAAACAAAAAAAATTCTGCGCCCAAACAACAACATAACTGTTTTAGAATGTATTTGTTAGAAAATGTTAAACTGATGCTTACTGTAGGTCATGGGCACCGTCTGCAGTAAATAATTGTGGGGGGGATTTATAGCGGGGGGTCCGGGGGTCCTCCCCTGGAAAATTTTGAAAATATGACCTCTCAAAACAGCGCTTTTATGCATTTCTGAGGTGTAATAATTGAATATGAGGTGAATGTAAAAAATAAGTTTAAAAAAAAAATACGACGGTATATTTTTTTTTTCTTACTCTATTGGTTCTGGGGGGGGGGGGGGGGGGGGGGGGGCACGTGCCCCCTGTGCCCCCCTGGATACGCCACTGCTTTCTACAGAGAAAAAAGTTTGCATGGAAAAAATAGGCAAGAGTCTAGTTGACACAATAATTCGAAACTCTTCAGCGTTAGTGAGTAGAAAGAGAAGTAAAATAAATAAGGAACCTAGGTAAGTGGTGTGAAGTGAAAATGTAAAAACTTGTAACTCGTAACTTAATTATTAATATAAAATTGTGGTCAATATTGTTGTGTAACTTTCTGTTAACCTCCCAATTGTCATAATAGAGAATCTCTTTTGTAAGAGTGAGACGAAAAAGCAAAGTGCATGGAGAAATGCTTAGTGAATGAGTCGAGGCAGATATTTAAATAAGCAGATAGCCATAAAAATAGAAAAAGATACACAAAGAGTCTTTACTTCGGAAAGCCAATTATCAACAGATACGGTTATATCATGCGTACCTTTTAACAAAGAAAAAAATTGCATGGAAAAAAAATAGGGAAGAGTCGCTAGTTGACGCAGTAATTCGAAACTCTTCAGAGTTGGTGAAGGAGAATGCAATAGAAAAAAGTATAACAATTGAGACAAACATTTAAACCTATTTAGTAATTGTGGGAAGAAAAAGCAGTCTGAATGGCGAAGGAGTTAGTTATTTAGTTTAAATCAAGTTGATGGTAGTTTGTCACTTAATAGGTGACCTCTTTGATTTGGAGTAATATTTGACTATCTAACCTATTAGGTGAAAAACTACCATCAACTTTATATTTGGTCTACTAACTAAGTTCGTACTCAGGATCCTGAAAATCACATTGTCCACCAAAAAGGGCGGGACATGGCCGCTCTCCACCGGTGTGTTTTTTTCATATGCCTATTGCCAAGCTATGTCTCGCAGACGAACTTAGCCGACCACATATTCTTAAAAAGCACCCAAAGATTTACTTGTACACAAAATTCTAGCTCGATGTTAGTCAGACACTTTTTTCTTCTGGACTATGAGCAATCCAGGAGAAAGAAAAAGAAGAAATTAGAGGTGATAGCGATAATTTGATAAGAGAGAATTTTAATGAAATGCAAATTAACTTAATTTTTATAACGACGTGTCTAACTTGCTCACTCATTTAAATCGATTAAGATTTCAAATATCATCAGATTGAATAAATATAAAATGAATTATTAGACGAGCAGTAGGACTGATTGAGATCAATCAGTCAGTGTGTCCAAGGACAGGTGTTCAAACAACTCTCCAGTTCTACCCCCTACTTCTAACCCAGTGATCCAAGCTTATGTACTCCCGCTCTCTTTCCGATTGGCTCAAGACATAACCTGGGTTCGCCTGATAACCTGTTTGATTGGGACTCGGGTAGTCGGTAGCTTGCTTCACCGAGACAGTGTCCCAACAAACAGTCTCCGTATCGCGTCTACCACCGCGATATTAGCAACTCGATCTAGCGGATATATTCGCAACACCGCTCCGCTCGCGCCTCGCTCTCCTTTACCGCAGTCAACTCAAGGGTATTTCTCGTAGCGTTGACGCAATCTCTATATACCTACCACCGCACTCCTCACCACAAATAAATCAACAGGTAACAATTTAAATTAAATAATTATTAGTAAGAGAAGTACAAACAAAACAATTTAATCAAATTTAGACCCACTTAAGATTATGAAACTTGAAGGAACCATAATAACTTTTAATCCTCTCAATTAGGTTGATATGACTTAAACAATCAGAATTAAATCAAGCTAAAGCAAGTTTATACGAACAAAATTTAATAATAATTATGTGTATTAGTTAACAATTGAACTTAGAATTACATAGTTTCATATCATTATAGAAAATAAAATTAATATTTATAAACTAATTTGGGCCTAGTACATACCAAAATTTACAAAGTTTAATTTTTTAAGACTATAAAAAAATATCTCCTGGATTCAATTTTTTTTTATGGGAGCGTAGAAACCTGATAATTTTATTTTAAGTTTACACTAAAAATAATAATTCTATAAAGTTTTTGTTTATTTAAGATTGTCCCCTATCCAAAGTGGTAGGTGGAATCCAGTGCTCTTATAACAACCCACTAAACTAGATAATTAAAAGTGTCAAATTGTCTGTTTCAAGGCAATCATATTGTTCATCGAAATTCTAAATTTGATTTAAAACTTAAAGACTTAGGCCCTTTTAATGTACGTATTTGGCTAAGAATAAAAAGGTTTGAGGGTATTGAGTTATACATTTACAGGTAAGGAGAAAATAATAAATATTTTAAGTCTTGAATAACACATACCTTAACACTACTCACTTAACCCACATTACCTTACAATCATATAAAATAAAATGTAGGTTCATCAATAATACAATAAATGGATTACAAAAATGAATAGTTAATCAAATGCATGATTGTAGAAGAGCACACATTTTAAGCTTAATACAATTATAACATTGCTGTTTTAACGTTTGTAGTTCATCACAAAAAATAAATTAATTAAATAAACAACACAATTGTTAAGTGAAATCAAATTTCCTAATTCAAAAAAGATATTTATGCTAAAATATCTACATAGTGAACGAAATTTTGGGTAATTCTATTTCCCTTAATAGACATAGTATTCCAGGATAGGCGTATTTCTAAGGCGTCTTTCTTAGAAAGACGCCTAAGTCTAATTTCTAAGATAGGCGTCTTTCTAAAGTGCTGATTACTTATCTATTGAAATTAACTTGATTGTACAAGATCGGCTTTAAAACCGCTAGTGGTCATCTTCGTGTTTTACTTTTACTTATATTAAAACATTTTGATTAATTTTTATTTATTTTGTACTTTTTTAATTACAAAAGTGGAATTATTTATGTTTTTCAATCGAAGTTAATGTTGTAAATTAAAGAATTTCAACTCTTCAATTATATAAAATGTATTGATTTTATTGGAAATTTATATAACTTAATTTATAATAATTATATTTTAATTAATATTCAACTTCTATTTAATTATCTCTACAGAATTAACATTTGGTTAATTTAAAACAATTGAGTTTTAAAATAGATTATAAAATTTTGTATTTTAATTGTTCATAATATCCCAAACATAATTTAAAATTGATTTTATTAATTGAATTACTTTAAAAATGAGATTACCGCATGTCGTATTTTCAAAAACCTTTTTAATTACGTAATTAAATAAAATCGAAAATAGTAAAAATGCAATTTCAATAATTAATAATAATTATTAAAGCACTTAGTTTATTAAACCCTGTTGAAGGGGGATTAGTGGGACATCCAAACAACAATAACGCAATAAAAATCTCGGTTCAAAACACAGAGTTGAAACATGTCCCATCTAAGCAACAATAACGCAATTAAAATCTGGGTTCTAGCACAAAGTTGGTAAACATGTCCCATCTAAACAACAATAACGCAATACAAATCAGTTTAATTATCAGAGTTGGTTAACATATTCCGTCCAAACAACACTAAAGCAATGAAAAAATAATATAAAAATTGAGTAAAATAAAATGTTACTTTATAAATTGAAGTCAGAGTTTCTAATTTATCAGTTACCTGAAACCTGGCGTTATAAAGCACATATGTTTCATTTGCAACCATATACACAAATAAAAAACATATTCTTAACAAGCATATCATATTTATAAAAGTTTAATCAAATTAATAAAAAATCCATTTCCCTTCCATAAAACGTATCTGGTTTACAAAAAGAAAGAGATACGAGAAGAATTGTACTTTCAGTTGAACCTACAACATTACAACTAACGATCGATACTTTCAGCAAGTTTAATTAGAGATTACAATCTTGTATAAATAACAATACGTGATGTCACGTACAAAATGCTCAGAATTTAATTTTAAGTAAAGTCAATTATCTTTCATCGTTTGTGGAATAAGATTTTAGGAGAGTTCTAAATTAAATTAAATAAAGAATAAAGAAAGACGCCTATCTACTGAAATTAACTTTATTGTACAAGATCGGCTTTGAACCACAAGTGACCATCATTAGTGAAGACACCAGTGGTCATCGTAAGTGCCTGACAAAGAATTCGAATGTGTATTTGTGTAATTGTTTTATTTCTTTGACAGGGACTGAAAATGACTACTTTAGTGGTTGAAATCCGGGGTTTTCCCCCTACTTGAGCCCGAAGGTTCGGCCCTAGATTTTAGGCCAATTTGGCCCATTTTAGATTGTAGGCCAATTGTTTTTTTTTTTTTTTTTAGATTTTGTAGGCCCACAATATAGGTATAAACCCGTTAAGCTATATTTCTTTTTTCCTAATCAAGTGAATCCACTGCTCATCTATACAAGAATGTATTAAATAAAATTATTTAAAGTACAAGAGACAAACCTGATATGTGCTTGTAAAAGTTTTTGATCATGGTTAATCGAAATAAATATAATATTTAGACATGGTTAATTGTCTAAAATGATATTAACTAAGAACATTTTAGAGAGCAAGTCCTTCTCCCTTATACCAGTAAAATTTTTCCGGGTAGTTCCGATACTGCTCATGCTCAATACCAAGCTTGATTAGTTAAAGAATCGGAATCAATTCCTTTTATCGCTAGGGGATAATTACTATATACCCACTCTGTGGCCTAGTTCTATCCTATATCGTCTCAAGGAGGTAATCACTACACTATACCCGCTCTGTGGTTTAGTTCCATCCTTTTGTCTCTAGGAGGTAGTCATTACAATATGCCCGCTCTGTGTCTTAGTTCCATCCTTTTACCTCCAGGAGGAAATCACAACACTATACTTCATCTGTGGCTTAGTTCCTTGTGTCTCTAGGAGGTAATTACTACACTATATACACTCTGTGGTCTGTGGCTTGGTTCCTAGTGTCTCTAGGTATAATCACTACACTTACACTATACCCGCTCTGTGGCTTAGTCCCATCCTTTTGTCTCTAGGAGGAAATCACTACACTATACCCGCTCTGTGGCTTAGTTCCATCCTTTTATCTCTAGGAGGAAATCACTTCACTATACCCGCTCTGTGGCTTAATTCCATCCTTTTGTCCCTAGGTGGAAATCACTACACTATACCCGCTCTGTGGCTTAGTTCCATCCTTTTGTCTCTAGGAGGAAATCACTACACTATACCCGCTCTGTGGCTTAGTTCCTTTTTAAAGCGGACCGAAAATATGAGTGTCAAAACAGGCGGTAAACCAGAATTATGGGAGAATTTGTTATTTTTTTAACAATTTAGACAATAGAACATAACAGATATTATAATGACGAAGTCTTTAAACCAAAAAATATCATAGTACTTCAATTTGTCAAATGAATCGCCTATTGAGAAGCTTATCGATTACTTTTTACTTTCTTATATGTTATACGTTTATTGTAAACAGAGAAAGTATTACTTAATTACTCAGTTGGATTCTTTTCTACCTTGTTGTGTCGAGGTAAACCAAAAAATTTCCACTCTCACATATCTTTGGACAAGGTGCGTGAACGTTGTAAGGCCTTTCTTATTTGAGCCAGGGTTGATGTCCATACCATGCTGTCCTCTTTCTCCCTTTGGGTCTTCATTTCTTATACCTGACTTAAATGGCTTTTCAGAGTAGTCATTCATGGATCATCCTTTTTTTAAGTGTCCGAACCATAGGAGTTTTCGACTATCGACGTTGCGGGCCGTATGTCCAACCACAGTCTTATGGTGTAGATTCTAACCCTGTCTCTGCTGATCTGCTCCTAGCCAGCTATCATCCTTAGATACCGCATTTCTATAGCTTGGATATGGCTCAGAGAAATAATTGTGATGAGATTTTGATTCTAAATCACTAAACCCCAAATAAGTCGCTTTACTATGGATCAACATAATATCAGACAGAATGTATGAGTTGGAGAAATTTTAACTAATACACTATATAATTAAGGCCTAGCTTGTGTAAATAAGATACTGAGATAATTTAAGTATATAATATTGAAATGTAAACAATTAGGCTTTCATATTCTTTAATAATACAGGTTAGATATTTTTAGGTTTCTAAATATTTTGCCAAACATCATTCCTATCGATTGGTCCCTAATAAGCATTTTCCTTTGATATAGCTTTGTCAGCCCAAAAAAAAAAAAATCTAAAATCAAACTCAAATAGCTTCCTTTAGAAAAATATACGACCTTTACTTTAAGGAAAAATAAGACAATGGAAAAAAAACTCAGAATTTCTTTCGTTTAATATATTAATAATAATGTAAATATTAAATAAAAAAAAATCTCCTTATTTTTTTTCTTTTAGTCTTCATTATTTCATATATATATATATATATATATATATATATATATATATATATAGTGACGATTTTTGTGACCGAAACCTGAGATTTGTTTGTTTTCTGTTTATATTTACGTTCGAGAATTTATTCATTTTTTATATATATATATATATATACACGAAGTTTGATTTCAAGGCCATTGAGAGACACCATTTGTCTACCAAAACCGTTGATTTTGAAATTTTTCAAGAACAACAATGAATAAAGTTCACTGACAATGAAACATATTTTGGCACATAAAAGGAAAAAGAAGAATAATAATGACTATGATATTCGTAATTTTTAATGAGCCAAATAAGTTTTGAATTAAAACATAATTATTACCCTTTTTGTAAAAAAAAAAAAAATATATATATATATATAATAACATAAAAACGACAAAGAAATTCTAATATGACAGTAAAAAAGTTTAATTATGTGGCTCTATTATATACATCTTGAGTTTAATTAAAAGTTATGTTAGAAAATTAATTTAAAAAATCTTATCTCGTATAGTACAAATATCTTTGCAGATGATAAAGTCTTAATTATTATTTGTTCATTACTCCGCTATGTTGGTAATATGTTTAATTATCATATTTACAAAGGAATTTTGCTTATCATCCACCCACCTTTTCTCACATTTTCCTGCCATTATTTTTTTCTTTCCAAGCTTACCGAAATTAACGGAAGCTATGTGATCGTTCTGAAGAACGAAACATTATTATGTCTCCGATTTCAAAAATTTCTAGACAGAGATCCGTTTCAGACATCAGGGAATATTTTAGGTTCCATGTCTATCGCTCTATTTTTGCGAACCAACATATCTTAAAAACTACTTGTCCCATTTTAATGATATTCGGATGGTAGGAAACATTTAGTCCATTGTTGGTCTCATATAAAAGTTTTAACCTTCAGCACCCACTTGTTATCATTCACATGCGCACAAATATACATTTATTTATTTTTATATCATCAAAAGTACTCATCTGATTTTTATGAAATTTGGATGGTTTATAATTAGGTTGGAATATAAATTGGAACTTAGTAAAAAATCTCCGTATATCTAAATAAGTTGCATTTAAGAAATTCTATAAGAAGCGTATGGTTGGCACCTCACACTTAGTCTCCGAGTTATTATCACCCCCCCCCCCCCCCCCCCCCTCCCCCCCAAAAAACAAAAAAAACAGTTAGTTGGCAACGTAGCCAGCAAAATGCAAACATAAAAAAACAAACAATAATCTATCAAAAAGATATCAAGTGCACTCACTCGGAACAGAAAAACAAAATAAATGTAAATATAGCTCCTAACGTCCTATTTCGCATACTTCAATGAATTTATACTTTTACAACCTATTTTAATGCCAAATTTATTTAATTATCCCCCGTTTTTTAAATTTGTCAAATTTATTTTGATTTTTTACATGAATTAAAGTATTAATTTAGCAAAATTCGGTTAATATATAACATAATATTAGTTTAGGTTATATACACGCTTAAATATATAAAAATGAATAATGTGGGAATAACCTGATATCTAGTAACCTTTTCTTAAAATTTGTCTGCCTATTTGTTATTTTGCTGACACTTTGAACATTTGCTGACACTTTGAACATTTGCTGACACTTTGATATTTTGCTGACACTTTATTATTTTGCTGCGTGTTTCTTGACATGTTACAAAAGAATCAAGAAAAATTACATTTTGCAGATTGAAAACAGTACAAAAATGCTTAATTTTACTGCCGTGAGTAGATAAAACAAATTTCCTCTTTTTCTTTAAGACTTGATAAAAGAGTGGCCAAGATGAACATAAAACAAAGATGTTAACAAGTTCTTTAACTGATAAGACTCCTACATATATAGCTTACATAATGTAGACTGTTGACTCGTCTTTCTCTAATTGATTTCTTATTGTAACTCTCGTTCTTCCATAATTGGTACTTAAGCATGTAAGTTGCTTTTTTTTCTTTACAGTAAATAAAAGATATGTATTTTACGAGGAAAAACAGTTTCTCATTAAATGCTTCTTACACATATTTTCTTTCGAGAGGTTCAATAAGCTTCTTTATCAATTCGAATCTAGTTCAAAAACGATTTAGGTTTTCTTGAGTCATAAACCAGGAAATGTTTTTTTAAAGTATACAGTATACAGGTTATAAACGTAATTTTGCCGTAAAATATTCGTGGTAATTAATTAATAAATAAATACTCCAGCAAATATTAATTGCAGGAGTCCAAAACTGTGCTTTTTTAATCTCAGAGATTTAATTTTTACTAAATAAATCGGGGGAAAAAAGGTCACTTATACAGTATACAGGTACATGAAAGTACTTACTGTACGATATTTCTTTTAAAGAATGTACTTATTTGTACTACTGTTTGATTTATTAATCCGAAAGCATGTGAATGGTACAAGAATATTATATTTTACTAACCTTGGTCAATGATCCCAAAATAAGATTGAGCCGAGGGCCACAGCACACTTCTCCTTTCTAATATTTAAGTCTGAGTCTGTCTGTCTGTAAATACTTTGTGCTGTATTTGTTTCATTTGTATACGTTCTTTCCTTATTTTATCGGTAAAACGCAGGCAAGTCAATTTGGTATTGAATTAATATTTTTTTCACAAATGTTAACAGGGCTAGTTTTTTTTTTTAATTCGGTTCATTTCCTGGATACTAAAGTAAACTAGTCTGACTGGTTTTATTTTTTAGTATTTTTTTGTGTGTGTTATTAAAAACGAATGAGCCCACCCAAATTATTTTGATATGAACAGAATTCGTCCTGGCTTATTGTACTTTCAGTGAAATAAGTACTTTCAATAATAAAGTATTTCATTATTTTTTAAAAACCTCGCTAATACGGAAATCCCACTTATCTGGACGACCCTGTGCCTGTAGTCAATCGGATTAGCGTTGTCCTACTGGGAGTAGCCCGTTTCGGCACCCGCTATTGTTATAAAAGAATTTAAATCCTGGTAGGTTTCAGCACCAGCTTCTTGCAAAATCATGGGTCGTTTCGGCATTGAATATGTTTACTTATGGAATATATTTATTTATTACTATTACTATTTTCTATATCTTTTCACAATCTTTATCTAATTTAATATATTGTCTAGTATGTCATACACTCTACCTTTTAGTCTTACAAAATATGTCAAAGGACAAGGAAATTTAAGTTGAAACTAATGTAAAATCAAAAAATGAAAGAATTGTCAGGAATTACTATAATTTTGAATTATATAATTACATTACTAAAGAATACATGAAATGTACATCTAAGGAAAGAACAGTAACGGAATATTTATTTAATATAGGAAAAAAATCAACAAATACTTTGATTTAATGACAAATTAAATTAAGAAATGTCTCTGTTTTGCACGGTTTTTTCATTAATAGACTATTGAATATTTTCATTATTGTAAGGCTGATTTTTTTTTTTTTTTTAATGTAAAGAAATTTGTATTTTGTTTACCTTTTCTAAAAGTTTTAGAAAAGGCCCCGTTACCCCGTTTTGCCCCTTACTATTGGTTTCTTTTCCTTCCACTCATCTCTATTAAGTGTCAACTAGCGCTTTTTGCAACTACGCCATATAATCTCCTTAAATTCTCCTCCACATCTTCATCCCATTGGTTCCTTGTACTTTCACTCATCTCTATTAAGTGTCAACTAGCGCTTTTTGCAACTACGACATATAATCTCCTTAAATTCTCCTTCACATCTTCATCCCATTGGTTCCTTGTCCTTTCACTCATCTCTATTAAGTCAGCTAGCACTTTTTGCAACTACGACATATAATCACCTTAAATTCTCCTTCACATCTTCATCCCATTGGTTCCTTGTCCTTTCACTCATCTCTATTAAGTGTCAGCTAGCACTTTTTGCAACTACGACATATAATCACCTTAAAGTCTCCTCCACATCTTCATCCCATTGGTTGCTTGTCCTTTCACTCATCTCTATTAAGTTTCAGCTAGTGCTATCTGCTACTCGTATATCTATTATATAAAATTAAAGTTTTGTCTGTACATTGGTCAGAATTGAAAATTATTTGGATACTTTTTCCATTTGGATACATTCCGAAAACCGAATCCGGCCTTAACTTTTTTCGTGTATGTGTGTCTGTCACCCCAGTCAAAATTTATAGGCGCAAAACTGGCTAAGCGAAATCGATTAATTTTTTTCAGAGGTGGGCGCAAACATGTTGCGCAATTCGTAGGCTTGGTTTCATCGAAAAATATTGAGTAGAACCAAAGATATTAACAATTGTATAAAAATAATAACCTAAAAAACTTAGGTTGACAGTGAAGGAGATTATGATTTATCGTTTCTGTTAACCCACCATAACCTAAACTCACAGACTCGCTAATCAAAATTTTTGGGTACTTCTATACCACTTAAAGACTCGCATTTTTTTTTTTTTTTTTTTTTTTTTTTTGCGTTTGGTCGGAAATTGGCCAAACCGACTGGAAAAATCCGAAAAGTTAAAAAAAATTGTATCCCCCCCCTTAAAAAAAATAAAAATGGCGGTCGCAATTTTAAAGTTCTTTTGGAGGTTTATTGCTAAACGGGAAGTCGTATCGAAAAGCAGATTTCACTAGCGGATTTTATAAGATCTACAACTTTGGTCCTATGACATTTTGTTGTACCTCCATCTGTTCTACCTTAAATAGAGCTAAATTTGATGTATCTTTTTTTTTTTAAATTGTCCTTGAGCTCTTATGGCGTCCGCAATTGTTGACCGATTTAATTTCTAATTGGGGTTCTTAAACCTCACACTAATTCTTTTTAAATCGAATATTTATTATTTTATTATTTTTTTCAAGAACTAGAATTATTAAATATTTACTCGTGCAACTACCGTATTCAGAAAAGACACTGGTAATTAAATTAATACACCATCATGGTTGATGACTGATCAATGAATTCCCAGTCAAATTGGTTTTGACTACGTTTATTTTCTTATTTATTATACCTTTTTTAGCATTGTTATCTATTACTATATTACTTAGTTTATATTTTATACACTCCAAAATACAAATTGGAGATTATTATATTCTTAATAACGGAATGAATGATGTATAATATAGTCCTGATGTTATTCCTAGAAGGCTTTGGAAACAAAACTATTTAGGCTCTTCATTTAATTGCTAGGCCTAAATAATAATAGGAAACATAGCCACTAATACCTAGCGTGAGCTCCACGCGGAGCGCGGGGTGAAAGCTAGTAACCTCTATATCTTTCTCCCATTGAGATCTTGACATTCCACGAATAATCCTGCCTCCTGGCAACTTCCTAGGGTTACTCCAGTGGGGTCTGTTAAACTTGGCTAGCCATTTACCTCCTAGCAATAATTTCGTACTTTTTATCTGGGTACATAAATAACTTTTTTCAGTTCTTCATTCGTTCTCATTCACCATTGTCCAATAATGCTAAATTCACCAAATAGTTTTCTTATCGCACTTTTCTTTCCCATCTTCATATTTTACCTCTACATTCCATGTTTCAATGGTGTTTGTTACAAAGGGTCGTAAAATATGAATTGTAACCTTAAAGCGAATTAAAATGTTTATAATCCTAAGTAAAATGATTTTAACTAAGTATTATTAACACTGAAGGTCAAATCGTATGACATCTTTGGCTTCTCAGCAGAATTTCTTTAATAGCTACGTTTACATGGTGTATTGAAAAGTATCTGATTATGGTACATCTCCATATAAACGGACCGAATTTAATTTAGTTCATCGTAAGGTCAATTCACACAAAGTCTTTAATATATCGTATTGAACACATTTTTTTACTGTCTTGAGATAGTATTAGGGCATGAGCAGTCTTATGTTTCTATCCAGGGTAACCTGACGCATCGACCGTACAAAAATAACCTTCTTTCACAGCCATCATAATTATCTCGTGTCAAAATCATCTGTTTTCTAATGACGTCAGAACTATATCCAAATATTTTTAAATAACAACCCAATATGGTCTTATAAACAGGCATCAGATGAAAACTGTAACCGTAGGGAGATCTTTTTCAATACACCATCTAAATTTAGTAATTTCTAATTATAGTTAGTTTTTCTTAAATTAACTTGAATTTGCTTGTCCTTTGACATATTTTGTAAGACTAAAAGATATAGTGTATGGAATACTAGACAAGGTATTAAATTAGATTAAGATTGTGACAAGATATAGAAAATAGTAATAAATAAATATATTCAATGCCGAAACGACCCATGATTTTGCAAAAATCTGGTGCCGATACTTACCAGGACTTTAATCCTTTTATAACAATAGCGGGTGCCGAAACGGGCTACTCCCGCATAGTAAGAAGATGTCGAGGAGATTATGAAGTAGCAGATAGCGCTAGATTACACTTAATAGAATGAGTGAAAGGACAAGAAACCGATAGGAGGAAGATGTGGAGGAGAATTTCAGAAGATTAGGAGATAGCAGATGACACTTAATAGAAATAAAATGAAGGACATTAGCGATGAAAAATAATCATAATAGTAGTAAATATCGATTTATCATATAGTCCAAAAAAAAAGTTGTATATTACTATGATATAACAGAAAATCTCAGGAATGTTGTCACTTAATTTACATATTTATTAGCCATAATTAAAAAAATAAAATAAAACACGAATAATAATTAGCTTAAATAAATGGAAAAAATGTGTATACTAAGAATAGTAGATAGAGTCGGTAGTGGCTATAATACTTTATAAAGTAATGTCATTAATCCCAGTGTTTTCACTTATTAATAAAATGGGTGGGACATGGCCGCTCTCTACCGGTTTGTTTTTTTCAAATACCTATTGCCAAGCTATGTCCTGCAGACGAACTTAGCCGACCACATATTCTTAAAAAGGCATGCTACAGTTTTTCAATAAATTAAAAATAAAAATTGACCTTCCAATTTTAAAAGTAAATACATATACTGCATATTAAAAGAAACACAATTTTCAGAATAGCATTGTAGGCGCCTTTTAATATGGCTGGGTTTTAATTGATGTCTTGTGCATAAAAAAGTATGCTTGTTATGTTGTGACTCCTTTAAAAATTTAAAAAGTGACTTAATCACCAAGGACGTCTAGATCTTTAATAAACACATTTCAAACACAGCCGAAAGAAAGCAAGTATGGTAAAATAAACACGGCTCTATCACATAGGCTTCGGTAAAAGTTGTATCTGGAAATTAAATATGCCGATTAAACGACCTTTAGCAAATACCTTGCCTATTGTTTTAATCAAATAAAATGTTATTAACACCTATGATCAAGTAATATAAGAAATGCAATGGTTCTTAATATAGATCAGGTTAAATTACTCATAACTCATAAGCAGAACAAAAGAGGCAGATGATTTAAAGATATCTCACTGGGAATGTATAAATTCAAAATGAGGGGGGGGGGGGGGTCAAAAGCTTAATATATTATGGGTCGGAGGTAATACAAAATAAGTGGATGGATAAAGCGTAGAAAACGGTTTATCCGTTTATAGTATTCAATAGAGACAATTGGCCAGTATTTAAGAAAATAGAGATTATTTGATTAATTTATTAAAACTCCTTCTGCATAAAATATTGATTAGGCCAGCGGTTTTGTTATTTTACGCGGAACAGAAGATATTAATGTCAAATAATGGCAACAACCTTTGAATCTATGAAAGAATAATTAAAGATAAAAAGAACTTTTTATATACTACGTTTTTAAATTTTCTATTGAATCATAATAATATGTAGTGTTGATAATATAATTGTTATTATTATATACTCAGAGTAAAGAAGGGGTAGAGGGAGCAATGCGATTTGAAAAGTGGTTCATTATTTCATTATGCGACACCCATATACTGTAGGAACGCCGAGAGAATGTGCGTGGAAAAATCGATCTTGGGTCGAACTTTTAAACTAACTATCGACTTCGCTTCTAGATATATCGATGTTCCTCTAGACAGAGTCCCCTCTAGGTGTGTCGACCTTTTCTACCTTGTTTAAAAAGTGACATTTTTTCGGCACATTTTCACAATGCCCGACTTTAACATCTCACTGCTTTAAGAGTTCTTATCCAAATCAAACCAAATTCACAGGGTTTTTAGAACTCATATAAATGTAGAAGCCTACTTAGTTTCAAGTCAAAAAGTTAATTAGTTTGATGTTAATTAACGGATTGAATGGGATCTGATATCCAAATGAACCCAATGAAAGTTATTATTAAACATTATTTTTAACATTTGTTGATACATTATTAGAAAATAATAAGTAATATTATTATGCTATCAAAGTAATAGTTTAAAACGCATAATATCTTACTAATTTTAAAACTTAATCTGATTATAGATTATAAAATAATATTTATTTTTAAAAATGTATAACATTTTTAAGAAAATATTAAGTATACAAATTGTATTAAACATATTTAAAATAAATTCGTTTCTTTGAAACGTATTTTTTTCTTAATTTTTCTGTTAAGGTTTTGTCTTAACCAGTCCTATTATTTTAATCCATCTTTGCTATCAAAGAAATATTTTAAAACGCATGATGTCTTACTAGTTTTAAGCAGCACTGTAATCTTTATCTGAATAATATGTTCTCTAAATATTGATAGGGCATGAGCTACTTAACGGGCAGGTAGGATTTAGGATTATAAAAAGCGGAAGGATGAAGGAATGGGATTAGTTACTTTTGGGTGTTGATTGACCTTAGTTTGGATTGGGATAAACCCTTTATTTTTTAAAGAAGTGCAATCTTACATGGAAAATTGTAAAAATTTATACATATTTGCAAGAAAATAATCTCATAATACAAGCCGCTTTCCTTTCAACAAACTGTCCAGCTAAAAATGAAAAAAAAAAAAAAAAAAAAAAAAAAAAAAAAAAAAAAAAAAAATCAACATATGTTTCAGTAATTCTTAGGACAATCGCTTTGTCGATAACATCTTATATATCCGTGATCATATCTTTCGTATTTGGCATCTCCTTGGAAAATTTGAACTGGCACTCTTACTTGGATTTCTCTGCTCAACGTTTTGTTTTTATCTGTAAGTACATAAAATTACTTACTTTGGTACATACGAGTACATCCCATCTTAACGTATAGTTTTTTAGTGCGTGTTTCACATTTTCGCCTAATTTTCAATTGTCATATATAAATAGTTCTACATTAAATAATGGATAACAATAGAAATATTTGTAAAAGAAATTGCGTTTTAAAATATTACTTTGATAGCATAATAATATTATTTATTATTTTCTAATAATGTATCAACAAATGTTAAAAAATAATGCTCAATAATAATTTTCATTGGGTTCATTTGGATATCAGATCCCATTAAATTCGTTAATTAATGTAAAACTAATTAACTTTTTGACTTGAAACTAAGTAGGCTTCTACATTTATATGAGTTCTAAAAACCCTGTGAATTTGGTTTGATTTGAGTAAGAACTCTTAAAGCAGTGAAGTGAGATGTTAAAGTTGGGCATTGTGAAAATGTGCCGAAAAAATGTCACTTTTTAAAAAAGGTAGAAAAGTTCGAGTACCTGGAGGGGACTCAGCCTAGAGGAATAGCGATACATCTCGAAGTAAAGTCGATAGTAAGTTTGAAACTTCGACCCAAGATCCATTTTTCCACGCACATTCTCTCGGCGTTCCTACAGTACTAAACCTCTCAAGCGAGCTCAACCCGAACTAAAGTGACAACAGCACGATCACGTGGTCACTGGTCCTTGTCTTATTGGTCTATTCCTTGTCCTTACGTGCCCACGGACGCTTGTCAACAAAACCTCTAACGTCATCTTGTGCTTTGTTTGATTGTTTTATTATCGAAATGTCAAATGTCAAAATATCAAATATTTAAGAGAAAAGCCCGATGTGATTGCTTTAGAAGACGATTTCGTTTTATATAAGATTGCTTTTGGTTATCTAGGAACTATTACATGTTATTAACAACGTAACTGCCTTTAGATAATTACTACGGTTAACAACAAACACTAAAATAAATATTTATTTATAAAGAAAACTGTGATCAAATATTAAATGTCGTAAGAAAATATCACATTATACTTATCCTTATTAGCTGACATCAGATAAATTTCGAGTTATTATCGAAATATCGATACTGTTTCACCAAACTGCCGCTTGGGAGGTTTAGTATAGGGGTGTTGCATAATGAACCACTTTTTGAGACACAGATTCTATAGTATTGTTCCCTCTACCCCTTCTTTACTCTGAGGTTATATATAATGTTTACTTCATAAAAAATGACAACCAACTAGACAGCTGATCATAAACCTATAAAAGGACAAATCTTTGTACAACGAATCTGGCCAACACCGAATCTAAACCGTGACATCGACATGCCCCCTTGTAGGGGACCGTAAGAGAATAAAAATGAGCACAAGTAAAGAAATTCAGATGCAGAAAAATTAAACCGATATCTAGGACACAAGTGTAAACAAACCTGGTTGTCACATGTCAATTAATTTATTTCTTTGTTTACTTTTCCTGTTTTGCTGTCATTCAATGTTTAGCTCCTAAAAATAAATTAGTTTTTACGTAACAAAAAGGCCTGACATATTCATTCTTGAACATTTTAACAATTTTATCAGTCATACCAGGTACTAAAATAAAAAAATCATAAATTTGAAACCCGTCAAAATGAAGATACTGGTCATCGTGTTCTGATCTATTCTAAAAGTTTCAAATGTCTAGCTACTCGGGAAGTTAGCTAAAAATCGATAGCGAGATTTGTACTGGACCCACAAAGAAACGAACAAACAAACAAACAAGAAAGCAAACTAATAAAAACGAAGTAAAAATAATTAAGAGCAGTAGAATAGCTGCAGGGCCGTAGGATCCGAACTAAATGAAAAAAATAGACATTTTCTTTAACAATGAAAATATCGTCAGGTTCATTTAAAGCATTGACAAACCACCAAAAACATATAAGATGTAAGATTAAATGCATAATGATTTTGCTGGGCACTTAGGTTTTACTAAGAATAAGAAAGAATTGAAACTTCAATTGATGAGGAGTTTGCAGGGAGTATTCACTATGAATTGAAACTTTAAATGAGATGGAGTTTGTGATGAATTTGCTGGTCAATAAGGTTTTACCTAATTGCAAACAAGATGTACGTGCAGAATTTAGGAAGATAACAAGAATGTAGAAGTTTGAAGGTGAACCTAATTAAGGAGTCATGCTAAACTGAATTCTATAGTTATTCCATAAAAATCTAAGAATAGAAATAACACATTCTCCCATACATTGGAAATTGCGCAAAAACTTTAAAAGTAGGTATGTAATACGGACTTTCAACTCAATTAGTACGAATTCAATGTTTCTAACCGGCACTGAAAGAGGTTGAAAGTTAGCTTTGTACACTAAATATACCATTATAGAAGTGGTTTTTATTTTTTCTAGATATTTATCTAATTAATTAATTTATTTAATTAAATTGTATTTTCTACTAAACTAGTGATGCGCTGCATAAAGAACTGGCGTAAAATTGTGGTCATATATATCAGCCGTACTACTAAACTGTGCTCAATATTGCGACCGGGATAATTTATACGTGAAACCCTGATTTATTCAACCAGAAAAGAGCTTTAAAATTATTTTACGTAACACACCATACAAGTATGAACTACTTTTTCACACCCTCATCTCGGTCACAATTGTTACAAAACATTTGTAAATATAGTTACATATTAATTTGCTTCAAAACAATGTATGGCAAGTCATGCAGACTAAAATCTTCCTCTTTAGTCGTCTTAAATATTGGCCTCGACCTTAAATGTTGTCAAATGAAGCCGATATGCTGTGAGCTCAAATTCGTATATTATTACAGGCTCGCTACGCTCGCCTGCTTACACAGCATTTCTACATTATCTTTATTTAATAAAATGATTGCAGGCTGGCTGTTTTCGTCTTTTTATACAGTATTTATACTTTAATAAATTCGCTGCAGCCGCGCTACGCTCGCCTGTTTATACCAGCGTTTGTATATATATATATATATTTTTTTAATACCTGTTAAACGATGTATAACATATGCTAACAAAAACTTTTTCTTTAGTCGCCTATCATATAGGCCACCATTTTCATTAAAATAAATATTTTAATAGTTACTTACACTTTTCCTACTTTAAAAGGATGTATAACATGTCATGCAGACTAAAACTTTTCTTAGTATTCGTTATATTGGCCGCCCTTTTGAAAATATTATGCGTGAAATTTTAATAGATAGATATTCCGTTTCTAGACTTCAACTCCTTTAAATTGATGTATAAACATGTCATACTGACTAAAAACTTTTTGTTTAGTCGTCCGCCGATGAAGTGTGGAATTTAATCCGTCACATATTCTTTTCCTTCTCTTAAAGACCTTTAAAGCGATGTTTAACACATTATGCTGACTAAATATTTTTACTGAATACAATATAAAAATGTCAATTCTCTTGTATTCCTTGTTAATACAATACATTCAAAACATTCATTGTATTTAAATGAAGTTAGATCAAATCTATCGCCACTATAAGATCCTCTCATTAGAATTTCAGTATATGATCCAATAATAATCGGTTTCGCCACTAACACAATGTTAATTTTTTACATTTCTAACAAAAATAAGCTAATTAGTGTGGCACATAGTTTCATTCCTAGTGTGGTACATAGTTCACACAATTAGCATTCCATTGCTCTTCCTACTAAATATTTAATTACCCCTATGGGTATGGGTCACTTATTGATATTGTTGGATCATAAAAAAGTGAGTATAAAATTAACTGATGGTTAATTAAAAATATGGTTACATTTTGCCCATTAAAGGCATCATCAGACCTAAACTTAAAAAAAGTTTTACATTAATAAAGCGATAACTTAATTATCAAAAAACTACACAATAATTAGATTTTAATTAACTTATGGAGTCCACAATTAAGTTAAAAAAGTTTACATAACTATAATTTTTTCTAACTTAGTTATGAACATAACGTTAGTAAAAATCGAATTATTTTGAAAAGTGATGTAATAGTTTTTGAATAATTTAGTTATAGCTTTATTAATGTAAAACATTTGTAATTTAAGAACTAATGATGCCCGGAAAGGGCGAAATATAACCATATTTTAAACTACTAGTTAATTTTATACTGACCTTTTTACAATCCAACAATAACAATAAGTAATCCAGATTTATTAAGGTTCAAATTAGTAAAAAAAAACATTATCGTTTTATTCAATATTTTGGATGAAGGTGAACGAATTTGACAATTCAGAATAACAGAAGGGAAAAATATACATGTAAAACAAATAACTGCATGAAAATATATTACTTTCTCAAATTACACCTACGGCGCCAAACAGTTATACGCAATATAAACAACAGAATGGTTCTGAAAATTAATCAATTTTACTACACCTTTTTCCTCTCTTGTATTTTTTCTGTTTAAAAGGCCTAAAATCTATTTTTAAAGAAAAAGCTTTATCGGCATTTATTACGGATTTTTCTCCTTGCACTATATCACACAATGTGAAAAGTTATAGGTATGTCTCTTTAGAATCAAATTTGGTACCGAGCCAAATGCGTTTCTCTTTTTCCGAAATATTACTCTCTACATATTGGTGGAAAGATATAAGTCTCACAGGTTGAAGAATGTACAAGATAATTTATTTTATATGATATACGAGTAGATACTGTAATTTATCCTAAATTCTTGTTCCTATTATGTATACAGTTCTATTCTATACAGCCACCAAACACTATGAATACACTATATCCACCGATGACCCTTTGTATTATTAATGAAAACTAGAACGGTCGTATTTTAGCGTTTCAAAAATCATTAAGGATTTTATCGACTATAAAGGTATAATATATTATATATATAATATATTGCTTTCGAGCTTACCGAGGGTAACGGAAGCTATGTGATCTTTCTGAAAAACTAAAATTTATTTATGTCTCAGATTTTAAAACTTCTTGGAAGAAGTCCATTTCAGACATCAGGGAACATTTTTGGTCAAGTGTCTGTCGGTCTGCCAGTCGGTCTGCCTGTCTGTCAGTCAATATTTTTGCAAAGCAACAAATCTTAAAAGCTACTTGTCTGCAATTTTAATAAAAGAAATTGGATGATAGGTTATAATTAACCCGTAGTTGGTCCCTTATTCATTCCAATCTTCTGTGCCCATTGATTTCTTTTCCACTGGCGCACAAAAGATTTTTTATTAGCACTTATGTCTTTAAAATTAATCATTCAAATTTTAATAAATTTGGATGGTTTGTAAAAAGTACTCCACAGATGCACAATAACTTCAAATTTTGATAAATAAATACTTTTATTCATGTAAAAAATCAAAAAGCAAGGGAAAAAAATCAAAAAGCAAAACTTTATAGAACTTGATAGGACGCGAGGAAAATATGTGCCACACCTATTAGCAGACTGTTTTACTAATTATGACCTTATTTTAGGAGGCATTTGGAACACCGACATACATTGAAGCTCTAAAAAATTGGAGTGATTATTTATATTTAATGACAAAAATACTTCGGTTTGATTTCACCATGTATTTACCCTCTATTTACCTTGTAGATTAGACCGTACATATTACAATGGGCAATACATCATTACCGCATTCTAGGACTTAACAGTTTTTTTTGGGGGGGTTTCATCTTCATAGCATTATAGTTGACACATTAATGAATAGGAAATAATTGGTTTTACAGTAAAAATATTAAAAAATGTGAGGTATTTTATTTAAAAAAAATACAGGGTTATAAAGAACTCATGTATCTCTATTATGTCTTTATATTGATCGCTAGAGGAATCTCTGACAACATATTATTATATTCCCTAGGTTGCTGGAGTATGGGAACGCTGAAATTGGTATTTAGCTATGAAAATGGAATACCCTGAACATATAAAGCATCTTCAAATTTTCACAATAACGTTTCGCTACATTTGGGATAAATTTTGTTTTGCTAAAACTTGGTTTGAAATATTATAGGCCCAATCTTGTTTATCCTAAAAGCAAAAGCCATAGGTTAGTGGTCACCAAATGGCGCCCGCGGCGCATTTAATTCGGCCCGCAGGCTGACGGAAGGACAAGGAGGAAAAAATAATAAACCGGTGGTATTTTAATCTCCTTACAGAAATTAAAGGAGAGTGAACAAAGAGTACACATTCGGCCTCCAAGGACCATGCACTATTCCTCAATTAGAACAAAACCGTAGCAACAATTTTACATTTAAGGCTGATACATTCAAGCACATCAATTCTTAAAACTGGAAACTTCAATGCAACCAAAATCTTGTTTGTCATTTGATGTCGGAGGTCATTGGTTTCTATAAAACTTTCTTAACTTGAAGAAGGTTTGTGATGAAATTGATGAGATTGACAATAGCAATTTTACAGATTTTATGACGAAATTTAAAACCGAATTTGATAGTCGCTTTGCTGATTTAAAAAAAAAAAATCAAATGTGCGACTATTAAACAGTTGTTTCATTTTGCAACCTGACGGTGAATAGGTCAATGAAGCAGCTAGTATTTTCAACTGTAACAAAGCGTCTCTGCAAATGGAAATCAATGATGAACATACTGTTCTTAAAACTTAACTCATTGAATAATTTACAAAAATTGAAAAATACTCTACCTACGACGAGTTTTGGCTAAAATATGTATGTGAAAAGAAGTACCCGACACTAAAATTATTGGTAGTGAAGATGTGCAAGATTTCCATATACACTACGAGTTCGCTTTTTCAAAGATGAATTATATCAAGAATCAGATCCCGGCTTACCAACGAACAGCTTCAAATGATAATGAAGGCGATGAATAGCATGCACTAATTACAGTCCAAATTCCAAGCAGCTAGTGGAGAGCAAGTCATCTTTCCAACTAAAGACTACCTAGTATTATTAGTTTTTTTTTTTTTTTTTTTTTTTTTTTAAATCTGGTATTCATTAGTTTTCACTTAATTTACTTGCTAAACTTCCCTCCCAGAGTTATTATATTTTATCTACGATTGATACGAAATATAAACATTGTATCTCTGTTTAGATGCGTAGAAAGTGATTCTTTACGTACTTGTATTTATTGCGCATGCGCGACTCATAGTTCTGAAGAATTCCTCTTCTTTACCCCCCTAGGGCGGTAAAGAAGAGGAATTCTTCAGCTTTACGCAAGATTAGCGAGTTTGTTTATATTTAACAAAACTAATTTGCTGTGATTTTACTAAATTAACTGTTTATATCATTATATCGAGATTTTAGTGAAAAACAATGTGTGAATCAAGTGACTTTGACGAAAATGTGGAGAATAATACTCCTCCAGAAATAATTAATTCGGCAAAAAATACAACTCAAGAATTAATGCCATCTTTATCAAGAGAGAGATACGAATTTTACATACAGCAAGTTTATTTTTTTCTGTATTTATTATTTAAATCTAACAATCGTAGATAATATATTTTAATCTCATATTTCCCTATTTTTCTTGTTAAATCACGTAATTGAAATTGAATGGCCCATGGAAGGTTCCTGATTTTCTAATGTGGCCCTTCAACAAAACCCCTGCCATAGCTTGTTCAATATTATAAGTCCAACTCTTGTTACAAGAAAATGTAAAGTTAAATCTAGCTAATTCTCAGTTTATTAAAGTACGACACATTTCATAGTTCTTAGAGGACATGACTCTCTAAAATTAAAGCTAAAACTATTTTCGCAACTTTTACCTTGGGGTATGATATATAAATCATGACGTACAAAAATTCATAATTTCATTGAAGTTATATATATATATTATACAACTAATAAAGTAATATTTTATCTTTATTATGCTATAATTTAAAATATATATACATTGCTGCATACATATATTTTACATTAAAAATAAATTAATGTTTCTTCTAATATAATGTTAGTAACATAGCAATTTATCTTTTCTAAGATGTGTTAATTAGTTTTATTCATACTTTACGTTTTTAGTCTTGCAAACATCTTGAGTTCTAGAAGAGTTATTACATTAAATATTTATCACCTACATTTAATAACAATAATAGTAATATATAAAGCACTCTTTTTAAATTATTTACTCTGAAAGATACTTTCTTCTAACTGAATTATTTATGATCAATTTATTTTTATGAAATGTGCACAATTAATATTATTTATAAGGATTAATGTTTTATTCAATTTAAATTATGCATTTAATCCCTGTAATTAGGTTGGATCTCTTAATTGCGCTTGTTATATATATTTTTTTAAAAAGCACTATATTAAAAGACCTACTTCACTTGTTTTATAAAAGTATAATAATATAGGCCTTATTTCACTCATTTTAAATTACTGATTATTCTTTATTACTGTAAATTTAAAATGTTGAAAGAAAGTATTAAGTATATTAAAAGACCTATTCCACTATATGTATAAACGTATAATAAAGTATAATAATATAGACCTATTTCACATATTTTTATGACTATTCTATACTACTGTATATTTAAAGAAATAAAATAATAGTCCAGGAGATAGCGTGCAAAAAAGTGTCTGACTAACATCAAGCTAGAATTTTGTATACAAGTCAATCTTTTAGCGCCTTTTAAGAATATGTGGTCGGCTAAGTTCGTCTGCGGGACATAGCTTAGCAATAGGCGTTTGAAAAAAACAAACCGGTGGAGAGCGGTCATGTCTCACCAATTATGGTGGACAATGTGATTTTCATGATCCTGAGTACAGAATTAGTCAGTAGACCAAAAATCAAGTCGATGTTATTTTCACACTTGATAGGTTAGTTATTCAAATATTACTAAAAATCAACGTTGTCACCTGTCAAGGGACAAACTAGCATCAACTTGATTTTCAGTGTACTAACTAATTCTGTACTCAGGATCATGAAAATCACATTGTCCACCATAATTGGTGAGACATGACCGCTCTCCACCGGTTTGTTTTTTTCAAACGCCTATTGCCAAGCTATGTCCCGCAGACGAACATAGCCGACCACATATTCTTAAAAGGTGCTAAAAGATTGACTTGTATACAAAATTCTAGCTTGATGTTAGTCAGACACTTTTTTGCACGCTATCTCCTGGACTATAAATAATTATGTAAAAAATGTAAAAACTGCCTTCCCAAAATTTATGTTTTTCATTAAATAAAGAAATAAAAAAATTATGAATGTACATTTAAAGTTTTAGAAGCCAAGGATAATATGGTAAAGATAATAATATGTCCTGCTACTTAGTCATCCGTCTGGTTTTTCAACTTCATTTGCATTTACTCTTGAGATGAATTACATAATTCTTGATCCATTCATTCCTTTTACGAGATGTAAAACAAACAGAATTTTAATAATTAACCATATTTAATTTGTTGATATTACTCTGAAAACGAATTAAAAGAGTTGGGTTTGGGTCACTTCCAAAGAAAATAGACGAAGTACTACCAACTTCTGTTATTTTTACTTTCTCATATAATAAATAAACTCTTTATTTCATTGACAATTTTCATCGGATATAAATGGTCAGTAATAAGTAATATACGATTTTGATGGATTTTATACGTTTTGAGGTCCCCTGAATCTATAAAAATGTTTTTTTAAAAAATGTCTTTTATCTGTGGAGGCGTGTTAACTAGTGGCCCATAGGGGCCTAAACTAGAGGGCCGATTTATAGAAATTTAGCTTACATGTTCAGAAAAACCCCGAGATAAATTGGTGAATTTTAGCTCTAAATTTAGGGACGCCACCCTGAAAAAACTATAAAAAATTGAATTCTTCAAATCGGTTACGAAGATTTAGATTAAAAACATCTATTTTGTTGTCCATTTTAATAAAAATCAAACCATATAGGTCGTTTCCCCGGGCCTTATAAAACCTAAAATTACAATTGAAGAAGCAGAGAATGGCCAGGTTTCATTCCCTGCCAAGGAGGAGTTATTTTTAAGATAAAATTTATGATAACATTATAAAGATTATACATATAACTACGACATCTCAAATACGACTAATAAATGGAAACACTGGACCAAGTAATAATGTACTTGTATATAAGAAAATTTAAAAACGAGCTGTATCGGACACTTTTTTGTAATTAGCAAAATAAGCGAATTTTGGGTGAGCTTGAGCTTGGATTATAGCGTGAGTTAAATAAGTAAAATACTGTCTTTTCACAATACCTTTTATTAAGATGAAACCAACTTTGAACCACAAGCGGCCATCCTCAGCGCTGGAGTGATGAAGTCAGCGAACAACTAGTCAGCTAATATGGTTGACTATGTGAACTTGAAGTCAGGTTTCACCCTAATTAAAGCTATTGTGGACCAACAGAATTATAATGCTTCCCTTTAACGTGGTCTAGAGTCAAGTAATTGTATGGCGATAGTGTTACAAATGAGAGTACATTGCAAACAACTTATATAATATTAAGTCAACAATTATCTGCAATCTGGTTCTAGAATTTATTTCAATAAACAAGTTGAATATTGTTTCCCTTCTTTCTAATACACGTTTTCGATCTGTCAGATGCTTCTTGTATTGCCCCATTAAAAATTATTTTAGGTTGAGCTGAGACCCACAAATGCACTGCTGGGATTTTTTCAGGGAACCAACCAGGAATAAGTCCGATGAATCAATTTAAGAAAATAAGAGAGGATGCATAGTCAAAATTAACTTTTTACAGAAAGCAGCGAGAAAACAGTCCATATATAAGTTTTAATTTATTTAGAGTACGGATTATTTCGTACTCCCCCTAATATCCCCAAGCTAGTGTGAATTATTACATCATTAGCCAATTTTGGGAAATACATAAAAGAATTACCTTTTTTATAACTACACAAAACTTTTTCATGTACGAAAATTTAATTAAATAACTTTTAATTAAAAAATACTTTTTTTAATTAAATAACATTTTTCAGACCTCTATTGTTTTGTTTAAAAAGAAAAAAAATATACATAACAAAACTTATTCATTACGTTGAATTATCCTATTTCGCACTAATACAAACCTTTATAAAATATGTAATTTAATTTTGCTTCCGAGCTTACTGAAGGTATGTGGTCGTTCTAAAGAACGAAAATGTTGTGTGCCTCCAATTTCAAATATACCAAGACTGAAATCCGTTCAGACACAACCGTATCATGGAACACTTTTTATCCCGTCTCTGTCTGTCAATTTGTCGTTCAATTTTTGCTAACTAACATATTTTAAAAACTACACGTCCAATTATAATGAAATTAGATAGTAGGTCATACTTATGACCCCAAAAACATAACATCAATTAAGCCCGTAATAGGATACGAGGAAGCTATGTGCCACACTAATTGTTGTTGGCAGACTATTTTACCATGAATTTTAAATTTTGTATTTTGACAAAATGGAAACACTTAATTAAACACACAAATTAAACACTTTCCACAAGTGTTATATATTTTTGTAATTAACTCTTCAATACCTTTCATTTGATACCCCACTCAGAATTTAAAAATAATATTTTTTTCGCGGGACATGAATTATCCGCCATTTTGAGTTTGAACAGCTGATGATTTTGAGTTCACTATATTTTGATTCAAAAGTTATAGAACCATACAAAGTGACAGACAGATAGAACAGGAAAGAAACTATAAGGGTTTCTTTTTTGGTTTTACCATAACGAAACCCTAAACAACATATTATATATTCTGAGAACTGATACTCAGACATGGAGAATGGGCACTATCAACAAACAAATAATTTGTTGGTTTCATAAAAGATTCGGACCATTTATATACAATAATTATTATCTATATTTTTTTTATACTTATTCCATTCCGATAAAAGAGACCATATAAATTATTTTCCTAGGAAACAACTAGTGTCCGAGATATTGGTGGGAAAAGAGAAATGAGGTCTATCAAAATAAAAACACCAACAACTCTGATGGTTATTCACATATCTAAGAATGGTAAACAAATCCATAAATATTAGCCGCTTGACATATATAAAAACCGCACCAATGTTTATGACAAAATGGAAACAATCGCTTTTTGAGAATGGAAAATAATTGGTCTGAAAGTGAAGAATAAAATAAGATTATAATACATAGATCATGTATTATATTTAGTGACCTTAATATTATTCAATTGCACCAAAAACTACATTTAGTGACATTTAGAGTTAGAATAAAAGTGAGATAAATATATAAAATAAAAAATAATTCATAAGTTAGATTAACTTTACAAAAAATCGATTTCACAAATATATTAATTTCGTTATTGTTATCAAATGTCACAATCACTGATTTGGAAATAGATGAATATTCTTTGATATATATTTACAAAAGAAAAGGTAGTAATAAATATTACCATAATCGATAAGTGATTAAAATTATGTATTTGATTAATAGTGAATTTTAACAAAAAAAAAAAATAAAAAATAAAATAATAATAATAATAATAATAATATATATATATATATATATATATATATATATATATATATATATATATATATATATATATATATATATATATATATATATATATATTCTTTTTTTTGTAAATTTATTGCCAAGTTTACCATTGTGATCATTCATAGCATTGTGATTCTGAATAGCAAGATTTCTTTTTTTTTGTCTCAGAATTGAAAAATTCCTTGACAGAAATCCAATTAAGACATCATGTAACATTTTTAGTATCATGAGTGTATTTCGGTCTATCGGTTAAGTTACTATCTGTCAGTTAAGACTTTTTTAATATTAAAAGTACTTGTACGATTTAGAAGACTCTCAAATGGTTTTTTCGCAAGTCCTCCATATAGATGGTTCCATATCCAGGTCTACTTTCTGCACAGACTAGGCATTGAATAATAGTACATTACGCGTCGAGTGCGGAAAGTAGCATTTTGCATACGAGTGTGGAGTTTGCACCCGAGCGACAGCGACGGTAGTAAAACCACACGAGCAATGCAAAATGCCGTTTTCGCACGAGTTGCGTACCGTACTTTATCTACGATTGTTAGATTTAAATAATAAATACAGAAAAAAATAAACTTGCTGTATGTAAGTTCGTATCTCTCTCTTGATAAAGATGGCATTAATTCATTAGTTGTATTTTTTGCCGAATTAATTATTTCTGGAGGAGTATTATTCTCCACATTTTCGTCAAAGTCACTTGATTCACTCATTGTTTTTCACTAAAAACTCGATATAAACAGTTACTTTAATAAAATAACAGCAAATTAGTTTTGTTAAATGTAAACAAACTTGCTAATCGTGCGTAAAGCTGAAGAATTCCTCTTCTTTACCGCACTAGTGTGGTAAAGAAGAGGAATTATTCAGAACTATGAGACGCGCATGCGCAATGAATACAAGTACGTAAAGAATCACTTTCTACGCATCTAAACAAAGATATAATGTTTATATTTCGTATCAATCGTAGATAAAATTAGTTTTGTATTAGTTGCCATACGCATTTCAGTAAATTTAGAAAAAAAAAAAAAATGAAAATAAAATTACTAGGATTCAGTATGTATTAATTTTGAAATTGAGTTATGATTTATCGATTATTCTATAATGAACAGATTTAGTTGACACATAACTCGCCACAATTGAAACAACACTCCATTTGTAGTAGCAATTTTGATAGAATCAGAGGTACATTCATATACTTATTTGACTTGGAAAATAGTGTCCACTAGTACTGGGTTCGTCAGAATCATCTAAGTTGGTTTAAAGTTTATGTCTCTAGCTAAGAGACATGTTAATACATTAATAGTCGCGCAGTTAATATAATCTACATTCCGCTGACATTTAAACACGCACTATATTTAGTATTAATGGACCAATTAAACCATTACTTATTTATATTAAAAAAAATTGTTATCTCCATCCATTGCAATAGGACAGTAAAAGGGAAGAAAAATACCTATTAGGAGTATTATTCTCCACATTTACGTCAAAGTCACTTGATTCACTCATTGTTTTTCACTAAAAACTCGATATAAACAGTTACTTTAATAAAAGAACAGCAAATTAGTTTTGTTAAATGTAAAAAAACTCGCTAATCGTGCGTAAAGCTGAAGAATTCCTCGTCTTTACCGCGCTAGCGTGGTAAAGAAGAAGAATTCTTCAGAACTATGAGACGCGCATGCGCAATGAATACAAGTACGTAAATAATCACTTTCTACGCATCTAAACAGAGATTAATGTTTATATTTCGTATCAATCGTAGATAAAAGTAAATGTAGCCCTACTGAGCATTGAAACAAGTCCAAACAAACAAACTTTAAATGTAGAAAAAAATAGTCACTCCACGTGAAATAAGTTTATTATTTTCAGAGCAGCTTTCAGCCACTATAGGGCCATCATCAGTGCCTGAACAAACAGTAATTAAAACTAATCAAAATGTTATAAAGGAAAATCGAGACAATAACACGAAATAACAATTAAATCACAATCAGTAAAAACAAAAGTAACAAAAAGGCAAGAGCTCTTAAATAAAGGGTGGAAAATAAAACAAAATGTAACAAGAAGACAAAATATTACAAAAGCGGGTAAAGTGAAATATAAAACAATAACTAATAAATAGAAAATCAATGTAAAAAAAATAAAATAAAATAAAAAGAATAAAAAAAAAACCGGGTACAGGGTGCCCCGGAACTTTTCCTCACTTCAGAGGCCACTAAAGTGGCCTCTCCTGCTGCGAAGCAGCAGGAGGAAGCAGCATTGGACGTGGTCAGTACTTGGATTGGTGACCGTTCTGAACAAACTGATTTATAATCATTCTTCAAAAAAACCTTGTTTTTAATACCTATATTTTATTTAATTATTTTAAGTTTGGCGGTATTTTGACAGATGTAAACAAACTTTGACGCCATCAATATGATCGCACTAATAAATAATTATATTCGCTTATAACTTTTAAACTAATTAATGGAATTTCATTGGGGTTATATTTGTTCCTTAATTTTTTCCGGTTCCAACGATATGCTATACGTCAAAAACCTATATATACTTTCGGTATTATTAACCGTCAAAGTTTAAAAAATCAAAAATTGATTACTTCAAAATGGCGGCCAATATCAAAATGAAATTTGGTGGGCTTGTTTGTCATACAGAGAGGTATATTCGTGCCAAATTTCAACTCGATCAGGACCATTGTCGATTTATTATTATTTTTTAAAATTTTTGCTGACTCAACAAACTGGGTTGAAGATGGCGGAAAAATTTGATTTTCCTGGCGGCACCACTGCCACCACTACACGTACGGACTGATTTTTTTTACAAGTTACAACTCTCTAGGTTAAATACCTTGGGCGCTACGATGATAACACACACACATACATACTTACAGACGTCATGCTGAAAACCACTCAGGAACACCCAAAACGGATAATTCCGTCGAAATCTCGAAAAAAAAATTTGGTGAAAACAGTACGTTTCCTACTATAGGTAGTGAGGAAAAGTAAAAACAATTAAAATAAAATAATAAAAAATAAAAAATAAAAATTAAATAAAATGAATATAAATAAATAAATAAATAAAGTAAAATAGAAACTTACCGCAAAAGCGAAGAAAGTTAAATAAAAAGATAAACAAACTTTAAATTCCCAGTGGAATCACGTTATTTTATACTTATGTGATATTAATCCAAAATATGACGCGAGGAAGCTGTCATCGCACATTAATTAAATTGGCAAACTATTGTTTTTGCCATGTGAATTATTACTATAAAATATTATATTGATTTATTGTGAATATAAATCTACATTGCCTTAATTCCAGTTTTATGACGCTCTAAGTTCTTATTGGTACAGTCAAATCATTGATTGCAGTACAGAGATTAGGTTTTTACAGAGCCAAGCAGATGGTTTTATGAAGCCAAGGAAAGAGTTTATAAAGTGAAATACATCTGTTATGTTGATTATGACGTACAAACTGAAATTAAGTAGTCGCTCTCGAAAGAAAATAAGATTTGCTTGGTTTTGTAGAATGCTATTCGATAGTTTCAACTAAACTAACCACAAACTCAGTAACAGAGTAAGAAAAATAAGAAAGAAAATCATTCGAGCGTGACCTTCCTTAACAACAAGCAAACTTTCACATTTGGGGCTTTGAATATTCACGACTAAAAATTAAATAAATAACAGATATATTGATTTTAAGTAAAATGAATACTATGTCTTCTTACATATTCCAAAAGAATATATTATACTAATAACGATGAGGCTGCATCTTAACAATAGAGTATTTTAAAATTTCCCTCTCCCTTATTTAATTTAACTAGTGAGTGTAATTTTAATTTAATTGGTATCAGTTACATTAAGCAATATCATCACTAATTAAAACAATAGAGTGGATTAAATTTAATTCTAAATAATGTGATTCTCATTATTTAGAGTATGTGAAATTCTATGCCTCCCCAAACCTATCTGCACCTCTCTGTGCCCATTCAAACATAGCTATCTTAAAGGTTCATATATATATGCACCTAGAGAGATAGTCATGCTCACTTTAATATTATATATACGAAATATATAATATTAAAACAATATGTGGTATCTCGATATCAAGTAATTTAGTCTTTTTCACTCTGCAAATACCTAAAGTCCATCTCTTTTCGCTGAACATTTTATATACCTACTTATTAAGAAATTAGCAAAAATGTAGTATCATAGGAGGCCTTACTAATGCAAAACAAGGAGAGTTTTTGGCTCTTTCATCAATAAAGACGGCTTAGTCAGATTTGTGGGGACCTCAAATCTGGGTACAATTCCCGGACCCCTCCCCCATCCTCCACGCTCGGACTGACCCGATAAATGGGATCTTTTTGTTTGTGAAGTGGCGACCAATAGATGAATGGAGCTACACACTAATTCCGGGTCATCCTTCTCATTATATGTATAAGCCCTTTCGCATGGCTTGGCCTTCCAAGGGCTTCTGCGCCTAAGAGAAAGTTTTTAGAATCAATTCATTATTTTAGCTCTAAATTTAATTACGCTCCCTCGCCCCATACTTTTAAAATTGTGAGTTTATACTCCTTACATGACAATGTAATCTTTTTTGTTAGGCCGTTTAAGGGTTTTCATTTAAATAAATAGACAATTATTTAATATTTATTACACTTTATGGCTTATTTCGTCCCTCTCCAGGATATATTCATGCTTATTGAGATATTATGTTATATTGTTTTAATTTATTTTATCTACGATTGATACGAAATATAAACATTATATCTCTGTTTAGATGCGTAGAAAGTGCTTTTTTTCGTAGCTGTATTCATTGCGCATGCGCGTTAATAATTCTTCTTTTCCGCCCTAATGCAGAAAAAAGGGGAATTCTTCACCTTAACGCACGATTAGCAAGTTTGTTTACATTAAAAAACTAATTTGCTGTTTGTTTAATAAAAGTCTGTTTATATCGAGTTTTTAGTGAAACACATAGTGATTTAAGAGATTATGACGACTATGAGGAGAATAATACGCCTCCCGAAATAATTAATTCTGCACAAAATACAACTAATGAAATAATGTCATCTTTATCAAAAGAGAAATACGAACTTACATGCAGGAAGTTTATTACATTATTTTTTCTCTATTTATTATTAAAATCCACAATCGTAGATAAAGTACGGTACGCAACTCTTGCGAAAACTGCATTTTGCTTTGCTCGTGTGGTTTTACTACCCTCGTTGTCACTCGGGTGCAAACTCCACACTCGCATGCAAAATGCTACTTTCCGGACTAGACGCGTAATGTAGAATTACAATATACGTCCTATAACATTTACAAAAAAAAAAAATTAAAATATACTTATTACCTACAAGAACCAACACCATATCTAGACAACGTAGTTTATTTAAAACCCAATAAAATTATAATACAAATATGGAGAGTAGGAAACATTATAACAAAAATACCTGACTATGTCTGACTGTACAATAAATTCTACCTCAGTGAAAATATGAATCTGAATATACATATTTAAATAAAGGCAATGCCTCTTCAATATTTGTTATAGTACAAGGGATCTCTCATGTACGTAGTATTTTTTACTATTTCATTTTATGAATGTATTACCATATTATGTATGTTTACACTATCCAAATGAAATACTTGTGATTTATTTATGTATTTGAATTTAAAGAGCTTTATTTGTATTTAAAGAGAATAATTTGACCCGAGGACTAATAAGTTCAAAGAATTGATAATCCCACTGTAGTCACAAATCATCAAAGCTAATAAAGGATTTGGTGGGAAAGCGATAAAAAGGAAATAATAATCTACCAGCAACGGAAAATTGGTAAACCTGTGTTTCCGCGATTTACAAAACAATTTACACATTTTTTAAGCCATATAATATGAAGTCTTGGACATTGATGTCATAATCTACAAAACACGTTTACATTTAAAGAATATCTAAACTTGAATTGTAAATTTTAATTAAAAAAGAGTAATAAAAAATATTTTCTGCACCAACAAAAGTATAGAAACAGAAAAAAGCAGAGATTAAGAAAATATACTATTATTGCATAAAATATTACATTGAACAGCTATAGAAATAAAAATAATTAACAAATGAAAACCATTAAAAGATCCCGCAATTTAAAATCACAATCATATTTTCCTAAAACTTCGTGATTTAATAAGTCAATTTAAGTAAAAAAGTATTCATTTAGAAGAAAATATTTTTTTTTAAAATAATAGAATGTAACTTGATATACATTAACTCTCTAATTTAACCATATAGACAAAAAAAAAAAAAAAAAAAAAACACACGAGGATAATAAGTAAGATTAATTTAATTTTTCTTTTCTTTCTGACTTTTGGTTGCAATTATAAAATGAAAAATACCCTAAAAAAACAAAAAAAACTAAGGATGAAAAGTCGGGCTGAAAAAACCACCGAAATAAAAAGAGAAACATACTTGAAAAGAAAGCAAGTAAAACACAAAGCTATACTAAGATCCTTTAATCTCAAAACTGGATGTGGGAATTAAAGGAACCGGAAGCTCTTGCTTTAGTCTTTACATAAGGACCAACAAGTTTCCTGTTTTAAAATGAAAAAAAGGTGTTAAGATGGCAACCCTGCATTCCTTTCACATTTTTTCACCATTCTTTTCCAGCTTATTGAGGTCTTCCGCTACACCATTTTTTCAGAACATGTTATGAAAAGTTCAAAAGGCGTTTTCTTTTTGTAATTTATGTCAATTATTTTATTGATGCTTGAATTATGAAATTGAATTACCATAATTGTAGTATAATGTTAGGTAAAGGTTATAATCAATTTTAATTTTGAACATGGATATTATATAGTCTTTTTTTTCCTTCTTAATCTGTTAACTCTTTTGAGTGAGATAATGGCAATCTACGTCTATTTCTTTCCACATCTGTAATTTACAATTATTATTAAGTGTAACAATTATTCCTATGTGCTTCTTCATTAAATGTTATTTCTTCAGAAATACTCAACCACTATTTGACCACAAATATGTGGGTGTTGTCTCTCTATTTAAACAACCATTCACTCAACATTGTTTCAATGCATAAGTTTATCATCGGATTAGTTAGCGAAACATTTATGTTTAGTGTTGAAAAGCATTTAATTTGTACAGCTCGAATATAATAAAACGGAAACTACATTTTTCTTTATGTATTATGGTAATAAATTATGCTGGAATAGGTTGCTCTGTATATATATATATATATATATATATATATATATATATATATATATATATATATATATATATATATATATATATATATATATATATATATATATATATATATATTTTATTTTATTTTATTTTATTTTTTTTTCAAAATGCCAACTAATATCAATGTCAAGGCTGGACTGCAATGTCGTAATTCAGATCTGAGATATTCGATTAAAAGAACAAGGCGTGTGAGTAAAAAAATTCTACAGAGTAGAACGATAAAATGTGCCTTGTATATATCCGGTGAAAGGCGTTCCATGCGACTAAATAACGATTTATAAACACATTCACACAATCTTGCTCTATTATCATTCATAATAATAATAAAATAAAAAAAATTACCCTAACCACAAAAAGTAATAAATCAAAACAAAACAAAAGTCTTGATAGACTTTTGTTTGTATATACGTGGTTAATATATATTAAAATAATCTATTATCTTTAAAAATTAATATTATAATTTAGTAGACTCTATTTATTTCTGATTTATATAATAAAAGTCTTTTAGAAACAGAACAAATGATTACAAAAAAAACGGGTTTTTTTCTTATTAAATATCAAGTTGCATTGCAGTGCTACCCCAAGTTGATATTGCAAAACAAAAGACAATCAGTGTTGCCATTAGTTGGAATGAGAAAAACCTTCACGGGTAATATAATAGTGCATTGATTTAATTAAGCCATTGTATTCTGAGTCATAGCGTGCATTTAATATGGAAATAAATTAAACCCAACCAATAAATTATTATGTACTTTCTCATGCAGATTGTATTTTAATAAAACCATTATTTTGTTTTAATTTCTTTTTCGGAGTTATGTTCAACATTTATAAATCTTCAATTAGGTTTAATATTATGGTGTAAACAAAGCCTTTACTAAACAAACTATTTTATTTAACTCGTAAGATAACTTATATAATTACTTATTATGTTAACCCTTATATAATCTAGGGGCACGGCAGTGCCCCGCCAAGTTGGGCACAGCCTTACCATCCTTACTGGAATTAACTAAAGGGACTTTATTGGACCACCCTCTAATATCCTTTTAAAGATACTTGGATATTTAAAATTAATTTTAAATATCCAATAACAGTTCATTACAAACTGAACCAAAACTAAAAATTTCACACCACTACCCATATTAGTTCATATATTGTGTGCCTAAAGTTTTGTTATTTTGACACAGATCTATACTGACTGACTCAAAATTCTGAAGCACTTGTAGCAATCCTAGAAACTTGAAATTTTGTATATATATGTAGAGGTTATAGTAAAAATAAGTTGATTACAAAAAGAAATATTTTAAAAAAACAAGCTTTTATTCGTATTCTTCTCAGCAAACCCTTTCATTTGATACCCATATCATGGGCGTGCTTAAAAAATAATTAGTCCACCATATTGAATTTAGAATTACTTCACTATGCATTTAGAATTACTTTACTATACATTGTCATCCAAATTAAACGAATATGCAAAATTTCAATTCAATCGGTTGAGGATAATAACTGCTTTAAAATTCAGATGCAAGATTTGATCCGAACATACATACAAACATTGCAAGTTAAATAAAAGCTTGTAAAAAATTAAAAAATCCGAAAAAATCTAGTTCTTTGCCCTTCTCAAAGCTTATTCAAAGCCACCTAATAAAAATATTTTAAAACATTAAAACTAGCACTAAGAGCGACGAGACCTAGTAAAGAACTTTAAATCTAAAGTATAATAGTTTATTTTTAACAATAAAGCAAACTTTAAAAAAATATATGTTCAATAGTACAGCTTTTTCTCTCGTAATGAGAGAAAAAAAAGCATTTTGTATTATTGTAAAATTATAAAAATTGATAAGCTTTAAGGATATTATGTCACTGAGTATGCAAAGAACTACAAAAATTAAAAATTTATAGTAACTGATTGAACTAGTCTAGTAACAAAGCTGGTATTATTTAAACAAAACATTTCTTTGTTGCTCATAAATAAATAAAATTTCACAATTAACATTATTCCTACAATGTTGAAGGAAAGGAAAAAGGAACAATAAAAAAAAGGTCAACACTTAAATAAAAATTTATATTTACTATAAAAATACTAGCATGACAAAGTAATTTATTATTTATTGCGAAAATAAAAATGACCAGGAAATAAAATATATTTGACTTTGCATTACTGTAATGGAATTTGCAGTAAAGTTCTTTAATAGAGTTTAATAATATTTAATCTGCAGCCAATGTTCAAGTATAAAGATTGTGAAAGGTTTATATCGGATATTTAAAAACTAGATTTTGATACTTGCAAAATAAAAAAAAATAAATCGATAATTTTTTTTTTCCTGAGAAAATTAAAGACAAAAAAAGGTGACCAAGGTCAACACGTGTGCACATAAGACTTACTCGGTAGAAGACTGCAATGAACATAACGTTATGTAACATATATAAACTTCTGGACTACCTCTAAAATAATAGTTATGGCGTATTTAACAAAATGTAATAGCAAGAAGTATTACAAAAATTACTATGCATTTTTATTTTAGATAAAACGCTAAGAGCAAAATTATTGAATTTATATAGCCAAAATAACACAATAGCCAATATTCATTTATATAGTACTGTTCACAAAGGGTCCGTAGACAATTAAATTAATAGGACGAGTTCGTTAACCAGTTTAATTGTCCCAGGCGTATTTAGGTGGTGACCATTTACAAGTTTTAGCTTTAATTTTTGAACCATGTATTATATAATGTATAAAATGTATATATATTATATGATGTATAAAACAAACGCTGTAATAATATATGCATTTTTATAGTCCAAACGCAATGAAACTACTCTGAAGTTTCAAATCAAATCCATTCCTCATTCCTAAAATAATTAATGTTTTTAAGATTTTTTCCCGATTAGTCTTTTAGATTCCTTGAGTAAAATCTTCGAAAAGATTGAAATAAGGATTAACAGCTTTGTAACTAACAAGGATATACTACCGAAGGAACAGTTTGGTTTTCACAGTAAACAATCGCCCCAGGGACAATTATGTAGAGTGGTTGATCAAATACAAAATTTAATACTAATCGATTTAGAAAGAGCTTTTGACACAATGGCCTTTTATTTAAACTTATCAAACTTAACTTTCCATATTATATCGTCAAAATTATTTCTTCCTATTTAGAGAGTAGACGCTTTAAGATCCACTATAGTAATACCACGTCGTCCGCATTCCCAATGACAGCCGGGCTTCCCCAGGGTTCAATTCTAGGGCCAATATTATATATATTGTATACAAGCGATTTACCTGTGCTCAGCAGGGTGTCAATAGCGATTTTTGCCGATGACGTAGCATTATTCTCCTTTTCTTGGAGAGTTGGGACCAAAATTAAACGCTTAAATACTGCGCTAGCTAGACTTCATATATATACTTTATAAAATGGAGATTGCCTCCAAATGTAACTAAGTTTGAGGCGGTACTTTTCTCAAAAAGACGCCCTTCAATTCTCTCTAACCTTAAAATAAATAATGTCATTCCCTGGAGCAACTCCGGAAAATATTTGGGAGTACAGTTGGATTCCAAACTTACTTTTACAAATCATATCAATAAGGTTATTGACAAGGTTGTCAACAAAAAATGTAAAACATAAATCAGACTACTTTTTCCCTCTTCTTTGTAGAGAGTCAATGTTAGACGTAAAGAATAAATTACTTATTTAAAAAATTGCCATTCGACCGATACTAACATATGCCTGCGCTTCGTGGAGTAACACATGCCGTACAAACTTAAATAAATTGCTAACTACACAAAATAAATTTTTACGCTTGGCGACGAATTCTCCTAGGTCCACCCGTATAACTAATCACACGCTCAAGGTGAAATAAGCTGTTTAAATGAAACAATCGTAAAGTTGGCTCAGAGCTTTTTTGCCAGGTGCGCAGACAGTGAAAATCCATTATTAGCCGATCTTTCCTATAGGCCTATAGGTATCTGGACCCAATATTAGTCCCACGTCGACAGAAAAATCGTGGCTTCCGATTAGCGAATTATAATTCTTAGAATTATTTCATTATTAATTTTTGTTATGTGTAGGTTTTTTTTAAATATTTTTTTCCCCCTACTCATTAAATGTCTTGTATGTATAACTCATTAATTTGTTATAGTAGAATTAGACAGACGTAAAGTTATATCTGTAAAAATGTTGTAAATACATTGTATATATATTTTATAGAAAATAAACATTACTACTACTAGATTTTTTCCTTTTTTTGAAGGGGAGCTTAGGGGGGGGGGGGATCTTTTTTTTTTCACCCCACATGGCGCTAACGTCAAAAAAAGTTAACTGCCAGTTTTTTAAAGATTTTTTGGGTCTTCTCCATAATTTTTCTGTTACTGGGTTATCCCACATAACATAACCTCAAAGTTTCAGATTTTTGTGTTGGGCACACTTTTGTGGGGACAGACAAGTGCAGAAATGTTTAAGGGTTCTCATTTTTGCATACCGACCATAAATATAGCAAAGAATAAAAAATGGTTTGGCCAAATTCAAATACGACTCACAATACTGAGAAGAATCCAATATGATGAAGATGCAAAATACGATGGATGTCAACTGAGAGAATGGAATAATAAATTGAGCTGATAATATTCTAGTAGAGGGAAAAGAAGGTTTTTTCTTTTTTTTGGGATCATCCTTTTCTCTCTGCCAAAATAAAGAAAAACAAACAACAGAGAACACATAATTTGACAGTCTGCTTTAAACGTGGGTTGAATGGAAATTAAATAATATGTATGCACCTGTCGATATATTGTTCTGAAAACCTAAAATATTAATAGCTGTAGCACCATCTTTAAGTAGTCAGACAATTAGTATGGCATATTGTACAACCTATTAGTGTCAAATTTATTTAATTTCCCCACGTTATTTAAATCTGTCAAAAGTGTTTTGATTTATTACATGAATCAAAGTATTAATTTAGCAAAATTTAAAGATCGCAGACGCACGCAGACGGATTTTCCAAATCCTATTAATGTACTAATTCAAATACTATCCAAATTTTATTAAAATCAGCCGAGTAGTTTTTAATATAAGTTTGTTCACAAAAATCGAGCCACAGACAGACCGACAGACACGGGACCAAAAATGTTCCCTAATGTGTGAATCGGATTTCTGACTTAAAATTTTTAAAATTGAAGACAAAACTTTTTCGTTCTTTAGACTTTAGATTAGAAACGATCACATAGCTTCCAATGCCATCGTAAGCAAAAATTGCAGTTTTTTACTTAAACACCCCCCTTGGTTCTAAACCAAAGTCTGCCCTACAAAAGTGTCAAAGGTTTGTGTGTTTGTCTCCCTAAGACATTGAGACTCCTGGGAAAGTCTTATATTTAATATTTCTTTATCTTAATAGTTGGATTAGACTAAGGGATATGATCACAATTATATACACAAGTTTGACATTCCTTTGTCCCAAGGTACATTGGAATAAATATCCCTTCGTCTTAATAGTAATTTAGACTAAGGAATATATGCTACTCTGTTTATGTTCCTTTGTCTAAATAACTATTAACACAAAGGGATATAGGGGGGTGCTAAAGGGAAAAAGAGCCGCAAAAATAATATTTATTCTTTTATTCTTTCAATCTTAAAATGAAATGGCATCGTCAAAATAATATAGTAGGGACAATGTGAGCATTTCTTGTTCCTCACAAAATAAACAAGGGGTTGAAAAAATTACGCTATCTCTGAAGTTCGCAAACACAAATCACACTCCCGTGGGCTCTTAAGATGTTTGTAGTTGTAACGAAACAAAAACAATCATTGTCTCAATAAAGATTAAAAGAAATATAGCCTGAAAACTCAAAACTTAATCGAACATAAATAATAATCAGTTTGATTGCCAGTAAAATGAAACATGTGCCACACTAATGATGCCATTAATATACAATATAAAAGTTTAGTATCAGATCTATCCTTCTAGACACTACCCAATACGGCTGTCGTCGGGCCATTACTATAAAACAACTTACCATTATGGAAGTATCGTTAAGCTTAATGGTCAAGGATAGATACCTACATGTTTAAAAATAGTAACAACACTTAAAGCTACTTCATTTAAAAAGTATTCAACCAAGAAAATGCGTGTTTTAAGAGCATGTAAAGATAATTTTTAAAAAAAATGTTAAATTATTAGTATAAGCACCTAAAACGTTTTAGTTGTATAGAAGTCCTCTAAAGAAGCAATTTTCTATTTATTTGTTTTTAAACCAAATATTTGTTGAGCTCCCACAATTTATACAATATTCAAGCTAGAAATACATAGAATACATGGAACGAGAATTAGAATAGATTATTACAAATCTAGTCCTCATTGTGTACTTTTAACCTCTGTATGCAAATTCAAGGAAAGAGTAATATAATTTGAAATAAAGGACAAAAATAAAAGGAATCATTGACCCAAATAGAGACAAGAAATGTTACCACGACATTTTAATATTAAGTAGAAAGACCCTACTGCCCCTTTTAAAAAGAAAGGGAATATATAGTAAAAAGGGAATATTTATCTTATAAAATGGGACAACTAGGAGAAAATATAGCCGATATATTGCGATTAAATAACAATAATAGTAAACAACCAAAAATATTTCATTACATATTCGGACAACTAAGCAGCAAGAAACTACCTATAAGTAATTATTAAATATACGTTTAAAATAAATATAATATATATATATATATATACAGTGTGTCCCAAGATAGAGTATCCGAGATAAAAAAAATTCTTCTTTTTGGTTTTTCGAAAAAAAGTCATTCTTTATAAAAACTCCTGCTTGTTCTCAAACCCCTAAAAATGATGAAATGTTCTTGATCTCGTGTACAGGGTGTACTGTTTTCTGAAAACTTAAAAATATGACAACGAGTAAACTACCCTTATTTTTGATGGTATTGAAAAATATTATTTAGAAAAGTGGTTCAGAATAGCAAAAAACGTACAAATATTAAATATTAGTTTATTTTATGAATTATTCATAATTTTAGTTAATTTTCTTAAATATTAAATGTTAGTTTGTTTTCTAAAAATAAGCAATAAGCTAACTACAACAAATAGTTCTCTTTGGACTTTTATAATAAACAAGTGTGAAAATTCTTAATAATGTCTGGATAATAGCTTGGTATTGGAAGAGTTAAAGGGAAGAATTAAACAGACCACTGCCAATATTCCCCTTGAGCAAGTTTAAAAGTCTTATAAAGAATTCATAAGCAGAATTGAAATTTGCGCAGAAGTAGGCGGCAATACATTTGAATGAACATTTCTTTAATTTTATTTGTCAACTCTGTTGATATTTTTGTGACACTTAATTTAATTAGATGTTAAGATCAGAATCATTAATTACTTGTTGTAATGATATTTTTATTTGTTACATTAGTTAATTATTTGATTTATAAGTAATTTTGTTTTCATAAAATAAACTAATATTTAATATTTGTACGTTTTTTGCGATTCTGAACCACTTTTCTAAATAATATTTTTCGATACCATCAAAAATATGGGTAGTTTACTCTTGGTCATATTTTAAAGTTTTCAGAAAAAATAAAACCCTGCACACGAAATCAAGTAAATTTTATCATTTTTAAAAAGGTTTAACACCAAAAATAAGAAAAATTTTCCTCTTGGATACTCTATCTTGGGACACACTGTATATATATATATATATATATATATATATATATATATATATATATATATATATATATATATATATATATATATTACAATAAGGTATTATAAAACACAGAGCAGCCTATATGTGTGCGAGAAAGATGTAATTTAATCATAAATAATAAGCTTAATATACTCAAGTAAACGAACCAATCAACTAACACAGATTTAAACCAAACGATATACAAGTAGTCAAACACAAACTAGTTCAATAACTTAACAACGTCTTCCACAGAATGATTGTGTTTAAAAATTTGACCACGTAATAACCAACCACTCTATAACCATTTGATTATCTGAAGAAGAATGCATTAGAACAGCCAAATCCAGCATCCTTAGATCACGGGACAAAGAAATATTAAGATAATTGTGGAGGGGTGGATGGATACATAAAAAGGGACATAGGGGATTTTACGAAGCATTTTTGATTGAAGAAAGAGTTTGTAGATGATGGGAGTTGGAAAGCTTGGTGCTACCTAAACCTTCCAAACCGTATGCCCTAGCCGGTTTTTAAACAGTGTTATAGATGAGGGGAGGAGTTTATTACTCATTGTAATTTTGGATCAAAGATCTAGATGACGAAGCAGCTACTTGGAGCATCTTGAGATATCAGTACGTTTAGTCTTAGTGTGATGATGTCATGTGAGACGTGAATCAAGGTGAAGGTCTATGGAACGAACAGTGCTAGACTAGGCATCGTGTGGCTCTATCATTGAAGCGAGCGTATTGCAATAAAATACTGAATATTAAAATTTGTTAATCATGATGAATGTCATAGTTGAAGATAAGTGGAAGAGGGCAGTGTGGAGTAGAGTGGGGGTACTCGGTACAAAGCTTTACTTCCTAAACAAACCTAAAGAATCTTAACCACCCTCAGTAGCTTTTAAACAATTATTATAAATGTATCACTTCATTACTCAAATACTACTGCTTGTATCAAGTTGAAATTTTACATACTTGTTTCAATTGTACTTTAGACGATGTACAGGAAGTTTTATTAAAATCGTTACGTTAGAACGTAAGATATCGGTAAAAAGGTTGTTTTCTCTATTTTAAACGTTTAGGTCCGCTTTAATAGTTTTAGCAATCTTTATTAATTCATAGCAGTGTCGTTGTTGGTTTTAATAAAAAATGTTATTTGAAAAAAATGTTCGTCTCATCGAATAGGTGATGATAAAATTTTTTCCCGTCCTGAAATTTCAATTTTAAATTTGAAGCTCACGTTTACGCGAGCATTGCGCGCGAACTCTTGGACGGATCATGCTGTCCAACGAACTTAGCCTGAGTATTAGTAAAAGGAAGTTGTATACCAAATTTCAACCAAATCGGTCAACTTTTACTCAAGTTATCGACGGACACGTAAACGTTACACACAGACAGACAGACAGACAGACAAGATGCATATTTCGTTGAATGTAAGAAGCTCGCTTACGCTCGCTTCAATTAAGGAATCAAGACTTAATTATGACTTGAGGACAGGTGCTATGTCCAAAAGGTGACATGTGAACTTTTCTGTTCGTTAATCTAGATCTTCCATTTTTAACCAAGGTTATTATTTTAACACGTATGTGGTATTATTATAATAATAATTATTATTAAGAAGCTTTATGTATGTTTCAAGATATGGAAGACGTGGAGATACTACTGGACCCGGTGACGGAGTATATCAAGGAGCACTGCCTACCTGAACTGATGCCTACTGCTGAAGTTAGGCTTCGACCATCTGGCCTGATGGTACCTAAAGACTTCCCTAACTATCTAGAGAGAATACAGAACTTTCAGGTCAGGTCTGACGACATATGGGTCATTTCCTTCCCAAAGTGTGGTAAGATTATAATTTCATATTAAAGCATTCATTTAATAGGTTAAAAAGATTCGTTGTAAATATACCAATTTAGGGATATTTTTATACAGAATTTCAATACAAAAATACTAATAAAAAAGGCATGCATTTTTATATGAATTTGCGTAATTATAAATAACCAGCGAATACGAGTTGTGCTATTTTCTCATATAAACCATTTTCATAAAGCTCAAACGAAATCTGTCTCCTTTCTCAACATTAAGAAGCAATAGGAACTAACTAATTGAGTCCGGCTATTCAGTACCATAATTAAAGTCATTAATTACTATATATCATTTTCTTGTTATATATTGTATTCGAACTACAGCTGGTTCAAAATAAAAGAATTTAATAGGGGGCCAGCGTGACCGAGGGGCTCTAGGCGCTAGCCCAGCTATCAATAAGTCGAGGCGAATCGAGCTCGTGGGTTCGATCCTGTGCCATGATACTCTGAATTGCATTTGTGAATCGCGGACGGAGCAGGGCGAGGGACACCCCCTATGGAGCACTCTTGCCCCACTCTTTGATCTGGTCCGATTGATGTGGGTCCGATCCGTGTCATGATGATGTGATTTGTATCTATGGTTCGAGGGACACCCCCTATGGGGCACTCTTCCCCCACGCTTTGACGCACAGGAAAGAAGCAATAGGAACTAACTAATGCCAGCTAGGAACTAACTTGTCATATACAGCTTACTAATGACCACACCATACTCACTTCGGTGGAACAGTGCACAAATGTATGATGTGTGAAGTGTGAAGTAGCTGGAACCTGCCACCACGGGGCGTAAAAAAGGGCCTAAAAGATGGCCTAATTGCAAGGTTCGAACAAGTGGTTCGTCCTACGCGTTCTAGTAGGAAGTACTATATATAATTATATTTTAAATTAAATATTATGCCACAAGTAAACTAATGTTTGGCTCACATTATATTGTTTTTCTTTGCTATGGCAATATTGGTACCCCAAAATCATTTAAGTAAATTAACCAAAATTATTGTTAACTGAAAAAATTCCATGGTTCTCTTAAAACATTGTTGGTATTAAAAAAGGAAAAATAATTTTGGAAATCTTTTAAATAACTTCATGCTGTTATCTAGAGGGTATATTTGTTAATAAATATTTGACGAAGCTATACATATTTCGTTCAGACTATCGCCTTTTGGTTATCGATGGTAATTTGAAGAGAGTTCGAGTATATCTTATACTACACATATAACTGGGTGTGTATCTATAACACCCTATGTGGGTTATCAGAAAGCTGCCTTCGTAAAGGGAAAGTAAATCAAGGTATTTCAGTCTACATGTGGAAGGGCTAAGAGCAACCGAGCCCTAAAATGAGCTAACACGTCCCCTTCTGACCCTTGAAACACATAAACCTTTGCTAACATTTAACCGTATCGAATCCTCAAACCTCCCTTTTATAACTATAACAACCCACTCCTAAAGCAAACTCGTATATCACGAAGGATCCTCTTATTAGCTACCTAAATCAAAATCGACATCGAAAATCTAACCCCAAAATCGTTTTGAGCAAACTGAACTTTAACAGAAACACAAATAAAGGATTATCAAACATATACATTTTTATAATTCCTCTACTTTCAGATATAATCTGGAATGATTAAATTTATTTTCTTAATCTCATTATAGATAAATAGATTGATATATATTTATTATGAAATCATGCATTCATATAATACATAATAATTTTATATGTAATGCTATTTTTTAAAATTCATAAATTTACCTGATGATAAATCTACGTAACTTGTGGATAACCCTTTAGGGTTCATAATCCCATTTTATTAAATCAATAAAAAAAAAGTAAAACTTGCTATTAATGATATTAGCTCATAATAAATTTGTCACTTGTCAGACACCTGACAGTGTAATGCAGCAGTTTTTTTTAATTTGAATAATGATGTAATGTTGGCTGTAACGATATTACCGATATCGTTATAAGGTAAATATAAATCTAAATATGGTGCAGTTATAATAGGAAATAAATAAACAACCTAAATAACTTCATTTATCCTTAATTTCCTCTCATGTGCCAGAAGAACGTAATTAAAAGATAAATAAACAACCCTGAAGTAGGGTTGTTAACCTCCCAGCCTTGAAGCACTTTCTATTCAGTTCTTCTAAATTGCGATACTTGATTTTGGCTGAAATTTATTGTTTTGTATTAAAAACTCTTTTAAGAGAAAAAGCCTTTTAAGAGTACAGTAATTGTTGTTATGTACCCCAGAACTTTTGGAGTCCATTTAGGGGTCAAATTGTAACAATTTAGGGTCAAAAGAAGACCAACAAAAACATGCAACACAAACAAACAAACATGTTTGTCATGAAAAACATGTTTTTTCCATTTTATATGAAAATATAACAAAAGTGTACATAACAACAATTATTTTACTCTTAAAGAGCTTTCCAACGACATGCATCTTGAAGGGTATATACTATTTTGACTTTTGTACCCCGTACCCCTGTGTACCAAATTATTTTTGCACCCATCCAAATTCGCTCTTTCATCCAAATTTGCAGATTTCTTTGAAAATTCGCTCATTAATTCATGGTGCATGACTGGTTTTTTTTTTTTTTTTAAATTACTGATTTTTCGATATGTCAACTCCCATTTGCGTGAAAACCATACGACGTGCAAAAATGTATATGGACATATTTTGTAGGTTATTTACTCCTTTTTATTTTACTACTACACCACTTTTAGTGTCAATAGATTGCTTTGCAAGTTATAAGCTGAAAACCATTAAAATATATTATATTTTGTGGTTTTTTGATGATTTTTCATATTTGCGGGGGGAAATTTTGTTGGACCATTTAAGATTCGTGTTCAGCACCAGAACTTTCCACTTCAAACTACCATTTGACTGGACTATTATAAATTTATTTTAATTTTTCCTTAAAAAATACATATCAATAATCTATTCTAGGAATTCCTTAGATTGCTTTTAATTTCAATAATTCTTTTAATTAATCTTAAAATTGAGTTTGAATCGATTTAATAGATGGAACCAATATTACACTTAAACTGGCTTTAAGATGATAAAAATTTAACTTTTAAAATTCTTATATGGAGTTGAAAACTTTAAAATTATTTTAAATAAAAAACTATAATGAATAATTGAATAGGAAGTAATGTTACCAAAGATCCTAAATAAATAAAACGGATAATGGAATCCAAGCTAACTGCTTTTAATAATTTTATCTCTACTTGTAGTCCGGAGTCAGCCGAGTGGAAAAATAATTGGAGAACAGCAGTAAATTCAATAAGAAACTGGAATAGTTAAACGAAATATATTTTTTTATAACGGTTACAACATCAAAGAAAGAGAACTATTTTATTAATAGTTTTTGTGGGAAGATTTTAATATTAAATGCATTTGTAAGACTTTAAATGAATATAAACGAAGGTTAAAAAGTATAGATAAGTTTTAATATCTTTTATAAGAATTACTTTATGATTTGGAAAACATTAAACTTAACATAGTCCAAAAAGTAAAAAAAAAATATTCCAATTGCAGTTAAAGAAGATAACTGGAGAAGAGTAAACGTTACCCGTTCCCACTTAGTATTTCAATACAATAGACTAGGAATCGCGTGGCTCTATCATTGAAGCGAGATTATAGTATAATAAAAAAATGTAATGAATATTGAGAAAATAGATAATCATAATGAGTTGACAGTTAGAGTATGATTGCAATAGAGAGCAAAGTAGTGAGGAGCCATCCTGCATTCTTACTACTCCACTAACTAAACGCTTCGGAGATCTCTTTTACAACAACTATGAACTATTGCAAATGTATCTCTTCACTACACAAAAACTTCTTCTTTAGATCAAATTGCAATTTTACATCCCTATTTCAAGTGTACTTTAGACGATGTATATGAAGTTTTATTAAAATCGTTTCATTAGAACGTAAGATATTGGTAAAATCGTTGTTATCTCTATTTTAAACGTTTAAGTCCACTCTAAATAATTTTAACGATCTTTATCACTTCATAGCAGTGTTGCTGGTGTTACTAAAAGTTTATTTGAAACAAATATTCGTCTTATCTAATAGGTAATGGCAGAATCTTTTCCCATCCTGAAATTCTAATTTTAAATTTAAAACTCACGTTTACGCGAGCGTTGAGCGCGAACTCTTAGACGGTTAACACTGTCCAAAGAACATAGCCTGAGGATTAGTAAAAAGAACATGTATACAGAATTTCAACTAAATCGGTCAACTTTTACTCACGTTATCGTCGGACACGTAAACGTTACTGATACAAAGACATGATGCATATTTTGATGAATGTATAAGAAGCTCGCTTCTAATTGAACAATTTAACAAATAGTTTTAATTTTTACAAATAGCTTGTCCGTAGACTTCAGTCTGTGCAGACGCATGGAGCCTAAATTACTAGGCCGATTTTGATGCAATTTGGCACACATGTTCGGAAAAAAATCGAGAAATAAATTTTGGCTTTAATTTTTTGGGCGCTCCCAGAAACTCTCCCCGAAACTTAGAAATAAACATTAAAAAATTATTTCTCAAAAGGTGCCGACGATTTTAATTGAAAAATTCAATAATGTCCATTTAAAAATACGAATCTAACCATATAAGACTCTTTCCGTGGAAGAACATATTTTTCGGGATATTGATAAATATAAATCTCATTTAGCTGAAAATTGAAAATGAAGACTAAAGAACCACTTGAGGGATCCCGGTAGCTCGAGTACGAGGGCATTTGGCTTTCAATCATTGAAGATAAGCAGCATCAGGCGTGGTCAGTAGTTGGATGGGTTACCCCCACCTATAATCACACCTCTGGGTTCGATTCCAGGACCGGGTCCACTCAATGTCCACCCAGCATTGTTAAACAAATAGGAAACTGATCGAAAGATTTAGCGCCCCCAGGTTTCGGCATGGAAAGCCATTGTCAAAAATCTCGTGGGGGTTTGATAAAAAAATTATCAAATGTAATCGCAGAGTTGTGAAAACATGGTTTACCGACCAACACTTCACTAGTGAGTGAAGGGTTTGGTTGTCTCATATCAATCCAGTATTGGATTGATACAAGGGGTTTGGTTGTCTCATATCAATCCAGTATTGGATTGATACAAGGGGTTTAGTTGTCTCATATCAATCCAGTATTGGATTGATACAAGGGGTTTGGTTGTCTCATATCAATCCAGTATTGGATTAATACAAGGGGTTTGGTTGTCTCATATCAATCCAGTATTGGATTGATACAAGGACCCACATCGTGGTCTATATCTTCGGGTGAAAGCTGCCCGGATTAAAAAAACGAACCACCTATTAAACAGTATTTACATATTAATATATTTCATAATAATTTAATTCAATTAAATGGGATTTAAATTCAGTATTAGTATGTCAGAAAGATTTATTCGAGTTCGTAAAACAGTTCTTACAAAAATATTATTAAATATTTTTAAATTAGATTAACAATAAGTGCTAAATAGAAGATAGGGTATTGAACCCAGCCTTTTACCCTTTGCGTTTATAGAGAGCGATTTTCAAATATACTGAGACTTTTGAACACTTTTATATCAACCACAATTACTATCGGAGAACTGACATTGACAAATGACAAAAAATCAATCTCTAATTTGCAAACAATGAGGTTTTGACGCTAAATTTAACCAATTTCAATGAAAAGGGTATCAGAGCTAATAGAGCAAACGAAAATAAAGTCCAAGAGATAATATAATTAAGAATGAGTTCCTAAAAACCATAACTTAATTAAAACGATTGAAGGAAATATCAAATACTAAAATTATAAGAAAAATCCCTTCAAGTACTTGCCAGAAAGATACTAAAAGGGGTTTTTCGGTAGTAAAAATTCATATATACATTTATTTACACCTAATTTTTTTTTTTTTTTTTTTTTTTTTTTTTTTTTTTTTTTTTTTTTTTATTAATATATGTATAAAAAGTTGCACTTTGGAGGAACTAGGTATGCATATTATCCATAAGAATCTTAGGTATGCTCTTATTTGGTTCTTTTGGGGGTAAAATGGCTGCCCTTTTGAATGTATATTTGTGATCTGCATTTCAATATCTTTAAAATGATAATACATCACTCAAAAATTACAAAACAAACATTTTGGGTCACCACAGAGATACAACCACCACAAATTTTCGATCACTTCGCAATTGCTCGCTGATCGAAAACATTTTGAGTTGTGATGTTCGCAACATTTTTGCTGTTTTTGGGATTAAAGTATGATTTTTATACCAAATTTCAAATCTCTAGCTACAAAATAGGTCAGGAGATATGATTCAAGATGCGACGGACGGACGGCGAACTACCAAAAGCATAAGAGTTTTAAGGATGATCTTGAAACCCTAAAAATGAAAGTAACATAACAAAACAATCTTGCTATACATTTAAGGTTAGTAAAAATCAAAAGAAAATTGTGGTACATGAAGTTTAGCTACATAGTGTAAACCCGGCTTGACCCTCTGATGGAGAGCTAGTATGCTTAATAAATTCTTCTTTTAAATAATACTTTTATTAATATAAAAATAATACATTTTATCGTTATTTACAAAGGTAGAAAATTAAAATAATTAACATTAAGAATCGATCAGAATCTGTATTTTTATAAGTTACAAAAATGAATTGTATTAATTATTTATTACGAGTTGAATATAAATATTGAACGAAGGAAGTAAAAAAAAATAATTTGTTCGATTGTCATAATTCATCATGGTCGAATAAGATGACAGGAATTATATACCTTCAAAAAAGTATTATTACCGTTCGAAGAGAAATCATCGTAGCGAGAAATAGAATCAAAGCTTTCTTCGAAAGGGACTGGCTTTTCGGATATGACAATCATAATTCCATATTAAATTTTTAATCTTTTTGCACAAAAAAAGAATGGAAGAAAAATAAAATGAATTAAATTTTGAATATAAAATATAATGGTAGAAGACCAAAATTCCGCAATAATTCACGTGAACACAGCCCTGAATAAATAAAAGCTCTCTGAACCATTATTATTTATTTCTTATGTTTCTATAGAGTAAATGAATAACGTTGGAGATTTATTTAACACAATTTATTAAAATTTATGATGTAAGGAAAGCAACGAACCTTTAATTATTTAAAAAAAAAAATATTCTTGTAAGAAATTAATAAAAGCATAATAATATATCGTTTTTATAGTAAACCTTTATGAGTACATAGAATTGGAGTGTGTCTCAATAATGTAATAAAGAGTTGGGTACATAGACCAATAGGTTATCAAAGTACTATCTTAATTTAATAGTAATAATTAATAAAAAAATGCCATTTTTCAAAACTGGTCTTATTTTCAACCTTTTTTTTTTTTTTTGGTTTCTGTATTCTTCACCTTATTTGTATCTTTGTGCAAAATTTGGGGAAGATTGAATGACGGTAAGTAGTTCAAAATTGGGGTAATAGGTGTGCGATGAAACTTAAATAGCAAATTAATTTGACGCCATTTTGTTTTTGTTTTTTTGTTTACTTGGTTGCTGTATTCTTCACCTTAGTTGTATCTATGTGCAAAATTTGGGGAAGATTGAATGACGGTAAGTGATTCAAAATTGGGGTAATAGGTGTGCGATGAAACTTAAAAAGCAAATAAATTTGACGCCATTTTGTTTTTATTTTTTCTGTTTTTGGTTTCTGTATTCTTCACCTTAGTTGTATCTATGTGCAAAATTTGGGGAAGATTGAATCACGGAAAGTGGTTCAAAATTGGGGAAACGGAAATGTGCGATGAAACTTACAAAGCAAAGTAATATAAGACCAGTAAAAATAAACATTTATCTTCTGATTTGTATACTGATTGGTGTCATGGGGGAAAAGGATATATTATTTATCAACTCAAAAGATTCTATTTGAGACTTTAGTTGGGCGATACTTCGTTTAAATGTTTTTAGAAGCACTAAAGCTTGTAGACGGTATCGTCCAAACGATTGGCTAATTCCACAAATTAATATAGATTGCCTTCTGCTACGCGCCTTCTGCTACGTAAGCTCTAAAATTCGTGGGCCCAAGAGCATTTCTAATAGAGTAGCGTCGATGGATTTTGACCACTGAGTTTCCGCTCGTTTATCAGTTTTCGAATTTTCCGCTCTTTACTTTCCGGGAAGGCAGAAAGCGATCTATTTTTTAGCGTCAAATAGTTTTCATTAATGAATGGATATTCTAAAATGTCACTTACATGGACGAGGTTTCGCATCGTCGCATCCGATTTCAGTGAAGAGCTTGGTTTTGTCCTTAATTATTTATGCTGGTTTCGAGCTTATGGAAGCATATTTGAGTAAACTTTCAGAAATAGAAGGGTTTTACCGCCACTTTATGAATTTCGTATTCACGGAAACGAGTGAGTTACGGAATTGATGTATGATTTTATCGGAATGACATATTAGTGGCTTTTAAAGAATTTATCTTTTGTATCAGGGTTACCAATTATGAGCGTAGTCAATATTTATATACAGGGTGACTGGCGATATAATATTATGTGAAAAAATGAAGTAGGTTGTTATTCGCCCCAAGGGCTACAAAAAACGCTGTATAAACCATGGGTCAAATCTTAACCGTTCTCCCACAAGTTCAAATTTTATGATTTTTTTAAGATCGCATGCCTTTGCTCATAAAAACACAAATCGCTTCAAAAGTATAAAAGCTAGAACAAAATTATTGGTTTCGTTGTAAAGCTGACAAATTTCCTACAAGGAAAGTGTAATTTTAATTTCCATGCCCTCAAATTACAAATTACATTTTTAATACAAGAATTTAATTATTTTTTCTTTGTGGTTCCATAACTTGGTATTAAACAGAGCTTACACTGTTCGGACTTTAGGCAAAACTTCCTAATTTACAAACGTTTCGATTAATATTAATATTATTACCCATTCATAAGATGATTTTTTTAGTAAAATTCGCTTAAAGTAAAAAAGAAACATGTTTATTGCTGTTTATGTTGACATATAAGTGAGTATACTAAACCAATCTTGCTTTTAGCGAATTTTCAAAGAAAATTACGCTATTGCAATGGCTTCAAAATTTTTGTAATGCGAATTTTTGAAAAATTTTTACATGGAAATCCGTTTTAGACCATTCTGAATCGATTCCTAAAATTTAACACTTTTTTTTATGTATGTATGTATATATGTATGTATATATGTATGTATATATGTATGTATATATGTATATATGTGTCACTCCAGACGATATTTCCCCTTAGAATGCACTTAAAAATTTCGAACAAATTTTAAAATGTCAATAATATCAAAAGAAAGGATGAGTTCGTTGGCCAGAATTTTTGGAGTCCATTTAGGGGTCAAATTTTGACCATATAGGGTCAAAAAACGTGTTTTTTCCATTTTACCCCCTTTTATGTGAAAATATGATAAAAGTGTAAATAACAACAATTACTGTACTCTTAAAGAGCTTTCCAACGACATGCATCTTGAAGGGTAAATACTATTTTGACTTTTGTACCCCGTACCCCTGTGTACCAATTTTTTTTTTCACCCGAGCAAATTCTAAACCAAAATTTTCCTATATTATCATAAGCCAATAAAACGCAGATTTCTTTGAAAATTCGCTCATTAAGTCATGGTGCATGACTGGACTTTTTTTTAAAATTATTTTACTCACCTGTAAGTCAACAATAGCAACAATAAACATGTTCCTTTTTTACTTTAAGCGAAGTTAAATAAAAATTCCGCATTATGAATGGGTAATAATATTAATACTAATCGAAACTTTAGTAAATTAGGAAGTTTTTCCTGAAGTCCGAACAGTTTAAGCTTGGTTCAATACCAAGTTATGGAACCACAAAAAAATTGATTTTTTCTAAAATAAAAAAAATTGTATACATTTTTTGTTATGTAATTTGAGGGCAAGAACATTGAAATTGCTCTCTACTTGTAGGCAATTTTGTCAGCTTTACAATAAAACCAAACATTTTGTTCTAGCTTTTATACTTTTGGAGCAATTAGTGTATTTATAAAGCAAAGGCATGCAATCTTAAAAATCATAAAATTTGAACTTGTGGGAAAACGGTTAAGAGTTGACCCATGGTTAATAAATTGTTTTTTGAAGCCCCTGAGGCATAAAACAACCCACTTCATTTTGTCACATATATTGCCAGTCACCCTGTATTTGTATTTCGTCAACAAAAAAATTATACAAGTATTTTGTGGAAAAGCATATAGAGGTAAATAATACAATATGTTACATATTGTAGGAGATAGATGCGCCACAATTACTATTGGTTAAGTACAAATGAGGCTAATCACAGCAACCACCATCTGCTTCCTGCTTCACGAAATAGATCATTGTTCAGCAATCAGTTTTGCTAAACAGTTTTAAGCATTATAGCGGAAGATGCCTAAAAATTCAAGCATCGCATCGGTTAGAATGTGAAATAGACTACCGCAATAGCAGGGCCGCTGACAGGATTACTGGACCCCTGAGCAAGTTAGCATCTGGGCCCCTTTAAACAAATATCGGGGGGGGGGGGGGGGGGGGTCAAGGTGTAAGCTCAAAATATTATATTAAATTTAGAACTCAACAACAGCTATCAGACCGTCAGTTTTTAGATCTAGTCAATTAAGTTAAAAGCAACAGTTTTACGCAACAGATCCATCATTTTTCCTTTTGTGATCAAATCTACCAAACGCTTTAAAGAAATTATTCACGGTAATACCAGCCTACTGTAATACGTTATTAGAAAACCTTTAATTTTATCATATTATATTTACTCAATTTGAATGCCGTGAGTCACAGTAATTGAAAATAACTAGATTTTGTGATAGTTACACATACTTAACACTAAATAGTGGTCTAAAACCCAAGTATTTTTACACTTGACCATATACCGGTTTAAGTATGTTTGCTATCTTCAGTGGTTAAGTAAACTAAATTATAAATATCTGGGGGAATAATGGTATGGAATATGGAATGTGGAGGATAAGGTAAGGTGGGAGGAGAGGGGGGGGGAGGGGGGTATGACTGGTGGTACAGAGGAAGGGTCAGTGGATTAGCAGTATTTAACTAAAGGTTTAAACATCTAATACCTAAAGGTTTAAACATCTAATAACTAAAGGTTTAAACATCTAATAACTAAAGGTTTAACAACTAATAACTAAAGGTTTAAAAATAGCAAACTTGCTGAAACTGGTATGGTAAAGTGTAAAAATACTTGTGATTTAGACCAATTAAAGAAGTGCATAACATTAAATAGTGTTTTTAGTAATTAAATTAAATATGTACAAATCATACATAAACAATTATTGTCAAATACTCGTACATTCTATAAAGTCAGAAATAAGATATATTGTGCAATTTAGATTGTATTATTAACTCTAAGATTCAACAGCCTTTGAATGCAAAGACTAAAATTCAACCATTATTTTAGTTTGCTTTTCAAGAATTGTTCTGAAAGTCAACATGAATGAATAACTTACAGAACGTTATAGCAATTGAAACAGAAAGCAAAGGTATGGTACAGTTGATTTGTAGTCTTAGTTGATTTGTAGATATCTTGAGCTTTTGTGCTGAATTCACATTGCATTGTAATACGATATAAAGCTAACCATTTGAATCATGATTAGACCACCAGTTTAGTTTCAGGTCTGCCAAGGATTCACAAACTGTCTGATACAACAATAAGCCTTAAGGAAACGTCAGATTTGAAACATCTGTTGAATATGCTTCAGATAGAATTAAATTATTTAATTATTAGGACAAATTCTATGGTATTTCAGTTGTATAACACTATGTGATGACTTTTTAAGTTTCAAATGCACGACTTGAACAATATGTTACGGATATATATTGAAAGATGACGCATAGAAAATTGTACATTATTAATTATAACTTTAATTGTACGACGAACCTAGATTACTTCTGCATAAAACGTACACCATTTCATCCGCCCCGATTACATTTTACATGAGTGCCATCACATAAAGCATTCACTTAAAAATAAAGAGGAAGGGAAACAAAGGTGTAAACTTATTTCAATTGTAATATCATTTGGAATTTTTAGGATTATCGTACACGTGTAAAATATTTACATTGAAAAAACTTTACCCCTTTGTAAGTCGGCCTTTTTATTTATATAAATAACAAAAGAAAGAAAACTCTAAATTATATTTCTAATTAAAATAACCCCGCATCATTATAATTATAAGTTTTAAATAAAATCCACATGTTTTGAAATCATTGTAAAAAAATGTTTGCTAACTTAATAAATATTTCTAGATTTATCAACATTGTGGCGAGAATATAATTTAACTAAGTCAGTTAGTTTAGATATCACAGACATAAAATATAACTAAAAATTTAAACTAGATTTATAAATTATGCATCATTCTCGATTTAAGAATCTATAAATGCAATTAAGAGATACAATTACAAATTACATACAAACAAATTTATAGTTTTATACCGAGCATGAGACATTTTGCCCATTAGACCTTCAAAGCATAAGGAAGGTAACTGTCTACATGAAATGCCGAAGGCATCTAAGGCATCTATTTTATAGCTCCTCGACTGTGTTTTTCTCCAGTGTGTGATAGCGACTCATCATAGAAGGGATGTAGTTCAATAACCAAAACAACGTCTTCACACAAAATAATTGTATTTGTAACAATTGACCGGTTTCGGCTGTTCTAATGCAGCCTTCTTCAGATAAACTGTGTAGGTTATAAGTGGACTTGCATTTTGAAAGTCTACTTATAACCTACACAGTTTATCTGAAGAAGGCTGCATTAGAACAGCCGAAACCGGTCAATTGTTACAAATACAATTAGTTTGTGTGAAGACGTTGTTTTGGTTATTGAACTACATCCCTTCTTTTATAGCTTTACCTTAAATAGGACTAGGTTTTGTTTTACAAACTATACTTTTATTTTACACACTTTTATTTTACTATACTTTATTTTTTACACACTTACAGAGCAGCAATAATAATGAAATTTTGCAGGTATTTGCCACATCCAACTGCTTTATGTGTATCATATTTGATGATTCTAGCTGCTCTTTCTTTAAGTTTGTAAAAACTAAAAGAATGTGTAAAAAATGTACACAAATTACACTATATCTAAGATTCTAGCTCAATCTAAGGCAGTGGCGTATCCAGCGGCTTGGTGGGGGGGGGGGGGGGGGGGGGCATATTCTCAGTCAGTTTAATTAGGGGCATGGAAATGAACATTGTAGTCAATATTAATTCTTTTAAGTTGTGCAACCAAAATCTTGCGAAACAGAAATATTTACAGCCAGAATCCTAAAAAAACAAATGATTGCCGATGGAGATACGACAAATAGTCATAGGTCCAATATGGTTGATGTTTTCAACTTCGATAGACCTGCCATATAAAGAAGAATGTCTGTTGGTTTGTCATTTATCCAAATCTACAGTTTTATTCCAAGCCAACTACCCCCAAAAAACCACTCCCAACCACATGAGAATGCCAGGTACCTACTCCTGGGGCAATATACATTATACTAAAATATTTGTTTGTATACTTCCAAAATAATATACTGATTATTTTCTACCAAGATTGTATGGAACTAACAAACTTAATAAGACTGAAAGAGCCAAACGTATTAATTTATTTTAGAGGTTTGGTTGAAGATAAAAGGTAAAAATTTCGAGACGAATAATTTTTGGTATCACACAGGGAAAAGCTATTTACGCTGTTCTAAGAAATTGCAAAGAGAACTAAAGTACATTTTACAACGTCATAATTATAAATAAACATAACTTAACTTACATCATGAAAATTTATTTTTACGGAATTTATTTTTGACATCAAACATTTCTTTAGCTTAACTAGTTTGTAAAGCTTGAATACTCGTTAAATCAATTTGACTATGATGAGATTTTTTTTTTAACTTACATGAAACCTCTAATTTTAATAACTTATAATGACTCAGGTGCTATAATATCGTTAAGATTCTTTGAGTCCAATAAAAGTTAATTAAAATGTTTGCTACTCATCTAAGCAGACCTTACAGAAACAGCAAAACATAATACTCGTAAATCCTATCAAATACCTCAAAGCCGGGACAAGAAACACTATAATATAATTTACCTTTCAATTTGTTGGATATTTTCGCTTATTGATATACATAGTTGATTAGTTTGAAGATTTAACAACTTGAAACAAATTATTTATAGGCCAAGCAAATAAAGGGTATGCCTTTTAAAAAAGGGGTAGAGATCTGGAAACTGCTTTAATCAATCATGTAGGCCTCTGATATGATTAATCTAGGTTTGCCCCAAGTTCGGAGTTGCGCTTAGTGTCTCTATAACCTCGAAATATTCGGACTTTTTTCGGGGATTGATTAACATTTCTGCTCCTATGCATCGCAGAATAAAGTAGTACGAGTAAGTACGTGTTATTATCATATGCATCGCAGAATAAAGTAGTACGAGTAAGTACCTGTTATTATCATATGCATCGCAGAATATAGTAGTACGAGTAAGTACGTGTTATTATCATATGCATCGCAGAATAAAGTAGTACGAGTAAGTACCTGTTATTATCATATGCATCGCAGAATAAAGTAGTACGAGTAAGTACCTGTTATTATCATATGCATCGCAGAATAAAGTAGTACGAGTGTACTAGTAAGTAGGTGTTATTATCATATGCATCGCAGAATAAAGTAGTACGAGTAAGTAGCTGTTATTATCATATTGCATAGGACAAAATGTTCACACGCAACGCTCGTGCAAACGCGAGCTTAAAAATTTCAAATCGGAATTTTAAGACGGGAAAAGTATGTATATTTATCTATTATTTGAGACAAACATTTGTTACAAATACATTGTTTAGTAACGACAGCAGCGTCACTGATATAAAGTGCCAAATCCTTAATCGTATTTAAGCATTTTAAAAAAAGAAAACTCCTACAAAAAAATTATTAAAACAAAAGTAGTAGAAAATGTTGTCCTCTTCAATAATGATAATTTGTCATCAATATTGTAGAGTACTTTTACCCTCGTACGTACCCTCCCGAAGCAGAGATTTTAGCAAATCCCTAAAGTTTCAATGTTTTTCAAACATCACGGCTAAAACTCCACACAGAAATCAGGACAAACTCAGATTATATCGGAGCCCTTCATAAGTGATTAAAACAGTTTCCAGGACTCTATCCGTTTTTCGAATGCAAAAGACCAATTTGCTTGGTCTAATGAGGAAAACAGCTTAAGACATGCGCTTTTAACTACAAACGCTAATGCGCACGTCCAAACAATTCTTAACAATATCATGGAAAAGAAAATGGATTAGAGGAGTGATGAGACAAATTGAAATGACAAACGGAACCCGTTATCGTGAAAATATAAAAATAATAATAATTTTGTTATACTATTTTATAATCAAAGCGCCATGAAAAAAAAGAAAATTGTTACATTTGTACATAATCTACAAATACCACACAATCCTAGGATTCTCTGACCTTGAATTACTCAATTTTTGTAACAATCATAGTTTCCTGTTCTCATTTCTTCTTCTACGGACATAGCCACCAACCTGATAAATTGACCATATAAAAGAGATGGAAGTTACGACGTTACATTATATACTGCTATAGCCTGACAAATGTTTTTATTTATTTTTTGTTTTGTTTTGTAAAGGCACAACATGGACTCAGGAAATGGTCTGGCTTATTGGAAACAATCTTGACTACGAGGCCGCTGAGAAAACACTTCTCCTTCAAAGGTTTCCTTTTCTAGAGTAAGTATCAAAAGTAAATGTGATCTTAAAGGTCTTAGCTCTGTTTTTATCTTTAAAAAAATAAATGAAACTCGAATTTACTGTCGTAAAAAAGTAATACGTCGTATTTATGTGACAGATTCATTTTATTTTCACCTCGGAAATGATCACTTAAAAAAGTTTATTGTCATTAATATTTGTGGCATACTTCAGCCTAATTAAACTGCCTTAACTGAAGAGGTAGTTTCTAATTTAGAACTGCCACTTGGTGTATGCTTATATTCATAAGCTTCAAACTAAAAGGAACACATAGGAATTGAAGCTGGCGTCTTCTAATATTAAGATACATGTATCGTCAATATACATCTCAAAAGAAATATTTATTTAGCTATTTCTTCACCTTGAGTTTACTTTACTTTATTTGTCATCTTATTTTTTCTGCAGTGGATGAAATTCGATTTATTTACTCATAAAAACTATCTTGTCGCAACATCTAAACATGAGCAGATATATTATAAATGAGCGTGTTCAATTCTTCTTTTCTTCACGTTTTCACTTGAAAATACCTACAAGAGAAGAAAACATTGTCATTTTAGGATTCCTTCTCAATCGTCAAACACCTTAAGAAGAAAAGCTGTCACGAGCAGTCATTTTCCAACAGTGTGCAAACATTTTATCCGTATAATCCTTTCTCCCTGACTTTAACAATCGACTCTCTCTCTTAGATTTTATCTTCAATCCCGACTTTTCTTCGATTCTTAGTTCTTTCAAAATGTTCTTTTCCTTTTATCTGAAGAAAATACTGGAATGAATTTAGTAGTCTAAATAATATGTGTTTTAATGAGCTTTTTAAAGCACCGAGCGTTCGAGATTAACTTCTATAATGTAATTTTCCTATATATGAAAGCCTTACTTTTCTTCTAATTATAAGCTATTACTTTTATGGACTTTTTATAATTAAACTTATTCTTTGTTATGATCCCATAAATAACATAGTTATAAGCAATGTAATATAACGTAAATCTGATTATGTTGAAGTCATTACAAATCGTTAAACCGTTAAGTAGGTAATAACGGTTTGATGTTTGATAATTAAGTCCATCTATATTTTTTTGGTTTTATCTTACACTATATTTAAGTCTTCCGACAAGAAATTCAAGCAGTATCACTCAGTCTGCAAGTAATTAGTAAATTAGTAATTCCTTCTGTAAACTTAAATCCAAATACGACACATGCATTTAATTTCTAATGAGGAACATAAAACAAACTGGTAACAGCGATAAATATGTTAATTTAACAAATCTACTTCCTTTAAAGGAACATCCCACGAGTTAGATTCCTAGACACTAGCTATAGATTCCTAATGTTTTAAACAGTCTACAATCTTTACCAAAAATTGTTATTAAAAAACTTAAAAATTGAATTTCTAATTGATTGTACTAGGTACAGGTACTAATTGGGTACTTTATAATTATATAAGCGTTATTTCTCGGTCTAGTTCTATTATCGCAAATGTCGATTCCTAAGAGTTGTGGAAAAATTGAAAGCTTAATTCGGGACTTGGTATCGTTAACAACAGAGGAAATTATTCTCCAGTATAGCTTAGTTGGTAAGAGCATCTGTACGAGAAATACAGGAGGCCCGTGGTTCAAATCTCGGTGCTGGAGTCTATTTTTCTCTGCCAGTCTCCCGTTGTTAATAATAATTATGATTTGATTTGAAATAAAAAAAAATAAAAATTGTTAAGTTTGTAGGAAAAAATTGTTAAGTGTCCTAGTGTTTTTTCAAATTAAATAAAATCTACGTCATTTAATTAAACATAAAAAATAACTAAATTATATCAACGATAAATGATGAACTCGTGTTTATTAAATGTTTCATTAGTACAAATAAATACCATCGATAAATATGCCATAATGCTTTTAATCCGTATACATTATTTAATTTTTTATTGTATGCACTGCAACATTTTTTTTATGAATAAGATAAAGGTTCATGCCAGTAATAGCCATGTCTGAGATGATATATTGACACTCAAAACGAAGGCATGTGTCGTTTTAAAAACTGTATAACAACCAAGCAGAAAACTGCTTTAAATCGATCTATTAAAGCAGTTTCGTCCCTATTCTTTGGAATCGTTATTCTCTCTGATATAAATTATGCTTCCAAATAAATTAAATCAGTAATAATAACTAAAGCAAACAATAGAGTAATGAAGTGATAACAAACTGAATGAGAGTTCTTTTAATCAAAGGGGATTACAAATATAAAAGGTAACAACCTAACCAGAAAGAACCTACATCGTCATAAAAATGTAAAGATAAAGTAAATTTCCAAGCTAAACAATGGTAAGGTCATTAATGTTGAAACATTAAACATAAATCAAAAAATTTAATAAAGTTTGCATTCCCTAAACTACGAGTATATCTTCACATAATATGCATCCATAATAGCCCGAATACTCTCTGTATCTATATCCTTCAACCTCCTAATAAAAAGCCATTAAGTCTCCCCATTACCCAAATTATCTTTTTAAACGGTTAAAACTCTCCCAGAAAATCCCAGAAGACGTATCAAACTTATATGGATCAAACATGGATGGAAGTTGCTACATTAGATTATATACAATATACAGTTACAGCCTGATAAATGTTTGCTTTGTTTCGATAAAGCACAACATGGCCTAGAAAATGTTCTGGCTTATTAGAAACAATATTGGCCGCAAGCCTTCATCAATCACTTTACCTTACTTTTACAACTTATCTATCTTATTATGACTACTTTCTTAAATTGTAGAGTGTAAAGGCTGATTAATTTTTGTATTAACATTTATAGATGATGATATATTAATCCGTACTTTCACTCAGGGAGTCTTAGCATGATTAGTGATCAAAGGATTTACTATGTCTTACCTGTATTTGAAAGCCCTGCTTAATTAATCTTCATCTCTAAAACTTGGACTTTTTCCCCAACTAAACTTTCTTATACAAAGAAAATATCCCTTTTTATTTTTAAGCAAAATATTGTTTGGGAAGTGTATCCTAAAATTTTTAAATAATTTTATAATATTCTGTTCGGTCAATAAATAAGTTCTCTATACTTTTAAGAAGGATATTGTGTAATTATTGTTTTCTCTCTTGTTTAACCCTAAAAATAATTTTTCTTTCATTCAACATTAAATTCATAGGTTAGCTTTTATACAATCACATTTTGCATAACCTTATCCTAAATTTAGTAATATATATTTTGAAAACATGTCAGTTTTAGAAAATATAAGACCGACTTTTTAAACCGTCCAAAATAACAATCCTAGTCAAAATTCCTAGAATACATGTTTAGAAATATAAATATACACAAATGAGAATCAGGAAATAATTTTATTAAATATAATAAATAAAATTGATAATAAATTAGGCAGGCTCTTTTACCATGAAATAATTAAAAACTTACTACCTTGATATAACAATAATTTCCTTTAATTAATTGAAATTAGCTAATAAGTACAACATCAATGTATTGAAAAACTTAGTATCCATAATTTGAATGTATGATATTCTTATCACTCTTATCAGTTAGATTATATTATCACTCAGACTCAGATTCTTAAGAGAATTTTAGATGAAAAATTTTTAAAATAAAATAAGTCAATTGTGTGTAAAATGCTAACTAGAAATGTGATTAAGTTAATTAATGATTGGAATTAATGAAACATAATATGTATAAAGGTATGAAATTTTTATAATGTTTAGAGTTAAAAAGAGTAAATTAATGTTGATGAGTATGTTAATGTAAAAATTGTTAAAAAATAGTGTAACAGATTTTAAGATATTTAAATATTTTGATAATTACTGGTAAAGCTTGTATAAGATGTAATAATTAATTGAATTGTAATTGTGTTCTAGCTTGAAAATGACCCAAAGGGGTTGAAATATAGTACAGTGGTTTAACATGTTTGGTTTTAATATGTAAACTAAAAAACAGAGTAGGTACCCAACAGACCAGGACAAGGAGAAATCCTCAGTTTACAAATATATATATATATTAAATTCATAGGTTAGCTTTTATACAATCACATTTTGCATAACCTTATCCTAAATTTAGTAATATATATTTTAAAAAATATTATATTTTTAGGCTTTAGGTGATTGACGGGGAAAAAAAGTTTCACTTGAAATATCCATACCACAAAAAAAAAAAAATACTTGTGGTGCCACGGGACACCGCAAATTACAAAAACGGAGCATTATTTGCATCACTAAAGCAAGCGTCTTACAATAAATATATATTAAATATAAGAAAAAAGTTAATCATGATGAGGTTATAGTAAAGAGTATGTTAGTAGTAGGATGGAAATAGGACTGTTTTCTACCTACCCGGCCTACTAATTTAAAATATTATAAAATATATCCCTTCCCTACTCAAAAATGTCTGCTTGTATCAGGTCGAAATTTTACATGCCTGTTTCAATTGTACTTTAGACTTTAGACGATGTGTACGAAGTTTTATTAAAATCGTTACGTTAGAACGCAAGATATCGGTAACATCTTTGTTTCCTTTATTTTAAACGTTTACAAATTCAGCGATCTTTATCACTTCATAGCAGTGTCGGTGTTTGTTTTACTAAAAAAATATATTTAAAAAAGTTGTTTGTCTCATTAAATACCTAGATGAAGTAAGACTTTTTTCCCGTCCTAAAATTCCAATTTTAAATTTGAAGCTTACGTTTACGCCAGCGTTGCGCTTGAACGCTTGGGCGGATAACGTTTTCCAACGAACTCTGCCTGGGCATTGGTAAAATGAACATGTGTACGAAATTTCAACTAACTCCGTCATCTTTTACTCAAGTTATCGTCATCGGTAGATTTCGAGACGGTGATTTTGGTCGTTTTTTCGGATTCACTCCCGGGCTCCAGAACGTGCCTTAAGGAACTTCGTTCCAAAAATTAATCCCATTATAGCGTGCTTTGGAAGATTTCTTTTTATAAATAAAGTAAAGGAATCAGTGGAAATCATGCCGCGGTAAAACCAACGAAAAGGGCTTTTTCAATGCCTTTTCAGAGAAGCTACCTACGCTAAGTAACTCATCCCATATTCAAACTGAAACCGAGAGTAAATATATTTGATGAACATTAAAGTCAAGAGAGGCGAGAAGGTGGTTTAACATTAATTATTTGGCGGTGTATTGTTGAATAGGGCTCTGGCTATAATCTCCGAGGATCAAAGAGAAACAAGGGACGACGAGTGGGTCTTCTCGGCTGATACCATTACCTACGCTGATCAGATGCCCTCTCCCAGGTACATCAAATCACATCTGCCTGTATCTCTACTACCCAAACAGATATGGACCAAAAAGCCCAAGGTAATTTCTCAATATCACTGATATATTTCACTGTATAAATATTGATGCTTTCTGAAGTTTTTATTGAACATCCTCTCAAAATTACAATATGTGTATTAAATTATATGTATTATACATATGTGTAATTAAATTAACACATGTGTATAGTAGCCTCTATCATTTACTAACCTATTGTTCTGTTGATAAGAGGCCGATTCTGTAACTTAGGAACGTCCCATATTAAGTAAATGTACATCAAAATTTTGTTAAAAAAGATGCGTGCGCGGCTACTCAACGTGAATCTGTAACCAGCGCCGGTGCTACACTTTTGGCCGCCACAGGCAAGACGGTTTTTGGCCGCCCTATTGTAGTAGAAATATTTTGACCGGGGAGGGGGGGGGGGGGGATCGGAGTAGGTGATTTTATGGGGCTTCCTCACATTTATCTTGTTTCCGTTAAAACATAATTGAAAATTTTCAAATTTTTGTGTTGGGATTTTTGTTTGGGGATACAGATGCTTAACGACCTCTAAGCACAGTCAGACAAATGCAAAAAATTATAAGGGTCCTCGGTTTCGTTTCACCTAAGGACCCTAAAAACGGATATACCAAGAGAGTATGCAAATTCAACGAAAGTTTGCATATATGTAGGTAAGCTTTAAAATTTTACAGTATTCCTAAAATATTCATATTTTAAGTTGAAAAAAATAGTTTTGAAATAAAAAAATAGGCCTGAACCACATCTGGGACAGGGCCATGTAACTGAATTTTGGGGGTGCCTATATTAAATATAATCATACAAATATATTATTTTTAATATTATCTTTAGAGGACGTTACTTTGTGAATATTTATGATACCCGCCCCCCTCTTATATTTTATTTTAGTCTAGATTAAGAAGTAAAGTTTTACTAAATAGCCAACTTTTGTTAACTTTGGACAGTCTCGTCTTTTCTGGTTCTTGAGATTTAACAGCTTAAATTATTTTTAACTATTTAAAATAACGTAATTTTTCCACTTTCAATCACCCTTACAAAGGGCTGAACAAAGTCTGTTTCATATAACCTGACTGCTTTTTAAAATTGTGCATGTCACTATTATTTAGCTATAATTGATTTTGAGAAATAAAATAAAGTAGGCTATTTTTTACTCAATATTAGAGAAGATGCCTATAACAGAACTGAGCTTTATATATTTTTATTTGATTACGATTAGGAGATAACAGATCAACAATTAAGGGAAGGGAAGAAAAGATACCAGCTATAAAGGGTAAGAAAAGAGTTAAGGAAAAATAAAAAGAAGGTATATGAGGGATCATGGAAAAGAAGTAAGGGGGTTACGAGAGAAAGAAAAATACATACATCATACATAGACATAGATGTTCTCATTTACAGCAAAGACAGTTCATAGAATTTAAGGAAACAAAAGAAATGACACCAGTGTAACCAAGAACCAACCTGAAATGCGATTAGCTCGGCTATTAAACTAAAAGGAAACCTGATAAGGAATTGTCTAGGGGTGTATATTAGGGTTCCAACTCAAAAATGTTTGTTGATTACTGCCTACTCAGTACCCAACGCACATTATTATCGTTTAACTATGGAATTTGTTTTTCAAGTTATAAAAAGAAGTCAGAGAGCGGCATCGGCCGCCCCCTGAGTTTGGCCGCCACAGGCGGCCGCCTGCTCCGCCTGTGCGTAGCGCCGGCGCTGTCTGTAACTTTAGTTGGTGTAAAACTGTAAAAGTTAATAACTTGGTATTGATAAACTACAATTCAAAACTGTTGTTGTTGTCCGTTAGGTTTTATTGTTATATCAGAAAATTGAAACATATTGTCGCCATTATTGTTTATATTTTTGTTTTGTTCAAGTGAAATCACTTTTATCAGGCATATCGTTTTTGAAGAAAGTTTTATCGATTAATATGTTTCATTACATTTCTATTTCGACTTGTTTTATTTTTTAATAATAAAATACATTTATTAAAATGAGCTATTATCTGGGGCACGGCAGTGCCCCCGCCAAGTCGAGCACAGCCGAACAAAATATATAAGCCTATGGTTTTTTTTTATTTTTCACACTCACAGTCTGATTTATCAAAATTCGAGGCACTTCTAGCAATCCTAGAAACTTGAAATTTTGTAAGTAAAGTTTAATGTACAAAAGAAAGAAAAAAATTTCTTTACCCCTCTAAACGCTAATAAACACCGATTCAAAATATATATGTATACATATAATGTAAAATATAACTAGCGCTACCTAGTAGACAACATCAAAACTAATGTATTCTTTAACTCTCGTTAATAGTATATATTGGAATGGTGTGGTTAAGTTTTATTGAGTATTGAGCTCGAAGATTGTAAACATATGCTTCCCGCTCGTCCGCACACCTACACCAGAAAATTGTTTAGATCCATTTGAACACCCACCGCGTTTCATCCCTTGTATTTGCGTTTTAAACCCCTTTATTCTAAACAATTATTATTATTCCCTATTACCATTTATTTCCTAGAATTTCTTCCAATGATCATTCTCTGTATCTTCCTAATATATCCTATATTCCTTATTCTTATCTTTTCTATCTAATCTAACTTTATTATATTACTAGGCATCACGTGGCTCTATCATTGAAGCGAGCGTATTGCAAAAAAATACTAAATATTGAAATTTGGTTATCATGACGAATGTCATAGTTGAAGATAAGTGGAAGAGGGTAGTGTGCAGTGGCGTAACTATGGGCCCGCACTGGGCGGGGCCCCCAGTGCCAGGGGGCCCCAAATCAACGACGAGGTTTTTTTTTTGCTCATAAACTGTTTGGCGAGGGGCCCCCAAAAAGTTTTTGCGGGGGGCCCCCCAATGCCCTAGCTACACCACTGGCAGTGTGGAGTAAAGTGGGGGTACTCGGTAAAAAGCTTTCCTTCTAAAACAAACCTTCAAACAACACGACTATAAGAATCTTAACCATAGCTTTTAAACTATTACTAGTAAACTATTATAGTAGTATTATTATCAAATACTACTGCTTGTATCAAGTTGAAATTTTACATACTTGTTTTAATTGTACTTTAGACGATGCACATAAAGTTTGATTAAAATCGATACGTTAGAACGATAACGTAAGATATCGGTAAAAAGGTATTATTTTCTATTTTAAACGTTTAGGTCCGCTTTAATAGTTTTAGCGATCTTTATTAATTCATAGCGGTGTCGTTGTTGGTTTTACTAAAAAATGTTATTTGAAAAAAATGTTCGTCTCACCGAATAGATGATGATAGAATCTTTTCCCGTCCTGAAATTCCAATTTAATTTTTGTACCTCTCGTTTACGCGAGCGTTGCGCGCGAACTCTTGGACGGATCACGCTGTCCAACGAACTTAGCCTGAGTATTAGTAAGAGGGTCATGTAAACCAAATTTCTACTAAATCGGTCAACTTTTACTCAAGTTATATATATGTAAGAAGCTCTCTTACGCTCGCTTTAATTATTATTATGTTCTTACATTCAACAAACTATGCATCTTGTCTGTCTGTCTGTCTGTCAGTAACGTTTACGCGTGTGACGACAACTTGAGTAAAAGTTGACAGATTTAGTTGACATTTGGTATACATGTTCCTCTTACTAATACTCAGGCTAAGTTCGTTGGACAGCGTGATCCGTCCAAGAGTTTGCGCGCAATGCTCGCGTAAACGAGAGGTTCAAAAATTAAATTGGAATTTCAGGACGGGAAAAGATTCTATCGTCATCTATTCGATAAGACGAACATTTTTTACAAATAACATTTTTTAGTAAAACCAACAGCGACACCGCTATAATTTAATAAAGATCGCTAAAACTAATAAAGCGGACCTAAACGTTTATAATAGAGAAAACAACCTTTTTACCGATATCTTACGTTCTAACGTAACGATTTTAATAAAACTTCATATACACCATCTAATGCACAATTGAAACAGGCATGCAAAATTTCAATTTGATACATGCAGTAGTTTTTTTGTAGCAAAGAAATACATTTTATAATAATTGAAAAGGAGATGTTTGGTTAGAGGAATAGTAAGAATACGCTGTACTACTGTCATAATCTATCAACTCATCATGATTCATGCTTATTTATTTTTTCAATATCCAATACATATTTATTACTATACGCTCGCTTCAATGATAGAGCCACGCGATGCCAAGTTAATATGTAGGTATAGTAATTAATAAAATACTAAAAAGAGAAATATCAAATAAGAAAATAAACGTCGTAAAAACCAATTAGACTGAAAAGTCATCGAACAATCATCAACCATGATGATGCATTATTTTAATTACGTCTCTTCTCTCAATACGGTGATTGCACCAGTAAATATTTAATAACTTTAGTTGTAGAAATAAATAAATAATAAATACTCGATTTATAGAGCAATAGTGTGAGGTTTAAGCACCCCAATCAGACATTAAATCGGTCAACAATTGCGGATGCCATAAAAGCTGTCAATTTTTTTTTTTACAAAAATCACATTTAGCTCAATTTAAGATAGACCGATGAAGGTACGACAGAAAGTCTAGGGCCAAAGTTTTAAATCTTTTAAAATAAGTTACCGCAGGCGCAATCAGCTTTTCCATACGACTTACCGATTAGCCACAATAAGCCTCCAAAAAAACTTTTAAATTCGTCCGCCATCTTTAATTTTTTAATGGAGGTAAAAATATATTTTTTTAACTTTTCGGATCTTTCCAGTCGGTTTGGGCCAATTTCCGACTAAACGCAAAAAACCGCGAGTTTCTAGGTCTAAAAGTGCCCAAACATTTTTTTGTTACGGTTGGTCAACCTATTTTTTTTTTTTTTTTTTTTTTTAGGTTATGTTTTGTATACTTTTGTCTTTATAAAATTGTTAATAACTTTGGTTCTACTCAATATTTTTTTGATTAAACCAAGTCTACAAATTGCGCAACATGTTTGCGCTCATAAAATTAATCGATTTTATGTAGCCAGTTTTATAAAGTTGTACTGGGGCGACAGACCCACATATACACATACATACACGAAAAATGTTAAGGCCTGATTCGGTTTTCATAATATATAAAATGAAAAGGTACCCAACAAATTTTCAATTCTGACCAATGTACAAACAAAACTTTAATAGATGGTACAATGATAGATCTTTAATACATAGATGGTATTCTACTTGGTCAAATTCATATAGTACAATTATGTTGTTTGTCTGTCCCCCCTCTCTATTCTCTGTTTCTCAAAACACAAACATTTTCTTTTCCAAATCACTCAACACGTTTAAATTTAAAAATATTTTCTGACTTTGCAATTACTTGTTATATAAGTATATACATACGCATTGTATAAGAATTCAAAATTCTAAACGAAAGTGAAAGAAAAAATAAATAACGAAGAGTTGAAATGAGTTTAGATATGTTATCGTTATCACTAACAACAAAATGGTAACTACACAAAAGCACGCCGATGTTCGGATTTCGGCAACAAACAGCGGTGTCATCAATTATAGATTAAATTTGATTTATACTAACATTAAATTTCCTAGTTTGATATACATCAAAGTTTGGATAAATGGCAAAATTATTTTTTTCAAAATTATTGAAATGCCCCAGGGCATAATAGTTTAACCTAAGTTAAATGGTAGGCCATGATAATATCATGGATTTAATGAAACAGGGTTGTGATAAAATTTAGTTAGAATTATTATCGCTGTTTTTTTTTCAAATAACTGATAAAGTACATTATAAAAATTCGGTAGAAATCATAATATTAATTTTAGCGAATTTCGAAGAAAATTAAGCTATGGCTTCAAAATTTTTGTAATGAGAATTTTTGATCATTTTCTCCATGGCAATCCGTTCTAGACCATTCTTAATCGATTCCTGAAATTTAACACTTTTTTTTTTTTTTTTTTTAAATCAACACCAATAATCATTATATTAACTGAATGCTGCGAGCAACCACTTAACCTTCGACGACAACATTTAGCTGACAAACTACTATTTAAATTATTCACTCAATACTCTACCATATACAAATCTATATCAGAAATATCAAACAAAATAAACAGAGTACACAGATACTGGCGACATAAACCAACACCCTTACTAAACAATAGCTACAATAATCTATTACCTTACTTAAATCATAGTATATACCAACACAAATTATTACCAATTCATCAAATTAATTATGAAAACCTATATCAAAAACCAAATATATATATACCCAAATTTACTTATCCTTACAATAACATTACATTCGAAGATCAACTAAATAAATTACATCCACACAAAACTTACACTATATTTACAGACGGATCAAAACAACAAAATTTAACAGGATATTCTTATTATGACCCCCAATTAAAACAAGGCATCGGCTACTCATGCCCTCAACATACTAGTATATATACATTAGAAAGTTTAGCAATTTTACAAGCACTAGAATACATTAACACATTACAAAATAACTATAACAAATACACGATAGCATGTGACAACCAGGGCGTTCTTAAAAAACTTGACAACATTTCATACACTACACACTTGGATCACATCTTCATGAATATTTTAAACAATATAGAAATAAGAAGAAACAATAAAGAAATAGACTTTATATGGGTCAAATCACATCAAGGAATTGAAGGAAACGAGGAAGCAGACAAACTTGCCAAAACCCCTACACAACAATCTGAAAAACAAATACCAACAAGAGACCTCATAACACTATCCAAAAAGAATATGTTTGAAAAATTTAATATAAAACTACAAGAAGAACCAGAAAAAGCAAAAAATTTCAAATTAATAGTCAAAAAAATTCCACTTAAACCATGGTTTTGGAAAACAAAACTACCACGTACAGATATAATGAAAATTAATAGATTAAGAAGTTACCATGCACGATGCATTCAGTACAACTATATAATAGGACTAAGTGATTCACCAATATGTTATACTTGTCCTGAAAAAGAAGAAAATGTAGCTCACATCCTATTGGAATGTCCGAAATATAAATCAGAAAGAAATAAATTATTCCAAGAAATTAAAATACAAGAAATTCAAGACAAAAATGAAAAAATCAAGACCATCCTATTCTCAAATTTAAAAAATATTAAACTTACACTAAAATTCGTAAAAGAAATAAATTATTCCCCTTAGCCTAAAATTAAAAAAATCTGGAGTCCACTCACCAACAGAAACCCACAAACGAAATAAAATTTAAAAAATAAATAAAAATTACTTAGGGAAAACATAGGAAGAATTTTGGAAGGACTCGGGTCCACCCAACCTAATTGAGGTTTCCTGTGGTTTCCCTCAATTTACTAGGCAAATGCCAGGTTGGTCCACTCTTAAGTCAGTCCACAGACTGCCTATGATACCCGTTTAAATACCTGCAAACAACCCTAACAAAAATCCAATCAAAAACTTCCGTTTATAAAAATAAAAAAATATAAATATATACTCCAAAATTGTCCATTATACCCTTCCCCAAATTTGATTAAAAAGCTCCAATCCCTTACAAAATATCAAAATTATAAAAAGGCACAAAATAACCCCTCTCAAAATAACATTATGGCTCCGGTAAACACAAATATTTTTTTTGTTACTTATGCCAATAAAGAATTTGTTTAAAAAAAAAAAAAAAAAAACACTTTTTTTATGTATGCTATTTATAGAGATATTATATGTATGTGTCACTCCAGACGATATCTCATCCTATAATGCACTTAAAAAATCCAATAAGATGTTAAAATGTCAATAATATCAAAAGAAAGGATGAGTCCATTTAGGGGTCAAATTTGACCCCTAAATTTGACTATGTAGGGTTAAAAACATAGCATAAAAACGTGTTTTTTCCATTTTACCCCCTCTTATATGAAAAAAAAAAAAAAATACAAAAGGGTACATAACAACAATTACTGTATTCTTAAAAAACTTTCCAACGACATACATCTTGAAGGCTATATACTATTCTGACTTTTGTACCTCGTACCCCTGAGTACCAATTTTTTTTTGTGAAAAGTAGTATCTCAAACATATTAACATATAGTAGTATATTCGGAATCAGCGCAAAATTTCCTATAAGGCCACCTAGGATCAGTAATAGCTGCTCATGCGCAAATATAAAATTTGTTGTAACAGCCAAACTCCGGAAATAATAGACCAATATTGGTGAAATGTTCAGGGATTGAGCGGAGTAGCCCCAAGACGGTCCTCTAAGAAGTTTACCAATAGATATAATAATAAGATATTTAGATATACAATAAGATAGTGTACCAATATATGGTCGTACCTACCGATGCAACGCGTGCGCATGCGCAAACGTGAATTTACAAAAACAACTATTTTTCAGTTCTTTAGACCGATGTAGCTCAACTTCGAGGGGGGGGGGGGGGGGGCTCCATGGCGATTGTCTGAACGTTGTCTCCATGACTGGACTCTTTATCCCTATTCTGTACCTATTCTTTAAATTTAATTACTCACATTTATATGGAAATCCTTTAGATTTACTACTCTATTTCTAAACGTATATTATACCATGACTTTTTATCTTTATTCTGTACCTATATTATTTAAATTTAATTACTCACATTTATATGGAAATCCTTTAGATTTACTACTCTAGTTCTAAACGTATATTATACCATGACTTTTTATCCCTATTCTTTAAATTTAATTACTCACATTTATATGGAAATCCTTTAGATTTACAACTCTAGTTCTAAACGTATATTATACCATGACTTTTTATCCCTATTCTTTAAATTTAATTACTCACATTTTTATGGAAATCCTTTAGATTTACAACTCTAGTTCTAAACGTATATTATACCATGACTTTTTATCCCTATTCTTTAAATTTAATTACTCACATTTTTATGGAAATCCTTTAGATTTACAACTCTAGTTCTAAACGTATATTATACCATGACTTTTTATCCCTATTCTTTAAATTTAATTACTCACATTTATATGGAAATCCTTTAGATTTACTACTCTAGTTCTAAACGTATATTATACCATGACTTTTTATCCCAATTCTTTACCTTTTATTTAAATTTAATTACTCGCATTTACACGGAAATCCATTGGGAGCCAGGGTAGCCGAGCGTCTTAAGGCGTTCTCTCAGCTACCAATAAGTCGAGGCAACTCGAGGTTGTGGGTTCGATCCCGTGCCATGAATTTCATCAATGAATCGCGGACGGAGCGGGGCGAGGGACACCCTTTATGGGGACTCTTTCCCCACGCTTTGCCGCACTCCCCCACGCTTATATAGCTTACTAATGAGCACACCATACTCGCTTCGGCGGTACAATGTACAAATGTATGATGTGTGAAGTAGCTGGAACTCTCCACCACGGGGCGTAAAAAGGGTCTAATGGTCTAAGTGATGGCCTAATTGCAAGGTTCGAACAAGTGGTGCGTCCTACCCGTTCTAGTAGGACGTACTAGACTACTACTACATGGAAATCTTATAGATTTACTACTCTAGTTCTAAATGTATATTATACCATGACTTTTTTCTGAAGCTTCATACTATGATATCATTTGTACGTACCTACTAAAAGTGAACACAAAAAAATAAATTCAAATGAGTATAAGAAAGAAATGAGGGAAACTTACAATAAAGATGTAACAGAGATGTAAAAGTACTCACCTAAAACACACACACACAAAAAAAAATTAATTATATATATATTTACTGTAGTTAAATTATACATTATTAATATCAAAATTATACTTCAAAAATTATACTACAAAGTTACTTCAAAAAATACCATGATTGCTAGCTAATTTATATCTTTACTAAGGTTCGGGTTATTTATCTTAGTAGCTTCTGAAATAATTATTGAGTATCTTCTGGAATAATTATCAAATGTCTTCCTTCCTTATTAAATTATTTGTTAATTGAAGAAAAGGGGAAAGTTGAGATTAGAAAAGTTCCGACGTTAAAGTTTGGAGCTAGCAATTCAAAACACTTGAAATATAAGAATTTAGCCCAACAGTTATTAAAGCTATATCGATTTCAAATTAGTATTACTCCATTTTATATTTAAACGTTCTTACAATTTAATCGTCATTCTAGGTTTATTATTGGAAAGTTTTTTGGGTTTTTAATTTTTAATATTAATTTTACTAATAAATTGGTCAACATTGAGAGGAGAAAGATAATACCCTTGTTAAAGAATCAAATTAGCTGTCTAGATTCTCTTTTTGACAGAAATTAAATTATCTGATATTAATACCAATATTCTGCCAAAATGGTTAATAACAAATTAGTTAATTCTATCGCGATCTTCATCAACTTAGTTGGGCCATAAAATTCAGAGCATTTTTTTTTTTTCCTTGCTGTTTCTTTTACGTCCCACGATCAACAATCAACACTTTATTAGGTCACTTTACACATCTACTGGATGTGATCATCAGTTTGAAGTGAAACATGTCTCACCTGTCAGGGATTGCAACTCACCAAATTAAACTTATTTATATATTTCTTATTTCTTATTTATTCTTATATTATTCTTATTTACTTATTTATATATGTCGGTATTTATACTTTGGCTTCAGGAGGAATTGGGAGTGCGTTAACCACTAGGAAACGCCTATCTCCAAGACCTATATAGATTAGTTTATAGTAAATCACAATAGATAATTTTATACATACATATCAGTTTACCCCTCTTTAGCAATTCATCATCAGTGAAATGTTTCACTATATTTCATCATGCTGCTGAGCGAGGATACCATGCATAATTGAAGTAATCATCAGTTCATTAAGAAATACCATCATAAGTGGACAAAACTATAGTCTATATTAAACATTACTAATGTGGTTTCTTTAACAATAAACTCATCAATTTTGTTCTTTGTTTATTATTCACTATTATCTATTAATATCTTATAAACATTTTAACACCAATTTCTCCCTTTTTTTAATACACTATATTATCTATTAATATGTAATGATAATTAACACAAATTTTGCTCTTAGTTTCATATTCAATACAATCTATTACTATTCAGAGACAATTAACACTCATTTTTCTCTGTTTTCACATTCTTATCTATTAATATTTTATGGCTATTAAAAATAATTTTGCTCTTTTACAAGCTTTTATTTCACTTGCAATGTTTGTATGTATGTATGTATATATGTATTATGTATGTATGTATGTTCGGGGCAAATATTACAACTGAATTTTAAACCAGTTATCCTCAACCGATGGAATTGAAATTTTGCTTACTCGTTTTAATTTGGATGACAATGCACGGTAAGCTAAATGACGTCATTCTAAAGCCAATATGGCGGACTAGTTTTATTTGAGCACGCCCATAATATGGGTATCAAATGATAAGGCTTGCTGAGAAGAATACGAATAAAAGCTTGGCTTTATTTTTTTTTAAAAAAAATATACTTATTTTTCACTATTAATAACAAAGAATACAATTTGTTTCTCCCACTTAATTCTATTGATATTGTGTTTAATTCAGTGTCACGAAGTATATAATTATTGAAGCGAGCGTAAGCAAGCTTCTTACATTCAACGAAATGTGCATCTTGTCTGTCTGTCTGTGTGTAACATTTACGTGTCCAAAGATAACTTGAGTAAAAGTTTACCGATTTAGTTGAAATTTGGTATACATGTTCCTTTTACAAATACTCAGGCTAAGTTCGTTGGACAGCGTGATCCGTCCAAGAGTTCGCGCGCAATGCTCGCGTAAACGTGAGCTTGACATTTAAAATTGGAATATCAAGACGGGAAAACATTCTATCATCACATATTCGATGGGAAAAACATTTTTCGCAAATAACATTTTTTAGTGAAACCAACAACGACACCGCTATGAATTAATAAAGATCGCTAAAACTATTAAAGCGGACCTAAACGTTTAAAATAGAGAAAACAACATTTTTACCGATATCTTACGTTCTAACGTAACAATTTTAATAAAAATTCATATACACTATCTAATGCACAATTGAAACAAGCATGCAAAATTTCAATTTGATAGTTTTTGTTCAATAGTTTTTTTGTTGCAAAGTGATATTTTATAATAATTGAAAAGGAGATGTGTGGTTAGAGAAATAGTAAGAATGCCCCTTACTACTAGCCGCTGTACTACTACTATATCCATTATCTATCATAATCATGATTATTTTTTTGATCATGATACATAATTATCTATTTTTTCAATACTCAATACATATTTATTACTATACGCTCGCTTCAATAGCTTCAATTCGAGCCACGCGATGCCTAGTGTTATTTAATTTAACTAATAAAACAATAGAGGGCCGTATTGAGTAGTTAACAGTCCTGACCAATATTATAATATATTGTTTGAAATAAAAAAGCAATAAAAGTTTAAAGTCTATAGACAATGTGTATGAACATTAAGAATAAAGAATAGGAATATTACGTGTATTAAAATTATAAAAATATTATGTACATAATTTATTACTAAAGATACATATTTGAGTGAAAACCTAATAAGCTGAAAGCTACCCTAAATATAGACCTATTATAAATTACATTATTCGTTCGTATATTTTTGAAAAATAAAATTATAAATATTAATTGTGGAAAGCTGTGGCATAGAAAATATTTATCAAATGATGATAACGGAGCTAAAAGAATTCAATTAACTTAATGGCGTTTTAACACTTAGCTTACCTCTTAGTTACGCATTAATTATATATGTAAGGTTTGGGCAGGATGAAATTATTCCGGACTCTCGAAATGATAATGTAATGAATACTCAAATTCATTATAAGAAAGATACTATGTGTGTATGTGTGTATATATATATATATATATATATATATATATATATATATATATATATATATATATATATATATATATATATATATATATATACATATATATATATATGTATATTATATATATATACATATATATATATACATACATATATATATATATATATAATATACATATATATATATATATATATATATATATATATATATATATATATATATAAAACATAATTTAAAAAATTATATATATATATATATAGATATATATATGAATGGCACATCGCTTCCTCAAATCCTATTTCGTATATACTTTAATGACTATGCTTTTACAACCTTTTTGTCAAATTTATTTAACTTTCCCCCGTTTTTTAAATCTGTCAAAATTGTTTTGATTTCTTACATGAAACATCGTATCAATTCAGCCAAAATTTAAGAGCGCAGACGGATTAATCTGAGCTATCTGCGGGGTAATTTCGACAAACATCCAAATTTCATAATAAACAGATAAGTACTTTAGAAGATATAAGTGTAAATAAATGTATAATTGTATTTGTATTTTGAATTTGGATAGATTCAAAAAACGGAAACATAATACGAAATGTAATAAATAAAAAAGAAGAAATTAAATGTAAAAAAGTATTAAATCCAAAAATATTTTAGCATCGTAAATTTTTAATATACCAATACAAAAAATAAATAAATAAAAATAATCTATCCAATGAAATATTTATAAACAGGTCAAGTGTGTACTGGTAAGCACACAGCGAGGGCAACACTGTATTGTTTAAGTAGTACCTATTGATGGTGCTTTTTAAAAAGCTAAAAAGCCTACTTTGAACTATCCTATGGGTCTGATATTCTCAAAACACATAAACAAACTTTTAATAGAGTATATTTTGTCAGTGAATCGGTCTATAAACATATAAGTACATCAAAAAAAGCTTAGTTATAAAAAAAACGTATTTTGTCTATAAAAAAAAAAAAAAAAAAAAAAAAAAATCTAAATTTCCAAAAAGTGGTATCTTTAGTATTGGTCGAAGAATGTTCAGAAATAGTTTCAGATTTTTTGCACTTTACATAAGCGAAAGATAGAAGGGGGGGGGGGACACTTTTCACACCAACTTCAAACTCGCCTACGCTCGTCCTGTCAAAGCTTATAACCAAAAATTATATATTTTTGTAATCAGCTCAATGTACATTTTCATATGATACCCCACACGGTTTCTAAAAAAAAAAAAAATGTTTTAACCCTTAAGTTTTGTTCCCTAATTTTTTTTAAAAATAATTTTTTTAAGTAGCTATATTATTAAAATGTCTGGGTAGGTACTATACACATATATGCAAAATTTTAAAGTAATCGGACGAAAGGTGTAGCCGTGAGAGCAGGCGACAGACGGACCGACTGACAGACACTCGCATTAAAATATAAGGGTCCTTGATTTTATCTACGGACCCTAATTATATATTTACTGTATAGGGTTAAAACACGGAGAAGATGATAAGCCATTATCTATCACTTGACGCGTCTCACTTTTTCTTCCACGTCTAACACAGTAAGTCAGTGTATAACAAAGTAGTTAGACTAAAGTAGTTTAGACATGACTCATCGTTCTTCTGAATTAAATGGATCAATTTAAAAGAAGGGAGTAACAAGTAACTGAATCTTTCGGAGCCTTGGTTCACGTGGTTTATTGAACCAACTCAACTGACCTGGAATCAAATAAATTTAGAATCGCGTGTCCACTGTAAAACATTGTTCATTTAACTCGGTTTTATTTTAAATTTTCTGATGAGTAATGTGTTATCTGCTTCCATTTTTAATTTTGGGTGCAAAGATAGTTACTTATAATTATATTATCAAAAGGTTGTGTAACTTAAATATAATACGAAATATCCTAGTCCATTTTAATTAGATAAAACTCAAAGGATAATATAATTGTTATTTAGCTTTAATTTAAATATAAGATAATGTGTAACGAAGAACACTAAAGTTTAAACATGATAAGTTGGTTTCCGTTTCAACGAGTTGTTTCATGTAGAAAAATATAATAGTTCTGTTCAAAGTTGAATGCTGAAGAGGTAGTATTTGTTTGAACTAAAAGGTTAGGTCAATTTGAAAAGTACTACTACTGCTTAAATACTTGAAACACGGCCGGGATAGTTGAGCTTTAGGCGCTCTAAACATAGACAAAGGTTTTGTTTCTTAAGCACAACAGCAGATGTTGTCGTTTGACATCAAACAAAATTCTGAGTACTTCAACTCCAAACATGTAAATGAGTATCACTGTTCAAATAAAATGACTACAAATTTTAACAAACATTTTATACACTGCTAACAGTTATTGTTGTTTCAAAATTTAACAGAGAAAAATAAATACATATATACAAAAGGTTTGTTAGTTTGTTGCGAAGCAGAACCGACTGGTAGTTGTTATGTCTTAAAACAAAATAGAATTGAATGGGTTGTTAAAAGAATAAATTGTTAAGCATTTGCTCAAAATTAGAACTGTTTAATGTGCTATCACAAGGAACTTAAGTTTACAGTGTTGGCAGCATAACAACATAAAATATACAACAGTATTGGAAGCTCCTGGGCAAAACAAATATCAATAATCGCAATGATTCCGTTATCTTAGTTAAGCTTGAAAGCCAAAATAAGACAATTCTTTATTGTTAATAGAGATCAATGATGTCGCTCAAGTCATCGAACGAGTCATAACTGAACCGATCTCTAAAATTACCTAGTTTCATCGGTTGAAAATATGAAACTGTTGGCTACTCTTAATAAACAACCCAAAAACTTTTAAAATTGGATCAACACGTGTAAAGTTTTGTTTCAATTCCTACTTGCTAGGGTTACACTTATTCTTTTCAATATTAAATGAGCGCAGATGGTTGAAATTAATGAGTCCAAAATAGGCTAATTATGACCTACTATCCAAATTTCATCAAAAGGGACGAGTAGTTTTTAAAACATGGTGGTTCACGAAAATGGTAAACGACAGTCAGACAGACCGATACGAGACCAAAAATGTTCTCTGATGTCTGAAACAGACGTATGTTCAGAAACTTTTGAATTCAAAAGCATAATGATTGCTTTTTGTTCTTCAAAAGGATCACAATGCTTGCGTTACCTTGTTGTAAGCTTGGAACCAATGAATACAAATGATTAACTAGCAAAAAATAAACTGGCCGGAATATTGGGTCTCAAATATGATTCTTAAATTCGAAAAAACCTAAATCTGAATTATTATCCTGTATATATTTAAGTGTTAGTTGAAGGTTAACTCAATATTGTAATCATTAAATTTTATTATTGTTATATGATATCAGATAATCTACGTGACGCGAAATGCAAAAGATGCAGCTGTCTCCTACTTCTATCATCACAGACTATGGAACGGATACTCTGGAGCATCAGATACATTCCTGCAGGCATTTTACGAAGACAAAGGTAATTAGATCATAACTATATCTATTGAATAAAAAACAATTATGATAAGGGATTTGAAACAAATAACAAGCGTTTCTATACGACTATTATATTTGTTACAGTGGTCTACAGTCCGTTCTGGGAACACGTTATCGAATACAAGAAATTGGAAAATGAACCAAATATCCTTATCAACTCATTCGAAGACATGCTCAAGGTAATGTTCTAAACCAATTTATTTATTTTTTTAACCTGCCTCTAGGACTAGGAGTATATTTTGTGTTAAACAACTAAACAATATAAACTAAAAGATTGCCATTTAATAAATGTTATGAAACTGTCACCAATAAAAACAATATTCTAATATTTTTCAATTATGTACATCAGACTATAATGAATATTGTGGTTGAGGTATCATTATTACTAAGAAATAGGAAAATGCCATAACGCACAAACGCCGTGTATTGCGGGTCCAGTTTCCAGTCGAAAATAAATTGTGTGACAAGGTCCCGTTAAGAAAACCAAGGTTTATACAGTGTCTGTGTGTGTGTGGGTAAGGTTTACACAGTGAAGTCCTCTTTCTATAGTTGTGGCCTCAGGTTCTACAGCCTTGGGTCTAAAAACCTTTACCTTGACCGGAGAAAGACTAATAAAAATACACCCTTAGGAAGAAAGACTAATAAAAATACACCCTACCACAAGAAATCGAACCATGGATCTTTTCATTTATAGTGCAAAGACCCTATTTAAATTTTCAAAAATAGTCTCAAAGGACTTGGATGCTTTAGATTACTCTTGGTAGTTATCACTCTCTGCTGTTCACTCTATGGAGAAGTGAGCGTAAAACTAGACCTAATACAATGGGTTTTTCACTACCCCTTCCCATAAAAAAGACATCATTACATATTTGCTATTATACCAAGGAGGAGCATAGAGCCTTATTAACGTTTCACCATTCGATTCTATTTTGGGTCAATCCATAACATAGAAGGAATAAGAAATTTCCTAGAACTATAAAGTGAAAGAAAATTCAATAATCTCAGGACACAAATCCCAGTGAGGAAAACTATATTGAAGAAGTTTGTTTAGAGTGTCTTTGGAAGAGACGATTCGTTGTTCAAATAGAACAAAATAGAGATTAGTCATTGTACTAACTTAGTATTGTGGCTCTTGTAATATCAAGTTACAAGCTGTCATAGTACTTAACAAGATTTATATACTAGAAATGGGTCTGATAGCTCCACAGAATTTGTAGTACCGTAGAGCCAGTAGTAAGTATTTACAATTATAATCTCACGCAACAGCTTGGTCGAGCAACTGTATAATGTACAAGAAATCTAGTATTTGTATGATAACTTCACAATCTCAATTTAAGCCTTCGTCTTCAACTCCTATATCATCTTTGAGTCTTCTCCTTCAGAACTCAAGCCCAACCCCACAGTTTTAACAAGTTATAAAACTTAACACAGTTTTAACAACGTAACAAGTTTTATATATGAACACGACTCAGTTCACTCACACAATATTATCGAATTTATCCATTTCACCTATGGGTATAGTTTTTCTTAACTGAATGCCAAATTTAATCAAAACTAATTTAATTAATTTTTTTTTTTTTTTTTTTTTTTTTTTATTAGCTTATTTTTCAGGCTCCACGCGTCTGCACAGACTACAGACAGATATTTTTTAAAAACCTCTTTTTTGGGACCTTAAAACATGTAAAGCTATTAAAATCTCATTTTCACGTCATCACAATACATTCTCTTTATATAAATATTATATACATATATAAGAAGGTAAAAAAAAAATTTTTTTGGACACGTGTGTAACGTAAAAAGAAAATGCAGGTAGAAAATGGCACAAGGATTGATTTTTCATCTTCCAAAGACATTAAATATGACAAATTATACAACTTTCTTTGGCACGAATTGATAGTGAATTTTTACATTCTCAGAAAATATTATATATGTAGTTTAAATAATTTCAATTCAGCAACCATAAGAATGATAAAACTTTTAATAATTGAATCATAATATAACTTTTCGGCTTCTTGTAAGCGTAAGCGATGAAAATAATATTTAAAGAAAAATGAAATTTTATTTTAAGAGGCGAAAGTATCTTGCAAGCATATTTGCATAAATTTTCCCCATGTAAGTGGGTTTCTTTTTATATATGTAAGTGGAAATATAATAAGGTCATTTCACGGCCCAGTTGCTTTTAACTAAAGAAATACGCATTTCATATTCATAGATTTCGGTGGCGGGGAAGGGGGGACACCATCGATAAACAGTGTTCATCTGATACCTTTATAAAACCAGTATGTCCGTGTAAAGAATATAGAAAGGACATAGGACTGGAAGAAATAGAATGAAGTTAGGGGAATGTCAGGAAATCACCGGGCTGTACTATGATCAAACTTGAAACTAAACCAATTCCATTTCATACCTAAGATGTATGAAATAGTACTTTGTAAACAACGTGTCGGGGACGTCCTCCCCCCGACGTCCCTCTTGTTAATACGTTTCAAAGCATTGTGTGAAATCGAAAAAGGTATATTGAGTTATAATATACTGGTCTTATTAGAATTCATTAAGGTATGTGGCTATAGTCTATGTCTTTTTTTTTAATAATTTTTCGTATTATGGGCTACTATTATTATATTAAATATATTATTCACGCAGGGCAGGACAGTTTTTTCAAACGCATAAATATAGAAGACTGCGCAAATTGTCAATGCCAGGCCCACAAGTGCATAAAAGGCTACATGTGGTGCAGTACTCTGCCCTTCCCTGCAATGCGTCTTAATTCGCGGGGTCTTGTTTATTTCTGCGGTTCAAAAAACTGTCCAGCTTACGCTCAATATATGCCCGGATAAAAATCTGTCCAGTCCTACGCTCAATATATGCCCGGATAAAAAGCTGTCCAGCCCTACGCTCAATATATGCCCGGATTTCAAAATTATAACGCATACAAAATTACTATTTGGCAAGCCTATACCGCCAAAACAGGGTTTTCCGCCAAAGATTATTATCACTATTGCCTAAAGAAAAAAAAATTAACAGCAAAATAATGGAATGTACAAATAAACATTTTATACGAAGTTTGTTAATCTAAAAACATCTTAATAAAAATTTGAAATGGAGTTTATTAAACTAGATGTAACATGCTTCCGAGTTTACCGATAGTAACAAAAGAATTCTGATCAATCTGAACAATGATTTATTATGTCTCTAAATTCAAAAACAGAAATCCTTCTTAGGCATCAGGGAACATTTTTCGTCTCAAATCTGTCTGTCAGTGAAGAATGTTCGACATGAGAACCCGTATAATTTTCTAAGATAGCACATAGATTGTAATGAAATTTGGATGGTTTTTCAAAATTTGCTCACTGTTTGGTCTCAAATCCATTTAAACCCTCAACGCCTATTACTTTCAAACTTCGCCCATTTGCTCGAACCTTCTTTATATCAACACTTATATGTTCAAAAGTACTCAGTACTTATTCAATTTATTGATTTCTTTTGCTTTTACTCTTACGTCCTCATCAATCTTTACGTCACATCAGGTTATTACAGGAAGGGGTCCCGACAACTTTACTTATCTACTCGATGTGATCATCACTCTGTAAACATATCACACGTCTCTGTGATTCGAACTTATCAGATTACGTCGATGTTCTGCCTTGGCTTCAAGCAGTGTTACGATTACGTTAACCACTCGGCTAAGTCGGTCCATCTTAATAGAAATATGGATGGTTTGTCGTAAGTAGCCTAGATATAGACCCATATTAATTTATACTCTCTGCGCACTTGTAATATTGAATAAAGTTAAATGTGACTCTACAAGTAATCGAAACAGGATCAAATACCACGCTACCAATTCTAAGTGAGACCACATTACATTATACTCATTTGACCATTCGTCCAAGGAACGAGGAAGCTATGTGGCACACTAATTGGTAGACTATTTATATCGTACGTTTATTTTCTCTTTAAGATCTAAAAATAGACTGCCAATTAGTGTGGCACATAGCTTCCTCGCATCCTATCATGTACTTTATTGTTATATTAACATTAAAATTATTGTTATATTGATTATTGTGTAAAAACTATTACTAGTTTTAGCGGTGTTTAACACTTCATAGCGGTGTCGCTGTTGGTTTTACTAAAATATTGTATTTGAAAAAAATGTTTGCCTCATCCTTAGAATAATACAATATATAGAAGGAGGATCACTATTACATTGAAGCCAACTTTGGTTGTGTCCCTTAATCCGCGTTCTAAAAATTCATTTTTGAAATTTGTGACGGCATAACTCTAAAATTATTTGCATTCGGTTTTTTAATTTAATTTTTAGTAAATTTTAATTATTGATAGTTAGTTTCGATTATTGTAATAGTTTTATTGTGTTTTATCTTATTTTTAGCTTGAAATATGCTGAAAAAAATGTTTATTATATCATGCCGTGCGAGGTGAAAAAAATGACGTCAGAGTGAACCGTAAACAATAACCAATGGCAGGGTTTGTCTTCTTGATTGTTTGTGAGCGGGCTTTGAATAGTTACAAAAGTACGTCCAACCTTCTCCAGTATAATGAAAAAAATGAGTGTTGTTATGTTGGCAGCCTGGTCTTAAGGACTCAACCTCTCGGCAAAAGTTGGCTTCAGTCTCTTATCAGTAATTGCTTAGGATTCCGATTCAAGACTCCTTCTATATATAGCATTCTTCTAAGGTTTCATCGAATAGATGAAGTAAGAATTTTTTCCTGACCTAAAATTCCAATTTTAAATTTGAAGTTCTCGTTTACGCGAGCGTTGCTCGAGAACGCTTGGACGGATAACGTTGTCTAACGAACTCGTCCTGGGCATTGGTAAAATGAACATGTCTAACAAATTTCATCAAAATCAATTGACATTAACTCAAGTTATCGTCGCACGTTTCATAATTCGCGGACACACAGACCGACAGACAGAAAGACAGACAGACATAAGTCCAAAAATGTTCCCTGATGTCTGAAACGGATTTCTGTCTTGGAATTTTTAAAATCGGAGGCATAAAAGTTTTTCGTTCTCAAAAGTGAACACAATGCTTCCGTTACCTTCGGTAAGCTCGGAAGCAAAAGAGGATGAAAAATAAAATCAAGGTTATAACTCTTACACGCCTACGTAAAGGCAAAATTATCGTTGATTTTATTAATTATTTACTAACAATGATTCTCTTCCAGATGCTAGCCTAGCCATTATTTAAGTTAGATTCGGGGATAAGGGTCACCTTTAAAAACACTAGGGTAAACGCAAATCTCGCATAATTGCACTAACAGACGCTCTAATTTAAGGGACAGTTACTTTCAAGCTAAAGCTCGGAGACTCTACAGAAATAGGAAACTATCTCAGACTAGAGGCTTGGTAATGGTTGAGTGGAATGGGTAAAGGCTAACATTAGGTTAGTAAATGGGGTAGTAACAGTGTCTAGAACAGCTTTCCCTTCCACTTCCCCCATACCAGGGAAACTGGTGCTTACGCACAAATTGGTCCGTGATAAGAATGTATAAGGCTATTATCTCCTCGGTGCTCATATCTGAAGTATAGCATCTATTTTTAAAACTAATACCAGCATAAGGTTGCTATTCAATGCATAATATGCACTATGAGAATACGCTAGAGCTTTGATAACACTAGTAAAATCTAGAACAGGCAGACTAATTGTAACTTAAACAATAAGAAACTATGGCTTCTTGTCAAAATCCATGGTTTTTCTTTTTTATAAATAGGAGCTCAGGTAATCATAATAAACAAGATTTAGTGGAACGATTCCCCAGTGAATAATATTCACAGGAAGTAAGTAATAAGCAAGATTATTTTGAATGTGTTGGGTCAGTGAGGGGTGAAATAAATGTGACGAACTACTGCATAAAATTGGCTATATTTCGCTCCTTAAGGAACATCTTCAGGCCTGTGAACGAAGGTATTTTTTCATATAAATTAATAAAAAAAATTTAAAAAAAAAATTCTTTTGTTTACAGGCCTGAAGATGTTCCTTAACCCTGCAAAGCTAACCTTAATTTTTCGGCGCTTAACGCTAATCTACGTTTTTTTTACGTACACGCAGTACTAATTACGAATCTAAGTTACTATTTTGCAAAAATTTCTATTTTTATTTATTATTTATATTTGTTAGGTGTTTATTTATTAATTAATTACATTTTTATTGAAATGTAACAAGCCCAAACTCTTACGTATTAATAGAATTTTTATTATTTGTATTATTATTATTTTGTTATTTTGTTATTATTTATTTACTTTTATTGTTTTTGTGTTTAATTTTTTTTTTTTTCTTTATTATTTTTTGTGTTTGTTTATTATGTTAATTAGTAAAAAATTATATAACGTTAAGACTAACCATACGTAATATTTACGTGGTGACTTCATGACAAATAATTGTCAATCCTCACTAACGCATCGGGTAAAACTAATGTGAGTATGTACTGCCACGGGAAGGTCTAGAGTCTAGACGAAGCACTGCTAGAGAGTGGAGATTGTGTGGTTTACAGTTTGTCTGTGAATCACATTTAACTAAAACTGTACGTAATTTTTACGTACATTTAGCTTTCTAGGGTTAAGGAGCGAAATAAAGCCAATTTCATGAATTAGTTCGTCACATTTATCTCACCCCTCACTGACCCAACACATTCAACATAAGTACTTACCCCTGTAAGTACCACTACCTAATAATTATAAATAAGTAACATTATTGTTAAACTGCGATCATTTTCAACCACAAGTTTAACCTTAGTGTGGTCATCAGTGTGAAACATATTACAGCTCAGTGGGGTGTGTGACCACTTTAGTTTACTAAAGTGATCGCTCCGGTATGTATTAATATTAGGGTTGATCTCATTTTGTGATACTAGGACCGATGCTAAAGGTCCATCGAAGCTACGTGTATTACAAGATTCTTTAAAATAGATTGTCGGGATCACGTATAGGGCACTGAACTGTCATTTGCTAATATTGCTATTTTTAAAGTAAACTCATTAAATTAATTTTCAAGCTTCACAAAATCTTAGTACTAACAACTGACTATATATAATATATATATATATATAAATCGAACTCCTGCAACTCAACTCGGGGGACGGTCAGAGTTTGGTGCCAAGAAAAAGATTTAAGTTCATTTCGCCGACGTTTCGACAACTTTATTATGTTGACATGATCAGGGCAAAGCTGTAACATACATAAATAATGAGCTTATACAAGAAGAAGGCATTTGGCCAAGAAAATTTTCTCTTTATGTTCTTGGCCTAATGCTTTCTTCTTGTATTAAGCTCATTATTTATGTATGTTACAGCTTTTTACAGCCGACGTTGCCAAAACGTCGGCGAAATGAACTTATAAAGTCTTTTTCTTGGCACCAAACCCTGACTGTCCCCCGGGTTGAGTTGCATATATATATATATATATAGTATATATATATATATATATATATATATATATATATATATATATATATATATATATATATATATATATATATATATATAAATATATATATATATATATATATATATATATACATATATATATAAAACATAATTAAATAAATTGTATTTATATAACATAAATACTAACAGATTTCGACCAGTTGTCATAAAAAATCTGATAAAATATGTTATAATTATTGCAGTACATATACATAATAATAATAATTTCTAATTGGTTCCTAGCGACCAATTAGAAAATAAAATTAAAGGGGTCAACCGAAGAATAAATAATATTCATTGATGGCACACAGCTACCTTGCGTCCAATTATTGGAAAATCGTCACATGATATTTGGATATGATTCAATTCCCAGTGGGTTTACATTTAGATTTATGCAATATTAATATCCTACGGGGAGACATTAATATGGGATCACCTATTATGGGCATACTTAATCTAATGTGGGTACAAGGACATGAAGGATTTAAAAGAAATGAAATTGCCGATCGCCTTGCTAAAAAAGGTACAGAGTCTCTATTCTTAGATCAAGAGTCTTTCTGTGGAGAAAACCCTAGTCACATAGGGAAGGCGATTAGCTTATGGGAGGCCGGATTGAAGGCCTCCCATAAGGGAGGCCTTCAATTATTATTTTAGGCCTGATGATACCCAGGTATGGGTGAAAATTTGCATAAAATATAAAACATGATTTTAAAAGAATAGTCAAGGTTTTTTTATGATAGTCCCTGAAGCCCAAAAAAGAAGAAGAATAATTAGTAAATTAATTTGTAATTATTATTAATTATTGTAAAATAAAAGATATGATGAGGAGGGCATATGTTATCCGCCGTTGCATTTTTTTTGAGGGGGGACTTACCCCATATAGATGAAAGAAAAGTAAATTGTTAAACGGAATTGAAGTAAAAGAATGATAAGTTAATTGAGCACCAGATGGCAGTGGGATATAGAAAAGATTAATGTAAACGGAGAAGTATTAGAGGTGCTCGGGGAGAGAGATAATGGCAAGATTTTAAGGGGTTTTACACCACGTGACTTAAGGCCAGAAGTAAAGATCATGGTAAAAAAATGTCTAAACGTATCTAAAGCGTTGTTCAATGGACCAAACTTTATCATATAAATTTTAAGAGTGGTACCAATAATAAATGAAAAATGGATAAGAGAATCTCATATTATTGCGAGTCATAAAAATAAATGTATTGAGAGCCATTATTACAATATATAGCGAAATTAGAGTCTTAATAATACAAGATAAAAAGAACATAATAAAAAGAAAGAGAGGAAGAGGTACCTTAGGTAAGATCAGAGGCGGATTTACCAATTTGCCGCCTATGGGCCAGGTCTGATTTGCCGCCCTACCCAGTACCAAGGGGGGGGGGGGGGGTTGAGGAGGTAGGCCTTCTGGATTGGCACAGATATCCACATACAGATAGAGTTCTCTCAGTCTGAGCAGAGAACTCTGGAACTTGGAAAATATATTGGGATAGATTACCTTCCCGTATGGTTACCGGTAACCGTTTAAACTAGCTCAACGGCACAACAATTATTATTTAGTTAGTAGCTAGGAGCTAGGATAATGCTCTGGGGCAGTTAAAAAGTCTGCTGTTCAAAACTTTAAACATTTTATTTTTGTTAACTTTTGAATGATATAACTTTAATTAAATCTGATTTCACCATTTGAAAGCCATAAAATACTGCCCATAGTTTGTATCTAAAGTTGGTGTTTGTAACCTACAGTTTTAATATGGTGGCTTTGGCTTACTAAAGATGTTACCAATGAAATTCTCGGAGGTTTTTAATTTCTCATTATGAATTAGGTTTTTTCCTAACAAAACAGGTATAATAAACAATTTTTTTTATTTGTAGATACCAAAATACCTTAAAAACACAATTTTTCGTGTAAAATTTTCAAAAATTTTCCCCGGACCTCCCTTCCCTGGGGGTTCAATAGCAGTAGCCACTCAATCACTACAAAAGTGTTTACCTTAAAGCTTTCCTGCCCGTTGAGATTTCTTCGGGCAGATTCAGCAACGCCCGCCGCGCCGGCAGGCGGCAGTGCGGAGAGTCGCAACTATGTGCCAATTACCGTAGAATTGCACTTCGCACGCACTTTCTTGACTCCTACATTGTGGAAAATTTTGGCAGGCCAACATAATATATAAATTTTAATTATAAGGTCGGTAAAACGGAAGGTATTGACGTTGGCAACACAGTTTTTTTTATCCATCATCAATTTGTTACTCGTCTAAACAAACTTTTTTTCCTTTTTTGCCGCCTTTTAAAATCTGCCGCTCTGGGCCATGGCCCGTCCGGCCCCCCTGTAAATACGCCACTGGGTAAGATGTAAGATGTAGGTAAGTAATTTGTAAAAAAAGGAAGATATACTCAGCCACGGACATACGAAGAGGAAGAGTGGTAATAGGAGGCACTGGTGTAGAAGAAAAAAGGAGGGGGAAGACACCTAAATTCGCGAAGAAAGGATCCAGTTATAGAAAAAGGATCCAGGTATAAGAAAATTGCGGGACCTTCAAAACTTAAAAAGCCCCCCACTAAACCTATGGGTTATAAAGAAAAGAAAAGGAGACTATCAAAGGAAAACAACTAGAAAAGAGGAAATTAAAAGACTTTTCAAAGAAAAATTAGCTACCACATTAATGAAATATCTTCATAACTAAAATAAAAAAAATAAAAAAATAGGCTGCCAATTGGTGTGGCACATAGCTTCCACGCATCCTATCACGTACTTTATTGGTTTTAAGCTTTCACATATATTATTGTCTAATATGTTTGATTGATTCCCCCGTTTTTTTAATCTGTAAAAATTGTTTTGATTTTTACATGAATGTATCAATTTAGCAAAAGTTAAAGAGCGCAGACGGTTCAAATTAATCTGGGGCTATCGAAGGGTTACTTTCGATAAACTATAAAAGTTTCATACAAATTAGATAAGCACTTTTGAAGCTATAGGTGAAAATAAATGTATATTTGTGCGCACATGGAAGTGAAACAAATGGGCGCATAAGGTTGAAACTTATATGAGACCAACAATGAGCTAATTATGACCAGGGCCGCCGAGAGGCCATGTCAGCCAAGTCTGAAACTAGGGGCCCGGGACCCAGGGGGGCCCGGACTCAAGGCAGGCCCGAACTGGCCTGACGGCCGTCGGGCCGGTGCGCCTTTTAGAAAATCATGATCAACGCCTTCGACAGTTAAATATAATAAAAATTATTTTTGGGAGATAAAAATAAATAAGAGAGATAAAACAAATAAGAGTTTAATTCGGAGTTAAGAATGCTATGAAACGGTATGGTTTAGAGCTCAGTTTGATTTCCAAGTTAGGTGTCAATACCTATATAATTATGTGCGTGCGTGTATATCCGAATAAAGATAACTGATTCTCCCTTCTTTATTTTGGACTGGTAGCGAAATCGAGGTTTAGCTTAGATCTAACTCTTTTCTTATCTAACAAATTTTACCTCCCTTTGTAGTTGTTAACTTTTCTGCCCCTGCATTTCCCTTACTTTTTGAATTGTTATCTCCTAATCAAATAAAAATATCATTACTTTATTAACTTCAAATATAGTTAGTTACTTTTAATTTTGTCTCTTTTCTAACTCCACCATGTATAAGTAGTTATTACTGTGATTTTATAATTTATATTTTAATGAAAAGCGTAAGAAACTTAGGTCCTACCACGGTGTCCCACGACACCACATTTTTTTTTTAATGTCAATATGTGGCATGATAAAGAATGTATATTCCTAAAAAAAAACCCTAATAACAGTGTAGGCTGGGTATTAGCTGAAATAGCGTAAAAAGTGATTTTTAAACATGTAATTTTAAAAAAAAATTCGCGAAGGGTGCTCCACCATATCTTATCGCCCAGGGAACCACAAGACCTAGAACCGCCACTGAGTACAGTTTATTTCTGTATTTCATTTTTCAGTTTTGAAAAGATTTCTCGATAAGTCTGCTGAAGAACTTTTTACTTTCTCATATAAGTAAAGAGAAAGTATTGTGATGGCGCGAAAATTCGATGTTGATGGATTTACACGTTTTGAGGTCCCTTGAGTCCAAAAAAGTGGTTTTTAAAAAAAATTCTGGTCATGGACACCTTAGCGTGGCCCGCTCCTATAGACGTCCGTTTTAGAGGCTTTTTCGGGGGCGTGTATCTTTTTTCCTATTCACTTTAAAAAAATACAAAAAAAAAAAAATGTTTTCCCTTTACGCAAGGCCTACAAAAAAGGTCCTTTGCGTCGGACCGCTGCGGTCGACCGTATTCGAGTTATGCGGAAAAAAACGGGTTTTCGGGGAAAAAGAAACAGACGCAAAGGACCTTTTTTGTAGGCCTTGCGTAAAGGGAAAACATTTTTTTTTTGTATTTTTTTAAAGTGAATAGGAAAAAAGATACACGCCCCCGAAAAAGCCTCTAAAACGGACGTCTAAGACCGGGCAGACCAAATTTCTGTCCGTCGTCTGTCGTCTGTGCAGACGCCTGGAGCCTAATAAACTACTGGGCCGATTTTGACGAAATTTGGCATACATGTTCAGAAAAATCATACCCCGAGGCGAAATCGAGAAATGAATTTTAGACCTAAATTTGGGGGCGCTACCCCCCAAAAACTATGAAAAAACATGAACAATTTTTTTTTGTCGAAAACGGGTCCGACGATTTTGATTAAACAATTCTAAAATGTAGTCCATTTGAATACGAATCCAACGATATAAGACGTTTTCCCGGGAATAATCTAGTTCCTGAGAAATTAACTTAAAACGCGGACAGAGAGAGCCCGGGTTCGATTCCCCGCCCAGGAGAAGTTATTTTTATGATAAATTTTGATGAAATGTTCAATAATATTTAAATGTACATTTGAAAACTAATAAATGGAAACACTAGGCTAAGTAATTATAAACTCGTATATGAGAAAGTTTGTCTGAGTTGACTCGGACCGATTTTTTATTTGAATTTCAGATGTTTAGTTTTCGAACCTCTTAGGGAAGGGGACACGAACTCCTCCCCCCCCCCCCCCCCCAACTATGGCGAGGGGGGCCTGTAGATCTCTTGACTTGGGGCCCGGCCTAGCTCTTGGCGGCCCTGATTATGACCTACCTTACAAATTTTGTTAAAGTCAGACGTCTAGTTTTTAGGATATGTTGGTTCGCAAAAATTGAGAGACAGACCGACACACAGACACGGAACCAAAAATGTTCCCTGATGTCTGAAACGGATTTCTGTCAAGTAATTTTTTAAATTGGAGACATAAAATACTTTCGTTCATCAGAACGATCAATTAGCATCCGTAACCTTCGGTAAGGAGGGAAGCAAAACAAAACAAAAATACGAACATAGAAAAATAAATACTTTAAAGTTATACTGTGTTTAAGCCAGTGTTGGAGTTGTTTTGTTAAGGGGGTACAGAAGGAACTTCGTTCAAATCATGTGAATTTTTTCAGTTGTTTAATAAAGAATTAAAATATAAACTCAGAATACAGGCAATTCATATAAAAAATAATTAAAAAAAGAGTATACATAACACACTTAAAGTTATAAGTAAAATATAATCTTGCTTTCAAATGAATTTAATTCTAAAAACTCACAGACTCAACGATGTTCGTTAAAGACATAATTACATACAACGTTTTCATAGGTGTTACATTTAGTTTCCAAGTTTTTTGCAGTCCTGTATAACATGCAAAGAATTTCAGATTCAACCAAATCTGTTTTCAAGTTAACTAAAGCTTTATCTGTTATTTGATATTCAAAGAGTATTTGAACCTTTTCAAATTACTTGTTTGAGTTCGACCGTTTGAGTTTTAACATTGAATCAAAAGCCTTTATACAACCTCGTTCGTAAAATAAAAACTTCTTTTGGATATTTCACCCTTAAAAAGCTTTTTCACAAGTTTTTTCCTCTAACCACCTCTAACCACCTCTAACCACCTCTAACCACCTTTAACGAGTTCATTAATGCTTTATAATTATAAAATTTTCATTGACGTTAAGATAAATAAATGAGTGTTAAAACTCTTTTGTTCCTCTAGGTATAAAGAAAGGATTAAATCTATTGGTTAAAAGCAATTTTAATCGAGATGCCTAGCCATCCCTACTTATTACGTTTTAAATAGATTTAAACAGCGTTAACACAGTTGGGACAGTTTTAAACAGCCTAAGCTAGAAGCAGAAGCTGCTTCAAACTGTCACTATTATCTAACATTATTCGCCATTTTATTTTTACTAGTCCCTTACATTAGGATCAGGATAATATTTTATTAATAATATTACAAGACGGGGTATCAGGTCCTTACGATTTCATGTCTAAAAGGAATTAGGGTTTATAATTCTGTTTCTCTTTTCACCAACTTAGCCCAATCAGTTGAAAATAAAAGATTAAAGCGCTTTATTTAAAAAGACTAAGGAAAATAGTCTGCCAATTCATGTGACACATATTTTACTCGCGACCTATTTCGTAAACTTTAAGGATTTTATGTTTTTACGACGTATTTTAGTCAAATTTATTTAATTTTACCCCTTTTAATAAATCTGTAAAAATGTTTTGATGTTTAACGCGAATTAAAGTGTCAATATCAATCTACAGCTATCTGGTAGCTTCTTTCGACGAACTATCCAAATTTCATAAGAATCAGATACGTACTTTTAAAATAAAAGATATTGGTGTGAATAAATGAATGTTTGTGCGAATGTGAAAGAGAAACAAATGGGCACCTAAGGGGGGTGACACACTTCACCAACCGGGTAGCGCCATCTGGGTGGCGCTACCCGGTCATCTATGTGAATAGATGGAACCTGTCACACGAGGTGGCGCCACCTGCCGGGTGGCACTAAACGGTCGACCGTCCGACGGTCTAGCTACCACCCACAGGTGGCGCCACCCGGTCAACCCATTGTTTTCAATTGAGCCTGTCACACATCGCCACCCAAGTCACGCCACTCAGCCCCTACTCCTTCAATCAAATCTAGGGGAAATCAAATCAGGGGCTGACTGCATCCCTCATATAAGTGGGTGGCACAAGTCAGGTGGCGGGAGCAAGTGGCATCAACCAGGTGGGCGCCACCCAGGTGGCGCTACCTGGGTGGCGAAGTGTGTCACTACCCTAAGGTTGAAACTTATATAGGACCAACACAGCTAATTATGACCTACCATCCAAATTTCATTAAAATCGGACGAGTAGTTTTTAAGATATGTTGGTTCGCAAAAATTGTTTGTACTTCAGAAGGATCACGTAGCTTCCGTTACCTTCAGTCGGAAGCTCGGAAGCAAAAAACAATACTATTTTTAAATAATAATGATTTAACACATACGGTGCGTATACAACATATTTTTTTATTTAACTAAATTAGCTAAAGGCCCTAATGTAGGCTCACCATCCGGTAAATCAATCTGTGTGTGGCGAAAAATCGTGTCCGTTTTTTCCGGAAGAAGATAGTCTGTTGATGCGATCGGATTAGAATTGAAAAGTGAATAGGTTTTCTGGATGGAGCCACATCAAATCTAATTTATCAAATATTATAAATTATTAATGAAACACAAAGAACTTTTGAATAACAAAGGAGCGAACGTAAAAAACTAAGTATTATGAAAACTGAAAGGAAAAAGTGAGTTCCCGGTATGTCCGGATTTCCGGATCTCGTGTTGTCGTGGGGGTAATCAGATCGAATCCGGAACTTCGTATGTACAAATATACCGTATTGTGTGTGGGTGACTTAAGGGGAATAATATGAATATATAAAAGATAGAACTAAAAAAAAAATACATTAATGGAAATAAATTAAATAAAAACAGCAGAATAATTGGAAGTTTAGAAATATGAAATATGATTCCTTCGTTTTTAACAATTAAATAACGAAATCAGTATTTTTTTATTTATAGGGTTGCTTACAAAAGAATCAAGAATGAAATGTATAATAGTTTTATAAAGAATTTGAACAATAATCAATTTGTATATATTAATAACAAATAAACATGACAACGCTAATGGAAAAAATATAAGAGATACATTTAGAAAGACAAAGAATAATAGGAAAGTTGTACCTCAATATAAATTAATAAAATATATTCATAGATATATATATATATCTAGAAATAATGAATATTAAACAAATTTTTTTTTTCTTGGTATTGAGCTTTATTATTAAATTGAACAATGATTAATTTATTTAGTCACTCGATTTTTTGTAGCTAACACATCTTAAAAACTATTCGTCCAATTTTAATGAAATTTGGATGGTAGGTCATAATAACCTCATTGATGGTCCCATGTGTTTCAAAATTCTGCGCCCATTTGTTCGTCTTCCACATGCGCACAAACATAAATTTATTTTTACCTATATCATCACAAGTACTCATATGATTTATATAAAATTTGGATGGTGTCGAAAGTAGCCCGCAGATAGCCCCAGATATTTTCATTCATTAAATTTAGCCAAATGCATACTTCAATTCATGTAAAAATCAAAACACTTTAAAAGATTTAAAAATGGGGGGTGGGGATTAAATAAATTTGACAATAATAGGTTGTAAACACATTAAATAATTAAAAAATAGGATGCGAGAAATCTTAGTGAAGCACTAATTGGCAGACTATATTTTAATAGTAATAAGTATATAATCAAACGGAAATAAATAAATAAAAATTGAGTAAATCAGATAAATAATATGTAATTACAATAATGCTGACTGTAGATTGTAGATATGTATATTTTAGACAGCTTATACGATTAAACTCAAGAAGTCTGCTATATTAAAGGGGAGTCTGGCATTATACATTAATTTCATTGAAGTAAGGTGAAGCAAATTAGTGTGCAGGAAAGAATTAGTGTAAGTATTATATTGTATAATTAAAGAACTAACTTATAAACCGTACATTTATAATATTTTACCTTTAATGACCGAGATACATTTTCAAACATTTATTAACGAACAAATAATTTTATGTCACAAAATTTCCGCACATTTTTTTGTCAAGAATGCTCATTTAAGTAAAAAATATCAATATCAAACATAGACAAGAAAGGAAACCGTCTAAAAAAAAAATAATGGGATATATATGATTTATGTGGAAAAGTGCATGGCCGGAGTCAGAATATGGAGAAAAATATTTATTTAAATGTAGCTATTAAAGAGCCCCTAGGTCAGAAAATGTATTTATGTGAATGTCAGGCTCTGTTCCAAACTGTTTTTTAAGTGTTCTCAAAAAGTGGGATGTTGAACCTTTTTCTACTATCGAAGCCATTTCCTTCACCCATAGATTTGACCTTCGAAGAAAACAAAAAAAGATAAAAAAAGACAATTTAGGCCAGGACAAAGGAGATAAAGATAATGTTAGGCCAGGCTATTTGAATACATTTCGGCGTACTCTGGTTTAATATATTTTTGACTGTTTCCACTTCTACTGGCCACTTTGCTACATATATGACTTTAAATTGCCTAACCATAATGATATAGTAAATGCCTGTTACAATTTCAAATTCTTGAATCGTTAAGCCTAACGTAACAATAAAATTATCTTTTTAACATTAAAAATTATCATTGGAACTAATTATTGAGTATGCCGATAAGGTTTACTTCTGAGTACGAATAAATTTAGCAAAATATTTAAATTTGTATTTTTATGAGTAAACTTTAAGAAATATTATGATTATTGTTAAGGATTCGATCATAATATTTTGATTTTCAATATTTAATTTTTACATTCTCATATACGTAGTGTAATATAGAGAAAACGTGTTGTGATATCGCGAAAATTTGATTTTGAGATTTAGATGGGTTTTCCCGTTTTGGGTCCTTTCAGTCCAAAAAATGGTTTTTAAAAAATGTCTGTTTACTGTCTGTCGTCTGTGCAGATGCGTATAGTCTAAACTAATTGGCCGATGTCGATCAAATTCAGCAATTTCATACATGTTCACAAAAATTATACTACGAAGTGAAGTTGATAAATGTATTTTTTAGTTCTTAATTTTAGGGTGCCACCCTCCAAAAACAATAAAAATATAAAAGAAATAATTTCTCGAAAACGGTTCTGACGATTTTTTTTAAATCTAGAATTTAGTCCATTCTAATACGAATTGAACCATATTAATCGTTTTCCCTCTGGGAAATCTATTTCCCGACGTATTTATGAAAATATATCTGAATTCGTTAAAAATCTAAAATTAATACCGTATCAATAACTATATAAAGAAGTTTTGTTGGATTCGATAATTGATTTATGACTTTATACAATCATATTACAGTAGAGTCTCGCTTATCCGGACCCCGCTAGTCCGGACATCCGTTTAATCCGGACGAGCAAACACTATGTACAAATTGGAACCAGGGCTTGTTCAGATTTATGAATAATTTAGATAATTGGAGTTTCTACTTTTATTGTCTATTAAAAATGTATAAAATTGTTCCTAGTATAGTTTACAGGTGTATATTCCAACGTTCTAACACGAGGAATACCCGGTATTTTTGTTAAAAATAAACAGATTTAGAATAATTAGGAATAAGTAAGAACATCAATAAATCTCTTTCGATTCCATAGAAATGTAAGGGGCGGAAGATATAAAGGTAGTGTAGTCCAATAAATACAATTTTATGTGACTGTGTTGGGGAGAGGGTTTTGAAACATATAGCGGCGGCTCAACGCAGTTCCAAGAAATTTCGCCAAGCCGCCAATGTTTAATGTCTCAACTTTATGTGAAATGATTATCGTTCCTCGAATTTCATATCGGAACACAGGAAGTTCTTCTCAGGAAGTCCCTTCTATACCTGCCACCTGCGTAATATATTGTCGTTTTATTTTAATTCATTTGATATTTGGACTGGTGACAGAACAGCTCTTAACTTAAATAGTGGACCTACGTTGTACAAGCATATTTTGGAGACTAATAAAAGTAATTTTTACGATAAAAACATCGATTTTAATGGTTTTACCCTACTAAAACTTGTTTTACAGACATTTTAAAACTGATTCCGTTTAATCCGGACTTTCGGTAATCCGGACTGGGTCCGGTCCCGTTAAACCCGGATTAGCGAGACTCTACTGTATTTTAAATAATGGTAATATGTTAAAATGCATTTCTAAATTTGTATACAGTTTGTATAATTATTATTATAATATTTTTCTTCATTTCTTACTTTATAGAACTTTGTTTAAATGCTTTAATTTTGCAATCGCTTTGACAATGATACATTTTATATTAGTCTTTTTCGTGAATTAAACATTGCGACTGAGTAACTTGAACTCATAGTACTTACATCAACATAAATAAGTTAGAACTTTTTATCTTTTTAGAATGTATAAAGGAAATGTTTACCGTCTTTGGAGTTAAGAGCTTTTATCTATTTTAAATAGCAGGTAAACTTTCAGTTGAAAGATGTAAATAAATAAGAAAGTACTTGTTTAAACATGACAAGATATTTTACGGGGAAATTAAATTTCGAGCTAGAATAAAAACTTATACTTATTCTAAGATATATGATTTAAAATTAATTGTTTCGTAGAATTGAAGATTTAAAGAAGATAGTTGAATGACATGGATGACATCCATAATAATCCTAGCTCTAGTGTTCTTCAAGGAATTAACTTGGAATTAATTCTGTAATGATAAAAGTCACTTCAACTTAACTCATGGTTATTTGAAATTTACAAATCTTGCAAGTCAAGATAGTTAATAAATAATCAGCAATTCTGTTCTAAAATAGATCTGAATATTTCATTTGTTAAATTATTATCTGACCAAAGAGTATCTTAAGCCAACACCGCAAAATACCTTATTGGAACGTTTACAAATTAATAATATACCGAACAATGAGTAAGACAAAAGGGGAATCAGTAAAATCCGAGAATTAAACGCTATTCTTATACTAGAGTTGGAACACTGAGTCATATCATAAAATTGAAAATGATAATAGTCGTTTATACGCGTAATGTAATATTTTAAAAGTTATATTAATAAAAACAAAAGGTGGACAGTATTGAATTGATCTAATCTTCCTAATCCGGGTCGTTGAAGGGTCATAGTCATAAGGGCGAAGGATTAAGAAAACATTGAATTGAGCCAAGAGTGAATTTTTGAAAATTGTCAATCTAGGTGAAATATTTGAATTGAGCCAATATCAAAATATCATAAAAAGTTCTATCATTCCCATTTTAATTCTGAATTAATTTCCCCTCACCCACATATATTTATATTAAGCTAAATGGTTGCAATTCAACCTGTGATCAATTTAATTTGAATGTTAATGACAAGAAGAAAAACCATTTTCTGTCACTTTTATTAGATCAATACCAAAATGGTATATAAACTGACTAATTTTGGTTACGCGTCAAAAAATTTCTTAGTCTAAAGTAACTGTAAAATATATAAATATATATTTTTTTTTTTGTTCATATTGACTTTTTTACAATTTTTTTTATATATTTGTACTAATATAGTAATAATTATTGGTACTCTTATAGAAAAGGGCCCCCCTTTTTGTTTTTTATGCAGAAGAGTTTATATCCCTTAATCTAACTACCTATTAAGACAAAGGGATATTCAGTCCAATATGCTTTGGGACAAAGGAATATCACACTTTTGCATAAACAAAAGTGTGTATTCGGTTGTCAGAAGGTATATTAGATTAAAAAAAAGTGGGGGGCCCTTTTCTATAAAAGTGCCATAATTATTAATGTTTTCCTTTATATCAAATTAATTATCCTTTATTATCAAACTACGGGAGACATACAGAGAAAAATTGACCCCCGCACCGGGACTTGAACCACGGGTCCTCCTATTAATCCGTTACAGGTGCTCTTACCAACTGAGCTATAAGGGAGAATGATTTTTCTCTGTTGTTACCGATACAAATTCCCCGAATCCAAGCTTTCAATCTTTTCTACAAATCTAGCAAGCAAAATATTCACGCCAATAGAACCAGATCGAGAATTAACGCTTATAATTATAAAGTACTCAATTAGTACCTGTACCTAGTACAATTTATTAGAAATGTTTTCCCCTATTTTAACATTGGCTCAATTCAATATTTTATTGGGTCAACACAATTTATACCTGACAGGCATTGGCTCAATTCAATAGTTGGATTAAAGCCAGGTAGTATAGGATTGGCTCAATTCAGTACTGCCCACAAATGGTATGGACGTGAACAATTCACTGGTGTTGTGTAAAAAGGGCTAGTCAGGAAATATTAAGTTTTCAGGGTGATTTACCAAACTTTTGAAAAATCATTATAAATCCTGTCAAAGTATTTTTTACTTCCTGAATCACTATACTATCTTAACAGTGACTATTCATTTTAGTGAAATTCAATATTTATATAAAATTATTAATTTATTTATTTTAGGCCCACTTAAGCCCATTCGACTTAAAGCTAGGGTAGTTTAAGTCCTTATGATCATAACTTAAAGCCCTTTTTACCCAACACCAGTGAATTATTATCAGAGATTTTATCCAAAAAGCCTAGCATTATCAGTAATCTACCATCAATAGTTATTTTCGTGAATTATCTCAACTCTGCCCTCTTGTTCGCTGTCTAAGGTCCTATAATACCCTTCCAATTAATTCATCCGATCCTCTCAATCCTAGTTCCTTAAAACGCAAAAGTTAATGCTTTTTGACAAAATGGCGTGGAAAATTAAACAATTTACACAAGTGTTATATATTTTACTAATCTACTCTTTAATACCTTTCATTTGATACCTATCCCACTCAAAATATTTTTTTTTCCCGTGACATGAATCCGCCATGTTTGGATTCCTGCACATTCAACGCACATGCAACGTAAAATGTCATCAAGTTGTGGTGGTTCGGGTAGGTATTTCGATTTTTAGGAAAGATCTGCAGAGGAACGAAATAAGAAATGTAAAACGTATAACGATTATCAATAGGGTGAATACTACATATAATAACTACGAAAATATTTTTTTAAAAGTATATAAAATCGGTATTGTGGTATAAATCGAAATACTGAAAGTCAGAAAGCAAGTTAGAAAAATACTGCAGGCTTTAATGAAAAAGCATCTCAAAGGAATATTAGATATAAATTGAAATAGCACAGTTTTAAAAAAGAGAAAATAAGTCAATTAAAACGAAAAAAGAGGAAGAGGTAATACTAGATCGGCTATACATTTAGAAAACCAGAAAATCCTATTAAAAAGCAAGTCTAAAATCGAATCCTTAGGGAACTCGCAGTAGGTGTGTCCAGACAATCATGGGTACGGGTAATATAGAGGTTGAAGGGCAACTACAGTGGGGAAAGAAACCACTTGCTCGAACCTTCCAAATAGTCCCTTATTTGGCCCCACATTTTACTAACCCTGCGATAGAGAATTCTAGCCACTACACACATCACACCACTAAGCCGAAGCGAAAGCGAGTTTGGTGTGATCATTAGTGCCATGTAAATGAGAGTAAGGCGTGGAGTCATACCCATGATCCGGTACCACCCTCGACTCACAGATATAAAGCTCCATAATACAGGATCGAACCATCGACTTTGTGTCACACTCGATTCATTGATAGCCGAGCAGACGAGAGTACTTTAAGGGCCCCTGCACACTGGCGATTTTTTCCAAGCAACTTTTAATCACCGAAAGTAGAACACGTGATATCTTATGGTGGCCCGCACACGAGCGATTAAATAGTTGCGGCGATTTAAAAATTATAACTTGTCCGATTCTTTGGGTGAGTCCACTGTTTAAAAGATATTTACAATGAACATTTTCGTTTTGATTTTATCAGAGCCAGTATCAAATATAGTATTTGTTTTTTCCTCGGCCTGCAAGATTTAAATAGAAGATACAATAATACTTTAGATAACAATAACAACAGTAACAAAAAGGGGGAAAAATTAACAAAAACCCTCTAACTTAATGGTAACTATGGTGAAGGTTAATAGAACATATAAATAAACTGAAGTATAACAATAACAAGTGGTTTGATAACAATGATTAGATACATCTTGGATTAAAAAATACATAATATTGTAATAAACACATATTATATGCTATCTAGAAGTATATGTTTGATTCTTTTATGTTTGTATTTTTTGTACCTATTTCTTAGATCACTGATATTGTAGTTGCCTATATTTTTGATTAGTTGGTTAGCCTGGTTGTCTTGACACTGCCTGACAAATTTTTGGGTTAGCTGAAAAATAAATTGTTGAATGTCAGGAAGATTTAGCTTGGCGTGCATTTCTTTGATTCTTGTTAATATTGGGAAATTACCAATTATTCGACAGCATTTATTTTGTAGTACTTATAGGGTCCCTATAAGTACTACAAAATAAATGCTGTCGAATAATTGGTAATTTCCCAATATTAACAAGAATCAAAGAAATGCACGCCAAGCTAAATCTTCCTGACAGTTAGGACCTATAGTTTGCTTTAGACACGGAGCTCCAGGCTGGACAAGCGTACGTAAGGGCGGGTCTTATTAATTGTTTGTAGATTATTAATTTATTGTTTTGGTTTAGTTTTGACCGTTTGCTAAAATAAAGGGTAGAGACTAAATAATGTGTGTTGAATTTTATTGAGGTTTGTTTTAATGTGTCTGGAAAAATTTAGTTTTTTATCGAGAGTCAAACCTAGGTATTTGATTTGATCTTTCCATTCTATATCAGCTCCTTCGTTAAGGGGTTCAGGTAGGTGGGGGCGACGTCTGGTAAATATTATCTCTTCTGTTTTAGTCTGGTTAACTTTAATTCTCCATTTTTTAAAGTAACTTGTAATTTTATTAAAAGCTTTATTTAGTCTATTGACAATCGTATCTAGACGCCACGAGCTACAGTCCACTGTTGCCGGCGGAATGAAACATACAAGTTTACTGTGTAAACAAGGTAAGGATTTTCGAGTACCGAGAGCGTCCAATGGCCCTACCTTTACCGATCCACTACCACAACTAATTTTTTTCGAGTGAGAACCTTTTATCTTAGGGCAGAGGCTAATATTTTTTTCTAGGAGAGGGAAGCTCTGTAAGCTCTCATGACTCCATGAGCATACGAGTTTATGAAAACATTAATAATTTAAGTATAAACATAAGCTAAAATTAATAAATCTAAACTAAATACATTTACTTATTAATTAAATATATTACTATATTTGTATTTATAAAAGAGAAAAAATTATATTCTAATTAATCATATTTGTCATCACTTATCTTTCAATATTATTAAAATCGTTATGACACAACAGTAGTAAGAAAGAGAAGGGTGTACTATACTATGCGATAAACAAGGCTAGACGAGTTCCCTGTAATAATAATTCTATTTCTATGATGTTCACAGCAAGGAAAAGAAAAGGGGCCTTTTTTTACCCATTTTCTTCTTTTGGTCTATAGAATGTTAAGTTTGATGTAATAAATTCATTCAAAAGTACCCCAACATTAAACAGTAAAGCCACTAGGTAGTGGCCACTTTCTAAGTGTTGACGAGCGAAGTGAGTTATTGAGGCAGAGCCCCTAGTTTTATTTGATTAAGATTTAAAGTGAGGTTTGCACAAGTAGTAGCAGACCGAGCCTAGATTAAAAGATACTCGTTGTAAAGCATATACAGCTTTAGAATTATCTCAAGGCTCAAAAGCTTTTCATTAAAAGTTTTCCCGGCTGTATAGAACCTTGTTGAATGTCAGTGGGTCGAAAGGCTTTAAAGGGAAGAAACCAGATTTTTCCAGACTCCTACACTTAGCCAAGTTCAAAGCCTCAAAAACAATCAGATTTAGTAAAATGAATGAGCTCCTTGATCCAATCTGGCTTCTGGAATTTCTTAGCCTATATTAATCTTCACCGAGTGAAATAACTAAGTGAAAGTGAAAAAATAACAGGAGTATATTTCTTGTATCTACCTTATGGTTTACAATAAAGATGGGAAAAGTGGTTCGTCTTATCGAACGTGTCATAACTGAACGGGTCACTTTTAATTCCTCGATAAAATTTTACCGCATATTCTTGTTATTCCGGCCCAGAATCTTCAGATGCTGCCCATCCTTTGTCACGTTATTCCCTTTAGACGTTTGACGTTTTAGACCTCTCAATAATTAAAGATAATTTCATTAGAAAACCCGTTCATTTGAGATCCAGTTCACTAAGGATCCGAATCAGGGAATGAACGAAGAACCACAGTTCAATTTATTTTTGGTCTGTCCATTAAAAAAATCCATCTCTTAAGTGCCAAAATGTAATTATTTTAAACCGACAATAACAACAAGTATCTCTCTACTTTAAAGTTTTAAAAAAAAAACTCTTAACTCAACAACTGATAGTCCATTATAGGTAGCAACAACTCAATAGAAAAAAAATTATACACACGAATTACAAAAAAACGTACACATTGTTAGCAGCGAACTACTTATTAGAAATATGGAAAAGAGCTTATGATGCATGGAAGTTAAATGCCTCTATAGTAACAACAATTGTAAATGAATTGAGAAAAAAAAGTAATTTTTTTCCAATTCTAAACCATAAGAAATATGTCTATAAACATTTTTTTTAGGACCTCAAACAATGGGGGGGGGGGGGACTTATTTTCAAAGAACACACTATATTTTTACCCCTCAAAACTCATGCAAAGTTTTACGTTATTTGTAAGTTAAACGTTATTGAAAATGTCATAGACTGATAGATACAACGCTTCTTAAAATAAGGATAAAATGTATACCTGCTCAAAAAGTTTAAAAGTATACTTAAGTTTTGAAACAAAGTGAAGAAAAAATATATTAATTACCCCAACGGGAGTGATTTGTGTTTGGGAACTTTTCTCCTGAGATGATGCTGATTTTCACAGGTCATTTGAAGCCCTTGTTTATTTCTTAAAGGAAAAGAAAACGCCCATATTATTATCCATCCTATTATTTTTACATAACGTTGGACACAGCATTTATTTTTGCAAGATTAAAAAATTAATGAATAAAACAATTGAATGTCTATTTAGTGTCAAATAGGGGTTAAAATATTTTTAAAAAATTAAATAAAGTTAACTTTCTCATTTCATAAATGGCTATATTTCGTTCCTACATTGGAACATTTTCAAACCTTTTAGGCTTAATCCTTTTCAAAATAAACTTGAAAAACCTTTTTATTTGTCAAAAATAAATTAAAATAATTGCTATAGAAGTAGTTTGCCAGAGTCACTTCACTCTTTGGGATTTGTTCCATGACTCACAGAGTCCAAAATGTTCCAATGTAGGAACGAAATAAAGTCATTTATGAAATAAGGAAATTAACTTTATTTAGTTTTTAAAAAATATTTTAACCCCTATTTGACACTAAATAGAAATTCATCATACAATAAAGGGAACAACCTAAATAGAATGAATAAAAATATTATTTCCTCTAACATATTTCACAACAAAAATATGGAAAAATTTAGATTTTATTAAATAATATACTATTTTGATAAATAAGAATTTTAATATATATTTTTCGTTAATTTGATTGTGATACATTTAATGTTTTAATAACTAGATTATTATGTAAAGTAGATAAATAAATTTTCAAATTTCAATAAAATACTACCTTATAAATTTGGTTTTGAACTAATATTCCCCTGTTAGTTAGTAGTTAATAAAAGCGTGGTCATATTAGAAAACGCCTAAGTTTAGACAAAAGCTGAAAGTTTAGTCAAAAGTACATAAATTTACAAAGTATAAGTATACTTTACTTCTTTTTGTAATTACAGTCGAAATTTATTTAAAAATTCATGAAAAAAGAGCCATTATATATATATATATTATGACAGCAATGTAATACCGTGTTTGCACACTGCAATAGGCTACACAATTTATGAGAGACACCAAGGGATGTGCCACGCAAGCGTGACACAAAGGAACTGTTCCAACATCAGACATTACGTCATTAAGATGATGGCTCGGCAGTACACCATGTCCTGCATCGTTTTATCGCGTCCGACTCGACGTGGGCATCGTCGGGCCCCTGATGGTCGGACGCGACGAAACAATGCAGGACATGGCGTAATGCCGATCTAACATCTTAATGACGTAATGTCTGATGTTGGAACAGTTCTACTCTCACAAATTGTGTATGTATATATTAATCAAGGGAAATAAGGTAAATAAAAACCCAATCTGCGGAATGAGAGAAAGCAAGCTGAAATTTTGCTTAGACCTACGTCTTGATGTTCTAATGAAGCACCAAAATGTTTAATATGCTCACCCTTGTGCGTTTCGAGATATCGAAGGTCAAAGGTCAGGAAAATCAGTTTTTCCGAAAATCTCGCTTCCATTGGACATATATCGTTAGATTCGTAATTAAATGGACTACAATTCAGAATTTTTTAATAGAAATCGTCAGAACCGCGTTTTCGAGATAAAATTATTTTTCACGTTTCTTCAGAGTTTTTGGGGGGCAGGGACCCTAAATTTGGAGCTAAAATTAATTCCTTGGTTTTGCCTAGGGATATGATTTTTCTGAACATGCATGCCAAATTTCATCAAAATCGGCCCAGTCGTTTAGGCTCCATGCGTCTGCTCAGACGCCAGACAAACGACAGACTGACGACATTTTTTAAAAACCACTTTTTTGGACTCAATGGACCTCAAAACTTGTACTCCATAAACATCTTAAAATCGAATTTTTGCGCCATAACAATACTTTCTCTTTCTATGAGATAGTTAACATGCGCGCTCTCGCTTCTTCACGCTATTATATCTCGAAAACGGTTGATCGTAAGAAAAAATGTGTATAACCAAACTTGTTAAGAATACTGTATTACGTAAGTTTTGATATAACTACTATACTACCTATATATAAAACTATAACTACTATATATACCTCAGTCTAATCGGAAGCGAGATTTTCGCAAAAAACTGATTTTCCCGACCTTTGACCTTCGATATCTCGAAGGGTGAGCATAATAAACTTTTTGGTGCTTCATTAGAACATCAAGACAAAGGTCTAAGCAAAAATTCAGCTTTCTTTCTCTCATTCCCCAGAGGAAGTCTTATTTCCCTGGACTATACACACACACACACGCACATATATATATATATATATATATATATATATATATATATATATATATATATATATATATATATATATATATGTATATATATATATATATATATATATATATATATATATATATATTATATATATATATATATATATATATATATATATATATATATATATATATATATATATATATATATATATCATTGCATCATTGTATGTTAATATATTTCTTTATTTAAATGAATGATTTTTCTTAATTAGTCAATCTGAATTCTCGAATTATAAGTGTTCGAAATCTCTATTAATTAAACCCTGTTTTAATTTCCATAATTAGAAATGGCTGATCTCTCCGATCAGTAATTACCTAATTTTGTGTTCAAAGGGATCAAATCCCATATTTGAATCACACTTTTTAGAACAGGAGAGAAAACATTTATTAACCAACTTGCAGGATCTCTTCTCTATACGGAATGTTTTATATTCATTCAATAAATCAATTTTTAATTTGAGAGATTTGTAAACTACTCTCAACATAATTGAAATTTGTTTGCTAAGCAAGAATATTTAAATACTCCTATGGATCAAATATAATTTGCTAAGCTCCCTTATTAGTAATTGATTTCCAGTAATGGAGAAGCATTTTAAATGATTTATAAGCTCTGCTTTTCAAGAAAAGCAGAGCTTTTGTCCTTCGATAATCCCCCATTCTCCTGTAATCCCTCGGACGTCTTATCAAATCCCTGAGATAAAATTATATATAGAACCCTGAGATTAGAAATATATTTTCTTAATAAGTGCTTACATTGAAAAATGAAGCTCTTTCTTAACTAGGTACTTATTAGCTTCCCCAAGTAAAAAAATACTTGTATTTATTTATTTACCAAAGCAGAAAAAAAAAAATTACAATTAAAAAAAAAAAATCGGTCCGAGACAACTCAGACAAACTTTCTCATATACGAGTTTATAATTACTTAACCCAGTATTTTCCATTTATTAGTTTTCAAATGTACATTTAAATATTATTGAACATTTCATCAAAATTTATCATAAAATAACTTCTCCTGGGCGGGGAATCGAACCCGGGCTCTCTCCGTCCGCGTTTTAAGCTAATTTCTCAGGAACTAGATTTTTCCCGGGAAAAACGGCTTATATCGTTAGATTCGTATTCAAATGGACTACATTTTAGAATTTTTTAATCAAAATCGACGGAACCGTTTTCGAGAAATAATTTTTTTCTCATGTTTTTTCAGAGTTTTTGGGGGGTAGCGCCCCCAAATTAAGAGCTAAAATTCATTTCTCGATTTCGCCTCGGGGTATGATTTTTCTGAACATGTATGCCAAATTTCGTCAAAATCGGCCCAGTAGTTTAGGCTCCAGGTGTCTGCACAGACGACAGACGACAGACAGACAGACATTTTTTAAAAATCGGTCCGAGACAACTCAGACAAACTTTCTCATATACGAGTTTAAAATTACTTTGCCCAGTGTTTCCATGTATTAGTTTTCAAATGTACATTTAAATATTATTATACATTTCATCAAAATGTATCATAAAAATAACTTCTCCTGGGCGGGAAATCGAACCCGGGCTCTCTCCGCCCGCGTTTTAAGCTAATTTCTCAGGAACTAGATTTTTCCCGGGAAAACGGCTTATATCGTTGGATTCCTATTCAAATGGACTACATTTTAGAATTTTTTAATCAAAATCGTCGGAACCGTTTTCGAGAAATAATTTTTTTTCACGTTTTTTCAGAGTTTTTGGGGGGTAGCGCCCCCAAATTTGGAGCTAAAATTCATTTCTCGATTTCGCCTCGGGGTATGATTTTTGTGAACGTGTAGGCCAAATTTCGTCAAAATCGGCTCAGTAGTTTAGGCTCCAGGTGTCTGCACAGACGACAGACAGACGACAGACAAACATTTTTTAAAAACCACTTTTTTGGACTCAGGGGACCTCAAAACGTGTAAATCCATCAAAATCTCAAAATCGAATTTTCGCGCCATCACAATACTTTCTCTTTATATGAGAAAGTAAAAAATCGGTCCGAGACAACTCAGACAAACTTTCTCGTATACAAGTTCATAATTACTTACCCAATGTTTGCCATTTATTAGTTTTTGTAAGTACGTTTAATTATTATTGAAAATTATATCAAAATTTGCCATAAAAATAACTTCTCCAGGGCGGGGAATCGAACCCGGGATCTCTCCGTCCACGTTTGAAGCTATTTTCTCAGGAACTAGATTTTTCCCGGGAAAACTGCTTATATCGTTGGATCCGTATTTAAATGGACTACATTTTAGAATTTTTTAATCAAAATCGTCGGAACCGTTTTCGAGAAATATTTTTTTTTCACGTTTTTTCAGAGTTTTTGGGGGGTAGCGCCCCCAAATTTGGAGCTAAAATTCATTTCTCGATTTCGCCTCGGGGTATGATTTTTCTGAACATGTATGCCAAATTTCGTCAAAATCGGCCCAGTAGTTTAGGCTCCAGGCGTCTGCACAGACAGACGACAGACGATAGACGACAGACGACAGACAACAGACGACAGACGACAGACGACGGACAGACATTTTTTAAAAACCACTTTTTTGGACTCAGGGGACCTCAAAACGTGTAAATCCATCAAAATCTCAAAATCGAATTTTCGCGCCATCACAATACTTTCTCTTTATATGAGAAAGTAAAAAACAAATGCAATTAAAAACAAATAAACAGGTCAAGTGTGTGCTAGTCAACACACAGCGAGGGTCCGTAGGCCACACTGTATTGTTTCAGTAGTACCCTATTGATGGTGTTCTTTAAAATGCTAAAAAGCTTAGTTTGAACTATCGCATGGGTCTGATATTCTCAAAACACAAAATAAACTTCTTATTAAGTATTTTGTTGCCACCGAACCGGACTACAACCATATAAATACATCGAAAAGACCATAATTATAAAAAACGTATTTTGTCAATAAAAAATAAAATAAGATTTTTTCCAAAATTTCCAAAAAGTGGTATCTCTACTTTTGGCCGAAGAATGTTCAGGAATTTTTTTTCAGATTTTTTGCACTTCTCATAAGCGATATAGAGGGGGGGGGGGGGGGGCACTTTTCAAACTTGCCTACGCTCGCCCTATCAAAGTTATTACCAAAGAATTATATATTTTTGTAATCAGCTCGACGTACCCTTTCATATGATACCCCTCAAGGTGTCGAAAAAAAAAATTTAACCCTTAAGTTTTCTTACCCTAATTTTTTTAAAATAAAAAATTAGGAAAAACTTAAAAAAAAATGTTTTTTTCAAGTCGTTATATTTTTAAAATATGTAGGTAGGGACAAGACACATACATGCCAAATTTCAAAGTGATCGGACGAAAGGTGTAGGTGAGAGCAGGCGACCGGACGGACGGACAGACACACGCAGGAAAATATAATGGTCCTTGGTTTTGCCTACGGACCCTAAAAACATGACAGATGCATTCGTATTTTCTGTAAATATTTCCTATAAAATCAAATACGTTGAGTTGAATTAAGGCCGGAATACTTGATCGGTCAGGGTCGTTCAGGATTTTCGAAAAGGAATTAAATAAATATATTTAATTATATTAGGGTACAAATTAGATTGCCTGTGCACCCAGAATTTTTGCCGATGGAATTGAAATTAAATCGAATTAGGATGCGTACACTAAATCAACCCGATTGTCAGCTGGACCCGGATTTCGCCGATGGATATCAATGCAATATATTAATTGAGATCCATATACAATTCAGTCCGATTTACGGCTCGGCCTGGGTTTTTGCTAATGAAATTAAATATGTACATTGAATTGAATGAGGGTTGAGGGTACACAAGATGGCCGAGAGCGGCCCGAGCCAACTCAGATTTTTACCGATGGAATTAAATTCCTTGAATTCAGTTAAGATATGCACACTAAACCCGCCCAAGTCGGCCCTGAACAGGATTATGATAGGATATTGAAGTGAAATGATTTCCATTAGCAAATTTTCGTTTCAAGCCAGGATTATGAGTAGAAAACCACGTACCCACGTGGACCCCCTCATGTATATGAGAATTGCGCGTCATGTAAAAACTGCCCAGGCTGGCCGACTTAAGCCGGAAAAGTGTTCTTCAATCTCAAGTGGGAAAACAGAAGCAAAATAAATAACTTGGTTAAAACAAAAGATAAAAAGCCATTTATTGCAAAACAGAATTCATAATACAAATTAAATAACAATACTTTTTCTATATATCCTCGGAGAAGGTGAGGAAAAGTAATAAAAATATATAAATTTACTTGCAAATCGGCTGTTAGCCGTGGCCCAACTTGGTTACCCAATCGTAAAAAACTTCGTTATATACATAGTAAGTCCATCGAAATGTGTAGTTAGGTCGATGAATTCACACATCGAGACGCGGTCACCATACGAAGAACTAAAACTAAAATGCAATACTAACCAAGATGGCTGACGCAATTAAAGGTTACAGGACAGGGAATTTTCCACATTTCACGTCTGATTGATGCGAGTATTCGTGCGAAATATGCCTTATCCCCCTTGGGCCATTACTAGAATGCTGGTGTTTGGATTTAGTTGATGTTTTTAGGCGAATTGCAAGTTCGCTAATCATGGCAATTCCCGCTAACCTAATAGTAATATAGATCTAATAGTTCAAGATGAAAACTACTTAAGCTATATGATTAGGTAGTATAAACTTTAATGATTATTGACTATGATAATATATAATTAATAGAAATGTTTAACAATGAGTAATGTACAGAGTGATTAATTTTAAATAAAAAAAAAAAAAAATAAATAAATAAATGATTTTACTCGTTCGGCAGCACTTTCAAATTTTTCAATAACATCACGACTTTTCCAAAGACAATGCACATACGTGTTATTTTCGTTTAAGTGAGAACAATAAACTTAGCACCATTTTAAAAGGCATGAGATTTCCTTTAAAATTACTAATGTAGCTGTAGGATTTCCTGCAGCTGAAGGAGTTAAAGCTTAGAAATCAAATATTTTATTTTTTAAAAAATATGGTCAACATTTGTGTACTCTATAACTACCTTATTCTTGTAGTCAACGTATGTGTTAGATAAGCTTAAAAACTACCCTATTTTATTTGATTTATTTTGAAATAGCATGATATGCCGTACTTCACATATTATGTGCATTATGCATTAAAGGTGCAAAAAATAAAAACAAGGTTGCTTAAGAAACATTGAAAAAATCATCTTTCCATCAACAAATAGAGTTTTTAATGATTTTTGTTCTTATTTTTAAGCGATTTTTGTATTTATTTTTAGCAGGACGGCCTTAATGCTTAAGTTAAATAAGGGATGTGCTATATGAAATGAAAGCTAATAAAATAAAATTGTTAAGCTTATTTCAACGTAACACATACTTTAAAAATAAGAAGAAGTTTATACTTCTAAAAAAATACATTTTTTTTCCAAAGCTGAATTCCTGCAATTAGAGTTGCAGGAGCAAGTATATTTGCAATTTTATGTTAGTTCGTAATTTCATGGGCGTTAATTGTACTGGTTTAAAAAGAAAATAGTATATATGTACAATTTTCTTGAAAAGGTTGACTGCCGAAGAAGTAAAATCGAGGTACGCTTGTTGTTCATAGGAACTTTTGTATTTCATATATGGTGTCATATCGGAATTGTAATTTTTGTACATTAAAAATGAATCACCCTATATAACACCTATATGGGGAGAAGGGAATCCTTCTTCAATAATAATGCTTAATAATAAAAGCAGATATCGAACTTTAATCTATTGTTCTCCAATGTAAACCATGTTACACGGGGTAAAAGAAATAACGGCGTGTCTTTTCCCCATACAATGTGGTTTTGCCAGAGAAACCCTAAAGTGCAGTTCAATAATTTTAACCGCAGAAACTATTGAATTTGGATTTTATCCAAATATGCTTCTCCTGTCTCTTCTTGTCTTGCTTTAGAAATGGGAAATAAGAAAGAGCCGCTTGCAAACATTTACATGTTAAGTGTTTTCAAGCACTTTGCATTGAACTCAACTCGTAGGGGTTTGCTAAGGAGAGGCTAAGGGGTCATGCTAAGGACTTTTGCTGAATCATCAAAAAAGGTATATAAAAGAAACCTTCGCTTAAAAAAAGGAAGAAAAAAAATTGCAGTTGAATTTAAAGTAGAGAAAAGAACATTTTGACGCCAATAATATGGCAATTAACAATCATTTTCCTATCTGTATAACTTGTGAGGGAAAGTAAATTTAATGGTTAAACGTCAGCAGTTAATTTTACCGCCAATCGTTTTTTTAAGTACACTTCGCCGAAATTCGAATCCTTAGTTGTTATTCACTATTTTCTTCTTTTTTTTTAGTACTGTAGAAGATATAGGTGTAAATAAATGTACAGGGTGGGCCAAAAGAAACCGCACTTTTTTGAACACTTATAGCTCAGCATCTGTAGTAGATAGAGATATGGGGTTTGCGGGGTCTTAAAACTACATTCTTCTACTTTAAATTTCATATCTTTAACTATTGGGTGAAAGCCATGAAATAACGGTTTGGAATAGGGTTTTAAAAAAAGTCGTTGTCCGGGTAGTAATCTTGTCAGGTAATATCCTCCTCCCACTTACCTACAAAGAACCCCTGGCCCCTCCTTCCACCATAAAGTCACTACTCGGACAACGACTTTTCTTTAGACCCTATTTCAAACCACCATTGCGTGGCTTTCACCCAATCATTTTTAAAGTTATAGATATGAAATTTAAAACAGAAGAATGTAGTTTTCAGACCCCACAAACCCCATATTTCTATCTATTACAGAAGCTGAGCACTCTGTATGTTTGTGCGGAAGTGGAAGAGAAAGAAATGGGAACGAAGAAAAAACAAGAAGGTTGAAACTTATATGGTAACAAAAAAGGGCTAATTATGACCTACCATCCAAATTTCCTTAAAATCGGACGAATAATATTTAAGATATGTTGGATCGCAACAGACAGAGAGACCGACATACCGACGGACAGACACGGAACCAAAAATATTTCCTGATGTCTGAAACGTATTTCTGTCTTGGAATTTTTGAAATCGGATCATAAAAATGTTTCGTTTTCAAAACGATCACATAGCTTCCGTTACCTTGAGTAAGCTCAGCTGGGAAGAAATTTATCCAGAATGATCACAAAACACGATAATACATGAAAATAGTCTGTCAATTATTGCATACATAGCTTCCTCGCATCCTGTAGTGCATTCATTTATAATTATATGCTTTTACAATCCATGATCAAGAGTAATTTCCCTCATTGTTTATATCTGTAAAGTATTTTTACACGAGTTAAATTATCAATTTTGTAATATTTAATACGCGATACACTAGATATACTATAGAACTAAATATTAACTGTAATAAAAGAAATCTAGCCAATGCATTACTTCTTTTGACTTCTTTTCTTTTTTTTGTGATGTGAAAATAATAAATACGAAGTACTTGTGTCACAGTTTGTTCTTAATTATAGAATCATACGTACGTGTGTTCGTCAAGCTATAGCTCTGAATCAGCAGTAGTTACCGGAAACGTATCATAGAACCACCAGCGGAAGTATGAAAACTTTATAGTTACGGCATGATTTACATTAAAGATAAAGTTATGACTTGTTACGCTTAAAATTGTAGTTAAACTTTGCAGCAACTTTGTAGTTAAGGAAACCGGTTTAAATTTCTACCTGCACTTAAATATATAATTGTTATAATTCAAGAACATTAGTCCAAACGCATCCTACCTTAACAAAACACACTATTCCAAATATAAAGTGTCAGACAACCAAGCCTACATGAACAAGGAATGTACAATATGTAAATCAACTTACAGCTTCTTTGAGAGAAAATAATTTTTTAGCACAAAGAGAAGTAATTACCATAGTTAGTTGCTATGGTAATTAAAAGGGGGGCTTACTTTGCATAATTTCCTTCAAGTCTGTTTGCCCCTGTGAGAGTCGGTTAAAGCATTATCAGATAACCATTAACGTTTTCCGCTTTTCAGCAAAAGTCCTAATGAGTTTTGATTTCAACCGGAGTTTTGGAGAAGAGTCGAGCTCAAGGTTCAACTTGGTTTCTTGTTTAGAATTTCATCTGTGGATTTTGAGTTGGTTCCAAAACATGGTATTTTAAGCACTTTCTTAAAAAGCACTATATTAAGAAATCTATTGTTGAACTCTTTAAAAGAAAATATTTAGAAATGCTAACTGCAGAAAAGTAAAGTTGCTGGCCGTGAATCAATGAGGATAAGTGTGAAATAAAGAAGATGAGCTAATTTGGCTAGGAAATTAGGAAATACAGCTTCACCGATTCCTTTTCTAGACTTGAGCAACAATTAAAGAACGAGAAGGTTTATATCAAGTAATAAGTATATTATGTAAAACAATAAAAACCAGGCAAGCAATGCAAGATAGAAGTTTTCTAAGGAAACAGGGAAAGTTTGTACCTACTGATAATAATACCTACCAATTAAAACAAAATTTTCATTATAAATCCTTTATATGAATGCACTTTTGGTTGAGTGAGTCATCAGAATTTGTTTCTTAAAAATCATTTTATTAAAAAAAAAAAAAACATTTTTAAAACAAGCTTTTATTCGCATTCATCTCAGCAAACCCTTTCATTTGATACCCATATAATGGGCGAGGTTAAAAAATAACTAGTCCGCCATGTTGGATTTAGAATGACGTCACTTAGCTAACCATGCCTTGGCATCCCAACTAAATTTGTATGAAAAATTTCAGAGAGTAATTGCTTTAAATTAAAATTCAGTTGCAAGATTTGACTCGAACATACATACATACAAACATTGCAAGTTAAATATAAGCTTGTAAATAATTTTATTTAAAAAACTTTTTAAAAACAAGCTTAAAAATAACATTGTTTTATTCGTATTCTTCTCAGCAACCCCTTTCATTTGATACCCATATATGGGCGTGCTTAAAAAATAACTAGTCCGGCATCGCTTTGCGCGTTGTGTCATATTGGATTTAGAATGACGTCACTTAGCTAACCATGCATTGCCATTCAAACTAAACGTGTATGCAAAATTTCAATTCAATCGGTTGAGGATAACTGCTTTTACCCTGGAGTGCACGGGTCGGGTCTGTGAGACCCAACCCGTGTACTCCCGTAAGTAATTTTTTATAACTTAATTTTTATTTTTTTTTTTTTCCTAATGTAATTTTATTGAAATATTGCATTCTATATTTTTTATTTTTACTAATAAATAAAGATTATTTCTACACACAAAAAAAATAAAAAAATAAAATAAAAATATTCAAATAATAAACCATCTTATTTAAAAAAAAAAAAAATATTGGGTCTGACAGACCCAACCCGTGCACTGGTGTGATTTTTTTTCACCCGTGCACTGCAGGGTTAACATACAGTTGCAATATTTGACCCGAACATACAAACATTGCAAATAAATAAAAGCTTGTAAATAAGTTGATTATAAAAATAAATATTTTTAAAAACAAGCTTTCATTCGTATTCTTCTCAGCGAACCCTTTCATTTGATACCATGATATGCGTGCTAAAAAAAACAAACTAGTCCGCCATCTTGGGCTTCCCGCCATATTGGATTTAGAATGACGGAAATTAGCTAACCATGCATTCCAAACTAAACGTGGATGCGCAATATTTCAATTCAATTGGTTGAGGATAACTGCTTTAAAATACATACATACAAACATTGCAAGTTAAATAAAAGCTTAAAAAAAATTCGCTTTGACAATTTCCATAAATATCACAGTTATTGAGATCTTCCTAGCAACGTATATGATAGGGTGGACCCTATAATTTGATAGAATGTTAATGTATTGGTATATAGAGTCTATGTGCCAAGTTTCAGCTAGATTGGATGAATGGAAGAGGTTTAATTATCCCTCTAAATTGTTGATGACGGGCGACAGCCATCCAAAATATCAATAATGATATAAAGGATTTAAACAACGTAATCTAAAGTTAAAAAAAATAAATTGACAGTATTTCCTAGAGGACTATAATTATGATCTAAAAGATTTTGTGTAAGTTTTAGTTTCTGTTAGCTAATAATTAATGAATGCTAGTGAATAGTTTTTCTAAAGCAAAAAGAACAAACTTAAGAAAAAACAACGGTATTATAGAATTGATGTCTATGTCAAAGAGACAAAAAATTATGATTGTGATAGCTTGTTTTCAAGTCTCAAGACAGTTATGGAAAAAGATGCATTATATATTATATTATAAGATATTTCAGTTTTATAATAGTCTTACAAATTATTTAATATGTTTGCCCTTTTAAAATTCGTTCTTAAATATAGAATTTATAATTTCTGGTATAATTAAAATAACCTAACAATAAAAAGCTATTAAACAATTCTCTAATTGATATTTCTAAGAGATTAATTGGCTATAGAGGTCACAGGTTATTAGCTATGGAGTGAGTGATTAGTCTGAATCTGAACTAGCCTGACTTCTAATCAATATTCAACATTCTAATAAGCTATTTAATGCAACACCGTTTGTATGCAAAACTAATTGATTTAAATAAACAATTAAAGACTTTAAATTATGTAATGTCAATTATATCAACAAATCATAATTTTGAAGAACGAGATTTTTATTTCTCTGTGCGCAAACTTGTTATTATTTACAACTATATACAGGGTGATTGGTGATAAATATATGTAAAAAAAAAAAAAATAGGGTGATTTTAAACCTCATTGGCTACAAAAAATATCATGTAAACCAAGGGTCTATTCTCAACCGTTTTCCCACAAGGTCAAAAGTTTTGATTTTTTTTTTTAAGATCACATACCTTTGCTCATAAAAACCCTTATGGCTCCAAAAATATAAAAGCTAAAATAATCGGGTACGGGGTACATCGGAACTTTTCCTCATTTCAGAGGAAATGAGGAAAAGTTGAGGAAAAGTCCTCTACTGCTCTGGAAAAATGAGGAAAAGTCCTCTACTGCTGCTGAGGAAAAATGAGGAAAAGTCCTCTACTGCTCCTTCGCAGGAGGAGGATGCAGCATTGGACGTGGTCAGTACTTGGATAGGTGACCGTTCTGAACTAACTGATTTATTATCATTCTTAAAAAAAACCTTATTTTTAATACCTATGTTTTATTTAATTATTTGAAGTTTGGCGGTATTTTGACAGATGTAAAAAAACTTTGACGTCATCAAAATTATTGCACTAATAAATAATTATATTCGCTTATAACTTTTAAAATAATTAATGGAATTTCATCGATTTTTTTTATATTTGTTCCTTAATTTTTTCCGGTTCCAACGATATGCTATATGTCAAAAACCTATTTATACTTTCAGTATTATTAACCGTCAAAGTTTAAACATTCAAAAATTTATAACTTCAAAATGGCGCCAAAATCAAAATGAAATTTAGTGGGCTTGTTTGTCATACAGAGAGGTACATTCAAGCCAAATTTCAACTCGATCACAGGACCATTTTCGATTTATTACGATATTTTAAATACGATTTTTTAAATTTTTGCTGACTCAGCAAACTGGGTTCAACATGGCGGAAAAAATTATTTTCCGGGTGGCACAACTTCAGGTAAGGACTGATTTTTCTGCCAAGTTTCAACTCTCTAGGTTAAATACCTTGGGCGCTACGATGATAACACACATATATACACATACACACACACACACATACATACGTCATGCTGATAACCACTCAGGAGGTCTTAAAAACACCTATAACGGATAATTCCGTTGAAATCTCGAAAAAAGAAATTTTGGTGAAAACAATACTTTTCCTACTATTAGTAGTGAGGAAAAGTAAAATTTTTTGGCTTCGTTGTAAAGCTGACAAAATTTCTTACAAGAAAAGTATAATAATAATTTCCATGCCCCCAAATTACATGACACAAAATTTATACTTTTTTTTTTTTTTTTATAAATTAATTTTTTTTGTGGTTCCAACTTGTAAGAGAACCGAGCTTAAACTTGTCAGACCTCAGGAAAAACTTCCGTATTTACTAACGTTTCGATCATTACTAATTATATTACCCATTTATAAGGCGGAATTGTTAGTAAACTTCACTGAAAGTAAAAAAGAAACATGTTAATTGTTGCTATTGTTGATTTACAGGTGAGTAAATAATTAAAAGCATATTAAAAGAAGCAAGATTGGTTTAGCATACTCACCTACATGCCAACAATAATCACGTTTCTTTTTTACTATCAGCAAAGTTTATACTAAATACTAAAAATTTAGCCTTATGAATGGGTACCTAATAATATTAATATTGATCGAAGCGTCAGTAAATAAGGAAGTTGTTTAAGGAAGTCCGACAAGTTTAAGCTCTGTAATCTACCAAGTTATAGAAGCACAAAAAAATATTTTTTAATTTAAAAAAAAAAATTGTATAAATTTTTTGTCATGTAATTTGAGGGCATGAAAATTAATATTACACATTTCTTGTAAGAAATTTTGTTAGCTTTACAACGAAACCAAAAATTTTGTTTTAGCTTTTATACTTTTGGAGCAATAAGTGTTTTTATGAGATCTTAAAAAAAAAAAAAAATGACTTCGTGTGACCCATGATTTATATGACTTTCTTTAGCCAATGATGTTTAGAATCACCCTATTTACTTTTGCACATATATCACCAATCACCCTGTACATAAAAATCGGTCCGAGACAACTCAGACAAACTTTCTCATATACGAGTATATAATTACTTAGCCCAGTGTTTCCATTCATTAGTTTTCAAATGTACATTTAAATATTAATGAACATTTCATCAAAATTTATCATAAAAATAACTTCTCCTAGGAGGGGAATCGAACCCGGGCTCACTCCGTCCGCGTTTTAAGCTAATTTCTCAGGAACTAGATTTTTCCCGGGAAAACTGCTTATATCGTTGGATTCGTATTCAAATGGGCTACATTTTAGAATTTTTTAATCAAAATCGTCGGAACCGTTTTCGAGAAATATTTTTTTTTTCACGTTTTTTCAGAGTTTTTGGGGGGTAGCGCCCCCAAATTTGGAGCTAAAATTAATTTCTCGATTTCGCCTCGAGGTATGATTTTTGTGAACATGTATGCCAAATTTGTAAGTCAAAATCGGCTCAGTAGTTTAGGCTCCAGGCGTCTGCACAGACGACAGACGACAGACGACAGACGACAGACAGACAGACGTTTTTTAAAAACCACTTTTTTGGACTCAGGGGACCTCAAAACGTGTAAATCCATCAAAATCTCAAAATCGAATTTTCGCGCCATCACAATACTTTCTCTTTATATGAGAAAGTAATAAACGTATACTCATTCGATTTCGAAGAAATTAGGATGGTTAACTGAACGTATCCTGCAGATGCTTCCATGAAAATAAGTGTGACCCCACTAAAAATTGAAACAGATTCAAGTATCAAACTAACCATTCGTCACCAATAACTTAATAACAACATAATCAACTAAAAAACGCTAGTAATAAGAATAAGCTATGTTCCACAGAAATTGACTATGATAGCACTATATTATATGGTGATCATTTTAGCATGAAATTATAAAAATGCGATAAAGTTAGATAAATATAAAAAATTAAATATAAATGTAACAACAATGTATTCTTCAAAAATAAAAATAATATTTAGAGAGAAAAAAAAGTCTTTTAGATAGTTGAAACAATAGCTAAAAGAATGAAGAAATAAAATTGAATTAAGTGTAATTTTTAAAAGTAATTTTATACGTAAAGCCAATTAAACTATTCCTAAGTAATTATCTTAGGGTTTTTTCCCCCTTATAGCAATAATTGCTTCAATTTGGCAGTGGTATTTTGACAATATAAAAATAATTAAAAGGATCAACTTAAATGGAAACGTCCTTTTTAACAAAGATAATAAAAGGCAGGTTAAATTCCTTGTAATCTAGTAATTGTATTGTCAAAGAAAAAATATATCATTCAATAATTTTGAGATTAAAAGATTGAGGAATTACAAAAATAGTAAAAAAGTTTCAATAAAATTAATAAGTAAATTTAAAAATTAAAAAAAAAACTTCTTAAACTTTAATCATAATTTTGCAAGGAAATAAGTAGGTAATAGATCTATTTCAAATCATACCAATTATTACATAATTGAAGATACTTTTTTTTTTTTTTTTTTTTTAGATAAAAATTGCTTTAAGTACAGTAAAAATTAAAGAAAAGAAAATTTATACAAATTTCAAAACTTTATGATAACTTAATAATATTACAATGAAATCTAGTTAATACGTTCAAACCATCGTTGATTTCCATTAAGAATGGGCTAAATTTAAGAATTAAAATCGTTAATGCGTTCAAACCATCGTTGATTTTCATTAAGAATGAGCTATATTTAAGAATTAAAATCGTTAATGCGTTCAAACCATCGTTGATTTCCTTTAAGAATGAGCTATATTTTAGAATTAAAAATCATTGGATCCGTGTAAGAAAAAAGTTATTTCACTTTTTTTTTTTTGGTGGGTGGGGGGTTAGCTTGAATTAAAATTCAAGCTAAAATTAATTTCTCCGATTCCCCTTGGGGTATGATTTTTCTGAACATGTATCTCGCAAATTTAATCTAAAATAACCCCGTTGTGTTCGTTTTTTAGCCTCTACGCGTAGACAGCCTTCAAACATTTTTTGGACTCAGGGGACCCTAAAACATGTAAATCCATCAACATCTAAAAATAAAATTTTCATGCCATCACAATTCTTCCTCTTTATAAATACTACATGTATCATGAGAAAGTAAAAAAAGGAAAATAAGATTTCAATTCAAGAAAATTCCAATATACGATTCTATATATTTAAGATAAATCTGTCACTATATGTGAAAGCTTGCATAAAGTTTTTAGATAACAATACAGACAGTTGGTTTTATTTAGGTTCTACCTCGTATTTTGTAGCCTAAAGAAGCCCTAAGTAGGAGTGAAATAAAGCTAGTATAAGAATAGAGGAGGAAAAAGAAAATCATTTTATTTTTTAATATAAAAAATAACCCTAATATTATTTATTTTTTTATTATATTTCTTAATGTATAAAAATAGCCCCAAATCTTATTTAATTATACGGGAGACTTTTTGAATCCGGATGTACCATTTTTCGTTGAATAATAATTATAATGCAGACTCTCGGATCGTCGTTAGTTAATCACAAAATTAATATTTAATAAAACGATGGTATGGTTACATTATTAATGATACGAAATAAGTATTAAGTGATGTCTCATAATAATTATATTTAAAATTTATTTGTAAACTTTACATTTGAATAATTAAGGTAGTTCGTGACAGATCAAGAGTAATAAGAAGGTAGGGTTAGCGAGATGCTGTCAAATAAAACACAGTTTAAGGTTTATGCTAACGTTTCGCTAAATTTATTAGCATCATCAGAGCAAAAAGACAAAGTATGACATAAAAATTATATAGATGTTGACTCTAAGACATGTTATAATAGAGGTTCTATTATAACATGTCTTAGAGTCAACATCTATATAATTTTTATGTCATACTTTGTCTTTTTGCTCTGATGATGCTAATAAATTTAGCGAAACGTTAGCATAAACCTTAAACTGTGTTTTATTTGACAGCATCTCGCTAACCCTACCTTCTTATTCTTTTTACATTTTAAACTATTTTAACCATTTATATTCACTTAAGTGATATAAATCAATTATTGAATCTAATACAAAATGCCTAATGAAATAGTATGACCAAGTCTAAATTAAAGTCTAAATCTTCCCTTTTACTGTCCTATTGCAATGGATGGAGATAACAATTTTTTTTAATATAAATAAGTAATGGTTTAATTGGTCCATTAATACTAAATATAGTGCGTGTTTAAATGTCAGCGGAATGTAGATTATATTAACTGCGCGACTATTAATGTATTATCATGTCTCTTAGCTAGAGACATAAACTTTAAACCAACTTAGATGATTCTGACGAAGCCAGTACTAGTGGACACAATTTTCCAAGTCAAATAAGTATATGAATGTACCTCTGATTCTATCAAAATTGCTACTACAAATGGAGTGTTGTTTCAATTGTGGCGAGTTATGTGTCAACTAAATCTGTTCATTATAGAATAATCGATAAATCATAACTCAATTTCAAAATTAATACTGAATCCTAGTAATTTTATTTTCATTTTTTTTTTTTTTTTTTTCTAAATGTACTGAAATGCGTATAGCAACTAATTTTCTACTAGCTATGACACTTTTATAACTTAATAATAGAACTACAATTCATCTATTTTATATCGTCGGTAATTAATATGACTAATTACTGAAATTTTAACAATGTCAAAGGGAAACCTATCACCAAAAACCCCCTAAATGTTATTTAAAATATCAGATACTAGAGGAAGTAACAAATCTCAAATATTTAGGAGTAAGTTTTATCAGGAAAAGTGTGTTAGAAGAAACAGCCAAGCAGATGGTGGCGCGGAATCGGAGCACATCAGGAACCGTATAAAAATCTGTTATAAAAGTCTATGATGCAAGTTTGCTAGGTATTTTACTACGTATTATTAGCTTGCTTTCTTGTTTGTTTGTTTGTTTGTGGGGGAACACAGTACAAATCTTGCAATAGATTTTTAACTAACTTCCCGAGTAGCTAGACATTTGAAACTTTTTAGAATTGCTCAGAACACGATGACAATGCATTATTTTAGTACCCTTAGCCATCTTTCAGCAGAATTGAATTGGTTTTCAGCAAATTTTACTGTATGGAAAGTTAGTTCGGAAAAAATCCGCAAGTTATTTTATTTGTAGACACCCAATTTTTTTTTTTTTTTTTTATTGTTACATGACCCATATTTACGATCTTCATTCTGACAGGTTTCAAATTTATGATTTATGACAGAAAATTTAAAAACGTATAGTATATAAAAAGTTCTTTTTATCTTTTAATTATTTATTTTAAGATTCACCTATTTGGTATCTTCGAATGTAGAGGTTCTAGAGTCTACTTTAAACTATTTCTTCAAATTATATTTTCATTCAAAAACAACACTCCTTATTAGATAATTAGACAGGAATTCAATCTCCGACATGAGTACAACATAAAAGTTCTCTGGCAATGTTTAGTTTTTAATTTAAAGAATAAAATCATAACCTAGACAGCCACAGGTTGATAAAAAATTGTTTCACCGACTAGTCGTGTTATACGCCACACAAGGAAATCCCGTCTAATATTACAGGGTTTGACAAGTGACGGAAATATAAGCTTGGTTTTAAATTTATCTTTCAAAAATGATTTCATAGATAAGATACAGCCTATGCTCATGCTCGGAAACTCATGCAGGAACAAAAAATGAAAGTACAATTTACGTCCTTCTTCAGCCTCTTTCGAGACCGAGTGATCGACAACTCATCAATTATTTGTTCACCGACTTGTTTCATCCGTTTACGATTCACCGAGTCCTGGCTCAGGCTGGACGATATAATTTAAAAGTAACGATTAGAGGAACTATGTACGTGATTGCTAAAACTTAAATATGCCCGGTATAAAAAAAGGAACTCTGATCCATACATTTTCTTAAATTTCATCTGTTTAATGAGGAATGGTCAGATAAAACCAATGTAGTCTCTCTGACGGATGAAAAGTAAAAAAAGGTCTAAATAAATAATACATTTCCTCTAGATTTGTATATGGATTCAAACCATTTGGAATATTTCAAGAACAAAAACTACGAAATTTCAGGAAAACTCATTAATATTTAAAAGATCTAAATTTAGCCTAATGTGTGGGTTGGATGAAGGTAGCAATTAGGCTATTAAAATCGTGGTTGAATAAGTTACTTTGAAACTCACTAATTTTATTTCGGTAAAGGAAATTTTCTCCCTAACATGGAAATCTTCGTTGTCTCTTAAAAGTTTTAATTCCCACGTATATATGATATCTCCCTACTGCCATTAAGAGTTTTAATTCTCCATAATTGTAGGGCACAAACTTTAATAGGCTGTAATCATGCCGGTTTGGAATGTTTCAGGACTTGCCAAGTGTAATTAGGAGAACAGCGGCTTTCCTCGGTAAGCCGGTTACAGAGACTCAGATGGACAGACTGGCTGATCACCTTAGCTTCTCTAGGATGAGAGATAACGCCGCTATCAACGGGGAGGAACTTGTCAAAGAGGTAAAATTTCCATCTCAAAAATTTTCTAATTCTTTAATGAAAGGGATATAAAACAAAATTATATTGAATTAAAAATGGTTTTCACATCAATTGCTTTAACTAGGACTTATATATTGACATATTTTCGACCAATCACACGGTAGTACATTTGCGTAAGGCTAGATTAGAACAATTGTATAATTGAACAAAAAAAAAGTTCGGATATTCAGTCAATCTGAAGCGTCAACTTATATTGATGAAAATTGTAAGGTATTTCAAGCTTTTTACAGTGTCATAAAGCTGTAGGCACAAAAAATTAGAAAATATTTTTAGTTAATAAGTAGTATTCTAGAGTTTATATGTATTTCAATTATTTAATTTAGATTTGTCAATAATGCCAATATAAAAAAATAATAGAAAGAAAAAGAGATAACATTGAGAAAAACCATATTATATTTAATAATATAAATAGTTATTTATGCACCTAGGGAGTAAAGTAAGCCATTATTCCCTGAGCGAAAAAGTTGGTTCTTGAGGCGAAGGCGAAGGAACCATGGTCCCTAAATCTCGAGGCGAAGCCGAGGGAATAACGCTAATTAGCTCCCGAGGCGCAGCCGAGGGATGAAAATACTTACTTTAGTCCCTCTAAACTAATTCAAAATCATAACTTTTTCTCCCTACTGGAGATAAAAGATATTTATGTAGTAGTTTTGTATTACCCTCTAACGCTATTTGATTCAAACTAAAAATTCTCCACAGTCTAATGGGTAACCCATTAGACCTGTGGATAATTTTTAGTTTGAATCAAATAAAAAGATATTGTATGAAACAAGTAGGAATACAGTCTTGGATACCCAGTCAATCTTTAGAAGTTTCAGACATTTAGACAATCTATAAATGGCCAATTCTTTCACAATCTAATAAACATTATAGGTAGGTTGTAGACGTAGTTTTTTTAAACCACGCATCCCCTTCTAAGTATTAATGAAATTAATTAAACATGTCCGGAGTAGAAATTTAAACGTCGATATTGACTACACTTTCTTAGTAACTACATCAAAATGTATATAGTTTAATATCCAAATAATTATGTCACTGGCTATTCTCATTTAAATAAAGACTAATAAACATTGATGATTTTTAACTAGATATTAGTAGAGTAGACTACAGAACATATAAAATATCTACAGTTTATAACGTAGAAATAATATCAGGCTAAACATTTTAATTCTAGCGGCCCTTTTCAGGTAGGAGGGATATTATCCCTAACCACGCCACTATAAACGTCTCACGGTTAATCAGAGTCACTGTTCCTTTAATAAGCCTTCTTATAGTTTTATCAATACTAGGCTGTTGAGGCGTCATATCTTTTTAAGTCGATTCCACATTTTTTTTAATTACCACAAACTATAGTACTCTCCAAATAACTGAATAAATAACACATAGCTCCAAAATAATCTGGGATTTGAGGATAACAATAAGGCAAAAAGTTTTTTTTAAAAAAATAGCAATGGCATTTATAATTTACCTATGTACAGGAGAATGATAAAGACGTGACATAGATATAGAACTACGTCATAAAGGTTTAGATTTCAAGGTATGGATCAAAGCACCTACGCTTTTACCAGCTTTAGTAAGGTTAATCAACATGATAATTTAAACCAGGTTAAACAAAATACGACTACAATCTCATGAATAATTCTCTACATTTCATACTGTGTACACACGAAATTTACCTCTTCACACGAAACGAGTTCATTTACACTTCTCAAATGACGTATTGTTATTGAGAGAACTTGTATTACCATAGGCTCCTCTAAATGCACGATGAAAACTAAGCTCCAAAAGTATTAACATACGACATAAACTTAAACTATAACACTTTCGAAGTGCGAACTTTTAAAAAGTTATTATAAAGAAAATAATATGATAAGAGATCTAAATATCTTTATCAACAGATGTTATTAGAAGCAAGCATTATGACACGCAGAAAGGTAATTTTATACATGAATACAAATAATATTTTAGCTAAAGTTTCAGCATTGTAAGCGGCTAATAGAAATTTCTGAATCTAAAGACAAATAACATAAATCCGTCACTCGTAGTCATGTAATAATTTATTCAAGAAAAACAGTTGTATTTCTCGACTCTGAAACCAAGGTCTAATCCCCGGCTGTGAGTTCGAATCCCAGCGGGGTAAGACATGTTTCACACTGATGATCTCATCGATTAGATGAGTAAAGTGGCCGGATAACCCCCCTCCTGTAATAACCCTGGCAGTTTATCGGGACTAAAACCCAAAAAAAAAAAAAAAAAAAACTACGTGTTCTGGTTTGTATAAAATTTAGACGTATTAATGTTTATTTAAGGCCAACTCAGACACCGAAAGCGTTTTAGAAAAGTCCTTCACTCTTAACCATAATTACTGATAATGCTTCGTTTACAGTAAATATTAATTTTTTTTCCCCCTTAAATATTTCCTATTGATAATAAATATATTTAAACCTATAACTCGATATCCTAGTAAAAACCACATCGTAGTAATAAAGGATTTTTGGTAGCGTAAAGATTCATTTAGAAAAAAATAAAAGATTTCGACATATGAATAAAATATTAGGAAATAATAATGAGGCCGAAAAAAATTAACCTTAAAGCAATGACAAAATGGGAAGAACAAAATAAAAGGAAAAATATATTCGAAAATATTTTGACTGGAGGTGCGGACGATAAATTATTAAGAAGAAAAATCTATGAATAGAATATTCGGGAAAAGAGAAAAGTTTATGTGAAACTGAAGCGAAACAATGGACAGAAGGCATTAGTTCGAGATGGAACATCTGGGGTCAGGGACTAAACAAAAACCTTTACGTTCTGGCTGTCTAGGCCAGCTTGGTAACTCCTTAATCAATAACATGACCAACGGAGTAGAAGACAAGACACTATTCTACTTGGACCATCAAACTAATAAATAAATAAGTTGAATAAAGGTTCTAGCACTGTACTTGTGATCAAAAGCATTTATAATCAAGAAACTAAACTAATAATAAATCGATACAATACAATGAAGCTACGATTAACTGGTTGAGAATGCCAATTTCAAAGTTTATACAGCTAATGAAGAGATACACTAACCCTGTGGCATCTATACGTAGTTGCATAAGCCCTTTGGCAGGTCTAGGCCCTTCTTCGTAGGCTGTTGCGCTACAAAGTTAATTATAGATGGTTTTATTGAATATCTAATACTTTGTAGAACAAATTTTGAAGAACTAATTGAAGCAAGAGTAAACGAGCATTATACATTAAACCACAATATGCATCCTGTCTGTCTGCCTATCAGTAACGTTTACATGTACAACGATAACTTGAGTAAAAGTTAAATGATTTAGTTGAAATGTGGTATGCATTCCTTTTACTAATGTTCAGGCTAAAGCAGCCCCTAGACGATCAAGCCGATTGATCAAAACATTGTGTCAAGCAATGGTGTCAAGCATGATTGATAGTCTAGGAACCCGTTTGATACTTGAGTCAAGCCTTGACAGAGATTGATAGAAAGTTTGAATGAGTCAAGCGGCTTGACGGAGCGCTTGATAGTCTATAGCAATTTTGATCAAGCATTCCGTCAATCACCTGCTGACAACCCAAATCCTGATTCGCAATCATGTTATCTACACAATACTGATTCACTACAGTCCAGGAGGAGCAGTTCACTAGTCTAAAACTCCGCCACAAATGAGTGTTGATGAAAAGATTGATGGGATGCTTGATGCGCCCCAAGGCAGTTTGAAGGTATTGTCAATCAGCTTGACGCGATGTTTTGATCAAGCGGCTTGATCGTGTAGGGGCTGCTTAAGTTCGTTGGACAGCGTTGAACGTCCAAGAGTTCGCGAGGTTCAAACGTAAAATTGGAAATTTAGAACGGGAAAAGATTCTAAAATCACCTATTCGATGATTAATATTACAAGTATATTTCAATTCGCATATTCAATTAGGTATATTCAATTCACTCTCTTCAATGATAGAGCCATGAAATGCCTAGTTTAGGTAATTAAGCCCATTCCTATTAATAATCTTAGCCTGTATTGTTATACTGTTTTAGGTAAAGGAGCGTCACGGACTGGACCCCAGCCTGCACTTCTTACGTCGAGGTGAGTTCGGGTCTTGGAGACACGAGATGACACCCCACGTGGCAGATATGTTCGACAGATGGACCACAATTAAGACCAAGGGAACAGTCATCGAAGGAGCTCCTTTCCTCACTTAAAGTTAATTCTTTAGCAACCCAACCCACTCTTATTTTATATTTAGGAGGGAATACCAATTATTAATTTACATTTTAATATTTGTTAAAACAGTTTGTTTATATCCATTTAATTTGTACGTGCTTAAATTTGGTACTTCGACTTCTCGTTACTCCATAGTTGTGTTGAAACATAAGCTGTTTAATTAATGCCAAATTAATCGATTTTAATAAATCTCTCAACCAATATTTTCTGTTTAGGTAATATTTTTTTTAGATAATTAAAATCAAACTTTTTCTTTTAACTTCTTTTCACACGCTGAACTATATTAATCTTAACTTAATTTTTACGTACTTGAAACTTTTTTACTTTTACATCCTACGCCTTTCTAGTTCTAAATATTTCTATGTCAAAAAACTTCTGACTCTTCTTAAACTTTAAAAAGAATCTTTCTTCAAACCCCTGTTTAAAAAACAAAAACAATAAGGTAAAAGCAATGCTTTGAAAATCATTTGCTTATAAAATAAAAAAAAAACTTTGAAAAATGGAAAAAGCAATACTTTATAAACTCAGTAAAGAAATCCGAAATGCCAAAAGAAAAAAGTTTTCACGCATTCTACATTGAAAGCAGCAAAATGTAAAAAAAAGTTTGTAATATATTGAAACAATAAATTATCAACAAAAAAAGAATATAAACATGTAACTACCCAGCTAATTATACACCATCTTATAGGTAAACGGTTTTATTAATGCTAAAGACTCCAGTAAAAAAAAAATAATAATAAAAGAAAAAAAAAAAAAAATAGTTGCCCATAAAAATATTATACATTTTTATAAATATTATATATTTTACTTATTATTGTTCTAATTAATATTCTAATATTTAATATTACGGTATTTTTATAGGTAAAGTGTCAAATAATTATTGATAATTTTTTTAAATTTTTTATTTAGATAATTGGTTAAATTTTATAATTTTATATAATTACCATTAAACTTGTAAGAATCAAAATTATATTTATAATCTATGATTGAATGAAATAAATTACTTTTTTTACATAAATTTATGTAATATTGTTTTATTTTTTAATTACACTAATCCTTTTACACACACACGCACACACACACACACACACACACACACATACACACACACACACACACACACACACACATATATATATATATATATATATATATATATATATATATATATATATATATAAAATTTGAGTGTGTAAAATAAAAAACAATTGTCCATTACAGCAAAAGACATGTTTGATAATTGAAATGTATAAATGTATATATATAAAATACATAAAATTAAATCAAACTAGTGTTTTCATAAGAAATATAAAAATATTAAACCTGTAAATATATTTAAAAAAACCATAAAATGAGTAAAATAAGTTAATTTAAACCAAATCATATAAATAACTTTCTGTATCATATAAATGTTCCGAGCAAATGGTGCACAAAGTTAGGTACATGGGAAAAAAGACATTTTTTATGTTACGATAAAAATGTGCTGATGGGGGAGGAAATTGGATATTGGGAATAACCTCATCAGCGATTCTTAGTTAGATGTTAATTAAGAAAGAATCTAAAGTATTAAGTTGAACTCGGGCAACTTTAAAACAAGTAAATTCCTAAAAATATTTAAATCATATTTTTATGTCATCACAAGACTTTCTTTCTATAAGTACTATGTATAATAATAAGAGAAACTAAAAGCCAGTATGTACCGAATTGAGTTACACAATTAAATAAACTTTAGTATTTTTGAGAATTGTATACTTTCAAGTTATTCTGTTGAAACGCACCTATGGGGGAAAAGAATAAAGTAGGTACTTTGCTTTATCATAAAAAAAAAAAAAAAAATATATATATATATATATATATATTTATATATATATTATATATATATAGAAATAAGAAGAGGTAATGTATTCAAAAACTTTAAATTATTTTTTCCTACACAATACATTATATATATATATATATATATATATATATATATATATATATATATATATATATATATATATATATATATATATATATATATATATATATATATATATATATGTGTGTGTGTGTGTGTGCGTGTGCGTGTGTTCCTTGTTTTGTTGTTCTATCTCTGGAAATATATAGGAGTTAAAAAAATTAAGGAATAGTATGATTGTATAGGTAAATAAAAAAAATATTTGAAGGGCCCTAAATTAATACTTGTTGTAAGCCTTGAAATTAAAACGTTATTTTCAACAATTCGGAGAGTCTTCAATTTCTATATTTAAGTATAAAATCAGAGGGCCTCGATCATGTTAGATAGATTTAGTTTAAATTTTAGTTTAGATTTCAGGGTTAAAATATATAATAATTGAAGTCATGGGAGAACGTCGGAATTGTAATATCGAGGATATTATAAAATATCATCGGAAAATTCGCTGGAGTGTGTCTCATTTCAATAGACCTGAGCTCGGTGGAGTGGATACAGATGTGGAGAATTACTTTCTCATATCTGTAGAATATATAAAGAGAATGTATTAGAGTGATGTAGAAATTCGATTTTGTGTCCATTCAGTCCATAAATAGATTTGTTGCTTGTCAAATATCTGCCATTTTTACAGACGCATGAAGTGAAAACTATACCAAGTAAAACTATGCCAAGTGTGTGTGCTTTTCAGCATATACATAAATAGTGAATGAATAAATGTCTATAAACTGGATTTTAATCATCGATTTTAATCAAGGTTTATTACAAATAACATAATGGCAAAGTTTCAAATTTTTTTGTTTGATTCGGAGTTCAGGTGCTTTACAGATAGACAGACATACAGACAAGACCAGGAATATATAAGGTCCTCGTTTTTGTCTAAGGAGCCTCAAAAGCATTTAACAGCAGGAAGAGATCATCATATTATTATCTTTAGTAATTATTAAATTTAAAGATAAGCGTGAAATATATCTTACCTCTATCATAAGAACAAAATAAAAATTGAAATATTTTTATCTTAAAACAGCATTTCCAGGCAGATTCCTGACCGTAATGTAATTATGTACATATTTATATATTATTTCTTCATTTTTTCTCTTTTACAATAGGATTCGTATGCATGTATTAATATTAAGTAAATAGATTTGTAAGGAACTTCTATCCCATAGTATCTCCATCTCTACCAAGTAGATAATAGAAACGGAAATTGACCTTATACGTAGTATGCCTTTCTATACCCCTGCCTGATAGTGCATAGAAAGATAAAAGCAGAACAAAAATACATAAAAATCTATGTTGATGTTGTTGACTTAAGAATAAAGCAACTCGTCTACAGTCAAAAAGGGAAAAGGAATAAAAACGAAAAGTTAAATCGAGAAAGGCAGGGAAAGCCTATCATCTTCGCTCCCATGAACAGGAAAGGAAAATGTACGAAAAGAAAAGAACAACCAGGTTGAGAAAATGGCGTCATTATTTTGCGAAATGCGTTTCTTTTACCATAGCATCTCGCCATATAGGCTATGAGGATTTCGCAGTAACTAACAACGTATAAAAGTAGCGCAAACCGCTACTCTATATAACAAGAAGCATCTGTCACTTCCAACCATGTCTTCCCAGGCGAAAAATAAAGCATGCCAATAAGCATATAATATGAGAAACGCACATATATATATGTGAAGGGCTAAAGGATTGAACATTATTTATGAATAGGTATATAAGGAAGGGGTGGAAAAGATTACTGTATTGCTACATTTATATAGTTCGACAGGTGACTACTAGATTTCGGGTACGGGTATGTTATATACAAACTAATGTTATAAACAACCAATCGATTAGGATACTTTGATATTTTAGGATAATTAGTTTTGGAGTGAAGAAAATTATTTTTACCTACACCTTGCTTGAATATGCAGTTAAAAGTATTAATAAAGACTTTATAGTATGTGTTCATAATGAAGCTGAATAAGTAAAGGTAGTGTAGAAGTTTGTCTTGCTTCTAACATAAACTATATTAATTAAATAAGGCAACGACACCGGAGATTAAGTAAAAAAGTAGAACGCAATAAATGTAATGTGTCAAGAGAATACAATGACAGAAAAAGGTAAACAATAACAATAATGGAGATCAAAACATTTCTAGAGGCGACCTGTAGTCTGTCTCTAGAGTAGTAAATTACTAGCACAATTAGGTACTAGTTCAATTAGGCACATAACTGCAACCCCACAGAAATAATAATAATAATAAATAAATAGGTAAGCGTGCTGTACTCAGCAACAATATCCGAAACCATAAGCAAGCCGTTAAATAGACTAACATAATAACGAGCTATAAGACATACACTAATCAAAGAAAATAAGGAAATTTTATAAGGAAATTTTAGGCACGCCTAGAAACAAACTAGCTGAATGTAAAAAAAAAATCGAAATCACCTTTCAAAAACTGATATGTGACACGATTGAAGGAGTATACTTGGGCAAAGCAGGAAGGCAGCTAAAAACGCGGAGAAATGTTTACTTCTTTCATTTGTTTACCTTCGTTATTGTTTTGCATGTTGTAGTGAGTTATATTCCCTTAAAACTTCAACTGCTACAAATAACACTATAATAAATTGCGTTTTAAAGCAGTTGTGGGGGGAGTATATAAGGAGCCTTTCAAATCCAACGACAGGCACTTATTTTTTTACTGTTCTATGTGAATGTATAAATGTTTGATGATTAATGTTAAAATAAATAATAGTGTTTCTTTTTAAAAAGTTCTATTTTTATTTGAATAACATAAATAGAGTATTAAGTGTTTATATTCCTGAACCGTGGCCTATGGTCACAAATAGAACCAGGCGTGTGGTTTTGTTCGGCTATGTAACCTAATCATTAATGGTGTGGGAAGAGGGTATGCTACAGTTGGACTAGTTTCCGAATAGGCTTTGTTTTAATTTTAAATAATGCTTGTTTAAACATTGAAACTTTTGGAAATAGTAGGTAGCGAGAAAGCTGATCTTATAGCTAAAACAAATGAACTCAAAACAAGCAGAAGAACCCATAACAAGTGAACACCTCTATGTTAACAGTGAAAATTAGAATAAAGGAATGCCACAGGAGATCATACACTCAAAGGTGAAAATACACTAAAGGACAAAAACATAGAAAGAGGTTTTAAAAAAAGACGGATTTTAAAATTACATCACAAGAATAAAAGATAAAACAGGACATTTTACAGGGCAAATACTACGCATGTGGGAATTGCGACTATTCCACAAAAATGAAATGCAGGAAGAACAACAGCATGAAAGAAAAGCGTCAGAATATTAGAGGAGAAATAGAAGAAAAAAGAACAGGAGAAACAGCCTAACATAATATTAGAATCTTGAATTGTGGAGCAAAAAGAGGTGTACCTAGTTCAACAACCAAACAATGTCTTCACACAAAACAAATTGTATTTGAAACAATTTGACCGGTTTCGGCTGTTCAGATACAGCCTTCTTCGATAATCTTATGGATATCGAGTGACTTTAAAAGAACAAGTCTCCTTCGAGGTTTATCTGGTTAGCGGACTATTTAAGGTTGTAGAAGGAAGAGACCTCATAATATAAGAACATCTAGAAAAACCTTCTAGGCGTCTTTGGAAGGAGGGTCCTGCAGCGAATATTTAGTCCAGACAGGGATTGGGAAAAGTAGAGAATACGAAGAAACCAAGAGCTTAGGGAGTTGTTTGGAGCCTTCACACACATCATCATACATCAAACTAATGTATCCTCCGGTGGTATGGGCAGATGAGGAGAATGGATGGACCAGAATGGCAAGGATGACATTCGACAGCAGATCTGTGGGACTTGTACGCCCTCCGGTTAGGTCTAGGATTCGGTAGAGGGTTGCGATAGAAGGGGACATGGACACGATGGCATTGGTCCGATAAACGGAAGGCCAGACGATCTGGAGCTAGCGAGTTCGTCAGGCCAGGGACCTATGAAGTCTACTTCGGCACAATAGGCGAAAAGGCCGCAGTGCTAATATTCTCCGAAAAAAAGTAAAGATCCTAAACGAAAAGAAGTAGAAAACTGAAGTCAAAAATACACTAAGATTCATTGGTATTTCTCAAAATAAGAAAATATTGATTATATACCCCAGTTTATAATCAATATTGTAATTCATCATCATATAACATCACAGATTAGAAAAAGTACGTTTTGGTTATCATCAAAAATACGTAAGATAGATAGAAGATACGAAAAGATAAAAAGTAAAAGAATATATTTAGACCGTATAAGAAAGCAAATACTGTATACTTATATTAGCTTTCTTATAACGACCAGTTATTAGAATCATAATACAAAATTTGAAAATAGTTTACTATCTAGCCTAATGTGTAACATTATACTTGAATTCTAGAGTACCTACCTATAAAAAAAACTAGACTCACATAAATGGCAATTATATAAATGGCGTTATGAAAACAAAGAATATTGAATATTGCAATGAAGTATCACATTTCTCAAAACCTATATAACTCACTAGAGATGCGTTGAATTCCGAACTCGCGTATTTAAGATGAAGAGGGAGTAATAATGATTACCTACTCAAAAATACCTTTAATTTGTTATACAACAAACCACCTGACTTTAAAACCCTTCATGTTTGTGTTTTCTATCATTTGATGCAGCCATTTTGAAAATAATATCATATGTATTCTTTCTCTCTCTATTCATCAAGAGTTTTAAAATGATATGCAACATGCTATATTAGCTCAAACATTTTGGCACATTTTTACTTTAGCACCCCCCTTGGTTCTAAACAATAGTGTGCCCTACAAAAATCTCAAAGGCTTGTGTGTTTGTCTCCCCAAGACATTGAGACTCCTGGGGCAGCTTTAAATATAATTCCTTTATCTTAATAGTTGATTAGACTAAAGGATATGATCACAATTATATACACAAGTGTGATATCCCTTTGTCCCAAGGTACATTGGAATAAATATCCCTTCGTCTAAATAGCAATTTAGACTAAGGAATATATTATGCTACAGTTCCTTTGTCCAAACAACCATCGTCACCAAGGGATATAGGGGGGTGCTAAAGTAAAAAAATACAATTTTTTTTTAACGGTCTCATTTCGGTCATATTTGTTTTTAAAATTCCGGCAAAACATAAAAATGTTGTAATATTTACATACTCTTTTCCTACTCTTAAAGACCTTTGAAACGATGTATCAACGATCATATTGACAAATAACCTTCATATTTAGTACACCACCATATTGGCCGCCATCTTAAAAATATTAAGTAAGTGTGAAACTTCCAAAAACTATAAAGTTGCCACAAATGCTGAGATGCACACGAGTGCCGAATTTCGTTCAAAAACAGTCGATTTTTACGCCACTTATCGTGAAATGAACACAATTAAGTCTCTGAAATGAAGAACTACGCTCGTTTAGTTAAATATTACATGTGTCAATAATTTCATTTTCATAATACCACACCTTTCAAAGGTATATTCTTTAAAATAAAATTATTTAAAAATAAGCATTCATCGTGCGTCCAATTCCATTAGACAAGAAGTTCCAGCAAAGAATTCCAGAGTTCCTGTGTCAATTAGAAAATTAAATACCATAAAGGTACATTATTTCTTTGAACCAAGTTAGCAACGACTTTATGATTTTTATTTTTTTTTTTCAAAAGAGAAATTGGTTTTTAAAAACATCTTTATAATTAAAAAAGCCACTAAAGTTAACCATTTTTTTTTTTTTTTTTTTTTTTTTTTTTTTTTTTTTTTTTATAGAATTCATCACTTGATTTTTTGAGGTCTGTAGGGTTTACTGAAAAACATTAGTGAAGTTATTTTTCTGGCAGTATTTCCCTATCTTGAAGAATATTCTGGCCAAAAACAAGATTGCATTTTATTTATAATGTACACCTAAACATATAAATAAAAATTGCCTAAAAAAGGTATGAAGAGAATGAAAATATAGCAGAAATAACAACCAAAACCCTGTTGAAATAAAACATCTTATAATGATGCACAAATATTAAAATAAGTGTTTTTCGATATTAAAATTGTATTTAAAATTTATTTGTATATCGAGATTTTGTGGACCTTACTCATAGTACTTAAAGAAAACTCAATGAGTAAACTTTATCAGTGCAATTCCAAAAAAACAATATAAGTATTTAATTACCGCTTAACTAATCCGACATCGGGCTTTGGAATGCCTCCTCTCCCTTCGATCAAAATTGTAATCAGTGTGAAATTATGGTGAAGGTGTCTATCATAAAACACCTTTTGTCATTATCCTTTGCTGGACCACTGACCTATTATTATAATCTAAAATCTAAACATTTAATTTATTCACAACCTCAATTCAATTTGCTCTCACTTTGATTCATAGGGAAAAAAGAATATGCTAGAATATGGATCAGGGGTAGCACATTAGCACTCTTTAAGTAACACTTAAATTGTCGCCATTATCGTTCCCTAATTAGCAGAGTTGCTTTTCTGAGAGCAACTATATAGTGGCATGTGTTGTGTTAACCGCTGAATCCAGGCAAGCACGTTATTCCCCCACTGTACATAATCACATTCCTCTAATAACTATAACCAGTTGCTGATTACCAATTTAACTACCCCGAGGTGAATCTATTTCCTAAGTTTTCTTACAAAATTCTTTCTTTAGATACAGGTAATAATACCAAAGCTCCCCAGCTTCACCTAATTGGTCCACTTCATTATACTCTGTCGAACCACTCCGCAGAGCAGCAGAGTAGCTGAGTAAACTCGACCATATAAATCAGCGAGATCGCCAAAAAATTGGGGCCTACACTCACCGGTCTGTCTCAAGGCACAAGGTCCTAGGACAAACCTAAATTCTAATGGTGCACACAAAAGTTTACCTTGAGACAAAATAAATATGCCATTAGCAATCAAGAGGCTCTAGCTCTGTTAGAATTTTGTTTCCTATGATGAGGTTCACAAAAAAGGAATGTAAAGTAAAAAAATCGGTCAGAGACGACTCAGACAAACTTTCTCATATACGACTTCAAAATTACTTTGCCCAATGTTTTCCATTTATTAGTTTTCGTTGGTACATTTAATTATAATTGCACATTTTATCAAAATATATCATAAAAATAACTCCATGGTGGGGAATCGAATCCAGCCTCTCTCCCTCCGCGTTTAAAGCTATTTTCTCTGGAACTAGATTTTTCCCGGGAATACGGCTTCAATCGTTAGATTCGTATTAAAATGGACTACATTTAAGAATTGTTTAATCAAAATCGTCGGAACCATTTTTCGAGTAATATTTTTTTTTCACGTGTTTCCAGAGTTTTTGGGGGGCAGCGCTCCAAAATTTTGAGCTAAAATTAAATTTATCGATTTCGCATCGGGGTAGTATTTTTCTGAACATGTATGCCAACTTTATCAAAATCAGCCCAGTAGTTTAGGCTCCAGGCGTCAGCACAGACGACAGACGTCAAACAGACATTTTTTAAAAACCACTTTGTTGAACTGTGGGGACCTCAAAACGTGTAAATCTATCAAAATCTCAAAATCGAATTTTCGCGCCATCACAATACTTTCTCTTTATATGAGAAAGTAAAAATCTGGTTGCATGAAAGGTTGGTTTTCATGTAAATTTATGAAAATAACTCAGTATTGACCTAAAATATTGGTATAACTAGGCATCGCGTGGCTCTATCATTGAAGCGAGCGTATTGCAATGAAATACTGAATATTGAAATTTATTAATCATGATGAATGTCATAGTTGAAGATAAGTGGAAGAGTGTAGTGTAGGGAAGAGTGGGGGTACTCGGTACAAAGCTTTACTTCCTAAACAAACCTATAGACTATACGACTATAACAATCTTCACCACCCGCGGTAGCTTTTAAACAATTACTATTAATTAATGTATCTCGTCACTACGCAAAGAATTTTGCTTGTATCAAGTTGAAATTTTGCATACCTGTTTCAATTGTGCATTAGATGGTGTATATGAAGTTTTATTAAAATCGTTTCGTTAGAACGTAAGATATCGGTAAAAAGGTTGTTTTCTCTATTATAAACGTTTAGGTCCGCTTTAATAGTGTTAGCGATCTTTATTAATTCATAACAGTGTCGTTGTTGGTTTTACTAAAAAATGTTATTTGAAAAAATGTTCGTCTCATCGAATAGATGATGATAGAATCTTTTCCCGTCCTGAAATTCCAATTTAATTTTTGTACCTCTCGTTTACGCAAGCGTTGCGCGTGAACTCATGGACGGATCACGCTGTCCAACGAACTTAGCCTGAGTGTTTTTGGAACAGGAAGCCATCTTTTGACGCCTCTAATAAACAAATAAAGAATAGATGAATATGAAATGAAATGACCTAATAAAAAAAGCTGTTGAACGGGAGACTAAAACTACAAACCAAAAAAAAAAAAAAAAAAAAAAAAAAATTGACCACTAAAAACGTGTCGACTAAGAGAAAGGAAAAGGAGAAAATTCACTACTGTATGCAAGGATTAAGTAAGCCCTCTGAAGGTAGGGTGACCATAAGTCCCGTTTTGACCAGGACAGTCCCGCTATTTTAAGCTTTTGAAGGCGTCCCGTCCCGTCAGTTTCCCAAAATGTCCCGTTTTTTGGAAAATGGGACTTTTCCAGAATGTCTGGGTAGAATTAAGTTTCCAATCTTAGTAAATATGTTACATGTCGATGGTCTGTTTCTCCTATGTGTGATATTTACTCGTCATCAGTTTGAAAATGAAAAAAAAAAAAAAAAAAAAAAAAAAAAAAAAAAAAAAAAAATACTAGATCATCACAAAAAGTATTTGTAATAAAAAAACCGGTTTCGATTTCAGTAGCTTCTCGATAAATTCAATCTTATTTTTTAAATTAATTTAAACTATGGTTTAAATTTAGGGAAAATGATGGAATGTGGTGGTTATTTTAGGTTAAGGTTAGTATTTTTTACCTAATCTAACCACAACCTTCCATCATTACCCTAAAAAGTGAACTTAATGATTTCTAAAAAAAATAAAAAAAACTATGGAATTTATCGAGAAGCTACAACTGAAATTGTTTTATAATGTAGAAAGGAATAGTTTAAAAAAAAAAACGAAGTAAATCGGACAGTACGAAATAGGTGGGCCTGATTATGCAAATTTACTAATTATTAATGTCCAAAGACGAAATGCTATCTAAAGAATGCATATTTTTCCTTAAAATTTCTACCCCCCCCAATCCAATATCCCGTTTTGGACTAAACTTTTTATGGTCACCCTATCCGAAGGCAGGTTCTCAAACAATGGCTGACTGGTGAGAGGAATGAGGCGTAGGCAAATCGAATCACGTTCGTCTTTCGACAACTTCCTGAGGCAAAAAAAGACCTTTCGGCCTCAGTACATATCATCCTACACACTTTCAAAGTTACAATATAACGAGTAATGAAAAAGTAAAAAATTAATTTAAATTTAAACTTACATAAATATAAATTCCAGAAAATCAAATGTGAATAGCAGCAAACTATCACAGCGATGCTGTTGTTTAATCAATTATCACAGGTCGAACAAGAGTTAAATTGAAGATCCAGGATTATCAAACATTAACTTCGCAATAAACACTTACAAATATGTACTTTGCAAATAATTTAAGTAAATAAGAAAAGCAAGCGAAAACACTACCGGTAAACTTCATAATACATTTATAATGTATAGCAAACACACAAGAACAAAGCAATATCTGTAATACGATAAACGGATTTCAACAATCAGCTTAAATAACCAATTTAACTTAAAAAACAATAGATAAAAAAACTATTTTTTTCAGCACATTTTTCTTCACATTATTTATTTACGTATATAGGTATTTTATAAGTTTTCTATCGAATTATTCAATTTCACCGAAAAACAAAATAATATATTCTTAAAACAATTATAAAATAAGTATTCTGCAACAATAGCTAATAACTAAATAATAATAAAAACTACGTGTAACGCAAACACCGAAAAAATTTAAACTAAGAATCTAGTAACATTTTTGAATAACTTAAAAAACAGTGTTACCATTTATAAAAAAAAAAATACTAAACTTTAACGTTATTTCTATAGTTTATTTATAACCTGAAGTGAAGCGAAAGGGGGTTTTGCTTCATTATTTACTATCACAATTAAAGTTTATTCGTTTATTAATTTATAATAATTTGGCTCATTTAATTTTGTATTCGCGGCTCAGGTCACACTATCGATACTGTTTAAAAATACTCTTATTTACAAGTTCTTGTTCTATCCAAATATTTCGAATCGAATGGTGATACTTTATCTACAAAAAGAAACAGCGATTAGCGATTATTTCCAACCATCGATTTAATTAACAAGAACAAAAATAAAAAAAACATAAACGTTTAACGTTTATCTTTACAAGCTTTGTTTGGCATTTTACCGACAGGATTTCTGTACTAAGTTGAAGCGCCAGACATATAAACTGGACATACGTTTATCAGTTTATCGTTTCATTCTAAAATTAAATTTAATATTGAATTCATGAATACTGGAATTCATAGAGTAATAATATAATGTGTATTGTTGCGTTACTTGCTTTGCATTGCAGTGCGCAAGTATCGAAAGGGGAGGATGAATCGATAGCCTTGTGAATCGATAGTCTCGTAGTTTCGTCCCGCTCGCTGCAAAGAGCAAAGCAAGGCCAGGTTATTTTACCTTTACCGTTCTTCACACTGTCACTCACTGTTACTGTTCACTGTTTTGTTTACAACAGTATACTGTCTGTCGGTAATCGTCATTTTATAAGTTCTCCTCCCTTACATTTGTCGCGTTCCGTGCGTTCTAGTTGTAATTCTATTAGTTTTAAAGTAAAACAAGATGAGCAGGAAGGAACCTTTAACTCAGTTCATACAATCTATTCACGGAAGGCCGGTAGTTGTTAAACTTAACAGCGGTATAGATTACAGAGGTAAATTTACCATTATTTCATCATTCATTTAACTTGTTTAATTTAATTTCAATATTAGTCTGTTGTATGTTGCGTAGAATTAGTCTCCTGGACATTTCTATCTAATCTACTCTGGAGTTTATAATTAATAGGTATGTTTTAGTTTGATATACTTAGGGTAAAGAAGTAGTTATATTAATAATGTAGAGGCTTATCTAGGGAATACATCCTACTATAGTTAATAGGAAGTAAGGTGAAACTGTTATGTACTGTTAGAGAATGATGTCTTTTAAGTTTATGTTACATATTATTTCCATACTTTAAGAGTTAGTCAAATGCCACTGATAACCTACTTCGTGATACTGTCAGTAGGTTAGAGTAATTATCATTATGCCTTATTATTTATCATGATGCCTTCTTATATTTATCTAATAGTTTATAATCAAAGTAATGGTTTATTTAGGTCTAAGGGTGTGTTCAGAATCACTAATTAGATCGACCAAGAAGTAACCAATGTGTTCAGAAAGGCCAACCTAACCAATTTTTTGTGTTGGTAAATCTTCAGTTATTTTAGCGGTTCCGCATATTTTACTGTACAAAGTATTGTAAGACTATAGTGGGTAGTTTATTATGATGGTCTCCTTATCTTTATCTAATAGTTTATAAGATTAAGTGATAATCCATCTTAAGAGAGAGTTAGGAAACACTAACCAAGTCACCCAAGAAGTAACCAGTGTGTTTGGAGAAACCAACTTGAACAACTGCCTGTGCTTGTAAATCTTCGGTGTTTTTAGTTGTTGACCAAGGGAATTGCCAACTGTTCAACCACGTCCAGACCAAGTTTAGTTCGGTTAGCAGCCATAATATTACCTTCTGTAGCACTTTCAAAGTTGAAAAACATTGTTTTTTTTACTGTGCTTTGTAATTTTGTACCGTTACTGTCCTTCATTCAACATTTTGTGAATTTTTATTTTGAGTTTTATTTGCTAATGCTCAGAAACTTAAAATGATAAAAATATTTCAGTTTGTAAAGCTGTGTGAAGTCCTGAAGGGACTCCCCTTTTAAATAAAATGTAAACACACACTATAAACGTAGTTTTCCAAAGTAAAAATGTATTTACGCAAACTTTAGATAATTACAAGGTGTATAACCTGCGTTTGGGTAACCTCCCAGTTTCCACAGGTTGTGCAACTGATAAAAAAAACAACCAAATATTCGAGGCTTGCTACGAAAAAGAAGAAGCACCGTCGTTGTGTATTGTTTAATATACCAGCGTTGTATTGAGTCGTGATTTTTGGAATTCATACTGACTGCAACACATCCAGCCGCTTCAGTTCAATTAGGTTTTTGCTTGCTCGTCGTTTAAACTGACCCCCTCTCAGAGAGATTCGTTAGATGGACCTTAACGCACTGCCGTGCACGTTTGCTTTTTTGCCGTCTCCATCTCCGGCCACTATTGAACCACATTTTCAAATGCTCTGATAGAGCAGGAATAGACCGAAGAAGCCGTAGGGGGCAAGGGTCAGGACAACCAATCTCTTCAATATGTTTTTTTTTTTTTCCTTCAACTGAGATGTTTTAATCTTCAAGTCTCTACAAGCTCATCCTGCGATGTCAATCGTCAGCAGAATCTAGTAATAGTGCAACTTCTCGTCCCTACTTACTCACAGCAGAGCATAACTTCCAAATCTCGGAACCTACCCGCCAAACTACAAGCGACCGTCGTAGGCGACCACATGCTACATGTCGTAACATTCATCAATATATTATAATTTCAATAAACCAAAAGAGTTAGGGATAGTAATCTGTAAGTGTGTGTAAGAATCAGTACAAACTGGGTACAGCCCTTAATAAGCCGCCTTATTTAAATAATTAAGTGTATGTGTAAGCACATTTTAAATATAAGCCTAATGCTCCTCAGTATGAATAATAAGATATGTATACCTTATGTTGAAAAAAAAAAAAAAAAAAAAAAAAATGCAACTTTTTTATTTTTTTACATTAAATTTCATTTAAGAAATTCATATCACATCAGTGTGTCGCTTCTTGATTTCACTTACATACCCAGCTTAAAAGAGAAAAAAAACCCGAGGCAACCGTCGAACCGCTACAGCTGAGTACTCGCAATAGTTACACAATCACATCAAACCAGTATAAGTTCATTATCTTTTTAATTGACTGCTTCCTGTAACAGGACTTTTTTGGAAACAAGAATAATTAAAACTGTCATGACACTAAACACAACAATCGCTGGTCAACCTGGTTAGTTTTTTTGAACTTACACTTACTGACCGCATGAAATATCAATTAATCGGGGAAAATTAGACTACAAGGGGCAAAGTCATATAAATACACAGCTTTTTATTACTTTTATAGTAATGAGTGACATTGGGTTTGCACAATGACTCCCCATGATTTGGTTTAGAAAACCAACTCATGGTAATAATTAGCTACACATTTATCTCACGATGCTGGCTGATCGTCAAACAGTCCCATCTTTGATAATCAGCCAAATTAAATTGTTGGACTTCCACCCAGCATTTAACCTCCACCACTTTTTGCGAGAACCAGAAGAGATATGCTAACATATGTCTGTAATATTAATATTTCACAAATTTTCTGAAACCTAAGACCAAACATCGACATATATGATAGTGATAGTTTGAATCCTAGAGAGGTGAGACATGTTTCACTCTAATGATGACATTAGGTTTGTTTCAATTCCTCTTCCTTGTACCGTTTTTTGTATCATCCCACAGATCGTTCTAGTTTGGACTGGTTTTATTCACATGTGCTAATATTGTACTGTAATAAAATCATGTCAGATTGGAACAGGTTTAGGACTATAATTCACATCTTATCAAAGGCATTCAAGAAAGCCTAACAGTTAGAGAACCTTATTGTTGACAAGTATGACAATTGTCTTAACTGCTTATGTAATACAAACCAGTACTTGTTATTGTCAGAGGATCGTTTGGACAGTAGAGTAAACGGTTCACAAACGATCCCTGCGGGGGTTGGAACAGTTTGAAGGATGGTAGGAAACACTGTCACAAATTGGGTTGTAACGGCTTTTATCCATTGTGCATGCCCATGACAATCCTGCAGGCGGTACACTGCTTGGTTGGAACAAACTTATTAAGTGTCCATTTCTCATCCTGCTATGACGCAATGTTGAGTTGACCAGGGAGAAGAGGAAAAGTTATAAAGGTAAAATGTTTATTTTTCAATATGTTTAAGGGGCAAAAATTACCATTAATAAAAAACTGTGTGAGAGTTATCCAAGAAGTAACCAATCAGGGAATTGATAAGTTATTAACCCAATTTAGTAAATATTATTTTTTACAAAAGATGATATTTTGATTTACTGGTATTTATAATATAAAAACAGTTAGTGAGTTTTCCACAAGTCCTATCACTGGTGTAAAAACAATATATGTACTTTATAAAGCTGCCTTTCTAAACACAAAATAAATAACAGGAGAGAATTTAACAACTGACATAGTGAAGTTTTAATTCCCAAAGTGGAGTGTCATATGTGTCTCACTGAGAATAACATGAAGGTTATACAACTATACGTAATGGACGGCTTGTTGCGTTATCTGCAGTTTGAACCGCATAATTGGCATTCTGCTACCAGATAGATGCCACTTCACTTAAGTATCTACAAAATCTAGGGCAATACCAAGCAATACCCTTGCTGGATTGATTTACTTCTAAAGTGTAAATGACAGCAATGAGTCAAGCGATAGTATCTCTGGTATAAACAATATGTTTTAGTTTTTTACCTAGAATCATGATATAAATAGGTTGCTACTCTATATGAGTGATTTTGATGGTTCTATATACCAGATAAACAGCTGGTGGGAACTGATATACCAACATTGTATAACCTGCAACTACAACCAATTTTTTGGACCTGGCCCCTTGTTGGCTGTTAAACCACAGAGTATTGCTAACACTTAACCCTTCAGCGCTAATTAATTTTGTATTCCAACCTTTGAAAAAATGAGCATATGCGGAACTTACAAGAGTTAGATTAAATTTTAATTCACCTCTCCTTGACAATTTCCCCTCCCATAAAATTTAATGATAATTTTCTTCCTAAAATGTGAGTTATTATTTTGATTTTTTTGTGAATAATATAAAATTATTGCTATGATAATAAAAAAGTATTAGTTATTCATAAAATTTAGAGTTTTCCAATTTTTTGAATTTCATACCCCGAAAATTTGGAAAATTGAGGCTGGGGTAGTTTTGTATCCCTCACGAATTAACTTGTTAGAAAACGAAGCGCAAGCACTAAAGGGGGTTAAAGAGGAAATATCTGTGAAGTATACTCTAACTCCACTTTGTATGAAAATATCCTGTCTTCATTCCACCATCTATTTTTATGCTTTAGTTAATTTGATACCTGCATTGGATAAAATATTGGTAAAAAAAAAAAAAGGTATAGCACGCTAGTGAATTACTTGGAATCAACTTCTCATTTTGAGAAGTAAAAATGAGATGTGGCAATAAAATCTAAGAGAATATATTCTCTAACACACTGGATTCAGCAGCTGCCTTTATTTAAATAATAATTATTCTTGATGAATTGCTTACAACATTACACTATGTTGCCATTAAAGCCGCGTTTACACGATCCAAATATAATTGGACCCTCCAAGTTGAGTTAAATGCCCTGTTTACACGATCCAAGTAGTGTCAAAGTAGAGTTGGTCCAAGTTGAGTTGGATGGGGGGCTCCATCAAAGTACCTTTTTTTCAAAGGACTTTGGACAAATTATGAGAACGAGCAATCAAAAAATGACAGATGTGAGGTTGAGCTGGGTTTTGTTTGCCAGAAGATGATATATTACCACGTTTTAAAACTTAATAAGTACAATTTAACTGGAAAGTTTTAGAGGGAAAAACATTTCTCACAATCTATCTTAACCTCTACTTTATAGTGTATCAAAGTTCCACAACACTTGGACCAAGTGGATTTGATCAAACTTACTTTGACCAAGTATACTTGGATTGTGTAAACCAGGCTTAATTGGATCAAATGCTATATGATAGTCCCTTATTCTCCAAATAGAATAAGTTTTGTTCCCAAATGTGAAAAAAGTGCTTTATTGACTTCTGCTTACACTGATTAGAAAACTTTTTTGTTTTGTTTAAGGTGTTCTGGCATGTTTGGATGGTTACATGAACATAGCTTTAGAACAGTCTGAGGAGTACGTGAATGGTCAGCTTAAGGAGAAGTACGGAGATGCTTTCCTCAGGGGTAACAATGTCCTATATATCAGCAGTCAGAAAAGAAGATATAATTAAACCTTGTCCTTTTGTCATATAAAAAGTCTATTGTGAACGTCATTCATTACAGGGATAAATACTTTTACAATTTTACCTCTCATTTGAAGGAGTGTTAAAAAGGTCAAACATTTAGATATAGAAAAGGGAAACAATTGTATCTTTAAAAATTGATATTCAGGAAAACAATAAATTGTTTTCACATCATAGACATGTCTCACATTGGACTCATGCCACCCCCAGTGGAAAAGGTCCTGTATCTTGATACCAGTCTTTTGTCCTCTTCTTTTCAGTGTAAAAGGCGCCTTTTACACATTTATTTTACACTCCTTTTACATTTTTTTTAAATTTAAAAATAACTGATTTTTTATATGAATAATGTTTAAATAATATCTGATATTTTATATAAATATATATGCGATATGCATCGGTACAAATTATTATTTAAACAAATTTATTAGTTTAATATCATCATTATTCCTTCTTTATGTTTTATAAATGTAAAAATGTGGAAATAAATTTATAATTTTAAAACTGTTTATTTATTTAACTAATATCCTTATGCTTGTTGTGGTGTTTTAATTTTATTTTTGCCAGTTTAACTGCTAACGTTAAACACAATCTAAATACAATTAATTTTTACTGAAACAAAACTCTTATTGCTTTCGAGCGTACCATATGTAACGAAAGCTATACTATCATTCTGAAGAATAAAAACATTTTATTTCTCTGATTTTAAAAACCCAAAGACAGAAATCCCTTTCAGACATCAGTGAACATTTTTGGTCTCCAAATACAACGTATCTTTATATTTTAAAGGTTATTCGTTTTAGAATGACCATATACAACACAAATGTGAAAATATTACAAAATTTATCATTTTTTCAACTTTTATATCTGACCTAATTGCGTTATATATATATTACAATTCCATTGGATTTGTGTTTAGAAAGGAATTCTTAATTTTATAAATTAACCCAATCTTGTAATAGTCCAGTGCAATTAGACAAAAAAAAGGCTCAACTTCAGAAAAATTAGGGGAAAGCTGAATTTCGGCATGAACCTTGATATTGCGGTTCTAAACAAAATGTCAAAAGTCCCCATTGATCCGAGTGCCGCTAAAAGAACTACGCGGGGTCAAAGGTCATCAAAATTAGTATTTTGTGAATATCTCATTAACGGTTACATTTACTGAAAAAATACAAGTATTTAAATTTGTAGCTCAGAAAATTTCCTACAAAAAAGATCTCATGACTTTTATTCGTAGGTTTTGGAGATAACTTCAATTTACCTTCTTATTTATCATGAAACGTGCACTCCTTTCCACACCACCTTAGAGGTAAAGTGCAAGGTAAAGTATGCCGATGGTGATGTGAAATTTGAAACACTGGTGCAACTTTTTTAACCAAGCACAGAAAAAAATTTGCTCAAGTAAAAATTAAATATGTATGCGCAATTCGCAAAAATGTGGTAAACTTAAAATTTTATATTTCTTTAATTTTCGAGTGGGGTATCAAATGAAAGCTGCTGAAGAGTAGGATACAAATATATATATGCTTTTATGAATTTTGCATTCTTTATTGATTTAATAAGTTAAAATATACCCAAAAAAATCCCCACCCCCAACCACTATATAACGGCTGGTCCTAACATTTTGAAATAATTCATAAAATCCATCAAGAAGAAATTTGAACTCAACTCTGAAATTTGAAACATTTTTGAACAAAATTGAAACAACTCTGTAAATCAAATTATCTCCAAAACCGTTACACCTACGAATAAAAATCATGAGATCTTTTTTGTAAGAAATGTTCTATGCTACAAATTTAATTACTTGTATTTTTTCTGTAAACGTGACTGTTAATGAGATATTCACAAAACACTAATTTTGATGACCATTGACCCCACGTAGTTCTTTTAGCGGCACTCGGATCAATGGGGACTTTTAACATTTTGTTTAGAACCGCAATATTAAGGCTCATGCCAAAATTTAGCTTTCCCCTAATTTTTCCGAAGTGCAATGTCTAATTGCACTGGACTATAAGGATTTAACTGACAGACTTATTAATTATTTTTTAAGAAAAGTTATTTTATTGGTTTGATAGGTAACATATCAACAAATCCTTCCAAGATTTGGCAAATGTTATAATATGAAGAATTCTGTTTTTATTTTCTCTTGTAAAGAGAAAGTAGTGCGGTGGCTCGAAAATTCGATTTTGATGGATTTACACGTTTTGAGGTCCCCTAAGTTCTAAAAAGTGGTTTTTAGTAATGTCTGTCTATCTGTTGTCACTGCAGACCCTTGGAGCCTAAACTACTGAGCCGATTTTTATGGCATACATTTTCAGAAAAATTATACCCCGAGGTGAAATAAAGAAATCAACTTTAGCTCCAAATTTTGGAGCGCTACCTTCCAAAATCTAGGAGAAAAAAAAAAATTCTCGAAAACTGTTCTGATGATTTTGATTAAAAAATTCTAAAATGTAGTCCATTTAAATACGGCAAAAATTTAGTTTCCGGGATATTGATGAAAATAAATCTGATTTGTTGAAAATCAAGTACAAAAAGTAAACAGCCACCTGTTGAACACATTTTAAATAATATAATAACAAAGCATCATGTGGCTGTATCATTAAAGCAAGCTTAATGTCATAAATATTTAATATTAAGGAAATTAATAGTTAATCACAATGAGTTAAAGGTTTAAAAGGATGATTGGAGTAGACAATATGCCGGGTGGGCTCTCACTTCACTTGGAAGGTTCTATAGGAGGGTTCCTAAAGATGGGTTCACACTAGTGGTTCGACATGCATATCCGTCTGTATAGATAACAATATTTTCTGGGATCTGGGACCGAGATTATATGAGAAAGTTAGTCTCGAGTTGTCTCATACCGATGTTTTCTGTAGTGTCTAACAAATGAACTGTTTTTACTTGTAATCTTATTGGTCGGTTCATTGTAAAAGAAAATAATTTACAATTCTGACAGTTACTTATATCAACCAAACCTTCAAAAGTTTGGTAAATTAATGTTATAAAATAAACGCATCTTTTCTCTACTAAAATAGTGTATATAGTAGGTGGAGGGCTCGCCTGCACTGGGACGCATATTTCTGGATGATCCAGACACTGATAGAGGGGTGCTTACTACACACTCTTGTCAGAGGAGCCAGATACACTTGGTACACCGCTGCCTCAGTATAAAAAAAATGAACTGTATTTTATTTATAACTCCCTTGCTTAAGTTTTTTTTGAATCGCTCAACCAATAAATTATATTCTACCATTTCTTTGTGTTATTTTTTAATTTAAAAAATGTAGATCTAATTTCTAAAGCAATCTTGCTTAGGTAGGTAAAATGTAAACTCAAGTTAAAGATTAAATTACATTTTCTAATTTGATAGTACATAATAGGAAAGCAACGGTGTACAATCAGCAAGCGAGATGAGTTTGATATCGCTTTTAAATTACCTGCAACTTGACTTTAAATTGATTCTTTCTTTTGTTATTCACAATGAGAAAATGGTTTTCTTTTTATGCTTGAAACTGTTTCCTATAGCTTTTTATTTTTAGAATACTTATGTGTGTGTGTGTTTATATATAATATATATATATATATATATATATATATATATATATATATATATATATATATATATATATATATATATATATATATATATATATATATATATATATATATATATATATATATATATATATATATATATATATATATATATATATATATATATATATATATATATATATATATATATATATATATATATATATATATAATATATATATATATATATATATATATATATATATAACAAAACTAATAGAAGAGGTAGGCACACACGAAGAGGATTTTTAAAAGATTTGGCAGGCACCGATCAAATCCCTCACTCGTTAGTGAAGCCCGACTGCTGGATCCGTAAAACAACAGGTCTCTTGACAGTTCGTTTCTTTGAAGGGAAAGTTATTTGTGTTAGTGGCCGATTACAATTTTAACGTTGGGAAACTTCTAAAAGTTTGTTTGTTTTACATTAATTAAAATTTATTTATAATTAAAATAATTATATTGGAGTTGGCAAAAGATTTTTTTGTCCAAATTTATTGAAATAAAAAAAGACTATGTTTATAAAATAATAACTTCAATTTTCAATCCTGCGACTCGTTTTAGGGTTTTTTTCAGCCATATTGGTTGCCGCCATATTGGACTCAACTTTAAAATTTTAAATTGGAACACCCATAAAGTGATACATTTTTGGAAAGGTCTTGAAAAAAGAAAACATTTACCGCAAACCCGTATCACTTTATGGGTGTTCCAATTTAAAATTTTAAAGTTGAGTCCAATATGGCGGCAACCAATATGGCTGAAAAAAACCCTAAAACGAGTCGCAGGATTGAAAATTGAAGTTATTTTTTTATAAACATAGTCTTTTTTTATTTCAATAAATTTGGACAAAAAAATCTTTTGCCAACTCCAATATAATTATTTTAATTATAAATAAATTTTAATTAATGTAAAACAAACAAACTTTTATAAGTTTCCCAACGTTAAAACTGTAATCGGCCACTAACACAAATAACTTTCCCTTCAAAGAAACGAACTGTCAAGAGACCTGTTGTTTTACGGATCCAGCAGTCGGGCTTCACTAACGAGTGAGGGATTTGATCGGTGCCTGCCAAATCTTTTAAAAATCCTCTTCGTGTGTGCCTACCTCTTCTATTAGTTTTATTATATTACATTTAAGCATTTTATTCGTTTTCCTCATAGGTGCGCTTAAGCGGAATAACTTGAAAGTATACAATTCTCAAAAAGACTAAAGTTTATTTTATTTTTGTAATTCAACTTGGTGCCTTGCTGACATATTACAGAGAGAGAATGTATTGTGATAGAACGAAAATTCGATTTTAAGATTGATGGATTTATTTACACGTTTTAAGGTCCCCTGTGCCAAAAAAAATTGGTTTTTAAAAATGTCTGACTAGCATCTTTTGTCAGTAGTCTGTTAGTCCTGGAGATAGCGTGCAAAAAAGTGTCTGACTAACATCAAGCTAGAATTTTGTGTACAAGTTAATCTTTATGTGCCTTTTAAAAATATGTGGTCGGCTAAGTTCATCTGTGGGACAAAGGTTGGCAATAGGTATTTGAAAAAAAAAAACTGGTGGAAAGTGGCCATTTCCATTATCAGGATCATGAAAATCACATTTTCCACCATAATTGGAGGGACATGGCCGTTCTCTACCGTTTTGTTTTTCTCAAATGCCTATTACAAGCTATGTCTCGCAGACGAACTTAGCCGACCACGTATTCTTATAAGGCACTAAAAGATTAACTTGTACACAGAATTCTAGCTTGATGTTAGTCAGACACTTTTGCACGCTCTCTCCTGGACTATTTCGTCTGTGTAGACGCGTGGAGCCTAAACCACTGGGCCGATTTCGATAAAAATTTGGCATACATGTTCAGAAAAACCTTACTCCAAAGCGAAATCGATAAATTAATTTTTAGTTCTAAATTTGGGGTCGTTGTACCCCAATAAGTGTGAAAAAAAGGTTGGGATAGGGTTAATTAAAAAATTCTGAAATTTAGACCATTTCAATTACAAGCATCTAACTAAGAGTCGTTGCACCGGGAAATATCTAGTTCCAGTGAAAATAGCTTAAAACACGGAGGGTGAGAGGGTGGGTTTGATTTCCTGTCGGGGAGCAGTTATTTTTATGTTAATTTTTAATAAAATGTTCAATAATAATTAATTGTAACTACGAAAACCTAAGTAAATCTAATAAATATAAAACACTGGATCAAGTAATTATAAGCTTATAATTTGTATAATAGAAATTTTAGTACGAGTTTTTTTTTAATATTATTTATTTCTATTTTTATCATGGATCTTCAATTTTTAAAGACTTAAGACTTGTTTATTCTTATATATTTTTGCGATGATCTAAATCAATAAATTATTCAACTTTGTCCACTTACAGTTTGTAGGTCAAACTATGAGGTGAAGAGAGGGCAAGCTGTATCACCTTGGATTATGTACCAACTTTTCACCTCTGTAATAGGATAAAGTTTTATATGTATATTCTTAAAGTATTAGAGTTGCCTCTTCAGTTTAAAATAGAAATGTTCAAGATGGATTATTATTTCTGTATTTTGGTATTTATTCGCATCTAAAATCATATAGGCCTAGCAATTAAATTAAATTCCTAAATAGTTTTATTTCCAAAGCCTTTTAAGGATAAAATCAGGACTATATTACACATCATTAATTCCATTGCTAAGAATAAAATACTCTCCAAATCGTAGTTTGGAGTCTATCTATATATTTAAAAAATAGCCAATAGAAACTAAGTAGTATAGTAATAACTAACAATGCTAAAAAAAAAGGTATAGCAAATAAGAAAATAAACGTATACAAAACCAATTAGACTGGGAAGTGATTGAACAACCATGATAGTGCATTAATAGAATTACCAGTCTCTTCTCTCAATACGACAGTTGCACCAGTAAATGTTTAATAAACTCTATTTAATAACTCTAATAATGAAATAATAAATACTCGATTTATCGAGCAATGGTGTTAGGTTTAAGCACCCAAATCAGAAATTAAATCGGTCAACAATTCCGGACGCCGTATGAGCTCAAAGTCAATTTTTTTTTACAAAAAATAAAATTTAGCTCTATTTAAGGTAGAACCAATGAAGGTACGACAAAAAGTCATAGGACCAATGTTGTAGAACTTTTCAAATAAGTTACCGCTGGCGCAATCAGCTTGTTGATACGACTTGCCGTTTAGCCACAATAAGATTCCAATAAACTTTAATGTGCGTCCACCATCTTTAATTTTTTAAGGGGGGTAAAACATATTATTTTAACTTTTCGGATTTTTCAAGTCGTTTTGGGCCAATTTCCGACTAAACGCAAAAAACCGCGAGTCTCTAGGTGGTCTAGAAGTACCCAAACATTTTGATTAGCGAGTCTGTGTGGTTTGGTTACGGTGGGTCAACGCAATTTTTTTAGGTTATGTTTTATATACTTTTTTTTAAATTTTGAATAACTTTGGTTCTACTCAATATTTGTAAATGAAACCAAGCCTACAAATTGCGCAAAATGTTTGCGCTCACATATGAGAAAAAAATTAATCGATTTCATTAAGCCAGTTTTGCGCCTATAAAGTCTGACTGGGGCGACATACATACACGAAAAAAGTTAAGGCCGGATTCGGTTTTTGGAATGTATAAAATGAAAAAGTATCCAAAAAAATTTCAATTCTGATCAATGTACAGACAAAACCTTAATTTTATAATTATAGATAACTACAAGGTATATAATATGAAGAGAAAGTATTGTTTTAGCGCAAAATTTTGAATTTGAGATCGTGATGGATTTATACTTTTTGAGGTCCCCTGAGTCCAAAAAAGTGGTTTTAAAAAAATGCCTGTCTATCGTATGCTCAGACGCGTGGATCTTTAAATTTGGGTGAGCTGCTCCCCAAAAAATACGAAAAAATAATTTCACAAAAAAGGTTCTGAAAAGTTTGATTAAAAATTCTGTGTTTATAGTCCATTCAAATACGAAATTATAACCATATGTTGTTTTCCTAAGAAAAATATAGCGTTAATTGTTAATTGCAACTCGAAAGAGTTCGGGTTCATGATGCCACGAAAACACGGAACAACTAAAAAATTAAAAACACCGGATGAACCGGACTATTAAGACAGGTACTAGACGGGTAGGACGAACTACTTGTTCGAACCAAGCAATTTGGCCTTTAAATGCCCTTTTTACTAGTACTGGGGCAGAGAGTTCCAGCCACTTCTCACATCAAATCTCAGTACAATATACCACCTAAGCGAGTATGGTTTGGTCATTAGTAAGCTATATAGATCAGTATCAAAGCATGGGGTCATACTCATGTGTCTGATTTTGACCCCTTATAGTATTTCCTCTATGCTTTTTGTGACTTCTTTAGTGCGGACGTGGGATTCTTTGCTCTTAGCTCTTATGGTTACTTTGCTTTTGACTCCAGTATGTTGTTAGCCTTAGATACAAAAGACATCGTGCTTTTGTATAATCTAATGCGCAGCTAGAAGAAAGACAAAGTAACTCCAAAAAAAAGTGTTTTTTAAGAAGCAAAAGAAAGAAGCTTAAAAAAGGGAAGGAAAGCTACTCTTTGGAAATACTTACAGAAGAAGAAAAAGAAGGATTTTCTGATGGAAGAGGAAATAATTATTTCACAATCCAACCGTGACAGCTTTATTTGATTCAAATAAAACTCAATTTGACTTAAAAGTTATTATTAACAGATGTTTAACCGAAAAATGTTTTATGTTTTTCACTAATTTTGAAATTTTTATCTATAAAAAATAGTATAATACTTCAAACTTTATTTCAATAAAAAGATATTATTTCAATACTCGTTCATTTTTATTAATTTTTTGGATATTTTAGAAACCTAACTCCCATGTCCTATTTTTAATACTTATATTGTACTTTGTACTAACTTTCACCCCGCGCTCCGCGCGGGGCTTATGCTAGGTATTAGAGGCTATGTTACCTATAATCATGTAGGCCTAGCAATTAAATGATATGCCTAAATAGTTTTGTTTCCAAATCCTTCTAGGAATATAATCAGGACTTTATTATACAAAATTCATTCCATTACTAAGAATATAATGCTCTCCAAATCGTAGTTTGGACTCTATTTATACATATAAAAAAATAGCTAATCGAAACTAAGTAATATAGTAATAAATAATATATAAAAATAACAATGCTAGAAAAGACAAAGTAAATTAGAAAAATAACTTAGTCAAAACCAATTAGACTGAGAACTCGCAAACAGCTTGTCGCAATCAGCTTGTCGATACGATTTACCGTTTAGCCACAATAAACCTCCAAAAGACTTTAAAGTGCGTCCGCCATCTTTAAATTTTTAAGGGGGTAAAAATATATTTTTTAACTTTTCGAATTTTTCCAGTCGGTTTGGACCAAACTTCCGAGCAAACCCCCCAAAAACACGAGTCTCTAGATGGTCTAGAAGTACCCAAACATTTTGATTAGCGAGTCTGTGGGGTTTGGTTTAGGTGAGTCAAACTATTTTTTTTTTTACATACACGAAAAAAGTTAAGGCTGGTTTCGGTTTTTGGAATGTATAAAAACAAATGAAAAAGTCTCCAAAACATTTTCAATTCTGACCAATGTACAGACAAAACTTTAATTTTATATATATAGATTAAAATAAAGCCCTCAAAAAAGTTATCTATGTCAGTCTATTTATAAATCACAATACTTTAGGGTGAACTGTTAAATTTATTGTTTTCGACTTATTTAGTAGATACTTTTATAACATAATAATTATATAGAGGTAAATATGTGTATACTGGGTGTCCCAAAAAAGCTTAGCGCGCTATTCAGATCAGGGTTCTACATGAGAAAATAAGTCGAAAATGCTCAGTAACTTTTTTTCAATAATCCGCCATTTTGTATTTCTTTTGAAAAAAAATTATATTTAATAAACCCTTTAATATATTTTTTTGAAACTTGGTAGATGTCTTACCAACTCCGATTTCTAAAATTTCCAAAAAAATTAGTTTTCCAATTTATCAAATTTCAAAATGGCGGCCATTTAAAATTATTAAAGTCAAATTCCATGAAAACCAGTAGGTATGAAAAAAATTTGAATGAGACAAAAGTTGTAGTAAATGTAAATCTAACGATACCTTAATTACTGAAATTGGTTCATAAATAAATTAATTACGATTTCTTTAATGTTCACAATGTTACTCAACACCACGTTTAAACGTGCTAATAAAGAAAAGCTCCCCCAAACAAAATTTAAGATAATAATGTGTTGCTGCTGGGTCTGCAACTTACTTCTTTTTCTTATTTCTTAGTCAAAGAATAAGTATTTTTTTAACTCACTTTTATATTTTTGATACCAAACAAAATCAAGACTGACAATTCAATCATTTTTGACATATATTTAAATTTAAACAAGTATATCCAGAACATTCTCCGGCCTCACAAATAATCATCTTGCCGTTATAGTCTATTTTTTATTTTATATTTTATTTTTGTTATATATATATTTATTTAAAATAAAGTTTTTTTTTTTTTTAAAAAACAAAAACAAATACTTAAGTCAAGTGGACTTAAATTCTAGATTAAAAAAAATAAATAAATCGAACTGAATAAAAGAAATTATAACATAAGTTGCTACTTTAGAACCAAACAATTACTTAAATAAAGGTGTCATTAATATTGATTTTTATCAATTTTATAACGGGTCTACGATAAACCCCGAACTTTGTTTTTATATCTACCGTTCGAATTTTATTATCAGGCCCTGGATATATTTGTTTAATTATACCTGTTAACCAAATATTTCTAGGCTGTCCTTCATCCATTAATCTGACAATATCACCAACGTTAAGCGAAGTTCCATCTTTCCACCATTTCTTCCTTCTGGATAAACTAGGAAGGTACTCCTTCAACCAACGTTTCCAAAATTGGTCAGCCAAGCTTTGGGATATGTTCCATTGTTTCTTTATGTTGATATTCACGTTAAAGTTCGGTATTGTGCATTTTGTACCCACTAGGATGTCATTAGGGGTAAGGCTGACAGGATCTTCATGGTTTACTGAAACATAGGTCAGTGGTCGACTGTTTATTATATTTTCCACTTCACAGAGCGCTGTAGTTAGAGTTTCTTCCTTGATAACTTGTTCATTAAGGATTGTCCTGAGTGCTGTTTTCACACTACGCACTAGTCGTTCCCAAGAACCTCCCATGTGCGGTGCAGCAGGTGTTATGAATCTCCATCTCACACCCTTACCTGCACAAAATTTACCTATGTTGTCACTGTCTAGCTCTCCAATAGATCTACTAAGTTCCTTCTCCGCGCCCCGAAAGTTTGTCCCGTTATCTGAATATATTTCATTTGGGTAGCCTCGCCGCGCTGCCATTCTTCTAATAGCCATTATGACTCCATCTGATGTTAGTGATGATGCGACTTCAACGTGGACTGCCCGAATAGATAAACATGTGAAAAGAGCCCCATACCGCTTTTCTCGTCGACGGCCGATCTTGACTGCCAGAGGCCCGAAATAGTCAAGGCCTACACACGTGAATGGTCTAGAGTAATTTGTAACTCGACATTCTGGTAATGGTGACATCTCTGGAACCGATGGTCTTGACTTGTCTTTTTGGCATTTCACACACGTATATCTGCAACGTCTTACAATAGGTCTAACGTTATTTATCCAAAATCTTTGGAAAAGTGCATTTACAATGGTTTCTTGCCCTTGATGTGCAAACTTAACATGATAGTCAAGCACGAGTAGTTTAGTGAGTCTGTGTTTAGGGTCAAGTATGATTGGTTTCTTCACTTCTAAGTTCAGATCAGGGCTGAGAAGCAGTCTACTTTTTAAGTGAATTAATCCCTCTTCCATCACAGGGCTCAAACTAAGAAGCTCACTCTTATTAGAAACGGAATCACCTTTAGCTAACTGCTTGTACTCTTCTTTAAATGACTCTTGTTGTGCTAGCTTCAAACATTCCACTTCTGCTTTTTGTAGCTCCTCAGCAGTCAAATATTTATCTGATAATTTTGTCTTTGTCTTATTTACATTATTAATAAATCTTAAGACCCAGCCCATACAACCTACTACTCTTGCATATTTTGAGAAGCGACTAAATTCAATAATGGGTGTCTGTTGATCTATCACAAATACTAATTCCTTCTTTGTCTCGATATCCATAAACTGTGATTTAAGGTCCATGTCTTCTTTAGGTTTAGGCCAAGAGTCTTCATTATTTTTCAGGAACGATGGGCCGTTCAACCACCTCACGGACTCAAGAGATTTGATGTTCACATCTCTTGTGGCCTCGTCTGCTACATTATCCTTAGAACTAATCCATCTCCAGTCCTCCCTACATGTAAGTCTTTGTATTTCGTCCAATCGTCTAAACACGTACTGCTTATATCTAGTTGGGTCTGAATTTATTCTGTACCATGTTATTGTTGAGTCAGTCCAGTATATAGTTTTGTTAATAGTCAAAGTATGTCCTTTAATAATAAAGTCTTTTAGTCTGGCAGCTAGCACAGCTGCCTGCAGCTCTAGTCTAGGTATAGTCATAGGTTTAGTGGGTGCTACACGAGCTTTAGAAAAAATAAATGTAGTCTCCACATTCCCTTTTACATCTTCAAGTCTCAGATAGGCTACGGCTGCATATGCCCGGCTACTAGCATCGCAAAATATGTGAAGTTGTGTGTCTTTTAAGTCTGATTGATCACTTCTGTAACATCTAGGTATTCTTAATGTTTTAATTGTTTTTAGTTCACATATCCACCTTTGCCACTGAGGTACCAACTCTCCACTGATAGGCTCATCCCAATCTGTATAGGTCTTCCATACATCTTGCATCATTATTCGACCTTTAATTGTTATGGGTGATAAGAAACCTAATGGGTCAAATAACGACATTATCAATTTTAGTGCTTGTCTTTTGGTTGGCAAAGTGTTCATATTAGCGAGCTGCTCCTTGTCATTTATTAAAATTGACTGAAAATTAAACACATCCTCTCTGTAGTTCCAAGCTAAACCTAATACCCTCTCTACAGGTGATGCTAATTCGTCCTGATAATTTTTTGTCTGTTTCTCCAATGGTATGTGACTCATGAAATCAACAGAGTTGCTAACAAAGTTCCGAATATTGAAACCTCCTGCCTGAAATACCTGAATAACCTCTTTGGCTATCTTCACTGCCTCTTGAACTGTATTCTTCGATTCAAGGTAATCGTCCATATAGAGCTGAGTCTTTATAGCACTAACTGCATCTGGATATAACTCTTTAAAAGTTTCAGCATTTCTTCTTGTTACGTACATAGCTATAGTTGGTGAGCACACAGCTCCAAAAATCATTACAGACATGATCATTTCTTTGGGAGGTTGGTTTCTCTCCCTTCCCCGCCACAGGAACCTTTGTGCCCATTGGTCTTCTGGTCTTATCTTAACTTGATGGAACATTTCTTGAATATCTGCTATGAATGCTACCTTGTGTTGACGAAATAAGAATAACAATGTTATTAAGTTGTTAAACAAGTCTGGTCCCGTTAAAAGATTGTCATTCAAACTTATTCCATTTACCTTAGCCGCAGCATCAAAGACAAACCTAAATTTATTAGGTTTCCTTGGGTTATTGACTGGAAAATGAGGTAAGTACCATGTATTCGGATGTTCTTCTGTAGCTTGATCTTTACTCAATTCTCTTGCATATCCTTTTCTTATGTAGTCCTCAATTTGCTCACAATATTGTTGACATAGTTTCTCATTGCTGTCCATTTTCTTTTCTACATACTTTAAGCGTTTCACCGCTGCTGTTCTACTTTCTGGAAGTATAACATCTATATTTTTCCAGAGTAGGCCAACTTCCCAATGTCCGTCCTCTGTCTGTCTACAAGTTTTTTCTATCATGTCTATAGCTCGAATGTCGTCTTCACTCAAAGTTTCTTTTTTCCCTTTGTCATAGTAGTCTGGGAAGTCAATTTCGAACATTCTCCCTACCAGTTGTTTTATTTCGTCATCCGTATTGTCCTGTGTGAAAAATGTAAACTCATGGTCAACTCTGTCCTGATACCTGTTATTACAAGTTAGTCCGTGAACTACCCATCCAAGTTTTGTCTTTGAAGCCATAGGAGCATTTCTGGGCCCCTCAACCACTTGCCTAGCTACCGTCAAGTCGATATTGTCCTGTCCTATTAAAAGTAACGGTCGCTTGTCAGTAAGTGTTTGAAAAGGAATGTCCCGTAAGTGCCTCCACTTAGTTTTCAAATCTTTACATTTGATTGTCTGGACTGGCAGTTTAAGTTTTGATATTGTCCTTACATTTTTTAATTCAAATATTTCCTCAGTGTCTCCTTTAACTTTAACACTAACTGATTGTGAATTTTCCTCTTTATGTGTCTGTTCGTTAGTCCAGGAAATGTTTAGTGGAACCTTACAACCTGATAAATTTAATTCTTTGGCTAGATCTGCATCTAACAGGGTAACTGTGGAAGCTTCATCTAGCAAAGCATGAACTTCAATTTGCTTATTGTTTTGTCCTATCAGTGTAAGTGGAATGACTCTGAGTAAAATTTTAATTTTTTCTTGACTGTCAGTATGGTGTCCAACAATTTCCGCCGTCTTGTTCTTAAAATTTTTTGTTTGCTTATCTGTCAGTTTTGTGTGTGTGATAGTAGGTTTGGTCACTTTCCTGTCTGTGTGTAACATTCTGTGGTGTCTGAGTTCACACCCGGGGGAGGTGCACTTTTCTTTCACCTGGCAAAGTCGGATTTGATGCCGTGGCTTTAAACAAGAAAAACATCGTTTAAACTTAGTGACTAATGTCCATCTATCATTAACACTCATTTCTTGAAACTTAGGGCAGTCCTCCCATTTTAAACATTTTTGCTCACATATAAGGCACTGGTATGAATTTATAGTTTTGCTTTGATCGTCAATAACTTGTTTTTCAGGATAAGCAGCCAGGGTGTAGTCCCTAGTCTTCCTCTTCTCGTCCATCTTTCCCTCTGTCTGAGGGAGAGGAGTTATTAAGGAGGCAGCGTCAGCTATGCTGCTTAACCAGATAGAAAAATCCTCCACTGTTAAATATTTCATTTGATTTTTTGTAGCATGTAATCCCCAACTTAATCTCATGTGAGCAGATAATTTACCGACAAGTTCTTTTAGCAGTTGAGGATTTTGAAGGTAGTGGTAATGCTTTAATGATTTTACAATTACCACTAGATTCCTCACCGTGTCACTAAAATCCACGAGAGCTTCAGTTTTGTATTCCTTTTGGAAAGGACAATTTCGAATTTTATTTATTATAGATTCAACAATGTAATCTGGTCTGCCAAAACGTTTTGATAAAATTTGTATAATTTCGTTTACATTGTTTGGATATATTAATAGGGATTTAACAACTTGTCTAGCTTTATCCTTGAGTGACCTCTGAAGTCTATGCAAGTTTTCTAGGTCTGAGAAACCAAAAATCTCTGTAGACCTATTAAACTCTTCAATCCACAAAGGCCACTCCTCAATGTCACCACCGAACACAGGCAAATCTCTAGGTACTGGTAGTCTAGTAAAATTTGGATATTTAGCTGTATCATGTGGATGTCTGTAATGTTCAGTCTTATCTAAAAAATTTGGATATTTAACTGTCTCATGTGGATTTCTGTAATGTTCAGTCTTATCTATGTCATTTATTTTATTATAATTATTGTCACTGTCATTTAGCCATGTCTGTACTCTAAGTCGTGAGATGTCAGTTCTAGTATCAGTCCTACTTTTAGCAGACGAACACTTGCTGCTTTTACTCTTATAACTGTCATTATCTAAGACACTTAGTTCACGTTGTTGCACAATTAATTTTTTCTTAGCTTCTAATTCAGCCAATTTAGCTTCTGCTCTTACTCTTGCTTCCTCTATCTCTAACTCAGCTAGATCAGCCAGAGCACGAGCTTCAGCCTCATACTTTTCTTTCCTCTTAGAGCTAGCTGAAGATGCTTTTGATTTTCTACTAAGGGCAGGAGTCACATTGGTAGAATTAGGAATTATTGCAGAGGACTCTATGGCAGTCTCTCCCGTATTAGCTAATTCACCCTTCTTAGATTTTTTTGTAATGGGTTGCATTATAAAGTCTTTATATTTAGCAGGCAATTGTCCTGCGTTCTCCCTTCTTTCTCTTTGAGACATAATGATATCTAGTAAAGGTTTTAAATTATATAAAAGAAAATAAAAATGTTAAAATTCACTCAAGGTCTGCGAACTTCTGATGTCTGTTTTTTTTTTTTTTTTTTTACACAGAGAAAAAACACTACCGGTGTTTTTCTCCCGGGTTTCGGCACCAATGTTGCTGCTGGGTCTGCAACTTACTTCTTTTTCTTATTTCTTAGTCAAAGAATAAGTATTTTTTTAACTCACTTTTATATTTTTGATACCAAACAAAATCAAGACTGACAATTCAATCATTTTTGACATATATTTAAATTTAAACAAGTATATCCAGAACATAATGAATAAAACTTAAAATGGAATTTAAATAGTTAAGATGATTTCTTAAAAAGAAATTATAATAATTGTACTAATAATTTGTACACCAAAAATGTTAAAATAATCGTAATTTCTTTATTTAAGAACCGATTTCAATAATTATGGTACCGTAAGATTTGCATTAAAAAATTCTACAACTTTTGTCTCTAGCAAAATTTATTCATAACTACTGGTTTTCATAGAATTTGACTTTTAAAATTTGAAATGGCCGCCATTTTGAAATTTGAAAACTAATATTTTTGGAAATTTTAGGTATCGTAGTAAGACATCTGTCAAGTTCCATAAAAATATCTTGAAGGATTTTTGATTTTTTTTTTTTTTTTTTCAAAAGAAATACAAAATGGCAGATTACGGCGAAACAAAGCCGACATCGAAAAAAAGTAACAGCATTTTCGACTTATTTTCTCATGTAGAAAGAACCCTGTTCTGAATAGCGCGCTAAGCTTTTTTGGGACACCCTGTATAATATATTGTATATTTTGCCTCCAATATTTTTACTTACAAGTATTTTTTCCTTCTTTAAATTGAATATACATAATACCTTATGTACGAGAACACGCACTATGTAAAGTTTGGAAGTTCATAATATAAGTATGAAATACCAAATTTTCCAGCGTTATGTTGTTTCTTTTTTTTTTAGTTCTGTTGTTACCTGATTACAAATGGAGAGAATTCTTTTAACAACGCGTTTACAGAGTGAATTATTAATCGAGGGTCTGTAGAAGGATGTGGATTCGAGAACTTCATAAAATATACCAGAACAATATCTACCCATTTCGAAAAGGATTTATTCAACCCTCGACGAAACTTTTAGCCAAAGTATCGTCTTTTTTAAAATACATATTTACCATGAAGCCCACGTAATCCTGAAGAAAAACAAAAAAATGAAACATTGATAAATACATTTTGGACACATAAAGGATAAAAAAAACACCTAAAAATAAACTTTAGGCATTCTTATTGTTTTCCATATGCCATGAAATATTAATAAAGTTCCAACGATATGAAAATAAATGTGACAAACTTTAAAAAATCGTGGGTTTATGTCAGAGTTTCGACATAAAATAGTTGTAATGATATCTAAATGTAAAGAATATAATTACTAAAGTTATATATCTGAAAAAAAAAAAAAAAAAAAAAAAAAAAAAAAAAAAAAAAAAAAAAACCAGCTTCATTTACTAAAAGAAATATAATATTATTAATTGTTGGTACTTTTTTTAAATCGTTAATTACCTGTTGTTTTTTTTTTTAGAATATAATTAATTATAATACATTTGTTTGACTAAATAAGTATTTAAAAAAAGGGTCGTTTAGTCCAATGTACTTTGAGACGAAGGGATGTCACATTTCCGTTTTTATAATGGGAGTAACAGTCGAAAGCAGAACATTCCTGAACCTTATTTGGGTCACTACTCCCCTCTTGTATATTTATAAGGGAAGTAACAATCTAAAGAAGTGCCCTTTTTTTAGAAGAAGAAAGAAACATAGACCAGAAAGGTGGATTAGGATAATCCTAGGATAGTCCTAGGGCGTAAAGTTCACTCCCTCTGTAAAAAAATAATATGGTATAGAGGATAAATATTTTGGAGGACCAAGATATAGTGAGATTTATGGAGGCAGGAAGGATAAGATGGGTTGGACATATCGAAAGAATGGATTATGGAAGGAAAACGTAGTTGGAAAAAGAAGGAATTGTAGACAAAGGAGTAGATGGAGAAGGACCTGAGTATCCTTTGGAGCTCAAGGTTGGAGACAGATAGCACAAGGCATGGAAGGCATTAACTCGAGAGGCCAAGGGCCACTCTGGCCTGTAGCGCTATGGAGTAAGTAAGAATGGTGGAGGAATGGTTGTCATTTGTTTGAAAAGGATTAACATAAAAGTGGAAAACTGAAGTTAAAGAATATTTTATTTTTATTAGTGGGATTTAGAAAAAACAAAAATGCTTTATAATATAAAATCCTGCGTATAGGAACAACTTGTGTAAAATGTATTATATATATCGTAGGATAATTGTATCATTTTGTTTTGTAATATGTCTCATTTTTAAAGTAAAGTAGTAGAATGACTGTGACATTCGTTTAAATTAAATTTTGAAACATGTTTTAATATATATATATATATATATATATATATATATATATATATATATATATATATATATATATATATATATATATATATATATATATATATATATATATATATATATATATATATATATATATATATATATATATATATATATATATATATATATATATATATATATATATATATATATATATATAAATATATATATATATATATATATATATATAAATATATATATATATATATATTTATTTATTTTTTTATTTTATTTTATTTTTTTTTAAACGCTTCTCTTAAACGGCCTCTTTAAGAAGGCTATAGATACACATATGACATACACACCAACTTAATTATGAACTGTGATTTTATGTATTATTAAAATAGTAAGAAATAGGAACTTGGTTACATACAGATTAGTAAATTAATCATAATAATTGTATCAGAAATATGATAGAACATTGTTTGAAGATTTGTAATTTTATGTCAGTTTGTGTGTTTAGAAAATGAAGTTGACTGAAGATAACTCTGCATATGAGTCGAAACTTCTCAAGATGGAATAGTTGATGTGCTTTTCGGTACTTCGTTAGATTGTTACTCCCCTGTGTTTTTTTTTTTAGAATATGAATAACTTTTACAAAATAACTATTAAGACAAAGGGATGTTTAGAACAATGTACTTTGGGACAAAGGAATATCACACTTCTGTTATTATAAGGGGAGTAACAGTCTAAAGAAGAACATTTCGCGCTCCTTCTTTAGATTGATACTCCCCTTTGTTTTCTTTATAAGGGTAGTAACAATCTAAAGAAGTGCCCATTTTTTTACACCTAAACATCCATCAAATTGTTCCTATACTTAGAATTAATCAGGTGTACCTACTACCTACGCATTAAATTATTATTAATTTAATCCCTCAACAATAAAATCCTGCTAGTTCAAACCACTAAAAAATTGTACTATTTTCATGATCTTTTGTACAGGGTGTTTAATTTTTCGAAATCTTTAAAAATTATCAAGAGTGAACTACAAATAATTTAACGGCATCGAATAATATTATTTAGAAATGTATTTTAAGATTTGAAAATTGTTTAGTTTATTTTCTGAATTATTAAATTTTAGTTTTGTTATTGTTATCATTTAATTAGATATCTTAGTGGCCGCTTGAGGCAGTGTAGTAGAGCCGACCTATGCTTTACTAGATAACCACGTGCAACGTGTCGTACCAAATATGTACTTCATTTTTCCAACTATATCTATATAAATGTATCTGCTTTTTCAATATTCAAATAATATATTTGCAAAAAAGTAAGTGGTGGATGGTGGATCCCGTAGTGTTTATATTATAAGCATTATCACAACCAATCTAACAAGATTATTTCCTGAAATATTGAGATTTAGTTTCATTTTACAAAAATAAACAATAAGCTAACATTAACAAATATTAAACATTAAATTTTAATAATAATTAAATAAGTTAATAGCGTGGATAAGCTATAGGATAAAATTAAACAGGCCATTGTCAATACTATTTATTAATTATCCTGCAGCAAGTTCAAAATTCCTGTTAGATAATTTATAAATTAAGTCAAAACATACGCAGTAGTAGTTGGCAATACATTTACATTGTATTTTCTTAATTTTTATTTAAACGCTGTTGAAGTTTCTGTGATAGTTGTTTTCTCATTTAGTGTAAATAAAATATAAGAATTATTAATTACAGTTGTGAAACTAAACAAAACTTCGTTGTATTCTTTACTGTTAGCTTAATATTTAATTTGTAAGTTTTTTGTTTAAGCTAAAATAACAATTTAATGTTTCCTTGTTTCTTGTAATTAAGTTCCAATGAAAGGTATTTTTTTCATTTTTTATTATTGTATCATTACCTTATATTTTGTATTTTATGTATAGTTTACATAAAAAAAGTTTACTCGTAAACCCAAAATAAAGAAATATTTACCCTCTACTACTCTATTGTGGGACATATTGTAAAACTGTACTAATATTATTCACCAGACGCTTGCACCTGGTGGATAATTTTTAAGGAGGGAGACAAAAGTCCGTGATCATGGAGTAATTCTTGATAATAAGCTCAAATTTGGTGTAAAAGTAGATGCGGTTGTCTAAAAAGCTTTAGAAACGTTAGGCCTAATACGATCTATCACAGCTTAATTGCCATAAGATTGTTCCGTTCAACTCTATTTAGCTTTAGCTCGGCCGATCTTGGAGTATTGTGTATCGGCATAGAATAATTTAACTTAGACCTTATCAAATTAGACTAATTGGCGTGGCTTATAACTTCCTCACATCCTATCACACTTCATTGATTTTATGCTTTTATAACCCATTATATTTCTGATTTGTTTGTTTCTCCCGTTTCTTTAATCTGTCAAAATTGTTTTGATTTTATATAAGAACAATTTATCAAAGGTTAAAGAGCGTTGGTGGTTCAAATTTATCTGGAGCTATCTGCGGTTACTTTCGATAAACTATAAAAGTTTCATACAAATCAGATAAGTACTTTTGAAGCTATAGGTAAATTAATGTATGTTTGTGCGCATGTGGAAGAGAAACACATGAGCGTAGAAAGTTGAAACTTATATGGGACCAACAATAGGATACTCATGACCTACCACCTAAACTTCATTAAAATTAGACGTGTAGTTTTTAAGATACGTTGGTTTGCAAAAATTGAACGACCTACCGACCGACAGACCGACAGACAAACCGACAGACAGACACGGAATCAAAAATGATCCCTGATGTCTGAAAGTAAAAGTTTTACACAAATCAGATAATTACTTATGAAGCTGTAGGTCGTAGGTGTAAATGAATGTATGTTTGTGTGGATGTAGAAGAGAAGCGCAGAAAAGGAGCGCAGAAGTCCTATATGAAACTTATATATGGGACCAACAATGGGCTAATCATGATCTACCATCCAAATTTCATTGAAATCGGACTTTTAGCATTCAAGATATCATGGTTCGCAAAAAAAAGCTACTGACAGACAGACACGGAACCAAAAATGTTCCCTAATGTCTGAAACGGATTTCTGTCTTGGAATTTTTGAAATCGGAGGTATACATTTTTTTCTTTCTTCAGAGCGATCACATAGCTTCTGTTACCTTCGGTAAGATCGGAAGCAAAATTGAAAAGGATCAACGGTAATTTATAAGAATAGTCTACTTCAGGTTCTTCTACCGAAAAATGTATTATAAGTTCGATAGATTAGTGTCTAGACAAGGAATAGAGCGACTATTGACCCGTAGATCTGCTTTTGAAGCCCTTTACTTCGCTAAAGCTCTTGACGGCTCCCTAACTTGTTTCAGTGCAAGAGAACATGTAACAATACTTCCACAAGGATGACGGGTGGGTAGATAAATTTACGTCAAGGAAACATTTATGATATCTTCAATGTCCCGGTGTACCCGAAACTTTAATAACCTGGATCATCTTGAATGATATAAATACTCTAAACTCGCTCAAATCTATTCTCACTATGATTTAATTTTATTTTATTGAAGTCTTACTATTCTTAGTTATTCTATTTTTGTAGCAATAAGTTATTATGTTATACAAAAATCGGTCCGAGACAACTCAGACAAACTTTCTCATATATGAGTTTATAATTACTTAGCCCAGTGTTTCCATTTATTAGTTTTCAAATGTACATTTAAATATTATTGAACATTTCATCAAAATGTATCATAAAAATAACTTCTCCTGGTCGGGGAATCGAACCCGGGCTCTCTCCGTCCGCGTTTTAAGCTAATATCTCAGGAACTAGATTTTTCCCGGGAAAACGGCTTATATCGTTGGATTCGTATTCAAATGGACTACATTTTAGAATTTTTTAATCAAAATCGTCGGAACCGTTTTCGAGAAATAATTTTTTTTCATGTTTTTTCAGAGTTTTTGGGGGGTAGCGCCCCCAAATTTAGAGCTAAAATTCATTTCTCGATTTCGCCTCGGGGTATGATTTTTCTGAACATGTATGCCAAATTTCGTCAAAATCGGCCCAGTAGTTTGGGCTCCAGGCGTCTGCACAGACGACAGACAGACGACAGACGACAGACAGACATTTTTTAAAAACCACTTTTTTGGACTCAGGGGACCTCAAAACGTGTAAATCCATCAAAATCTCAAAATCGAATTTTCGCGCCATCACAATACTTTCTCTTTATATGAGAAAGTAAAAAGGGGAAATAATTAAATAAATTACAAAATGATGTGTTGTAAAAGCATAACATCAATTAAGTACGTGATAGGACGTGAGTAAGCTATGTGCCACAATTGGCAGACTATTTCTTTAATTCTTTTCTACAGTTTAACAAATGTAACAAGTGACTGGGTGCTTTGTAATTAAGTAAAAAAGACAATTTCTTTCCTTTGAGCTTCCGTGATTCGTAATATTTAATGGTTTTTTTTGTTATATCGTTAATGCTTTTGTCGTCGTTAAAATATTGTTTCTTTAAAACTAACTAGGTAAGAGATTTTCCCCTTTCTTTCTCAGCTTTCATCTGTAAGAACTCCTTCCTTCCTCGACTTGTTTAATGTGACGGGAAAATGTCACAAAGTTTAAACAAATCTGAAGTAAAGAAAATAAATGTATCCAAGGGATTTCTTTTCTTAAGAAATAACGGAGAAATTTCTTTAAAGATTACTTTATAAATAAATAAATAAATATATATATATATTGACTCTGTTCCTGCAAAACCTCGTAACCCCAAAACGAAATTTTTCAGGAGAAGAAAAAAACGTTGTTTTAAAAAAGTTTATTTTTATATTTTCTTTATATTTATATTTATTTTAATTAATTTTACTGAAACACAAACGTATCTCACAACTAGTTAAAGACTTACGCATACATGGGGGTAACGAGGTTTTGAAGCCTTGTCGTATACGAGGTTTTTTGAACACTTTAGTTAAATAGTGAATACGAAGTATTACAATAATTTCTATCAGAAATAATTGTTTAAGGCTTACTAGCTTTTGCACATAGGTAGATATTAATAATTGAAGTGAGCGTAAGCGAGCTTCTTACATTCAACGAAATATGCATCTTGTCTGTCTGTCTGTCTGTCAGTAACGATTACGCGTATGACGATAACTTGAGTAAAAGTTGACCGATTTAGTTGAAATTTTGTATACATGATCCTCTAACTAATACTCAGGCTAAGTTCGTTGCACAGCGTGATCCGTCCAAGAGTTCGCGCGCAATGCACGCGTAAACGAGAGCTTCAAATTTAAAATTGGAATTTCAGGACAGGAAAAAATTCTATCATCACCTATTCGATGAGACGAACATTTTTTAGTAAAACCAACAACGACACTGTTATGAATTATAAAGCTCGCTAAAACTATTAAAGCGGACCTAAACGTTTAAAATAGAGAAAACTCCGAACCTTTTTACCGATATCTTACGTTCTAACGTAACGATTTTAAAAAAACTTCATATACATCGTCTAAAGTGCAATTGAAACAAGTATGTAAAATTTCAACTTGATACAAGCAGTAGTATTTGAGTAATGAAGTGATACATTTTTTAAAAGCTATGACGGGTGGTTAAGATTGTTATAGTCGTATTGTGTGTAGGTGTGTTTAGGAAGTAAAGCTTTGTACCGAGTACCCCCGTTCTAACCCACACAACCCTCTTCCACTTATCTTCAACTATGACATTCATCATGATTAACAAATTTTAATATTCAGTATTTTATTGCAATACGCTCGCTTCAATGATAGAGCCACGCGATGCCTAGTTAATCATAAATTTATATTGCGAGTACATACAGACATGGAAGCAGACACAGTTCAAGCTCTGATTGAGCGAAAAACAAAAAAATCCAAAGTTATAAGTAGGCAAAATGTTATTAGACATAGTCAAACAAATTCACTGTTCACAACATGGAACTACCGGACTTCAAAATGTTGTCTTAGTTCCAATGAAGGAGCAGATTCTACTATGGTGTAAAGAAAAACCGATGCGAATAAGGAAAAACTTCTACTGTCACAATGCATTCATCTCTAAGTGACACAAGAAAATATTACTTACCTTTATTACAAAATATCTTCAGGAAATGATTTTAAGGAAGTAGGTTTAAAGAGAAATATGTACTCAAAAAGCTTTTTAATTTCCACAAACTCTAAAAGAAAATGTTAAAGAATTTAGGCTTATTTCTTCAGAAAAATTAAAAGACATTTTATCCCTGTTGACGTTTTACTCACGGAATATTATCCCTTCTCTAAAAGTATGAGAGAAGAGTGATGCCAACTATCCAGGAGATGAAGAAGGCTGAAATTTTAGTTTTACTACTGTGGGTTGATATAACATTTTTCATTTTTTAAAACCTGATATTATGTTATATTTTCGATTTTTCATCTCCAAAACTTTTTGTAGAGTAATAAACCAATTGGAACACAAATTATATCTATTTTACGTATTATAAACTGAACTTTAATTTCCTAATAGGTCATAATGAATGTATATACATAGTAAAAACACCATTCTAACAAAGAACGACGTAATTATAAAGCTATAATTACTATATACACACTGACTCCTAAACAGATTGAAGCAACATCGTTACGACTAACTCAAAAGCAAATCCAACACAGCTCTTTCCCAGCCACGTCCCTTGCCACTCACCACACCTTTAAGTTTGAAGATACAAAAATTATAGGAGAGGGAATAGAACCACATTGACCACCAAAATGGCCAGACATGGCCACCGGATTGTTTTTTCAAAATGCCTATTGCCAAGCTATGTCCCTCAGACGAACTTAGCCGACCACTTTTCTTAAAAGGTACCAAAAGATTAACTTATACACAAAATTCTAGCTTGAAATTAATCACACACTTTTTTGCACACTATCTCCTATACAACTGGTTGTAAAGGCGTAATATTTTTAAAGAGTATGTCATAAGATTCGAGGAAGCAGTGTGTTACACAAATTGGTAGACTATTTTAACTCTTGGTCAAATGTTTCGCGGAGAAAAAATAAAAAATGCCTTAATACAACGCTGCATTCTAGATAGAAGAAACAGCTTCGTTTCAATGTGATCTGGAGTAGTCACTTAGCATCGGTATGAGTCTTATCGAGCTCTGCTTTGTCCTTTTATTTCAAGAAGTAAAAAGTGATATTTATAAGTAATGTTTTTGGAAAAATGCGTCATCATGAATTACAGGTTTTGGTGAAGATTTTAAGTAAATCGGTAAATAGAAGCGATGTTATAAATATTTTTATACACATAATAATTATATATTTATTTTTTTATAACAAAATTACATCAATCTTCCCAGTTAAACACTCCTTTACGAATTATGGGTATCCAGCATAAAGTAATAAGTGTAAAGTAATAATAATAATAGTAATCAGCTATTTTGTAAATATATGTATCACAAGGGCAAAATATACTGTCGATTTATATTTTTATAAATATTAGTTTTCAGAACTGAAAAGGTAAAATAAAAATATGGCTGTCCTATTGTGGGGGTTTAGTCTGCTCGTTTACCGACCCTTCAGCAAATAAAAATACATTGGGCCTCATATATCATTTTTAGGAGGGAAAAAATAAACCCAAAGGACTTTTTACCTTCTCACTTTTATTTAGTAAGAAGAAAAAAGCAAAAACAGTATGGCGAAAACTTCCTTTAACGTTGGATAGAACTCAATAAAAATAATTTATCAGTTTAATCACACATTTATTTCTTCTTCATTTCTTTTACCTTAGCATTTTTATTTTCATTCTATTATAAAGTAGACTATTTTGAGGGTCCGTACTAGTATAGGTCCAGAGTTGGGTGGGCATCGTCGGGCCCCTCCCCTGATGAGTAGGACGCGACGAAACGATGCATGATATGGCTTAATGCCGAGCCAATATCTTATGACGCAATGTCTGATGTTGGAACAGTTCCTATGGGTCACGCTTGCGTGGCACATCCCTTGGTGTCTCTCACAAATGATGTAGCCTATTGCAGTGTGCAAAAACACGGTATTACATTGCTGATATATATATATATATATATATATATATATATATATATATATATATATATATATATATATATATATATATATATATATATATATATATATATATATATATATATATATATATATATAAATATATATATATATATGTATATATATATATATATATATATATATATATATATATATATATATATATATATATATATATATATATATATATTTTTTTTTATATTTTGAAATATAGTAAATGCACCCTACTACGTATCCAACCAAATCCTACACACTGACCTGAATGTCCCATTTGTCCGAGACCTAGCTATTTCCCGCTATAGATCCTTCCACCACTCAGTCTCCCTCCACACAAATCCCCTTATCAATAACCTGTCATCCGAAACCATTCCTGACAGCCCTCCCAGGCGCTTGAAGCGGCAATGGCCTCGAGATATAATATGATAAAAGACTACATTTGATAAATTAAAAAAAAAAAATATATATGCAAAGTCAATAAGCTCTGTCACTGGACAGAAGTCTTATATCTGTCAATTTAAATCAAGCTACTTCAATCAATTATCATTATTGCTTATAACATGTAAAACTGTAGTTGCAAAATTCAATAAAAGTTCAAAAAAAAAAAAAAAAAAAAAAAAAAAATCCTTTGTCAACAACCAAAAAAAGGATATTAAGGTAATTTTTCATACGCCACATATTTTGTAAGAAAAAATGTTCCCACTCCAATATTTCAAAATTTAATATCTTGAGAGCTAGAGACTGCAGAGAAATAGTAAAGTTTGGACAGTAAAAATGAATTTAACGACGTTTGTTTCACGTCATTTTAGTCAACGGTTTTAAAGTTAAAGCTAAAAACAAACTTTTTAATGGTATCTAAAAACACCTGGGGTATTGTGTGAATTCATCAAAGTTGTCCGAGATATTCGAATTCAAGATGTCTGAGCCAAATTTCATCAAAATTAAACAATATTTTTTTACGTTTTACGTTTCTTATTGTAAGTTAAAATCTTTGCGCTTCCATAAGAGTTTTTCTGTTAACTTTTCTCTTATATTTAGTTGCATTCTTTGTAAACCTTCTGTATTTCTTCTGTTTTAGATCCTCTGAAGAAGGTTTTAAATAAAGCCGAAACGTCGGGTTTTCTTCAGTGTTTTAATATATATACATATATATATATATATATATATATATATATATATATATATATATATATATATATATATATATATATATATATATATTTATATATATTATATATATATATATATATATATATATATATATATATATATATATATATATATATATATATACATATATATATATATACATATATATATATATATATATATATATATACATATATATATATATATATATATATATATATATATATATATATATATATATATATATATATATATATATATATATATATATATATATATATCAGCAATGTAATACCGTGTTTTTGCACACTGCAATAGGCTACATCATTTGTGAGAGACACCAAGGGATGTGCCACGCAAGCGTGACCCATAGGAACTGTTCCAACATCAGACATTGCGTCATAAGATATTGGCTCGGCATTAAGCCATATCATGCATCGTTTCGTCGCGTCCTACTCATCAGGGGAGGGGCCCGACGATGCCCACCCAACTCTGGACCTATACTAGATCAAGAAGATCAGATATAGTACTTATCAGAGACGAGCGTGCTCTCATACCGCCAAATAGCCCGCAGATAAATTCTAACCAGCTGTGCACATAAAATATTGTTAAATATATAGTTTTATTCGTGAACAAATATAAAAATAACAATTTTGACAGATTTAAGAAAAAGAGGAAACAATTAAATAAATTAGACAATATTGGGTTGTGATAGCATAACATCAATAATGTATACATGTGCCACACAAATTGACACACCTTTTTTTGTATTGTCATGAAGAGCTTATTTATATTATAGAATCAAATATTAGAACCAGACTGTACTGATTCGGGACTTCCAATTCTAAACGAATCAAAGTTCATAGTTTATCCCGAGTGCCAATCACTTCTTGGTTGTTCAAAATTAGAAAACAAAAAGAGAGGTGTTTCTGAACTGTGTATCGGGACTGTTTCGAAACATTTTTGAACATTTTCTATACAATGTTTCGGGACAAAATTCCTGAGTGTGTATACTAGCCTTTAGAATGCGTAAAATTTGCTCTTTTTATATAGCGCATGCGTGAGAAATAATCGCAGAATGACCGCGATATTTATACCGCGGTCATATATTTTCGTAGACATATTTTCTATTATTTTGATTTATTGAGTTTACTTATAATATAAAATTTCTTTTTTTTTCATGTCTTCAAAGCTCCTTCGTGTTCTTCTATAAACATAACTTTCTGTAATCTCAACTACTTACAAAACTAAACAGTTCAAAAACAGAAAACTTTAATGCCAAGGTTATTCATCCAATATAATATAAGATCAGTATTGACTTTTTATTTTTTCAACCTAAAAACAATGTAAAATTTCCGACGGTAAAAGCAAATCTCTACCTACCAACTAGACGTTCTAAAGTCTAAGTGGTGTATTAAAAATAAATCAATATTGCGTTACAATACATGAATAATAATGTACAAAAAGCTGTTATAAAAAATGAGTATAACCGTAAACTTTTCAAAAAAACATATCGTATATATTTATAAACATCGATTAATCCATTTAAGTTTTAAGGGATATTGAATGTATTTTGTTTCACAGCTGTACCGCGGTATTTATTAATGACGGGTAGGATTAGATTTTTGCAAGCCATTATTAAGTTAATTGGCCGTGATTTCATCTACTAGCTACTAGAATACTCGTGATTGCTCCAGGCATCTTGACTGAAGATACATTGAATTAAAATAAAAACGAATAAATGAATAAATAGGTCGTATGTTAAAAATGAAATTTAGTAAGGGTCTTTTTTTCACCAATCTCCTATTACTCTGTTTGTGCAATGTTACAATTTATGCACTTAGTTTTTCTTTTATAATAGCACAACTCGTTTGATACGTACTCCAATTATTTTTGTAAAATATAGTTTTTCATTTAATGTAATATTCATATTCTTTATATCGGATTTAAGGGGAAATTGGACATTTTGGACACTTATAGGCGTTTATATTATCATACTTTGTTTAATCTTTCTAGACCCACAACTAGTTAGTGACAAGTTTTTTCTGATGTCGATGAAGCAAAAATAACATCATTTTAATGATGACCTCCATTTTCCCTAAAAAAAGGGAACCGAATGAAAGGGTAACCGTATAGGCTGCAAAATTTGTTAATGTTTTTTTTTTTGACAAAATGGCAGGGAAAATTAAAAAGATTCCACTAATCTACTCTTCAATGCCTTTCATTTGATACCCCACTCAAAATTAAAATAAAATTTTTTTTCGCGTGACGTGAATTATTCTCCATTTTGGATTTGAACAGCTGATAATTTTAAGTTCGCATTTTTCCTATGGTCGTGCCAAAACGATCTTTAATACTGAAAAGTTTCATGTTTTTATCTCTTTTGATTCAAAAGTTATTGGAACCATACAGAGTGACAGACAGACACAGAAACGAAACTATATGGGTTTCTTTTTTTGGTTTTACCAACGAAACCAAAAAAAAACAGTAGTATAAACATTCTAATTTATTATAAGGAACGTTTTGAGGTATGTTATAAAATGTTGATAATAATTGATATGTTGCGTCCTATAGACATTTTAAATATCCAGCATGTCCTTTGAAGATTCTTTTTTTAAATGGTCAGTCAATATTTGAGTGCTTTAGTTTTAAAGGCAATTTAATTTTACAAATTACCTTCTTCCCTATCGAAGTATTCTAGAATTAACTGCTAATCGATTTTCTCAGTCTTAATGTACCTCTTGCACTAGCAAAGGTTGCTAAACGAGTTTTAAACTGTACTCTATCTAGTTTAGAGAATTAGGTGTTTTTTATTTTTTTTTTTTTAGACAGGCATGACTCCAGGGAGTTGGCTTTTTTTCTAACAAAATTACAACGATATAAAATGTCTTAGTTTAATGTTACTAAAATAGTTGTGGAGTTGAAAGAGGTTAAAAGCAAACCCTATTAAGTGGGAAGAACTATGAATAAGAGAAGAACTATGAATAAGACAGGAACTATGAATAAGTACAGCTTTATGAATAACAAAGGAATTATGAAATAGAGACAACCATAACTAAGGAACTATAAACAAGAGAAGTAATGTAAGTAAGATATGAATAACAAGTGGATGATAAAAATGGTGATGAAATATAAAAGAGGTTTTTTACCTAGAATAGTTATATTTAATTGACAATTCCATGGAGAGCGGACATTTTGCTGGGATATTAATTGCCCGTGTCCAACTGATTCAATTAACGAAATTTTGAAAAAATATTAAATTCACCTATAATTCTCCGAATTCGTAGAATTAATATGAAAGCTATTAAGCCCAGACGAGAAGAAAATTGTTTGAGCAGAAATAAACAGGACAATAAGACCAAGAGCAGATCCGTCCTCGAGATCCCCATTTTTTTAAGTGCCCACTTGACCGTTTTTCTCTAATAACTCTATTTATCTCTTTATTCTGTTTTCTAAAAATATATATTCCCTTTCAAAAATAAATGAGAAAATATACCTGCATATAGAAAATATTTTTATACTCTAAGGATAAGTATCCTTACTTATAATCTAATGCGTATAAAACAAATTGAAATAATATTTAAATAAATAGTGTATTAGAAACGTGACAATTAAACAAGGCTGTGACTTTTTATAATTTTTTTTTGTTTAATTGCATTATTAAGTTATAAATTAAATAATTATACATATATTTTTGGAATAGTACCTAATAAATAATAAAAGAATATTCTTTTCTTGAATAGTCGAAATTTGGTCCGGTTTCCTCTTGTATACGAATTTAGAAAATTGTAATTTTTGTGCACAGAGGGTACATTTTGAACAAATAAAGAAAATACTATATTTATATTGAATAACATTTATCCACTATAAATTGAATAAATTCACTATTGATTTTATTATTTTTTTTTTTGCCATTACCATTTATTGGCAACCCGATCCGGGGACAGAATATATATATATATATATATATATATATATATATATATATATATATATATATATATATATATATATATATATATATATATATATATATCGAACTGAGAAGAATACTCAGAAGAGGAGAGTGTTAGAAATGCTTTTCGTCCACAATAGTACTAACACTATGAATTACAGATCGGACGTCGCAGGCATCAGCGACCTATACAAACACCTTTTGCGCTTTAATACCAGACCCTATAACTAGTTCCTTCGCCTCTTCTTCACTATATTTTTTAAATTCATCCCCCCCCCCCCACTTCTTTCCTTCTCTCCGCCTTCTATTTCGTCCTTTCCCTCATTACCTCTTTTTCCTTCCGAATTCAGACAATTTAGTATCTACCTCGGCCGCTAGATCGTACTGAACATATTGATGGGTTTAAACCTTAGAAAACTTAATCGTTGGTGATTGCCATAACGGCCATTGTAACTCTTACCAACTTCCCTCGAGATTTGGGAAGAGGTAAATTTAAATATCTGTGTTACTAGTTTGAACTGAGGAGTTAACTCCTAAATAAAGAACTTTAGGGCCCCCTGGTTTAGGTGAGCTTCTCTTGCAGAATTAACGTGGAGTTTTGAATGGTTCAACAAGGCTTGAACACCTGTTTTCAATAAAGTTATATTAGCCTTTCTTTATTTTATACTTTGGAAATAATATTTATATTTAACATTTAAACCTTTAAAAATGCCAGTTTTTATACAAACAAAAAGAATGTCATAACGATAATATTAAGTTAAAGAATTCTTTAAATTTAACGTTAAGAATGAAATTATTGATTAGTATATTTTTGGTGGGTTTATGCTTATTTGATGTAGAATCGAAGACTACCTTTGATAATGATCTTGAGCAACAACCATCAGGTGACTAAGTAGATAATGTTTTATTATACTGCAAATCCTAAATTTGTCCATTCTTTGAAAATGGCAGAGACTTAAAATGTTTCCTTTTTATTGATTTAATTAATTTATTGTCAGAACGCGTTCGCATGTTGTTTCTCATATTTATTTTTGCTCGTGATGTAATTTATATTTGCAGTAAGTTTTAACGTGTTCCTTATTATATTTCTACGAGTAAGTTTGATTCTAAGTTCCTTATAATAATTATAGTTATTGATTCTGAATTATTCATTATTGAAATTGACTTATACTATTTTCAGTTCCCTTTAAAATGCAAGTCAATGACGTTATGAGAACGGGTACTCCTCCCATCATTGAAATTTTAAAACTATAATGAGCATCATTGACGTTCGGAGACAAGTAGGTACTTTTCCCCTCTTAGTATGGATAATAATCCTTACTACTAACAATGTCGGATACTTTTCATTTGTCATCAGATCCCTCATAGAGCACACTCCAAACAAGTCAATTCTATTCTCAAATTTGTGTAGAAAATAGCAATTTTTGCAAACAACTTTTTAATATGTATTTGTATTTGTTTTATTGTAAAGTTGGAGGCTGCCCAGACCTGGCAAGATGTATAGAGACATGCAAATCTCTAGGGCGTGAAGAAGGAGGCGACTGTGTTTTTACGGGGAGAACTTACCGGGGAGATTTAGAATGTATGTGCTACCAGCCGCCCAAACAGACTTAGTATGCTTAGAAATAAGTTTCTCGTTACATGCTTGATGGTGGCGTGAACATTCCCCCTTCCTTTTATATAATAGTTGAAGTTGAACTTCAGCCCCGAGGACCGTCGGTTGTTTGAAGAATTAAGTGTTGAAAGTTTCTTTCATTGTTGCTACTTTCAGTTGTTACCAAGTTGATTTCAGATAATATATATTATTTTATATTATTCACCGATTTATAAATTATTTATGTTAGAGTTACCATAATAATAAACAATGATAAACGAATTATTATATAAGGTAAAGTTTCAGTAATTGGTTGATTACAATTTCAAAGAGAAATAATTAATACGTATTATTACAGTTAAATAGATACACATTAGGTTGATTCCAATCAAGCAGTGTACCGTCCGCAGGATAGTCACGGGCATACGCAATGGATAAAAGCCGTTCCAACCCGACTTGTGACTTGTGACAGAGTTTCGTACTGTCCTCCAAACAGTTCCAACCCGCACAGGGATCGTTTGTGAACCGTTTACTGTACCGTTCAAACGATCCTCTGACAATACCAAGTACTGGTTTAGTTTGTATGACATGAGCATATATGTCAATCGTCACACATGACAATAGTAAGGTTCTCTAACTGTTGGATTTCCTTGATTGTTTTTAATACGGTGCGAATTATAGTCCCAAACCCATTCCAACCTGATATGATTTTATTACAGAACTATTGGAGATTTGTGGCTACATGCATATTATTTCTAATTACACTAAACACAAAAACGTTCACATAGGGATCACACACAAAAAGGAAGTGATTGTATTTCCCAAATATAAGAGCCAAGATGACAGTATGACAGTTATGACGCCTTAGACGTTTCAAGGTGGCGGCCATTTAACAGTTTATATTTATAATTTATAATAATTGTTGAAAAAAGTATTATTTATTATTTAAACACGCTCGTCTCTGATAAGCCCTATATCTGAGCTTCTTGATCTGGTATAGGTCCAGAGTTGGGTGGGCATCGTCGGGCCCCCGATGAGTCGGACGCGACGAAGCGATGCAGGACATGGCGTAATGCCGAGCCAAATTTTTTTTTTTAACGTAATGTCCAATGTTGGAAAAGTTCCTATGTGTTGCGCTTGCGTGGCAAATACACGGTATTACATTGCTGATATACATACATATAAACATATTAACACACACATATATATATATATATATATATATATATATATATATATATATATATATATATATATATATATATATATATATATATATATATATATATATATACCTGTTACTGTAATTTATATTTTTATTTCTTTTACACGAAAAGAACAAATTTCAATTTTTAAGTTTAATCCCCTATGAAATAATAATATTAACGTAGATTTCGTAATAAGTAATAGGTTTTACCTTACTAACGTTGTAGAAAAACATATAACAAATAAACACAACCTTTTACCGTTTTAGCAACTCTATTATTTCTGAGTTTTAAGCTGACTCTATTTTTTCCGTATTTATTTTGTTAGACTCATAAGACTCTGTATTAAGAAATAATGTTTTAAAAGAACGGTTTATTTAGGATTTTCACGCGATGTGATGGCTTGCCCATAATAGATGCAATAACAATGGTGCCAATCCTACTATGAAAATGGTTTAACCATTTAAAGTAAACATTTACTTCGATTTAAGATAAGAAAAATAATCCTACTTCAAAATTTATGAAAAAAAAAAATCGAATCCAAAAATATCTCAAATGTACTTGAAATTTAAGCAAGTGACGAAGTGACAATATCTAATGAGTTATGATCATATTTATGTTTTAAGAGAGAAAATGATACGTTGATATACTAATGATAAGATGATAATATATGATATCCTGTCTAATATGTATATATATATATATTTTAGATATTTTATAAGAGATAATCTACTAGAGATGCTAAAAGTATATAAATAAATTTAAATAAAAGAATAAAAACCACGGATAACTGGATATATATATATATATATATATATATATATATATATATATATATATATATATATATATATATATATATATATCCAGGTACTTGTGGTCCAGATAATTGTGTAGGAGCTGGTACTTAAATAGTTCAGGTAATTGTGTACGAGCTCTCAATTAGCACATTTTATTTTTGACTTCTGGCATACGAGATTTATAATATTTTTTTTTGTGATTTATGATTAACAAAGGTTGAATTCAATTTGCAAAATTTAATAATAAGCAACTATGATCAACTCATTAGCCAGGTTATAATTATTAATATTTTATTTTAATTTACCTTAAACTTTAATTTGTGTTTGAGAGGGTAAAAGAAATCAACAAATACTATATAATTACTCTAAGAACAAGGAAAATGAAGCTCAAAAGCGTTTAGAAAATTAAACCGACAACAAGCTGTTTCGTATTTACGATATATTTGAGCGGCTAAGGAACATGAAGGAGATGTGATTCTGGAATATGCTCCCAAGAGAATAAGCTTTGTAATGTCTTGGAAAACAGATATTAAACCAATTTTAGACATTGCTTACCACTGACAAATCTATAAATATCAGAGCAAAGCCCACACAGGGTAATAATAACCTTTAAATTCGATGACTGTACATTTCCCATTTAAACAGAATAATTGCCACTAAAGTTATGTGGGTGGCTCAGGGGTCGTGGTCTCACCTTAGGATAATTCGGAAAATGTATTGATCTAACATGTATATAAATATTTTATAAGTCAAGACTTCTTTTCGACTGAGTTCCTAGATAGACAATAATAGAATAGAGGAAAATGCTATCAGCGGACCATTAATTTGTTTCAGGAACCATTTTTTGTTTGTTAAGAAAACAACAAATCTGGAGATACTATTATTAGTTTAATTTTGGCATAAATATACCTTATAGCGGCGACAAATGTCGGTTCGTTTGTGAATTCTAAATTAGTCCTCTATATAAATACAGTCCTAGATATTACACTTTACTAAGTATATAGCGCAGTCAACTATACTATACGTCTAGTATTATATAACTATGGTATAAAGTCCAAAAATAGAATTCACCTTCAACAAAATCCAAAAGTTTTGGTAAAGTTCGGTAACTGTTTAAATTATGTTCATGGGGGATTCTTGCTTTGATCCTTGTACAAATACCCTTATTATACAGTGCCCTATAACTCCGTATAACTACGAGGAATGCAAAAATATAATACATTTTGTTGCAAATTACATCAGATTTAATGTTTTATCCTGTAGTTAGTTAAAAAATAATCAGTAATTGAATTTTGTTAAATTTGGTTTTTACCTTTGTTTAGACTTAAGTTATCTTTTATGTTCTTAGTTTGCCTGGTTATTAAACCTGACTATACGCTGTTTTGTAATACTCCCTATATAGCACTTACTCATCACATTATTTAGCATTCCTGTTTATTTATATTGTCTATCTTTACTTTAATATATTTAATATTTTTATATCTTAAAACATTATTCATCTGTATATCAATTTGTGTATCATAACTGTGAATTATCCTATCACTGCTATCCTAATATATGACTATACTTACCTGGTATTGTACTTTTATCATTATTTATGCTATCCTTTTATACCTCATATTAATGAACAAATTTATATTATTTCCCATAATTTGTAATTTAATATCCTTAATAAATACAGTCCACATACTTTGTAACTTTCTATTATAATCTTTGTTATTACCACCTTTAGAACTTTAATATTATTTTTTGTTAATGTATGTAACTCTAAATTTTTGACAAGCAAAACAGTGTATTAAATTAGAATAAATACTAATACATAAAGTAGATTAACTCACGGTTTTTGAGAGAGTAAGGGTTATCCCTGATCTCACGCTGAAGTCCCTTCCAGAGTTTGGATACGATGAGGGAATACGCCAAGCTCATGATGAGAAGTGGTACTAGAAGAAGAATGGTATCCAAAAACAGATTGTAACCTCGTTCACTGTATAATGAACCCCACTCCTCTCTGCACTTATGACGACCTGCACAATCATACCACAAACAAATTTGTAATTTACTGTCAAGATGTAGATAGTGCAATTTAGAAATAATCTCTAAAGCAAGTTCCTTGCCATATATAAGCAATTATGCCAATTGCTGACAGCAATTCTGTTATAGATTGAACTCCAAACATGTTTTCCCTAAATTACGTATTTATTTCCCTTTTTCAGTGTAGTCGGGCTTATATAAAATCAATTCGATTAAAAAAGATGAAATAACTTGATTTAAGTCCCATATCTCTCCTAAATAAATTGAAAATACACCCTCTTATTCTAGATATAAACAAATTGACCTGTCAGAATTAAGGTTGTATTGTGACAACAATAGTTGTATTGCGTTTTTGGGATTTTCTTACTTGATATTTTCAAGATGGCGGCCAATATGTCGTACAACTACACAAAAAGTATTTAGTCAGAATATGACATGTTATACATAATTATGAAGGTCTTGAAGAGTAGGAAAAGAATACATAACTATTATTTAAAAATTTAGATTCTTTGCCGGTATTCTGAAAAAAAATATGGCTAAAAAATGTTGTAGTTGGAAAAAAGTAAAACCTATATAGCATGTAACACATCATTTTAAAGCTCTTTTCGGATAGATTAAGAATATGTAAGTTGTCCCTCAAAAAATATTTCCTGGCAGCCATATTAAAAAGAAATATGGCTATATATGCCAGACTAAGATGCAAATTTTTCTTTACGCGCCATATCACTAGTTAATTAGTCAAAATGGAGCTAGAAAGCGTAATGTAGGTAGGTCATATAGGACCTAGGTGGGGTCGTATAGGATGTAGGGTATTTAAGTGGGGGTGCCACCCGGCACTACCCTCTAGTCCAATCACATTTTTACTACGTTTTTTATTAGCTTTCTTTTTTGTTTGTTTGTCCAGTACAAATCTTGCAATTGATTTTTAACTAACTTCCCGAGTAGCTAAACATTTGAAACATTTAGAATAGCTCAGAACACGATGGCAATGTATTATTTTAATACTTTTAGCCATCTTTCAGCAGAAATTAATTAGTTTTCAGCAAATTTTGCTATATGGAAAGTTAGTTATTTAAGTAAGTTATTTTATTTGTTTTGACATATCCCATAGTATTTACAATCTTCATTTTGACGGGTTTCAAATTTGTGATTTTTATTAAGAGGTAAACATTTAATGACAGCGAAAAGTAAGCAAAGAAATAAATTAATTGACGTGTGACACCCAGGTTTGTTTACACTCGTGTCCTAGGTATAGGTTTACTTTTTCTGCATCTGTACTTCTCTACTTGTACACATTTTTCTTTTCTTACTGTCCCTACAAAGGGGCTTATCAATGGCACAGTTTAGATTCGGTGTTGGTGAGATCCGTTGTACAAGGATTTGTCCTTTTATAGGTTTAAGATCAGCTCTCTAGATAGTTGTCATTATTATGTGAAGTAAATAAATTCGGAACAATTTTTTTTCCACTAGCATTATAATATATAACAATGATAATTATATTATCAACATTACATATATGATTCAACAGAAAATTTAAAAACGTAGAACATATATAATAAGTTCTTTTTATCTTGTAATTTTAAACAATCAACTTACCATGATTAACTATTACCTTAATATTAAATAATTATTGCAGTGCGCCCGCTTCAATGATAGTGCCACGCAATGCCTAGTTTTATGTGTTATACATATTTATCTATTACAATAAAAATATCATTAAATTTTAATAATATATTTTTCCACTTTGTCAAATATTATTGTATCCTTATTTCAATATTCATGTATTTCTATTTTGTTGCTTTTTTACTATCTGATCTTTCACCGACAATCCCACTTTTTAGTATTTATACCGAGCATGAATAAACAATTTCGCATAAGGACAGGCGGAATGGATTTTAGAGTAATAAAAAAAGGAACAAGTGCGAGAGAAAAAAAATTAGGAAAAAGCAATTTTGAGGGTTTTATTTGGTATATATGAGATGAAAGTGCAGTTGAAAGCTTTTATTAGAAAAACCAAAAGAGTTTTAAAACTAGAGACGCTTCGACTAGTGACCAAAAGCAAATAATCTAAAATATCTATAGTTGTATTTAAATAAGTAGAGAGAACCTCATCATATAAAATCATATACAAAAAAAAAAAAAAAAAAAAAAAAAAAAAAAAAAAAAAAAAAATAATAATCAAAAATATATGAACAGTCGGACCTCCTTGTAACGAACTTCTATACTAGGTGTGCAATGCAGTTGTCTGCTTGCAATATTGAGCAGAGCATGCATACTGAGCGTGCACAGTCAATGAGTCAGAGGTAAACAGCTGATAGTATAAATATCATAAACATAACTAATATACATAAATTAACATGTATATTTATAAACAGCTGAAATCGTATCAAAAAATGGTAATATTTATCATTTTTTTAATTAAAAAAACATTTTTTTCCTGTTTTTATATTTTACCACCCTCTTAAATGACCATATGACAAAAGTGAAAATTACATCAATAACTGTACTCTTAAAGAGCTTTCCAACGACATGCATCATGATCATGAAGGACATATACTATTTTTGATTTTGTACCTCGTACTGTACCCCGTACCCCTGTGTACCAATTTGGACCATTTCAGATATATATATCTTCCTGTGGTTGGTCACTATAACTGTGCCGAATTTTGCGGAGCGGTTCAGCCGTTCAGGAGGAGTATGTGTCCAACAAAATGCAAAGTGTGGTATAAGTGCTTCGCTTCGCTCAGCTCAAGAACGAAAATCTCTTTGCAACAAATATGTTTTAAGTCCCTCGAATTATTCTCTACAAAAAAGAGTTAATAATAATTAAATAAAATAATTTCTCTACAACGAACAAAATTCATAGAAATAAGGATACAGATCCGACCGACAGACTTTCTGTGAATTAATATTGGCATTGTATTATAATTCCTTTAAAATCCTTAAAGCATTTTTAGGAGTTCTTTGCACAAACACTCTAATAATTTGACGTATTCTACCTCCATTAGTTAAAGTGGAATTGTAATCATCTTTGCATAGTACAGAAAAGTTTCTTACTTTCGTTTCGGACGTTTATAAAGCTCTTGACTCTTCACAGAGTAATTTACTTACCGTACTAAAGTCTTAAAGGAAAAACATTCAGAAAAAATGTATTTATTCGATAGCGCAGATAAAGGAATGATAACAAGGAACAGGCCCGGACTGGCCCGCCGGCCCGCCGGCCGTCGGGCCGGTGCGCCTTTTAGAATATCATGATCAACGCCATCAACAAAATAAAAAAAAAAAGTTAAATAAAAAAAAATATATATTTTTGGGAGATAAAAATAAATATGAGAGATAAAACAAATAAGAGTTTAATTCGGAGTTAAAAATGTTATGAAACGGTATGGTTTAGAGCTCAGTTTGGTTTCCAAGTTAGTTGTCAATACCTATATAATTATATGCGTGCGAAAGTATAAGTATATCCGAATAGAGATAACCGATTCTCCCTTCTTCATTTTGGACTGGTAGAGAGATCGCGGTTTAACTTAGATTCTAACTCTTTTCTTTCTTATCTAGGAAATTTTACCTTCCTTTGTAGTTGTTATCTTTTCTGCCCTTCCCTTAATTTTTGAATTGTTATCTCCTAATCAAATGAAAATATCTTAGCTTAGATCTGTACTGTTATAGCTCTCGTGCAAGGTGGTTTGGTTGAAACTAAAAAGTTGTGCTATTTTTATTTCATATTGAATATTTTAGTTATTTTGAGTGTAACATTTAATTGTTTTACTGAAGAATTCAATTGAAAAGGTAAGTGCGTGAATTTATCAGACTATAGCTTGATAAAATATATTTATTTTATAAATTTATTATACTATAAATTTCGTGTGTCCAAAAATGTGAAAAACTATTAAAAATGTGCGGTCTTTTGGGCCATAGAAAAAATAAGAATAACAATTTGATCTGATAACTGGGAATCTGGGAATCCAAAATGGCGAATAATTCATGTCACTCAAAAAAAAAAATATTGCTTTAAAATTTTGGGTGGGATATCTAATAAAAGGTGAAGAGTAGATTACAAATATATATAAAATTTAAATTACCTCGTCGTTATATACAGTCTATAAGATTAGAGTTGGCACAATCGAAGGCGGGAAAATATTGACGTTGCAACCTTTAGTTTTTAACAAAAAAATCCCTCTTTAATAGAAACAAAAAAAAATCCCTACACTATGGCAACCCTGGAGTCAGGTTACATTACTAATTGTATTTTGGAATTTGTGAAGTGTTGGCGCCAATGGATGCGATCTTATAAGGATATAAATAAAAGTCTATCCACCAATAACTTGTAAAGCATATAATAACTGCAAAACCGGCTTTCAACGTAAATAATAATCGATTTTGTAAATCAATGCTATTATTTTATTAATTATGTTACCGCTAAAATCTTCCCAATGTGCTAATATTTGTTTAAAATGTATAAGAACTTGGTTAAATAGGGTCTTACTATATTTATCAGTAGAGCAGTAAGAATATTCATGGAATTGATAAAAGCAAGCAATTGCAGAAGCAACTATTGGAGAAATCATTATGCTATGGACTGACCAACTACTAACTTGGGGTCAGCTTGAAGTTTTAAGTTTGCTTATCTGACAGAGATTAATAACTAAGGGTTCATTTAAATGTTTCCTTGCATTAGGTTTTAAACAGATCTCTCTGCATTTGCTCACTATACTTGTACCCTCCCTCTGATATGGATGATGCATCTATCTTAAGTGAGGGAAGCAACCAATGTAGGGGTGGATTGACCAGTGATGTTAGCAACCCTCCTCGGGACCCCAAAAGACTTTGGGGTCATTTTACCGTTGGTTTAGGGGCCCTTTGATAAGGGAACCCTCCCTGGTTGGCCCTGTCAGTCACTGAACCAATTAAATGCTAGGTTCAAAGTAAAGTAGGATGCATTGGAAATAGAGAATTTAAAGCATATTCCTACATTTTTGATAAAATTATTATCTTTTAGCTAACCGATTGACAGTAGGCATGTCTTTGTTTAGCAGCTTGAGTACATAACATGGTTGCATATCCAAAATATGTCTACATGGACTTGGTGATGCCACATCTCTTGAGGAAAGAAATGTTATTAGTCCAGAACTTCCTCCTCATGGTCTATGCTGAAAGAATATAGCATTGAGGAGGGGACATTACACACTAAATTGTTATTTACTTACTTAAGTCTTTTTTTTAATAAAGAATAATATTTTTACACCTCACATGTCAGAGCTCCTAAACCAAGTCTATGATTACAGCTTTGATTGCCGTGTGCTATAGTGCCTGAATTCTTTTTATATTTAAATATAGAGGGAGGCAAGCATAAGTTGTAATCCCATTGTATTTCATCTTTCTATTTAAAAACTATTGGTTCATCAATAGTCATAAGATAACAGAAATGTCTCAGTCAATTGGTTTTTTACTAACCAACTTATGCAACTAAACACTACTATTTACTTGACTTTTAATGATGCAGAAGAAAAAATAGATTTTGATACTTACAATACTCTCAATTATGCTTATGTGCGTACTTTTTACAAGCTGGTCCTGAAAGGGTCAATTCTATTACAGAAGTTACTATGTAAGTGATTAATTGAATTCATATATAAGGTAAGAAAATTTGATGTAGAAAAATTCAAAAAAAGTGTTACATCAAATTCTTTCTTAGTGAATTCTTTGTAAGTATATAAGCAAACAATGAAAGAAAATATAAGCAACAGAAAACTGAATTTTATTTTTATATATAGTATAGTAATAAATTTTATTTATAATAGTCCAGTGCAATTAGACAAAAAAAATGCTTAACTTCGGAAAAATTAGGGGAAAAATTAATTTTGGCATGAACCTTGATATTGCGGTTCTAAACTAAAAGTCAAAAGTCCCCATTGATCCGAGTGCCGCTAAAAGAACTACGCGGGGGTCAAAGGTGATCAAAATCGTTTTTTTGAGAATATCTCAGTAACGGCCACGTTTACAGAAAAAAATACAAGTAAACAAATTTGTAGCTTAGAACATTTCTACAAAAAAGATCTCATGACTTTTATTCTTAGGTGTAACGGTTTTGGAGATAACCTCAATTTACCTTCGTATTTATCATGCAAAGTGCACTCCATTCAACACCACCTTAGGCCCAATTCACACACGAGTGGCGTGGCGCTGGTTTGTGCCGCCTCTATATGCTAACTTATGGCCCAATTTAAACTGTTACGGCGTGGTATAGAGGGTTTTAAGTGGCGCCTTCGCCACGCCACTCCGACGTCACTCATGACTTATTGAAGTGCCGTGCCACTTGCAAATTATTCATTTCTTTCTACGTTCTTCCTGTGTCTTTCTGTCTTATTGTGTGTGAGGTCACAATTGGCGTGGAGGGGCGTGGTGGAGGCGCCACTTGACGCCCTCTACCACGCCATAACAGTGTACATTGGGTCATAAGTTTGCTTATAGAGGCGGCACAAACCAGCGCCACGCCACTCGTGTGTGAATTGGGCCTAAGGTGGTGTTGAATGGAGTGCACTTTGCATGATAAATACGAAGGTAAATTGAGGCTATCTCCAAAACCGTTACACCTGAGAATAAAAGTCATGAGATCTTTTTTGTAGGAAATGTTCTAAGCTACAAATTTGTTTACTTGTATTTTTTCTGTAAACGTGGCCGTTACTGAGATCTGAGATATTTTCAAAAAACTGATTTTGATCATCTTTGACCCTGCGTAGTTCTTTTAGCGGCACTCGGATCAATGGGACTTTTGACATTTTGTTTAAAAAACCGCAATATCATGGTTCATGCCGAAATTCAGCTTTCCCCTAATTTTTCCGAAGAGAAATGTCTAATTGCACTGGACTATAAAGGAAACACTCCTTCTATATCTTCAGAGATATCTTCTGGTTCGTCAATTTCTGAACTGTCTTCTTCTTCAGTTGAAGCATCGGTCTCTCTGTCACCTCCTCCTAGACTTATAATAAACCTGTCAATGTCTTCATCAAGCCTGGCCTCTCTACTAGTGTCCTCATTAATGACGTTCCACACATGACGGACACATCGCGACCAGTTTTCACCCGTGACATTCTCAATACCTTCACGGGTCAATGCTTCCACTTCTCTAATGGTGAATTTTTTATTTTTATTTGCCACATAACCCTTCACTTGAGCCCAAATTAGTTCAATAGGGTTATAGTGGCAGTGATAAGGAGGCAGTCTTATGACTTTGTGCCCTCTTTCCTCGGCCTTAACATCCACAAAATAATTTTTTTTTACAGGTTTATGTAAATTTATGAGCTCTAAAAGTTGGGCCCTTGTATAGTTCTCTTCAAAGTCTATATTATTTTCTCGTAGCCACTCTTGCATTTGTGCTTTTAAGGAGGTGGAATTAGGGCATTTGTTCATAACTTTTGAATGATATGGTGCATTGTCCATAACAATGACACTCTCCTTGGGAATATTTGGCAACAGTTGCTTCTGGAACCACTCATAAAATCTTTCGTGATTCATTTCCTCATGGTAGTCCCCAGTTTTACTAGATTGAAATAAAAGGCAGGAGTTTGAGACCCAACCCGATGCCATACCAGCATGCAGGAGGATAAGCCTTTTACCTGCAACAGAAGAAATATGTTTCAAATTATAATATGAAAAATTACAGAATATAGAAGATAAGATGTGAGGATCTGCAAGTTTCTCAGATTCAAATCTTATAACCAGATTTCTTTTTTTACTTTTTCCAACATTAGAAAGTGGGTATGTTTAATCGAAAACTTTTATTGACAACAATGCCAGTCTCTATCAGCTATTAGTTTGCTAATAAACGAGTTTCAACAACTACAACAATACCCGACAAAGTTTACTCACTACAGCTAATGCTTATTTTATTATAAGAAGTAGAAGTCATATTTTCAGGAAATGTGAGGAGGCCCGTTTCTGAAAGTATCCTCACAAATTATTCCACTGTTGAATTAACTGATTCTTATGCCATGCAATATTTTATAGCTCTATTTTTTTTTGAGATGATGTAGTAAAGAGATCATGTAGTAGTTATGAAATCTCATTTATAATTTTAAAATATCAACAACATTCTATCAAAGTCTATGATTTGAAATGGTATGAGCTTTGTTTGATTTTCCAAGTCACATACATGCAAATAATACTTTTCCATGAAATTGCTTACATTTAATTGTACTTAATTAAAAAATTGCACACTGTAAACAACTGCATAAATCTGTACTTGAAACAGATCTATACAGCTTTCTCTGCCTTCAGCTCCCCATTTAATTCTTGTAGTTGTTGTATCTTTCTTATTATTATTATTGTTAATAATAAACATATTACTTTACTTAACTAATTCACTTAGTAGTACTTTAAAAGAAAGTAAGAACATTACCTTTTCCAACTGGAACAAGTGATGTGCCAGCTTTAGTGTTGTCAGTCCAGCCTTTACTTTTGGCATGACCAGCATTGACCCAGGTCTCATCAAGCCAAACTATTTTGTTGCAATCCTCCCTCACAATCTCTTTCAAAAACCTGCTTCTAGCAGCAGCTATTTCGGGTTTTTCCATCAGGAGTTTCCGGCTATTGATTTTTTTATACTCAAACCCCAGTTTATGCATAAGCCTGAAAATTTTATAGAAAAATATAACTGTATACAAATATGTTAAATTTGTTGCATGTTTTATTCCCCACTCTTACTATTTAGGTTGAATGATACTATGCTTTTTTTGTATGTTTGCGGTGAGACTTATTGTGTTTATTATAATTCTGACAACACCGTTTGCTCCATATCATATTTTAGTATATTATTTTAATACATCAAATTAATACTAACTTGTTAACTGTAAAAACAGATCCTTCGAATAAGCCTGTATCAGCTAATGAAACTTTCAGCTTATTCAGCGTGGGATATTCTTTCCTTGAAAAATAGTCGTAAACATGCCTTCTGATGGCATCCTCTGCAAAGGAATCCATCCCTTTGAAACTTTCCCTGGGCCTCTTCTTTCCAGGGGTAACTACAGATTTGCCCTGCTCTTCAGCAACACTGATTTCTTTGTGCACTCTTAAGATGGACCTCACACTGATTCCAGTGGCCTCACTGGTTCTTTTAAGGACATTGTCAAAAGGAATTGCTTCTCTAATGTCCTCAACTCCTCGATTAATTAGTTTCTTCTCATTCTCAAAATATTGCCTGACTCGGTCAACTATTTCTCTAGTCTGGCTTCTCAGCACAACACCTCTACCCCCACAACTGCTTTTACTTCTTTCACAGCTTGTAGTACCTGCAGAGAGCAGAGAAACATATTCTTGAATAAAAAAAAAAAAATAATAAAAAATAATAAACAAAAAAAAAAAAAAATGAATGGCCGATAAGAAAAATTTGGAACTTTTTAGATAAGAAATGTTTTACATCATCCTACTTCTTTATTATCATACTGTTTTTGCTTCGAAGCTTCATTTTTAAAATGCATCTACTAGAAGCTTTGTCCTTTTTTTAAATTAAGACTTCCTTGATTTGTTCAAACCTAAATAATAAACTCTGGTATAGGGATAAAATTCAGGATATTCACTTCAGGGGAAAATGTTTAAAAAGACCATGGGTTTAGATTTGACCTGATGAGATTAGAAGGGCACAGAGTTAATCCTACTACAAAAGATTACATACCATCTGTTAATGTTTAAATAATAATTGTTAACCCCCCCCCCCCCCCCAGCATACTTACACTAATAATAGTCTTTTACTACCTTCAGTTTAGGTCCCTTAATACTTTTTTTACTGCATTAACATAAGTACATAGCATTCTTGGTGCAAGGAAAAAATTACTAAGTAAAAAAATATTTGAATCTTTACAAATACAAACCTGAAGAAGAAGAAGTAGGTTCTAAGTAAGAGTCAAAAGATAATCTGATCCTTCTTCTAGCTCTCCTGCTTAAAGACACAGGCATTCCGCATCTACCAGGGCTAGGCATTTCCTCAGATGGAGCAGACATGACCTATACAATAAATAAGAAAAATAAATAAACTTCTTAAGTTGTCTAAGTTTAATTGACAAAAAACATCAGGGTCAAACCTATGTTCAACCAAGCTTTCACTCAACTCTCCTTTTAGCCCCAAAATGATTATAGGACAACAGAAAAATGCAATCCCTATTAAAGATTGCTTACTGTTGATTTAGACCAACGGTGCGGAACTTGAGCACTATCTATACACAAGACCAAAAATTAATAGAACAGCACCATAGTAGCTTGTACTCTTTAACCTATCTTATGAAAGTGGCTTCAATCGGCCTTTAATGCTTTACAAATGCTAAGAAATTGCTGATCAAGAATATTCATAATCTTTATCAGTCATGAGCATGTTAATGTTAATGGTTAAATTTCCACTGGCAATGCTATAGAATTGTTTTCTGTTGACTACAAATCCCACCATACTAGTTAAAATTTCACAATCTCTCAAAAACATTTAAGCTTTAAAAGTAAAACCATCGCATACAGTAGATCTTTACTACTTTGGTTTAGAACGTAACTCGAACAACTAAATAAAGGAGTCCCAAAACCCACAAAAGAGGGCAAATCTTATTTTCTCAATGATAGGCAAAGCAAAAACTAAAGTATACTAAAGTATATAACTAAAGTATTAGCAAAAAGAAAGAAATACTTGTAATGATCGAAAATGAAATCAAATCGGTAAATATGTCGTGTCTGACCCACTTTGACTAAATAACTAGATATTAAGAAAAAGGGATGTTAAGTCTAATGTACATTGGGACAAAGGAACATCACACTTTTGTATATAAAAGTGTGATATTCCTTTGTCCCAATGTACATTAGACTAAATATCCCTTTATGGTTGTAGTTATTTAGACAAAGTGGGTCAGATACGACATATTTACCATCAAATCTAATTTTTTTGTAGATGCAATCTGTCAACTTAATTATATAATATAAACACAAGACAATTTTTACATATTATAAAATTCTTTACTTGTAAATATCAGTACTTACCGGTTTGCTAGAGACGAAATCTGCGAAGCACAGGAAATAAAAAAGTCTTTAAAATTACACTATAAAACTTCCACAAACACAAAGCACTTATCTCTGTTAAATAAAACTTAACAAAACAAGAATAACTATGTAAAAATTGCACAAGATGAAATGAAAGAAGTTAACACGATCAGATCAAAATGAGCAATGGACGAAATGTAAACAAACAAACGTGGAGGTAGTTTTGGGGTTACAAAAAGGGAAAATAATTGTTTTCATGTTATATTTTTTTTGTGGAACAGGGGCAGAGAAGGGATTTTTTTTTTCTGAAGTTGCAATTAAGATGGCGGACCAATAGAATCGTTTCCCTCTCCAAATTTTCCCGCCTTCGATTGTGCCAACTCTAATCTTATAGACTGTAATTGCCATTTATTGAAAAAAAAGTTTACCTTTTTTTTAAAATCGGTTTAAAACCATGGCAACTTGTCGTTATTACCGATAAAAAACATTGTGAACCCCTTGGGATCGAACCACAGACCCCTTTTTTTTTTTTTTTTAATTCTATCGATAAATAATTTCATGTTCAGAATACAAACGAAACCCTTTCGATGTAAGACTTCACGCGCAACCATCTTATTTTTTAGTTTAATCTGTTTCATTTTCCTATCTATTTTTAATACTCTGTAGATTTTAGTTACAAATACCTCTCTGTAAAACTTCAATTTGCAAGTTAGCATGGACATATAAATAATATCTCATATGTAATTAATATCGTTAGTTCATACAGGCTGTATTTTCCAATGCAAAAAGTTATAAAAACGAGTTTTTGAAAGACAAAATTTAATAAATATGAGCCCCCCCCCCTCCCTCCCAAACCACCAGGCCCCAATATGCGCCTTTTGGCAAGCCAAGGTGTGCGCCTTTTTGGAGGACCCAGTCCGGGCCTGACAAGGAAGTATCCCGCTAATAAATACATAAAATCGCTCCGAGTTTAGTGTTTAAAATTGTGAAAATCCAGGATTCAATATTTAAACCATACGAAAAAAGTGGAGATTTTAAAAAATAGTTTGCGGCACTAGTTATAACCTTTGGTAGGCTTGGAGACAAAAATACTTGTTTACGTATCTAAGAGACCGGTTTACTTTTTTTTTGGTTCTCTTATTCAGAGGCCGTTTCTTTTTTTCCTAATACTGGTGAGACCACTCTATTACAGTTTGTGTGGGTAGGAGAGAGACGGACGCGGTGGTGGCGTGATGCCTATCTTCTAAGATTTTCAACCTTAAATTTTTCTTTTAGTGCTTCCGTATAACTTATGTACCGGTACCTTTGAGTTACCTTTAGTTATATGCTATATAGTTCCTGTTCCTCAGTAATATCTTATTAACTTGGTTCTGTTAATCTCTATTTATTCTTCGTTCGTTATTTCCAGTTCAAGTTTGGGGACAAATCCCGACACGTTTCTTCTTTTCCAAGGCTCGGACTTAATATAGACTGACCCAATACCTATATATACCTAATGTTAAATCTTTTATCTATGACAAATTAATTAAAAATATGTATCCCATAAAATTAATAAGAAACCTTTGGTATATAGCTATAAACAATAAAAATAAAAATAATAAAAGCAATATAGATGACATAAGACCTCAAGTAATGTATAAGCACCACTCTTTAACATATATAAAAAGGCTTACAGAGAAGGTTGCAGATACTTTTAAAAAATTTGATTATTTTGATATAAAGTTCGGTATGAAACCAATAAAAAAATCAATTATTTTTAGCAAACTAAAGGATAAAGTGCCTACAAACCAAGAAATGGGGTTTGTATACGCAATCCCGTGTTCTGATTGTGACAAAAAGTATATAAGAGAATCTCGCCAAACATTCAAAAACAGGATGAAACAACACGAGGGAGATGTTAATAACAAATCGAATAAAACCGCTCTAGTTGTTTACTATACTTTAGAATTAAATCATTCTCCAGATTTTAATAATGCTAAAATTCTAGTTAAAGAAAGTAATAACTCCAAAAGAAAATTATTAGAGGCAGCATACATATCTAGTTTTTCAAAAAATGTTAATTTTACAATGTGACGTGTTACTGTATAGTAATTTAATGACTGATGGAGGTATGTAATTAACAAATTATTTTAATTATTTAGAACGCATAATTTAATTTTATTTAACTCAACTATGATTATTTTATTATTTTATTATAATGGATAATTACTGCTTTAATATATAACAGTAAGTTTATAATTTTAATCTTTAATTTTTATATACCTTAATTTAATTGTAGTTAAAATAAACAAATAATTTTATAACAAAAATTGTAAAAGATCATTTTAAATTGTTGTAATTTCTTATTATATATATTTTTTTAAAAACAAAAATGTTTCAGGTTTGAAAATGTCTTAAAATGTAGACGAAATATCACCAAAAGAAAATAAATAAAATAGCAAAGCAAATCAAATAGCTTTTTTATTTTGTTTAATAATACCCTGGAAGACTAACCCAGCAAATATCAGAGTTATATTAAAGGGGACATCACACTAAAAATTTCGATTTCAATTTTTTTAAATTTACTATTGATAAAAAAAACTTCAAGAGATCATACATACATTGTATTTAACAATGTATGTATTTTTTTTTTTTTTTTGATTTAATTTTTCTCTATTGAAACCACTATCCAAATTCTTTATTTTGTGAAGAAATTTATTTAATTTTATTTTGAAACCAATATGTATTTTTTTGTCCTATAAAGAATAAGGTAATTCATTTTATTTTAATATAGAACAGTCAATCTGTCGTGCTAAAAGGCTATCTGCGGAAAAATTTCTGACTGTTCTAATATCTTAATTAGGTTTTTGAGAATTTATGTATTTCTAAATTATACAGGCTATAATTTTTTTTTGACAAGAAGAAGGCGTTTGACAAAACTTACCTTGTGTTTCTTTTATTTATTTATGTACCTTTGTGGAAGTGAGTGTCACAACATTTCTCTAAAAACAAATTCTATTTATCGGAAATTCTTTATAGCTTTTACAGCCATCAATATCAATATGGAGGTCCGACTATATAACATTATTAGTTTTTCACATTAATTTAGAAGCATTGTACCATAATAGATTTAACATCTTAACTCCATTTTTAGACTGTTTTTTTTGCCACTCTTTTTGGAGTAAGGATAACATTTATGCAATATATTTAAAATTAATTGTTTTATTTAATCGTAGGGAAAGTTTTCCGTTCTCATATTTTTTAATTAAAATTTAAAATATCACGATGAATGAAAGTTTTGTCAACCATTACTGAGAGCCAGTAGTTAGATTAGTTTAGAGTCACGTAGTTGTATATTGTTCGTGAAAAACACAACTTTTCCCACAGGAAAAACTAAGTTAACAAGTAATGTTTTTCCCCTTAGTTTTTCTTTAGTTTGTCTTGTGTATTTGAGCAGGAGAATAGGAGAGTATCGTCATTACCGTTCGACCAACTTTCTATATTTTTATAAAATTGTTTACCGTTGTTTGCACTATAGTTTTTTTCTAGAAGCTTTTTCTAGAAGCGATGCCTATTTCTTCGCCTAAATGCCGATGTTGTGTTCTTCAGTCCCAAATACCTTCGTTATTTTTAACATACGTCGTTTTTAGGGCCCTAGGCAAAGCCAAGGACCCATCAATTAACCTCTCAAAAATAGACCCAATAGAGAATAAAAATATATGTTAAAGGCTTAACAGAAAATATTCAAAAAATATTTAAAGAGTTTGACTGCGAAAGAATAAAATTCGGCCTAAAACCTACAAATAAAATGAAGCAAATTTATCACCATGAACTAAAAGATAAAACAGATAAACTAAAAAAGTCGCATGTAATTTGCAAAATTAGTTGTAAGGACTGTGACCAAGTTTATATAGGTTAAACAATGCAAAAATTGGAGAGTAGACTGAAACAACACAGTTATGACATAAAAGCCAACAATGATAAGACTGCCCTTACATTCATACAAAAATAACAACCATAAAATAGATTACAACAACATAACAATCTTAGATACCGAAAAAAACGAATAAAAACGAAAATACCTAGAGGCAGCCTACAGAGCCATGACAAACAATACCATGAACTATAAATTCGATACAAAAGACATAAACAAATATTATTCAGCTATTCTAAACATAAAAAAAAAATAATCCCAAAACCAAATCATAACTCCCGCTAAAACCCAAAAAATAAATATCATATACAAATAATTAAAATAATACAATAATAAATTAGTCCCCCAATAAATTGTAATAGCAATTAGATTCGGAAAAAATAAAATGATTTAATTTGATATATGTAAAATTATAACACTAGGTAGGTTTCAACCTAGGTTACCATATTGACAACGAATGTTACGTTCTTAATTCAGTGATATATTTATTTTATTTTATTGTTAATTTTGGTGTTGTTAAATGTGTTAATGATAAAACAGTATGAAAGACAGTGTAAGAGTTGTTCGAATCGACGAATCTAACTACATAGTAAGAGAATCTGACCAACTTTTTACCTATATATAAAAATGTAAAACAACTTCGTAAACCCGGTATGTTTCCTTTATTCTTGTTATATATGTTCGTTCAATTATGTTTTCTTGTTGCAATATATTATTAACCTTTTTACTTATATAATCAATAGTTTAATGTTACCAAACAATCTGAAAAATTGTATAAATTAAGTTTTTCAGGCACGTCTCTGCCTCAGAGGGGCGAAATATAACCAATCGTTAATGACAAAAGTGTGAACCAAAAAATTTATTCAACAACCCTTCACGACCCACAAAAATCCTATACGATATATATTATATATATATATATATATATATATATATATATATATATATATATATATATATATATATATATATATATATTATATATATATACATATATATATATATATATATATATATATATATATATATATATATATATATATATATATATATATATATATATCCCGGAGCCAGTGCAAATTTTTCTCTGTTTCTGTCTCCCGTAGTTTAAATTGTTTGAGGTATATATATATATATATATATATATATATATATATATATATATATATATATATATATATATATATATATATATATATATATATTATATAATTATAATAAACATTAACCAGTACATAAAAAAAGTTCAAGCCGTCCTGAGCACTCCCGCAAGTCAAAATATTAATTAAAGTTAATGAATAATCCAGGAATTAAGTTCTTGTTATCTGTCTATCATCCGAGGGTATATACACACACGAATATTAATTTAATTAGGGATATTTATCTTTATCATGTGGATACTAGACACACTACGCTTCTCAACCTGTAATTCAGGTTCATTCATCCCTCAACAGGAGCCCAGTGATTGGAGAGAGTTTGATGTAGAGACATTATTGATTTGGTTTTGTTTGCGAGATCATCTATGATAAAACCAGAGATCATCTATGATAAAACCAGTTTATTTACTTTTCCTCACCTTCTTCGAAGGTACTCGTATATGGGAGAACTATTGTTTCTTTCCAAAAAATCCGAAACCAAGGTTTCAGCGGATTTATCCGTTTTGGGGGTTTTTAAGACCATTTAAATGGTTTTTAGTTTGATGTCAGTCTGTCTGTCTGTGTCACGCATAACTTCCACAGTATTTTATAATACACACTTGATACTTGGTACAAAAATTTGTCCTTATATGTAATTGTGCTGCCTGGAAATTTAGAAATTTTTGAAACTATTAACCCATTTTGCTGAGTCAGAAAAAAATTGTAAAAACTCGTAAATATTACCGATTGAGCTAAAATTTGCACCGATTATACCTCTTCGTAAGGAAAACATTACTGAATTTCGTTTTGATATCAGCCACTATATTGAAAATATTGATTTTTGAACTTTGAAACTTTAACGCTAAATAATTTCGGAACTGTAACAGTATATTATATCAACTAATACATTTTTAATCACATATATATATATATATATATATATATATATATATATATATATATATATATATATATATATATATATATATATATATATATATATATTTTAAACGAAAAATGCATTGTTATCCATTACACCAGAAGTGTTGTTGACAACCCGATCTGGGAACACTCGGTATAATAGTATTTCATTGGAGACAAAATGGAAATTAATAATGTACAGGATGTTTTTCACACAGCTTTTCTCGTGAACCATACGATGCTAACTAAGAACCTTCGCAACCTTCGTAGTTCTTTGAGGTAATACCTTTTAACAAGATAAATAATTTATCCATATTTCAACTTTATATCTGCTGCATTTTGTGATTATTTGGTGAGGAAAAGTTTCGAGACCGCGTCCGGTTTATATTTTTAAGTTAAACGCTATCTACCACAGCATCCATATTGCTTTTTTCTCCTGACATCCAAGTCAATTCAGATCTTTATAACTCCGCCTTACATCCAGATGAGTTATACTCAAGCATTAAGATCTTCACATCTCTTCCAAGTCAAAATTGCAGCACCTTTAGGATTCAATTCAATTGGAGCTTAAAACTTAAATACATCAAATTTTAAAACTTTCATGGAAATATTATACATTTTTGTCTTCATTTTTCTCTACACTAAAAATATCTAGAATCAATTATGGAAAAAAGTCATGTTTTAGATCGTTCGTTATAAATTTGGTATATTGTGACATAAATAAAGCGACAAGGCTTTAATTAGGGCACAATGTCCTTCAATTTGTCCTAATTCAAGGGTGTTGGTTTAGAAACATGACACTCTACTTCATGTGTGATCCTAATATCAGTGTATATATTGTAAACAACGTCTTTGCAAATAATATTTCTTTTCTAAAGCCTAATAAAAGTATCAATATAGATATAAAACACACGACTCCTGAAATAAATTAATGTAATGAATGTATTTTTATGGGAGAGAAATTATAAAAAATGTCAATATATATTAACTCAATTTTAAATTTGATAAGTTTGTTGTTAAACTGCGTTAAACAATATTTTCATTACCAAATTAGTGGTTTTTACTGAGATTGAGAGAGAAATGGCGAATTAACCTGCACTCAGGTAAGTGGCTTGAGTAAAAAGTTGTTTAATTCGTACATTTGATTGCCGGTTCATACCTGCACTTGTTTTCTCCGCTTTACAGCAACTGTCATTAGAACGGTTTCATACAAATCGGCTTACATTATCTGTTGTAAAATTAAAGCGTTGTCGTAATCATAAAATTCTTTGTTTATAAGACGGCGTGGCGTCTCGAGGGTGCAGGGAAAAGTTATTTTTGTTATATAATATTATTTATAGTTTATTTATATTATTAATATAAATTGATCAACTTTTATATTTTTAACATTATTAATATCTTTAGTAATGATCGCATCAATAGATACAAGGTTTAGATGAAAGTCATAAAATCCTAAAATATTTATCGTAATAAAAGTAACTAAGAAGTTACTCGATATTATAAACGATAGGAAATATAAATTCTTATCTAATAATCTTCAAGGTGGGTGATAAGTCACGCTTCATTTTTATAATAGGGAATAATTTTATAGCGATTATTACAAGCTTTTTTACTTGAGAAGCAATTGAAATGAAAATTGAGACGGAATTTTAAATGCAGAACCCATTGCGAATAATATGTACTCTAACGAGTAACGCTTATTACAATCTTTCTTGAGATCATTTAACAGGCATTCATATATGAATCACTATTTAGAAAATACAGACATAAATATACTGCATTATTTATTGTATATATTATATACTAAAATATTTCTGACATAGGATCTAGACATTTTGACATAGGACGAACAGGAAGGCGCTGGTTCGCTTCGGATAAGTTAGGCAACTCAGCTTAACCACTCACGTCGATGACGATCACTCTCCTGTCCCCCCCCCCCCATATTTTTCTCCAAAACTCTCCTTACGCCTCAATTTTCCTCTTTTTCAAGATCTCCTTCAAGTCTCCCAACCCCCTAGCTCTACCTTAATAAAAAATACGAGGAGGAAGAAGGGGAAGTACTTTTCTTAGAATTCCCTAAATTCAGTAGAAGTGAAATGTTAAAATTATGAAATTTACGATAAAAACTAAGAAAATTGATACGTGCAATAATAGGCCGCTGAATCCAAATATTTACCTTTTTTACTTAAGTGCTGTTTGAACCAAAATTAGCAAGAATTATATTTTATTCTGGTTTCTGGCAACGACTAAGACATGCATACAAATTTTTATTGGATCAAAAATACTATTACTGCTAATTCTTAAATAAAAAGCATTTTTCCATGTAACTTTGAGCTTAAAAAAGTCGATAACCATATACAAATAATACTTGATTTTAAAGAGGCCATTGAGATGATTAATGAGTTGCTACTTTTAATTCATAACATCATGGCCATGATATGCTCGATAAAAGTATTTAATTTTTAAAATTTGCCAACTTTGAGTGGCATTTTCTCGGAAACTATGCAGTGGAAAAAAATTATTATTTTAAAAATAAAATGCTTAAACTACTATGCTTTTACATGTGTGCGTGTGTGTGCATGAATGTTTATTGTATATTTCTTTAGAGAATAGTTATTTTAATGTCACTTTTTGGGGCTTCAAATCCTCTTGTTAAAGATACGGCTAAAAAACAAGCCTTTTATATAATAATCTCAAGTAAAAAGAGTACAAGTTAATTTAACTCTGAATAGGTTGGTAAAACTGAGAGCATTTGGAAGGTAAAAACAAGAAGGATTATATACATATTCATTCCGTGTTAGGTTAAAGGTTTTCTTTTGGTTCAACATAGTGTGGTAATACTAAAGCTTTTAAACTTCCTCTCTGCATTGTAGCCAATTCTAATACTAAAAACCCCAAGTATTAATTTATAGTACAAAAAACAACATTTATGTAAACTAGAAGAAGATAACTTATTTCATAAACTAGGAAAATGTATAGTTGGTTAATACTTGACTATTTTTTACAGACCTCAAAAATACAGGAAATTTAACTCTTATAAACTTTTTTTCACTTTTAGAACCTTCAACTTATAAACAACTGAAAAAAATTTACCATGATAATCTTTTTCCGTTAGTTGATAGCGTAAAATTCTGTCACCGATATTAATCATGGATTAAATTATGCATGACCTTATAATAAAGTATTTTATAAATACATTTATATTTTTCAAAGTCCAAATTTTATAGGTTTTGTAGGAAAGCCAAGACACAAAACTTTAAGAAAAGAGGTAGCCAGCAAAAACACTTGTGAAAAAAAACAAAATAAGCCAAGTCTCGCGCAAAACATTGTGAGATCATTGTTTAGCCAAGTCTCTCCTTGTCCAAGTAAGTTCTACTAGGTATAATACACCCAGTACAAGGGTGTTGTTTGTCTGTCCTGTCCCCCCTCCCCTCTCTATTCTCTGTCCCTCACGAACTTAAACATTTCTATACCAATTCCACGCTACACGTTTAAATTTAAAAACTTTTTCTAACTTGGCAATTACTCAGCACAAATAACTTAAAGTTCCAGAAGGGAGATAAAATAAATCATTTTTATATTTTAAACTTGCCATTTTTATATTTTAAATTAAAATAAAAACTAATTTAAAAATATATATTTATAAGTTCACTCATGATATTCCTATTTGTATATCTAGTTTTTTTTATTTAGTTTTTTTTTTTTTACTTTATGTATAGTTTTTTTTTAGTTTATATATATATATATATATATATATATATATATATATATATATATATATATATATATATATATATATATATATATATATATATATATATATATATATATATATATATATATATATATATATATATATATATATATATAATATATAATAAAAGTTAATTTAATAATAATAGCAGCAAAACTTCGGCATTCTTAAATCTTAAGGCAAAATTGAGAAGGTTGTTTTTCTTTTTTTTTCATTCCTTCTTTTTTGGAGTTGCTATATTACATTTCATCAAAACCAGAGAGTAGCCTCCATTTTAAACAAACTAAATTAGGACTTCATTTCTTACATTAAATAAAAAAGCCCATTTTCTCAAGAGAAAGGATCTCAATGAATTAGAATAAATAAGAAAGAAAAATCCCTCCAAGTTCCACAGGGAGGTAGAATAAAACATTTTTATATTTTAAACTTTGCCATTTTTATTTTTTAAATTAAAATAAAAACTAATTTAAAAATATATATTTGTAATTTGATATTGTTCACTCATGATACTCCTATTTGTATATCTAGATCTAAATTTAATTATCTTTAATTAATTAAATATCTTTCTTTTATACTTAATTTTTGAAACTTTCTTACCAGTAGTGATAGTCATAGAATAACTATGGTATATAAGAAAAAAATATACAATATCAAAAAGACCCTCGCAAGTATATTAACATGGACTACTCTCACAACAGAATTTAATTATTTGAGATTGAAAACCACCTAGGTAAAAATACATTTTTTTTTTTTTTTTTTTTTAGCAAGAACAGGATGGAATAGTTAGTAATCTTCTACACCGTTAGATATAGAAAGCAATTTAATTATTATGTTACAAAATATAACAAATTTACTGGAGTTACGGACAATAAATGTGGTTTTCAGCTTGAAGTTCACCCAAAGAGGGGTCGAAATATTGCAAAAGTGAACTTTTAAATTTTTTCCTTTAAACCCTAGTATCTATAAGTTTGTTGTTATTTAATTTATAACTTTCCTAAGATTTATATTAAGATTTTTTTAAGGAATAAAATGTTATGAGGTGCCGTATACAACTTTGTATCCTCGTGCTGCGTAAAATAATACTTAGAAAGAGCTAGAAGCGCAAGTTTGTTATAATTATTTGGTTTTTCTAATTTTGCACAGTCGATTTTTCTATTAGCCTTGAGAGGGGTAAACATTTTTTCTGATTTTGTAATTTTTCCTTTATTTGTACATTAAACTCTACTAATATACACAATACACAATTACAAGTTTCTAGGAAGGCTAGAAGTGCCTTAGAATTATGATGAGTCAATTGATCAGTGACATAACAAAACTTTAGGCGCATATATTTTATGAAATAATTTGGGTAAAGGTTGAAATTTTTGTATCTGGTTCAATTTGTAATGAAATCTAATTTAAAATAAATGATATATTAAGAATCTTTTATAAGATAATAGAGGGGGTTCCAAAATGGCTTGAGATAGTTCCAGTAAAGGATGGTACAGCTGTGCTCGACTTGGCCGGGGCACTGCCGTACCCCCAGATTTGGAATTTATTTAACCGTAAAAAATGTATTTCTGATATATCTATTATTTTTTATTTTGTGCGCTCAACGGCGTGGTTATATACACCCTTAAAATGTTTTATGATATATAATAATCTTATAAAACCTTTAAATTAAAATCACCTAAACCAATATTGAAATAATCAGGATTAAATTAGTGTCTACTAACTTAAACAAACTATAAATCGTCATCTCAGAAAACTATTTTGAAGTCAAGACGTTATCATTAATAATCAAAAACTAAAACAGATCTAGACTCCTCATAACGGTTAGTATGCCGATTTTTTAACGTTTTGTAATTTGCTTCTTCAAAAGATTATCGACGGTAACAAAAACATTGTGATCAGATCATACGTAATTACATACTTTTACGGCTCTACAGTCCACAGTGGGCTAGGCGTCTAGTCCTTCTTCTCGAGTATAATCTTGATCCTTGATCTGGCAATTCTGGTCTCATACATGCGATGAACGTGTCCCAGCCACCCAAGTCGATATCCTTTTACAAATTGTACGTTGTACGATATCCTGTTCTTACATTACAATAGCTAGCTGAACTCCAGGTATGAACTATGGCATCTCCAAACAGTTCTTTCACTCACTGCTTCAAAAATCCTTCTCATTACTCTTCTTTCAAATATTCTTAGTGCATTGCTGTCTGCTGCTGTGAGAGTCCAAGTTTCAGATCCGAATGTAACTATTGGAAAAACTAATGTCATATAAATATTAAGTTAAATTATTCTAAAAATGTATTGATTTGAAAATAGCCATAGGATTTAGCTTACAATAAAAATACGCTGTTTCCTGCTTGTATTCTCTCTCTTATGGCAGCACTCACGTTTTTTTCAATAGAAATTCTAACTCCCAAATAGGCGAAGGATCCAATTATAGTAAAAGGATTTATTATTTGTCTCCAAATCAAAATTTTACGAACAAGAGGCGTTCACACACGAGGAAAATTTTGCGATCTAATGACTGCTCGTTAAAAATATTTACCGCCCAATTTTTAAATGTTTTGGATAAAATTTGAATGATATGTCTAAATTAGTCTACACATGTTCGCCTATGAAATCTAATTCCTTCTATTACACTATGTAGTACCAGTTTCTTTTTAATGGTTCTAGATTATAGTTAAACAAAGCTCTATATATTATGTACTTTTCGAGTAAGAGAAATTAAAAAAAAACTAAATTAAATTAAATCCAGTAGCGTTCTATATAACTAAATTAACAAATGTATAAAGAAACTCCGAGATCTAAAGTATAACATTTATTGGTAATTAAAAATTGATTACATTTTGGTTCATCCAATTATACGAAAAATATTTTCATTGGTATTATGTTAAGAAGATTGAGATTGTCTTAATCCGTTTATTTTTGTGAGATAGAAATGAAAATCGCAGAGTATCTCTGGGTTGGGCTGAATTCAATTTTCTGATTCAATTCCCCTTCACCCTAACATTTAGTGGAAAGCAATAAATATTTTATTTTTGGACCACATGTATTTTCTCTGGGCCTATTATGTGAACAGCAACATAATACTGTATCTCTAGGTCTGAAACATTAATAAACTGCTTTGTTCACTTAATTTGTGGTTTGGTTGTTTTAGGGTGTATTAAATAAATAAATCGTATTTATTTCATATGGTTATATTTCGACCACTCCTGGTCATCTTCATGCCTAAAACATTAACAACGCATCTTATATATACTATTACATATCAGTTATTTTTTATACACAATTATTACTATGCTTATTTTAAACTATGATTTTACAAGTTGCACTATTACATTTAACTTCACAATTAACTAAAATCTTACCTTGATTTTGAGAGTGTTACTACATTTGTTTTATTTAATATTATGTTAATCATGCTTTGTTCACTATTTTTTTTAACAATACATGTTTATACATTTTTTTACAACAATACATGTATTGTATATCAATATCATAAACCACACATCGGTGGCTAAGAAGTGATTCCTCGAATCTTCAAAATGTCAGGTTTACAGGAGGAACAAAAAACTATTTAAACAAATATATTTACATTAACTGACTAAGTTTTTTACATGTTTTTTTAAAAAAATGTTATAACATGTAAGCAATGTTCTGAAACATTGGTAACTTTCAGATTATAACAGTTCATAAAATAATGTAGTTACGTGGTCTCACTATGTCACTTCTTTAATAAAGTGCAACAAATACGAGGTCTAGTGAATTAGCAGCTCATTTATGAGGTGTCACAACTAACCATCACCAGAAACACATACGAGGTGTAGTTACAAGCTATCACAATAACAAATAGATTGTGAATCAGATACGAGATGTCACGAATGCCTATTTTCTATATGAAGGATTTTTTTTTAACTTATACGAGATATCACATGTACTTGCAGACTCCTAAGGCCAATAAAATGAAGTTAGCAGTAACGAGGCATTACTTCATAGCCATCGATATATGTTCAGGGAATTCTTTAAAAAAAAAAATAGATTAGGTAAATGGCAGATGAACCTTTACGGAGATTTGTTGGGTTAATTTTGATTTCCTCATAAAAGTAGTCTATATCAAAAGAAAGTATTGCGATGGCAAATAAAAATTAGATTTTGATGGATTTACACATTTTCAGGTCTCCTGAGTAAAAAAAAAAAGTGAGTTTTAAAATATTTCTGTCTGTTGCTTTTGCAGACGCGTGAAGCCGAAACTGTAGGATCAAATTTCATGCGATTTGGCATACATGTTCCAAACAATCATACTCTGATACAAAATTTGCTACATATTTGGGGCGCTACCCCCAAAAACTCTGTAAATAAAAGAAACTCTATAAAGAAGGAAAATAGTCTGCAAATTAATAAGTCACATAGCTTCCTCGCGTCCTATTTCGTATACTTGCTTGTATGACTCTGCTTTATCAACTCATTTTTGTCAAATTTATATACTTATCTCTTACTTAAAATTGTTTCTATTTTTTACGCATGAATTATCAATGTCGCAAAATTTAAAAAACGGGGACGGTTGAAAATTATGTGGGGCTATCTGTGGGCCTCTTTCGGCAAACTATTTTTTTTTAAATTTTACCATGTAAGTCGTTATCCTGGAATAAAATCTAATATCCAAGATATTGATAAAACTTAATTTGAATTTTTCTGAAAATCTAAATGATTTTGTTTTGACCCGTGAGGACACGTAGGGTTAAAACTACTAAACCAATTTCAATTAAATTTAATATACATTTTTCAAATAATCATGCCATCAGCCAAACTCAAGTAATGAACTAGAATATCTATGAAAGTAATTAATAGAAAATTAAAACAATGTCCATTTTAATACTAATAAAATCCCAGTAAAATCCATTTTCTTCCACATTAAATAAGTTATTTTTTAATAAATCAATTTTGAAGATAATTTTAAACAAACGTATTGTAAACGCTCACTTAATTTCATCTCAAAACAAGATAAATTACAGAGCTCTTACTTATAATTGAATTGAAAATAATTAATTTTGGAAAGTCCGGCAATTATAGCAAAGTGTAAAAGCAACAAAATTATAATACTTAATTATCGCCCTTATTTAAATAAGAAAGATGAAACAATTTGGCAAAGATTCCAAATTTTACGATCGATTTGATTTTAGGTCACAGTAAAATGTGGTTACAAACGATGAAGGAAATAAACAAAAATTAAATGCCTTCGTGTTTTAATCAACTAAATGGGGATGATTAATTTTCAAACAACATCACTTTGAATTATTTCACGGAGAGGGGGGGGGGGGGCTGTTTAATTCCAAAATTATTATTCCGAGAATGTCATATATATTTAATTATAAAATAATTAAAATATTATTACAAACGTGCTTAAGCATATCCGATAATTAGCCGCTGCTGATTTTTATTGAATTAATGGAATGTCTCTTTCACGAATTAACTAATTCCCTAAAATGGAAATAACACTTTTACCAATTTTATCATAAAATATATTGAAGAGATTAAACCACAGAAAATAACTAAGGCTTCTTTGATCCTACATTAAATTAATTTTGTAAAAACCTAACACAATAAACAACCCATGATCCGATAATTCTGGTTAAGGAACAATTCCGATTTGTTGAACTGCCTAGGGGCCCTTCATTGTGTGTTCCGAAACCACATTCTATGACATTTTATTTTTAAGTGACCAGATTAAAATTTCTTATTGAATGGATTTACTCTGCCACTTTATGCGTTACTTTTACGATAAATTCCACATTATCACAAAATCTTCTATTTGTTACATAGCAGTACACTCGATTATTTTTCAAGTTAAAAAAAAAAAAATAGTTGCATACTTTATCAAATTATGTGTTTATTTTATATATATATATATATATATATATATATATATATATATATATATATATATATATATATATATATATATATATATATATATATATATATATATATATAGTATATATATATATATATATATATATATATATATATATTGCATATATATGTGTGTGTGTGTGTCTACAATAAATTGGCTAAGTATGTCTTATAGTAGCAAATACGATAATATCAAATGGGATGAGTTCATTAACCAGCATTGTCGGCCAATCCGCATCAAAATTGCGGCAATTTAAAAGTTTGTTTAGTTATAACTTTTGAACCATTCATTATAATAATATAATGAAGTGAAAAAACACTTTATTTTCATTTTTAATATCAAAATTAAATGAAACTTTCAAAGTACCAAGCCAAATTTGTTCCTAAGATAATAATTTTTAAGATTTTTTTCCTAGAGGAATCATTTTTTATATACGATTGATAAGAAATATAAACATTGTATCTCTATTTAGATGCGTAGAAAGTGATTCTTTACCTACTTGTATTCATTGCGAATGCGCCTTTCTAAATCCTCTTTTTTCCACCCTAGTGTGGTAAAAAAGAAGAATTCTTAACCTTAACGCACGATTAGCGAGTTTGTTTACATTTAACAAAACTACTTTGTTGATTGTTTAATTAAAGAAACTGTTTATGTCGAGTTTTTAGTGAAAAACAATTATTAATTTATGTCATTATGACGAAAATATGGAGAATAATACGCCTCCTGAAATAATTAATTCGGCACAAAATACAACTAATTGTACTAATGTCATCTTTATCAAAAGAAAAATACGAACTTACATATAGGAAGCACATTAAATATTTTTTTCTGTAATTATTATTAAAATACAACAATCGTTGATAAAGTACGGTACGCAACTCGTGCGAAAACTGCATTTTTATTTGCTCGTGTGGTTTACTAACCTCGCTATCGCTCGGGTGCAAACTCCACACTCGGTTGCAAAATGCTACTTTTCGCACTAGACGCGAAATGTTCTATTTTCTCACTAAATATGCTTTAATATGTTAAATATATGTACTTGAATATGAAGATAACATGTGTTTGAAAAATTCCTTTAAATCCCGTTTTTGGACAAAGAAGAACTATGATTGTATTAAAATTTTTTTTTGATTTGTTAAAATATATGAGGGGGTCTGATTGATACTTCGGCGATCAGGTACGTTGCAGGCAGACGGACTGACGCAGAAATATATTATTATAAGATAAGGGTCCTCGAATGAATTTTCAGATAAAATGCACTAGAAAAATGTTCCCAAAATCATCCGTTTTCGCACTTACTCTCCACAATGTCTACGTTTCACGTAAAAAATAAACGTTTTGGAAGAAATATTGCATACATTTTTAATAATTTTCTCTTTTTTTCTATTTTTTTAAAAATATGATCTCTCCGCTACATATTGTATAGGGTTCCAACAAAAACGGACGTGAATGACAAAACTTTTTTTTGCTTATTTTACCAGCAAATTTCATGTCATTTTTTCTTTTCTCTATATTTTTTTTTCTTTACCAAAAAAGTCCGTTTTTAATGTATCCCCGACAATGTGTAGAGGAGAGATTAGATTTTTTATTTTTAACTAATAAAAATTACTGCTTATTTAAAAATCGTTTGATTTCGATGGGCCACCCTGTTAACACACACACATATACATATATATATATATATATATATATATATATATATATATATATATATGTATATATACATATTTTCAAAAAAGATAATTAATTAAAAAAATGATCATGAGTGAACTTATATATATATTTTCAAATTAGTTTTTATTTTAATTTAATATATAAGAATGGCAAGTTTAAAATATAAAAAATATTTATTCTACCTCCCCCGTGGAACTTGGAGAGATTTGTCTTTCTTATTTATTCTAGTTCATTGAGATCATTTCTCTTGAGAATAAGGGCATTTTTATTTAATGTAAGAAATGAAGTCCTAATTTAGTCGGTTTAAAATTGAGGCGACTTTCTGGTTTTGATGAAATGTAATATAGCAACTCCAAAATAGAAGGAATAAAAAAAAAAGAAAATAAAACCCTTCTTTAATTTTATCTTTAGACAAAGTTGTGCTGCTATTATTTTAAATTAACTTTTAGATATCACTTTACATTATATATAAACATAGACACACAAACACATACATATAATATATCTTTCAAAAAAATTTTCTACGCTGCATGACTTTTGAGATTCTAGCGTATTTTCTGTAATTTTAGTCCTTAATCTGCAATAAAAGATTTTGCAATTAATTAAGACTAGTCTATCACTGCGGAAAGATAATAATAATTTGGAGTAGTTTAATTGGTAGAGCGCTGGAATAGAAATTCAGAGGTCCAAGGTTTAAAATTCGGCATCGGAGTCAATTTTTCTACTATGTCTGTCTCTCTTCTGAAATTTTATGTATGTACGTAGTCTGTCCCAAAAATACGTATAAAAAATTCATAATTTTTTTATTTTACATTTAATCATTTAAAACAATTTTGTCTCCCTCAAATTACTCCCCCCTGATAAAAAGCACTTAACCCAACGCCGTTTCCATTATTGGAAACATCTTTCAAAGTCTTCTACTTTAAGGGTCTATAGTTGCCTCGTCGCCGCTGCTTTATTGCCATCCAAACTCCAAACCCCCCAAAATGGCGCCCCGAAGCAAAATTTTGCACTTTGGAAACAAAAAAAAGTCACTTAGTGCCAATTCGGGTGAATATGGGGGGTGGTCAGTGAACATAATTGACCTACGCGCCAAAAACTTGCGCACAACCAATGAAAACCACGGTTTTCATTGTTCTATTTTTATAGTGTTTTTTTATTTCCATGCCGACGTGACACTAAGAAAGGGGTTGGATCAACAGTGTGTAGAGAATTATAGTAAACACATTATACTTTTTAACTCTGACTGCTTAGGAAAATCGAGAAAGAAAATGGGAGGAGAGTGTATGAGAGCTTGAGATTTTGGCGGGTAATAGGTCGGGCAATGACCTATTACCCGCCAAAATCTCAAGCTCTCATTCACTCTCCTCCCATTTTTTTTCTCGATTTTCCCAAGCTGTCAGAGTTAAAAAGTATAATGTGTTTACTTAAGGTGACCAGACGTACGTAATTTTTTACGGACAGTCCGTAATTTCAACAATTTGTCCGGATTTTTTTTTTGTCCGTATACGGACGCTGATTTGTCCGGAATTTTAGAGAAAGTCCCGAATTTGTCCGTAATTCTGAGGTTTTATAAAATTAAGGTATAAGCACTTTTTGAAATAAAATATGACTTACAATCTGTACCAATTCAGAGTTAGTGCGTTGATAGCGCGGGATTTTTAAAATCCTAAGAGGATTTTCTAATCCTGAGCTCTCATTGGCCCTCCACTCCATTTTCGAGAATTTTTTTTTTTTTTCACGATTTGGAGGTAGCGCCCCTAAATTTGGGGCTAAAATTCATTTCTCGATTTGGCCTTGGGGTATGATTTTTCTGAAGCTGTATGCCAAATTTCATCAAAATCGGCCCAGTAGTTTAGGCTCCACGCGTCTGCACAGATGACAGATAGACAGACATTTTTTAAAAACCACTTTTTTGGACTCAGGGACCCCAAAACGTGTAAATCCATCAAAATCGAATTATCGCGCAACAAAACGCAATTATCATCACAATACTTTCTCTTTATATGAGAAAGTAAAAAGTAATAATAATTTTTAATTTTTTTATAAGTTGTAATTAAATTTTAAATTAATTTTGTTTTCATATAAATGTATATATTTATTATTAAAAAAATATTGTTACTTTTTTTTGGGGGGGGGGGGGGGGGGGGGGTTGTATCCCCCCCCCCTTCGAAATTAAATCTGTCCGTAATTTAGTTCAGAGAAATCTAGTCACCTTAGTTACTATAGTGACGACACCTGTGGTGCCCTCCACCTAGCTCAGGCTTGCTTTGGTTGTAAGGGGGGAGAGGAGATCTCTGTCTAGTCTCCTCACTTCCTACATAAGTCTCTAGAATTATTTTATACCTATTTATGGGACAGAGTAGTATGTATGTATGTATGTATGTATGTATGTGTATATATATATATATATATATATATATATATATATATATATATATATATATATATATATATATATATATATATATATATATATATACCACCGTACGTACTTCATTGTAGGGTTTAATTTTCAAACAAAAGTGTAAATAAATGTTCATGGTAAAGCTCCCTAAAAAATCATCATCCCTTTATCTTATATTTTCAATAAAATTAACAATTTACTCCACACTACATATTATTTGCCTTATCTATGGAAATAAAATATAATTAAAATGTTCCTGAAACCTAATGCAGGAGGTCCTTGTCACATCCTATCGTCCCATTAGCCTTCTTCCTATCTTTGGCAAAATCCTACATAAATATGAGAGAGTTAGTAAGGTACGGTCTGAAGAAAAAACTTATTAACCTCACTAACTCTCTCATATTATCTACACTTTAACGGTTGCTAACTTAAATTTAATCCTACATAAACTTCGTGTAAGATTTATCTCAAAAATGTTTCACTCAATATCCTACCCAATCATCAGTTTGGCTTCTGATCTTAACAACTCCAACCCGATAGCTCCCTTCGCCGATTATAAGTGTATATTTTCCGCCTCCTACGATCCTAACATAGCAGCTTCCTACATCCAAAACCACCTTGAATCTTGGTCGAGGAAGAGGGGGATAAAAATAAATAAGCAGAAAATTGTCGATGTCACTTTCACTCTCAGGCGTTCAACGTGACTTCTAGTCATCCTGAATCAAGGAGTAACCCCACAACCCTCTTCCATAAGATCCATAAGGCTATATTTTTCCTGTCTGCATCAAAGAGATCTTTAATACCATACAATTTCAAGTTTTTTGAAGCGAGCGTATGCGAGCTTCTTACATTCAACGAAATATGCATCTTGTCTGTCTGTCTGTCTGTGTGTAACGTTTACGTGTCCAACGATAACTTGAGTAAAAATTGACCGATTTAGTTGAAATTTGGTATACATCTTCCTTTTACTAATACTCAGGCTAAGTTCGTTGGACAGCGTGATCCGTCCAAAAGTTCGCGCGCAATGCTCGCGTAAACGTGAGCTTCAAATTTTTGAGAAACGAATTTCAGGACGGGAAAAAATTCTCTCATCATCTATTCGATGAGACAAACATTTTTTTTTTAAATAACATTTTTTAGTAAAACCAACAACGACACTGTTATGAAGTAATAAAGATCGCTAAAACTATTAAAGCGGACCTAAACGTTTAAAATAGAGAAAACAACCTTTTTACCGATATCTTACGTTCTAACAAAACGATTTTAATAAAACTTCATGTACATCGTCTAAAGTCCAATTGAAACAAGTATGTAAAATTTCAACTTGATACAAGCAGTAGCATTTGAGTAATGAAGTGATACATATATAATAATAGTTTAAAAGCTATTACGGGTTGTTAAGATTCTTATAGTGTATAGGTTTGTTTAGGAAGTAAAGCTTTGTACCGAGTACCCCCACTCTACCTCACACTACCCTCTTCCACTTATCTTCAACTATGACATTCATCATGATTAATAAATTTCAATATTCAGTATTTTATTGCAATACGCTCGCTTCAATGATAGAGCCACGCGATGCCTAGTATATCTTTTGATTTAAAAGTTATTGGAACCATACAGAGAGAAAGACAGACACAGGTTCGAAACTGTAAGAGTTTCTTTGATTTGTTTTACCAATGAAATCATAAAAAAGAAAAAGGATAGCGTAAATTAGTCAAAAGTGAATATCTAGGATAGTAAGAAAAAGTTCAAAAGCAAAAATTTAGTATAGTGAGAATCAGTGGATAAATGGATAGCTAGTCAAGTGAAGTAGCGTCAATCCAGTAACGGAATCCAATTCGTAAGTTTATGCAGATGATTAACATAAGGTACCAACCCCGTGACATGCCAATACACTTGTATAAGCCCTTTGGCAGGCCCAAGCCTTCCATGGGCTGTTAGTATTCAAATATAATACCTTTGCAAATTAAATTGGACGCTCAACTGAATTGATTTTTCGATTTCAACTCTAGGTAAGGCTTTACTAAATACGTTAAATCAAATCTAAGGTTTGGCTACACACATCTACATTGAACGTCTTCGACATACTAGTAGTAACTCGGGTTTTGTAAAGAAAGTGCACAACGCTTTAATGACTAAAGTACATACTGTATACTACACGTATAAATCACCCGTACCACTGGCATTAAAAAAACTTTCTTTGAAAGTGCATTTATTATAAAATTATTTTTATTTTTTAAATATAATATTATTAGCTATTTTTTAGTCTTTCTCACAAAAATCTTGTAATAATTTCAAAGCTCACTTAGCTTGAGTTAACAAACAAACAAAAACGCTTGACATTTTCAATTTAAAATAGTATACTTACAATATGTTTTAGAATTTGACCGCCAATATTTCTCCATATAAATGTTGGATTTTTTTAATTTATCGGCTAATACAGACAATGTTGTAGTAATAATTGTCGTCAGAAATATAAAATTTGTTTAATTTTCAGATTTCTAGGTAAGCCTGGAAGTGGGTCAAATATAGAGTACAAGATTTGTTCCCTTGGTAGACAAGTTAAACTTAATAAAAGCGTGTAAAAAAGGTAGAAATGATTAAAATTGTGATGCTATGACAAATGTAACTTCAAGGTATAAGTTAGCAAAGTTGGTTACACATAAAGTAGGACGACATGGTATGATGAGACAAACGAACTACCAACGTACACGAATCAAGACAACATAATATTTTCCAAGAAACGTATAATATTACATTTCAAAGTTTTTGGAAAACTTTGTATAAATTTGAAACTGTCTTGTTGTTAGCGGTAAGAATAAGTTTTTTGATTTGACGTCCTGTTATCAAATCCAAGTACTGCCAAGAAAGCTGTAGTAGGACACAAGTAGAAAGGTCCAAGACATTATTGTGATAAGAAAATAACATATACAAAGATTTTTGTCCTTCCCTAAATCCTTCCTATTTCCATAAGACATTATTGCATCTTTCTTTTGTCTGAAAGGGAAACATAACTTCTTTTTTTTGTCACATATTTTTGTATTCGAATAACAGTTACACTATTCATACATTTTGATATACATAATTCCAGGCAGTAGTTCAATTTTGAAAAAAACATACATAAATATAAAAAAATATTATATATATTATATCATAAAGGATAAAAATATATACAAATGCTGTAAATGTTAAAATTCATAGAACCAGTAACGGAGATTTATTTTTATTCTTTCTAGAATCATGTATACGCAAATTAAACTTGGATAATAAGAGATCTTTCTTAATCCAAGAAACGTAGGATTATCTATGTTTAATATTACAAGAGAACATTTTACAAGGTCACTCTACATTTACGCTGAAATAATATTCTGATTCATGAAAATCTAATAATCACGTAAATTAGTCCTGAGAAGACTTTAAATACTCAAATTTTCTGATAGTTAACTCTCTTCCGTTTGTCTCCATAAACGCACCATGTAAAGTTAAAACAAATCCTGTTTCACTATGTCAAATAAAGATTAATCTTCATCCAAAACAAGGAATTTGATCGCTCTTAGAAATACCCGTGCTTCACTCAATCCTTTAGAATACTAAGTGGTTCTGAAAATAATGGCTTTACTAAATGTTTATGTATGAGCTGGAGCGACCCAAGAACGAGTGGACTGTTACTAAAACCTTAGCCCTTTATACTACAACATCCTTTAATCAACCCCTTTTAAAAGCGTTCCTCCTTAACGAATTACTTGCATAAACTGGTCAAAGTAAAACAAACATTTAAATTTGTATATATATTTTTTTTGACTCAATCAAAATCATGTTTGACAACACATTTATCAACAGTAATTCGGTTGTATGTGAAATGATAAGTGCCTAATATGGATGTGGAACTGGAGAAGCCGTGAATTGTTCGCTTCATGGTTACCGAGACAGGCCGATCTTATGCTGATTCAATATCCAACATATTGTCATGTCAACTTAAATCAACATACCTGTCGGAGTTCGGGTATGTAACAAAACACTAAATAATACTTATAAATCTACATAAATCCATAAGGGTGCCCATCTATAATTAATTCAGCGTCAAAATACATTTATGAATCTAACCTCTATACGTTACAATCGTCTTCAAGGCATTACCCTTGTGCAATAGATTGGAAGATGTCAATTATAGATTTCATATTGCAAGTAAGGACTAAGATGAAAGAATGGTTATTTGTACAATTATTAAACTTCAGTTAATTACATGGAAAGGTGTAGGAAATAATTAATGTATACTTATATATCTGATTTAATTTTCTTAACTAGAATAAATGGTCAAACTTTCTTGTCAAATATTCCCTTAATATCGTAAAATGGATTATAAATCTTTAAGTTACTTTTAAAATACACAATCAAAATATTGAGTGCGAGGGTTATTTAGAAGGAATGTCAAATTAATGTCATTATATCGATAATCAATTAGCCTTTGTTATTAATGATATATTTATTATTTAGGCTCTATACTCAATTCATTATAATATAACGTATATTATTTCATATAATACGTTATACTCCTTGTTATCACAATTATTGACCACTTTACATCATGTATACTCATATCGCATTTGAATAAAACTTGCCGCAATTATTCACAGGGATTAGAACCGAATAAATCGGTGTTTAGGCCTTCGTTTCAAGAGAGAGATTGCGATGTTAACTCGGCTCCACCAATCCCTAAATGTAATTACATTTGTTTTCATTAAACTTTAATAATAATAGTTGGTGCTCGGCTCCCTTGAGTTGCTTGCTTTACAGTCCCCCAGAAATATATATACAGTGTGTCCCCGGATCGACGCATGAATAGGTGAAAAAGACTAAACATTTTTGGGTAGAACTACAGTGTACGGTGCCCCTGCCCGAAATTTTTTATTACAATAATTATTTAAGGACATAACTCTTTCTATATTCTTTAAAGATACTTTTTTTTTTAATTTCTATTCACTGCAGAGATAATATACCTTTGTTTAAAATACTTTTGGACAAAGGAATATCACTCGTGAGGTTACGCTATAAGAAGGGGCACCGGACACTGTAGTTCAGCCCATTTGGGAATTGAAATTTCGGTCATTTTGTTATGGTGGGTAACAAGAAAAACTAAAAAAGAATACAACATTTTAAAACCCTCCTCCTACTTTGAAATTTTGTATTTTTCCTTGTGTGCTGTTAAAAATTATTGTTAAAACTAAAAATTTAAGCAATGTTTTCTGTGCCACAAACTGTTCATAGGAGAGTTTATATCCCTTTGTCTAAAAATATGTTGGAGTACAGAAAAGGGTACACAAAATTATGGATTTTAATATAATATACGGGATTTTATCACCTAACCTCAAAGTGGGGGCACGTACAATCCGATTTTACCTAGATTTCAAAATTTGGAAATACTTCTGTGAATATTGTTATATTTGTATGAAATTAAATTTAATCGTGAATGATTTTATTTTATTTTTTTTTTTTTTTATAATAATTATCTAAATGTGTTAACAGACGAATGAAAGTAAACTAATACTTTTTTTCACTTGCATAATTTATCAATTTTGTAAGAAGATTTCTTTAAAAAATTATTTAATATCTTGAACAATTAAAAAAAAAAAATGTAACATAACATATTAAAGTAGGCCGAGAAAAATAAAATTTAGTATTCTTGCTCATTTTTTCTTTCTGAACAACTTTTTTAATAAATAACATTTTGTCGTATCTCTTAGAGAAAAGGCACTTTATACAAGAGAGAAAAATAACCTTTTTGTAAATTTCCAAGACATACTTGATTTTTCGAAACTAAAATTATGACATAAATTAGTTTCCATCCAAGCAGGGCTGAACTCCAGTAGATGAAATTTCAATTCAAACATTTTTAGTCTTTTTCACCTATTCATGCGTCGATCCGGGGGGGACACTGTATGTATATACTTTTTTCAAACTTTTCTCAAGATAAATACAAGTATTTTAAACCAATCCGAGAATGCTGGATTACTTATTCCTGTTAAATAACTATAAGGAATAAATAACGTTAAGGAATGATTTAACAAAATTTCTTTCTTTAACACTCACTTTAACATATACATTATTTTATTTATTTAAATTGCTAACTTAAATAATAAAAAAACTAACTTCAATAAAAGTGAGGATAATTAGACGACACTAGTTTAGTTTGGCACCGTTCTATTTCATTGAAATTTTTTGGGGGGACTAAACTAAAACATTACAATTAGCCTATTTTACACAAGTACAGTAAGTGACAAAACACACTGACTCCCTAATCAACATGTTTGAGTACTTCTAGACCATCAAGAGACTCAAACCGACTGGAAAAATCCGAAATGTTAAAAACTAAATATTTTTACTCGCCTTATAAAATTAAAGATTGCGGACGCAACTTTAAATTTTTTTTTTTTGGAGACAAAGTAGGGCTAAACGGTAATTCGTATCGAAAAACAGACTGCACCAGCGGTACTTCTTTAGAATGTTACTCCCTTATATTTTATTTTTTATAATATAAATGACTGACGGAATAACTATTAAGACAAAGGAATGTTTACTCCAATGTACTTTGGGACAAGGGAATGTCACACATCTGTCTTTATAAGGGGAGTAACAGTCTAAAGAAGAACATTCTGAACACCTTCTGGAGATTGTTACACCCTCTGTTTTCTTCATAAGGGGAGTAATAATCCAAAGAAGTGCCCTAAAACTTTGGTCCTATGACTTTTTGTCGTAATTACAACCAACGGTTCTACGAATATTTTTAATGTGGGTCGTTTAATGGGGAATATTTTAATGGGTCGTCAACGGTTCTACCTTAAATAGAAGCTAAATAAGATTATTTTTTTAATTTGTTACTTCGAGCTCTTATGGCGTCCGCAATTGTTGGCCGATTTAGTTTCTAATTGGGGTGCTTCAACCTCACACCAATGGTCTATAAATCGAGAAATTATTATTTTATTAATTTGTCCTCGAACTAGATTAATTAAACATTTACTACTTAAAAGTACTGGTTTACTACTTAAGAGACTGGTAGTTTAATTAATGCACCAATGGTTGATGACTGTTTAATGACTTCCCAGTTTGATATAGGTTTTGACTAGGTTTATTTTCTCGTTCATTATATTTTTTATTTAGCATTGTTATTTATTTCGGTCATATTTGTTTTCAAAATAACGGCAAAGGATGACAATTATTTTAGTAATATAGTTACATACCTACTATTTTCCTATAAAGGCCCCCATACACGGTAAAAATGTTTGATCGTGTATGCGGGCCTTAAGCTTCAAAACCTTTAAATTGATGTATAATATCTCATGCTGACTAAAAACATTTTTTTTAGTCGTCCACCATATTGGCCGCCATTTTGAAAATGTCCAGTGTGAAATGTCCAAATACAGTATGGTTATCACAAAACCTAAGATGCACCTATGTGCCTAATTTCATTCACATGGGTCAATTTTTACAACAGTTATCGTTAAACAAACAAAAAAATACAATAATTTCAAAGTCTCTGAAAAGAATAACTCGCTACGCTCGTTCACTTATTATGGTAATGTAAATTACATTTTGCGCTAATGACAATCTTTTTGGGAAGAGACTTCTTAAAGCAGTCAACTTTGGTTTAATATTGAAAGGGTATATAAGGGGACGAAAAGTAAAAAGCAAAAGAAAAAATATATTGAGGTAAAATATTTTGACTTGGGTAGGAATAGTTTTTCAATTCTTATCTTAGTCCTTCATGTGACTGACAGAATGGAATCGCAAAACACTGAACTGTTTAATGATAAGGTAGTTTACAACACCTAGAATCCTTTTAGTTGACGTATTCCAACATTTTGAGTAGGGAAATAGTTTTTTTCAACTTCAAAAGTGTCAGTTCTGGTCTTACAAGTCCGTGAAACCCAAGATAGAATGTTGAGCTTTTCCTTGAGCCCTAAATCCTAGCCTAAAGGATTTAGAGAGCTCTTTGATAAATAAAAGGGGTTCTGTCGAGAAACTCATCCGTCTTACTAACTTCCTTGTTTAAACCTCTTGTTACATTGTTAGATGTTAACCTCCAAAATCCTACTAACAATTCACAATCCGTACTAAATAAATTTGTCAAACAAATATACTAATTATCTCCAATTCATGGAGAAACATTGAATCATAGATATATTTATGGGCATTGAATTTACATATCGACATTTGTATGTCTTTCCAGAAGTGGAGAAAAACGGTATACATTTATCTAATTGATATATTAGATGGATAAGGTGTGAAAATATAAAACATTAATCCATTTTGGATAAAATTTTATATAAAATTTAGAACTTCAAACGGCGAAATATAGTACTACAATGAATAATAGTGAAAACTAAGTTTAGTTTTTTTTAGGAGGTAGTTACCTCCTATTATATTCTAGATTCCTGGCACGATATTTAAGAACGCCACAATTTGTATGTCGTTAATTAATACTTTAGCTCGCTTATTGTACACATACTCGTATTTTACTGTAATAGACAATTTGGTTTTCTGGTAAAATCCGTGTCACGAAGAGGTTGAAGTCCGACGTTCTTATATTTTTAAATATTTATATTTTATTATAAATTAAAACCTAACGACCTCCTGTTAAATCCTAATGACCTCCTGTTAAATCCTAACTTTCTGGCACAATATTTAAAAGCGTCTCATTTTTTCATGTTGTTTTTGTGTGGCGGAAATTTCTTCTATGCCCCCAGAGCTAAAAAAATAAGTAACCATGTAAAAAAAATTTAAAAGATAATTTAAATAACTTCAGAATTTATAAATTAGTAATCGCGTAGATAATGTATGAACTCGTTTTTTCATTAAAATGAAATAATAATAGTATAGCTAAATATATATTTAGACAAAAGTTTTGTCTAGTTAATTGTTTTGAATTCTTATACGGTGAAAAAATAATTTTAATTTTATATTTTTCTTCGAACAAAGTTAGAACACTTTAAATATTGCAAGATAGAGGGTTAAATAAACATGTCAAGTGTGTGCTAGTTAACACACAGCGAGGGTCCGTAGGCAACACTGTATGGTTTAAGTAGTACCTATTTATGGTATATTTTGAATTTTGAAATGCTAAAAAGCCTACTTTGAACTATCCTATGGGTTTGATATTCTCAAATCACATAAACAAACTTCTGATAAATTATTTTTTGCCACTTAACCGGACTATAAACATATAAATAAATCAAAAAGAGCATAATTATGAAAATAACTGTTTCTTTCGAAATTACCAAAAAGTGGTATCTTTAAGTCAAAGAATCAGGATTTTTTTTAGGGTTTTTTCACTTCACATAAGCGAGATAGAAGGGGGGGGGGACTTTTCACACCCTCTTTAAACACGCCTAAGCTCGTCCTTCAAAGCTTATAACCAAAATGTATATATTTTTGTAATCAGCTGACGTACCCTTTCATATGATACCCTACACGGTTTCCAAAAAAAAAAATAACCCTTAAAGATTTTTTACTCTAATTTTTTGAAAAATAATTTTTTTAAGTCGCTATATTTTTTAAATGTGTGGGTAGGTACTATTTACATATATGCCAAATTTCAATGTGATCGGACGAAAGGTGAAGCCGTGAGAGCAGGCTACAGACGGACGGACAGACAGACACACGCAGGAAAATATATGGGTCCTTGGTTTTGCCTACGGACCCTAAAGAACACGTTATAATATAAAACTAAAATTTTATTAATTAAATTATCAGAATGAATAAATTACATCATTTATTGTTGCCGTTCCACAAAATCATTTTATTCTGGAATGTACAACTGAGCGTATCATTATAATAGTTAATTTACTTCGGATAATAATAATAATATAACATTTGCTAGAGATATGGATAACGATGTAAGAAGTCGTGCGGGTTTAGCCTAATAAGATTATAAAATCATTTTAAATTCGATTGCAGCAGTTTCTTTGTATTTCTACGAGTGTGTTATGCTTCAATAATAATAAATTATTTTAAATTTTCAAATATCTAGAGCTTTTTACTAATTTACTTAAGATATTAATTATTATTTGATCTAGTACCTAATGTTAGTAAACAATACATAAAACATTGTCTCCTCTATAGTAGTTAATTGGCCCTTTGGAGATATTACCCAGTTAATTTTAAATTTTGCTTCCGAGCTTAGCGAAAGCTATGTGATTGTTCTAAAGAACGAAAATATTTTTTACCCCCGATTTCAAAAATTCCAAAACAGAAATCAGTTTCAGACATCAAAGAACATTTTTGGTTCCGTGTCTGCCTGTCACTCAGTTTTTGCGCATCGTAATCTTAAAACAAAAACTCTTTGCGCATCTTAAAAACTGCACATCCAATTTTAATGAAATTTGTATAGTAGGTCATAATTAGCTCATTGTTGGTCCCACATAAGTTTTAACCTTATATGGGAAAACCTTTGCCGATTTATTTCTCTTCCACGAGCGCACAAACATACGTTTATTTACACCATTATAGCTTCAAAAGAACTTATCTGTTTAGTTTATCGAAATTAACCCGCAGATAGCCCCAGATTAATTTAAACCGTCCCTTTAAGGATGAGGCATAAACAAAAAAAAAATGTACAGTGGATTGGTGGTGTCCACGGTTTACCACCTGACCATCTCTAAACGTGTGTTTTGGATGACATGTCTCCAGTTTTTTTTTATTGTGGCTCATATAGTAGCAATTTCTTAGGGCGGATTTTTGTCAAAATACTTATTATACTACCAGTTTGGATTTAATATTGAGTTTTTATAACAAATAATTAGCACTCTCGAGTTATTATTTGCAGATTTTTAGCTTGACTTGTTAAAATTTAATAAATTATGTTGTCATAAAGGTTTGGTAGTTCATTCCGTTAACCACCTACTTTAAAGTGGGTAAGGGATGTAAACCACCAAACCTTACAGGCAATATAATTTTTGTCAAGGTCATCAGAAGTACAAATCCCTAATTGATCGGTGGCATCTCCTAGAAACCACCTAAAAACATTGATATTTTTTTTATGGGACGGGGGCAAGAATTTTTAAAAAAATAATTTTCTGGGGCCATTCTTGATCCCACAGATGAGATTTGCAACTCTAATTTTAGAAATTAGAAAAAAACAGTAGTGCGCCATTCGGAGCAAAAGGGGGTTTGCCAGGCCAAACCACCAAGCCTTATAGGGTTAACTTTTGCTAAATTGATACTTTAATTCATGTAAAAAACAAAACAGTTATGACAGATTAAAAAAAACGGGGGAAACAATTAAACAAATCAGACAATAATGGCTTGTAAAAGCATAAAATCAATAAATTACGTGGTAGGATGCGAGGAAGCTATGTGCCTCACCAATTGGTAGTGTATTTTTCAATATATAAGAGCCCTATCTTTAGGCTTTATAGAATCTATTTTTATACCCTATAAACCATCTCTCACCACTACACGAGATGAAAATGGTTTTTCTGAGATAAGTTTGAGTATTTTGTGTTTAGGCCAAGCGCCAGAGACTTTGAACGAGAAAAAAATCCGATAAAGCTGAATTTTGGTTAATGGCTTTATTTTGGTCCCCTGATGAACATATTAATTTTTCCCCCTCGAGGGAGGTCTGCTTTGGTCGCCATTTTGAAAAAAAGGGACCTAAATTCGGGTTTTGGCCAATATCTTCGTTCTCATCAATGATAAGACAAAAATAGATATTATCAATTTTGTAGGACTTTAAATTGTCAAAAAAAAAGGTTCAATGTTATTATACGCTAAAGTCAATAGTTTCGAAGCTACAGATCTGCAAAGTGCGACATTTTTTTTTTTTTTGATTTTCAGATGTAAAATACATTGACACTCGATAATAAATAATGTATCCCGTGGTTTGAATCTATATAGAAACTCGATTTTACCGGTACCGCGAGCGAGTCGTGGAGTAGAAAAACTCCCATTTCATGCGGGTGCAGAAATATGTCGCACTTCGCAGAGCTATAGCTTCGAAACTATTGACTTTAGCGTATAATAACATTGAACCTTTTTTTTGACAATTTAAAGTCCTACAAAATTGATAATATCTATTTTTGTCTTATCATCGATGAGAACGAAGATATTGGCCAAAAACCGAATTTCGGTCCCTTTTTTTCAAAATGGTGGCCAAAGCAGACCTCCCTCGAGGGGGAAAAATTAATATGTTCATCAGGTGACCAAAATAAAGCCATTAACCAAAATTCAGCTTTATCGGATTTTTTCCCGTTAATGACCATTTTTGAGCTAATGGCCTAGTTGTGAATTGAATGAAGAAGAAATAATTTACAACAATTCAATGATAATAAATATATATTAATAATAAGTAATTAATAAGTATTGCTACAATAAAAAACGTTCTAAGAATGATGAGGGAATAATCTAATCCCAATTTTTTATTTAAAATATACTAAATTATAGATTTTGGAAAGTTAAAAAAAATATCGATTAATTCGCGAAAAAATTAATAAGCGAAAAACAGGAAAAAAATGGGTTTTAGTTAAAAATTATAAATATTACTATTTTTGATAGATTTCAGCTGTTTATTAATAAAAATATTTAATGTTTAAGATTAAAATGCACGCTCAGCTCAATATTGCAAGAAGGCAACTGCATTGCACACCTAGTTAGAGCCTATTTGATTATAAAAATAAATGTTCTAAAAGTGACATTTAAGTAGTAAAGATACAGTTAAGTTAATCTAGTAAATTTTGCATTTAAACAAAGCCAAAATGTAAATAGAACTCAAGTAAAATAGGATTTAAAATATGAAAGCTTTACGATTTAATACGGGTGTAGGGTTTACAGTGAAGCTGTTGTTGAAAGCAAAGAAAATCCCAGACAAAAGCCACTTTACCACTTGACAGAGCTGAACTGGGGTTTCAGTTTACCTAGAGGACCATTCTCAAAACAACTGTGTTAAAGGGCAGGCCCGTTTTTGACGTTCACTGCGCCCTGGGCACCCCGTCACAATGCGCCACCCCCCCACCCCCCCTTAACGAAATTAAGCGTACTTATTAACATTGGAGTAAAAACATAATTACTGAAATACCAATAATTCGACAAAATAATTAATATACATATAATAATTATTATTTATATGAATACACCTAAAATGTTTGATATAGTTTACATAAATATATTTTTTAATAAATATTTTATAAATTGATTTACTAAAAATATTTCTTATTTATAATATTCAACTTATACAAATAATAATATGCGTTTAATATAATAATATAATATAATATTGCTATTAAATCTTGTATGGTAAATATTGCACTTATCCAAAACAAAATTAAGCGTGATAATTAACATTGGAGTAAAATGATAATGTTTGAAGGACTAATAATTTATCTATAAATAATTAACGTAATAATTATATATAAATTAAATTAAATATTATATTTTGGAGTACTTTTCTTGGTAACGAAAATTGGGTTATTGGAACTCAATTTAATACACTCCAATATCCGAACTAATTACTAAGTAACAAAAATAAATAATAATAATACTTCATATTAAATACTAATGATAATGCAAAAATAATCAGATGGAATAAATGTTGGGTATTTGGCGAAACCTTACTTTAAACATATTCCTTTTCATATTTTATGCCCTTTAGACGAGCCCCCCACCCCCTAACCTTTTTAGTTGCGCCCCAAGCATCTTGCGCCCTTGGGCACGTGCCCATCGTGCCCCTATAGTTAAATCGGCCTTGGTTAAAGGTCCATCTAATAAACTAGACAACAAGGAACCAAGGGTTTTTTGATTAAACAAAAAATCACAGGTTCAATGTACTCCTATTATCATGTTTTATATAGCTTCGTAGATGAAAAAATAAATATATATGCATACGAGAGACGATACACACATATTTTTGAGAACTACTATTTTGGGCATAGGGAGTAAAGACATATTTATATAATAGTCTGAATACAGCCTAAGCGAGTGACTGAAGCCTCGTTTACACGGTATAGCACTCTCACGATAGAACTATTATGTCGGGGACCACGATGGTAATATCGCGGAGGTGTAGACGCATTTTTGAAATAAGTGTTGATAGTACATACGTCAAAACACAACAGAGAATGTCAAAACAATTTGTTTTAAATAATAACTATATATAGGTTGCAAACAGAATATTAAGATATTAAAAAATAGTTGTCAATTAGTGTGGCACATAGCATCCTCGCGCCCTATTTCGTATACATTAATGATTTTCTGTTTTTACGAACTATTTTTGTCAAATATTATTTTCCCACAGTTTTTTATCACTTTACCAAAATTTGGAGAGCGCAGACGGTTAAAATTATTAAGGGATTTATGTGCTACGTTCTACATATCATTAAATTTCATAAAAATCAGATGAGTACTTTGGAAGATACAGGTGTAAATAAATGTATGTTTGTGCGCACGAGAAAGAGAAACAAATTGGCACAGCAGGTTCAAACTTATATGGGACCAACAATAGGCTAATTATGACCTACCATACAAATTTTATTAAAATCAGACGTGTATCTTTTTAGATTGTCGATTCGCAAAAGTTTAGTGACAAGCCAAAAATGTTCCCTGATGTCTGAAAGATTTCTGTCTAGGAACTTTTGAAATCGGAGATATAATAAAAATTTTGTTCTTCAGGACGATCACATAACTTCCGTTACTTTCTGTAAGCTCGGAAGCAAAAAATATAATGCATGGCATACAATATTGACAAAGCTGTCACAATTGTTGCCTTTCCAGGTCTGTTTTTACGTGATACGAGGCAAAATAAATCTTATGAGTGCCGCAAGAGTACTCTGATGTGAAATAGACACGAAAAAAAAACATTGATGACTTGCTATTCAAATATTTCTTCAAATCAAAGTAGTCACATTCTAAGTGACAAACTAACACCAACTAAACTAATTGGTTAACTAAATAATTTTGTACTTGGGATCATAAAAATCACAATGTGCGCCAAAATGGATGGGATATGGCTGCTCTCCATATAAGTAACTAAAATGAAGCTAGAATTTTGAGTAGAGTTCATTTTTGCGTCCTAGCTTGATTTTAGCCACTTTTATACAAGCTTTCTCCTTAAATATAATAGGAAGGAAGATGAAAAATGAATACATTTTATTCTCCAAAACTCTTTCTTTTTAAGATATTTAATTTAGAAGATCTTAAGACTCAAACTAAAAGTAGGTAGAACAAGTAAAAGGTTTAGGCTAAATTGCTTCCGATTATTTGAATTTGACAAATAATAATAATTTAACTTCATAAATAATTATCCTGGAAATATATATTTTCTGTGATATTGAATAAAATAATGTGACCCCGCTGGAAATTGAAAATCATCGATGTAATGAACTATTTGTAATTATAGTCCACAGTTGGCGTGACTGTTGTTATTCCACTTTTTTAAGCTGTAATTTTTTCCACTTTATCTATTTTTTAAACAAAGTGGTAAAAATGTAACTTGTTTGTTTATTTAATAAATTATTTAACTAATGTTATATTTAATTAATTAAAATGGATAAAATTTATAACCACTATATATTATAATATATATCCTCAGCACACAGTCCTTAGCGTCACGAATATAATATCTTAAGCGTTGCAGTAAATCAAAAATATTCCCTTCTAAATCCCTTTGTATTGAAAGGTAAACGTTCAGTGGAATACTCGAGCTGAAAGAAGCTTTAGGCAAAGATTTACCAAGAATGCAGCTTTACCAAAATACCTTACGTGCTTCTAATCCTCAAAGCTTTATTTAACAGCTAAGGTTATATAGAGATAATTTTCACTCTAAAGATGGTTAATAGTAAATAGTTAAGTAATCTAATATATCTCTTTAAAACCATCTTCTACTTTATGCCAATTTTAATATATTTAGGAAAATTAATTTTTAATTCAAACTAACTTTGTTTTGTAGTACAATTGAGTTGTTTCAATTTAAAATATGAGGCATTTAGAAATAAAGTTATTGTGACAGCAAGTGAACTGTCATTTTAATGTTTTTGTTTGTATTAAATTTATTATTGTATTTATCTAGAGGCAGTTGAGTAAAAATGTCGTTTTGTCTTTTTACTGTCGCGGCATTCCGCGCAAACTTAAAGAAATCATATTATTTTCTAAGGTGTTCGTAAAAAACATGATTTCTTTAAGTTTGCGCGGAATGCCGCGACAGTAAAAAGACAAAAAAAAGTGTAAAAGAAGAAGTGAAGTAAAAGTCAAAAAGCTAAAGGACAAGATTCAAGATTTGAAAAAAATAAGTGTTTGGTTGTGTCAAAAAAATTGAAGTTTAAAAAGTAAATAAACAAAATTCAAAATTTAATATTTCTCGAATCAATAAAATCAAGTTTAAGAAGTCTAGGAAGTTTGAACTGTCACCGAAAAGATGAGTCTTAGAAGCAAAGAAGAAGCAGGAGAAGGCGCTACTGTGAGTTCTAGGCTAAGAGTACTTTCAGATAAGGGGTTCGTATACTTTGTGGATACACAACTAAAGGTGTTAAATTCTTTAAAGGTCCGACTCATAAGGAAGAGGGTAGAAGTAGAGAATTTAGTACAAACGAATCCAACTGAATCTATTTTGATAAGCTCGGCTCTCAGTGAAGTTAAACGTCTTTATCGATCTCTTAAAGGGGAATTAGAAAAATTTAAGTGGGAAATCGAAAAAAAGGCTAAAGGGGATGACAGTTATACTTCAATTATAAAAGATTTGACTGAGATGTTAATTTCAGTTAAACTATTTGTTAAACGTTGTGATACACGACTAAGTGACGATGCTGAGTTAAGTTTTAAAGGCAAATCGAAGAGCAGCAATGTTTCTAGATTACAAACAGTAACAGTGATAGGTAATGAAGGAACATTCGGGACAAAGGTCAAGTCAAAGAAACCTCCCGGATCGGTAGTGTCGGTAATATCTCATCAATCTAAGTTAAGTAGAGCTAGCACTTCTAAGGAAATTCTGCTTAAGGCGGAATTGAAAGAGCAAGAAAGGTCCTTGGTTTACGAGGCCGAAAGATTAAAATTAAAACAGGATCAGCTTGAGCTAAAGAAAAAGATAGAAGATAATAAGAAAAAGATTCAATTACTAGAGCAAGGTGTTTCTTCTAAAGATTTAAATAGGGAAATAAAGATAGGTGGTTTGACAGGCAGGACAAGTCCTGTTCCAACTCTTGAAGTAGAGAATCAAACATCTATAGTTGACGATGTTATTAGTATTAGTTCTTGGCCTAGTGGCAGCAGGTCAGAAGATAGAAATTCTGTCAAGCAAACTAGGAATAACATCAAGCCCCCCTTTCAGGTACAAGGGGTAGATTCAATGACTGTTATGGCAAAATTACAACTTCTAAATTCTATAGATCCGTTTAAGTTTAATGGGGATTGTTATAAATTTCCAATATTCCGAGAAGAAATAAGGCAACATCTTGAAGATGGCATACTGTCAGACCACTATAAAAAAATCTTCCTTAAGAAATTCATTGAAGGGGACTGCCTTAAAACCATTGAAGACAACCTTGCGTTAAACTATGATTCCTTAATTAAGTTATTAGAAGAGAGATATGGCAATCCGGTTGCAGTTACTGAAGCCTGGGTCAGAAAACTGACCGAGGGTCCAAGTATCTCTCCCAATGATTCCGTTGCCTTACAAAATCTGTCTGACTCCATAAGAACAGCAGGAACCGTACTAAGCGGACTTGCTTATCAAGAACTAAATTCTAAATTATGTTTAAAGAAAATTTTGTCCAGATTACCCTTTAAATACCACCCTGCATGGATTCAAAGTATAATAGGAAGGAATGGGTCAGAAACAATCATAGATTTGGCAAAATTTGTGGCAGGTTTAGCAAAGGTAGGTAATCACCCAGTTTATTCGAATATATCAGGACAGTTAAATAAACCTCAAAATTTTATATTCAAAAGCAATAAGAGCCAAATTAAAAGCTTTGCTGTAAGTACACAGAACAAGCCTAAAGAGAAAGTCACTCCGACGGACATATTTAAGACCTGTGTTTACTGCCATAGATCAAATTGTGATCTTTTAAAGTGTGAAGGTTTTTTGAAACTTACTTTAGAAAATAGGCTAAATTTCTTAAGACAAAAATCTATCTGTTTTGGTTGTTTAGCATCTTCGGCTCATAGATCTAAAGAATGAAAACAGCGCCTGACCTGTAAGGTCTCAGGTTGTAACCGTAAACATCCAACATGTTTACATATAGACAATAGATCAGTAAAAAATAAGGTTACATCTGCTAACAACGCAAAGGATGCGAGTGGTACAAATGTCAAAGAAAGTACAGGGACACCTACGCTTACTGATCAGCAGTCTGCAAATGTAAAGTACACTGCAGGACTAAATCAGGAAAGCTCTACAACATCGCTAATTTTACCAGTACAGGTGTACTGTAAGAATAATCCTAACAATGTAGTAGCAACATATGCTATCCTAGATGATGGAAGTGATTCCTGTTTCTTAAAGGAATCACTAAGAATTCAATTAAACCCTACTTGCACACCCACACAATTAGAACTAAGAACAATGTTTAACAAGAACCTGATTAACTGTTACAAGGTAAAGGATTTAGTAATAAAAAGTTTGGACTCTAAAATCTCGTTCGATCTACCAACTAAGACATTTACACATAAGGAAATACCAGCTAGTCATGATGATATACCTTCAAGTGAAGCAGCAAAGGGAATGAAACATCTCTCTCCAATTGCAAACAAGTTATATCCTCTACAAAGAGATCTGGAAATAGGTTTGCTCATTGGGAACAATTGTCCTCAAGCACTGTGTCCTATAGAAGTAATAAGGTGCGAAGGGAACCAGGCTTATGGAATAAAAACATCCTTAGGGTGGGGTTTCATAGGACCCAAAGGGCTAGCTTCAGTAGGGACTAGTGCATCATTCCAAGCTAAATCTAGGGAGAAAGATATTTCGGTTATTTCTAAAGAGGTAATAAATCCATGGCTCAAAATTGATTTCCCAGAAGAACAGAAAGGTTCTAAGATGTGTTTGTCAATAGAAGACCAACGTATTAAAATACTAGAAAAGAATACATCACATAGACCTGATAAGCACTATGAATTACCCTTACCATTTATGAAAGACAATTTAAAGCTGCCGAAGAATAGATATTTAGCCTTAAAACGACCAACTCATTTAAAAGAAAGATTTAAAAGAGATCATAAGTATCCAAGGAAAAGATGGAGACCGGTTCAACATCTTGCAGGCGAGTTTTGGAGTAGATGGAGAAAAGAATTTATGCTTTGTCTACAAAGGAGAAAAAAGTGGACCGGTGTTAAGAGAAATGTTAAGGTGGGTAACATCGTCATCAGTGAAGATGAACAAAGTCCTCAAAATGTTTGGCTACTTATGAGAGTTGTGGAAGTCATGCCAATTAAGGATGGATTGGTGAGAAAAGTCAAGGTGATTCAAGCTAATGGGAAAACTTTGAAGCGCCTAACTCATCAACTCGTGGTATTAGTACCTGCTCAATGGATGATTCATCGGGTCCGACCCCCTCGAGGAGCCTTTCCAGCTGCGAAATTTGTACCAGAAATTTCGAGGGAGCCATGTGACAGCAAGTGAACTGTCATTTTAATGTTTTTGTTTGTATTAAATTTATTATTGTATTTATCTAGAGGCAGTTGAGTAAAAATGTCGTTTTGTCTTTTTACTGTCGCGGCATTCCGCGCAAACTTAAAGAAATCATGTTTTTTACAACACAATAAAGTATTATTTCTAAAGGTGTTCGTAAAAAACATGATTTCTTTAAGTTTGCGCGGAATGCCGCGACAGTTATACTCATAAATAATAAAATTAACACAACCAAAATGGAGCATGTTCTGTAACTCTAAGCTCCTATAATTTAGGTTTGTTCCATCCAAGCTGGGAGCCGGCCGCGGGATAGTTACGGGTATGCCCAATAAATAAAAGCCGTTCTAACCCTACTTGACTAGACTGTTTCGTACCGTCCTCCAAACTGCACATAGATGTTTTTGCGAATCACTTATCGTAAATGCTAAGCCAAATTATGCTCAGCCAAAACCAAAACCAGTTTGTACAACATAGGCAGTAATGTTAATTGTCACACATGCCAAGAGGAAGGTTCGCTTTCTGTTGGGTTTCCATGAATTTTTTTAATGCCGTTTGAAAGAGTCGGTTAAAGAGTATGGGTTGGAAACCCGTTCCAACATTACGATGATTTTATAACAGAACAAAGAAAGCGCCTGCGCATAAAGTGTGTCCTAAACGATTTTCGAACAATCCGTAGGACGTTATAACAACGGTACAAGTAGGGGATTAAAAAAATAGTATATTATAGTATCAGCAATTTGTTATGATAATGTAACTACAAAAAGTTAATATTACGAAAGGATTGATGTACTACAACTCAGATTTGTTGTTGATATCCACCAAGTTATTTTATTATATTAAAAATCGAAGTGGAAATTGGAACTTTTATGGGACTTATCGTTTGTGAAAGGTGTTTTATCACTTAATATAATTTTAATTTCTACTGTAATATTGTTTTTTTATATTTGAAGCGAGCGTAGCGAGCTTCCTACATTCAACGAAATTTGCTCCGTGTCTGTCTGTCAGTAACGTTCACGCGTGTGACGATAACTTGAGTAAAAGTAGACCGATTTAGTTGAAATTTGGTATACATGATCCTCTTACTAATACTCAGGCTATGTTCGTTGAACATCGTGATCTGTCCAAGAGTTCGCGCGCAACGCTCGCGTCAACGAGAGGTACAAAAATTAAATTGGAATTTCAGGACGGGAAAAGATTCTATCATCATCTACTCGATGAGACGAACATTTTGTTCAAATTACATTTTTCACTAAAACCAACAGCGACACCGCTATGACTTAATAAAGATCGCTAAAACTATTAAAGCGGAGCTAAACGTTTATAATAGAGAAAACAACCTTTTTACCGATATCTTACGTTCTAAAGTAACGATTTTAATAAAACTTCATATACTCCATCTAATGCACAATTGAAACAGGTATGCAAAATTTCAACTTGATACAAGCAAATTTTTTGCGTAGTGACGAGATACATTTATAATATTTGATTAAAAGCTACCGCGGGTGGTGAAGATTGTTATAGTCGTATAGTGTATAGGTTTGTTTAGGAAGTAAAGCTTTGTACCGAGTACCCCCACTCTTCCCCCACACTACCCTCTTCCACTTATCTTCAACTATGACATTCTTCGTGATTAATAAATTTCAATATTCAGTATTTCATTGCAATACGCTCGCTTCAATGATAGAGCCACGCGATGCCTAGTATAATTAAAGTCATTATTATTATTATTATTTTATTCACTAATTCATTTGATATTTTATAATACTAATAAATAATAATAAAAAAAATAAAATGTAAGTTCTAAGCATTTTAAAGGAAAGTTAAATAAAATAAATTACGAAGAATTGAAAGGAGTTTAATTCAATGTCGTTATCACTAACAACAAAATGGCAACTACGAATGGACGCTTCCTCAGCCTAGTTCAGCATTCGGCCCTGTGGTTGAGGCCTAATACAGTGCTGGCATAACTTTATAGATTCGCCATTTTCTATTCCAACAATTTGATAAATAGCATAGTTTGATATACGTTAAATTTTGGAAATATGTCAACAGATTCGGCCCCATGATTAGATAAACCCAATTTTCAAGCCTATTCACGTACACTGTACACATCCAATACATAATGAAAGTAAAATCTAACCATCACCAAATTGTCGACACAAAATTTCTCTTCAACGATATTTTTGTTTTTACTGACATGTTCCATGGGTTTTTTCGTTTTAAAACATTCAAGAAAGTATATGTTTAGTGACTGATAGTTGTTGAAACAGACGGAACTGAGATGCTCCGTGACTGATAAGTGTGTGAATTGGCCTTAACAGATGTCTGAGTTCGATTCGAAGGGAACTGTGTTCATACAATCCACAACAATAATAATTTCAATATTGGATTTTACAAGTTGGATAGATAGACATAAATTTTATGCGCATTGGCTTTTTTACCTATTAATAACACAAATACATTACGTACAAAAAAAAATACCATCAAAAAGGGTTGTGGTAATCAAATGCGTAATTTAAAATCAAACCGGACAACAATTGTAAACTATAGTAACCAAATGCATGTTGTCATAGTAACCTCATGCATGTGGTCACATTGTGGTGTGTCACATCAGCTGAAACCAGGTGACGGAAACACATCTAATTTCATTTTGAATTTACTTATACCATTTTCATATATATTATGAACAGTGATCGACATTTTGCTAAATTTATTCGTACCTTAAGTGTAGATTTCCCAGTTGTTTGGTTGATGTCTTATATCAAATCACTTGAAATGGATTCCAAAATATTAGAAATGAGTATTTACTTTGTATAGGCCATTACTATAACTATACCTTAGGATGGCTTTATATACATAGATCTTCAAATACATTCCATTCTACCAGTCTATATTTAATGTGTGCTGTTACATGTATTCTTGACTTATTACCTCTAGAAATGTTCCTCAATTTTTCGTAACTAGCTTTCATTCATACAGACTTGTTATAAGTATATTCCCTATCCCAATACAGGTTTTGTATTTTTCCATTGATACCAAAATTCCTTTTATTTACTTGTTATAAATATCAATTTAACTCTCTCGCTTCAAAGGTTCATTCAATATTACATGTTAATTTCTTTTTAAAGCATGACTAATATTTTTGGCTATTTTCCAAGATAAAAAGTTGTATATGTTTTAAACTTTTCATCTTACATGATTGTTTCCATGTTTGTTAAAGTGGAATTAAATAGAAACGTAAGATCATTCTATTCTAGTTTGAAATTGAAACATAATATTCAAATCCAACTCCACTGGCACTTGTCTGTGGTAATAATTTGCAGCTAAAACTGCATTTATGTTGAAAACTTTATATCGCATTGATAAATGAATTTAATGCGAAGTTTTCTTCAACTCTTTGCCAACCTTACGTTAAATAAATGTCTCAATACATGAATTAGTGTTTTAGTTTTTCTCTTCTTTGTGGCAAGTTTACCTTTTAATACTTATTGCAAAGTCAAGCAAACCAAATTGTGTTTTTGGCTTCAGCTTAAAACCCTAGAATTGAATTCACTCAGAAAGTTATTTTATAAAATGTACTTTTCTCTCAATTCTATAGAAAAATTGAAGAAGTGACTGAAAGAATCTCAAACAAAACCTTTGTATCCTAAATATCTTGTTTCTTTTATAAAAATGTAACTTTTATTTTTCAATAAACTATTGAAAAATAAATTAGGTTGTTTCGTGTTATTATCGGATTTGCATGTTGGCAATAACTATGTATTTTTTATACTATTCCCGTGCTTTTATTCAATTCCGACGCGTCGATGGGACCACTGTTTTGTGGACTATAATTTTGTTTTGCTGTCGTAAAGGCTGCGAGTTAATTTTCTTATCATGAAGACTGTCTTTCACTTCATTTTTAGTTGAGAAGTATAATAATGATTTTATAGCCTTAAAGTTTAGGTATTAAGAGCTGAGTCTGTTGTTCGATTGCTCGTTTTTTATTTGGAAGGACTTCGATTTAATACTTGCTGTTAGTATTGTTACAATTTGTATTTGTTTTGTTAGACATAGGACATTCTATGCTACCATTGCTGGTTGTTTTTTACTTTCTCATGTACGTGGTATATAAAGAAAAAGTATTGTGACGAAAATTCATGCTTTTACAGAACATAAAATAAGAAGTATAAAATAATTATGAAGTTTCTTATATTTGTCTCTTTTATCGTTGATTCAAGGTATAGACGGGCCTCAAATCATAATTTAAGCTTTATAAAACTTTATTGGGTAATATACTCTTACTAACAATTAAAACCTTGAATATACAGATAAAATATGAAAATTGTAATAAACGGAGATGCAAAATATAGCCAATTTTATGCAATGACAAAAGTATAACCTGTTTTTGTTTTACAACCCTTCAACGACCCACACTAAAACTGCGAGTAGAAAAATGGTTTATCAGTCACAGTAATACGAACGATCACAGTAAAGGAGTGGGGGTGCTCCTTTTAAGTGCGTGTTTTAATTTTTTCGAGTATAATATTATTTTCTACATTTTAGCATTCGGCATAATAAATCTTTTAATCTATTTCAATCTCACTTAGCTCTTAGTGGTCGTCGTTGTTAAATTCCCGGATTTTACAACCACCATTTCTCCAAATAAATCTGGAAATTTGTTGATTTATTTGGTCTAATTCAAAAGGACATGTCTGTCTGCTAAATTTCAAAGTGATTGCAGATTTTATAGAGGGTCAAATATAGATCACAAGATTTTTCTATTCACATAGGCGTGGAGAGTCTATAAGCAGGGAGTGGTTCATTGAAGGCACTACAGGTAGCCAAAGCAAAGTGGAACAGGCTTCCAACCAAGCTTGCTCTACACTACATCGAAATCTTTGCCGTTTAAAATTAAATTATTTAACCGGAATCACCTCACTAACCAGTCACTCGTCATGTTTGTTTGCCATTTTTCTTCCGAGCTTACCAAAGGTAACGGTTAATAAACTGAGGTTGCCAGGCAAACCACCAAGCCTTAAAGTGTTAACTTTCACTAAATTGATACTTTATTTCATGTAAAAAATCAAAACAGTTATGACATAATTACAAAAATCGGTCCGAGACAACTCAGACAAACTTTCTCATATAAGAGTTCATAATTACATAGCCCAGTGTTTTCCATTTATTAGTTTTCGTATGTACATTTAATTATTATTAAACATTTCATCAAAATGTATCATAAAAATAACTTCTCCTGGGCGGGGAATTGAACCCGGGCTCTCTCCGTCCGCGTTTTAAGCTATTTTCTCAGGAACTAGATTTTTCCCGGGAAAACGGCTTATATCGTTGGATTCGTATTCCAATGGACTACATTTTAGAATTTTTTAATCAAAATCGTCGGAACCGTTTTCGAGAAATAATTTTTTTTCCGGTTTTTTTCAGAGTTTTTGGGGGGTAGCGCCCCCAAAATTAGAGCTAAAATTCATTTCTCGATTTCGCCTCGGGGTATGATTTTTCTGAACATGGATGCCAATTTTCGTCAAAATCGGCCCAGTAGTTTAGGCTCCAGGCGTCTGCACAGACGACAGACGACAGACGACAGACGACGGACAGACATTTTTTAAAAACCACTTTTTTGGACTCAGGGGACCTCAAAACGTGTAAATCCATCAAAATCTCAAAATCGAATTTTCGCGCCATCACAATACTTTCTCTTTATATGAGAAAGTAAAAACAGGGGAAACAATAAAATAAATTAGATAATATTGCCTTGTAAAAGCATAACATCAATAAGTACTAGATAGGATGCAAGGAACCTATGTGCCACACTAATTAGCAGTCTGATTTTAAAAATACAGCTAAAATGTATATGAAATTTATTGACTTATCGACTAATACAAATAATTTTGTAAATCTAATCACTGATTATTGCATTTTCATCGGAAATACATAATTAGTAGAACTTTCCGCTTTCTAAATATTCGGGAAATAGGTCAAATTTTGGTTACAAGATTTGACCCAGATAATCATGTGAAGAGTGTAAAAAGATCCTCGGGATTGTGGCATAGAGTGGGGGGTCTGTGACCGAAACCTGAGAATTAGTTTAATTTTTGTTCAAAATTACGATCGATAAAATAAGGTTAAACTCCCTAGTGTACGCCGTAAAGTTCTATGCCTACACGTTTCAGCAAAAAAAACAAAATAAGTATTCCTAGATGACTGCATCTGATAATAAGGTTCCTTGTAAGAATTCATTAACTTTCCTCTATATATTTATTTGCAAATACATCAGAGAATATTCCATCTTAAGGAAAAAACAATATATCTAAAAACATCTTACACGACTTTAGCGACTCTATTATAAGACACCTAGGAATATATTTGTCAATAAATAATGGGGTAAACTTTTGGGTGAAAAGGTCCAATTGGATGATAGAGGGAATAAAAAACCAGGTGTGGCTGAATACCAAAACGGTACATTAACATCTCCCGCCCTACTACATTTCCATATCGTATTCCAAAGGCCGTGTGCCGTTTCACATACTTTTTGGACAATCTATTCTAAACAAAAAAGGTTATAAAACAGAAATTTAGATAAAACATGAATATATACAACCATTAATGCTATTATCGAATACAAATGCGTACTTACAATGTGCTGTTTTTTAGGGAATTTTATCACATTTTGTTTTGTGTATGTTCCAATGAGTGTGTTTATATTATAATACTTTGTAGAAATTACGTTGAAGTCAGTTCTTAAATAAAGATTGTTTTGGAGAACCTATGTAGTTAATATAAAATGTTACAAAAGATGTGGGAGACACAATAGAAATAGAACTCTATTTTTCTAAGGTAGTCATAGCAAGAGATGTGGACAATTAACTTGAAATTATTTTGGCAACAAGCGCTTCACCAGTTGGGTTAGGGTGCAGTCTTGAGTCATAGGATTAATGACTGAAGAGAGGACCGATTGCGTACGCCTCCCGTACTTAAACAAGGAGTGCAGCAAACTACAGTCAAATTATAAGGAGGCAACGGCGATATATTACGGCCTTAAAATTACTTCCAGGACTCCTATGGCAGGAATTTCATGCTTAAAAGATCATAAACCTTTAATTTCAATTGTTAATTCACATGCAACACTTCCTAAAATATCCGCAACTAGAATCTATAATTATGTTCATTTTTGTAATGTATTTTGTATTCTCATAATTGGTAGAAGTAATACCAAAGAAAATGCAAGGTCCCTTTGGTGTATAAAAGAATTAAGAAAATATTCGTTAAATTCGGCATTGCTACAACACAGTTTTCTGATAATAGACCGCGATTCTCGGCAACAGATTTTTAAAATTATATGAAAACGTACGATCACATAGAACAATAGCGCCATAATATTGCTGAAAATCTAACGATAGGCAGAAAGGAATGTTCAAACTATTTTTTTTTTTTTTCTTTTTAAAATGCGATAGAAAACGATTAAGATACATTGAAATGAAAATTGCCTGGCTTCTAATACAAATAAGGAAAGCACCCAATAAGACAGGACATACAGCTTATAAGGTGATGTTTGGGCGAGATAAAACAACAAGGATTGCAGTTGAACCTGATAAGAAATGAAAAATTAATTTCTCACTAAAAAGTGAAAAGAAGTGTACAACCTGGGGACAAAGTTCAAGTTAGATACTACAGGGCTGGAAACAAGTGAAGGAAAGGGGAAGTAGCATGTCAAGAAAGCGCGGTAATTCATATAAAACAAATTGTGAATGGAGATTTTGATGTCATTTAATTGACATAATTATAATGTTATAAATACTAAAATAGTAATTATATATTTCAATGGCTATTTTAAACCTATTAAGTTATTATGAATCGTAATTAATAATATTGTGTTATTACAGTAGTGTACTTGGTTATTAACGATAAAATGACATCTATGGTTTATAAATAAATACATTTATCACCTTTTATCTAATAATTAAATAATTCAAAGGTTCTTACTTTGCGCTTTACGAGATTGAATGAAAAGCTTAACAAATCAATTAATTCCAGTAAGATATTTTATTAATTTCATGTAAAAGAGAGATGGTATTTTATGAATATTGAACTTAGTTAGAGAGATAGAAGTATTTATATATAAACTCCCCGTCAAAATTAACGCACCACTTTTATATCTTTATGCTTACACAAAAGTCGTTCAATTAGGATTTTTTTAGGGTTTCGTTGGTAAAACCAAAAAAAATGAAACCCTTATAGTTTCGTTTCTGTGTCTGTCTGTCACTCTGTACGGTTCCAATAACTTTTGAACCAAAAGAGATAAAAACATGAAACTTTCCAGCATTAATGATCGTTTTGACGCGCACACAGGAAAAATATAGCTAACTCAAAATTATCAGCTGGTCAAATTCAAAATGGCGGATAATTCACGACGCACGAAAAAAATATTTTTTTTAATTTTTAGTAGGGTATCAAATGAAAGATACTGAAGAGTAGATTACAAATATATATACCACCTTAGTGCTTAATTTTCGGCGCCATTTTGTCAAAAAAACATCAAATTTTTGAGTGCCCCCCCCCCCCCCCCCCTAAAATCGTATTTCCGCAGTTACTAAAAATATAGAAAAATATGCAAAATGTGCAGTCTGCTGGGCCATAGAAAAAATAAGATTAGCAATTTGATCTGATTAACTGAAAATCCAAGATGGCGGATAATTCCTGTCACAGGGAAAAAAATATTTTTTTAAATTTTGAGTGGGGTATCAAATGAAAGGTATTGAAGAGTAGATTACAAATATATAAAACACTTGAGGGTAGTTTTTTATTTTCCGCGCCATTTTGTCAAAAAAAATTGCGTCCCCCCCCCCAACCCCCTATACTAATTTCACGTTCACAATACAACGAAACCCTTTTTACGTGAGACTTCACGCCCAACCAATTTTTTTTCTATTGTTTTCATCTCGGGCAGACCTATTTCGCCTATGTCGATCATAATATCCACACTCCTGGAGCCGCTGAAAACCTCTGCCGATTGTAGTGAGATGCACTCTTAGTCGACCACCAACCTTTTGAGAAAAGCCTTTATTAACCCATCACTACGGGATTAATCACATTCTCTATAGTTAAATTAGGAGTTCTATTCTTTTTGACACAACCAAACAACTGTATTCATGAATAACTACGTGAGAGCTCTCATTTAATCAATTGCAAATAACAGTGAATCATTAATGATGATTAAATATAATTAATTTATGATGACTAAATATAATTCATGATAATGATTAAATATGATTAACGATGATGATTACATATGAGATGACGATTAATGAATCATTAAACATCAGTATAAATTAGAGATAGTCGAAACAGAGAAATATAAAGGTGGTGCGTTAATTTTGACGGGGAGTGTAGATATTTGACAATTCTCACTTCGTTTTACGCCATTAGAACTTAAATGTTTAATTATGAAGCTCAGGATCTCAGAGCGAAAGCTATATCGTCCAATTAAAATTTTAGAGATAGTTCTTGAATATAAATAATCTAATGTGATTTCTTTTATTTATCCCTAATTATACCATCTAATGTTCTAGTAGGGCTCGTTAAGGGTTAGTAATAATCTTAAACAACTTCTACTTCATAGGCACGATCTGGCTGTATTACGCCTCTCCGAGACATAGACGTGCCCGGTCGAGTGAAGGTGAATGCACAAGATATTTTATTTATTGTCATAACTACGAAATACACCAAATAAATTGGCTATGTCTATAATAAAGGGATGTGTGTACAAGATACTTCAATTAAATTGGCTTCGTCTACATTGATAAAATTTTATAAATTCCCTTCTGTAACACTGCTTTCGTGTTAATTGAATAATTAATAACAAATAATAATTACATCAAATTAAACATAGAAAAACAAACAGATAACAAATAAAAACGGGAGTTACCTTTCGTTATCTGTTTGCGTTGTTTGTTTTTTCTATGTCGAAATTTATTTAATTGTTAATTTTTTATAATTATTCAATTAATAAACAAAAGCAGTGTTAAAGTAGAGAGTTTTTTAAAATATATATGTAGACAAAGCCAATTTAATTGGCGTATTAATTGCATCTTGTGCACACATTTTCATTTGACCGTCACGTCCATGTCCATGTCTCGGAGAGAAGCGTAATATAGCCAGACCGTGTCTATGAAGTAAAAGTTGTTTAAGATTATTACTAACCCTTAACCTCAATACGAGAACATCTACTGTAATCATTTTAGGCGAATAAATAAAATTAGTATAATTAATCATTTAATTAAGGTCTGAAATCACCGAGCGAGTTAACGCTAATAGGCTATGAGTATACAAGTGAATATGTTTAAAGGGTTAGTAAACTGTACCTATCTAATTAATTTAAATTAATTGAAATTGCTAATATCAGAAGGCAAATACGTTATCGGCAACGTTCTATGTTGATAGTGAAACCGTAAGTTAGTAATCTGAACTTTACATTATTCAAATAGAAACTAATTGTGTGATGCTCCTCATCTACTTGATTATTACGAGATTCCCCGTCCTGTAATTGTTCCTTGTCCTGTAGTGGTTTGCCAGGACGTAAAAGAAATGGCAAAAATTCAGAAAAAATGTTAGTGATATTATTATTTTATAGAATTGACTAATATACCATATGTATAACAAATCCCACAACCACATTCAATCTAACATAATAACGGTTTCATTCGGTTTTAAAATTATCGTGAAATTTAATCACGAAAATATATTTTTGCTTTAATTTAATTTATTATTAATACATTTGTTTTAAAACTAAGACAATATTACAAGTAGGGATTAGAATTGAATATTTTTAATGAGCTGATTCTAAAAATGAGAAAAAAAATGAACCACCCCTATTACTTTATGGTCCCTATAAAATTAAAAATAACCAGTTAGGGTCTCATTCACTCTTAGATGAAACTCACTATTATTATTTCAAATATAATATGATTAATAAGTGGTAGTTCTATTTACTTCTAAATGAGGAATAGTGCTTTTGCGAGAGATATTTTGTGTCCAATTTTCCTGGATGGTTAACAATATTTGTCTTTCTGTTCACCACCAGTGTCACAGTGGGTTTCCCTGTCCTCTTAGTTTATTTTTTGGATTCCATAATGAAATCTTGTAGTTAAATGTCCTCTTCCGCAATGACGTCTGCAAACTACATTCTGCATTAACCAGTTCTTTCTGAGTACTGTGCATTCTCTCCCACAGGTCTTCGTTGAAGATGATTTTGGACAATACATCCCAAAATGGATTTCTGGATATAGTTTTCAATTTCCTCTTTGAAAACACCTAGCCGTCACCCTCCATGCCTCACGCCTAATGTAAAACACGACTTAAGTGTTCACTTGTATGTACGGAGAGTGGTGTTAAAATATTTTTATTAATGTAGATATAAAAAAACTATTTTTTTAAATTATTAATTAGTGAAATGGAGTAGTATCTTTTTAAATTTAATGCTTATATACGTAAAATATTTATTAGTATTTAGTGAGTATTTAACATGCCCACATCTATGAATCAATCAATTATACAACTAAATTTCTTAACTAATACACTAAATTAATTCTTCTTCACTAGAGGTTTACAAGTTATGACGCAATCAACATATACAAGGTCACGATGTAAGGCAAATGTCAAATTAATTCTGATTAGCCAACCTCCCGAGTAACAATAGTACACTATTTGTTTTGATCCAATTAACATAGATATTGCCTTGGTATTTGGAATACCAAGCCATTTCTTTAAAATAAATTCATTTAATGCTTTCTAGTTTTTTAAAAGATAAGTAGATCACACTTATTATAAATGTAGCGAAAGATGGTATACAATACAATATAATACATGTGGAGTAGTCTAATTCGGTTGTATTTTCCTTCGTTATCTGTTATTGTTGTCCTCGAGTAACTGCACGAACTCAAATAAAGGCAAATTTACGTAACCTTAAGCTGCCAATTGGGACAATTTAGATAAAAGAATGATTGATAGAAACAAGTTAATTTGACACAATCTAGTCAAATAAGGACAAATGAATCCCTGAGTCAATTTGTCTGAATCCAAAGCTTCCTGTGTGAACACCGATATTAATATCAACTGACACGATAACCCACTTGACATGACGATGATCAAGCCATACCTCAATAAACTACTGAGTTTGTTCGAATTCCAATAAGCACGACATTTTTCAATAGATTATTAGTAATAAGTAATAATGTCTCCAACTGGCTTCCAAAATAGAGAAGAATCACATAACCATTACATGCACATTAAAGTCTTAATAAATCTGCATTAGGAAAAGTATACTTATATTATTACAGGTAGTCAGGTTCTCATAATTGCATTTAAACAAAACTTTAACGGTGTGGGCGCACATTAAGACGCAAGCGACGCAGGGCAGGGCAGTACAGTTCTTTTCAACCGCTGAAATTTACAAGACCGCGCGAATTTGACGCCAGATCCACCAGCGTTGGGTGTGGCATAATACTGCTCTGGCCTTCTCTGTCTTAATTTGTATGGTTTCTTCTATTTCTGCGGTTGAAAAAACTGTGCTGCCCTGCCCTTTGTCACCTGTGTTTCAATGTGAGCCCGGGTTAAGCGTAAAAGAGCAATAGTAGTTATTTTTAGATACAAAAATAAACTTTTTGTTCACAAGCCAGAGTGACATTCAAAAAGTAAATAAAATAATATATTATAACCTATTCATGTATAACCTACTTTATAACATAGTGCACCCAATAATTAGTTACATTTAAAACAGCCATTCACAGTCCAACTTGGTCGTACGGCACAGGATGGGGCTTGTTGGATGCATGGGGAATCCGACTCAACCGTCGTACGACATGTTGCCAACCGCCCCACTCATATTCCAACTGTCGCACCACATTGACTCGATGGAGTGAGTGTTGTACGTTAAGTTGGACCGTGAATGATTTTGGTTAAATAAGGGCCTTGGAAGCTCGCGCGGAGAGCGCGGGCTGGCCTATCGAATAAAGTTAAGAAGCGCATTAAGTGGATTAGACACGGGGTAAGCGTGCCACTCCATCAGCTGTATAAACCATACTATTGGCAATCGCAACCATCTTCATTTCACAAAAGCAGCTACCAATTAATATAGTGATGCTAGATAAACACCGAGAGGGATCCTGCGGTCTTAAAAATGAACCCAGATTCTGCGTTTCCCCATCCAATTGGTGATCACACACTAATGCTTCTTATATAATGCATTCTAATTATAAAATGTACTGATTATATAAATAGATGTATAAGCCTATTGACAGGTTATATATGTAATATATTGTCAGTCAGATCAAAATATATGTACACACATGTCAAAATATATGGACAGGCAACTGTTACACACCTTATACAAACACAAGTGTGATATTCCTTTGTGCTAAAGTACATTGGATTAAACATCCCTTTGTCCTAATAGTTATTTAGTCAAAGTCATTTATATTCTAAAAAACATAGGGAGTAACAAAATCAAGAAGTACCATAATATATATTAATATAAGTTCAATTTCAAAATAAATAAAATGGTTGTGCGTGAAGTCTTACCTAAAAAAGGGTTTCGTTGGTGTCGTAAACATAATATTAGTTATTATAAGTTATTATAAATATATAGTGAAGGATGCTTGGTTCCTAATAGGTATATGGCCACCATCTTGTATCGAAATGGCCTGGGAGTTATTGGCACTATCGGTTTCAAGCTTTCTGTATTTATTCCAATACACAATAACTTAATCACATTAAAAATAAAAGGTCCACAATAGTATACGCGTTAAATAATAGAGTGCACGTTAAAAATAATAGGGCAATAATCTACCGACAAGGGATAAAGTCATTATTATGCTTATTATAGTGTCAAAATAAATCGGAAAATCTAAATTTTATAATAAATATTTCATTACAACTAATGCTTTTCACGTTTAATATGCTGATAGGTAATATGCAAATATCTTGATTGTTAAATAGCAGTATAATTAAGATAAGAAAACAATTATGCCCCTAAATAAATGTTTCATGAAAGAGAGTCAAGTTTACACTGAAAAGGGAAGTATTATTAATAAGAGAGTCTCAAGTATACTTAAGGCCCCATTCTTAATTAATAAAGGACAAGGTTATGAAATAAAGGGCTCTTTGTCCTACGGGAGCATACACATTTCGGTGCATATAGAACGCCTCTTTTAATTAATCCTAATATTATATTTTTTTAGAGCTGTAAACTAATTAACGCGATTTTTAAAGGGTCATATTACATTTCAATGGTTATTGCCTTAAGTAACGTGGTTAAAATAACCTATTTTAATACTCCTACACCGTTAAATTTTCATGTTCAGTGCACACCAAACCCTAATTAACGACTTGTTAATAACAACCATGTTTATTTAAATTAGTACGAGTATTTAATGAATCCTTATAAAATAAGAATAATGTTAATTATTTTTTTCCTAAATTTAGAACTAGGTAAATTAATTTTCACCAAAGAACTTGCACTCAAGAGTGTGTAGTAGGAGGAATTCATAACAGGATAGAACAGTATATTATAAGGGAATACTTTATTTATAATAGCAAAAAACTATGAACAAGAAATTTTTGACAATTAAATATACCTAATAATCCAATAACACTTTAATATTGTAATGACAAAAAGGGTTCTTAAATGATGAAACTGTTGTTTTGATAAAAATCTATTTATATTAAAAATAAATGGGATTATACCTCAAACTAAAGTAATTCGGGGTATTTCATTGGCATGATTTTTTTACCTCATCGATTAGATTCCTATCAGATGGTATTATACATTAATCTGATCATTACAGTAAGTTAACAGTTAAACCTGAGTACAGTTATTATTCGTGTACGCACTTAAGTTTAGTCAAACGAAAAACTGATAAAAAGAAAGGTTAGATCTTGATAAGAATCTGCCACACGATTTAAAAAGTATAGAACGATAAGTGAAGTAAAAAACCAGGTCGAAAACTAAAAATACCGCCGAGTCTGTAATTTACCCACTTACCGAAGACTTTCGATAATGAAAGAGAATAATCTTGATACGAATTGTAATATCACATAATAATGTTGCAGCATTTTCTTGCAGATAATTTTTAATGGTGTTAAATAATTCAGTGGGGTGAAAAAAACAAAACAAAAGGTAACTTTAAAAAAAGCTAAAATATTAGAAATAAAAAGGCTATAAACCTAAAAAGGCGAAATATTTAATTTATGCTGTAGAGGTTTTTACTGTTTTATAACACGATTTCACGAGTTTAAGCACTTAAGAGGGGCTTCGGCAGTTACAAAAGGAGAGCGTTGGCTGTTCTCAATTAGTAAAGTTAAGCTGCATCGAGGTTGGTCACTATTTTGAGGGATGACCACAGAACTAGGTTTAGTTCCTAGACCGGGCCCCTAGCTCGGTGTTGACCCATATGTGATGTGAGATGGCGACTAACAAGTTGTGAATGCCAATTACAAGGTTTATACAGCTGATGGAGCGACTCACTAACCTCGTGTTATCCATTACATAAAACCCTTTTGGCAGGCCTAGGCTCTCTAAAGGCTGTTGCCACAGAGTTAGTTAGACACCTAAGAGATAAGACAGGTATCACAATAAACCACAAAGTTAGTGGGAAATCTAAGAGGTAAGACAGACATCAGTAAACTGGCATCACTACAAAAGAAAGATAGTTTGTTATCTTGCAACAAAAATTGTAATTAAATGAGCCGAAACACTTTTGCGAACGACCAAAACTTAAAATAACTCTTATGTGAACAGTTAACTTTCTGTGAACAGTAGACGTCGCGTCCAAAAGGAACCCGTACTTTGCATCCAAAAGAAACCCATACGTCGTTTTTAAAGTTTCAGTTAATACTTTGTTTCAGGAATATCCGAGCCAACTTTGAAGAAAATTGAAAATTCTCATTTAGTCGTGACTACGTAACAAACAATTAGTCGAAATGTCAAGGAGTCGAGATAAAACCAAGACTTCAATCTGTTCGGTCACCTAATACAATTTTAATGAAATTTAGATGGCAGGTTATTCTTGGACCAATTTTAATTTCAACCCTCTGCTCTCCTTACTTTCTTTACCGCATACGCACTAACTTGTTTTGTCTTGGATAAGTTTTGGGACTGGGGGACAGAAGAAATTTCCGTCAAGCAATAAGACAATAAAAAATTGCTTGCATACGCAGTGGCGTATCCAGGGGGGGCACAGGGGGAGCGCCCCCCCCCCCCCCCCAGACGGTCCCAGACCCGATAGAGTAAAAAAAAAAAAAAAAAAATACGCCGTATGTTCTTTTTTAATACATATTTTTACATTCACCTCATATTCAATTTCACCTCAGAAATGCATAAAAGCGCTGTTTTGAGAGGTCATATTTTCAACATTTTCCGGGGGAGGACCCCCGGACCCCCCACCATAGATCCCTCCTCCCAATAATTAACTTCAGGCGACGCCCATGACTTACAGTAAGATATTGTACTGCAGTAAGCATCAGCATAACATTTTCTAACAAATACGTTCTAAACACAGTTATTGTTACTTGGGCCCGGAGATTTTTTTGAGGGGGGGGGGGGGGGAGCTGCTTTGTTGAATAAGTAGTACCCTTTTCTTGTTTTCACAACAAATTCCTCCCCCCCCCCCTCCAATCTAAACTGACTTAGAATGTGCCCCCTCCAGACCTAGCCGCTGGATACGCCACTGTGCATACGAGTCTGCAAGACAGTGAGATATTTTCATGTAACGCTTTCTGGTGTCGTATTTTGGTAACGCTTTTCGAGAATACCAACATATTCGAGCGGGCAGATTCTTGTGGTTGTAAATTAGGAATTAAATCGAACATTATGTTGTGCACGAAAAAGAAAATACTTTTCTTCTTTTCCAGTTTATTAAGAAGTAATCTTTTAGCTTCTTCTCCCATATTTGTATAATAAATGCAAAAAATTAAAGTATAACAAAAATATAAAATAATATTAGACTGCCTAATTAGTGTGGCATATAGCTTCCTCGCATCCTATCATGTACTTTATTGTTATATTAACATTAACATTATTTTGTATAGTATTAGGTTTGTTATATTACTTTACTGTTTGTTATATTGTTTATTCTGTAAAAACTATAACTATAAGAGTTTTTGCGATCTTTAACACCTCATAGCGGTGTTCATAGGTTTGATTGCACACCTCCGTGTAACGCTTATTTTTAGTAACGCTTTTCGAGTGTATGTGCCATAGCCAAGACATGAAAATGTCAATATGTGACGCTCTTAATTATAGTATCAAGAAGTTGGGACATAACAGGAGGTAGCTTGGTTTTCACTTTAGTACTATATTTCTCCAACAGGAGCGAATACAAAATAAAAATCTTTATGGTTCAATGTTATTGCTTGAAGAGGATACATTTTTTAAGAAAAAGAAGGTTGCACGATGCTTATATGCACGATAGGTTATAAACAAGTGCGATTTTATTAAGTTTTTAGGAAGCATATACTATACAATACCCGAATTGTTTTATTCTTGAATACACAGGTTTGAAAAAACAATATTATTGTTATTTATTAACACCTACCAATTAAGGTACACTCATCTGTTTTTCAAGAAATTTAGATGCTTGGTCGGAAGTAGCTCAGAGATTATACCATATCAATTTCAACCGTCTACGATCATTTTATATTGATTAAAGATACATTTGACTCGGAATCGAAAAGGTCTAACAGTGGGATCACAAAATTTAATATTTATGTGATCATTCGTCTAATAATAGGACGCGAAGATGCTTTGGGGTATATCTATGCACAATAATTGGCAGACTATTTTTTGTTTAGGCAGACCTATGGTTAACGTAAATATGCTTTAGATAAACGGGTGTTATAAAGGTTAATGGTATAAAGTATATACCAATTATAGTTTTCTACGAACTATCTCAATCTATATTATTACTTCGAGAATGTGAACTGTTCCGCTGCATTGTTTCCAACTAAATATGCTAAAAGAAGAAGTATGTAATCGAGAGCAGAAACACAAACAGACGAAATAGCCACATTGTAATTAGGGGTGGTTAATTATTAGATAAAATGGTTAATTATTAAATACTTTCTTATTATAAATCAAGTAAGTTTGAAGTAAGATTACCATCCAAAGAACAAAGCTCCTCAAAACATAAAGAGATTTAAGGTGAAATGTCACGTATTCCTATAACTTAAGACTTCAAAAGTTTAGTCTGCTACCAAGATAAAATAAACGAACTCAACAATTGTACCAAATTTTAGCTCTTACAGATTATGGAGTAAAAGTTGTTCACAGATGGTTAGAAGAATAATGCTTTAAGCTCTGTAAGTTCTGACATCGTGATAAATCTTGGAGTTAAAATAGAATTTGTCCTAAGATGTTCGAAATGGTAAAGGAAATACATCATAACTTCCAGCATCTTTATGCCTATTATTACGGAAACTTTTTTTTATTATTAAAATCGTCTTAACTATATTCTTTATTACACAATTGTTTAGGGATGGGGGGGGGGGCGCAAAAATTGATTTATTATTTTTACCTCGAAGTATTATACAACTTGATTTGAAAACCAAATTTCATTAGTTGTTTGCTCCATCAGAGATTTATTAAAAATAACCTTTTTTTACTCATGAATTACAACGAAGAAATATATTAAAATATCGAAACCAAATTTTATATCAAGATAATTTATCCTCTACAAACCTCACACTCCGTATTACAGAGGAGATTTGTGAAAGGTGAATTTAATTATTTTAGGAAAGAAGAAAGTTGAACAAGCAGTCATTTAAATAAATTATTATTCGTAAGGTCTAATTAAATTATGCATTTGAAAGGAACCTAAAGCAAGAGAAGAATTAAGTATACCTACTTCCATATAGTATCATCAAATCTAATTATTTTCAATATGATTCTTTAAAACTACCCATGAAATATTTCTACAATTAACATATAAAATTAAATAATATTTAAATAATAAATAACTTTTCAACGCGATGACTAATAATTAATATAATAATCACGAATATAATAATTTTGATTAATAATTGTTTAAAATAATTTAATAATTGCTTTCAAATATTGTTAACATATTACGGACCTTCAAATAGTCACAATCATACACCAGGTAATTAAATATTGTATATAAAAAAAAAAAAAAAGCTCAGAAGACAATATTTTGCTTCCAAGCTTACTAATGGAAGCATTGTGATCAATCTGAAGAACAAAAAAGTTTTCTGCACAGAAATATGTTTCTGACATCTAGAAAACATTTCCGGTCTTGTGTCTGTCTTTTAACATTTTTAAAAACCACCATATCGTTAAAACTATTCCCCCAAGTTAATGAAATTTTGATGGTAGGTCAAAATTTACTCACTATTGGTTCACCATTAAAGTTCAACCGTCTGCACACAATATTGAATTCAAACAAATGTGACCCCACTGAAAATCGAACCAGGTCCATTTTTTCATTAACTTTGTGTTTAAAACTACTTACCAAATTTTAATAAAATTTGGATGGATGGTTTGTCGAAAGTAACATAAATGGTTCCACATTAAGTTCTACCGCCTGAATAAAATATTGAATTCAAACAAATGTGACCCCCACTGTGGATCAAAACCGGTCCAAACAAAACAAACTTTTAATTCCTGGTGGAATTCCATTATTTATACTGTGACCATTCATCCAAAATAGGATGCGAGGAAGAAACCACACTTAATTGGCAGACTATACTCGTGTTTCTAGGTAGGCTGTTGGCGTTACCTTTTTTTTTTCCTTTTCTAAATTTATCATGGGTTTTCATAAATCATACATCATTACATGTTTGATAAACGGTTACCAAAGGTTAATGGTTTATGCCAAAATGGTTTAATAGTATCAAAGAGAATATCAATATGGTATTTCATTTGGTTGAATTGTGTTCAACTTAATGTTAGCGTGAGAGAGAAACATTAACACATGAATGAAACAGTAGTGAGTTGTTTCACACCCTTTCTTTGTCTGGCATTTTGAAATAATTAATAGATAAATAATACGAATTAATATTACGACGAAAATGTTATTTTCTTCGCGTCGACTGCCATGGTCATTGACGGGTATGCTAAAATTTACATTTAAATCTTATTTTTATATATATATATATATATATATATATATATATATATATATATATATATATAATAATAATAATAATAATAATATAATAATATATAATAATATATATTTATTATAATATATATATATATATATATATATATATATATATATATATATATATATATATATATATATATATATATATATATATATAATTTTTTAATGAACACTTGAATTTTTTCTTTTCCGGCTTTGCCCATGAACTCGTCAATTCCTTTTTTTATACTGCATTCTCTTCTTTCTTGGCTTTACTCTTCATAATCTAGTAGGTGGTGTATAGTGAGTCTATCTGCACATTTGTAGCACCTAGCACCTTGGGTGTCTTTTAGTATATTTAGCCATGAGTCAGGTGAGTATGACCACAGGCTGCTCTAAGGATTTTGATTTTATCCCTCTTGGTGAAACTTTCTGGCCAATCGTGCTTAATAAATTTCTGAAACATCCTTCTATACAGAGTGTCCTGATTCTTCCAAAGATTCTCCCATTGTTTATTTATATTATTTTTAATTGCTAGAAGTTGGTCTTGCATCCTTGATACGGTTACTGTCTCATTTGAAAGAACTGCTTCTTTAGCTGCTATGTCGGCTCTTTCATTTCCTGCGATGCCGATGATTTTTTTTATTATTCCATTTATTAAGTGTTTTCAATGGATTTCTATACCTATGTTAAATTTAATCTACATTTATCATGGTTATATTCTGTAACTTGTAAGTTATTGAGAGTATTTACTTGATTCTGTTATTCAGGAGATGAGGTGGGGCTTGCTATGGTGGAACCTGATGACTGTATTGGTTAGTAGCCTAGGTGTAGAGGAGGAACAAGTGGATCCACAAGACGAAACAATGGAGCCAGTTGAACCTGTCGACACTGTAGAACAAATAGACCAGTTCTTAGAACAACAGACCACTCAGGCCTGCAGAGTCGCATTCTATGTAAGTCAATTAGGAATATTTAAAAAACCTCATATTTTAATAGATGTTAAGTTTTTTTCAGGTGGTTACCGTGTCTCAGTGGGAATAGGTTCCAACGATTCGCCTACAAAGCTAGAGATATCTTCAGGGGTTTATCTCAGGTGATAGTCAGTCCACGTTGTTACAATCTCCAGAGTATCATGTAGACACAATAACATGGCTCTAGCGTAAGCGAAACGTCGGAACCTATTATCCACTGAGATACGGTCACTACCGGAAAGACCTCCTGGAGGTTTATCTCTGATGGTAATCAGTCCACGTTGTTACAATCACTAGAGCAACATATAAACACCTGAAATTGTCTAGCGTAAGAAGCATAATGTCAAAAACAATAGCAACTGAAAAGTGTCCATCACTTTAAATTAATGATCTAGAACTCCATAATGACAAATTCCGCGGAAGACTTAGCACTAAAATTCTCTTACTTGAATTGGACCCCAATTTAAATTAAATTTGTGTAAGGAACCTTATATACGATGACATATATACTAAACTCAGAAACATGAAAATTCAACTTTAATTTTAGCGCTCCAGATACTAAATACACCAATGTGTTTTACATTATTATATTATGAGATTCGAGGCCTACAAGACTCTATACTAAGGATCTAAATGAAATTTAGTGGCATAGGATCTTGTATTATGAAGACACTAAATAAATTAAACAATAAATATTGTAAATATCTGAAACTTGTAACAAATAAATCATTTACAAAATAAAGCAAAAAACGTTTCATCAGTCAAAGGAAGTTAATTTGGTCACTTTATCGTTTGAATAAGTCTTCATGGTTTCTTTTAATTTCAATACAATTTTCTAAATTACTTATAAATATCTAAAATGTTTGTAATAAATATTACGAACTATTTATAATAAAACAATTTTTTGACCATATTTTCTCTTCAGGTTTAGAGATATTCAAATCAATACATACTTATAAGTCGTTTAAGTCAAAGTCTGTTAATAAGGGTTTTGTAGAACTTCAAAACGCCCACTTATATCTTACGAGCCTTTATGTTAAGCACGAGGCAAGAGGCTTAATTTTATTATTAGAAAATAAAAGAAAATTAAGTAAATTCATTTAGATATGTTATTATATCTATTTGAAAACCAAGAAATCAAAACATTAATTTTTATTGGAATAAATATGGTTGGCATAGCTTAGAAATAACAAATCATTTTGAGAGGCGTCGACGTCTGGACACTACTTGACTATATATATGATAATTTGAATTGAAATTACTAGATCTAAATTTTGCTTCTTATTAGAGGATATAGTGCCGGTGGAAATAAGGTTGTAATTTCTTTAATAATATGTTGACAAATTTGAGAGATATTGACAAAATTAAGATTTCTGAAACGTACTGAAATTCCAATGAAAATTCTTGGTAACATGATGGAATGCACAATGAAATAATTTGGATCAGGGATTTAGGTAAGTATGATCAGACCAATGACGTTCCGATATTTGGGTATTACGCCGTAGAGAATGTTCTACGATTTTAGAAGTAAACTTTAGGTCGATATTTTAATATGCTTAATCTAAACATTCCTAAACCTGGCTTGACTAAGGCGTACTCCTTTATCTTGTTAATTCAAAATTAAGACTACGTTGAATTCGAGATCATCAGCTGATTGATTATCAGTATGTCAATGAGATTAAGATGTATTACACATTTTGATGATGTATGTGCTAATTTGATAGGATTATCGTTAAAATGAAAAGTAGTCAAAAACAAATACTTAAAGATAGCGAATATAACTCGAAGAGAGTAGAAAACCATCAATACTGAAAAATTTAACAATGGTTTGAGCACTTAATCGGCATCATAGAAAAACCAATGATTACATAACATTTTTCTATTATCAATTTTTACTTTCTTTAATAAGGAGAAAGTATTGACATGGCGCGAAAATTACTTAGATTTATACGTTTTGAGGTCCCCTGTGTTAAAAAAATGTTTTTGTGTTTGTTCTTTTAAAAAAAAGAAGAGCCTTTCTGTTGTTTGTGCAGACGCGTGGTGCCTAAACTAATGGGTCGATTTTGACGAAAATTGGCATATATATTCGGAAAAATCATATCCCGAGGCGAAATCGAGAAATGAATCTTAGCTCCTAATTTGGGGGGGGGGGGGGAGCTACCCCCCACAAATCGGAAAAATCTTTTACTTCTTGTTAATGGGTCCGACAATTTCAATTAACATTTCTAAATTGTAGTCCATTTAAATACGAATCGAACGTAAATATATATATATATATATATATATATATATATATATATATATACTCGAATAAATATATTGCATAGATGGAAATAAATCTAATTTCGTTGAAAATTGTAAACAAAAAGTTTCTGTGATCTGGGATCGAGATTACATGAGAAACTTAATCTGAGTTGTATCGGACTGATTTTTTATTATTTCATCATCTTTGAATCAGCAATTAAGGGTCATACTTATTTTAACATCATAAATCTAGGTGCGCGGCAGTGCCCCGGCCAAGTCAAGCACAGCCGTACCATCCATAACTGGAACCAAATAAGGCATTTTGGACCCCCCCCCCCCCCCCTATTATCTCATTAAAGATAATTAAATAAATAATTTTTAAAAAAAATTAACATTTAAAATATGAACTCCGAATTTCCATCCATCAGAATTTAAAAATATTTAAAATATAACGGTGTTAATCTCAACTTTTTTGTCAAACATTTTTTTTTCCAAATCACTCTACACGTCTAAATTTAAAAACTTTTTTGACTTGGGGCAATTGCTTTGCAAGAGATTACAAAGTTGTATACAACACTGCATTACATTTTATTTAAAAAAAGTCATAATACATATAAAACATAGGGATAAAACAAATTAAATTCAAAATGTTAAAAAAAACTATTTATCATTGTTGTGTTGCGTGTAATTGCAAAGTCAGAAAATGTTTTTAAATTTAAACGTTTAGAGTAATTTAGGAAAGAAAATGTTTGTAAGGTACAGATACAGAGTATAGAGAAGGAGGGGGGGGGGGGTAGACAAACAACATTACTATCTTATACTGGATAAATTAGACTTAGTAGAACTTACATTTATGATCTCACAACTAGTGTTTTTGTTGTGATCGCGATTTACTGTTTACTTGCATCTCAAATTATCTGTATATAAAAATAATAATCCCTTAAATTTTACTTATACGGGATACTATCCCTTCTTAAAATTTAAATCATTACTCCATTATCTAGGAAGTAGTGTTTAAAATATATAAATTTAATCAAATCCAAATTTTCTCCAAATTTATTGCTACCCTCATTTCTCAATTATTATTAATCTATTCATGTATATGGCAGTTTTATTATTAATTTATTGTTTTTAAGTTGTTTTTTTGTTTCTTGAGGTGGACGTAACCAATTTGATGAGGTATTCGTACTTCCAAATAATGACCAAATACCGACGTTTCGATACCAACAGGGCCCAGAGTAGTGGGCCCCGTTTCCAACACAAACCCTAGAGTAGGCTATGTTTCTAACACAAACCCTAGAGTAATAGACCATGTCCCAACATAAATCCTAGAGTAGTGGGCCATGTTTCCAACACAAACGCTTATCATCTAAAAATCTAAACGACATGATGTATAAAGTGACCGATCCCTCCGTCCTATAATTACCTATTGCTGCCTAAATTGGACGTATAAAGATAGAAGAAAAGCATTTAAGACGTTTAATATTTTAGATGTAATGTCCACCACCCCCACATAAATGTGATAATTGAAATGGACATTAAAAGAAGTCAGGTCGTTTAATCATTTATAATCATTTATTAAATTACAGTACTACTTTGTTTTCTTCTTTACTGCTTATCAGTTCTATACGAAGAATGATAAAACATTAGATATATATTTATCAGTTATAAGATATTATAAATAAAATATTACACTTCTTTGTTGGCATATACAATTGAAGATTGTTACAGTTGTTTTGATTGGACTGTTTCCAATCAATAAGGAAATTGCTTATTATCTAATTGATTAATTTCTTTATTAAATCATTCCTCAACTATAAAAAATGGTTGTCTGAAACTCAGACATGCTATAGTTAAACTTTTTAAAACAAGAATGTTTGTCTGAAACTCAGTCTTGTTTGTAAAACGTTTTTAGTCGATTGAAACAAATTGAAAGATTCTACCAAATTTCTTCTTATTCCTCTTTCAATCATTGCAAATCAAATTTCGAACTAAGAGAGAGCGAAATTACATCACTTTTCCAAAGTTTTTCAATCCATAATCCTGTAATCTCAGGACGAATATAAAATATACCTTTTCTATACTTGAGACGAAACCCTTGTAAAGAGGTTAATGTTTGATTTCGTTCAAGATTATATTTCCTCAGACAACCAGTTTAATATATCCCTAACTTGAAAATTCTTCCTTTTTTTTAACTGTCCTTACTTTAGTACTTGCTGGTTATCCTCCTCTCTAACCTCGAACTGTAGCAGACTTATCATTTCCTTCCCCCAATAATCGATATGACTAACTTCGCAGTTCTACGGGACTGATAAACAATTAGATCGCAGGATTATTTGGAAAAACTATTCAAATGTACAAATAGAACTTAGACTTGTCATTAAAGAGACAGGGAGATCGGGTCCGACAAAGAGAATTACACTGAAGGTTCGCAGGGCTGAAGTGGTGGGGGCCCCATATTTCTACCTTAAGTCAGTGTTACCATCCGATTTTCCTGCCTGGTTTCTCCACCAAAACGTCACCAGGAACGTAGTTTCCACGACCAGCTTTCGGGCCAAGGGGGCGTAGCCCCAATCTATACAGACCAGATTCGATCGTTTAATCGTCCCTTAAAGCAATAGTTTGCAATAATAGTAACGCGATTTGGGTTCAATAATAGTAGATTACGCGTCTAGTGCAGAAAGTAGTATTTTGCACGCGAGTGTGGAGCACCCGAGCTACAGCGAGGGTATTAAAACCATACGAGCAAAGGAGTATGCAGTTTTCGCACGAGTTGCGTACCGTACTTTATTTACGATTGTTGGATTTTAATAATAATTACAGAAAAAATATTTAATTAACTTCCTTTATGTAAGTTCACTTAAATCACTCATTGTTTTTCACTAAAAACTCGATATAAACAGTTACTTTAATTAAACAAACAGCAAATTAGTTTTGTTAAATGTAAACAAACTCGCTAATCGTGCGTTAAGGTGAAGAATTCCTCTTTTTTTCCGCACTAGGGCAGAAAAAAAAGAGGAATTCTTCACCTAATTGCACGGTTATAAAACGCACATGCTAAATGAATACAGCTACGAAAAGAATCATTGTCTCTACGCATCTAAACAGAGATATAATGTTTATATTTCGTATCAATCGTAGATAAAATATTTACGGCACGCAGGCACTTGTTCGCATGGACTCTATACATATTCTCGATATTTATCTTATTTAAAAAAAAAAAAAAAAAAAAAAATCGCTAAATATGAGATATAATTAAACCTTATTTATAAATATATGTAACATGAACGATGACAGCAGAAAGGCAATGGTCTAATAAACGTAATCATAGGGTCCCCACAGATGAATGGAAGACGATTCATTTTTATTTTTAGATTTTAACTCAATCTATGTATCTATTTTAAACTAAATATTAAATTATTTAATCACGAAAAGATTCAATCATGATTTTGTTCTGCTCTTGTTCCGATTTGTTATTTCCTTTATTAGTTTATTTCCTGGTGAAAGAGAAAATTAAGTTAAAAAAGACTTGAATAGCACATGATATACGAAACGAATACACTCGTGTTAGTAATTTGATTAGAGTTATAGGAAATTCGGATTTTGTTTGGATTTTTTTTTATATTAGAGTTATTATAACTCTCCCCTATTTTTTTAACCCTAGTGAAAATTTTTTTATATTCAATCTTTTCATTCTGAAAAGAGGCCTTTTATCTAACTGTTAGCAAAAAATATTTCCCCTACCTAAAATAATACCACTTTTTTGGAGTTTTTTCGCCCAAACTTTTTGGAGAGTAGGAGAGAGTAACTTTTAAAAGGATGTTTAACTTGGACACGATATTATAGGAAGGGAGCAAAAAGGGATGAGTTCAACACAGTTTTTAAGTTTGGTTCAGACAAATTACACTAGTATATCCCTTTAAGAATATTTTTTTTAGTTGTATATTACCCTCTATATATGTATATTTGTAAACTGAGGATTTCTCCTTGTCCTAGTCTGTTGGGTACTCTGTTTTTTAGTTTACATATTAAAACCAAACATGTTAATCCACTGTACTATATTTCAACCCCTTTGGGTCATTTTCAAGCTAGAACACAATTACAATTCAATTAATTATTACATCTTATACAAGCTTTACCAGTAATTATCAAAATATTTAACTATCTTAAATCTGTTACACAATTTTTTAACAATTTTTTACATTAGCACAATTTACTCTTTTTAACTCTAAACATTATAAAATTTCATACCTTTATACAAATGTTTCATTAATTTTAAGCATTATTAACTTTATCACATTTCTAGTTAGCATTTTACATACAATTCACTTATTTTATTTAAAAATTTCATCTAAAATTCTCGTAAGAATCTGAGTCTGAGTGATAATATAATCAAACTGATAAGAGTGATAAGAATATCATACATTCAACTAAGTTTTCCAATACATTGATGTTATACTTATTAGCTAATTTCAATTATTTAAAGGAAATTATTGTTATATCAAAGTAGTAAGATTTAATTAATTTATGGTAAAAGAGCCTGCCTTATTTATTATCACGTTGTTTTATAATTATTTTATACAATTTTATTTTATTTTATACAATTTATTTATTTAATACAATTATTTCCTGATTCTCAACATTTGTATATAGGTATGAAATTTTATAGTGTTTAGAGTTAAAAAGAGTAAATTGTGCTAATGTAAAAAATTGTGTAGCAGATTTAAGATAGTTAAATATTTTTGATAATGACTGGTAAAGCTTGTATAAGATGTAATAATTAATTGAATTGTAATTGTTTAAACTTGAGGAGATATCCTATATAACTAGATAGTTCGATTTACTAGATCAAACAAGTTACTAATCAAATCGATTTTTTATGAATTGAAACATTGAAGATTCATAATTTGGGCATAATTAGCAGTCCACAATTTGAGCTCAAGGAGCCCTACCTTTAAGTACCGTGTTTAGATAATGGTTTCAACAAGTTGTCGATTACGTTGATTATATATTTAACAACTACCTAATGTTTATTATAAATTTATCCATTTATATAAAAATATTGTTCGAACTATGATTGCATTAAAAATTTGTAGAATGAGAATTTTAAACAACTGTTTGTAAATGCTAATATATATAAGGTTTATTAAGCGACACACCGTGTCATCCGTTAATATAAGCCCTTTGCCAGGCCTAGGTCCTCCAAGGTCTTGTTTCGCCACAGAGTTATTTAGTTAAAATAATTATAATATTGCTTTTAATTATTCGCACGAAGTCTAGAAATTACATTATTATTATATTTACTTACACACATTGAGAACCAATAGATGATAAATCAGCCATAAAGAAAACTTACCTAAAACATAAAAAGAAAAATAATTATTGATATATTATGTATTATAGACAACGAGTTTTATATGATGAACTGATATTGTAAATAATTTATTTGTATTAAATTATAACTTCGAAAAAACAAAAACAAATTTCTAAATATGAGTTTTGGTTATCAATATTTAGATCACTCTTACTTCTATATTCCCCATTGTATTACTAGATTTCTCCAACTATGTAACATAATTAATTTGTATACGATTTTATTGTGCTATGTTCTAAAATGTTGGTAAATGTTTTCATTATCTATATAGTATGTATATAAAATTAAAGTTTTGTCTGTACATTGGTCAAAATTGAATATATTTTGGATACTTTTTCATTTTATACATTCCAAAAACCGAATCCGACCTTAACTTTTTTCGTGTATGTATGTGTGTCTGTCGCCCCAGTCAGGCTTTTTAGGCGCAAAACTGGCTAAATGAAATCGATTAATTATTTTTTAGGGGGTGAACGCAAACATGTTGCGCAATTAGTAGGCTTGGTTTTATCCAAAAATATTGAGTAGAACCAAAGTTATTAACAATTTTATAAAATAAAAGTATTATAAAACATAGCCTAAAAAAAGTAAAAATTAGGGTGACCCACTGTAACCAAATCCCGCAGACTCGCTAATCAAAATGTTTGGGTACTTCCAGACCACCTGGAGACTCGTGGTTTTTTGCTTTTGGTCGGAAATTGGCCCAAACCGACTGGAAAAATCCTAAAAGTAAAAAAATATATTTTTACCCCCCTTAAAAATTAAAGATGGCGGACACTCTTTAAAGTTTTTTGGAGGCTTATTCTGGCTAAACGGTAAGTTGTATCGACAAGCTGATTGCGCCAGCGGTAACTGATTTTAAAAGATCTACCTACAACTTTGGTCCTATATTTTTTTGTCGTAATTCCATCGGTTCTACCTTAAATGGAGCTAAATTATATATATTTTTTAAAGTAATTTCACTTTGAGCGCTTATGGCGTGCGCAATTGTTGACCAATTTAATTTCTGATTGGAGTGCTTAAACCTCATACAAATTCACGTTAAATCAAATATTTATTATATTATTAATTTTTCCTAGAACTAGATTTATTAAATATTTACTGCTGCAAGTACCATATTGAGAGAAGAGGCTGGTAATTAAATTAATGCACCATCATGGTTGATGATTGTTCAATGACTTCCCAGTCTAATTGGTTTGGTGTACGTTTATTTTTTTATTTATTATACCTTTTTTAGTATTGTTAGTTATTACTATATTAATAAGTTTCTATTGGCTATTTTTAAAATATAGATTTGGAGAGTATTATATTCTTAGTAATGGAATTAATGATGTGTAATATAGTCCTGATTTTATTCCGAGAAGGCTTTGGAAACAAATCTATTTGGGAATGTAATTTAATTGCTATGCTTACATGATTATAGGAAACATAGTCACTAATTCCTAGCATGAGCCCCGCGAGGCGCGCGGGGTGAAAGCTAGTTATATAATAGATTCTTTAATTAGATAAATGTTGATGAAAAAAATTAATTTAATTTGTTTATTGTTTGATTAAACAGAAGCCGGGGACTGATTTCTTTACCATACCAGAGCTCTATCGAAACATCAAGGCAGGTATGAATGTATTAATTAGTACATATAAAGTATAGCTAATTATATTCATTGAACAAAAGAGAAAAATGATATTAATTACACAGAATCACGATAATAAAGCTCTAATAATTATACGATCATAAGGATGGGGCCCTCCACTGAAACCGTATTCAGCGAAGGGAATAGTCGGTCAACTAAAGCCTCGTCAAATGAAGCTGAATTACATTCGACTCACAATGTAGCCAAGTGAACTAATTTAACTTTCGTTGCACATAATGGATTTTTAATGGATGGATTTTCGATCACTTCACTCCACAGTCCAAAAGTGTCACAGAGTTTTAGATGTAATAGTTTCCTACCATAAACAGAAAAAGTACTGCTCGGCGGTCTTCCTGATGAAGTGCAAGCTTTTGACCGGGTTTGGCAAGCCGCGCCGGCTTGCTTTGGAAGCTTAAGGGCGTCCTTCCTTTCACTTACTACCTAATCCTAAAATCCTTTCTTGAAAATCGTTTTTACCACGTGTCTTACAACCTTTCCACTTCCTCAATTTATTCTATAAAAGCAGGTGTATTCCAAGGAAGCATCCTAGGTCCAATCCTGCATACCATTTTCACCTCCGACATCCCTGGACATCCTAGCACCACTTTAACTTACTTTCAGATGATAAATGTATTTTATCATTTAATATTATATCACCTATAATAGCATCTGAACAAGTTCAGGAACATCTCTTACTTCTGAATACTTGATTCAAGAAGTGGAGCATCAAAATGAATGAAAACAAAAGTATCCATGTGACGTTTAGTTTGCGACATGGCATATGTGAACCAGTTACCCTAAACCGAAATTACTATCCCTCACTCTAGTTCCGTCCGCTAACTTGGTTTACACCTGGACCGGGGTTTGACCTGGGCACACCACACAAAACTTTACTGCAACCGACGCTACAAACTTTTACACAGACTTCTACACCATAAATCTAAACTCAGCCCAACAAATTACTCGTTTATAACACCACAAAAATAAGCCCAATTTGAGCATACAGAGCAGGGGTATTATATAGTCATACAGTATTTAGCTCTGGGTTTGCACCAAGGGTTCCCAACTCCTTTCATATCCAGTCCCTACACTCCAAAACCCTAAGAAGAATAGTCCAAGCTCCTTTCTATGTTTCTAACTTCACCCTTCACAAAGACCTTAAAGTCCCCTTCGTCATATCCCGATACAAATCCTTTCATGACTCGATATCCCAACACCCCAATCCCTAATTTCACTACCTGCCATTACCATTCATTCTTACAAATCCGGTTGTGCCAATGTGATTTATAGAGGAAATGCGTTACTTCTAAACACATCTAGTATCTGTGAGTACTGCTAATGGACAGTTTCTCACTTCAAGTCAATCAAGTCACATTAAAAACATACATCAATATTGCTTATAACATAAAAAAATTAAGTAGTTGCAATATTCTAATAATAATAATAATAAAAAAAAAAAAAAAAAAAAAAAAAAAAAAAAAAAAAAAAAAAAAAAAAAAATACTCATAATGGATAGTGGTTTATACTTTGTCTTTGAGTTTACTGTCCCAAAACCTAATCACCTTTCGTCCAAAGATTTGATTCATTGTGGTGGGGACAGCTCTTTCCTTTATGTTTCCAGATTGAATATACTCGATTACGAGGCTTATTAATGTGTTCTAAAAAGGAAAGGATTAGTAATTTTTGCACTGCCATAAAATTCACATCTAAAGATGATTCAAGAACTATTAGACCTATAAGATAATATAATGTGCTGGTCATGAAATGTCCAACCAATATAAACAGACTAAAGGAACATTAGAACTCAATAACCTCGGATTAATTATACACTCAGAAGGGCTATAAATAGCAGACAAATACAACAAAGCCCTAAATAGTTAATGGAAATGTTATGGGATTAATTAGATTTCCATGCAACTAACATTTAGACTCTTGTAATGCTGGTTTACTTCCTGATCAATTATGCTATTCTTGAGAGAAGGATTACAATAGACGCTGATGTTAATATTTAAATATTTCATTATAATAGTTTCAAATCGTGATACAGCATTAAATCTTGATGAGAAAATAGCAAAAGGAAATATGGATGTCACTTAAAAGCTCTAAAATGTTACTGCTGATAAAATCAGTAAACATCGTTGAAATGTGTTATATTAAAATGATCATACTTAGGGTAAAATTTTAATTCGTAATCTATGTAAATAAAAGTCAATATGGTGTGTATGTTCTTTATAAGCTCTTATATTCTTTGAGATATCAACTAAATTTGTCACAAATATTTTTTATCTCTCTGGTAAAAATACTTTCATAGTTTCATCCCCCAAATACTTACACATTTTTAAGATGGCAGCCATTGAATAGATGAAGTTATCGTCACACGTTTCATAATTCGCGGACACACAGACCGACAGTCAGACAGACACGAGACAAGAGAAATATTTCCTGATGGGTCATGGACACCTTAGCGTGGCCCGCTCTTAGACGTCCGTTTTAGAGGATTTTTCGGGGGCGTGTATCTTTTTTCCTATTCACTTTAAAAAAAAAAACAAAAAAAACTATTTTTTCCCTTTACGCAAGGCCTACAAAAAAGGACCTTTGGGTCGGACCGCTGCGGTCGACCGTATTCGAGTTATGCGGAAAAAACTGTTTCTTTTCCCCCGAAAAACCGTTTTTTTCCGCATAACTCGAATACGGTCGACCGCAGCGGTCCGACGCAAAGGACCTTTTTTGTAGGCCTTGCGTAAAGGAAAAAATTTGTTTTTTTTGTTTTTTTTTAAAGTGAATAGGAAAAAAGATACACGCCCCCGAAAAAGCCTCTAAAACGGACGTCTAAGAGCGGGCCACGCTAAGGTGTCCATGACCCATCAGGGAATATTTCTCTTGTCTCGTGTCTGTCTGACTGTCGGTCTGTGTGTCCGCGAATTATGAAACGTGTGACGATAACTTCATCTATTCAATGAGACAAACATTTTTTTCAAATACAATTTTTTAGTGAACCCAACAGCGACACCGCTAAGAGGTGTTAAAGTTCACTATAACTAATAAGAGTTTTTACACAATAAACAATAGAGTAATATAACAATAATTATAATGTTAATATAACAATAAAGTACATGATAGGGTGCGAGGAAGCTATGTGCCACACTAATTGGTAGTCTATTTTTCAATGTTTTAATTATTTTTATATACATTCAACATATTGTTTTTGTTTTGTTTTTATTCACCAATGTTTTGATTTTTGCCTACACCCGGGTTACGCCAGGTATTTCAGATATTTGCTGTAATAAATTTTAAAGGGCTTTATAAGGATAACTTATTTTATATATTCGATTAAATTTCCAGGAAAGAACACATCTGGACTTTACATAGGCCCGACGTTCACCAAGGAATTTATGATCAAGACACCTTCGGAGAAACGAGTTACGACAGGATTCAAATTGTTAGATTGGAAACGCAGACGCAAGAGATGGGATGAGGCAAATCAGAAAGGGAAAACCAATTCGATTAAGATCGGGGAAAGAATAAAGAAAGAATGCCCCGGAACAAAAGATAAAGCCGTAACAGATTCCAAGCCGGCACAAGTGACAAAACCAACTAAAGAAGGAATGATATATTCTCCTGAACTTTCTAATATCGAAAAAGAGAATAGTGTTTTTCTAACATCGAAAGAAATTAAAGACAAGGAAACATTACCAGTAAAAGTTAGCAGTACCAATGTTGGCAATTTAAAAGGGGACTTGGGAATCGAAGAACCGGTCAAAGTATACACTCAACCGACATACGGTCAAGTCGGAATCCGTTTAAGTTCATCCGACAAGCATTGTGAATCAAGGCTGAGAAATCGACCCGAACACTGTTTGAAATTCGGCAACGAGACGAGGAAGCGAAGACGTTTGAATAGACGGAACAGTCGAAGCAGAAAAAGGTCTAAAAGGGAAGAGGAATCCTCTTTTGAAGATTTCGTCGAATACAAGCGAGCAATTCCAGACGACTCACACACTAACCTCGATAAAAATATATCCGAGACTAGCTCTTATACGACTCCTTATAAGTCTTCCACTCTTTCCTCTCAAACAGATTTTCTTAAGATGACGACATGCGAGTCTATAACAAATGAAAATCTATGTTCGACATCACCCCAGTCGGAAGAAACAACATCTTCAATCAGCGCCGAAACTGCCACCGATAAACAAGAGTCTTTTTTTAGTACCCTCCCGAAAAGAGACGATGTACCGAATGAGAACAAAGTGACTTCGAAAGCGGTATTGAGTAAGGCCAAATCCAAGATAATAATTGGTGGTGAGGAAATGCCTCTTCGTAGCCTGCCTAGGCCAGAGCCTTCTTTAGATCACGGTGCAAGACTCTTAACCAACGTCGGTGTGGTTTTCGCTTGTGTCACACCTCCACCGGCCACTACATTAAATTCACTTCTAAGAGAAGAAGGGCAGGTAATACTACATTCTGATTTTATAATTTAATGTTAAATACATTCAGCATTCAGCTAAGACTTGAGTACACATCTAAATTAAATTTTGTGCCTAGCAAACACTAACGATGAGTCAGTAATCAGTAACCGCAACGGTAGCAGATCAAGTCAGACGTTCATTAACACCGACCACCACGGATAGTTGAAACACTAAGTTAAGTTGATTGGGGTTACTTACAGGGGACCTATATATCTTCAGCCATCGGAATTTAGTCTTAAGCCTCTCCTCCCCATAAATCCTTGAATCATAAATTCCTCTGCTATTGCCGTTTACAAATAATGAAGTGGCATATTTATATACATCTAAAAATGTTTATTTCATTCATCTCTTCATTTGATATATTTATTTCATTCGTCTCTGTCTTTCTACTTTCTCTTTTGCTTAGTAGGTGTATATAGAGAGGACTTATTGTGATGTGGCAATAATTCAATTTAGGGATTTCACTGGATTTACATGTTCTAAATACCTTTAAGACCAAAATCGTGATCGTGATTCGTTTCTTTAAAATAAAAACCTATGCAGTCAGGTGGATATAACAGATTTAGTTGAACAGAATTCGATTAAAAAAAAGTTTTTAATGGAAAATTATAACAGTAAAAAATGCATACCAATGACGCTTACCCAGGAAAATGATAGTTTCTAAAATAATGGTGCCCTTAGCTGGAAAATGAGAGCTATCACAATTAGGATTTCAGGAGATATATTTCCAAGTTTTCTCAGAATATAATATATATATATATATATATTGGGGGGGGGGGGAACATAATATTAAACAAATTATTTGAAAATAACTTGAAAGCAAAACGGGTTTTATTTACAGATAAAAAATCATCTAGGATAATAAGGTTTTTCTAAACTTCTATTCAAGGATTTGAGAAAACATTTTGGGTGATTATGGAGCATTTTAGTTGGACAATCTTCCTTTAATTTGTATCTTGGTGGATTTTTTTGGGTGTATATATTTTTTTACTTTTTCATTTAAGCAGAATGTATGGAAAGAAAGTATTGCAATGGTGTCAGAATTCGATGAAATTTTGATGGAATTATACGTTTTAAGGTTTCCTGAATCCAATAAACAGGGTTTGTAAAAAAAATTGAGCTTAACCAGGAGTATATTTTGTAAAATAATTCGTGTCAGTTTTGACAATGCAGAAGCGTGAAGCCAACAAACTATATACTGGGTAAATTTCAATAATATTTGGCAGACCTACATATTTAGAAAAATCATAAACCCGAGGCGAAATCGAGAAATAAATTTAATCTCTAAATTTAAGGGGGTAATGAGGGCATTACCCCCTAAAAACTTGTGGAAAACAGTTCCGAAATAAAAATCTATAATGGTAGTCCATTTAAATACGAATCTTACCATGTAGGTCGTTTCACCGGGTAAATTATAGAGATTTTTAGAAGTATTAGAGATTTTTCTGAAAATAAAAACGATCTGCAAACAATTTAACACTTTTATAGATATATTTGAAAATAAATTGATGAAATTAGGTATCATTGGTTTTTCAATTTAGGCTTACTCTGTATATGAGAAAGTTTTTGATTTTGTCTTAAAATATTAAATCTTAGAGACAGTTTCTAACTATTTTCCAATGTTTAAGAAAAAGGCACCGTTTTTGAGATTTTTTACTTTTACTTTTTTTTTACTCGGGAACCGTTTGAGATACAAAACTCTGCTTTTGTACACGTCACATCATTACTATAGGCTATTTACTAGTTATTGAGCCCTAATTCAATTTTTTTCATATGCCAGAGCTGCAGAAAAATGCATTAAAGCAGACGACGAGATCGAAAACAAATGTTTTCGACAACAAAACATGTTGCGACGTTTTTCGTGTTTATCATCATAAAATGTCGTTTTTCTCAAAAACAGTTCAAGTTAGAGCTTTTGCCCAGGAATGTCTTTTTTATAGCACACATAAGTGGTTCAAAATGTGCTTTCAGGATCTCAATTTCCCTAGTGTCAAAGAAATTAGGGGCAAATAAAACTCTCGCAACCCTAAAATCTCATCTAATCTTAATTGGGGCTTAAAAAGTAGCTAATTAATTAATTAATATTATGTGTCCAAAAGCTAAGTTTTGTCCCTCAAACGGTTCCTGAGATATTTTCAAAAAATAAAAATAGTTTTTTGACACCCTGTATTGGTCAAATATACTCGCAGCTTACGCACTAGAATCCCTTCCCTCTAGAACAGTTGACACCTATATGTAATATATTTAATGAATAAAGCTAAGCTATCGTGACATTTCTCGTCATAAATTTTACCACACATGTTTAATAAATCAAATTTAATATTCAGATACAAAGTTCGCTCAACATATGCATATACATATGTAACACATTATAGCATTGCTATATTGTCTCTGTGGTGCTCTAGACTCCGGACTCTCACAATATTGTGCTTAATGAAATGCGTTCATTGAAATGGGGTTTCATGTAAACTTTCCTCACACTAATTTATCTTATGACGCGTGAATATTAGTTCCTTTTAATTTATTTTAAAAATATAGATTTTTATCTAGTTTTATAACAATCTTTTGAAGTAAACATGAAATATTTATTATTCAATAATCTTAAGTAAGATAATTTTATTTGAAAAAAAAAAACATTTTTAAAAAAAAGTTTTTATTCGTATTCTTCTCAGCAAACCCTATCATTTGATACCCATATCATGGGCGTGCTTAAAAAATAACTAGTCCGCCATATTGGATTTAGAATGATGTCACTTAGCTAACCATGCATTGCCATCCAATTGTTTCACTGTCAACTGTCATTCAATGTTTATCTCTTAAAAATACAATTAGTTTTACTTAACAAAAAGGCCTGATATAATCATTCTTGAACATTTTAGCAATTTTATCAGCTATACCAGGAACTAAGATAAAAATCATAAATTTGAAACCGCTTCAACTTCTTACCAACGTAACTTTCCATACAGCTAAATTTGCTGAAAACTAATTAAATTCTACTGAAAGATGGCTAAAAGTATTAAAATAATGCATGTCAATTCTCGATGGCACCATTCAGATCTTCATGGTATAATAAAATAAAATAAATGTGCTTTCAATATACACAAAGGGTCCGTAGGTACTTTAACAAACCAGAGTACGTTGACGCAAGCTTAATCGGCTCAGCCGTTTCAAGTTGGCAACCATTTGTAGTTTGTTTGAGCTTTAAATTTTGAAGCGTTTATTATAATGACGCAAATGAACGGCTTTAAATATACAGTTAAAATTAGAAAGGAAACAATATCAAGATATATCGTTATCTATTATCGAATCAAACAAAACGATCTCATTCCGGAACAGTAAATATAATATAACATAGCTAAGAACACATCCAAATAATAATCTCAAATTTGAAAATTTTCGCCTTCATAATGGATTGAATAATATATATTAAAGTTATAAGACTTGCTATATGAACACCGGGCTTTCAACAAAAAGTTTTAATCATCGGTTAAAGAAACTCCAAAAATAATCTTCATAAGATTCATGGCTATTTTTAACGTCCCTAATAGCTAAATTATTAAATCAGTTGTAAAAGTTTCTACAGGGTTTGCTTGAGATTGACATGTTTCAGAGTGTAAAAATAACTTGTTATTTTTGGAAACACATTCGTGAGGGTACTTCACTGGTTCCAACTTGAATTCATATTTTATTCTGAAAGAAGACGAAGTTTATTTTTAATTTAGAATCACGAGATTAGGCTTTTTCATGTGAAAAAGCTGAAACAGTTTCATGTTTCGATTCACATATTTAATGATATTAATATATTCACGTTTCGATGTATGTCCGAAGTAACGGAAAATAATGAAGTATTTAACATATTTTTTATTAAATTATTTCTGACAAATAATTATTGCCTTCAAAAATAATTAGGTTTCAATCGATATTTTGAATTTTCCATCAAGTACTAATTACCGTGATGTATTTTATTATTATGATGCATTTTATAAGGACAAACTTATAACACTAAATATAGCATTTGGAGCAATTTGTTGAGTGTTAGTTAAGGAAAAATTAAATTAATTTTTTAAGTTTTTGGTAGTTTTCATACTACGAAAAGTTTAAATTTTAATTTAAATCAAATTATAATTATTATTAACTACGGGAAACAGACAGTGAAAAATACACTCCAGCGCCGGGATTGAACCACGGGTCTCCTGTATTGTACAAGGTACAGGTAGCAATTGAGTTCTTTATAATTATAAGCGTTAATTCTCGGTTTAGTTCTAATGTCAAAAATATTGACTGTCTAAATGTGTATGAATATTGAAAGCTTGGATTCGGTACTAGTTGTCGATTACGGCAGTGAAAAAGCATTCTCCTACGTAGCTTAGTTGGTAAGAGCATCTGTACTGGAAATACAGGAGACCCGTGGTTCAAATAAATCCCGGCGCTGGAGTGTATTTTTCTCTGTCTGTTTCCCGTAGTTAATAATAATTCAATATAATAATATAATATAATAATAATATATTCAAACGAATTATATCCCGGCTAACAGGTTAATTCAGTCCTCATAGCACTATACAAAAATTAATCAAGAGCGAAATTGATCACATAACACAGAACAAATGAGCTTTCAGCATTTGGCAAATATTAAATCGGATAAGTACGTAACCAGTATAACCTTCCAAGACGTTTCAAGATAATGCCCATGTACTAAACACCCATATTCTAAACCTCTGAAGCGAGCTCAATCCCAACTAAAGTCACAACAGCACGATCATGTGTTGGTCTATACCTTGTCCTTCCGTGCCCACTGACGATTGTTAACAAAACCTTTAACCTCAACTTGTGCTTTGTTTGATTGTTTTATTATCGAAATGTCAAATATGTCAAAATATCAAATATGTAAGAGACAAATCTGATATGATTGCTTTTGAAGACGATTTTGTTTTATATAAGATTGCTTTTGGTTATCTAGGAACTATTACATGTTATTAACAACGTAACTGCGGCCTTTAATTAATTAATACGGTTAACAACAAACACGGACTTATGTATTTATAGAGAAATCTGTATTATAATATTAAATGTCGTAAGAAAATATCACATTATTCTTATCCTTATCAGCTGACATCAGATAAATTTCGAGTTTTTATCGAGATATCGATTATGTTTCACTAAACTGCTGCTTGGGAGGATTAGTATATGGGTGTCGCATAATGAACCAGTTTTTGAGATCCCAATACTATAGTATTGTTCCCTCTACCCCTTCCTTACTCTGAGTATTATACACTCTTGCCACTTTTATTTTTATTACATAATTTACACACGTGTCACTTTCATCATACTATTATTTTTTAACTCCTGCCACTTTTATCAGATTATAATGTAAACTCCTGTGGCATGTTCACTTTCATTTCCATCAGAGCATCATTTACACTCATGTCACTTTGTCGCTTTCATCATGTAAACTCCTTCAGATTGTACAAACATTGAAGGTCAATCGCCGTGCTAGAACCTACACCCACTATGAAGTGGTTACCACAGTTAAAAACAAGTCTGTAGTTGAATTAACGTAGAAGAACTTAAATTTAGACAATATCAGAAATCGACGTGTCTCTGGATCTCCAGAACTAACAAGGTTGTTTTGTACTAGATATAAAAAGAAAAAAAATGCCAAAGTCTGGCGTAGGATGCAAACGTCTGCATTATATGTTAGGTTTTTTTTTATTTATTTTTGTTTTTATACAGATAAGAAAGTTTCCTGATGATACTGATAGGTAATAGCTCTAGTTTGACAATAAATTAGAGAAATCGGTATCGCTAAAGATATAAAAAAATAAATAAGACAGAAAACTTTTTATGTTATGAAAGAGACATACATTTTATAAAATTGTAAAGAGAGTCAAAAATAATTCGGAAGGTAGTAAAATAGGTAATATCTAAGTAGGATCAATTTTAAAAAACATAATATTTTAAATCAAAGTTTTAAGGATTTTAAAAAATGTAATAGATGGTATAAGAAATGTTAAATTAAAATTGAATCCATTTGAAAACGCTGTTTTATTTAAGAGTATCTTCATTATCTTTATGCAAAGCATAAGCTTATTGTGGTACTTTCAAATCATGTAATTTGTGTCGGGAATTCATAAGTGGTACTCTTCATGAATGAAGTGTGTTGTAATTATATGCTTTCCCATTTCACTTCTTCGTTTTCTGGAACAGAAAACAGTTCCTATACTTTTCCCATTTCACTTCTTTTAACATTTGATTACATTGTGTGTATAACTTTTGTTTAAAAGATGGGTATATTCCCATCTTTTCGAAGAATCCTAAAGAATTCAACTCAGCCTTCTGTAATATTATTTTATCTTGATGTAAGGGCCCATAGTCTTCAACACTTATACTTATAATTCCATTCTATCTTCTTGTTCGTCTGACAAAGCTCTCGAGGAGAGCTGCGTTTATAAGTTATTTTTAAACATAAATATTTGACTTTGTTCGTCAAAGAAGTTTTAGGATATTGATAAAGTTGACATTATAACAGAGTGTATAATTAAATAATAAATAAATAAATATGTTCGCCATTAAGTGTCAGTCTATTATTAGTATTTTCCCCCATTTTTATTCCCCAGCATTGGCTACCGAGTAGATACATAGGACCATACAGCTATGATCATTGTGTATTTATTTATACTTCTATTTTAGCTTCTACGAGAAAATTGGATAATAGTTTATAAACAGATATAATATTAGATGATAACAACGAGGTATTGTTGAATAGTTGGACAACTGTACTGTGGTGTAGCTTCGTAATTAATGTATTCCTTAATGTTAGACTTGGTTCTTTGCGCAGGTCTGACGTCACTTGTTTAGTTAAACAATTGTATGTCAAGCCATATTATACTTTTACTATATGCATGTTTTGTTTAAAAAATATACGGGTGGAAGTTATTACCTTCTAAATTTATTAATGCTTTAACACTCGCTTATTTCGCGTGGAGAGTTAATTATTTATATAATAACGTCTTTAAATAACAACACAACCAACTCGGTTAAACTTCGATTTTTTTTGTTCGACGAGTCACTTTATTAAAAAACGATATAAGAATACAAAAAAAGATGGTCTGATATATATGTCATAAAGCTAGTAAACAAAACAATAGTAGCCTACGATGATTCACCTCTTGTACCAACGCAATGCTGAGCCGGCACAAGAGGGAATTAAATCTAAACTAAGACTTACTTTCTAATGGGGCCGCTACATCACTCTCCCCAATGACGCTGTCGCAGAATCGCACTGGCAGTCTGACCTTACGGCCATATCGAGTAATCTGACCCAGAGAGGTCGTTTGAGCGACAGGAGTCGCAGGGTGCAATTCTGCGTCAGGGTCGTTAGAGGTATCAGGAGGACGCTTAATACTAATCTTACTACTACTAGTTGTCGTGGTTGGTAGAAGAGGAGGTTGAGCCTCAGTACCAGCTGGTTCATTGAGAATATAGGCTGGTTTCAGCCGGTCGATTGATACTGTTTAGCGCCTGATGGTAGTTGGATTTTATAAGTCTTAGTACCTCTCTCCAGCACCTGATGAGGACCAGTGTATGGTGGAGTTAGAGGCGGATGAGTAGCATCGTCACGAAGAAAGACATGGCTCAATGTTGTAAGTGTTCTGGGTACGAATGGAGTAGTCTCACTCGAACGGTGTGGGGCTGGTTGGAGTTTTTGGAAACCTTTCCTTAGTACTCGAAGGAAGTCTGCAGTATCCTTTGGTTGACGTGATGGTGCAATGAACTCACCAGGCAAGCGGAGTGGCTGTCCTTATACCATCTCAGCTGCACTGATGGAGTTGACATCCCGAAGTGCTGCCCAAAGTCCCAGAAGGACCAGTTGGACCAGGTCCAGTTGGAGGAAGATAGTTTAGCGGTGAGAGCTGCTTTGAGACTACGGTGCCAACGCTCAACACAACCGTTTGACTGCGGGTGATAAGCAGTAGTTCGGCAGTGTCGAATACCAAGCAGTCGTTCTAGCTGACAAAACAGGTTGGATTCAAACTGCCATCCCTAGTCGAATGTGATAGTACCAGGTACTCCAAAGCGAGAAATCCATGTTGAGTAGAGTGGTGTAGCCACAGACTCTGCAGTAATATTTTCAAACGGACATACTTCTGGTCAGCGGGTGAAACGGTCTATAATAGTTAGACAATAGCGTTTACCATTGGACGCAGGTAAAGGGCCAACTAAATCTCTAAATGGTAATTGTCAATTTCAATTATTATTGCTATTTTCGTCAGCAATGAATAATCATTGAGCGAAGAAATTACCTTGGCGCTTCAAGCTAGAGCCGTGCTCACTCCTAATTCCTTACAATACGTGTCCAGCAAGCTTACGCGACTAGCGTCTTTCAAAGAAGAAGAAATAATTTTGAGGGACAGTGAAGATCTCAACGCAAAATCGGAGTTAATTCATATCATATCCTTGTCTGAGTTAAAGCAAATTAAAATTGCAAAAAATCGAAGAACGTCCGAGATAGGTTAGCGAAAATTTTCAGAAGTAAAGGGCCGACTCGTAAAGCTCCATTGCTCAAGCACCTTACCATCCACAAAATGCAAGACGAAAATGACATACGTGACTATTTAAATTACTTAACCGACATCATTGATAAACTCAATAGCATGGATGTCATAATAAATGCAGATCTCCTGAGAATTATGATGCTCATAATTCTCTACCCGCGTCGTATAAAAACTTTTGAGTCACGAGACGAGTTACCATCTCCCGAAAACTTAAAATTAAAGGTTTAAGAAGGTTTCAGAAGAACAAAGGAGTAATTTAAATAAGAGACATCCGCCACATCAGTATTCAGTTGATGACTTATATGCCATAAAGAGGACGCAATTTCTACCTGACTCGAAGATTCAAAGAAAAGGAAGTTTTTGGGACCCTATAAATCACTTTAAGAAGAGAAAAAGACAGGTGAGGGACTATCAGCACGTCCTCCAGTGTAATTGAATGAAGATGTGGTGCCCTTATAGGAGAACGTGATGCAGAATCCGAGGCGGATGGAAGTGAGGAAGGGCCAAGATGTAAGATTAAAGTGGAAGGACTAGAGGAAGAGTTGGTTCAGAAAGGGGTTGAAGCGTAGAGGGATATATTTGGATTTGGCGTCAGAGGGAGGAGGTAAGGAAGAAGAAGAAAGAGACACAAAAGGAGGTGATAATAAGAAAGAGAACGTGGGAGGAGAGATGCAAGCAAAGAGGCAAATGTAAGTCGGAAACAGTAGTGCGAGTATTATTTATTAAATAGTTTAGAGACCTAAGACGAAGTATTGTGGTTTGTTTCTGAATAAAAGCAGTTAATTTTGGAGCTTTACTATAAATTACTTTACAATATAAATTTATGAATTAAGATGATATATCAATCATAATACGATTCTATGGCGGATGAAACAAGAAGGATGTTATTTCAAATATCCAATTTCTCTTATTTGAAACAATGAAAACTATTGGAAATAAAAGGTATTATAAATATGCAAAAAGTGAAAAATGTTGTCTTTCTTGAATAACAAAGTAAGGACTCTAAAGAGGTTGATACGGACCTAATATTCCAATATAAGACAAGGATCCAATAACATGAGGGATTCAATTCTCCTGCTCACATTCCACTCTTACCAATATAGATATTCCACTTGATTTAACACGGTGCATTTTGTTTCCACTATTCACTTCACATGTGCGAAGTTACAGTTTAATGTATTCTATTTCTATTATAAAAATGTATGGAATAAAATAGAAATAAATACATTTTTGTAAAACAAAATAAAACTATGGTTTATGATAATAAATACTTCATTTTTTTTCAATGTTTAAATACATTCTTACCAACTTGCGACGTGACACCTTAGGAACAGATGTTTCTCCCATAAAAAGGATTACCACCTGCTTTTGGTTTATCTTAAAAAGAATTAAAAAAGTGGTAATGGTTCGGGAAAAAGTTTTCACTCTCTCGACAATGCTAATTTATAAAATAATAAATACTCGATTTTTAAAAAAAAGATTAGTGTGAGATTTGATCGTTTCAATCAGAAATAAAAGCAGTTAATAATTGCGGACGCAATGAGAATTCAAATTCAAAAAAACGAAAAATATTTTTATCAAATAAACTAAAGTACAACCGATGGAGGTACGAAAAAAGTAGATATATAGAATTAACTTGATCCTTCAAACTAAGTAGCTATTCCTACAATAAGTTTTTAGATACGACTAACCGTTAGGTTCTTAAAAAACTGTAATGTTCCATCAGCCATTTTTGGGAGGGGGGAATTTCAACTAGCCAAACCAAATTTAATGTTTCTCAATATTCTTGAAGAAATATAATATAATTGTCATGATGAGTGAGTGAGTAAATATTAAGGGCCAAATTTTTTACTGTGCCCCACACTGCTTAAGCTTAATATATCTAAAGCCAATCTTAAGAACAAGTAGAGATATGATAGTAATTAAATGTAACCAGGAACACTCGTGACAACTCACAAATAGCAAGGTCATTATTTATTTTTAAAAAGTTCAGCAGGGGTCAAATCAAACTATTTTTTTAATAATAAAGTGATACATTTATCAGTTATTTTATTCACCATGACAGAAGATGACTTCCAAAATAAAAATAAAAATAACTAAGTGGAAATCCGTGTACTTTTGGTTCCCTCAATTAAATTTAATTTAAATAAAGCAAGCCCCCTTTTGAAGATTTTTTAACAACAATTAAAACAATTAGTCATCAATGAAAAATGCCAACAAAAAAAATATAGATTCTCAATCAACAACTTTCAACTTAATAGATTTCTAGCTGGATACCCGTGCTTCGCTACAGAGTGTTATTTTAATTCAATCAAGAAACATTTATAAATATTTTATTATGTGAGAATATCTAGATTAGATTCTATCCCTCCCACTTATTTCTATAATCCCTCCTCTTTGATAATTTGCAAATATCCCAAATTTACCCCCCTCCTAAATGAAAATATGACAAAACTGTAAGTAACAACAATTACTGTACTCTTAAAGAGTTTTTTAACAATATGTATCATGGAGGTTTTCATTACTTTGTCACCGTATTCATTACTTGTACCTCTACCTTTGTATACCAAAATTTAAATTTAGAAAATTCATGTAGACAGTGATTTTCCCCTTGTTTTAAAGGTCAAGTGTGCAAATTTTCATCGAGATCGGACTAAAACTGTAGATTTGTATAAAGAACATACACACATACGTTGACATTTATGTACATACATTTTTGATAGATTTTTATTATTTTAGATAAATTAGAATATTCATCACAGATTTTTTTTTTTTTTTTTTTTTTTTTAATTACCTATTTAATAATAGAATATTAAACATCGGATCTTTAGAGTCTTAAGGCGTCTTATTATAATAATGTGTAGACGCATTAATATCTCTCACTCACAGTTCATAAATAGAATTAATAAAGTAAGGAAGAAAATGAAAGCTCTGTTTTTTTTCTTTTCTCGGTTTACTCTACCTCGTCCAAAGTTGTATTTATGTGGGTGTAAGGTCTAAGTCTAAGAAAGTAAAAGCCAAAGCCCAAGATACAGTGGAAAGAGGCAAAGTTAACGAACTCCAGCTATGAAAACAAAAAAAAAACAAATAAGTCTTCGATTCTTTTCAGAAAATACATTGTATTAATACCATTTCTTTTGTGAATTTCGCAATAAGAGGTCCAAAACGAAAACTGCAAGATACAATCACGCAATGTTTACCAAACTATTGTGTAACTCCCCTTCCTCACCCAAGGGTTTGCTCAATGAAACCTACGCGGCAAAAGTGATAATAATTGTTGAAACTATAAGAATATAATAATTATATGAGTATAATTATAATTGGGGTTTGACGTAGCCGACCGGTTGGCGTGCTCACAACTCGCCTGAAATGATGGTTCAAACACCGACATATTTTTTGTAATGGTTCAAATTGATGGAGGCAAGACATGTTTCACGATGATGATCATATAAAGAGGGTGTGTCAATTATTCGACCTTGCATTTACATAATCAAGCGTTGATCGGTGATTAGGGCATATCGCGGGTTTGTTGCATGGACTTATTTGATCGGTCTAGGCCTTCGGATTCAACTCTCCGAAAGTAAGAAGTAAACATAAAATCCCACGTGAAAATTCAATTAATTTTCAAATATGATCCACGAGTAATCAGTATAATTTTTCTTTAAACATTATGCATAATGATTTCGGCCAAAGAGAAAATATTCAATACTGTAATTAGGGCGGTTGTAACGTACGGAGCGCAAGTGTGGGGATACACAGCACAAAATATTTTAGACAATTATCAACGTTATTACCTTACGAAACTGTTATCTGTGCCAGCAAGTTCACCTAATTATATGCTAAAAATAGAAACTGGAATGCAGAGTATAAATGACTATACATTTCTACTTCACCTCAATTACATGAATAAAATAGTGTTTCTAGGTAGTGAGCGTCTCCCAAATTTTTTGGCTAAAGAAACCGTTAGGGCTAACTGTTTTTGGTTTTTACGCTGGAAAAAAATGTGTGATGAAGCAGGAGTTGAATTAAGGGAAAACTGGGAAAGCAGGATGGTTTGGAAGCAGGACATGATGGATGCGCTGTGCAAATTAAACGTCACAAGTTCTAGACTATCGATCAGGCGAGGCCATCAAATTTTTGTACCCTCTACAGATCATTGGTTTACCCAAATACCAGCTTTAACTATTTCAATGACGATTTCAAGACAGAAGACATCAAAACTATTTTTAAGTTAAGGACAGGTCTCATAAATTTGAATTACAAACCGTGGCAAGAAACCAATCCGACGAAAAATAAGTGTGAATTATATAACCTAAATGCGGACGAGGATGTAGTTCATTTTATTGGCGTGTGTCCGCAGCTCAAATCAAACCGTCTAGCTTTTTTCGGCAAAGAAGTTTTAACTGGAACCGAATGCTCTGATTGTTTAAAATGGGAAATGCTGGACTAGTTTGTTAGGTTAAGTAAAAAATTCCATTCGGTTAAGAAGTGAATTTATGTCATACATGCAAACTGTCTAAACAAGAATAGATTCAGTAATTTTGTTCGATAAGTGAACTACCTAATTTAATAATAAATGATTTAATAATAAGGAAATATGAATGAGATATAGGAATAGTATTTCTAGGAAATTATATTGTTGTTTGTTTCTTAAAGTTCATTGCTTTTAGTTTTAATGTGTAGGAATGCTTCGTTAGAAAAATATTTTACTAACTAATATTTTGCTAGCAAAACAAAAATGATTAGAAGTAGGAAAAATAAAATAAATAAGGATTATAGAATGTATTGTTTAGTTAATTATGTTTTGTTGTTAAGTGTTGTTTCATTATTACAATATTTATCTTTTGGTTAATAATCTTAGGTATATTGTCTTGTTCAAATATTATTAGTACTCTTGACAGATATATTTATATAATTTATTTTTATTTTTGATGTATGCATGTGTGTGCGTAGGTTGTTAAGTATTTATATATATTTATATGTACCTGATGTGTGTATATGCATGTATAAATTTATTTATGTTTGTATTTGTTAGTTTTTTAGAAATTGTCAATTAAATGGATTTAATTACTTCTTTATTAAGTTAATAGAAATAGAAACTTGTAACTGTATGACGCTACTCACTCCCGCACGGCCTAATAGCCACAGGGTAGTATGATTCTTATTTTAAATATATCATTTATTCATTCATTCATTATGCATACATGAGAAAGTAAAATTATATTAATTCTTACACATATTAAAATTTTACAAAAATAATAAATATAATTTTAATCACATGATCGCATGATTACCTGCTTACCAGACACAAAGATGATTGTATTTCTGATAACCTATTATGTAATCTAAAATGTTCCAACTAATATATTATCCCTGCTTGCCCATCAAAACCGTACTTATTGGACTTTTGCTAGTTTCTAGGTAAATGTTGATTGATGATTGACGCGGATATCCGAATCTATAATTTTAGGCTCTTTAGGTATCTTAAATAATCATTTATATGGATAATAATTATCATTTACTTTATCTGACAATCAATTTGTTTATTTCCTTTTAAACAAGCTTGTAGTCTATTATATTTATATTATTTTAATTTTAAGTTATTTTACTATGTTGATAGTGTATTTTAATGATTATACATTATGTTTTGTAAAACTATTGATACTTGTTAATGAATTATTATCTGTAAGAGATTGATTAGTAAGCTGTGTACTAGCAACTCATTATAAATGAGCAGCCTCACAAATCTCTATCTCTAAAATATATAGGTATAGTTTCTTTCTAAATTTCTATTTCTATTTCTAAATCATTTAGGGATTAACAGTTTGCAAGTTATACATCGGTAAATATATTAACTTGTTTTTTCTCTTCTACTAGGAACTCCTAATATAGCTCTAACCAACATAATCTTTAATAAATGTATGATACGATTATATATGTAGTTTTCTTAAAAATTAAGTTTTTCAAAAAAATATTAAGAAGTTCGATAAAACTTTAAGAGAATCAATTAAATGTCTTTGTGTCCTTATTATTCCTTAAGCATCTGTTCTAATGGAATTGGTTGTCAGAGAGCAGAATGCCACCCAAAAGGATCAGGACCTTTGAGCCCGATGTCACTTGATCCGGAGGCTTACGGACCAAGGAACGAGGAGGAGGTAGAGGACGCTCTGACGGGGAAACTTGCTGACAGAGTCGTCGAAGTGGTGATGGCTAAGGTTGGAAAAACTCCAAGAATGTTGAAGGAACTTGGTCTATACGCCCAGGGAAATTTAACCAAGATACAGTGCAGTGTCAGTCATCCGGAGGGTAAACAAGCCTGCAAAGAACAGTCTTCGGATACAATGAAGTTATCAGTACTTCAGGTAATATAAGAAATTACCTGAATAATATCAAATAACATTTTCTACCTAAGTAAAATCGATTCATCTACCCTCCTCTTATGAATCTAGGGGTAAAATGATTCATTTATTAGTTTTGAAAACTAATAAAAAGGTCTATAGTAATATTAAATAATGACCACAAAATATATCTAATCTACTTATACTTTGTAATAATACAGAACCATTTACAAACAACCAACATAAGATTGCAAAAGTAGGGTGGTTGGAGAGTCCAAGATGTACAGAAATCATATCAAATGGACGTGATAATGTGGAATTATTGTATGGCCAAAACCTAATTTTTGTTATTAAATAAAGTTTAATAATAGCTGTATGCTTAACAGTCCAAATTCAATAATTTCGTACCTTTTTCGCTGCAAAATTTACTCACATTTTCCCCTCTTTGTTGACTTTATAATTCATTTTCGTTATTCTTAAAGGTAGAACATGCTCTATTATTAGATTAACGAAAATAAACAGATATGAGTGACTTATAACTAAACATTTTAATTTTGTTCGTTGATAGGAGCTAATTATCCAAAAAAAAATCTAATTTATATCTTGTAAATGACATCATGTAGTCTCTATAGTTATAATTTAAATTAATCTTGGAAAAAAATTATAATTAATTGATAAATAATTTGCATCCTTATCAAATAGTTTAGGAAGGCATTAGCTGAGAACTTCCCTCACTAATGGGCTATTATAGCTGTTGTAATAAATATTCAGAGACTTGAATAATGGAATACTTAACTACATAATGGAATAAATTCACTGAATAGCCAAGACTTTTAAAAAATAACATTTTATCTCATAACTTCCTGCTTCAACTGTTGACTGCAAATAAATTAAACTGTAATTTGTTATCAATTGGAAAAAATTCATTTTCGGTGTGTCTTAAGAAGTTCGGCGTAATTGGATTCTTGAAGGAAACAAAATAATGTCTGGCATTTTTCAGCACCCAGACCTTTTCATGGAGCCTATTACGTTAAAAGAGGAAATAATGAGCCAATTTGTGCGAACTAAGCCAGGAAATTTAACGTTATTTATTCTACTTTTTGAACTTAGATCATGATGAAGGGGTAGATATGGATGGAATTTGGTGCATTAGCAGTCATAGCATTAATGAGCCAGTGTATAAGCATGATTTGAGTTTAGAGACGTAGATATAGTTGAAGCATAGGCACCAACAGCTAAAATAAACCAGCCTATGAGCATGCGTCTTGAAGGAACTATGCTATTTCGCTTCTGATCCGAACCCAGTTTATCATTGACTCCTACTTATAACTAAACCTAATAGGGAAGTATCCAAATTTAAGGTAAAACATGTTGGTTCCTAACAATAATAATCGGTCAGGAGGAAAATTGTATCCCAATTATGGTGTTTAATACACACTAAAGACTTCAAAAATGCTGTTATCATAATATTATATTACATTCTAGGCATATGTAGAGCCCAAATTAACAGCAATGTCAATCTTTCTTGTTTCTGTTCAAGGATATAGCTGCAGCCGTAGAGAGGTTGGCCAGTACTAAATCAAACGGGCTGTGCCTGAAACCTCCTGAGGATCTGTCTGATTTCTTATGTTGGTTGTTATCAGAAGATTCAGAAATGGACATGCCTGAATCAACCTCCCATTTCTCACTTCAACCTAGGAGAGAAGCCGACTACTTATTCAGGTTATAAGGCTACATTTGAGTCTTTTTTCGAATTTCAGAATACTTAAAATATCATTGTAAATGTAAAGAAAACTAATGCCACTTATCATGAATTATCATATGCATCACACATAATTTCAAGTCAAAGACTATAATAACTAAGAACCTCACCTGCTTCCACAATAAAAAGTCTATGTTTTAGAATTACAAACACAAATAAAAACCGAATTAATGAGAATTATATTACATTTGCTTTGATAGTATTTCAATTATATAACTCGATGATTGAATAAGAGGGACTTTTTATTTACCTTAATATAATTATTATTAAGTTCAAAATATATAATTTCCGCTACATCTATTTCTTTTATTATAGTTTAAAGATGGTTTTCCACCTTATGCAGATTCAATAATAAAACTAATAATGCAATAATTTGAATATAATTAGGGGAACTAAGATATTAAATAAAATTCCTTGTAAAAAAAATACCCCCCCCCCCCCCCCAAAAAAAACTATAGTTTTTAAAAAAAAACTATAGTTTGAAAAATCTAAGAAATTGCCAATGTAAATGGCTTATGATATTTAATTGTTTAATAATTCAAAAATACTCTTTAGTCTTTTGATGTTTCACCTGAAGTTTTAGTAACTGCACTCAAATATTAACCGAAGTGCACTTTAGATCAAAAAATATAAAATAGATAGAAATTACGAATGGAAAGTAGAAGAGTGCTATAAATTATTCATGGAAAGTAGATCAAACGATTTCCTTGTAAGAATCATTTAGTACGTACCCTGAATTGTTCAACATATCAAATGTAAACTCATAAAGAAACCTATCTCTGGGATCAATCAATTCGTAACAACTCTAAGTCATTTCAACACTAAATAAACAATTTAGGTTTCTTATTTTTTTATTTTTTTAATTATAAAACTATTCTGAAACTAATTTAAATTTTATTGTTAACTTATTGTCAATTTTAAAATGCACAAGAATATATGCATAGGAAATAACTTCTTCAAAATCTTGGTGCTTTACTCGTATGATTACTAGTTTGTTTTACTTATACATGTTAAGTCATTTGCCTAAGTCATTGGACTTTTCTCTCTAAACTGTGGCCTGCTGGATACTGTATGATATAGACTATCTTATCTTATCTTATACCGATTGACTTAAGATTTAACAGATAGATTCCTCTGGGACGATTTTGATAAATGAATTCCAACTTTTTATTTGTTTTTTTGTACACATCGTTATTTAACTTCTACTCATTTGGTCAGTTACCCACCACAAATTTCTTTAATATGTAAATAGTCCCTCGTCTCAATAGTAAATTAGACTAAGGGATATTATTAGTTTATTGTCAACTTTTTTTTTAATAATTAAACGTTTGCTACATGGCTTCCAATTTAGTTGTTTACCGACCATCGTGTGAGTAACCAAATAAATTAGTAACTTATTTGGAACATTTCCCTTTCTTGTGTACATTTATTTTCTGAAATTCTATTCGGAACAATTCGGCTCCAACCATTTATAGATATTTTCTAGACACAGGGGACCTTAAGATGTGTGTCTACTGAAATATATTAAAACTAAAATTAAAATTTATAGTAATTATATTTTTTATATTAATTATTATTAATATAGATAAAGTTAAAAAAAGTCGAAATATAGACAAAAATATTTTATTGGATTAAACAATGACTCTTAAAATGTGTCTCTCATGGTTATCGTTATTAGCCTAACATTAAATCCGAGGAGAGAAGAATTTCAAATAACTCTGTGTTTATTTAGAATAAGGACAAATAGAAATTTAGAGCTTTACTCTATTTCTAACTTAGTTTCTCTGACAGAACTAGTTCAAAGCATCAATCCTTTTTCAAGACTTAATAATCTTTCTCTCTATGACAAATGGAACCGGCTACAAACCACAAACAAGATAGCAAAAGTTTTTGATGAAATCGTATGAAAAAAATCAATTAAATAATTAATATAACAAATTTATATTAAAATAAAATAGAGTAGTAAAAAAAGATTAAATAAATAAATTAATTAATCAATGTATTTAATACCGAAAAAAAAGTTGGTGCGATAAAACTTATTAGTATTTAATTGATAAATAGTAATAATTATTAATATAAGGTTTGTTCCAACCACCAGTTCCGAATCAGTTGATTGACGTAATGCGCATGCGCGATCATTGACCGTTGGGAATTGATTTGTGATTTCGTTTTTGTTGGAACGCTCCTTTCTCGAACCAAACTGTTTGCTTTGGTAGGTGCACACCACAAAAGTTTCATTTTCTAATGCTAATTAAGCTCGAAAGTTGGAAGTAAAACTTACATACTCATAGAGGATATGACGAAAACACATGCATACATTTTAGAAATGTTTATTTAATACATGAATTCACGATTTCATTTCGATTTACACAATTCACAATTTTCGGGCTTGCTGAGGTGAGCCAGTTTTAGTAGACTCACGGCACACTCGTATTTTTATTGATATAATCCTAAATGCTCTTTTGTTTTAAAAAACAAATATTAATCTTAGTCCAGTTAACGAAAGAAATATTGCGGAAATAAATCAGCTTCTTTCGATATTTGTTTGAAAATGGAATAAGTATCTAAAGTCCATCTTGGAAAATAGGTCCAATTTTTATTTTTTTCAAAAATATCTAGAAAATGCCATTATATGCACAAAAATTCATCGTCGCATTCGTACAAAAACATTTTAAAAAGAAGAGTTGATTCGCAATAAAGGAGAATAATAGGCGAGCGAAATCAAATCAAAAACAATGAAGTGGAGCGGAAGGTTACGTTTCTGTTCACCCAAACTCAATCCCAAACTACTAGTCCCTGCCACCGATCGCTGACTGCTCTGACTGGTTACAAACTAATCCGTGATTTAATCAGAGAGTGGTTGGAACAGCCGATTAACAGTCGGAGTCAGTCAGAGTTTGAGTTTGGGCTCATTGGAACGCTTTTTTCCAAATGCGCATGCGTCGGACAGTTCCAAACCAGTTTGAAGAGTGGTTGGAACAAACCTATAGTATTGAATATCGATAGTTAATACAAACACACTGGTGGTTTAATTGAAAATAACCCATTTACACAAATTATAATCAGATGACATTTTCAGTCTTTCGACTATTTTCAATGACAATTATTATACATAAGTGGAGAAACAAATGTTTATGAGTAAAATAATAGGGTGGTTGAGGGTCTGTGAAAGAATTAGTGTGAAGGAGCCCGCAGGCTTGGGAATGCGGGCTAAGGGCTTAGGATGCACGACTACCTGTGTGAAGGGTTTAGTAGGGAACATACCTACATGAAATAAACTAAAGCTAAAATCTTAAACCAAACACTTAACTAATAAGACATAGTTATGGTTATGAGCCTGCGGGCTCCTTTATATTAATATCCTCCCTGTTTCTTCACTTTCTATATATTATTGTCATTGAAATAATCATCTAATTTTAATTTATATTGAACTTAGATAATGAAAGATTATTTTAGGTTGAACCACCGGTGTTTATTTATGTGTGTATTAATTATTACCATTATATTTGATTATCACAAAATATCGGTCAAATCAACCAACTTTACTACATATATATATTGATTAATTTTGATTCTGTATTATCCTTTCTAAAGACATACTCGGATTTCAATAGTCCTCTAATATGCAAATGTATGCCTAATTACCTCGGAAACTTGATTTCTCTCTGAAATGCGACTTTTATAAAGATAAATTTTTAAATTTAATATTTCTTTACGAAATATTATTTAAAGAAAACAAATTCACGATTTATCATCAGTAAGGCAACTCCAAATTTAATGCTAAAATAAATTTCTAAATTTCAATAGGGAATAATATATATACTTGTTCTATAATATATTCGCGTCATGTACCAGGTTAATTTATTTTCACTAAAATGCATAATTGAATTTATGTTTATTTTTGCCCATTAAAGACCTTTACCACAAAAATTTTAATTATTAGGGTGAACAATCCCAAATGCAACACTACTTAACATCCATCACATCTAACTGCACCTTTTACTAGATCTAATTGTGTCTGCCTTCAGCTCATAGCCACAATGCTCCGACTTAGAACGATGTAAAGTATATAGCACCAAGAAAGGAAGTGGCGCTCTATCCATTATTGTAAATAATGGCGGAGGGTTTGCATATTTAGAGTGCATTAGTATTCCCCAGGGAATGTTATTTGGATAAGAGACGATTAGTTATGTTAGTTGCATAACTCTAGGCAGTTAACTTACTTCAATGATTTATTCATGTTGTATTCAGTCAAATTAATCATTAAACAATATATTAAACTTTCAATTCGTCATAGAATAATTAGGACTTTTACTGGGCCTACTGTTACAGTAAAGATCCTTCTTTTAAATGGAGAATATTGTTAATATGTGTATTAAAAATAGCAATTTTAATAAAGAAAAAAATATTTCTTTCCATTTCCAATTATTTTAACACAAATTCATAATTACATATAAATAGGTATTTTTCTGTTATTTTGTTGACTTCGTTTCTAAGATCTTTTAACCTTCAAACAAAACACACAGACTTATAAGGAAGGTGTTGAGTTCAAAAAGGTGAAAAGAAACAAGGTTTTGTTTTTTAATTTTAAAATTCTTCATGTTTAATAAGGACTAATTCCTTAATTAAATGTTTTGCTGCTTTTCCTTTTAAGTTTAATTAAGATTAAGCATGGTTATTAAAGGACTAAGCCTGGGTAATTAAAATTAAGCCAAAAAATATTAAATGTCTTAATTACTGGTGTAAAACATTCACTTAAATAAATATAGAGGAAGAGCCACGTTAAAAAAATAGGATGGAACACTTTGTTCGTGAAGAGTTGATGATGCTGATGATTATATATACCACTCCACTCACACTCATTAATGCGTGCTAAGAATTTTTTTCACGTTCCGCCATCTTGATTCAATATGGCGGCCATTTATATGCAGAAGCTGACATGACGATATCGCCTAAACCAATTGGACTAGAACCTTAAAATTTGAAAGTTAGCTTCCTTTTTTGACATAAACAACTTCTGTAAAAGGATTAGAATATTGCAATTTTTTAGAAAGGTTCTCATTTCTATTTATGCTTTTAATAAAAATATAATTTCAATCCCCCATCTTAAATCAACATGGTGGCTAATTATTTACATGTGAATTTGGACATAACTATACTTCCGGAACCAATCGCACTAAAACCTTAATATTGTTAAGTTAGCTTTCTTCTATGACATAACAACTTTTGTAAAAGGGGTTTCCAATCGGCCATTATGCTCCAAGATGGCGGCTGAATACTTATTTAAACCATGTCTCCTCCTAACATAATTATCGCTACGTCTTTGAAACGCTATGATAAAATCTATATACATGATAAATTGTTAAATTAATATTGCTCTCTACCAATAGGGATTTTACTAAAATTGTATCCCTAAGGAAGTAAATATGGGCAAACTAAGAAAAGACGGGGAATTGAGCTTAGACGAAGCTTTTGACATTTGAAAGTGAATACAAGGCTTGAGGTCAAGGCTTCTCTTTAGGGTGTAGACATATATTTACAAATGATAATTCCAATTTAATCCGGAATGGGGCGGACTGCACAAGGAAAATATTTCTATTGCAATGATAACTTTTAAGTTAGTACTTCTAAATTAAATACCTCCCTAACGGAGCACTGGTAATAATCAGCTAGTATTATGTAAAGTATAAAAGAGACATCGCCAGGATATTATTTTGCTCTAAATAAATTGTATTTTGCAGATCAACCGGAATAACGGATGAACTAATCAACGATGTAAGAGATATAGAGAGGAAATGTAACTGGGAGAATTGGATGAGTTTTGCTGAAGATTCACCAGAAGACATAGCTGTGGAGAAGGTGACAGTACCTGATGAGTTCGAAGGAAAAGGACACGTTAAACAACCGAAGAATTTCAAGAGATTGCCTCGCCATTTACTTCATAGAAAAAGAATAGCAAAACAACCTGGCGAGCGTGGACGTCGACGACGTTATACGCCTTGGTCACTCAATGACTATCCATAATACATGACAAACGTAAAGGAAATTTTAATGTCATTTCTAAATGATCATATGGGCTTACTTGCTTGCTTTTCATTAGTGCACATAATGGACTTCATTCTAATCGTTGTTTTCATTCTTCGCTCTATTGGTTGGATATTCGTCTTTTGAAGAATTTCTCGATACTTTCTTAGTTTCCAATTATAAAATATTTTTAGGTGTTAATTGACCGTCTTCTTTGCAAAAATAAACTTGTACACAGATATCTTTATTAAGGATTCCACTAATTACCATCACGATTTCGACAAAGACATTTTTTTCTTCACATCACAGTTAACTTTGGAATTAATGGAACTTCTGACCATAGTACCATGGTCTTCTCTATGCTAATACTAGGTGAATTAAGTGTGATGCAAGGCGAGCATCTTCGATTTTAGTATCAATTTGAAAAGGAAAGTTTTTCTCTCGGGAAAATGTATGGCAGACTTGGTCGCTCCTATCAACCGAATGAATACATTACTGCTTTTTTTCTTGTCGTTTAGCATTTTGTTTATTCCAACGCCCTTTTAACATTAATTAATTGACGACCATTTTAGTGTTTTTTCTTAAATTCTATTTTGACCAATGTTTCATCTTCCTAATGGGAAATGTTTTGTCTTCTAGTTTATTTTTTGGTGTGAATGATTATTTGGTCTATAATTCAACTAAGAAACATTTCAAAATTATTATCAGAGGTATTAACAAATTTCGGTTACTGTTTCGGTATTTTCTGCTAGCAAATTAATATGTTGGTGCTATACCCGGAAATTGAACACCACTTCTGCAATATTATTTTCAACTCGTTTTCTTTCAGCTTTCTTACAAAAACATTAATCTCGGCTACGAAAATGAAATCTAAAAGGGAATATACAAATTACAGTTAAACGATGGACGAAATATTTAAATCCTTGAAAATATCAATATTAATATTAAAACTACTTGAGGGGAAATAACATACCATTTAAGAGGACAAACAACATTTGGTCCCCTGTGATAATAAAATACTCAGGAATGTTGAAATATTATATATTTATTTCACACATAGATTTACAGATGTAAATAAAAATAACAAGAAAATGGCTTTTGGTTAGAAAAATGAAGAAAAATACGCTCATAAATACATACAAGCATTTTACGGAATCAAGTCTGTTTTTAAATAAAATATCCGAAAAAGGCCCCGCTAAAAGAAGATCAAATGAATCAAAACATTTTAGAAAGAATTGTCAAAAATAAAATATTTGCTTTTAGGTCAAATGAAAGCAAACAAACAAATGAAGGTATGAATTAAATTGATTGAGGTTGCTGTCACAACATACTCCACCAAACTCTCGCTCTAACTTGTATAAAATATATATCTGTATGATGATAATAATAATAATATATTAAATGTCTTTGTGCATTTTAGGATTTACATTTTTTAGAAATAAAAATAAATTACAATTCTGTAAATAATTAAACTACGGCTATATTATTAAAATAGTAATTATTTGATTTCTTTATATTTCTTTAATATTTTATTAATAGGTATATGTTTATTAATAGGTATATTTTATTAATATAAAATATTTTATGAATAGGTAAATTTTTAACCATTTGTGTAATAAATTGTTGTCCCCTTTTCATATTTTATTTTACAGTAGTGGCTACAATAATAAATATTGTTTTATACATAATAATGTAAAATATCGTTCTAAATTTTAATTTGGTTGTTTCTTAACAGTATAGTCATTCTTTCGTCAAAAAGAGAGGGTTATTTGCAAAAGCTTTAGTAGTTCTGGGTTTAGATAATGTTGTAGGTGTACTTAGTTAGGTGCCTAAGTTTCCGACTTTTCACCGAAAAACCCAAAAATGTCCGACATTTTTTAAGTTTTAGCAAGTTTTCACCTTGAAGGAGGGGTTTAATCGATATATGCAATATTATAGTTCTATATTTCTAGTTCTAAATGGTTGCCAATGCCAATTATAAAGTATATGCAGCTGATTATTATATAAATGCAGTTGAGTCTCTGTAGTCCGACACTCCACCAGTCCGGCACATCAAGTAATCCGGCTCTGAGCCTAAGGCCTTCCTTCCCTCTTGCTACGTGAAAGGATAACTAAAAGAGGGGGAAACTGGGAAACACAGGGACACTAGGGTAAACAAAACAAAACATCAGTCGTTGTGCGTCAACAGTCTACACACATAATCTATTGTGTTTAGCGCTAGTTTTATTGTGTCCCGCTTCTGTTTTAATAATAAATCATAATTATTTATTATCAAAAATCCGCAGTAAAACTCAAGTAAACTGTAGTTTTATAAGCCTTTTGGCAGGCCTAGGCTTGGGCCCTCTAGGGCTGTTGAGTCACGGAGTTAGTAAGTTATGAGGTTACTTTTGTAAATAGCTTTCGAGATAAGGCTGTTTGATGTTAAAGATAAAGGGTTACATGGACACACACACTTATACGGATAAAGTAGGAATCATTTTCCTTTGTCTAACAGCTCTTTTGTCTTAAGACTAAGAAAAATCAGCAATTACACTTAGTTACCCACATCAAATTAATTTAATTTGTAAATATTCTTTTATATTATTAGCTAATTAGACTGAGATATATAATCACCTAAATTTGCAGAGGGGTGATGTTCTTTGGTCTAAATACCATTGTCTTAATAGTAATTTAGAAAAAGGAATAATTTTATAAATAAATATAGGGTGGATAACCAATTATATGTTTGCCACATGACATCAAATTTACTTTCTTACCCACCTATAAGGGTAACCTAGTAAAGGAAAACTTGAAAATCGTTCTCTTGATTAAAAATAATATTTTCAACTCAAATTATTTTAGTGCCAAAACTGTTGACTTTATGAAAACAATTTTTCTCTACGTTCACATCGATTGTGTAGTATTTTTAATACTTTTATCTTCTTCGAATGTTGAATTTTTATTACAATGTTCGGATGTTCATTTCTACATATATTTAACTAAACGTTTACTTTTTTTTTAATAAAAATATGAATTATTATTTATTATGTGTGAGCATCCAATTTGAAATTTTTTTATAACTTATAACACTCCAGACTATGTTTAATGTGGAGAGCGTGTTATAATAATAAAAAATAAATATCTGTATTAAATAAAGATAAATTATAAATACTGTTTTTGAATATATTCTTCGTTTCGATTTTAGTTTTTCTGGCCAATTATTTTCATCAAACGATCTTCTAGCTGACTCGACGTTTTGGATTTACTTACAATCACCTGCATGCACCGCAACCCATGAACGACACTGTCTAGAGTCTAGACAGTAGTTTTTTAATATTTTTATGAATGGAATTTTCAATTGTGTGGCATATACGGCCCTAGGGTTGTATTTGCCTTTTGGAACCTTTACAAACAATTTTATGCTTTTTTTTCCACCCGCATAACCCACTTATTCCAACATTACCCTTAAGGATTTAGTATACATATAATATATATAAAAAGAACAACAATTGATCCAATAGAAAATTCGCAACAATAGAAGTTCTTAAATTGAGAATAAGAACAATTTAAAGTACCGGTGTGGAAATCCCACACATGACCTCCATGAAATCTTTTGGTGTCAATACGTCAATAACGTATACGTGAGCAAGAATGAAGTCAGTATAAAATACCAAAATGTCAATATGATACTTTTATGTTTCATTTTTAGTTGCTTATACACGATATTTGGTAATAATACTAATATCCGTTCAAAAGTAGTCTACAAGCTGCGTATTTTAGCGCAAGAATTGTTAGGATAAGATCAACTGGAATTGCCCAAAGCATTTTTTTTTTAAATAACTAAAATGCCAATGTCTCCCAAACTGCTAGTCCGATTGTGCTCAAAAAGTATAGGTACAATCTACCATATAGGACACATATTTACACCTAAGGAAATTGAAATAAAATAAAGCCTACTAAAGTTATCGTCGACAGACCGATTTCGTGCTTAAGTGACTGTAGCTCCGAAACGTCGGCGTCGTAAGCTACGATGTTCGGTTTTACGCCATCAGTTTTTCCGACAAAAGTTCTAAAAAAATGCCGCAAACCGCATCTCAATACGATGTTATAAAGGTTTGAAGTTCCGAACGAACGTACTGAAAATTTTACATTTTCCCCTCCTTCGCCCCCCTAAAATCGAAAAAACCCCGTTTTTAAAAAGGATGAGCTACAAACTTGAAATTTGGCACTCTGCTAGCTTTTGTCGTGTAACTGAAGGGAAAATGATAAAAAGTCGAAATACATACGTAACTGAAGGGAAAATTATAAAAAGTCGAAATACATACGTACATACAGACATATATGTTTATGAAACGGATTTTAATGATATTCCTGAGTTCGTAAGACCCCACCTTCACAGAGATCTCGGAATCACGTTTTGGAGGGTATCACCATACTTCCATTTTCATGGAAGTAAAAAAGCAATCAGAAAACCTGAATAGTAGTGGTTATTAAATACAAATTTACGAAGTCAGTATTATTTAAAATCGTTAAAAAAGTAAACTTATGTTGTCTTTATACTTATTTGAAGCATATAGATGTTCAAGGTTAATAACCATTTTATTTTAGTTTATATATTTTGGAAGCATAAATTTAATGTTTTTAATTCTTTATTATACAAACTACATCTCGACTATCTTAGTTAAAATATAATAATATCACGCATGGTTGATATAATATATAGCATTAATATGCTTGAATGAAAAAGATAGAAGAAAAAGCATGAATGATTTACTACATTAAATATTACATTCCATATAAGTAAAACCGCATTCGGCAACTTTTGCTGGTCACAATCAGAAAATGTAAGGAGAATTTGTGTATGTATGTGTATAAAAGAGGTTTTTGAATTAATTTAGTCACTGCTATCGATCCTATTCGTTAAAAATATGAGGTAAAGAGTATAAATGAAAAGATAGACATGCAATTTACATCCCCCTAAGGGCTATATCTTATATCTTATTCAAAAGAATATATATATATATATATATATATATATATATATATATATATATATATATATATATATATATATATATATAATTAGGGTAAAGAGATCAAAATGAAGAAAAAATAAGTCTTCTCGCACCTCGGCTGCGGCCTCGAAAGAAAGAATAGGAAAGCACAAAAGCAATGAAACAAAAGGTTTTCAGGTTCTCAAAGAACGTTACCTTTCCCATCAGCAGCACTTCAAAAACAACTCCAATCGATTTCCATCAATACCATATTTTTATACAACCCAAAGATTGTATGGCAAGTATTATTACTAAATTGAATTATTAATACTAATACTTGAAAATGATTAATAGCATTATGATAATAAAAATAAAATTAAATATTGAAATTGAATTTTGTTGTTTTCCAAGTTTTCATATGCAATATTATGGTTTGTCGTTTTTAATTCTGCAAGCGTGGAAGTAATTTAGGTTTTATGATTTGTAACTAAAATATACCTATTACTAAGAACTAATAATTTTGATTGAAAGTGATTTAAAATGGTCTGGCAATTTGTGTGGCACATAGTTTGAGCGCACGTGGAAGAAAATTAAACAGGAGCCGAAAGTTTAAATTTAAATGGGATCAACAGTGGACTAACTATGACGACCTCCTACTCAAAACTTTATTAAAATCGGACGACTAGTTGTTGGCGGTTCGAAGAAATGATGAACGACAGACTTGCAGTAAGACCCGAGACAAAATCATTGTTCTACAGAATGATCACAATGCTTATGTTACTTTTGGTTAACTCGGAACAAATGTGTATATATTATATAATATACTAGAGACAATTTTCATTTGGTAAACGGCTAGAAACGTTTATATGACAATCACCTTCCTTTCTTAAATAAGCTAAAGGTCGACCAAGAAGTCATGGAAATCTGAGGAGTGCGCTAGTGTCGTTGTTTTGGTGTCATGTATAATCAGATTTTAATTAAATAGACCACTGTCAAAAAACACAGTGTTGTTCTTTTGTTATTAATAAGTTTATTTTTGATAACCTCTATATTTTTTTAATATTGTTTGCAATAGGCAACACTGTACCTGATAAAAAATAAACAGGTCAAGTGTGTGCTAGTCAGCACACAGCGAGGGTCCGTAGGCAACCCTGTATAGTTTAAATAGTACCCTATTGATGGTGTTTTTTAAAATGCTAAAAAGCTTACTTTGAGCTATCCTATGTGTCTGATATTCTCAAAAAACATAAACAAACTTCTGATAAAGTATTTTTTTGCCACTGAACTGGACTACAACCATATAAATACATCGAAAAGACCATAGTTATAAAAAAAACGTATTTTGTCAATAAAAAATTAAATCATATTTTTTTCGAAATTTCCAAAAAGTGGTATCTTTACTTTTGGTCGAAGAATGTTCAGGATTTTTTCCAGATTTTTTGCACTTCACATAAGTGAGATAGAAGGGGGGGACACGTTTCACACCCACTTCAAACTTGCCTACGCTCGCCCTATCAAAGTTATAACCAAAGAATTATATATTTTTATAATCAGCTCCACGTATCCCTCACGGAGTCAAAAAAAAAAAAAAAAAAATTAACCCTCAAGTTGTTTTACCCTAATTTTTTTGAAAAAATTTATTTTAAGTCTCTATATTTTTAAAATATGTGGGCAGGTACAAGACACATACATGCCAAATTTCAAAGTGATCGGACGAAAGGTGTAGCCGTGAGAGCACGCGAGAGGACGGACGGACAGACACACGCAGGAAAATATAAGGGTCCTTGGTTTTGCCTACGGACCCTAATAACTAATAATGTACGATAATATCTTTATATTATTATTTATTAATTATTCATAATAATACTCTTTAAATTTAAATAGATTTTCTTCTTTCTTTATCTATTTTTTCTTCCTCTCTATTTCTGAGTTTTATTTGGATTTAGGACAGGTGTGACTATAATTCGTACTGTATAAAAAAAAAAAAAAAAACAGGAAACCTAACAGATTGGAAACCTTCCTGTTGTTATTCGTGAGATTTGACATAACTGCGCATGTCATACAAACTAGAAGTGGGTATTGTCTTAGAACCCGACTGTACTGACTTTGGCAATACTCGGAAGTTCCGACTTTAAACGAAGCTAAGCTTTCAGTTTCTCCCGTGTTCATGACTTCTTGGTCGACCTTTAATACATATTTATTTTATTTTTTTAATTTTAAACTATTTAAATATTTTTTAAGTGAAACTTCATTAGGCGCGGTAGAGTAAATTGGCTTAGATGAAAAGAAATTGCATGTGTCGAAGACTCGTCTAACTGAAAGAATTTTATAGGTAAATCAACTAAGTCGGTAGTTGATTTACCTGTAAAAAGTTTTCACTATGACGAGTCTCGATCCACCGTTCTTTGATTCAGCTGGCATAAGTGCTAACCATTGCACTACGGAGGCAGATGATTTTTTAATATACAGAATTGGTATGTAAGCGTAATATTATACACATTATAATAATATGTATAATGTATAAGTAATGTATAATGTTGTTTTCATATTTTTTCTTCTTTATTCGCTAAAATGTTATGATAATATTTTATTTTTCAATTAAATTCTACAAAACCATTTCTTAATCCTTACATAATAAAATCATCAACAAATGCAAAGAGAGCAATGCATAAAATCAACTGTTTCTAGAACTTAAGTTTCACTTCTAATGCGTGAGAGTGTCACACATATTTTTTTTTATTGGAGCCGCAACTCTATAGTATTAATATATTTTCAAATAACTAAAGGACACTTAGATTGTTGCGTAATTTTAACCGATTAAGTGAGTAAATGGTAATCTCATTTATACAACCTTATCTTTATTAAACTTCTTTAACAGAATTTGACTTTATAATCCAGATTAAAGCAAAAGAGAATAAATTAAACTTCGTCGATACACCCTTATCTTCTATAAAATATAATAATAATAGCTGATTCAATTTATAAAGGGTTTAAAATTCAGAACTCATCCTTTCTTAGTGAATTATATTTTAGACTGTTTCACGAAGTTTTAATTAGTCTGATTGAGTCTTCATATTACATTTATAATTCTGTATTATAAATTACCTCTTGTAATTCCCTTGTCGTCAAATATTAATTTAAATAATAAAGTACATCCCCTAAAAAATACAAATCTTCATAAAGCGGTCAATAAGGAAAAATGATGGCTAAAAAACAATATTAAATAAAGTACTAGGATAGAGTAGAATCCAAATACAAACTGACATCTATTATATAAATTAAATTATAATCTTTTATTTGATTAATATTTACCTTTTATAATTGTATTAAAGGGCAGTCATTTACTTGGTAATCCACCCAAAATAACTTTATTGTTTAATATTTTCTTGTCTTTAGCGTTATTTAGACTAAGCGATAATTCAATTACACGCAAAAAGAGAGATGTTCCATCTCCCTAAAGTTCTTTAGACTAAATATCCCTTTGTAATAATGGTTTAGTTTAGATAAATAATTATTTATAAATGGTGAATAAATAGAGTGGAAGGTAATCAAGCAAATCAGTGCCGACTGAGTCTTGTCACAATCCATATAATAAAAACCAGTGGATGAATATTTACATTGTTTTCATATCTCTTTAAAAGATGTCTCTATCACATATTACCATTGTAATAGAAGCATTGAGCATAGATATACAACTGTAGATCGAAATTGACATTCCACCATAACTATAGTGTCAGATATCCTCTGTGGGTTTAGAATGCATTGACTCAGGTTCGATGTTAAATTGGAATGCAGCATTAGATTCAACTTTAGACCATGAAGAATTCAAAGAATTTAATGATGTAAATCCCAAAGACTGTAGGTTTTCAATATGCTTAGATTTCTTACTGGAAACTAAAATTAATATTTCTAATAGGGATTAAATTCGACAATATAGGGATTACATAACCTACAAATATACGTCACTTTTGTTGTATTAAAATTGCCAATTACCATGTTGTAATTTCATGAATCAAACAATAAATAATTTTCACAATCAGTAACACGACAGTTAAACTAATATAAAATAATTACAAGATAAAAAGAACTTTTTATATACTACGTTTTTAAATTTTCTGTTGAATCATATGCAATGTTGATAATATAATTGGCATTGTTATATATAATGTTAGTGAAAAAAAATACATAGTTCCGAATTTATTTACTTCACATAATAATGACAACCATCTAGAGAGCTGATCTTAAACCTATAAAAGGACAAATCTTTGTACAACGGATCTCACCAACACCGAATCTAAACCGTGCCATTGATATGCCCCTGTGTAGGCACAGTAAGAGAAGAAAAATGTGTACAAGTAAAGAAGTACAGATGCAGAAAAATTAAACCTATATCTAGGATACAATTTACACTTGGGTGTAAATTACAAACCTGGGTGTCACACGTCAATTAATTTATTTCTTTGTTTACTTTTCGCTGTCATTCAATTTTTACCTCTTAATTAAAAATCATAAATTTGAAACCCGTCAAAATGAAGATTGTAAATACTATGGGACATGTCAATACAAATAAAATAACTTGCGGATTTTTTCCGAACTAACTACAGAAAAATTTGCTGAAAACTAATTAAATTCTGCTGAAAGATGGCTAAAAGTATTAAAATAATGCATTGTCATCGTTTTCTGAACTATTCTAAAAGTTTCAATTGTTTAGCTACTCGGGAAGTTAGTTAAAAATCGATTGCAAGATTTGTACTGGACAAATAAACAAACAATCAAACAAGAAAGCAAGCTAAACAAAAAACGTAGTAATTAAACTCTTTTTGTAATGTTACTCTAATATTGTCAATGGTTGTTACTTCCACCCTTTATTATTTTACATTCTAACATTATAAACTCTTATAAAAATAGACAAGATATTTAATGTAATAATGCTTGGAGCATAGAATAAAAACAGTCCGTTCTTTGTAATATTATGCAAAGTAATCTTTATTATGTTAAATGTCTTACCTCGTTCTCTCATAGCGATGAGTCGGGAAACGAACAGTATTGGTGAATTCCAAACAAGACTGGTCATCCAGACGATAGCTATCATCTTGTAAGCATGGAACTGTGTTTGCCATCTTCTAGACTTGAGTGGCCTACAGATAGCGAAATAACGTTCTAAGGATATCGCCACAAGTGTCCACACAGCCACTGATACTGATACGGCTAGAACATAGAAATACAGCAAATTAATTAATTTAAACAACTTGCATAGTTTATTATATTTAATTGTAGTTGAAACAAATATAAAAATTGAACATGTTACCACAATATCACACAATACAGATCGGTTTCGAACACTTTAATTATTGTATGTGAATAATTGTTTTTGTTTTTTTAAATATTGACCAACTTATTAATCAGCTTTCAGGTATAATTTATTATTAGAATTGATAATTTGCAAAATAAAAAAATCAAAGAATCCAAATTCCAGCTTTTCCTAGTTTGAATCTGATCAGCTTTGGGTCGATAATACAAGGAGAATTGAAATAATATACAAAGCTGTAGGTACTTCTTTAGATTGTTACTCCCCTGTCTTTTTTTAGAATATAAAGGACTCTTATGACAAAGGGATGTTTAGACAATGTACTTTGGGACAAAGGAATATCACATTTCTATTTTTATAAGGGGAGTAACACTCTAAAGAAGAATATTCCGTACACCTTCTTTAGATTGTTACTCCCCTCTGATATATATTTTTTTTTTTTTACAAAGGAAGTAACAATCTAAAGAAGTGCCAAGCATTAAATGTTTTAATAAGGACTATAATTTTCCAGAATTGGCAATTTTCTATAAAATTCATTATACTACAAGGATTAAAATTTTAAAATGCCATTCTCTGAAAATCGATTTTAACAACCTTGTGGGGAATAGAGAATTGCAAAGCCATACCCGATCATATAATATTGTTATGAACAAAGTCATTATAAACAATTTCTATAGTATATCATTTATATGACTGCCAATTACTAACTTGTAAACAATTTAGCTAGGTGTTCCCACCAGGACATGCGGTTATACGCCGTAAAATATAAAGTTTCTAGTAAATTCCTTATCGTACACACCATAAACTATTTTGGAATCTTATTATTCTTGATCATACTCAGAATCAAAATAGTTTTTAAAAAAATCAAATTAAAAATAGGAATAATTTATGTTACTTAGCAATTATTTATAGGAGAATAAATTACCAATTATAATTTATAGGAAAATAAATTACCAATTATTTATAGGAAGGAGTATTTCCTGTAGCAAAGAATTTTTTTTTTATGCTGAAAATGCTTATATTTTCTCTACACATCTTAAATGAAATAACAATGAGTTATAGTTTCAAAACATGTTTTTTCTTATTCTCAGTATAATATTATATTTGATTGTATGGGTTTTGGAAAAAGGTTGAGGTAAAAGTAGGAGAAAAGGTACTTGGAGTACTCTTTTCTTATCATGAAAGTGCTCTGAAGCTCGAAAAGATTGATAAGCTCTGCTTTCGGAAATAGGACTGGCTTGTTAAAACAGGACGAGTTTTGTGGGAATATCAAGTTTCACCTGTAAGGCTTTTCGATTCAGAAATTTTAGACATTAACTGCTCACCTTTATTAGCACAGTAGTGTGTGTAACTAATATCTGCTACGGTTCGAATTTACTACAATGTAATGGACTATTGGATTTCAAATAAGGTAGAAAGAAAGAAGTCGGTAGAAGAAGAAGTAGAAAAACCGTAGAAATAGTACATTCGCGTTTCTTTTTAAAGGCAATATTTTAGAAGCCCATTTTTATTCTTATTTTTTCATTTATTTTTTTTTTCTTCAACATAATTAATTATACAGAAAATGCATTTAGTTAAATAATATAAAGGAAATTAATAATATAATATTCTGGTTTAACAAATTGAAAGTTACTATTATACCAAAACTAAATTATCCATCGCTTTAATAATTCACTTATAAATCCAAATTTAAAACTTAAAATTACCATTCAACTACTATAAAGCATCGTCATAGAAAAGGGTTTTAACATTTTTCTTTTAAGTGTGAATAATTTCTGCAAAGTAAATTATTGTTGGGTTGAGACTAGAACATATATATGAAAGTAAGGATTCACATGGAAAAGCTTTCTGTCCCTTGTGAATAAAAACCTTTATAATATATATAACATGGCATTTCACAAAAAAAAAAAAAAAAAAAATAAATAAATAAATAAATAAGCCACAGACTGAGATAAAACCTTTAATATAACCACATACAATCCGGTTATCTTGTAAAGAAGAAAGAAGCCTTTGTTAGAACAATAATATATAAGTTATTATTTCTTTTTTTAATAAAAATAAATTATGCTAGAAAAATAAATTATATTTTTATTATTTATTTTTATCACACTGTATTAACCCTCGAAGAGTAACTCCAATAATTGTTACTTTAACAGAACTGCCACACCACCAATTCACAAACGAAAAGGTAGATATACAACGCAGAACCTAATACATACGAGTAGTTACATACATATCATGCTCGGATCAAATTTTTAGGGGAATTAATATTCAAATTGTATTTTGAATATATATATATATATATATATATATATATATATATATATATATATTATTTTATTTATTTATTTTTTTTTTTTTTATTTATTTTTTTTCAGTATACAACATGTTAAATTAATTATTAAAGATAATCTAATTAAGTAATAAAAACTTTATTTTTGCGCATTAATTCATTATTGGGGAAAATTAGACGTGTCACGAACCCAAAGTGTAAATATTTATATGTGACTATAATTAAAAATTAAACATATTCTTTGAGTTTCATTCACAATTAATACCATAAAAAAGTTATAAACCTGACAAAAACTCATTGATTATAGAGCAATGATATCATATAGCAACAAAATATTATAAGTGTATAACCAATAACCAATGATCAATCAAATTTACTATCAACCACTTATGTTATGCAAACCAAATAATCCACCACAAACCACACCTACACCACTTGCGGTAACTAAACAATTTATGTATTCACGATTACATACCTACCTATATCTAATTCCTCACCCCCTATTATGTGTACCTAATACTTTTATGTAATACGAGTATACATTCCTAATAGTCCAGGAGATAGCGTGCAAAAAAGTGTCTGACTAACATCAAGCTAGAATTTTGTATGCAAGTCAATCTTTTAGCGCCATTTAAGAATATGTAGTCGGCTAAGTTCGTCTGCGTTTACAAGATAATGTTAATCCAAATAACATTGATTCATGAGTTAATTACGTATCCAATTAATCTTATTAATGCCTCATTAGTTAGCATGATTTTGATTCAAATTAAAAAATGTTTAATGCAGCATAATATACATATTTGCCTTATTTGTGTACTGAAATGTATTAATTATTTAATATTTCCCTAAATATTATATTTTAACATTTTAGGTGAATTATTTTCAGTTTAAAATAATTTCATTTTTATAGGACACCCTAAATGGAACAAAACCATCTACTAGGCCAAAGCTAAAGTCTAACTTTGTTCGGGCAAACATTTTTCAAGAAAAATGTCCACATATTTTCTACATAAGCTAGAAAAAACATAATTTCAAAGGGAAGTTACTTCAAAATATATTCTGTTTTAAAGCAGAAGTAACGAGCTTTTATAAGATTTAATTTTTTAAAAATCTGGTTACAATGTGGTCCTTCATGACTACCTTTTTCTTACAATAAAATTATGTCTTGATAACCTTAAACACTAAATTATTTTAATTAGCTTTAATTTTAATATGACTTTTAATGTCTTTAATTTGATATGCTGTGCCGTGGTGGCCCGGAGACTGGAAGAGGAAAAGTGAAGGTTCACGAATCCTAGCAGTGGGCGTGAGAACTAATCTACCCACCCAGAGCCCCGTCTGATTTCCCCCGTCTTTATCAATTTATTTTTTGTAATAAAATTATTTTCTTTTCTTTCAGTTGGTTATTTGGTTTTTTATGGTGCCAGCAGACGGTAGTCCGTTTTTAGGTTTCGTTTATTTTAATATTTCTACTGAATTAGTTTTTCGTTCTGGACATCGCATTCTGGCAACCCTGATGGCGACTAACGGTAGGAACCTTCCTTATCGTCGGATACCGGCATACTTTTTACGACTCTGGAAAGATAACTTCGGCCGCCTCTACAGAGGTTGTTCTTTTTTCTAAATAGTGGTGAGGCCACCTTTTTGCTGTTTGTGTAAGGTGAGAGATGGAAGAGGTGGTTGCGTGATGCTAATTTTCTAAACTTTCAACCTTAATTTTTTCATGTAGTGCTTCTTTCCGACGTATGTACCTGTAAGTAACCTTTGAGTTACCTTCAGTTATCTGCCACATAGTTTCAATTTCTCGACAATTTCTTATTCCGTTGGTTCTGTCATTCTCTATTTATTTTTCATTCCGCTATTTACAGTTTCAAGTTTGAGACAACCCCGACACGTATCTTTTCCATGGTTTGGACTTAACAACCATGTGGGCAGGAGGTTACCCGTGAGGCCAGTTCACCAGAAGGCAAACACAGCTACTGTCATCCGCTGAAACCGGGAGAAGACTTCTGTATCCATGGACTCTTCTGTTCATGGAGTGATAAGTCTAGCCCCATTTAATTTCAAATTTTAAACCATTTATGTCCAAGGAGTGGGCAATAGACTTCACCTTAAAGTGGAAGTCTCTATCTCCGAAATATTTAATAAAATGTATGTAGGTTAGTTATAGCAGTGGGCAACAAACTTCGCCCTAAAGTGGCAAGTTTCCATCTCCGACCATTTAAGAACATTTTTGTGGTATAGTTCGTTGAGGAGTGGGAAAAAACTCTACCCTTTGCGGAGAGCTCCACGTCCGTTCAACTCATATTCCCATTAAAGTTTTAGAATAGCATCGAATCTACTATCTGAGCTAACCGCAATTTGCGATACTCACTTCATCCTTTTCATGCCCTTTTGGTTTAAAAATCACAGTTTTATTATTTTATCTACGATTGATACGAAATATAAACATTATATCTCTGTTTAGATGCGTAGAAAGTGATTATTTACGTACTTGTATTCATTGCGCATGCGCGTCTCATAGTTCTGAAGAATTCCTCTTCTTTACCACGCTAGCGCGGTAAAGAAGAGGAATTCTTCAGCTTTACGCACGATTATCGAGTTTGTTTACATTTAACAAAACTAATTTGCTATTCTTTTATTAAATTAACTGTTTATATCGAGTTTTTAGTGAAAAACAATTAATGAATCAAGTGGCTTTGAAGAAAATGTAGAGAATAATACTCCTCCAGAAATAATTAATTCGGCAAAAAATACAACTCAAGATTAATGCCATCTTTATCAAGAGAAGAGATACGAACTTACATACAGCAAGTTTATTTTTTTCTGTATATATTATTTAAATCTAACAATCGTAGATAAAGTACGGTACGCAACTCGTGCGAAAACGGCATTTTGCATTGCTCGTGTGGTTTTACTACCCTTGCTGTCGCTCGGGTGCAAACTCCACACTCGCATGCAAAATGCTACTTTCCGCACTCGACACGTAATGTACTATTATTTTAACTATTGTAAATGCTTTTCGACTGGCGTCCAAGATTTTATAATTTGAATGTTTTGTATGTAATGTTTTTTTTTCTTTTGTAACCATTATCTAAATTCTTTTTTTTGTTAAGAACTTTATATAAATTTTCATTTTGAAGCCAGTAAGTAAAAGTTTTCTTTTGTTTGAGAACTTCTGGATTAATTTGTTTTCTTATCAGTTCCAATTTTTGTAACTTCTCTATCATTTTTGAAACAAATATATATTTTTTTAAATTGTAAATTCTTTTTTATAAAGAATAAGGTAAATATATATATATATATATATATATATATATATATATATATATATATATATATATATTTTTTTTTTTTTTTTTTTTTTTTTTTTTTTTTTGATAATTTTTGAATTTTTAAATTCTCTATAGTTTTATTCTTTATGACAAATTGAAGCCGTTGTACAAAATTCAACATTGTGTTTCTTTTATTAATTTTCCTTTTTGAAAGTTGAGTGTCACAATTCTTAACAAAAGCATAAAGGCTTAGTTGTTCAAAATTAACTTGTAAAATATGAGGTAAGTTGGCAAAAAAGTCGTGTTTTTCTTTCACGAGTGTGTAGGTACTGTCATAATATTAATACAAGCTCTTGAGTATGATTATAACTTTTAATCATAAAAATGAAAGATTTAACACAGAGTGATATTTACTTGGAAGCGACTAAGGGCAATGTTACTGTTAAAAATTAGTACAAAATGGGAGAAAATATTCATTAAATGGCAGCTCAAAGTTTGATCATTACTCTTGGTAGAATACATTTTTCAATTATATTAGCTTGTATCACATCGATAACAAAACCGATTTTTCCAAACAAGTATACCTACAAATTGAAAGTAATTTACTCCCCTATTAAATGCCATAACCCGCATACCGTTATCTTTTAAACATGATGAGTTATCACGCAATGTATGAAAAAATCTTTAATCGAAAAATCGATAAACCATAGGATAATAGGCAATTTTTTTTGCAGGAAATTTGGTGTAGGATCACTCTCTATTCTGAGTCTGCGCTTAGCTGAAACACCCTTTATAAATAAATTATGTAAGAAAATTAAGTTTGTGTCGTAATTAAGACTCCATTCGGAAAAAAATCTAATTAGTATTCTTTTTAGCAGTTTGGAAAAGTTTTGAGGTGGCATGGTGGCATTTAATTAAATTTGGTTCTCAGTAGAAGTTGTTAATTAACGAATAATAAATAATGCAGATAAAATTAACTTAAAATCTCAATTTAATAATAATTGTCCTCATTGATATTATCTATAGATTATATAATATTATAGATATGCACCATATTATAATGTAAATTATATTAAAATATCGCTTTTTTTACTTTTCGGTTAATAAAGAAGACATATTGTAGGAATCTCCTAAGAACTGTTGAATTAGTTTAAAAAAAATTTTGTAATGGTAGGTTAAAACTAAATTTTTAATAGTATCTGTGATTCCAAACCCCTTTTCCGTGAATAATCGAGTTCCTGAGAAGATTGCAGAAATACATAAAGGCTGAAAGTCAGTCGGGGTCAGATTCCCCACCTTGTTGGATAATTTTTATACTTAAAATAATAATCAATTTCACTTCGAAATCCCGGACTAACTTAACTAATGGAAAAAAAATGACAGTAGTAGGAAACCAAATATTTTTTTAGAACATTAGCTTTCAAAATGATTATCAGAGATTTCTTTCAAGTTTTTCTATAGAAATAAAATGCATAATACATCAAATTTCCTTCAGAAAATATCATATATATATATGTATATATATATATATACCTATATAATGTTGCTTAAATATATGCTGCTATAAAATGCTTAAATGTTAACTTTCCAGGAAAAGCAGCGGTATTTTTCTTTTGCATCCCGTGAGTCTCGTCACATCCCTGGGTTGAAATCGGAGATTTTGATGGATTTACACGTTTTGAGGTTCCTTAAGTCGAAAAAAGTGGTTTTTAAACAACAATTTCTTGCGGATTTCTTGTAAGCACGATAGCTCACGATGATATTTATATATATAAAAAAAATCTTTTTTTTATAAGTACTTTTATACATGCATTTTATTTCTGTGGAAAGACGTGTAATAAATCTCAGGAAATTATTTTCAAAGCTAATGTTTTAAAAAAATATTTGGTTTCCTACTACTGTCACCTTTAAAAATAAATTAAAATGTAAAAAAATAAGGCGAAAGGGCATAATTTTAATTCGTATCCTTTTTTTCCTTTAAGGTAGATAAATTTACATTAGCCCTTTTCCTCGAGGAAATAAAATTAGCTGAAAAACCTTTCTCTCATCCAATTGCAATTACAATGATTTACACGCATAGCATGAAAACTTCTCTCGCTTTTCATCCTGATTTAAAAGCGCAGAGGAAATCTAAAGTCAGAGAGGGGGAAAAAAATCAACGAATAATCTGTGATTTACCGGAATGACCTTTCAACAAGAAACTACAGTCCTTAATCTTCTATTTAACATTCAAGAAATTTAACAATAATTGTATGAATAGTGGGAGTAGTTAAATAATAAATCATATAAGAAAACCTAGAGAATGGTGTTAAGAGTGGAAAAAGAACAACCTATAGCTTTTTTAACGAATGCATATTTAAGTGATAATAAGTTTTTTATACTCTTAAAGCTACGTTCCTTAAAATACCTTGTTGAAAGGGAAAAGGAGAAATAAGAACAAAATGCCTCACTTTTGTAAAACCTTTTAAAAAAGTTTTAATAGGTTTGTTATGATTTATGATATTGGACAATTAAGTTGAAATTGTAGCTTTTATCAAGTTAGGTAATTAAAACATAAATGATGATCGTCGGCCTTTAGTCTTTCATTAAGAGAAAGTCAAAAGCAATGAGGAATTATGAAGGAAAAATATATAATATTAGCTGAATACCCGTGCTTCGCTATGAAGTGTGTTATTATTAATTTAATGGCTTTATAAACTACCATCAAGAAACATATGTTATTTTACTAAGCGATAATATAGAGATTCTGTCGCTCCCCCTTATTTCTATACCTCCTCCCTTTTTATAAGATAATTTTAAAATATTCCAAATTAGTAACGGATTCTGACTACTCAAGAAAAATGCTTAAATGTTAACTTTCCAGGAAAAGCAGCGGTATTTTTCTTTTGCATCCCGTGAGTCTCGTCACATCCCTGGGTTGAAATCGGAGATTTTGATGGATTTACACGTTTTGAGGTCCCTTAAGTCGAAAAAAGTGGTTTTTAAAAAGTGTCAGTCTGTCGTCTGTCATCTGTGCACACCTGCATGCAGCCTGAATTACTGGGCCGATTTTGTCGGAATTTGGCATACATGTTCTGAAAAATCATACCCCGAGGTGAAATCGAGAAATGAATTTTAGCTCCTAATTTGGGGGCGTTACCCCCCCCCCCCCCCCCCCCTCCAAAAAAACTCTGGAAAAACATGAAAAAAAATAATATCTCGAAAACAGTACCGACGATTTTGATTAAAACATTCTAAAACGTAGTCCATTTCATTACTAATCTAACGATATAAGCCGTTTTCCCGGGAAAAATCTAGTTCCTGAGAAAATAGTTTAAAACGTGGACGGAGAGACCCCGGGTTCGATTCCCCGCCCAGGCGATGTAATTTTTATGATAAATTTTGATGAAATGTTCAACAATAATTAATTGTACATACGAAAACTAATAAATGGAAAACACTGGGCTAAGTAATTATGAAGTCATATATGGGTCATTTTCAAATAAAATGTACCTTTTCTGTCCCAAGATTTTACAATTTTATTGTAACTAAAAAAATTCATATAAATGAAAAATAAATAAAAACTTAAGGTTAATTGATCAGATGTCTGTCTATTATTGTGTTAATCAGGGTCATTTTATGGCTTGTAAGGGCAAAAATTTCTTGCTTCAAAAAATTTTGATATTAAAAATTGTAATGAGTGTTACGTCCCATAGTAGTTTTGATAACATGTAATGTGATTTTTATTCATTTTTTTCATAATTTTTTTTTCATTAGAATTTTTTTTTAACCAATAAAATATCCAAGTTTATATAAATGGGATAGGAAAAAATAAAACTTTAGTACAAAACAAAACAAATATATTTACATTTATGTCCCAAGGGTTTAGTAATGAGTGTTACCGATAAGAGTTGGCAGAATTTGAGGGTGAGTATGAAAGAAAGAAGGAGGGATTAGGGTTTGCTTATGTTAAGAAGACATTTAAGTCAGTAATCAACGACTTTTTGGATTGATAGCATTTTATTCTTTTCAACAATTAACATTTCACTAAAAAAAAAATGGTAAGTATTTTTATTCATTGTAATGAGTGTTACCATCATTTTTTGTAGTTGTAATCAACATTTATTTAGTTCTTAGCTTACGCAGATTGTTTTGTCTTTACAAGACAAAAATTTCCACTGAATTGAAAATATCGACTTTTGAAATTTAAAGCGTTAAAGCTAGATAATTTAGAAAACTATTTCACTGATTGACCAGAAATTTATATTTATTATACCCTTCTATACTATAATTAATTTTTCTATATTATAATTAATTATTTAAATAATTCCTCCATATTTCTAATTAATATCTGCCTTCATTTTGGAATTATTTGGTAAGGAAAAGTTCTGAGAAGCCCCACTTCAAAATACTTAACATTTATAGCCAAAAACTAAGAAATAGAGTCTTATGTCGTTTTCCGACATGAAGTAGACTCACCTTTCACGTACTTTCTTTTATACTATTATAACTATTGCCTCCACATTTTAGCACTGACGATGGCCTTATGAAGGCTGAACACAGCATTGGTAAATAAAATAGTCTGCCAATTAGGGTAGCATGTAGCTTCCTATCGTTCTATTTCGTTTTCTTTAATGATTTTATGAATTTAAAACGTATATTATTATGTCAGATTTGTTTAATTATTCCCTGTTTTTAAATATGTAAAAATTGTTTTGATTTTTTACAAGAATTGAAGTATCAATTTTGCAGAATTTAAACTGCTCAGACGGTTTAAATTCTGCAAAATTGATACTTCAATTCTTGTAAAAAATCAAAACAATTTTTACATACTACTATCGACAAACTTTCCAAATTTCATAAAAATCATAAATATGAGTATTTTTAAAGATATATTAAACAAATGTGCGCAAAAGATTGAAACTTATATGGGACCATCAATGGGCTAATTGTGATCTACTATCGGACGAGTATTTTTTAAGGAAAGACAAACAGATGCGAAAGCAAAAAAAATCCCTTATGTCTGAAACGGATTTCTTTCTTGGAATTTTTCAACTATACACATAAAAAATGTTTGTTCTTCAGAACGATTACCTAGCTTCCGAAACCTTCGGTATGCTTGGAAATGAAAGTTTGAATTTAGGTGGAGGGACTATTTAGGTTATTTCTTTAATAATAAGTTAAGACGAAACTGATAAATTATACTCTTTGAATTTTATTTATCTCCATGAAGACTATAATATTCCGCTAACATGGAGATATACGTTGGCACATATTTTTATTTTTATGTAATTTAAACTCAAGAAAATAGCGAAAAAAGTTGTCTATGCTAAGAAGTTTACAATTATGAAACAATAACATATTCATAGTATGTTAAGCGTACTTATATAATATCTCCTCAGAAAATGAAGTATTATTTTGATTAAGAAATAAGAAACAAACAAATTATACTTTTTGTACCTTCGTAAATTTTTATTTTTTTATTTTCAGGTGATAAAGTTTTCAGGTTCCTTACAATTTGAAATTGATGCATGTTATATTGCCATATTGTTATCAATTCAAAAACAGTTTGGTTTTCAATATCGTTTCGATGATTCAACAACCCTAAATTGAATTCGTTTTCCTCTCCCACTGGTGGAAAGCTGTTTATAAATTCTCTCATTTTGCTATTGTTTAGGGAAAAAATTTGGGTTTTCAGCAAGGTGTTTGCATGAGTGGCATACTTCAAACCATTGGAAAATTGTGTTATTTCGTTGCACTGGAACATGTATGAGGGGTTTGATCCGTTCAAAAAAACCATTCGGTGCCAAAAGCCACCTTTCTTCGGGTTTATTTCAGGTTGGAATTAGATTACTTGCCAGGGTTATTACACCACGACCTCAGAGGTAACTGCATCTGGCCCAACTCCCAACGGACCTCATATGAAGTACTCTACCCTAAAACTTCATCTCCTAAGACTACCTTCACGGAATAAAAACCTGACCAGCATTAATAACCTTCTCTATCATCTACCTTTCCTATCAACACTTTCCTTTCTTCTTCTTCAAAAGAAACATTTATTTCATTACTACCCCCACCCTAATTCTAAAGGCATTAAAAGGTTATACGCTGGTTCAACTCATTGATCTTATAATAACATGTATTATAAATTATGTATCAATATGGGAACAGCTTTAGAATACGGTTACCAAGCCTGCAACACACTATTTTCTAGAATTCACTTACATAACCTTCATCTTATATATCGATATAGCTAAGTACATTGTAATCTTTCGATATATCGAATTTATTCTATGTGTCATGGTCTACTGTAATATCGTATCCATTTGGCACGCGAAAATTACGAGAAAAAATACGACTATGTAACAAAACAAAAACGGCTCGGCATTAATCTCGTAATTCAACCAATATATTTTAAGCTTAGTTACATATTTTGGAAAAACATATTATACAGTCTACATTTATCACAGAAGGCAAATATAAAAGAAAAAGAGAGTAATAAATATAAAAAAAAAAACGTATTACCTCATTTTTTTGTGTGTTTGTTTTGTGTCAGTTTTTTTTTTTTTTTGCCCGTAACTGTCGAACTTTCCCGTCAACGTCTGTCAGTTCAGTCAATATCCCTAATTATAATTAAAAACAATGAATCTGTCTTCGTTTGTCTGTTTAGTCAACCTAGTAAACATAAAGTCGGCTAAGTACGTCTGAAAGTCAGGCAGTCTGTTGTAAGTCGGTGAAATCGCTTTAACATTTCTCCAAGTCGATCCTATCGTGTTAGTGTGTACATTAGTCGTCGGGTCAACAAAGTAAAGAGAATGGTTCACAGTCAAATGGTTGAACACCTGTTGTCCTAATCGGTCGTAAGCACTCCAGCAGTCACTGTAAATAGTCGTCCCCGGCAAAACCCACTGCTTTATCAAGTCAGTCAAGGTGTCAGCTGGCTTATCATGTACTGCTACTAAAAAAAGTCTCACCGATTCCCGTTCAACCCCTCCAAAAACGCATTGCCCTTCAGCCAAATATCTCCTGTTATATTTTCGTTTACCAAACTTAGATTCGTCAATTTCTGTCACAATAAGTCTTAATAAAAAAGTCGCGAGATAATTCCGTCAAGGGGAAAACCATCAGGCCGGGCCAAACACAACTTTTCTCCATTAAACAATTCTTTATAATGCAGCACAACTTGTAGAATGGAAGCCATAGCTAAGACTAAGAAAAGAAAGAGTCTCTCTAGAAGGAAGAGGTTTTCGTTGTAAGATAAACAGGTCAAGTGTGTGCTAGTCAGCACACAGCGAGGGTCCGTAGGCAACCCTGTATAGTTTAAGTAGCACCCTTTTGATGGTGTTTTTTAAAGTGCTAAAAAGCTTACTTTGAACAATCTAATGGGTCTGATATTCTCAAAACACATAAACAAACTTCTGATAAAGTATTGTTTTGCCACTGAACCGGACTACAACCATATAAATACATCAAAAAGACCAATAGTTATAAAAAAAAACGTATTTTGTCAATAAAAAATAATAGTGAAGGTAGATAAGAAAAGAAAACACTTTTACTTGACCAATAATTTTATTGTCAAACCATAAATATATTTTACTTACATACCGGGTTCGACTTATTGAGTCATCGTCAGTGTAATCATTACACTGACGATGACTGAATAAGTCGAAACCGGTATGTAAGTCAAAATCAATACTACTAACTTCAATAAAAAATAAAATAATTTTTTTTTTTCCAAATTTCCAAAAAGTTGTATCTTTACTTTTAATCGAAGAATGTTCAGGAATTTGTTCAGATTTTTTGCACTTCACATATGCGAGATAGGGGGGGGGGGGGGGGGGGGGGGACACATTTCACACCCACTTCAAACTTGCCTACGCTCGCCCTACCAAAGTTATAACCAAAGAATTATATATTTTTGTAATCAGCTCGACGTACCCTTTCATATGATACCCCTCATGGTGTCGAAAAAAAAAAATAACCCTTAAGTTTTTTTACCCTAATTTCTTTGAAAAATATTTTTTTTAAGTGGCTATATTTTTAAAATATGTGGGTAGGTACAAGACACATCCATGCCAAATTTCAAAGTGATCGAACGAAAAGTGTAGCCATAAGAGCAGGCGGCCGGACGGACGGACAGACACACGCAGGAAAATTTGAGGGTCCTTGGTTTTGCCTGCGGACTCTAATAATAAATTTAAAGTCATTGTTATTTGAAAAAATCAAAAAACGTAAATATCCAAGTCAAATTAAACTTGGTGGGGCAAAAATGTTAAGTAATGCTGTTAGAATAGATTATGCGGAATATTTCGACTATAACCTGAAATCAAAGAGTAACCTACCAATAACAGAGTGTTGCGGGTCTGGTAACCGCTCTAAAGCTTAGCCTCAATATGTATTAATTTAGTTTTTACGAAATTGTCTTAAAAACTATAATTATTTGTAATTTTTTAAGTAAGTTGTTAATTTTAAGTTAAGGCGTTCAGTTAATTAAATTATTTCTTCCAATTTGCCGAGTCTCTCTGCTTCAATTTGATTAGTTTTTAATAATTTCGATAGATTCCTTACTCCTTCTTGCTTATTATAAAGTAATTAAATTTAGTTCGTCTTCTATTATTTTTTTTTACATAATCAACCAGTCACTAAATTAGACTGTTAATACTTATACCCTAAATTCTACTTTATTTTCCAATTGATTTTTTCTCGTTACCTCCACTGTCATCCCTACTCTTCCTGCCCCTGGGCCATCCTGCCATTTTAAACAGTATTCTTAGAACCTTTGTTAAAGCACCTAGGCTCCTAAGTCTTCGTTTCATTGTTAAATCTAGCGATGCAGTCCGTTTTGCTACCTTGGTTTAGATACTTGATACTTGATTTAGATAGTTTATAAATCATCAAGAAGACATTTGTTTATAAATCAAACCTTACCATGCCTAAAACCTTTATAACATAATTATCACCACTTCTTTAAAACGCTAAAATAAAATCTTCAAGTGCATACGTAGTATAATAATTTCTAAATTATATTGATATCTGCTAATTAATAAATAGGTATTGTACAAAATTTTATTCCTAAGGGGAACATAGGGAAAAGTAAGAAAAGAACTTAATTTGTGGTTTGGTCGTTTTAGGGTGTATTAAATCAATCGTATTTATCTCTTATGGCTATATTTCGACCACACCTGGTCATCTTCATGCCTTGATTTTGAGAGTGTTACTACATTTTTTTATTTTATTTAATATTATGTTCTAATTTTCACCAATTTCATTGGTTCGTCGTCGTTTACTGTCACATTACCGTAAAATATTATTACTTTTATTATTATATTTACACTTATAACTTAGTTAACACTTAAAAACTATCTTTAAAACTGTTATCATCTTGCTAAAATTATTATTATTATTTTTATTTTATTTTTTTATTATTTTTTTTTAAAGAAGGGAATTAGTAAGGTAAGAAAAGAAGGGAAATTGGGTCTAGACCTATCTTCTAAAGATTGGAAGTTAATATTTGAGAAATGGCTCCTATTTTGGATGTAAACATAAAAATATATATGTTAAATACAATGTTTATACAAAGATTAATTAATTTTAACTCAGGGATGTGAAAAGACACGAGGGGATACAGAAGGAAAATACCGCTGCTTTTCCTCCAAAATTAACATTTAAGAATTTTTCATCAGTAGTCGGAATTAATTAGTAATTTGGTGTATTTGCACAATTATATTGTCAAAGGAGAGGGGGTATAGGAATAAGAGGAGGGATAGAATCTAAATATTCTCGATTGGAAAATAATTTAAAAGTTTCTTGATGGTAAGTTTATAAATTACTCACTCCGCAGCGAAGCAAGGGTATCCAGTAGTATATATATATATATATATATATATATATATATATATATATATATATATATATATATATATATGTGTGTGTGTGTGTGTGTGTATACATTGTCAGATATTTGTATTGTGTGCTGACGTACAGGAAATGTAAAATACATATTTTAATTGTTTTCATTTTCATCTAGACTGATTTATCTTTGGTATTCTCGTTAAAACTATTGACATTCGATAATACGACAAAATCGCTAATCCGGGCACAATCGTGGTGTCGAACATGCCAGATTAAAGATCACCTACTGTTTTGTAATTTGTACACAAGCGTTTTCACTAAAAAAAAAAAAAAAAAAATACAAATTTTAATGAAAAAGCAAAGTATATAACACCAAACCTAATATTTTGAATTCTTAGCAACCTGATTAGGATTACAACAAAATTGATTTTCATAAAAAGTAGATTTCTGTAGTTAGATTCCAATAAATCACAAACACAGTAATATTAAAATGCAGTATTATGAATTAAAACATATAAGCATTGTTCAAATCATAATCCAAGTTTTAATTAGTTCCATCTGACATGTTAAAAAATTCTCTAAAATAAAAACTTAGCTCTAGGAATATAAATTCCATTTCATTATACAAAAAATCTTCAAACATATTTTAAATTATAACATTGTGTTTAAAAATACGAAAGGTGTAACAAAGTCACGTTCTCCTTTGCTGATTAAGAAAATTTCTCTTCTATTTTTCCATTTTCATATCTAGGCAAAAGCGGTAAAAGTATCTGACTAATTCAAATAAACTAAATTTCGTTGGACCACGACTCAAAAGAGGTGAAAAAAAAGAATTTACATAAATTTTAAATTCATATCTTGAAAAGTTTCAAAGGATTAAAACATTTTATGATACATGAGTTTTGGAGGAATAAACTATTAATAAGTAGAAGTGTCGCCTGTTCGTAACAGGGTTTCAGCCGATTTATTTGCATTTGTGGAAACAATAATAAATAAAAAACTTTAAAATTCCAACAATTAAATAAACAGGTCAAGTGTGTGCTAGTCAGCACACCACGAGGGTCCGTAGGCCACACTATATAGTGTTTAACTGTAAAGTGTATAAACAGTGTTTTTTTAAAATGCTAAAAAGCTTACTTTGAACTATTCTAAGGGTCTGATATTCTCCAAACACACTCTGATAAAGTATTTTTTTGCCACTGAACCGGACTAAAACCATATAAATACATCGAAAAGACCATAATTATAAAAAAACGTATTTTGTCAATAAAAAATAAAATAATATTTTTTTCGAAATTTCCAAAAAGCTGTATCTTTACTTTTGGTCGAAGTATGTTCAGGAATTATTTCAGATGGTTTGCACTTCACATAAGCGAGATAGAGGGGGGGGGGACACGTTTCACACCCACTTCAAACTTACCTACGCTCGCCCTATCAAAGTTATATCCAAAGAATTATATATTTTTGTAATCAGCTCGACGTACCCTTTCATATGATACCCCTCACGGTGTCGAAAATAAATAAAAAAATGTTAACCCTTAAGTTTTTTTAACCTAATTTCTTTTAAGAATATTTATTTTAAGTCGCTATATTTTTAAAATATGTGGGTAGGTACAAGACACATACATGCCAAATTTCAAAGAGATCGGACGAAAGGTATAGCCGTGAGAGCACACAGGACGGACGGTCAGACACACGCAGGAACGGTCAGACACACGCAGGAAAATATAAGGGTCCTTGGTTTTGCCTATACGGACCCTAAAAATAACGAGATATTGCATAAATAAATTCGTGGTAACTGTGCAATGTTTAATTTTTGTTTTATTATACCTACCATAGTTATTTCAAATTTAGTATGTTTTATTGAAATGTGGAAAAGCATTTAAATTTTTAAAAACATTTAATGACGACACCAAATAATGGAAAAAAGAATATCTTTATGACAAGGCATGAATACGACGAAGGAGTTGGTCAAAATAAGTTGTCCAGATGATAAAATTCTAGTTGTTCCTAAAATTTTTGAAATCTTTCTCTTTGCGCAGAGTCAAGTAGTTTCATTAATTAAAATAATTTATATAAATAATAACTGTATCACTTCAATAAAAGGAAATTTAATTCAATTTATATTACAGTGTTCGAAACAATTATTTTCTAATGAAATTACAAGCCAAAGAGACGAAACTAATAATAAATTATGTAGGGTAACAGTGAGAATAATTAAAATTAATAACCTAAATGAAGGATGTGCAGTAACACTACCAGAGTTGATCCTAGAACTATTATTAGAGACTCTGTATAATATGGAGTAACCTGAGTACAATTTGGTTGATATAGAGAGAAGGGAATATCTGATTCAACGTGGGCTTAGTAATCCAATACATCCTCCATGACGCTGACGTACATCATGCACTGTACATAAATATGAAATACATCATTGCAATCGTTTTGTAGTCGACTCTTGGCTGCTGATCTTTAGATACACCTGGTGCTAAGTATACGTGATCAGATACGAGATGATAAGGTAAAGCTAGGAAATCCATGTCATTATTATTCCTTCCGAGTCCTTGGTCTATAATATCGACTAGTTGACGCATTTATACATTTCACCCAAATCTATATATCGAAAGTAAATTCCAAAAAACTTCTTACCTCTGACTCTTACATCGTAAGCGAAAACCAAGGTCCTTTAATTAAATTTACATTTAAAAAAAATCTGGGAATTTGTGATGCTTGGCTTCCTCATGTCCTATCATCGGATGGTTGGTCACGTACCTTAGTGTTAAAATAAAGTTAGACTTCAAAATCTAGTGTTAAAAAAAAATAATGCGACCCCACTATAAATTAAAAGTGACGTTGTAATGTACACAAAAGATTAAAACTTTTTATGGGACTATCTATGGGCTAGTAGTAGTAGTAGTAGTAAGTTCCTAGTACTAGTACTAGACGGGTCGGACGAACCACTTGTTCGAACCTAGCAATTAGGCCATCACTTAGGCCCTTTTTACTATACCCGTGGTAGAGAGTTCCAGCCACTTCACACATCATACCTCTGTACATTGTACCGCCGAGGCCAGTATGGCGTGATCAATAGTGAGCCTTATAAATCAGAGCTTCACGGCGAGGTGTACCGCACGATCCGTACCGCTTATGATTCAGTGATGGCCGAGCAGACGTAGTATGTAATTTAATCCATACGGCCACGCTGGCTCTCTCATCTGTGGGCTAAAAACCATTAGTGCCATTTGGTTCCATGTGGAACCAAATGACCCCCCCCCCCCGCCACATTTGATTTGATAATTTTCTTTTGTTTCTACTATATCTAGTTGGTTTCTAGCTAGAAAATAACAATGACAAGTCATAACGCCTCCCTTCCTTACATTGTTACTGCAGCATTGTAAATACTTACTAGGCATCGCGTGGCTCTATCATTGAAGCGAGCGTATTGCAATAAAATACTGAATATTGAAATTTGTTAATCATGTTGAATGTCATAGTTGAAGATAAGTGGAAGACGGTAGTGAGGGGTAGAGTGGGGGTACTCGGTACAAAGACGCGACTATAAGAATCTTAACCACCCCTAGTAGCTTTTAAACTAATATTATAAATGTATCACTTCATTACTCAAATACTACTGCTTGTATCAAGTTGAAATTTTACATACTTGTTTCAATTGTACTTTAGACGATGTACATGAAGTTTTATTAAAATCGTTACGTTAGAACGTAAGATATCGGTAAAAAGGTTGTTTTCTCTATTTTAAACGTTTAGGCCCGCTTTAATAGTTTTAGCGATCTTTATATTAATTCATAGCAGTGTCGTTGTTGGTTTTACTAAAAAATGTTATTAAAAAAAATGTTCGTCTCATCGAGTAGGTGATGATAGAATTTTTTCCCGTCCTGAAATTCCAATTTTAAATTTGAAGGACACGTTTACGCGAGCATTGAGCGCGAACTCTTGGACGGATCACGCTGTCCAACGAACTTAGCCTGAGTATTAGTAAGAGGATCATGTATACCAAATTTTAACTAAATCGGTCAACTTTTACTCAAGTTATCGTCACACGCGTAAACGTTACTGACAGAAAGACAGACAGACAAGATGCATATTTCGTTGAATGTAAGAAGCTCGCTTACGCTCGCTTCAATTACTCAGTTTTAAAAAAAAAAATAATTTCATGTATATTTTTATAATATAAGATATATATTTTATCAAAGTTCAACTCTTATTGAAATATTCTATTGGTGGACTGTTCATTTGGAGGTGAAAACATAGACGCGCTCGTATGGGACCGGGACCACTAAGCACAAACATGGGTGTTTATTTATTTGTGTCTGTCTGTTTTGCCTGAAAACATCCTTGCCAATGAAGGTATTTAACTGTTATCTGAAGTCACAGAGGAAGTAGAAGCCATCTTTATTGCTTTCCTAGAGCCATCTATTCTTACCGATGAAGAAGATTCTATAGATGAAGATGCTGGAGGTGAGCTTAGTCACTAAAATTTTCGTCAGTTATCTGCTAACGCTGACATAGGGTACAACAACGATTTAATAGCAATCTTCAATCATTAGACGATGCTGCCAAAACTATACCTATTAAAAAGAAACGTTACTAGATTCAATATATAAACTTGGAATCGTTTTTAGAGGAATTTATAACAATACAAAAATCATCGTTGGACTTTGAAAATAAAGCAGCTCATGAATTAATTGAATTTTTCTTCGATGATCAAGTATATGATATGATAGACGATGAGACAAATAAATATGCCATTTTGGGGTAGGTGAAGTAAGTAACGGAACTAATATTCAATTGTTGCAGCATAAAACGCAGTTCATTCATGACTTTTGCCGTATCAAATATATTTAAATGGGGGGGGGGGGGGGGGGTAGCAGTTTTGGCGCTAGTGCAGGCCCAACATTTTGAAAAACCTGAAAGAAAATATAACTACAAACAAATCCGTTTCAGATCATTCTTAAACCAGATCCGTAAATAAAAGTATGTATTCTTGTGTTTGACAAAATATTGTGTGCACCGGCCAGACTCACTTAAATTGTAAACCTATTTGCGTGATTCCTTATTCATTTCATGTAGCTTTCGGTCTATAGTTGTGCAGCAATTTTAATAAGATAATTTTTTAGGATAATTAAAATTGACCTAAACACCAGTTAAAGGGACATCCCCTGTAATGCGTGCATTACATACCAATATGTTTTGCTTCTTTTACAGGTAATGCTATTGTTTGTGGAAATATATATAAGATATTTGCTGAAGAACGTCTAAAAATAAGTTTAATCGTTTGTTTATTTGTGACCGCGATCTCAGTAAGGTGTAGTGACAATTATTAAAGAGGCAATGGTTAAAGAGAGAGGTTTAAAAACCTTCTTAGAGAGCAGCAAGCAATAAAAGAAATCCAATCACCAGCGGTTTTTTAATCATCAACTGTGCCTGTGACGTTCGGCTTACAATTTTAAAGAGATTTGCTCTCAGAATAATTTAAACTGCGACTCGACAGGAAGCCAGATGATTAAATGTTCGACATCCACAAGCTAACGAAGCTATAGGTAAAAGAGAGAATTATGACATCTGCATCAGCGTTGGCATTAAGAGTTGATGAATGGGCTCATTCATCATCTTTTCGTTTGAGTATAGGGGACAGTCGGATTTGGTCGCGCTTGATGCTTGGTACCCTCGTAAAAGTGATAAAATGCTTAGTCACTCGGTTAGGTCAGACACCTCGAGCTTCTCAGGCACAGTTGATGATTTGTTGATGACATCTCCTAATCATGCCTGAGGACATTAAAAGATTAAATCATTTCCTGCACCAAACGCAAGGTGGACTTCCTCTCGTGACTGGACTACAATAATACCATTTGAGTTTTAGGCACCAGTTGGCAACCTATCATCTGATTAAATGCAGGCAAGTACCAAAAGGACCCGGTAAAGGAAAGAAAGAGAAAAACTATTTAATAATCGACGGCTTCTAACATTAGGTCGAGAAAATCGAAAACAGGCTGAGATGTCAGGGAGAAGAGTGTAAGAAGAGAGAATCAAAGACCAGAACTAAGTGCAAAAAATTGAATATATGACTATGTGTAGAATACTTTACTATGTATTACTCAAAGACATGATTACCTTGTTTCATAAATATACGTATTATTTTTAAATGATAACTATATAATATGTAAATATAGATTTTAATTTAAAAATATTGTTATTCAGATTACCATGCCATACTAATATGGACCTATACGAGTGAATATATTACTGCCTAACGGTCCCATATGGAACCAGCCATTTTAATTTAAAAAATACTTGTTGACATATATTAAGTTCCTGAGCTGCCTCATGAATCAAAGGACTGTTTCGAAGATTTCTTATTTCACGAAAATTTATACATTATTTGTTGATCATTACTTTACTTATTTGGTCCAACTGTATTCAACATAAACGATAGTGGTATTAACTATATTTTATTATTTATAGTGGTATTCAAATGGTATTTATTATAGTGTTATTAACTATATAATGGTATTTTTGGCAATAAACTGATTAGTTCATTGAGTTTTATTTTACTCTCTGTGTGTGTTAACAGGATAATTTCGCTTACACACAAAGAGAGTGATGCGATGTATGATTTTATATAATACTGCTAGGTTAGGAGGTAGTAAAAAGTAAGCGGTAGCCATGCGTGGGATTGTTTGAGTTGTTTGTACTGTACCAGGCGTAGGATCTTTATGTCATCCATACCTGTTGCATATCTGACTATCGCCCCCGGTATCGGGGTGCTGTGACGTAAATTTGTACAGCAAGAGTGACAAGCTTTCCATTGAACTACCAGGCATACAGACTTTTATAGGAGCTCACTCTAAGACTCATACCTACTTCGTTTTCCATTTATCACAAGTTAACAAGAAAGGAAAATACGTCTACTCAACTTGTTCCTTGTCAATTAATATATCATATTAGAAGTAGTTCTGTGAACAGAAGAACACACTTCCATAAAAATAAATAATAGTAATAATATGACTATGGAATATCCATGGCAAATTTCAAGAGAATAAATATAAAATGAACCATAAAAATCAATTTAAATGATTTGCAAGAACATCCATGCCAAATTTAAGAAAAAGAAAAATTTTAATTTGTTTAAAAATTGAAAACAATAAACGATATACATACATTATTAAGGCTTCGAATAAAATTGTGTGTAAGATATTTACATTTTTATCAGGCGGACTTCGGCACCGGTCACATTGCCCAGTGGCAATATGAGGAGTTTTTTAGAGTCAGTCTGGAGAGACCAGCCATCACGGCCCACGGCCGCTTGGCTTTAGTTAAATGTTTGAATATATACCATGTTTAATACCTTACAATATAATTTTATATATCATATATATAAATTTGGAAATATAAACCAGTGCCTTGAACGAGAAGTATTTATTTATGTTTATATTATTGTGATGTGCTACCCTATGCAAGGAACCACCCAGTTTTAACCACGGTAACGGAGGTTGAAGGCACCGAGGTTCCAACATACATAGATATTTATGAATTCAAGTAACATCCATGTCAATAATTATGAAACTTATTTATTTGGACATCATGTAATATTTTTTTTTCTCATACGTGTTTTACTAGAATTGCATATTGTATGGAAAAAGTATTGGAATGGCGTTAAAATTCCATTATTCGATTTTGATGAATTTACACGTTTTAAGGTCCCCAGAGTCAAAAAAGTGGTTTTGGCAAATTATTATCCTGGAATAATCAAGTTTCATCACATTTTATAAATATGTTTTTTCCGTGGTAGGCAGTGAAATAGTAACTTTAGAGCCTAAAAGACATAGCTAAAATCCATTTTTTCATTACGTGGACTTAAAAAATCTTTTCATTACTCCTAGCTGTAAAGAAAAAATCTTTTACGTCCTAGGCACTAAAAGATTTTTTCTTTACGGCGGGTAGTTGTCAAAACTTCCGTTAGTAGTGCTGCAGTCTTTGTAGAAATGCTTCTAGTACGATAAAAATCCGCTAGATGTCAATGCGTTTTATTTATCTTTTCTTATAGTGTAACCTCTTTTTAAGGTTTCTTTTTTTAAGTCTTAAGTATGTACTAATATTTGTTATTATTATATATATTGATTAGTGATTAATATTTAATGTTTTTTCATTGTCTGCTACCTCGGAAAAAATAGCATATGCTACGCGACTTTGAAGTGTTTTTTCTTTACCTTGGCAATATTTACTGTCTCGCTTCGCTCGACAGTAAATGTAATTGCCGCGGTAAAGAAAAAACTCACTTCACAGCCTTGTAACATAATATACTATTAATAAATGATTATTATTATATCCATATTCCAAGAAGTGAAAAGTGTTTATGGAAACGATCAGAAGCTGTACGGGGAGATTTATGAGAATAAAAAAATCAATTTTTCATCTGAACAATAAAAAAGAAGTCAAATGTGTACAAAGAATATAGAATTGTGGCTAGGATACTTGGGAATTTGCTTCCTTGGGGTAAACTTGCTTTTATCAAAAAGATTGAAGATGTTTCGAGGTCAATGAATATATAAAATTATATGAATACAAATAATGCATATGGGAAAGGATTGATCAAGTTTGTAGAATGGATTTTCATTTTTATATAAAATTGTTTTGGTATAAAAACTATTTAATTGACAAAGTAATAATTGTTTAAGAAGAAAAGACACTAAACGATTTTGGATGATAATTGTTACACTGGAAAAGAGTAAACAATTTAAATCCAAATGTCAAAAATGACTATTATTGCTTGCAGTAACATTATAAATCTACAATTAAATCCTCTTAACAACACGTTAAAACATTTTCTTCTGGTTAAAGCCGACTGTTACTAGACCATTTATAAATAAAGCAATATAGCTACGTTTTAACTGCTCACCCTATTCCTGGACGATTTAGAATAGTGAAACTTTCACCAATAAAAACGTATACTTCCTTTTCTTAACAACAACTAAAAAGTACTCACTCTTGTCTACGCTTACTTGACCCTTACAACAATTACTAAACTTAAAACAAAAACCTTATTCACATTCACTCAGTATAAATGTTTTAGAAGTTTAATGTTTTTTTCTGCTTCTTTCTTTCTAAGCATGGCAATTTAAGAGTTAAAGTGAAGTCCGTTATAACTATAACAAGTAAAAGAGAAAAAAAAAAGCATCAAAAAGAAAAGTAATATCCACTTGAAACAAACTAGAGGAAAAACTGTACACACCCCACAACTCTCCTTTGAATATTTCATCAAAAAATTACTTTCTTTTTTTAAAAAAAAAGTTTTCTATTAAAAATGTATGTTGTTTATTCTTTTTTCGTTAACACTTGTATAAATGTATAGAAATATTAAAAATGTCACAGAATAAAAAGAAGATAATTAAAAAGTAAAAATAAATGTATAATTTAATAAATAATAAATTTGATGTTTTTTACTGTAATAAATTATTTTTAATGTAAAAAATCCAGTTTTATCATTTTCTTTTTGATAATAAATGACAAGAATAAATGAAGTAATGAGTAAACAAGAATGAAATTCAATTTAAGCTTGATTATATTAGGAAAGGGAGAGGAAAACATTAATTTTTTTTAAATTCCAGACTTTCCCTAAAAGTTGTTTTTTTTCGCATTTACTTCAATTATATATGTGTATGGAAAAAATGTATAGGTACTATATTACATAAAACGCCGTAAAATATAATATAAAACAAAAACTTGTTTAAGCGATGTTTATGAAAGGTATATAGCGGCAGTGAGTTAACATAAATAAATATATAATATAATAAAAATATACAAGGGAGTGACCCAATCCAATCCTAACTAAATAAATTAGGATCTGTTTGATGAATTTACCTTTGATGTAATCTGTGCTCTGCCGTTACCGTTTCAAGTGGATTTCAAAAAGACTATTAGTTTTATATGTAGAATTGATAAAGGCATAAACGGACTGAAAGTTGCTGAAACCCACGGGTCCACGAACGGTATAGGAATAGATCAATAAAAAAGTAATGTCATCAAGATGTTGCAGGATTAATATCAGAAAACCAAGAGACAAATAAATGTAGTTCCATCCCAAAAGAAATAGAATGTTTTAAAAAGGCGCATAATGGAATAAAAGTAAATCTTTAATACATAAAAGGACGAATCTCTGTACAAAAGATCTCACCAAAACCGAATCTAAACAGTGTCATCGATATGCCCACGTGTATGACGGTGAGATAAGAAAAATGAGCCCAAGATCGAGGGGGGAGGATGTTAAGGTTTTTGTTCTTTCTTTCGAGCGCAATGGGCACTCGGTCCCCGGTGTCATACATTTTTGATACATAACGAGTTAGTCACCACTTCACATAAGCAGCTGCCAGCTACCTATTTATGTAGGGATGCGGGTTAACACCGAGCGGAACCCGATCCGGGAATTGAACTTAGAGAAGCCGAAACTATTTGGGAATAGAGCTCACCACATATTATATTAAGTGTATTGACTTTGGTTCTAGACATACATATACGCTAACCGCTTAGCTTCGCAGATATATGCGGGGTAGCTAAAACCATCCCCAAGTTTACTATTTTAATATAAAAAAATGTCTGTCAATTAGTGTGGCATATAGCTTCCTTGATTCCTATGTCGTATACTTTAATGTAATACGCTTTTACAACCTATTATTGTCAAACTTATTTAATTTACCCCCGTTTTTTTAGCTTTCATATTTTTTGCAAGAATTAAAATATGAATTTAGCAAAATTTAAAGGGCGCAGACAGTTAAAATTAATCTGAGGCTATCTGCGGGCTACTTTCGACAAAACATTCAAATTTCATAAAAAAAAAACTTTGAAAGATACTTTTGTAATTTTGTACTTTTGAAGATATAAGTGTAAATAAATGTGTTTGGGCACTTGTCGAAGAAAATCAAATGGGCGCAGAAGGTTGAACCAACAATGCAATTAGCCCATTGTTACAATGAATCCATTGTTATAACAATCCAAATTTTAATAAAATTAAACGAGTAGTTCTTAAGGTATGTTGGTTCACAAAAATCGAGGAGGCCATGGAACAAAAAATGTTCCCTGATGCCTGAAACAGATTTTTGTCTTGGGAATTTTTTAAATCTGACACATAAAATATTTTCGGTCTTAAAAACGATAACACAGCTTCCGTTACCTTCGGTAAGCTCCTTAGCAATAGATAGATTTTTTTTGAACTTTTGAACATGTATGCCGAAGTTTGTCAGTATATATACATACATATACTGACATATATATATATATATATATATATATATATATATATATATATATATATATATATATATATATATATATATATATATATATATATATATATATATATATATATATATATATATATATATATATATATATATATATATATATACCTTAAAACCGTTATAATAAATATTTTACAAAAAAAAAATAACTAAATTCACTTATTACAATGTAGAGGAAAAATATTTTCTATATAAAAATTTTAAAGTGACATTATAGTCCAGTAACTTTGTCGCCTGAAAGTATGGAGTAGTATGCGTCAAATCCTGTAGTTCTGATTTTTTGCAGACTTGTTTATGATGTTGGCCTAATGAATAATCAAAGTTTGTGACCTCGAGCGCCGAACGCAACTTTGTCAAAAATCGAAAAAATCGTTATATTTTCAAATTTTGGCGATTATAACCCTAAATGACTAGTTTTTGAAGAAAAAAAAAAAATTAGGACGTTTTTAAAGTAGACTAAATTTTTTACAATATGATTCTAGAACTGTCTCTGTAGACCCAATAGTTTCCGAGATTAAGCCTTTCAAAGTTTATAATTTTTTTCGAACTTCGCAAATTTTTGCAATATTTTAGATAGACGTTTTTAAACTTCCCTAAGTTTTTTTTAATTTCAGTTGTTGACTGGCCTGCTGCCCATAACGTGAGTGCCGTTTGAACTCAAAATCTACAGAATGTCTGATCCCAGTCCCAGCGTGGGTTTGTGTTTTATGTGTAAGGAGACATTAAGTGAAGGTCAAGTGCGCCTAGTGAAGGAAATAGGTGTAAAAACCCTTCTTGCGTCGAGTATTTTCCCTTAAGAACATAGAAAATCAGCGTTTATTGAAGGGTGTAAATGAAATATATATGTGCCCAGTGCTTGTCAGATAAAATACAACAATCCGAAGTTGATCAAGCTGCTGTTAGCAGTGGAAAATCAAATATTACGCCATCAAGTGTAACGAGATCAGTCTCTGGGCAGTTCAAAAATTGCGAAGTTCGAAAAAAATTATAAACTTTGAAAGGCTTAATCTCGGAAACTACTGGGTATACAGAGACAGTTCTAGTATCATATTGTAGAAAATTTATTTAAAAAAGTCCTAAAAAAAAGTTTTTTCAAAAACTAGTCCTTTAGGGTTATAATCGCCAAAATTTGAAAAAATTTTGAAACGATTTTTTCGATTTTTGACAACGTTGCGTTCGGCGCTCACAAACTTGGATTATTTATTAGGACAACATCATAAGCAAGTCTGCAAAAAATCAGAACTACCGGATTTGACGCACACTGTGATGTATAAAGTTACTGGACTATTATGAGACACAAAAACAGCCCTGTCTATTTTCCCTCTTCTCTGATATTGATTCTTTATTATGCTAAATACAACCATAAATCCCAAGAGATATTTTAAAGCCCTAAACCAAAAATAGAATCCAACCTTTAAATGAATGCTATTTATCATTGTTAGTCTCAAATCGATTCGTAGGACATCATCCTTGCCGATTCTTCTCGAAACAAGCATAACAAGAGGGAAATATTTATGGTTCTTGTATAAGTAATTAATAGTTATAAAAGCAATTATGGTAATAGAATCCAAAAAGCGACAAGATCCAAAGAGAGACAAGTCCCTTGTTATCCCCAAGTGGAAGGATTACAATTTACAATGTTGTCATTAAGCTTGTTGCCTTTAGAAACAAGACGAAAGCATTAAAGTATTACATTTCGAGTTTGGAGGTCTCTTTTTAGTGACAACTTAGACACGGATCGGGCACGACTTAATTCGGCTATTTGCATTTGATTAATTTCATTTGCTTCACAATTTGTTTACGTTTTCTATTAAATGTAGTTATTTGGTTCAGATCTGCATTCTGTGTTTCTAGACAGGTTCGAGGAATGCTACAATGTGCAATGAAGTAATTTCATGAATAATATTTGTGATAAAGGAAGTAATTTTTTAAAACATGCTAATTGCATATTGAAATATGATAATAAAAATAATCACTCAGTTCAAAACGGTCACCCATCTATGTACTGACCACGCCCAGTGCTGTTTCCTGTTCCCTCACTTTAGTGGCCTCTAAAGTGAGGAAAAGTTCCGAGGTACCCTGTACCCGATTTTTTTTTTACATTGCGTAATAACTCGGCAACTAAAAAAGATAATAATATGCACTTTACGGCATTCGAAAGAAGAATAATTTTGCATTAAAATGTACCATTTGTTTGATCAAACCGAGGTTGTTTTTAATGTGACACATGCTACTAAAAATGAATATTTCATTTTATCAAATTAAAAAGTAATTATGTAACTTTGAGCTGACATAACTTTTGAATTTTGATGGTTATGAAATAACTTTTTTTTACATCAAAAGTTGGTGCATTTAATAAGCTTTCTAATGATACAATGGTTGCATTTATTACTTAAAGTTTGGCTGCGAGAAGATAAAAAATATCTCAAAAGCCATTCAATAAAAAAATTATTTTGATGACGACATCTTCTGCAGCGTTGCTCCATGCTTTCTGTTACGTCTCTTATTTCCACAATTCTTTATTTATTGCGTCAAATACGTCTGTTTACAAACAGACACTGAGCCTAAGATATTTGACATATTTTTAATCTTCTCGCAGCCAAACTTTAAGTAAACAATGCAACCATTGTATAATTAGAAAGCATATTAAATGCGCCAACTTTTGATGTAAAAAAAGTTATTTCATAACCATCCAAATTCAAAAGTTATGTCAGCTCAAAGTTACAACATTACTTTTGATAAAATTAAATATTCTTTTAGTAACATGTATATTGAAAACAACCCCAACTTGATCAAACAAATAGTGAATTTTAATGTAAAATTATTCCCTTTTCGAATGCCGTAAACTGCCCTAAATAGTTACTGTCCAAATCAATATATATATATATATATCAATATATATATATATATATATATATATATATATATATATATATATATATATATATATATATATATATTAATTTGGACAGTAAACATTTTCCATATATAGTGGTGTTGCTATCATTGTGACACACGTTGAAATCTAAATGGTCTTTTTTAAGTAGAATTAAAGGTTTTAGGTTTGTTAATACATAGACATGTTTAAACGAGTTGTTATACTTAAAATTAAAAATTACTTTTATAAGATTCCGAAATAATGCACTAAGTTCTCAAATTATCTAAAGTAGCATCAGGGATCATTAATCACAATTTGTTATATCAAAGTACATCCAAAAGTAATTAACATTCATCAAAGCAAACGTTTACTACTTTATCAAACGATTTTTTCAGCCCTTAATTAAACTGTTAAAGTTTGATTCACAGACACTAAAGTCTATTTTTTGAAAAGGATAAAGTTAAAGTTTAAGAACACCTTGTTGTTATATGATGAGTTGAGAAGTGATAACATTTTAAGGTGTGAAATAAATTAAAGTTTTATTCATGTTCCTGAAACGTTTCTACCCTAAGTTCCTGAAACGTTTCGACCCTAAGTTCCTGAAACGTTTCGACCCTAAGTTCCTGAAACGTTTCGACCCTAAAAGGTCATCTTCAGTCAGTTTAATAACTAGAACAACAATAACTATCCAATTTTACAAAATCACCGTTGCGTAAAACAAATAATAAAAGTAACTTCTAATTATATAGTTAAAATTAATACGGAATTATTATAAACATTATATAATAACAAGTGAATAAAAAACAGTATTTTTATATTTTAATTTCTCTATCCCTAAAAGCCATTATGACTAATATACGAGTATTTTAATCCGACTGTTTTTCTCTGAACATTAATAAATTATTATTTACACAGTTATATATTGGTGCCTATTCTTCCTCTCTATAAAGTTAATTAATAACTATTCATATAAATACATATACATATGCTTATACCTTTAACAATCTGAAATTACTAGTCATGTTTTACATTTAATTAAATTCAACGGTCTTTTATCTTTATACATGTATTGTTCAATATATATATATATATATATATATATATATATATATATATTTTTTTTTTTTTTTTTTTTTTGGTTGTAGTTTTAGTCCCGTTCAACAGCTTATGGTCATTACAGTATTTATTATATTATATTATTATATTATAATAATATATAATATATAATTATAATATATAATATATTATAAAATTATATATAATATATAATACATTATAAAATTATATATAATATATTATATATATAATATATATATATATATATATATATATATATATATATATATATATATATTTTATATATATAATATATTATAAAATTATATATAATATATAATATTATTATATTCAGTCATTACAGTATATTAATATTGTTCAATATTAAAATTAAAAATAATTGTTATAAAGTTGTATCCTGATAATAATTCATCTTTGTAACGATGTTTTGTTTAGCAGATTTGCTTTTACAATTATTGTCATGACATAAGGAGTAATGGAAACATCTTTGAATTTCCAATAGAAACGTTTTGTTATTATAAATGTGCTGTAGTGAGTAAATTGTTTTTCTGTATTTTATAGCAAAATGAAAAAAACTGCCATTCAGAGTGACAGCTAAGTTGATGTCTAGTTCTTACGTTTGTCATAATAAAATCAATAGCAAATTAAGGCTGCACGGGAACGGGGGTCGACACACGCGCCATAAAATCACGCCTCTAATATTAAACCTAGAGACTTGAAAATTTGTATACGGATAGTTTGGGAAAAGCCACAGGGTTGTTAGTTTCTATTTTTTTCTTATCGCTTTTAGTTTTATTGATAAAAAATAAAATGTAAGAGAAAAAAAAATTAAAATAAAAATTTCAAAATTTTAAAAACAGGCGGAAATTTATATTTGTACTAAGAGTAATTGTGTGAATTTTGGTTAAAAAATATTAAGCTGGTGAGGCGTAATCTTATGGGAACTTTTTTTATATTTACTATCTGGAATGTGCTGACCCTAGCGGATTTTTAACAAAATACAATTTATTAAATTCTGATTTGTTGATTTTCCAATTTAAGCCACACCCACCGTTGTTTTTCACCCTTTTATTATGACAAATGAAATAAAAACAATTTCAAATATTCTTAAAACGAAAAAAAAAAAAAAAAAAAAAAAAAATCGAAATAAAAGAAAAATTATTATTTTTAAATATATTTTGATAGAGATTTAAAGAAGATAGTAAATAATCTTGTAAAAACTAAAATTAAATAATAAAAAAAAACGCGATGAGAGGAGGGATTAAATACTAGTTAATAAAAAAAGTTTGAGAAGGAAAATTTTATTTTTTTGGATTAATTTTGGTCAGCGCCCAATGCTAAAAATTAAGCCACCTTTTTTCAAAAATAACACAATTGTATCTTGTTATGTGCCTCACCAGTCAGCATGAAAATGATCCAAGGAAAGGTGTATCGCTATAGTAAGGCAATTGATTCCTTTCTGACCCTACTACACCTACCCACTAATCAAGAATTGAAGTACAACTTAAAAAAATTTTAGTTTGATTAATAAGTTATATTTAATAGTCACATAATGTTTGCTTCCGAGTTTAACGAGGAGTTCTGAAGGGAACGAAAGCATCGTCAACATTCTGGGGAACGAATTTTTGTATGTCTCCGAAAAACATCTTGAACTCGTTTCCGTCTAGAAATCCATTTCAGACTACAAGGAACAAATTTTCATATCAGTTTATCGTTATAATACATTTTTGCGAACCTCCATATCTTAAAAAACTAAAGCAACCCACATAGATGATTCCATATTAAATTCAACCTTCTGCCATCTGATCACATTTAATATATCGCGATCTGTTTTATTTGTCCCTTTTGTACTTCATTCGTTGAATTTTGTGGGTCGTTTAAGGGTTGTGAAAAAAATTTCGTCTTTATACTATCATCGTCAACAATTGGCTATATTTCGCCCCTCTCCGAGGCATAGACGTGCCTGAAAACATCATTTCTACATTTTTATGGTTGTTTGGTAACGTTAAAACTATTACATATACATTACATAAATAGAATAAAATGCACATTGTAGCTCGAAAACATAATTAAAAAGAACATTATAAAACTAAACGGAATAAAAACATACCGGGTTTACGACATTGTCATACAATTTGTTACATAAAAAGTTAGTAGGGTCGGATTCTCTTAGCTAGTTAGATTCAAAACATTTTTTTCTGTGTTATTATTGTTAATTTTTACTAGTCTTATATTATTTTTTGTTATTATTAAATATTGTTAATGGTAAAGCAGTATGGAAGATAGTTTTGAAAAGTTTTCAGTTTTTACGAATCTAACTAGCTAGAGAATCCGACCCTAAACTTTTTATGTAACAAATTGTATAACAACGTCGTAAACCCGGTATGTTTTAATTCCGTTTAGCTTTATAATGTTCTTTTTAATTATGTTTTCGAGCTATAATGTGTATTTTATTCTATTTATGTAATATATATGTAATAGTTTTAACGTTACCAAACAACCATAAAAATGTAGAAATGATGTTTTCAGGCACGTCTATGCCTCGGAGAGGGGCGAAATATAGCCAATTGTTGACGATGATAGTATAAAGACAAAATTTTTTTCACAACCCTTAAACGACCCACAAAATTCAACGAATTTAATAATATTGATTAAAAATAACAGGACCCTATTGGGAATCAATAATGATCCATGAAAATAAAATTTTAATTCCTAATGCGATCACATTATTTAATACTAGGTGACCATTCATCAAATATAAGATGCAAATATGCTATTTGCCCCACTAATTGCCAGACTTTTTCAACCTATGGTCCAATAAGCTAAGAAAAATTTGCGGAACTAAAATAGAAAAAAATTATTTTTGGCCTATATATAATTATTGATGCTTATAAATAAAAATTTCAATTGACCTCAAAGTGGCTTATTTTCATGGTAAATAGGTCCGATATGTCGGTTTTAAAATAATTAGGTTTACCAAAAAAAAAAAAAAAAAAAATTAAAAAGCACATACAATTGTCTACAACAAAAGGTTCTTATAACTTTCGATAACTCTAAAGATTTTAGAGGTACTTTCAGTTAAAATCGTGGTTTTACCAAGGCCAGGTAGGGGTACACTTTATATGTATCACCTACCTTATGGATTTAAAAAAATGAGTTTATTTTCTGTTTTTGCTACTGTAAAATGCAGCTTATAAAAAAATGGTTTTAAAAATATAAAGTAAAGCTGAGACAATATCCTACTAGATTACGTATGTCTGAACCAGTTTGTACGAATTGTAATAATTATTATCAATACAAAGTTAATTGGACGTATTTTTAAATTAATTACAGCAACTATAATTTCAATAGAAACAGATAATGAAAAAATTAAATAATACACATGGTTTTAGTCGTTCAGTTCAATCTAGCCACACATAACAAATAATATTTGATAAGTCAAGCATATAATATGAATATGAAGAGGGTATAGTTATCACGTGTTGCAGGTTTTCTTGCCAGGTCTAATTTTTTCCCCCGTAACAACTACTACCGTAACAACTATCTGCCCTTTTTGGATTCCCAGTAAATCAGATCAAGTTGCTATTCATATTTTTTCTATGGCCCAGCAGACCTAACATTTTATATTATTAGAAATAGCAGTAATATATATAGTTTTAGGGGGGAAACCCAAAATCTTGATGTTTTTTGACAAAATGGCGTAAAAAATTAAACAATTTCCACAATTCTTGTATATTTTTGTAATCCACTCTTCAATAAATTCGTGACATCAATTTGCCGCCATTTGGGATTTGAACAGCTGATAATTTTGAGTTCGCTATATTTTTGTATATTTCCTGTGTGCGCGTCAAAACGATCTTTAATACTGGAAATTGCCATGTTTTTCCCTCTTTTGACTTGTTTGATTCAAAAGTTACTGGAACCATTCAGATTGACAGACGCAGACAGACACAGGAACGAAACTATAAGCGTTTCTATTAATGGTTTTACCAACGAAACCCTAAAAATATATTCAAAGCAAAATATTTGTTTTATCCAATTTATATAATATAAGCTGCCATAAAATGTTGCTATCAATATCTTAGGAACTGGCTAGTTACTATACAGGAAAATCCACTTAATGTATATTAGTTAGTACCTATAGTAGATTTATATACTACAAGAGCGTAAGCCAAAAATTGGTTTAAAAAATATATAGCAGACAGCAGACGAGCAATTTATAAGCTTTTTAGCTGGATGATTAATAAAGAGTAGAATTACATTTTCACCTTAATCAAAACAGTAGCGCAATGCTTTTAAAATCCTTGCTATTTGCTCATTTCAACTGAGATATTTTTGCAACAATAGCGTCAACAGGACCCAAGGCTTGTTTTTAATATTAATTAAAACAATATTTTTTAAAGTTGTATGGGATGATTATTAGTTTAAAACCAAATGTATGAGGGGGTGTCGTTATATCATCCGAAAATAAAATTATCTACTTTACTTAATGGTCTAGTTATTGCAGCAAAAAATATTTATATTATTAAATTTAAATATATATATATATATATTAAAATTCATATTTATATCAATATCTTATTTATTAAAATCTCAATTTTTCAATATTTCCATAAAGTGACATATATTAAAGAAATTAATATTTATACATTTCTGTTTTTTTATTTATTTTTAAAATAATGCGATGGCCGACGTTATGTCAAAATAATGGGAGGGGTAATGTGGGCGGTTCCTTTTCCTCCCAAAATAAACAAGGGGTTGAAAAAACTTGTGAAAAGCAGCGCTATCTCTGGAGAGAAGGTCTCAACACAACTCACTCCCGTGGGCTCTTAAGTGACATTGTGTTTTGATCATTATTCTTGTAATTATTCAAATTATTAAATTTGTATGAAGACCGATCAATAAGATTTTTTAGAAACTACCAGAACTTATCTTTATAGGCTTAGGCTTATGTACTTTTTATACATAGATTAATCGTAGAAATTAAACATAATATATTGCAGAAGAAAATATAATTCTAAAAAATGTAAGAAAGAAACAGAAAGGCTTTAATCAAGCATATACATAAAATCTTAAACAAATATAGAATCCTTGTTAGGCTTTTAGCAAACAAAACAAAAGATAAACTCTATATGATAATAATTGAAGTTAGAAACTTACTTTTAATAAACAAGCAATTCTGTATTTACAGAGAACATTGCTCTTATATAATAACCTGACCATGCAAATTTTACTTCACAACTGCTTACTCCCATAACACAAAATTTCCTTAATTAAACTAAATTATTAATAATTGCTACTCTTTTGCTCATAATCATTAAGATAATCCCAAAAAAATCTTATGTTAAAATTATGCCAAGTCTAAGCGTAATAAGTTGTGAGGTCAAAGGTTTAGCCAAGTCCTCCCCTGTCCGAGAAAGTTCTACTAGATTTGATCCTTCCAGTCCTAGTAAATGATGTTCTTTGTCTGTTACCCCTCTCTATTCTCTGTCTCTCACATACTAACATTTTCATCCAAAACCACTTAAGACGTTTAAATTTAAATACTTTTTTTTTATTTGAAAATTACACAGTACACAGCACAAAAAGGTTAAACAGTATACTATTATTTAATTTATATTTCCCCTATAATTTATACTTAGATCTTTTTTAATATCAAATTTTATGCAGTGTCGTATAAAAACTTTGTATCCTCGTGCAGAAATGAATTACCAAATCAAGTCATAAATTGTAATTTCTGGATCAAGGAATAATCGATGAAATAGAAGGTTTATGTGTTTAGGCTCAACGATCCACCTTTCAGGAGCTTGTTGACATTAACGCTGAACATAAGCTAAATGGACATTTACTCAAGGGTTGTAAAAGCAAGGAGATCGATTAAAATGCTACATGGAGTGCAGAGGTCATAAACGCTCAGACGAGAGACAAAAAGAGTACACTTAAAAGTATGGTTGAACATAAAGGGGTGAATCCTGGACTTAGATGGAAAAGCTAAAACGATGGATTCAAGCGGTAGCGTTGGGTGGTTTGGAAAAGCCTTAGTTTCCTAGCTACTACGACTAAAGAGTGTAGAAGTCAGGCGGAGCAGTCGGTGATTCAGATGAGTGAGAAGCAGTCGCTCCCGTGGTGTGGGCACGCCAAAAGGATGGGAGAAGAAAGATGACCACGACTAATGCTTAAATATTCACCGCCTGGCCGAAGGAAACTTTCAAGAGCAATCTGGAAAATAGGAGTTGCCAAAACAACGAGAGAGCAATATCTCTAAGAGAGTGGACAATGGGAAGAGTAACTGCTGCTAAAGTGGAGAACACCGCAAAAAAGTAAAGTGATAATATAATCTGCCTATTTGTACGACTCAAAGCTTCCTTGCGTCCTATTATAATCAAATAAGTATAAAATGTTATCAAACTATATATTAAAAGAGGGGTTGTTTGAACCAATACAGGGTGTTCCCTGTAGGATTAAATTTGTTTTTATTCAATAACTAACTGAACCGGCGAACTTTGTACCGCCTAATAATCATTAATAACATAAGAAATGTATAGCTACTACCTTTAAAAACCCTTATAAATAGTTTATTTAGTAAAATAATGATGCCTTAGATGAAAAATTTATGTTACAATTTGCAATATATACTTGTTCAACATACAATATTGGCGTAAGAGACATACAGATAAACAAACATTGATTTTTATTTATATCGGTATAGATTATAGACATATTTTTCGTGTAATTTGCATTTTACCCCCCTCCTAAATGAAAATATGACAGAAATGTACATAGCAACAATTACTGTACTCTTAAAGCTTTTCAACGATGTGCATCAATAATGGTTTTCATTACTTTGACATTTGTAACCCGTACCCCTGTGTACCAAAATTTAAACATAGTTTCACTAACGTAGAAACCTTCACGGGCATGCGTCCAACCATTCCTCAGTTTCATCGCAATCAGATGATAGGTAAAGATTATAGAAATATTTTTCCTGTATTTTGCACTTTACCCCCCTCAACAACAACAATTACTGTACTCTTAAAGAGCTTTTCAACGATATGCATCATGATGGGTTTTTAGTACTTTGACATTTGTACCCCGTACCCCTGTGTACCAAAATCGGAACACAGTTTTACTAACTCTGAAACCTTCCCGTGAATACGTCCACCATTACTGTACTCATAAAGAGCTTTTCAACAATATGCCTCATTAAAAGTTTCCATTACTTTGACATTTGCACCCTGTACCTCTGTATACCGAAATCGGATATAGTTTCTGTTAAATCTGGATTCTACGAATCAGGTTGAATTGAATATGGCATATATATATATTCATATATATATATTCAAGGTTATATATAGTTATATATATAAGCATATATTCAAGGTTGAAATTCTTTCACTAACTCAGAAACCTTCCCGGGCATGCGTCCCACCATTCCCCAAAGTGTCATCGCAATCGGATGAACGGTTTAGGCAGGCATAAGAGTCAGACAGACAGACAGACAGACAGACAGATAGACAGACAAACATTCATTTTTATTTATATAAATAAATAATTGTATACCGACAGTTGGAATTTATATGAGAACACCTGAAAGCTACTTCCGCCAAACTATCCGCATTTCTTGTAAACCGGAAGAAGAACTTTTAAAGATGTAAGGGTTAAAACTAAAAATATTGTGAGCATGTGGAAGAGAAAGCTATAATCGCAGACGGTTCATATTAATGTTGGATCAACAGTGGGCTAAATGTGTCCTACTATCTTAACTTCTATAAATCGAGTTTTTTTTTTTTAAAGATATGGTGATTTGCAAATATATGGACTACAGATGGATGCAAACATATGGACAGAATTGACCGACAGACAAACCCGAGATCAAAAAGTTCCCTGATGTCTGAAACGGTTTTTTGCCAGGGCATTTGTTATTCGGTAATTGTATAAACATATTGTCTTCAGGATGATTGCAATATTTCTGTTCCTTCCGCATCCTCTAAAACAATATTAATAATACAGTTATAATTCGCCTAACTACCTAAATATGAACTGAAAATAAGACTCGGATAGAAATTAAACTGTGGCAAAAGAATATCAGAAACTGCAGAAAGCACGAAATATCAAAAGAATCTTGATTTTTATTTCTTTATACATAAAGCTGATGCGAGGATCAGAGGTGAATCGCTAAATGAATTGTGTACCTTTACTATAAAAAAGTAGAGCCAAAGTCACTTCATGAAGATAAGCAAGGGCCACAGAACAGAGAAAGAGAAAAACACAATATAATCCCAATTTCATCAAAATATAAGACAAATATGAGGTGTTAAAAAATATGGCCAGACAGACCGACTGAAAGAGACGAGACCAAACATGCTTGTTTTCTCGACTCCACCTTTTTGGAGTCGTGTGATTTTAAAATGTATTTGAGAATGTAAAATAATTTATTTACAATTTATAGCACGTAACCTAAATATATTAAAACAAACTACAAGACAGTTGTGTTGTATTGTGTAACAGTAGATTGTTCATTAAGCAAATATATCTTGACTAACACGAGAAACGCTTTAAGAAAGCACAAATAAATGTAAGTGATTTATATTTGGAAGAAGATGGGGAGGGAGACTCCGAATAAAAGGGAAACTAAGGACTCCAAACTAGAACAGAACCCTCTAATTAAAATCAAGAGCTCCAAGCACTAAATCTCTTACTGCGAAAAAATAATCTGAGTAAAAATCTCGAGTTAATTGTATTTTGGTCTATAGCGCTTATTCCACTTCTTCTAAAATATATTTTGAAAATTTATTAAACATATCTGGAAAGCAATCCGTTTTTGAAGGATGTAAATGTACCGACATAAATTCTTATGTAAAGCAAACAGTTTATGACATCATCACATTACGCTAATTTTGGCAATAAATGTTGGAACAATATATATTTTTACATAAAATGTCAATATCTTTTGAGTTGTGATTTTAATCTAATTATTTTGTATAGAATATAATAAGAAGCTGAAGTGTTATTTTATAATAAGAAACTAAAGGAGGAATTTTGGATTTTGAAATTAAAGAAAACCAAACATTTATAGATAGGCAACTGCAACTCGTAAGAGATGAGGGTATGGATCATGAACTATAAAAACTTGAAATAATTGTAGCAATCAGTTTCAAAAGTAAGAAAGTATAAAAAAAGTAAGAAAGCATAAGAAAAGTAAGAAAGTATAAAAATTTAGTTTCGATGTAAAATGAAATTAAATGTTTAGAATAACTTGAAAATTAGGGATGATGCGAATTGTTTTGTAGTGATGTCGCATTGAAGCAACATCGCACTGCCTAACATTCATAGATGATTCCGGTATTGTAGGACTTTACATCTTTCAGATTTTAACCCGAAAAACCTACATTGTTTATATACTCGTATTTCATTATATTTTTTTTTTTTAAAAATTGACCTTTTAAATGATGAAAACTACTTGTTTAACGAGATTTTGTGGAAATTATACTTACAATAAAATAAAATCATAAAAGATATAAATAAAGGAGGCACAGGTTGTAATTTTTGGACAAGGAGAAACAGTAATAGATTTCTCTCTTAAACAATCGCACTTGTAACCTTTTTGCAAAGTTCTTAGACTAAAAATAAATGTGCGTGTTAAAAATTAGAACATTCTAGCTGGCTTCTTCAGGTTAGGGATGACAAAATAACATCTGTTACAATTCCTAAGTTATGGCAAGTGGTTACATATATGGTACAAATATAGATCTCAATCAAGACCTTTCAAATAAAGTTATTTTGATATGCCATAATGTAGAAGTAAAAAAATATAAATAAAACTATTTTCAACAAAATATTAGGCATTACTTACATATATTATAGTGTTGGCTTTGCTAAACCAAAAGGTACTGATGAAAATGATGAAGAAATGCCTAAATTATCTGACTGAATACTAAATTTAATACATTCCCTGGATGACCTGTATACATAAATTAAAATTAAAAATCGGTCATCATGTTACTCAGGAACTTAAACATATCGATTGCCCTTATACTATATACCACCACTACTACTACTAAAATACTATATATATTGTACTTATACAAAAACCAAATAGGAGCCGAGCCCAAATTTTAATAGGTGGCCACTCGGAAGAGATATACATACCAAAAATTAAATTAGAGACAGGCGAATCAGAAAATATTCCTTTAATTTTACACAGAATACGAGTATGTTTCCAGGGGCTTTATCATTTACTATGACCAATAATTAAATCACGGGTGCAAAGAATTGAAAAAGTCGGGTTGTAAATTAATAGACCATTATTTCGGCATGGCCAGTTATACGGTGTACTTTCTAGACGTAAAAGCAAACATGGAATTAAAATTCAGTCAGCGAGTGGTAATGAAAAATCAAGCATGGCCAGAAATTTTAAAAGGGATGAAAATACATTCATTTCAATATCCAACGCAGAATGCGTTGTGCCGTAGAATGCCTATATTATTGAGAGCGATAAGAACAATATTAGTGTATGGTTTCTATGTAATCATAGAAACCAATATTATGAGGGCGCGCAGCGCCCGAAGCTCAATAAAATAGGGTAACCCACTAGACAGATAATATATATGTATATCATACTCATATTACACTCATATAATATGAGTAAGAAAAACACAATAAATCAAATAAATTCTAAAACCCTCATGAAAAGGTAAAAAATATACATATTACGATACTAAGCTTGCAAACGATAATAAAGCAAGTGATACAAAATAGACTGCCAATTGGTGTGGCACATAGCTTCCTCGCATGCTATCACGTACTTTATTAATTTTATGCTTTTACAAGCCATTATTGTCTAATTTGTTTAATTGTTTCCCCAGTTTTTTTAAACTGTCCAAATTTGTTTTGATTTTTTACTTGAATTAAAAACTATTATCAGTATAAATTAAACAAACGTTAAAGAGCGCAGACTGTTCAAAGTAATCTGGGGCTATCTGCGGGCTACTTTCAATAAACTATAAAAGTTTCATACAAATCAGATAAGTACTTGTGAGGCTATAGGTGTAAATTAATGTAAGTTTCTGCGCATGTGGAAGAGAAACAAATGAGTGCCGAATGTTGAAACTTATATGGGACCAACAATGGGCGCTACTCCATGACCTGCCATCCAAATTTCATTAAAATTGGACGTGTAGTTTTTAAGATATGTTGGTTCGCAAAAATTGAACGACAGACCGACAGACAGACACGGAACAAAAAATTATCGCTGATGTCTAAAACGGATTTCTGTCTTGGAATTTTTGAAATCGGAAACCTAAAAATTTCTTTCTTCACAACGATCACATAGCAATATTAATATTTGTTTTAAAATCTTGTTTAATAAATTAATTTTAAATAAATAAAATATTTATTTATTTAAAATAAATTGATAACCGACATTGTTATGAAAACCCAATTATGATTTTTATAAAATTGTTAATAACTCTGGTACTACTCAATATTTGTCAACGAAGCCAAGCTTGCAACATGCTGGCAAACACCACTTCGTAAAAATTAAGATTTCGTTCAGCCAGTTTTGCGCCTATAAAGCCCGGTGGGACAGACATACACACAGAATTTCAAATGACTTCAGACAGACATGACAAAAGTTACGCCCGGATTCGGTTTTCGTAATGTATGAATTGAAAAAGTATCCAAAAATTTTCCAATTGTGGTCAATGGACTGACAAAAATTTATGTATATATATATATATATATATATATATATATATATATATATATATATATATATATATATTTATTTATATATATATATATATATATATATATATATATATATATATATATATATATATATATATATATATATATATATATATATATATATTTATAGAGAGAGAGAGAGAGAGAGAGAGAGAAAGAGAGAGAGAGAGAATAAGGTGAAAATAAAATATAAACTAATTTTCATGAATATTTCAAAAAAAAATGACGAGTCCAATCCGAGATAAAACTTTTTTCGGAGCCATTATTCCAGTTTGGAATGTTTAATTTAAGAGCAAGGAAACGGTTCCATTTTCCAGGCAATTACTTTCTTACATCCAATCTTCTGATTCTATCATTAATATTAAAATTTACATCGTTATTCACATTATTTATAAAGAAAAAAAAGGAGTCATATTATTAAATCTAAATTACTCTTGCCGTCATGAAAATGCCTTTATCGGAGTTCATCGAGAAATTAGCCTGAGATAGTCATATCATAAATATACTGTGGCTATCTATCTTTGATTGTATTAATAATAATAATAGCGAACAAGAGCTACTCGCTTTTGAATGAATGTATTCAATAACTTCCCGAATAATAATCTGATTTGTACGCTTTTTTTCATTCGACCTATGATATTAGTTTAAACATTTATAAAACACTAAAAGCCTTGCTAATTATTTTAAGAATTAAACAAAAAACAAAACAAAAAAATAGTCTGGCAATTAGTGTGGCACATAGCTTCCTAGCGTCCTATTTCTATACTTTATTATTGAATGCCTTTACAACATATTATTATTAAATTAATTTAATTTCACCCCGTTTTTTAAATCAATAAATATAAAGTTGTTTTCATTTTTTACACGAATTAAAGTATCAATTTAGCAAAATTTAAAGAGCGCAGACGGTTAAAATTAATTTGGGGCTATCTGGGCTACTTTCTACAAACCATCCAAATTTAATTAAAATTAGATGAGTACTTTTGATGATGTAGGGGTAAATAAATGTTTGTCGTAATTTACAAATGGGCGCAGAAGAATGAAACTTATGTAGAACTAACAATGGGCTGATTATGACCTACCGTCCAAATTTGATCAAAATCGGACAAGTAGTTTTTAAAATATGTTGGTTCGCAAAAACTAAGCGACAAACCGACAGACAGACACGGAACCAAAAATGTTTCCTTAAGTCTGAAACAGATTTCTGTATTGGTTTTTTTTTTTTAAATCGGAGACATAATTATAATTTGGTTTTTCAAAACTCAAAACGATCACATAGCTTCCGTTACCCTCTGAAAGGTCGGATGCAATAAATTTCAAAGTTTAATAACTCTTTAATGCGATTTGGTAGAAAACACGGTTACAATTTTGTTAGCTCAAATCTTACTGTTTTTCAAAATATATTATTTGTAGAGAGCATATGTGTAATTACCCCTCCACGCCCCGCTACACTCTTTTCATTTCTTTTTTAGTTCATTATATGGAAATAGAATTCTCTATTACGTACTCGTCTATCCTTGTTTGGCGAACAGTTCTTATAGTATACCCTTCTCTTTCTTACTCTGATACAGTGGTCTGATTGGCTGATAGACCCAAATGCGCAATGCAAAAATGATCTCTTTTCTTATCTAACGTTCCCTAACTACAGCACTCTAAAGGACGCAGTGCTCTTGGGACACCCTAAACTTGTTTAGCACACATTTAAAGTATACATCCTACTCATTCTTACTGCCTCAACTACTTTGTTTACAAAAAAATGTCGATAATATAGAATGATAAGATTCAATAAATATATTGATTAGTTTGTAAAAATGATTGAATTTTGACTACATTAATTGGTTTTATAGTCGGTGTTTACCCGACATAATTATGAAATAAGTGGGTAGCTATTAAATTAAAGTGACGTCCATCGGTCTAGGGACACAACTGGAGTTGACTAAAAACAGATGGAGTTGACTACATATATACTTTAATACAACTGCTTGGTAAATTCCTTGCATGCTTAACTTTTGCTTTAGCGGGCTTCTCCACTTAGTGGTTACCGTATCCCCATTCTCCACTATCCTCATCCCATGTGGCATACCCACAGCAGGTAGCTCATTTTTGTCCTTTTTTTATGAACCTCATTGGTTATCATCAAATTTGATTTATGTGGTTGCCGGTCACAATGATGTGATGATTACTATAGTGATATTTACAATAAACTGAATATTAATTTAGCTCATTGAGTTCACTACAAATTAAATTATCTATGTCATGGACGTTGAAAATATGGTGTTAACTACCAGTTTTGATAATATAGCTAATATACATCTTGGAATAGTAGAAAATATAGTGTAAAGCACCAGCTTTGGTGGAGCAAATACACATTTTGAGATATAAAATATGGTTTCAACTACCAGCTTTGGTATAGCTAATATACATTTTGAAATAGTAGAATAAACGAGGTAACAATAGAGACGAATTTATTTTGGAGGCCAGGATCTTCAAAATTTATATTGTCCTGGAGTAATTTAGTTTAAAATGCTCTCAATTATTTTCATTTCACTGAGGCAATAACACCAAAATTAATAAAAATAATTTCTTCTTACAAACATTTTCAACTAAATCAATTAGGCAATGAGACAAAAAAGGAGACCTTGACAGTATATACAGAACATGTAGAGCAACCGATGTATATAAGACAGAAATTTACTCTTTGTGCCAAGTTTTTTAAAGGTTATTTCTTTAATTAAACTTTTTTCTCTACACGGAGAGAAAATTATGCTAAATAGTCAGTATAACTTATTCTGCCACCATTTTTCAACCGCGTACTAGTCGAAAAAATTCATTCCCATACTGAGGTGCAGTATAGGCCTATTCTGCGACCCAGCATAGACGTTTTCAGACTGCGTAGCAGTTGATGGTATACTGGAGTCAAGTCGAACATATCATTCAACTCCTGTGCAGCATAACCACTAAACTGTTTCGCAGTTTAAAACACCCCTATACTGCAATGCAGTATAGTTTGACTCGGCTCGGTCGCAGTATTGTTGTTTCCAGAATCGTGGCAGCCGAAAAAATTAATTAATAAAGCATAAAGGCAGTTGAAAATATTTAGTTTCAACTGGAATTCAGCATACCTCATAAGTACATTTATTACTATTTTTAATGAAATAGTTAATAAAACAAATAGTTAACTACGGTACGTTACATATTATTATTATTATTACATATATATAAATGTTCTGGAGGTAGTTTTGAAATAATTTAACAGTGTTTTAGGGGTACATTTATTTAGTACAGATTTTTTCTTGGGTAACCTAATCTAATCTATATGGTGTGTTTATTGGTTTTATTTTTCTTTACTTGAATAGTAATGTGTATAAGAACCGTTACGATTCAGAGGTTATATAGGTATTAAAAGTTTAAAAAAATACCCTTTGACTTAAGAGGATTAGACCTTTTTAGGAGAATCAGAAAAAACCATTATACTTATGCTTATGAAAGATAAATTTTAACGGTTATTCAAACCCTCAGTAAGGTTAAAATTTACCTGAATTGAACACTGGAACTGGCATAGTATTTGGGAAGTAATTTTGTATATATAGAAAGTATGCGTCAACCCCTCTTGGGCCGTTATGAAGCTTACTAATCTTTTAGACCATCCAAAAAATTACAAATAAATTTTGGAACTGCTAAAGTTTGAAGAGAATATTGTCAGACAGCAAAAATAACTATTGACAATATTATTATTGATTATAAGTGAGCATTAGAGACTATATTTAAACTTAGAAAGTATATACACATGATAATCTTCATCGTCTATAAGAACTAAGTTAATATAGACTGTGTGAAAACTGTAGTATCCACCTAAATAAACGATTCTCCCCTACGTTCTAGCTATGAAATAGAATAAAAGAGAATAGATTTGTATTTGCGTATAAAAACATGATTATAGTATATAGGTATTGAAAAATCAATCCTACACGTGGTTTATTTTGTCGTTCGGAACAATGTGCATAACTCTGTTAATGAAAAAAAAGGTTTGTCTCGTCGAATAGATAAAATTAGAATTTTTTCCTATCCTAAAATTCAAATTTTAATTTTAAAGGGCACGTTTACGCGAGCGTTGCGCACGAACGCTTGGGCAGACAACGTTGTCCGGCAAACTCGTTCTGAGCATTGGTAAAATGAACATGTGCACAAAATTTCATCAAAATCGGTCAACTTGTACTCAAGTTATCGTCATATTATGTTTCAGACACACCGTCAAATACGTAGCATATTTTGTTGAATAAAATTTAGGAAGCTCGCTATGTTCGCTTCAATTAAACTCGTGATTTATGAAAATGCATTTATTACTTAGAATGCGTTAAAAAAATACTACGTAAAATGAGTCACTAATAAAAAAGATCATCAACTGTGACTCAGTTGAAGATAAGGCAGGTGCATTTCAAGTCAACTGCGACCAAGTATAAGTACTTTGTCTTAACTGTGTATCAGTTGAACAAAATACGTCTTCGACTGCCTCCGAGCTGAAGGGCCGGTGGTAGGTGGGGGGAACCCTATATAAAGGTTACCCCAGCTGAACGGAAGTCATTCTTCAGTTGTGCTTCCTACATTACAGATCATTGCTTTAGAGTTCTTTACACTTCTATATCATTTTAATCTTTACATATTGTCTATATATGAGACTTATTCAGTTATTCGGACTTAAATTGGTGAAACGTTTTCTCCAAGCTTGTGCAATGAGTGAGGTTCGAGAATTGTTTCTTCAGTGGGGACTCGATGAAGCATGCATTCAAGCTTTAACAGGTAAGTCAGTTTTTCTCCTTTAAACCTAACAATTCTTAAGATGAATCATTAATTATTTGTATAATTAATGTTTATTGTTCTGTCATACACATATTTATCTATTGCGTCTCCGTGTTGCGTACTGTGTTATTAAATTTATTATGTTACTTTCTGTCAAATATGTCCATTGTATTCCTCCGCGTGGCTAAGGCTGTAGAGGGCTCGTAAAAAAATTGTTTAAATAATTAATATAATAATTCTTTATTCCACCATACGATTTGTTACAACAGATGATTACTCTTATAAATATGTAGCATAAATTATAACATTTCTCCTTAATTACATCAATATAAATTGTAAAAGTATTCTGAAATTAATAATAGTGCACCCCCGCATGAGATACTCGTGCGCGGGAGTGGCCGTTGAGGCTTATACATAAATAAAAATAAATAAATAAGTTAATAATTATTGTGTTGTACTATCGAATTTTCATATATATACAAGATGATGCTTTTTTATGTTTATAAGTGTTTAACTAAACGCTTTGTTCGCGCAATGTCAGATGAAGTCAGTTATCCTTTCACGTCCCTCTAGTAATAATAATGTTAATAACATAAATCATTTAAATGAAATAGCTCTTATAATATTCGCTGGTGCAGTCGAATGTTCTTACATTGACAAAGAAACAATAATGCTCTCCATGATAAATATCTATATATATATATATATATATATATATATATATATATATATATATATATATATATATATATATATATATAGATATGTATATGTATATGTATATGTATATGTATATGTATATGTATATATATATATATATATATATATATATATATATATATATATATATATATATATATATATATATATATATATATAGATATGTATTTATATATGTATATGTATATATGTATATATATGTATATGTATATATGTATATTGTCTATTCTGCCCAAACAAGTCAACCGTACTGCCTTTTGTTTTTAGCCCAAGGAATAACTGCATTTTCCAATTTGGAGGAAATGTCCTCTGTGATTGACAAGAATTACATAGTGTCCACATTCCCTAACCTGGCGACATATTTGACATTTCGACGAAAGTACCTGGAGTGGTACAATGGTCGGAAGCAAGCACCGGTTAGTCCACTTTTATTTCGTAATTGATAGTATTACTTACATTTTGATCTCTTTTTATGACTATAACCATTGTATAAGCCATCGTTTATGGTTTACAATTTTGTTAAATCCTCAACACTTAGTAAAATCTAATGTGAATTATATTTACACTTGTGTTTAAAGTTTATTGTAATTAATACAGTGGTTTCTCCATGATTGTAGTAATATGAGAACTTACCCACGATTATTGAAGATTTAAATATTTGTTTAATCTTAATTACATTTTGCATTGGGCCAATGACAATGAAAGTCTTTCTAACAATCTGTAAGGCTACATATTCTATTATGTACATACTATATGTTTATCACATATACTGTGTGTAGGTGTAAATGACAAAAAACATAATTTTTCGACAAAAAATAAGTTAAAAAAATTAAAAAAGAAATTACTCTTAATAATAATTGTTGCTTGTTGTGAAATGAAAAATTGTCATATTGATAATTGCATGCTATGTGCAATGCACCCAAAGATTACAATTTTTAAACATTGTATCAAGAGAAAAGTGTTTTTTTTTTTTTTTTTTTTTTAATTTTTGAAGAAATGTTACTCTATAAAATTATTTATTTATAATATCTTAAGGTAATTTATGTCATAAAAAGTAGATTTTTTTTTTTTCATTTACACCTGCAACTCAAACTGGGGACATACTGTATAGTATATACGCATAGGTATATCTGACCAAAAACCACTTGTGTGGTAAAAAAACACCCCGCCAAGTCTGTGGTCCAAAAAAGTTGTGAAATCAACTTTCTGTCCCGCCAAGTGATGTTGGCACTTTCTCCTGACCCAACACTGTCAACTTAGATATTTATCAGCTTCTTCTCCTTGGCGGTGTTCCTGCAGTACTTCCCAAAGTTAACTGGTTGTACCCCACGCATCCTCTGCAAAGAAAGTAGTAGTTGCATGGGGTCATTCCTTGAAAGCTTAATTTGTATATTACTTATTTCTATTTTATTTGCTTTTTGATAATGGGAAAGATTTACAGCAATGATTATTGTGGCATCGAGAAGAGCCTTCAACAACACTGTTAAAAGGCTTTCCTCACACCGCCAAGGAGAAGAAGCTGATAAATATCTAAGTTGACAGTGTTGGGTCAGGAGAAAGTGCCAACATCACTTGGCGGGACAGAAAGTTGATTTCACAACTTTTTTGGACCACAGACTTGGCGGGGTGTTTTTTTACCACACAAGTGGTTTTTGGTCAGATTTCATGACTTTTTGCACGGTCCCTAAGGAAGGATTCTCTAAACTGTATATTCCCACACATTAGAGTCAAATAAAAGTAAAGTTAAGAGCTGGACAAGGTATATGGAGATTGGAGAACTACGAGACCTATGACATTGAAAGAACTTAACATTCTTATAGTAGCAGCATAATATAAAGATTTTTAGCGGCATTCGGCCACCTAGATAATATATTATTATTACATATATTGTTGATTATTATTATTATTATCATTATATATATATATATATATATATATATATGTATGTAATAATTATTTTTGATATGTAATAATATAATATAGGCTCACTACTTCGCATGACGCTTACTTGGTTTCTCGCTCCACATTCAGTAGTAGGGGGGGGGGGACGATGAGTTGGGGGGGGGGGATGCACTAGGGCTCTAGACAAATCCAAAAAGCCCTCATTTATTAAAATCGGTTCAGTAGTTTAGGCTGTAGGTGCGTCAACGTTAAAGTGACTGTTCGCTAGCTTGGTTTCTCGCTCCGCGTTCAGCGTAGGGATGAGTTATCTAAATTTTTTTGATCTAGGAATGCACTAGGGCCCTAGACGAATCCAATAAGCCCTCATTCATTAAAATCGGTTCAGTAGTTTAGGCTGTAGGTGCGTCAACGTAAAATGAAGGAAGAATAAGAATAAGAATAAGAATAAGAATAAGAATAAGAAGTCATCAAAACTACCATTTTCAAACCTATTTTTCTCTACTTCTACTTGACCGATTTCGACATTTTTTTTTTAATTTTGATCTACAGGACACGGCCTTCAAAGATATCAAAAAATTATTTAGGTAGCTTGTATGTATTCCACGCTGCAGACCCTCAAAAACCCTAGTTCGTCACCTACAGTATATATACACTGGCAGCTTTTGTGAAATTTTAACTTTTTGACTTGGCGGGGCGGAACGCTGCTGCGTTCCTAAATAGATGTGTGTTTATTTGTAGCATTGGTAAATTTCCACTATTTTGGTCACCTATTTTTGACTGTCCAATTTAATTTTTTTGGTTAGTCTTAAGTTAATGCTTTGTAGTATTTTTTGAAAAAGGAATATTCATTCTCCTATGTACAAATCCCACTTTTATCATTTCTCTGATGCATAAGTCATACAAATGTATAGTGTTTGACAAAGTGTATCAACAATAAAGTACTAAAGCATTACTTAATACTAGTTAATTCTCACCCGTAATATTAACTTAAAATTAGTGATTTTTTTTGTACTTTTTTAACCTTTCCCAGCTTACATTATTGAAACGAATCCGGTTGTAAATTTTATTGGCGAATTAAGTATTAATGAATTTTGTGTTTTGATATTTTAGGTTATTGCTGAACTTGTAGACTTAAACAGCCAGTTGGAGGACCTAGAAGAATTTGTAAATACACAAAGCTCTGGGGAGCCTTCAACGAGTGAATTGTTCACATGTTCAACCCCCAAGCACTTACCTCGCAGCCAGACCGAAAACCAGGCAGAGCCTCTTGAAAGGATCCCTTCAGTATCGGAGAGTAATCTGAACCCAGCAGAGGTACTCCTCAGAAGTAAATGTCCACATTTACTGAAGAAGAGGGGCCAGGATCTTTCCAAATCAGAAATTACTGAAATAGGCCGTGTAGTTTGCAGGCATTTAGCCGAATGCATTGTAATTAACAAAGCAATAACGCTATCCTGTTTGGCTGAGTGGGGAGGACATTTAGGTCGAATTTTTCAACCTAGATATCCAGCGGATTTTTTCTTCCGATATACACAAAAAGTTTTACGGAATAAAAGATTGTCGTCAGAATCTGAAGAGGATCCGAGGCTGGGCCCCAGCTTTTCAAGAGAACCTGTTGGAGCTCTCTACAATACCTACAGGAACTTCAAAAAGACACTAAGGCTAGAGGGGTTGCTGAAGCGACAACGGACTCGTTCATCATTGCCAGGATCCAGTGTGGATGAATCACCGTCGTCAGAGAGCTCTGAGGGTTGTTCTTCGCTGACATCACATGATTCTCCACCAACCAAAAGAGGAAGATCCAGAAAACAGGCGACGAAAGCTGATAAACCTGGTGAGTCACTTTATTATAATATGTATTGTATGTTGTATGGACGAGTGAAGTTAATAGAACATAAAGTAAATAAACTGAGAAGTGAAAGTAAATTTAATTAGTGTGTTGTCTCAATCACAGTAAATAAAAACATCAATGTGCTTATATGGTGTATGTATAGTTAGTTTATTTGCTTTTAACGCCACTTAACATTAAATTTAAATATCTTACATTAAATAATAAGAAACATCATAAATGATCCTATTCCATGCCTACCACATTAACTGTGTACATACAACAGTCAGAAAGTTGTCATGACTGTAATTGCATTTTGATATTAATTTCAGAAACATCTGAAGGTGTCCGTACTAAGTTGGCAATTCTTCGGGAATACACGTCCACAGAAACCACGGCCTACCTTGAAGAAGCCTGGCGAGAGACCTTTGCCATCCGTTCTTGGGAAGGTGACACATCGGAGCTCACCATTTTAGAACAAATTGAAAAATATCCACCTCTTAAACAGCAGTCAACTGCTGAAATTCTTGTAAGTTCTTATATTCTTTATTCCTATCTTAAATCAGCATGCTTTTCCATACATCTAGATATTAACAATTTATATGGTGAGAGAGAAAGATAGGTTTAACAGGGAGGCGCTTTAATTTAAAACTTAAATTATAATTTGTTTTATTTCTGTTGCAGTTAAGATTGGATTTCGATAAGGTGGCAGGAGAAGGAAAAGCAAAAATAAAAGTAGCAGACCAGGTTGCCAAGTATCATAAAGCAATATTAAAATTGGCGAGAGACTCGTACAGCAAAGATCCCGCTCAGAGAAAGATACTTTTAACTTTCCTTGATCACGCCACATCAGGTGAATTTGTAAATGTTATACTTTTGATTCATTGAAGTAATGTCGTTTATTTACATAAATGACATTACTTCGCATGAATTTATTAAATATGCCTATTATTTTTGTAAAATAACTCCTATTTAGAGATGGATTTGTAAGTTGCCTTGTTACATTTGGAGGATGAGGAATTGTCTGATTTTAATTTTAATTTTTTTTTTTTTTTTGTTGATTAGGTGACAGTGCGAAGAAGATTACAGCGACCCTGTTCCTGTTGCCCTTCACTTTATCGTCTACAGGCTACAGAGAGAGGTCTACAGCGACAGGAAAAGAAGGTGTGCAGTCAGATCGCATTGGTTCGTTAAATTTTTTTATTTACCATACGACATCAGTTGCGGAAGGCAAAGACCGGGTTGTTAAATTAACTGCTGAGTTTAAAAGTTTAAAAAGGCATCTGCAGCCCTTCATTATTGCAATAGGCCCATCTTGCGTAGACATTGTTAAAGCATACATTGTAATTGACGGGGAGTTTTTATACGAATTCAACTCAACTGCAGATGCTGTTGAATTTTACCTAATATTATGCTATGCTCTTAATATTAAATTTCCTCCTGAGGCCGAGAACATTTGGATTCTAATATCAAAACTATTTTACAAAATAGAAGAGAGTTCCCTTCCCCAAAGTGTTTATTCCACTTGGGTAAAACTTAAACATTTTAAAGAAGAACCCGCAACTGATATCGTATAGTGCGTAAGGAAACAACATTGTAACAACTGTCATCATGCTATCGTGCCACGATTGTAAACATAGATTCAAATCTGTAAGCGATCTTATAGTTCATATCAAACGTATGCACCTTGACTTTTCACCAGGGGACAATCTTTCGTTGCGCTGTGGCGAGCCAGGCTGCTACAGAGTATGTGGCAGCTTGTATACCTTGCGTTATCATTTAAAGTCTGAACATTGTGCCACTTCTCCAAGTGGTGTCGCGCCCTCTTTAAACAACGTGGTCTGTGAAAGGAATGGGAACGAGGTAGGAGAAGGTATTAAAGACTCAGAAATAAATATCTCACAAGATGAGACGGTTAATGGGGAAAACTTACGCTTTGATTTTTCGCCCGAAAATTTAAAAAAAATATTTTTAGATACAGCTGCTAAGATGTTTAGCAAGCTACAGGCCAACCCACAAATACCCCTTAATTACATTCAGTTATTTTATAATAGGTATGAAGAATATATGAAAGACTCGTTTTGTTTTGTGTTAAATCGATTTGCAGAAGACAGTGCTAGAGATGGCACTTGTAATCACTTAGGGCCATTCACTGAAACTTTATTAGGATCCATAACACAGTGCAATGAAACTTTCCGCAGTCAACACCTCCGACTTAATTTTTACACTAATATTGGAACTTACATTCCCCCAAAACAGAAATTTATAATGAATCGTCCAGTGGCCGGACGAGGTGGTACAACTAAACTTGGGCCTTGTTTTGCTTCCTTTGTTCCATTGAGAAATGTTTTTAAAAAGGTTTTATCAATTCCTGGTCTTTTAAAAGAAATTGATAGTTACATAAATTTTTGCCAAAACTTCCCTTTCCCGATGAATATAATTCAAGGTAGTGCATGGCAGAAAACGTACTCAAACCATCATTTAAATGCAAATGAGAAGTTATACCCTCTTACACTTTATTTTGACGATTTTGAAACATCAAATCCCCTTGGTAGTCACTCATCCATTCACAAGTTGGGAGCAGTGTACGTATCCATGCCTTGCATTCCGCCAAAATATGCTTCCAAGCTTAACTATATATTCTTGGGTCTTCTGTTTCATTCCTCGGATAGGGCTGTTTCCAAAGGTAACGAGAAAATATTTGCAAGTGTAATAGACGAGCTAAATTATTTAGCTAATACTGGAGTAGAAATTGCTGTTGACAGTTTCACTGGCACTGTTAAATTCAGATTAGCTTGTATAACCGGAGATAATTTGGGATTAAACTCGATCCTGGGCTTTACCGAAAGTTTTAGCGCCTCTCATTACTGCCGGATATGTAAAGGAGGCAAACGTGAGCTAGCTAAGCTTACGCGTGAGAAATCAGATTTTCTTAGAAATATGGAAAATTACAATGAGGACTTGCAAAGTGATAACGTTTCAGCTACGGGCATTAAGGAAAGGTGTGTCTGGTTAAAAGTCAAAGGTTTTAAGTTATTTCAACATGTAGCTGTAGATATTATGCATGATTTATTGGAAGGTGTTTGTCAATATGTTATGACCCTTGTGATAAATTCTTTAATAAGAGATAAACTATTCTCTTTGAATTACTTGAACGATCACATCGTTTTGTTTGATTATGGCCCAGATTCAGGCTCAAAGCCTCAACCTTTGGTCTGGCAATCTGGTGGAATAAAATGGAGAATGTCATCAGCAGAATGCTTGACATTCCTTAGGTATTTCTCACTATTTGTAGGAACAAAAATCCCATTGGGCAATAAATATTGGGCTTTGTTTTTGCTTTTGAGGCGAATAATGTCCACTTGTATGACGGATGCCGTGTCTCCCTACCTTCCTGAGAACCTGGCTCAATATGTAAGTGATTTCAATAAACTGTACTTGAAATTATCTTGTCGTGATAGGTTACAACCGAAATTTCACAACTTGATACATTATCCTTCAATGTTAAAAAAATTTGGCCCTTTGAGACCTTTGTGGTCTATGAGGTTTGAGGCAAAACATAGAATACTTAAAGTGGCTGCTCGAGCCACAGGCAATAGGATAAATATAACAAAAACCATTAGCGTGCGTCATCAATTGCAGTTAAACGACATGCTCCTGGCTAATACACTCCCTGATACATTTAAACCGGCCAAATATCACAAATTATGTCCCTCTCTGTTGTGCGCCCTAAAAACAAAATTTAAATTGCCATCCTGTAACACCCTATATGGTGTCGTTAGTGTGGAGTTGGAAGGTATAGTGTACCGACCAAACCAACTTATTTGCATTGGCTTGGATGAAGAACGATTTAATTTGCCCAAATTCTTTTATATTGAACATATTTACATAGATAGTAAGACCCAAAATATTTTTTTAACCGGAAAAGAAATGTTTACGATTGACTTTGATGATCACTTCTTTGCCTATGAAGTCGAGGAAGGGAGACTCGACATGTCCTATAGACTTCAGGATACATGCTTCATCTTCCCAAATCTAATGTGTTCATTGCCCAATGGGAAAATATATGTGGTTTTTAGAAATTCCATAGATTAGTAATTGATACATTAAGTGTCTTCTTAGTGTACATAATTATTAAGAGCAATGTAACCTAATATTTCAAATGTATAACAAAATTAACAAAATGGTTATGAATAATATTTTTATCTTTAAATAAGAAAAGATAAGGTCACAAGAATTACAATGAATAGTAATTGTGATCAAACTATTCAATTATTAGAATGAATAAAAATATAATTTTGCACCACAAATGATAAATATGTTAATTATTGTAAGACTATTACAAAGTAAAATCAACAGATGTTTGTAAAGCTATTAAATATGTATGAACTATGTTTTCTTTATAAAGAATATTTTAAATTATATATATATATATATATATATATATATATATACATATATATACATATATATACATACATATTATTATTAGTATTTGTATATAAATTAAATTTTATGATATATATTACACACATAAACAGCTTAAATTTTTTAAATTTAGTAAAATATTAACTTGTAATATTATGCTTTTAATTTATACCTTTATTATATATATGTGTGTGTGTGTGTGTGATGTGTGATAATTATACATTTTTAAACACACACACACACACACACACACACATATATATATATATATATATATATATATATATATATATATATATATATATATATATATATATATATATATATGTATATTATACACCTAAATATTATTTTATACATTAACTTTTAATATTGTGCCTAAATTTGTAACTAAAATATGTATAAACTATGTTTTCTTTATAAAGAATATTTTAAATTGTAATACTAGGCATTAAATGTGTTCATATACATATATATATATATACATACATATTATTATTAGTATTTGTATATAAATTAAATTTTATGATATATATTACACACATAAACAGCTTAAATTTTTTAAATTTAGTAAAATATTAACTTGTAATATTATGCTTTTAATTTTACCTTTATTATATATATGTGTGTGTGTGTGTGTGTGATAATTATGCATTTTTAAACACACACACACACATATATATATATATATATATATATATATATGTATATTATACACCTAAATATTATTTTATTTTATACATTAACTTTTAATATTGTGCCTTAAATTTGTAACTAAAATATGTATGAACTATGTTTTCCTTTTTCTTTATAAAGAATATTTTAACTTGAAATTTATACCTCTATTATTTAACTTACATGAATGCATATATATATATATATATATATATATTGGATTTTAATTAAATTTTATTTTATACTTATGTTGGACGTAATATATAATTGTAAATTTGTATTCATAAAAATAATAATAATAAAATTTTTTATGTAAAATCAAATCTGCCTCTTACATGTTTTTCTTCTAATTTAAAATATTACAATTATTTTTAAAGTCCTAATTTTAGGACTTAAGAATTAAGTAATATTTTAATAATACAGCAGCAGCTTAGATGAAAATAAAGGTTGTATGCAGTCGGGGGTAAGCATTGGCGTAACGCCTGCTCTACTGTTCCCAAATTTGGAGCAGTTGTGTTCCCAAATTTGGAGCAGTTAAGCAGAAGCTAAAGCTTACTCTCTCGACAGCATACCACCTTATATTTCATCTGGGCTGCAGCTGAAAGTATTCCCCTTTCCAACCAAACTTCAGTCGACACAACTGCTGTGTAGCAGTTGAAGTACAACTGCCAAGAAGTATAATACTACTGTGGCCTAGTAAGTAATAGTAAGAAGTAATATATTACGCTGCATAGCAGTTGCAATTAAACTGACAAGCAGTACAATACTACTGTGGTCTAGTATAAGAAATAATATATTACGCTGCATAGCAGTAGCAATTAAACTGACAAGCAGTACAATACTACTGTGGTCTAGTATAAGAAATAATATATTACGCTGCATAACAGTTGCAATTAAACTGACTAGCAGTACAATACTGCTGTGGGCTGGTATAATAAATAGAATATTACGCTGCATAGCGGTAGAAAATTGAGGGAGGCAGTTGAAATTCAACTGACTAGAAGTACAATACTGCTGTAGGCTGGTACAATAAATAAAATATTACGCTGCATAGCGGTAGAAAATTGAGGGAGGCAGTTGAAATTCAACTGACTAGAAGTACAATACTGCTGTAGGCTGGTACAATAAATAAAATATTACGCTGCATAGCGGTAGAAATTTACTTGTTTGACTGATTCACAGTTCAAAATGAACGTGAACGTGACGCTTGGACTGCACCATTGGACTGCGTCACAGTTGAAAATGAACGTGAATATGTCTTTCGACTGCTCCATTCGACTGCTACACAGTCAAAAATGAACGTGAATGTGTCACATTCACCTACTCTATTCGGTTGCCTCGCAGTATAGCGTTACACTAAGTTTCAGCATAAAAAGTATCGATATATCGAAATGTTCGATATATACACTCAGCTGAGTCACAGTATAATGGCCGCAGTATAGACTTCGACTGGAAGACCTCCTACGTTCAACCTTATTTACACGCAGCATCATTTCGACTGCGTATAAGTCGAAAAAAGTCCTTTTTTTCTCTCAGTGTAATTACATTTGGATAAACTGAATATTTCCTGCAGCAGAATTACGTTATGTGACGCAGTCCAGCCTAAAACAAAATTTAAACTTTCACCTCATTGACAAATAAATTATAAAAAAAAACGTTGTGTTTATTTAATCCAATAAATCCCTTACGAAAACGGAATCAAATCATACTAAAAAATAATTTTATTTCCTATACGCCCAATAAATCATAACGGAAATATTATTAAAACTTTCCAATTTTCTAGAGAGAAAATGTTAAAAAATTATGCTTTTCTAAGCAACTATTTATAACGCAAATTGTGAACTCACAAGAGTGAAAATGTTTTGTTATATTACGAACGTAAGTAATATGTGAAATAAAAGCGTTGATGTTGGTCATCTTAATTAATACAAAGAAACAGTCTCTCCACGTAAGTGGAGTCTACTTATGAAAAATCCGTAAAGTTATAAACAAATATATATTTACCCCCCTTAAAAGATTAAAGATGGCGAACGAAACTTTAATTTTTTTTTGGAGGCTTATTGCGGCTCAACGGTATAAGTCGTATCAAAAAGCAGATTGTGCCAGCGCCAACGGTAACTGTTATTAAAAGATCTAAAACTTTGGTCTCATGACTTTTTGTCGTATCTCCATCGGTTTTACCTTAAATAAAGCTAAATTTGTTTTTTTTTTAATTTAATTTTTGACTTAGAGTTTGTATGGCGTCCGCAATTGTTGACCGATAGAATTTCTGATTGGAGTGCTTAAACCTCACACTAATGCTCTTTAAATGGAATATTTATTATTTAGTCCTAGAACTAGAGTTATTAAATATTTACTGGTGCAACTGCGGTATTGAGAGAAGAGACTGGTAATTAAATTAATGCACAAATGGTTGATGATTGATCAATGACTTCCCAGTTTAACGTTTATTTTCTCATATATTATATCTTTTTATTAGCATTTGTTATTTAGTGCTATATTACGTAGTTTCGATTGGCTATTTTTTTATATATATATTAATAGACTCCTAACTACGATTTGGAGAGTATTATATTCTTAGCAATTAACACCCTTATTTATAATAAGGGTGTTTGGTCGAAGAAGTAATAAACGAAGTGGGCAGATTCTACCCATAATTTGCAACAAAAAAACACTATAAATATGTACCATTCTCAATAGTTGCACCACAATATTTTTAAGTTATTTTCTAAGGGACGACCATTTTACCCTAAAAAATCGATCGTTGTTCCTAAAATAATGATGATAGAGCTAAAATAGAGGTACCGTTAAAAAGAGGAGAAAATTTCACATTAAAAAAGTCCATTTTAAATTCCTTAAAAGGGCCAAACATATGCCTTAACTTCATTTTATAGTTAATTTTATTAAAAAAATTAAAATTTATTTTTGTTTCAGCCTGAAATTATGCCAAAACGGCATGTGCTACAGTTTGCCAAATTTGAGTAAAACTTCTTCATTTATTCCCCTTCAGTTTGAGTACACTAATACCATCAGTTAATAGGTAATTTTTTTTAACTATGCTTGAGTTTATGTAAAAAAAAGACCGTCAAATGGCGTACAGACAACCTTACACATTACTGTGAGGAGACTGTCTTAATTTTTATTATTACCCTAATTAGTGAGTTGAATGAGAGGTTTCTTTTTACATTTAATTAAAGAGGACTGCAGACCTTACGTCAAGTACATAGGTCAATCCTAATTGACATAATATGGACTATGTAAAAGGAAATTTTAACTCTTATGATATTTAATGGAAATTTACGGAATGTAATATATTATTGTAAAAATATGAAATAACAATATTTTTCAAACTTAATCATGTAAAATGCAATTATACGTTGAAGAATAAAAATAAGAGGGTTATTAAGTTCACAGAAGCAACGGGTTTACATCAAAAGTATAGTTGAGCATCAAATATTGGCAGATAATACTTGAAGTATATTAATACTTCCTCGCAAAATCTATCATAATCTGAATTGAATCTGTTTCAGGAATTACTTAGGTACAAGTTTACAATCTCCAGACTGGTTTCAGTTTTAGAGTTAGTTAATTTCATCGAAAACTTTCAGGGAATTTTCGGAGTTATGAGCTAAACCATTAAACAATGTCCGGCCGTTGAAAACCCGATACTCCTTGAATTAACAGTCTACCTAAATTACTTAACGAACTTATTTGATCATTGATTTACTGGTAAGAACAATATATGGCAATATATATATATTATAAACACACATTGAATTACTAAAAATACAGAATAACTTGCCAAGAGAAAGGTGTAGAAATAATATTAAGAAGTTATTTGTTTGCCCAAAAAGAAGTACTCTGTTTTTTAACAGCATATTGCATATTATAATAAGTAGGACGCTTTAGAACCAAAAGCTTATGTAAAGTTACCAAAAGTTATAAACAAATCATAATTGAATAATGAAGGTAAACATATAAATATAAGCAAATAAACATTATTATTAGTTCAGAATTATATTGTCTTAACTTAAACCATAAATAAACAACAAACCGGATCTGCTTAAACAGTCATCGTCAGTGTAGGTACTCATCATAATTTAATGACAATATTAACTAGTGATGTTAATTTAAACCAATTTAATAATCAGTAAAGGGAACTAGGTAATTCGAAATTTCTGTGGTAAAGCTAGATAGAATAAAATCGAAATTAGCATAGTTTAACATAGAATTTAGATTGGAATGAGTAATCCGTAAGGTCTGGATGCGGCAAGGTGTTCAATTCAAAGGATAAGAGAGAGAAGGATTAAAATTAAGTCGTAGCTGGAATATTACATAGATTTCCATGGATTTCTAATTTGGAACAAGGTAGTTGGGACCTTCTATTCTCAAATTGCCTTAACTAATTTCAATCTACAAAGATATTGTACCTGCAATGTTTCAAATGAAATTTAATAACAGCCTTTAATTTAAAATTTGTATAATGCTTTGTTATCAGTTTAGAAGCCATACATTTTAAAAATAATAGTAGTGTCCCCATAATTTAGGGCTAAAAAATGTTTTGCTATTTTAGACTCATATGCTGAAAACCCTAACAACAGTGGAACTATAAAAAGCACATGTATGTCCTTAAAATACATGTTTTTTCATTTTTGCAGTTCCTCGCATGACCCTCCCCCCTCCCCCCACCCTCTCAAACAATCCAAGTAAAAATGTGTACTATATACTCTTCCATAGGAATGTTTTTCTGCTTCCTATTTCTTACAAATAACAGAGAAAATATTCGTGCAATACTATACTCATATAAAAATCGTAGGTTACCTTGAAAATATGGTATGAGCTTGCACATTATTGGTCCAAATACGAAGTTCCTGAGAATCTGACCCAGGAGAGTAAAGGGCATACAGAATACTCCAAGAAGTATGTCAGCTACAGCCTACATAGAAAAAAACAAAAAAAATGGATATTAATAACATTTTACAAAAAAGTATTTAAATATCTTGATCCTCTTTAGGAAAGTAGAATCACGAACACAGTATAAAATAGGTTTGTTCTAACCACACATCAAACTGTACGACGCATGCGCATTAGCGAAAAACGACAATTGTAGTCCGTTGGGCATGCGTCGGACAGTTGCAAACCAGTTTGAAGTGTGGTTGGAACAAACCTTATAAGAAAAAGCTACGAAATACCTTCAAACACCTCGAGCTTCACTCTATCTACTTTCACTCATTAAGTGTGGGTTCAGTCACAGCTAGCGGATCGACTAGCGAATCCGTCTGAATAGACAACAATATACATATTCATATTTTCCGGGATTAGGTCAAATTCTTTTAATTAACTTAAAACAACCTAAGCATTTAAAAAGGTGCGTAAAAATGGTGTGCTTAAAAAGGTGCGTATACGTATTTGTACTTATACACAGGGTGTCTCCAGATCGGGTTGCCAATGTGGGTAATGACAAAAAAAAAAAATCATTCTTCAAAGAAAAATTACTCTTCATAATATATCCTGCTTGCTCCTAAATGAAAATTTATTATCATTCTGTTTTTGTTTATTTCACGTAAAAATGTCGAAATTAATTTTTTATAATCCCCCTACCATTTGAAAATGTCATATTCGTCTGATTATAATAAAAAAGGAGTTGATTTAAAGGTCTCATTAAGTGCATAAACCTATCAAAGGGGGAAATCAATTTAAAAAAAAATCGGGTACGGGGTACCTCGGAACTTTTCCTCACTTTGGAGGCCACTAAAGTGGCCTCTTTAAATAATGTTAATTCATAATTTTTATTTATTTTATTTCACTTATTCAATTATTTGAATTTTGGTGGTATTTTGATAGGTATGTAATAGCTATTTACGTTACCTAGAGCAGTAAGGGCGTTATTACGCCCGAGGCCTGTCATATCGCTTTCTGCTCGTGGTGCGTACACTATATTATCTCCCACTACATGTAAACTAATTACTATACATGCATACTATTTTGCCATAATCTTCAAAACAATAAATGCATATTAAGGTTACATCAGTACCAAAGCAAACCGCAGTTATAAAAATATTGATTGTTACTAATTGAACAGCTGACGCTGAGAACTATTACTAGCGCTTCCCGCACGCCGCGGCCAGGAAGCGGCCGCTTCTCGAACTAGCAGCCTGTAAAGATGAAGCATGCATTTTTACAGGCCCTAGGGCTGTAAAATGGAACTTTACCGGCCGCTCAGGATAGGAATGTTTACAAGTGGTGGGCAATAAAAAAATTTTGACGTCATCGAAATCATTGCACCAATAAATAATTATATTCGTTTATAACTTTTAAACTAATAAATGGAATTTCATCGGGTTTTTTATAATTGTTCCAGTTCCAACGATATGCTATATGTCAAAAAGTATTTATACTCTCGATATTATTAACCGTCAAAGTTTCATAATTCATAAACTGATAACTTCAAAATGGCGGCCAATATCAAAATGAAATTTAGTGGGCTTGTTTGTCATACAGAGAGTTACATTCGTGCCAAATTTCAACTCAATCTGGACCATTTTCGATTTTTTTTCTTTTAATTTTTGCTGACTCAGCAAACTGGGTTCAAGATGGCGGAAACATTTGATTTTCCGGGCGGCACCACTACAGGTAAAAACTGATTTTTCTGCCAAGTTTCAATTCCTGGGTTAAATACCTTGGGCGCTACGATGATAACATACACACACACATACATACACACATACATACACACATACATACACACATACATACATATACATAACATACAGACGTCATGCTGAAAACCACTCAGGAGGTCTTAGAAACACCCGAAACGGATAATTCCGTAGAAATCTCGAAAAAAAACATGTTGGGTGAAAACAATACTTTTCTTAACATAGGTAATGAGGAAAAATAAAAACGTATTCTGTCAATAAAAACTGAAATAATTTATTTTCGAAATTTCCAAAATGGGTATCTTTACTTTTGGTCGAAGAATGTTCAGGAATTTTTTCTGATTTTTTGCACATTACATAACTGAGATAGAGAGGGGGGGGGGATTTTTCCCTCCCACTTCAAACTCGCCTGCGCTACCCTATCCAAGGTTATAACCAAAAATTATATATTTTTGTAATCAGCTCGACGTACCTTTTCATATGACAGTCTGGGGAGTTTTTTTACCCTCATTTTTTTTAAGTCACTATATTTTTAAAATTTGTGGGTAGGTACAAGACACATATATGCCAAATTCCAAAGTGATCAGACGAAAGGTGTAGTCGTGAGAGCAGGCGACAGACGGACGGACGGACAGACAGACACACGCAGGAAAATATAAGGGTCCTTGGTTTTGCCTCCGGACCCTAAAAAGCACACTATGAATGAATATAAAGAATAGAGAAGCAAATATTTGTTTTACTTGAATTCCTATAATACTTTTAATCCTCTCTGTCACAAACTTTACAAGTATAAAAAGAAGAAAACATAACTTTAGAATGATCACAGGTAAGCTTGAAAGTAATAAAGTTTTAAGTAAAAGAAAACAACAACTTAAAAAAAAAAAAAAAAAATTACGGTCCAATAAAACACCAACTGTAAGAAGCTCAAATAATATGGCTAAAAGTCTTAATAGTAAAAATTACCTTTCAAACTTTTAACACTAGAAAAGAAAAGACGAAGAACACTGTTGGGAAAACCCTCGTATAAGTTAACAAAGCTGCCAGCTACAGGTAACACGTTCAAGCTTCATTATTTTTTCTCGGCCGATTTTTGAAGAAAAAAAATGTACTGAACAATCACCAGATATCAGAACAATCATAAAACTGTGCTCTAATAAGGAATAAATAACTAATAATAAATTAACGTAATGTGTTATAAATTAACGTAATAATTAACGTTAATGGGTTAAACGCGTATAAATCCATTAAAATCTCAAAATCATATTTAATGCCATTACAATACTTCCACGTTATATAAATGTATATTTATTAAGTATATGAGAAAGCAATAAATAAGTTATGGTTATTTAATTATTTATCACGATAAGCAAATATTATGAGGTTAACATAAAAAAAAACGATGCACTTTTTTTTCTTTTTTTTTTCTTTCTATATTATATCAAATTTAATTGATGTAAATAGGTAATGAAATGAAGTATCTTATGAAATATTAATTTCATGTTGGGTATATTTAATGTTGGGAAGCTGAATGTTAACTTTGTGATGTATTAAGAAGTAAAAGGAAAGATACTTGATACTCAAGGGAAATATGTTAAACGTAATGCTTGTACGTTATAAGGGTTTAGTATATTCTTGATTACACTGAAAACTCATTAATATTGTTGAAATTTTTAACAAATTAGACTATATTACATTACATATTTGTTAGTAGTTGACTGGAATTATATCACAATGTCCTAAACCCTACAGCTAAAACAATTGATTGACCGGTATTTTGTGAAAATCAAAATATCGTAACCAAAGGAGATCTTAGTGGTTCGCGTACTCACAACTCCACCTGAAACTTATGGCTTAACATCGACAAATCTGGTGATTTCAAATACTAGAGAGGTGATTGAACGGAATTCTTCAGAAGAAGACTCGAGGAGGAGAACAACGGAGGAGTGGGAGCCAGCTTTGATAAGGTGCCCCCTTCCACCTCTATATATTCTTCCTTTACAAATTCCTCTGTAAATTTGTACATATGATATAAAATATAACTTTAATCACCACCAAACTCTTTTATAAGCAAATACACTCATAATAGATAAGAACATGTGTCTTAAACGTTAGCTAATATTGTTGAAATAAAATAAAATAATCTATCTTAAAGATATAATAAAGATCTTAAAGCAACGCTTACACTTGAATATTTTTTTTTCAAAATTGAGTTGAGTATATGAATCTAAATAATATTAAATCTGTATTTGACTTATAGAAATAGGAGATAAATTCAAATATATTTTTTTTATTGAAAAGCGAAGCTACACGAAAAAAGTATATTTACAGATATGTTTGTATCTGTTAGTCAAAGGTTTGGTCGGCTGCAAACAAACTTTTGATGTAAACCCTAACAGTATTTGAAATCGGTTAACAAGATTTCCCTATTACATCTATATTGACATCAAGAACATTTCTAAATAAATATAGCCAGCAACTTCCCCCTCGAATAAAAGAGGAACATGGGATCTCTACAACGTCAAATAACCTTAGAAATCAGAAAGAATTATATGTTATAGTTTTTAAGACCGCCGATGCTCTATTTCTTTTGTCATAAAAAATCTACATAAAAGATTTACGATCATCGTCTCCCTTCTGAAACATATTTCTTTCCTAATCGGCACTAGAGACGCGATCTATGGAGGAAGGGCACTAAACATATTCATCTGTCCGCAATCGAAGGGAGCGTTCTCCGGCCGCCTCCGCCTTCGCCGACTATGGTTCGGCATGAGTCCTTGCTTGCCTTGGAAATAATAACTACTCAAACCTACTTACTTTCGTGAACTGAGAGTTGAGAGTGTCATTTGGCTTTTCTAATCAGCCTTTCCTTTCTTACCTATACTTGTTTCTTTTTCTTTACCTCTTCCCTTACAGAAATATCAATCATAAACGCAGTCTATTAAATCCAAAAAGATCAAACAAAAGGTAATAGTAATTGCATCTATGTGAAAGGAAAATACCTTATTTAGGAACATAAAAGAAAATAAAAAATGAGAACGTAGTACGTTTAACAAAAAATTATAGGATACTGACTAGGCATCGAGCGTGGCTCTATCATTGAAGCGAGCATAATCCAATAGATATTGATAGTTAATCCTGAGTTATAGTTAAAGAATATGATTTTGAGCCCGTGCAGTGGAGGAGAAGGGTGCCTTTCTACATAATCCTTTACGTGTTTACTTTCTTTATTACGTAGTATACATAAAGAGAAAGTATAGTAACAGCGTGAAAAATCGATTTTGAGATTTTGATGGATTTACACGTTTTGAGGTCCCCTGAGACTAAAATATTGTTTAAAAAAATTGGTCTGTTGTGTCATCTGTGCAGAAGAGTCAAGCCTAAACTATAGGGCCGATTTCAATTATACCAGATATACTTAAATATTTAGTAAAATCATATCCCGAAAATAAAGTTTATTTCTAAATTTAAGGGCATTACCCCCTAAAAACTCAGCAAATTCTCGAAAACAGTTCCGAAAAAAATAAATAAAATGGTAGTCTTTTTAAATACGAATCTTACCATATAGGGGAGGTGGCCCTAACGTGGTCGAGGTGCTCTAGGCACTCACCCAGCTATCCGGTTCCGATGATTTTAATTAAAAAAATTCTAAAAATTTGTCCATTTAAATACAAATCTAACCATATAAGTCGTTTTCCCGGGAAAAATCTAAGTTTTTAAGCAAATAGCTCAAATGACTGACGGGTTTGAGTCCTCGCCGTGAGGATTTATTTTTATGGTAAATTTTTATTTAATGTTTAATAATAATTAAATGAAACCACGAAACTCGAAACAACTAATAAATATGCGTATGTGAGCAAGTTTAGTATGAATTGTATCGGACTTGTTTTAAATAAATAAATAAAATTGTGGCGACAATATTGTTGTGATACATTTTTTAACCTCTCTAGTCATAATTATGAATATTATTTACATTAAAAGTGTTGAGTAAAATGTTATTATTTCATATTTATCTGTTCAGTGAGTATATTGTTTTGCAAAATTTACTTTTCCTTTCACTTGAATGTTTTACGATTATTTTTTATGAAAAAGATATATACAAGTTTGTGATAAATTGGTTCTGTTTGACCTTTCTCATCTAAATAGAGAAAAGCTCTCGTTAAAATCAACAAAACGAAAAGAAAAACAAAGGTTTCTATGGATGAAAATATTTAGATAGAAATGTTACAACCTAAAAAATATGTACTAAAACAGCTAGCTTATCAAAATTGTTCTATTTGCTTTTATTTATAACTATTTAAATTGGTGATTTTAAAGATGTATTAATCAGAACTTAGGATTAGCAATTTGTTTGGAAATAGATGGCGAAAGGGGAGTAAGAAGGGTTTCAACCTAATTGCCAATTTGGGTTTAATGCTAGAAGGAGGAAAACTCAGCTTGACAACATACAGCTTAATTCTTCTGTACCGATTTTTCTGTAGAGCCATTTAAACTTATAGCTAATTCCAACATCTTTACCGATCTCACAAATAAATTGGTCTTATATTATACAATAAATTATTATGTGCGAATATCATTTATTTAATCAAGTTATGTCCCGACGGTGACGAATGACGCACATTGAAATGATTTGTAATTGCTAAGCCAAGGAAGACAACAACATTTATTAAAAAAAAAGAAAAAAAAAGTTTGTTGGTCTTTAAATAGATATAATTACATCTAAATTAATTTTTATTAAGCCTATTGCCACGGGCCTAAGGGCTCGTAATAAAAAATAACTTACCACTGTTAATTACAGGTTCTGGAAGAGCTTCAGATTCAAGTGAATTGACAGTAAGTAATTTTAAATTTTATAACTTACTAATTCACGGTTATAACCCATATAATTAATGCAATTATTAGTTTGTGCATATATAAAAGCGATAGCTCCGTATTTCAGAGTTGCATTTTGGTATGGTTACACTCCCTATATATATATATATATATATATATATATATATATATATATATATATATATATATATATATATATATATATATATATATATATATATATATATATATATATATATATATATATAACATTTTCATGATTTTGTCTATGGTGTATTTATTATTGATAATGAATTTCTTTATTTTTGATGATATTGAAAAATATTCTTTATAAAAGTAGTTCAGAATTGCAAAAAAGTTTAATTATTAAATGTTAAATAATTTTCTGAAACATTATATTTAAGATAATTGTAATTATTTTTTAGTTAATTATTTTCTGAAAATAAAAGATAAGCCAACAACAATAAATAGTCCACATTGCATATTAATAATAGACAAACAGTTTATGGGGATGTTAGTGATGTTACCTGGGGAACAGCACGGATGAGCTAAAGGAAAAAATTATACAGGTTAAAAGGAAAATTATAACGGCTTTTTCAGCACTTTTAAATACTTGCAGAGAATCTATAAATAGAGTCGTAATTCGCGCAGAAATAGTGGCAATAAAACTGTAATGAAAGCCATTTTCTATAATTTTTTTCTTAACATTATTTTGTGACATCCGTTTTTTAACAAGGAGCCAATATTAGGATTATTACTTAATTGTGATGCAAAAAAAATCAGTAATTTTCTTGTATTAGCTTATAGTCCAGCCATTTTAAGTTTTCAAAAAAATATTGTCATACAAGCAAGGGTCTTTGTACAAATTATCTCTGGGGCATCCTGATTGAAATCCTATAAAGTCCCCGAAAAAAAAAGTTGTGCTCAAGCCGCCATCTTGGAAAATTGCGAAAAAAATTCAATTTTTTAGCTTCTACTAGCTTTATTATTAGGTTTAGAAAAAGTGTTTAGGTAAAAATTGTTTATTATGTAATTATCTATAAATTTAGTTCTTATAGTTTTTTCTCTCTGACCAACCTTGGAGGCACAAAATGACCATTTATATCTCAGCGCGGGTAATTTTCTTCCGCTCATTGCCCAGTGAGGGGAATTTACATATTGCGCGTTGGCAGCGCCGATTGACCATCAGCGTTGAAGTCTGGACGAAGATTGTTACCAGAGGAAATAGAACGTTCATCAGTATGTGACAACGTCATGGCGGACATACGCCGTTTGTAAGAAAGCAAAAGAGAAAAGTAGAACGGCTAAACTGTGGCATCAGTATATCGATCTCGTGATTCTTGTAATGGAATTCGTCAGTGCCGAAAGGACTGAAAATTGGAAAAAGCACATTGAGATAGCAAAACTAATGATTCCTATCTTCCATGCTGCGGGTTATAATTTGTACGCCAAATGCGCTCACCTCTACCTTCAGTTGATTCTTGATTATGAAAACAGTATGTCACTCGATGACTTTAAGCAATTTACATCATATGGGTATTTTACTGTTCGGTATTCAAAAAGATTTTGGTCAGGAGTATGGACTGGTATGGTAATTGAGCAGTCACTCAACCGCCCTATGAAATTAATTGAAGGGCTTACACACGGCCGAGGTATAAATGTCAGTTAGCCAAGCTGAATTGGACGCTGATGATCTCATTGTGTTAACAGCCATTGATAGAGCAACAGCGGGCCAGGACACCGACCTACTAGTTCTGCTTACATCAAAGACAGCCATGGCTGATTCAATATTCTTCTATCGTCGGTTCAAAACAGAGCAGCCCGACGGTGTTCAACATATCTCGGCTAAAATAAGCCCTAGGTGAAATCTGTGATGTTCTTCTTTTTGCAAATGCTGCGTCTGGGTGTGACACCACATCAAGAGTAGGAGTATATAATCAGGGTAAAATCAAATGTATTACAACCCTTAAGAACAATCCAGACCTGAGGGATGCAGTAAAAAGTGTATAATTTGCCCTCAGCCTGTTAAGGAGACATTCTATCTGCCGGAGAAACATTTTTGTTAAATCTGTATGGTTACTGAAAGAGTGCAAGTCTGAATGAAGTTAGATATTACAGATATAATAATATAACAACTAAACAACACATCAATAAAACATTTGACCTGGCATCACTCCCTTCAACAGCGCAGCCGCTGCCCAACACTTAAGTCCAACACTGGAAGGACAACATGTTGGAACAAACGCTATGAGGGTGGACTCTTAATAGTAACATGCTAGTTCCGGTGCATTGGTCTATTCAGCCACCACTACCTGAGTTATTAATATTGTATCGTGCAGGTGTAAGACAACCAGCTCCACCAAAAACTGCGAGTGCATGAAACTATGGCTGCGATGTTCTCCAATGTGCACCAAGTGTCAAGGCTTGACTTATGGATATTGTGCGGAAGATTTGGACACCGACATTGAAGAATTGAATGACTATGCTGTATAGTTGTGTCCTATTATTTTGATAAAATTGAAATTTTGTATACACATATTATCTCTTTGATGATATTGAAAAGAACTCTTAAAATGTCTTTATGAATTGTCACGTTCAACAACAATGCTTTTTGTACATTTCCTATTTTTTTGTTACTATTATGTAATTATTATAATTAAGATTTTCTTATAACTCCTTATAAACAGTCAATTACTTTCCCATTTTTTTTTTTTTTTTTTTTTTTTTTTTTTTTTTTTTTTTTTTAAATGATGTACTTTTATATAGAGATATTGCACAAAAATATGCTAGTATTCCCAAGAACCAAAACTTAAAAGCCTTTTTACGCCTCTATGATAGGTCAAAGGCAAAAAACTAACTTATACATACTCTTTCCAAACCTTTTTGTATGGCTTGTTTAGGCAAAGTCTGACACCGTTTTCCTCTGTGATTTTTTTTTTAGTTTTGGGGCTTTGTTTCTTATTTGAACCCTAAAATTTTGACGCGTCAGACTTGAAAATCGGAAAAAGTTCTGCGTCAGACAATATTAAAATGTTGATTTATAGGGTTCAAATAATGTATCTTGAGAAAATCAGCTGGTTATTAAATATTAATTAATATTAGTTCATATTAATTAATATCCATTATTATTAATTAAAATTAATTAATATCATTAATTAATAACTGGCTGATTTTCTCAATATACATTATTTGAACCCTATAAATCAACATTTTAATATTGTCTGACGCAGAACTTTTTCCGATTTTCTAGTCTGATGCGTCAAAATTTTAGGGTTAAAATAAAAAAAAAATGCCCCAAAACTAAAAAAGTCACAGAGAAAAAAGGTGTCAGATTTGGCCTAAACAAGCCATACAAAAAGGTTTGGAAAGAGTATGTATAAGTTACTTGTTTGCCTATGGGCACCCTGACTATAATAGTTAAACTAGTATAAAGCAAAAAATGGTATTTTGGCCGCCATTTTCCAAGATGGTGGCTTAAGCACAACTTTCTTTTTGGGGACTTTATAGGATTTTAATCAGGATGCCCCATAGATAATTTGTACAAAGTCCCTTGCTTGTATGTCGCATTTTTGTAAACAGCCCTTTTTTGCCTAAAATGATTGGACTATTATTATTTGATTCATAAGCAATTTATGTTTTTAAAATATATCATTTTAAAGGTTTAAGAACAAGTAGGAATTTTTATAAGGAATTACTTTTTCGAAAAAAAAAAAATAAAAAAAAATAGGAAGATGTGTCTTCTTGGATGCTTTACCTTAGGAGAAATAATTTTATTTTCTAGAACAATCACATAGCTTTCACTACCTTCAGTAAGCTCGGAAGAATAAATCGCTTTTTTTAGTAGATAAAGATAATAAGAAACACTTTATTTTTTTATGGGTGGCATAATGAATTGTTAATAAACAGGTCAAGTGTGTGCTGGTCAGCACACAGCGAGGGTCCGTAGGCCACACTGTATTGTATAGTGTTACACTGTAAAGTGTATAAACAGTGCTTTTTTAAAATGCTAAAAGCCTACTTTGAACTATGCTAAGGGTCTGATATTCTTAAATCACACTCTGATAAAGTATTTTTTTTGCCACTGAACCGGACTACAACCATATATTATAAATACATCGAAAAGACCATAATTATAAAAAACGTAGTTTGTCAATAAAGAAATATTTTTTTCGAAATTTCCAAAAAGTGGTATCTTTACTTTTGGTCGAAGAATGTTCAGGAATTTTTTCAGATTTTCTGCACTTCACATAAGCGAGATAGAGGGGGGGGGGGGGGGGGCACGTTTCACACCCACTTCAAACTTGCCTACGCTCGCCCTATCAAAGTTATAACCAAAGAATTATATATTTTTGTAATCAGCTCGACGTACCCTTTCATATGATACCCCTCACGGTGTCGAAAGAAAAAAAAAAAAATCTTAACCCTTAAGTTTTTTTACCCTAATTTTTTTGAAAAATATATTTTTTAAGTCGCTATATTTTTAAAATATGGGGGTAGGTACAAGACATATACATGCCAAATTTCAAAGTTCTCGGACGAAAGGTGTAGCCGTGAGAGCAGGCGACCGGACGGACGGACAGACACACGCAGGAAAATATAACATGTTTCCTAAAAAAGGAAACATTTATGTAACTCTGTTGAAAAATAAATGTTATATTGCTCCATTGTATCCCGTTAAATAAGAGAAAGATAATTAAAGATAAGGGGGATTATTATCCTAAAGGAAGTTAGGCCCTAGGATATTGAACAGGCAATATAAAAGTTATAATCCTTTTTATTTATTAATTTTCTTTTTTAACAAGCATAAAATTAGAGTATATGAAAAAGTAAAATAAAATGAGATTAAATCAGGAGTAGAAACAGTTAAAGAATGACGAAGAGTAAGTGAGGGAGGGGTAAAAAAGGGTCTAATTAATTACGTCAGGGTTGGCAACAAAAGCTGAAAACCTAGACAGCTGATTTATAGCTTGTTAAATGTAACATTTAGATTTTTATTTGAATGAAAAATGAAACAAAAAGAAACAACTAAATAAATTGCTATATTTCCTTTTGTAAATTAGGTCATTAAAAAGCTAGGAGTTTAGTAATATTTTATAGAAAAAAAATTATAGAGTGAATACCCTTTGACATAGTAGTTACTTAATTTCGGAATATACTTATTAATTTTAACTTCAAAAATATGCATAACTTTTATCCCGGGTCTTCGTTGAACTAAACTCTTGAGAATCTGAAAATACTCTAGAATCTTAAGAAAATAAAGCATAGATATGAACTAGTTAGAAGAGGAGCAAGTTTCGTTTACCATCTGAACAAAACCAAAACTCTTTAAACTTCATGTGCACGAGAAATATCTATGATAAATTTGGATGGCTTTGAACTAGTATCAAGGGAAGAGTATAAAGTGGTCGTTAAGAAAAAGGAGTTGGCCTAGGTGGTCTTTAGAGGCATTCAAATAAAGTATATTAGAGTATTACGACTAGATTGGAAGACCTAGAGTTTTTGCTGACAACAATGTTATATATAAAAGGAAGTGGAGAAAACTTAAAGAAATTCAACTTGAGGAAGATATCGCGGATTAATATATTACTCTACAAGAAGAAATCTTTGGTGATTTGGACTGTGACTGGAGGGGACGAAGATTGTATAGATCCTGATAGACCGATAAAGTTGCATCCTCTGGAGTTTTTGAACTTACAACCCAGGGAGAAGTTTAACATTTAATGATATACACTGTAATGTATGCTGCTTAAAATACCCCATTGGAGCTCGGAGTTGATGGGATTTAGGTCTTTGTAAGAATTCTCTTGATAAGTGGATAAGTCACTGTTCCTTGCCGTCAGCTGGGAAGATGATGAAGAAACTCATCATCTATAAACTCATCATCTATCAAGATATATTGGCTTTTAATCGACAGCTTGGAATTTGAGAAGTTGTGAAAACTCTACATTACAGGTTTCTTCTTTATAGAATCTAATAGTACATTACGCGTCAAGTGCGGATAGTGGCATTTTGCATGCGAGTGTGGAGTTTGCACCTGAGCGACAGCTAGGGTAGTAAAATCACACGAGCAAAGCAAAATGCAGTTTTCGCACGAGTTGCGTAACGTACTTTATCTAAGATTGGGGATTTTAATAATAAACGCAGCATTTTTTTTTTTAATAAACTTCCTGTATGTAAGTTCGTATTTTTCTTTTCATAAAGATGACATTAATTTATTAGTTGTATTTTGTGCCGAATTAATTATTTCGAGAGGCGTATTATTCACCTCATTTTCATCATAATCACTCATTGTTTTTCACTAAAAACTCGATATAAACAGTTACTTTAATTTAACGAACAGCAAATTATAATGTAAACAAACTCACTAATCGTGCGTTAAGGTGAAGAATTCCTCTCTTTTTCCGACCTAGGGCAGAAAAAAAGAGGAATTCTTCACCTCATTATGAACGTTTATGCGCAATGAATACAGCTACGAAAAGAATCACTTTCTATGCATCTAAACAGAGATATAATGTTTATATTTCGTATCAATCGTAGATAAAATTGTTTTCTTTATAACATCTAATGTAGTCTGATTAATAACCTGTGAGATGAAACAGAATACGAAAGAGAAACAATCAAGTTTGTTAGATATAGGAGCGTGTACGGAGGTATCTTAAAGGATTAACAAAATCCCTTCAAAGAACATATTTATGTCATGAGAAGTAACTAATTTCCAAATTTCAATGCCCTAGATTAAGCGGCTCTCAAGATATTACAATCTCAAATATTAATTAAGAAAGTCCGCTCTTTTTAATTAAAATGGTGGCTTATAAAATACCTTGCTTAGTTCGGAATAACAATATCAAGTTTGGCTATTTTGGTTTTAACAATTTCAAGGTATAGTGATAAATACATTAGTAAGAGGACTTGCCTTCTATAAAACACGCCATTATGAATGATGATAGGCTGAATTTTTTTATAGGCGTTCTGGAACTTTTTTCTTTTCTTCTGAGTTCTCTACTTCTTATTATCCACTTAACTCCTATGTGACTACACATGATACTGATGTATTTATACCCAATTCAGAAACTGGCCAAGTGTTAAGCAGTGAAAACAAAAGAGTAGTCTTGCTCATGAAAGTAGAGGTGAAGTGATGTTTAGTCTAAAGAAGGTGTAGACTTGGCCACGATGTAGGATATCACTACTTTGATAGGCTGACTTTTTTGGGCGGGGACTTGGCCTTTTTTACGGTAGGTTTTTGCTAAGGATAACATTCCTTTTTGCTGGCTTCAGCATCGTTTGTGTCGACTTAATTTTTTTACGAGGCACTGGATCAGCAAGGCTACTGTATTTTCCCCACGTACACATTAAATGAAATGAATTTGAGGTTGCTGAATCCGAATCTGAAGTCTAAATTTATCCTTTTTTTTAAGTTTTCCCGGAAAATGTGCCTAAATACTACATAAGATTGTGATTGGTATTTGAGTGTTTTGCCGTGACTTCAACAACGTCCCTATAATAATTATAAGGAAGAGAAATGTAATTCTCATATTGTTAATATGTGGGGGTATCAGAGAAACCCAGATTGTAATTGTCATAGTAGGCCTCAACAAGACGCACCACGTCTTGCCTAGTAGGCAGCGAATTCTCTTCCGTCACAAAGAGTGGCAACCTTAACACGTTGAACAAGCAGGCCCCATCCCCTGCCTCCCACCTTAACGTGTACTTGGTGACACGATTGCCGATTCTAAAGAACTTCTCCGATGTGCAGAAATCTGTAAATGTAGAAAAATGAAGAGCGAGGGAAAAAATAGTTTTAATCACGCAAAGAAAAACTGACATCATTAAGAGTCAAAACAGTATCCAACCGGAAGAATTTGTATACAATACAAATCGGTATATAAGTAGGTACATGTACCAAATTTTTAAAAAAAAATAAACAAATGATACAGTCCTAAAGAACAAATTAAGGCCTTTCAAATGATATGCAACACTATAACAAACTTTTTTTTAAAAAAATGGCCACATATCTATAATGAATAATTATTATAATTACCTTAAATTAATGTTATATGTTTGTTTGAATTTTAGAATAAAACAAGTCTGAAGATTTATTGATCTTATTTAATGAAGATTTATGATGAAAAAGTGATTTTCTTTAATGTCTACACCTTATCAGCCATTTAATCTCTCTTTCATAAATGGCCACGTGACATGGCACTCGGGAAAGTTTACTTTCATATTCTCAGCAAATAAGAAGAATTTATAATATAATAAATACTTGATTTAAAGAGTATTAGTGTGAGATTTGAGAAGAAAAATCGGAAAATGATTGCGGACGCTATGAGAGATCAAAGCCAAAAATTTAAAATGTTAATAAAATCTAGCTCCAACTAAAGTACAAACGTTTAAGGTACAAAACAAGTCATACAGAATCAAACTAGTAGATCTTTAAAAATCATTAGCTGCTTGTGTAATCAGTATTTCAATACGGCTTACCGTTAATTTATAGAAAATCTTTAACGTTGCGTGGGGGGGGGCGGGGGGGGGGATTATGAAAAAATTCACCTTTTAGATTAATTTCTGTCAGTCACACGGCTATAGCTACAAACTACAAGTGTTCAAAATTTCAAGTTTATAGCTATTCTGGAAGTCACTTATAATTTTGATGATACGTGAGTAAATGAGTGAGAGAGTCAGTAACAAAAATTTCAACTTTGAAATCTCCCCTGTTGAAGAGGCTGAGTGTTAAGGGGTTAATTTTGTACAGTTTCCTAAGCTAATTACTTAATTTCTGTTTCAAATGCCCAACGTAATAGGAGGCAGAGATATGAGGGTAAGAAAGCTCGGGTGAATTGGTTCAAGTAAAGGTACGCTGCATGATTACTGGAATCTAGCCTGGCACACTGCCGTGCGCTCAGATATAACTTAAATGAAGAACTGTTAATAGGATTAACAGAGCTAGCCAACTTAGGAAGAGTACTCCACGAAATTGTAACATTGACCTGTAAATAAACGAAGAGAAAAAAGCCAGCATCTTATGAGAACACGACTCTTCAGAGAAAACTCATCAACATTAAACGGGAAGAGAAGTAATAAAATGAAACGATATAAAGTTATAAACGATATTGAGTTAAATGCTTCAATGAAAATTAAACAACTCAATTATACTCAAACGACTTTTCACCAAAGAAGAATTACCATCTTAGAATAATTAAGAGGCATGGTTAAAACTGCAATATGACCTAGGAAATAAGTGAGTGGGGGAGAAAGGAGTGCATATTATCCTTAAGCATCTTAGGTATGCACGTATTTGGGTCTTTTGGGGGTAAAATTGCCGCCGTCTTGGAAACACGATATTATATTTGTGTATACATTTCAATATCTTTAATATGATACCCAATCAAAAATTTTATTTTCTCCCTTTATTGGACCTATTTTTATGGGTTAGCGGGGGGGGGGGATTTTTTTGGGGTTTTGTTGTAGTAATTTCGGGGGTAAAGTTACTCAGCACAAACAGGTTATACAGTTTGTTGCTATTTAATTGATTTTTTTTTTCCCTATGATTTAATACTAAGATTTTTTTTCAAAAGAAAATGTTATGCAGTGTCGTATTCGACTTTGTATCCTCGAGCTGAGTAATTGCAAAGTCAGAAAATGTTTATAAATTTAAACGTGTAGAGTGATTTGGGAAAGAAAAGTTTGAGTTTGTGAGGGGCAGAGAGGGGGGGACAACCACTTTTTAGTCTGAGACAAACAACATCCCTTACTTGTACTGGATGTATTAGAACTAGCAGAACTTACTTGGACAGAAATACTTACTCGGCTAAACCAATGATCTCATAAGCATATTTTTTTACACAAGTGTTTTTTGTTGGGATTTCACTTCTTTTTGTAAGTTATATTCGTTTCTTAGCCTCTCGTTCTTTTTAAACACATAATATCTACATATTATATAAAAAAGAGATCGAAAAAATAAGAAAAGGGACATAACAGGAAATAAATGTTGTTTAAAAGAAGGGGTTTGAAACGAAAAGACAAAGTGGCAAAGTATGTAAAGCGTGGTATGCTTTAATTGAACTAAATCATTATCTGGTGTACGAGTGCGAAGTGTATGTTTACAATTTTAGAAATCAATACTCAATAAAGATCAATGACTCTTATTCCAATATAAAATTCTATTAATGAGAGTAAAATAATACTTTAGTTTCGAAAATATCTGCCAGAAACCCCTAGTAGCGCAAGTTATGATTTTTTATTAATTTTGCATAGCTGATTTTTCAATTAGCCTTGAGAAGGGCAAAGAACCAGATTTTTTCGGATTTTGTAATTTTTCCTTCATTTTTACATTAAACTCTACCTATATACAAAATTTAAAAGGACCATAGAATTATAATGATGAGTCAATAAATCAGTGACATAATAATAAAACTTTAGACTCATTTATCTTATGAAGTAATATGGGTAGAAGTAGAACTAATACTGGTTCAGTTTACATGGAACTCTAACTTAAAATTAATGTTACATATCTAAGTATCTTTAATAAGATAATAGAGGCGTGTCCAAAATGCCTTGAGATGGTTCCAGTAAAGGATGGTGCGGCTGTGCTTGACTTGGCCAGGGACTCTGCCGTTGCCGTGCCCCCAGATTAATGAAATTTACTATTCAACATATTTAAGTAATAATAACAATATATAACGGTTATTTGTTATTATAGATTATTTATATCTCTAATAGGTATCATGGCATATTATTCTGTTCAACAGTTTTGTTGTGTTTGTTTGTTTATGCTTTTTTTATTTTTTTTTTTTTAAATATTATTCACATTCATATATTTATTTTATGAAGATAATCTAAAGTAAAAAAATAAATGGCTATAATAATTATAAAAAATTGGTAAGGCGTGAAGTCTCACGTGAAAAGGGTTTCGTTGGTATTGTGAACACAAAATTAAAAGGAGGGGGGGGGGGGAAGAGAAAACTTTTTTTTGACAAAATGGCGCCCAAAATTAAACGTTAACCACAAGTTTTATACATTTTTGTAATCTACTCTTCAATACCTTTCATTTGATACCCCACTCAAAATTTAAAAAAAATATTTTTTTTCGAGTGACGTGAATTATCCGCCATCTTAAATTTCCAGTAGATCAGATCAAATTGCTAATCTTATTTTTTCTATGGCCCAGCAGACCACACATTTTGCATATTTTTCTATATTTTTAGTAACAGCGGAAATACGATTTTAGGGGGGGGGGGGGCACGAAAAATTTCGATGTTTTTTGACAAAATGACGCCGCAAATTAAACACTATCCCTAAGTGGTATATATATTTGTAATCTACACTTCAATACCTTTCATTTGATACCCCACTCAAAATTTAAAAAAAATATTTTTTCTCGGGTGACATGAATTATCCGCCATCTTGGATTTCCAGTAGATCAGATCAAATTGCTAATCATATTTTTTCTATGGCCCAGCAGACCACACATTTTGCATATTTTTCTATATTTTTAGTAACAGCGGAAATACGATTTTAGGGGGGGGGGGCACGAAAAATTTCGATGTTTTTTGACAAAATGACGCCGAAAATTAAACTCTATCCCTAAGTGGTATATATATTTGTAATCTACTCTTGAATACCTTTTATTTGATACCCCACTCAAAATTTTTAAAAAATCTTTTTTTCGCGCGTCGTGAATTATTCACCATTTTGAATTTGAAGAGCTGATAATTTTGAGTTCGCTATATTTTTCCTATGTGCGCGTCAAAACGATCTTTTATACTGGAAAGTTTCACATTTTTATCTCTTTTGGTTCAAAAGTTATTGGAACCGTACAGAGTGACAGACAGACACAGGAACGAAACTATAAGGGTTTCTTTTTTTTGGTTTTACTAACGAAACCCTAAAAACGACAAAAGAAGAAAAATGCTATATAATTGTTTCTGCTTAGAGTCATAATTATTAATTTTATCTGTATTTTTATTTTATTACTTTTTTATCAATATTATTATAGGCGTGTTTGTGCATGTATGTATATGTGTGAGTACGTATGTATGTATGTTTGTATGTGTGTGTGCTTAATTTATTTCGTTATATTATTTAGTAGTATATTTTAAAATGATTGTGTACGACATATATATAACTCAATTGGTTTCATTATAGACTTTATTTATTGGCCGGAATCTCGCCTGACGGTCCTAAGACAATGGTTGTCGTTTTGTGATTTACAATATGTATATGTATTTGATTTTTGTTATAAATAAACGATTATTATTATTAACGGTTTTTCAATTCATAACTTTCTGTCGGTGGATTTCAAATTTATATTGAACAGAAAAAAAATTGTTATTACTACGAGTATATTAAGAGAGTATTTTATAATGGAAAAGTGGGGCTTCTAATGAAAATAACATCTCGATAGTAGAGCTTTTCCTGTTCTGTGCTTACATAAACCTTATTTCTCCATTATTGGTTCCCAGACAAAATCATTAATTCTAAAAAACTTAATTTGAAATTATTATTATTATTATTATTATTATTATTATATATATATATATATATATATATATATATATATATATATATATATATATATATATATATATATATTGTGTATTTTGTCACCAAGTCAGTGTTAAAGATTTAGAGGTTTTATCTAATAGCTAGTTGGTTAAGACCATTTCTCCAAAAGTATAATCACTAATATTTTCTCCTTACTAATCTATTTTTGCTCTGCGTATTTGAATACTCAAATTTATGTCTTATTGCAGAGCATTCTCTACTTCTTTTGTCTTTCTAATGCTTGGCTCAACTAGAAATTTAACAGATTGAAGTGAGTTTGCTAATTTTTAAGCAGGGAGAATGGTTTATATTGGTGCTTGCTAATAACGCAGGTGGTGCAATCTTCAGATTTATCCTAACAAGTTTCCTTCGTCTTTATGGAAACCATAATTTATATCGAATATACCTTTACAATATTATTCCCTTGGGTAATATTAGCCTCTGTGCAGAAATAATAAATTTTAAATCTCATCATATTTTTTTTTATATTAAAAAGGTAAACTAGAAATATAAGAAGATTTAAAAAAAATAGACTGCCAATTGGTATGGCAAAATAGCTTCTTCGCATCCTATCCACGTACTTTATTGATTTTATGATTTTGCAAGCCATTATTGTCTAATTTGCTTGTTTCCTCCGTTTCTTTAATCGGTCTTCCGTTACCTTTGGAGCTCGGAAGCAATAATATATTAGTCAGATAATTCAGAAAAAAGCAAAGGAAATTACTTGAAACTTAGTTTTCAGGCCATTAATTTATATATTACACTTTTCACGAGAATTTTATAAAAATAATTAGGTAAAACCTAAATCAAAGCGTTAGTTTCACCTTCTAGACCTATAAAACCTGTAGGAGAAAAATATATATATATATTTATCAGAAAAACGGGATGGTATATTACCGTACTATTCAAAATTTATTTGAATAATTTGTTCAGTAATTTTTTACAGTTGCCTTAAATTTAGAGCTCTTCAGTGCTCACAGCACTGAAATGACTTTTTTAATGCCCTATTTCAAACCGTCATTGCGTGATTTTCACCCAATCATTTTTAAAGTTAGATATGAAAATTAAAGTAGAAGAATGTAGTTTTCAGACCCCCCATAACTCTATCTACTACAGAAGCTGAGCTATAAGTGTTCAAAAAAGTGCAATTTTATTTGGCCCACCCTGCATTTTTTTGGCAGAAGAAAAAACGAGCATTGAGTATAAACTAAAAATGTAAAAATGGTTAATGAATATATCACCTTTATCATTTCAAAACTGAAATATATATAGTACTTACTCATAAGTTAAAATTTAATTTAAATGCTACACTAGATATGTAATAATATGGTAACAGAAATGAGATCTAAGTACTCTATTCTCATTTGAATAGACTTAGTATTAAGGAGCTTTTCATTACAATCCTGAATCAATTCAAGTCAATTCAACACGTTAAAACGAAATTAAATTTTACTTATGTATGAGCTATTAAGCATCGCAACCATATTGCAATCATTACTCAAATTTTCTTCAATAGAAACTAATCCTCCCTCCTCCCTTCTCTTTCAGTATGGTTTGTGTTTTTAATATAGGAAAATTAATATGGATGAAACGCCAAGACGTTATGTATTCAATAACGGTACATTTTATTTACATACAGGGTGTTGTCAATACGTGTTACTAAAAAATTCATGGAAAAGGCACTCTTCATAAAATCTCCTACTTGTTTCTTAAATTTAGATTCATAAAATAACTTTTTTCAAAATGCACCCTGTACCAAAAAAGTACAATTTTCTAAAATGACAACAGGAAACTGGGTAACATTTTGACTTTTCAAAAAAAAGTATTCTTTATAATTTTTGTTTGGGTACAACCTACTCTAAATTTCTTTTTCACAGAAAAATAGCGAGGAATTAATTTGAAAAATGTTTCTCCACACCAATTAGAAACAAATAAAATTTGTTTGATTTTAATCAATGAGTGATCGATTTGGTGTCACATAGATTCCTCACGTCCTATTGTTAGAGGAATAGTCACACTAGATTTAGATAACTTATTTTTAAGCAAAATTGAAATTATGTAGACAGTGTAAATTTTGCTTCCGAGCTTACCGAAGGTAACGTAAGCTATGAGATCGTTCCTGAGAACGAAAATCTTTTAGGGCTCCGATTTCAAAAATTCCAAGACAGAAATCCGTTTCAGACATCAGGGAACATTTTTGGTTCCGTGTCTGTCGGTCTGTCGTTCGATTTTTGCAAACCAACATATCTTAAAAACTACATGTCTAATTTTAATCAAATTTGGATGGTACGTCATATTTAGCCCATTGTTGGTCTCATACAAGTTTCAACCTTCTGTGCATATTTGTTTCCCTTCCACATACGCACAAACATGCATTTATTTACACCTATAGCGTCAAAAGTACTTATCTGATTTGTATGAAGCTTTTATAGTTTTGAAAGTATCCTGCATATAGAAAGTATCCTGCATATAGAAAGTATCCTGCATATAGCCTCAGATTAATATGAACCCTCTGAGGTGTTTAACTTTTGCTAAATTATTACGTTAATTAATTTAAAAATGAGAACAATTTTGACAGATTAAAAAACGGGGTAAACAATTAAACAAATTAGACAATAATGGTTTGTAAATGCATAAAACCAATAATGCATGTGGATAGGATGCGAGGAAGCAATGTGCCACACCAATTAGCAGTCTATTTTACTTTAATATCTTCTGGGAAACTACTTTTAGCAATCAAACCATTTTTTTCAAAATCGGATGAGAGCTTTAAAAAAAGTTAGTCCCAATGTTAGTAAATAGGGTAATAGGTGCAAAGGGTTAAAATAAATATTGGACCAAAAAAAGGCTAATTATAACATACCCTGTAAATTTCATCGAAATTAGATGAATGGTTTTTAAGTAACCTATGTTTTTTCCCAAAAATGTTGAATGGCAGACAGACGGATACGTGACCATTTATGGTTTATCCCGGAAATATGAAACGAATTTCTCAATTAAGAGGCATAAAGGTGGTACAGAAAAATAATCTCCATGCTTTCTTTAACATGGGTAAGATCGGAAGCAGAATTAATATTAAATAAAACAAATTAAATTTCACTTATTCAATTTTTAAAACAACGTACTACGTATATTAGATATTAGTATATATACATATATACAAGCGTGCTGACTACTAAACGTATTTAAAATGTTTTATTGAATTTCAATACTTTTTTATGGAATACTTTTTTATTCCCCTTGAGCAAGTTTACAAGGCTTGTATAGAATTCATAAATAGAATTAATTTTACTTATCAACTCTGTTGATTATTTTGTGATACTTAAATAGATGTTAAGATTGGAATTATTAATTACTTGTTGTGATGATATATTTTTTTTATTATTATTCTTCTTATTACATTAGCTTATTATTTAATTTATAAGTAATTTATTTTGATTTCATAAAATAAAATAATATTTAATATATATACTTCTTTTGCAATCCTGAGCCACTTTTTTAAATAATATTTTTTGATACCATCAAAAATAAGGGTAGTTTACTGTTTACTCTTGGTCATATTTTAAAGATTTCAAAAAACAGAACACCCTGTACACAAAATCAAGAAAATTTTAGCATTTTTAGAGGTTTAAGAACAAGCAGGAGTTTTTATAAAGAATTTTTTGGAAAACCCAAAAATAAGAAAATTTTTCCTCTCGGATACTCATCTTGGGACACACTGTATATACTATACATACATAAAACAAGTGTTAAATTTCAGGAATCGATTAAGAATGGTCTTAAACGGATTTCCATGGAGAAAATTTTCATAAATTAGCATTACAAAAATTTTAAAGCCATTTCAATAGTTTAATTTTCTTCGAAAATTCGCTAAAACAAAAAATATGGTGTTATAATGATTCTCGACCCAATGAAGTCAACAACTCACCCTACCTTTGAGTCGCGAAATCATTGGTCCGAAGCTTCGGGATAAAAATGTAACTGCTATATTTTCAAAAAATTATATACAAGGCATTTATTTTTCTATATTAATATATAAAATTACACTTATAGTCTAAAGTCTAGGATAATAAAATATAAGGGAAAGTTGCTTTTAAGAGACGAGCGGTAAATTTTGGCCCTACTATCTTCTTAGTATTTTGCTTAAGATAAAGGCGAAGTTTTATGTTTCCTGACAGTTTTATCCTGTCTAAAGCCCAAAGGAAACAGTTCGCTAGAAAAACAGTGCCTAGTACTGCTTGCAAGAGTGTATTCGTTTAGTGCTCGAGCAATCTCCGGTCCCTTTCTGCGCTATCACTATAATTCAAGGACCAAACAAAATGTATTTCGGCGTCCTCCTTCTAGGGTGTTTCTTTGTTGAGTTTGAAACTCCGCTGAGGATATATAACAGCTTAGTGAAAAGTGTAGCTACTACTACTAGCTGTTGTTTATCCACTTAAACAAGTCTTTGTAACGCAATACAGCTTTTCTTACATTAGAAAACTATCACAATGTTTTGACCTCCTCACTACACAATGACAGTTTTTCGCAGACTAAGTATTTAATTTTTATTAACATATAAAACTTGTCTCCTTTCTTTTCTTCTTAATTTCAGTAAATTTTGTTTCATTTCTTTATAATTCCTATATCAAGATAAATTATTTTAATCTTGACACTTTGTTTTTTATCATTGCCGGTTTTTAGGCCTCAAAATTTCTTCATGGGGGAGGGCTCCAGTTCTCGTCGGTAATTCCAGTACTTAGCTCTAGTCGATTATCTTACGCAAAAGCGATTGCCTAAGGGACAGACTAATTTATTCTTAACCACGGGTAAAGAATAAATTAGTTAGTAGCCTCATACTTTAGGGAAAGACCGATATCATTTCTGCTAATCCTGTAAAATAATTTCCTTTTATACATTTTACTACGTTTCTATTAGCTTGCTTTCTTGTTTGTTTGTTTGTCCGGTACAAATCAGACAATCGATTTCTAACTAACTTCCCGAATAGCTAGACATTTGAAACTTTTAGCATAGCTCAGAACACGATGACAATGCATTATTTTAATACTTTTAGCCATCTTTCAGCAGAATTTTATCCATGAAGCAAATTTTGCTGTATGGAAAGTTAGTTCGGAAAAAATCCACAAGTTATTTTATTTGTTTTGCCATGTCCCATATTTACGCAATTTTCATTTTGGCGGGTTTCAAATTTTTGATTTTTATAAATAAGAGATAAACATTGAATGACAGCAAAACAGGAAATATATCGATTATATTATTTCAAATTTATCGATGGCACGGTTTAGATTTGGTGTTGGGGAGATCCGTTGTACAAAGATTTGTCCTTGTATAGGTTTAAGATCAGCTCTGAGATGGTTGTCGTTTATGTGAAGTAAATAAATTCGGAACTATTTTTTTTTTTACTAACATTATATATTATACAACAATAACAATTATATTATCAACATTACATACGATTCAACAGAAAATTTTAAATCTTAGTACATAAAAAGTTATGTTTATCTTGAAATTATTCAATTTAAACAATTTATCCATTTAAAAAAGAAATTTTCCAAAATAAGCATAGAATTCGTTGAATAGATCTAGCCAAACTTATAAAAAACTGTTTTCAAAAAGATAATTAAGTAACATTAACGATAACACGAAATAGTACATTACGCGTCGAGTGCGCAAAGTAGCATTTTGCATGCGAGTGTGGAGTTTGCACCAGAGCGATAGCGAGGGTGGTAAAACCACACGAGCAATGCAAAATGCCGTTTTCGCACGAGTTGCGTACCGTACTTTATCTACGATTGTTAGATTTAAATAATAAATACAGACAAATAAACTTGCTGTATGTAAGTTCGTATCTCTCTCTTGATAAAGATGGCATTAATTCATTAGTTGTATTTTTTGCCGAATTAATTATTTCTGGAGGATTACTATTCTCCACATTTTCGTCAAAGTAACTTGATTCACTCATTGTTTTTCACTAAAAACTCGATATAAACAGTTACTTTAATAAAAGAACACCAAATTAGTTTTGTTAAATGTAAACAAACTCACTAATCGTGCGTAAAGCTGAAGAATTCCTCTTCTTTACCGCACTAGTGCGGTAAAGAAGAGGAATTATTCAGAACTATGAGACGCGCATGCGCAATGAATACAAGTACGTAAATAATCACTTTCTACGCATCTAAACAAAGATATAATGTTTATATTTCGTATCAATCGTAGATAAAATATGTATATAACTTGACAGAAAGGAGCATTATCGATTATCTGTGATGCTGTATAGGAAGCATTACAGAGCATGAAGAGGATAACTACAAAAACATCACTTTATTTCCTTTGTAGGTGAGTTAAAAATAATCGAATTGGATCCTCGGCTTTAATTGCCAGCACCTACACCTCTCCAAAACCACTTCGAAATCAGTCATATCCAAAAACAAATCTTTTGACATCTGTGGATTTTAAAAAGATTGTAGCAGCTAAAATAAAATAAAGTTGTATGTGCATTGTGCATGTATGTTCTATCATCTGGTGGACTAACAGGATCCGTAGGCAATTTAAAAAATTGGATGAGTTCGTTAACTAGCATAAGCTGCCCACCCGTTTCAAAATGTTATTTTTTGTTGTCAAAAAGTTTATTTTAGCAACAAGTCTTTTAGCGAATTTTCAAAGAAAATTACGCTATTGCAATGGCTTCAAAATTTTTAAAATGAGAATTTTTGAAAAATTTTTCCATGGAAATCCGTTTTAGACCATTCTGAATCGATTCCTAAAATTTAACACTTTTTTTTATGTATGTATGTATATATGTATGTATATATGTATGTATATATGTATATATGTGTCACTCCAGACGATATCTCCCCTTAGGATGCACTTAAAAATTCCAAACAAATTTTAAAATGTCAATAATATCAAAAGAAAGGATAAGTTCGTTGGCCAGCATTTTTGGAGTTCATTTAGGGGTCAAATTTTTTACAATTTAGGGTCAAAAATAGCATAAAAACAGGTTTTTTCCATTTTACCCCCCTTTTATATGATAATATGATAAAAGTGTACATAACAACAATTACTGTACTCTTAAAGAGCTTTCCAACGACATTAGAGATGGGCATAATCGATATTTTTCAATCAATCGATTATTTTTAATCGATTTTTCTAACAATCGAATGATTTCACAATCGATTATTTTTTAGAGGAGGGGGTTAAAGTAAAGAAAAAAGAGGAGACAAATAGTTGCGATACCTAAAATACGGGGAACATAGCGGCCGCCGGACGCCCGACAAAGCGCGGGTTTTTGCTTTGTCGGCAAACGACACGATAACGAAAAGTCTTTAAACTACTACTCATACTCATAATCGCTGCTTCATATTCTTCTTAACCCTTATCACTTTCTTGATCTCTAATTAATATAAAACATTCTTACATAATACTACGTTTCTAGTTTCTACGATGTTTAAATACGGATTGAATCCTAATTTGGAATTTAACTAGTTAGGTGTTTCCATAAGTAGTACAAATACGTATTCAATACGAAATAAAAAAAAACAAACTTTTTCTTGGTTACATTTGCTAAAGGTTATAAATAATTTTGTAACCTTCGCCTTTTATAACCATGTTTTTATTACGTATTGTAACATATTTGACTACAGTTTCTACTTCTACAGAAATACGCTGACACGCTCTCTGCGCATGTCAGCGTGTATCCATGCAACTCGATCCTGATACGATCCCAGAATTTAGTGTATCGTATTGGGATCGGTATCGTATTTAATCTAGGTTTCCATGGACACTTTGGATCCATAAACTGTATTCAATCCGTATTTAAACATCGTGGAAACGTAGTAACACTGTTTAAGTCACATTCGTTTTCGTTCCTCGCACAATTATTTTAGAGAGCAAATAATTTACATTGCTTTAAGTGATTGGGAAATTTAGTTTTGTATATTGAGGTGATTTTAGTTTTTCAAAAATTAGACTTTTTTTGGCACTAACCATTTATGTATCTTATCTATATACTATATAACTGATTTTTCTAAAATTTAGTTATTGCTTGCTATACTTAATTAGTATCATATTATGTTAAAATAATTGTATTTATGTTTTAATATTGTATTTTTGTATTTATAATTTTAAGTTACAAACTATATAGTTAGAATTATGTATATAATTACTTTTAATTACCTTTAAATTATTTTTCTTAAATATAAGAATAACTATTTATTTAATCCAAGAGAGAGGGGGTTAAGCGAATTGTTACCTATGAACTTATTGTATTTTTTAAGGAAAAGAGAGATTTACTAGATTTTATTGGATAATTGAAACGTGGTGTGAAATAAATATTTATTTTAAGCCTATATTGGAATTACTTAAAATGTAAAATATGTTATAACATATTTTTTATAAATATATATAATACATGGAAACAACCATGAATTTCGAATCGTTTTCATAATTATGAAAAGGTGCGTATTAGGACGCGGCATCATTCCGATTTCTGATTCCGAATGACAGTTCTCGGTATCGGTTATTATTGTAATAGGGTTAGGTACTAGGACTAGGTATCCGATATCGTGAAAAGATTCGAAATGCAAGCGCCGACATTTCGATTCCGAATGACAGTGCTCGGTATCGTTAACTAGCAACTGGGTTAGGCACTAGGCCTTGGGCCTAGGCATCCGATTGTGAAAAGATTCGAAATGCAAGCCCCGACATTTCGATTCCGAGCGGTCCGATTCAAGAATAAATTATATTCAGTGAACGAGCGATGGGTGGAATTTCGATTACGAGTGATCGGACCCGGAGCCGAACACTCGATTATGAGAACGATTTCGAATTGTTGATAATATAATTGCTATTGCTATATTGTACCGGACAAACAAACAAACAAACAAGAAAGCAAGCTAATAAAAAAACGTAGTAAAAATAATCTAAAGTCGCAAACACACGTTCCCAATGTATAGATTTTTAAGATTTTGAGCAGGGGCGAGGAGGATTTTTAATAATTCCTTAATAATTATGGAAAAGAAGAACTATAATTTTTTAATACTTTTTAGGGTTTCGTTGGTGAAACCAAAAAAAATAAACCCGTATAGTTTCGTTCCTGTGTCTGTCTGTCTGTCTGTTTGTCCGTCCGTCACTCTGTACGGTTCCAATAACTTTTGAATCAAAAGAGACAGAAACATGAAACTTTTCAGTATTAAAGAACGTTTTGACGCGGGCACAGGAAAAATATAGCGAACTCGAAATTATCACCTGTTCAAATTCAAAATGGCGGATAATTCACGTCACGCGAAAACTTTTTTTTTAAATTTTGAGGGAGGTACCAAATGAAAGGTATTGAAGAGTAGATTACAAAAATATATAACACTTGAAGAAAGTGTTTAATTTTCCCCGCCATTTTGTCAAAAAACATCATCATTTTTGTAAAAAAATAAAAGTAAAAATAGAGGGGGTGGGAATAAAATTGAACATTTCGTGTCCCTGAAAGATGGATCGGCATAAAACCAAATAAAATATGTATTAGTTCTCAGAGCATCCATCCTCCTATATCATTCTAAACCCCAAATAAATAATTTCATCCTCTTTGGACCATATTTTAGCTGACTATTTAGAATATTAAATTTTTTTCCCGAGTTTAGGTAATTTTGAATCACTTCTTTTAATATTACATTTCATCCTACAAATTTTGTTAGTTTTCTCATTACCTGAATTCAGGTGAAATTAATTAGTAAGGATTTTTTAGAAGTTAACAAAAATTGGCTGACTTGTCAGTCATCTTGAGAATGACCCAAGAAGGGGGTCGAAAAAGAGCAAAAGTGAGAATTTATTATTCCTTTTAGTAATGAACATTATTAGTTGTCGCGTTTTCAATTTAGTAAACTAAATTGCATTAAATACCTCTACTCTAGAGAAATCTTTGACCCATATCAATTGCAGATGGCTGAAATTGAAATGGGTCATTTCATTTCCACGACAGACCACAGACTCCAAACTTATTTTATTTTAACCACTAACAAACCACATTTTTGGATTTGAGAACTTATTAAGTATGTGATCATTGGGTCTATACACTATATCCACTTAAAATTAAACGTTGAAAGATGTGAGAATAAGTGGCCTAGTTCAATGGCAAATTTTAGTCTCTTGACACTGCACAATACATAGGTGTTAAAGGAAAAGCAAAATTAAACAATGACCAGTTCAGTTTCTAATGAAATGGAAAATGTAGCTTCTTAATGAAACCTGAGCTAATTAAAAAAAAAATTTACAATTGTATTTAATTAATAGTTGAAAGGTAACGAAGGGTTTACGAGTACATAAATTAAAAACTTTTCTACCTTAATTAGACATTGTTAGTTACTTGTTGAGGAGAAAAAAAGGCTTAAGTTAAAATCGCATAAAGCTCTTTCACAAGAAAGAATCTCAAGTGCACTTAAAGGCTAATGAACTACCATCTATTCCATCCATCCCACCATCTCTAAACAAAATTTTCATTCCTGGTTAGTTATCAAAGTAAAATATAAAATTTCAAAAGGGACCAAGGCGTCAAATAATTCACAAATTTAAATCTTATCATTTTTAATTTGAACTTTGAACTTTAATCAATTCTTTAATATTACGCTTGAATTATGCTCATTAGGATTTGGAAAGTTACTGACAATCACAGAATGAATAATTAGAATTTCACAGGGTAAGAAGCATGCATCATACCTTTTTCTTCCATAAAAATTAGCAACTTCGTGACTTTTTCTTTGCAATCAACTAAGTATCGGCCCAGTATTTCTTTGAAATCAATCACGTATCAGCCCAGTATTTCTTTGGAATCAATCAAGTATCGGCCCAGTATTTCTTTGCAATCAACAAAGTATAAAAACACTTGTGAATTTTAAACTAAAAGTTTTAAAACTGCATTTTACTTCCTGTATACCTGCATTATTAATGTTTATAAATTGTAGTTTTTTTATATTCAATAAATATCATTGGAGCTTGTCTTAGATATTCTAATAATAATCTCATAATAATATAATAACTCGTAGCCATGTCACTCCTCTACAGCTCTTCCTCATTTCCTCGTCCCATTTTTGTCATTTCTCTTTCCTTAGCTTTTTAGGGAACCAGTCTATCATTGTCTTCGTTGATCTATCGCCCTAAGTCCTTGCAATATGTCGTGCCCAGTTCCACTTTCATTTTATGAAAATTTTGCTGTTATCATTTAAATCTGTCTGTTCTCTTACCCGTCTCTTAGCGTCCAAGGGTAAATTTTTCACGTTTTTCGGACTCGTTTCGCGGAATCTAGTGAAAAAGAGTCTATGTGCAAAAATTAACTCCATCAAATTTTCTTAAAAAAACTTTTTTTTCTAGATTGCATAGTTTGCGAAATGCAGGGGATGGACAAGTGGACTAGTAAAAATGATATTTTAATGGTATAAAATTAATGTTTAAGAGGGTTCAACCGAATATTAAATTTCTGTAAATATCTAAGTGGAGTAATATGCTGTATTAAAGGATAAATAAATAATAAATAATTCTTTTTATTTTTCCGTCGTTATAGCTTGACTATCTAAGATGTCTTTGTTTCTAATATTAAACATTGTAATTTCATTAATTTATTTTATTATATGTATACCTTCGTACCCAATAACATGGGAATAAGGCCCAAATATTTGTTTACTATAATACGAGTATTTGAGGTACTTATATCAAATCCTACTTGCCCTCCCTAGCAAACGAACGCATCTCAAACAACATCCCATTTAAAAATACGACCTACAAAACACCTTTTTTTAAGAAACTCAATTTAAATTCCTTTGGGTTTAAAACTTCCTGAAAAGAAATGCATTCTAGCGAAAAATTAAAATTGTTTTGCACAAAATTCTCTTTTCAAGGATTTCTTATTACTTCAACTAACTTTTTAAACTTCAAATAAAAAAAATCCTTTAATAAATAATGATGATAATATTAAATGATAAGTTGTTATCCTTTGCCATTTCTTTATGAAAGGGATTTTTTATAGAAATACCTTCTTATGCTTAGTTTTCATTGTTATCCCTGGCAATAAGCCATTATAATTTTGGCTACTCATTATGGCAGGAAATTATTTTTCTTATCTAACTCGATGTATAGTTAGATGTAATAATATCATTACTAAATTCAAATACTTTTGTTTTTGATAAAACAAGATCTGAATTCATTTAATAATTGTAAATTAATTTATCATTATACTTATTATCTAACTAGCAGGATTACCGTGCTTCGCTAAGAAGTGTGATGAGTTCATAAACAACCGTCAAGAAACAGTAGGTAGTCATTTTAGTAAGTGAAGCTATCTAGATACGACAGAGTTTTCTAAATCCATCCCTCTTATTTCTATACCCCCATTCTCTTTAATAAAATCATTTGCAAAAATCCCTAAAAAGTAATTGACTCCAACTCCTGGTCAAACACCAGTTTGACCAGACGTGTTGGACCAAATACGAACCTTGAATCACCACTATATAATAACGTGAATAAATAAAAATTATTTTTAAAATAAAGAAGCTTTCGTTAATTTGAATTCTTCCTCTACTTATTTTATACAACTACAAAAATATTCCTAAAAAAGATTGAGGGCAGAGACCTACTTAGAATATCAATGATTTCAAAACCTAGATAGATTAAAATTATGGAAATGGAAACTGCCCTCATAATCATATTGTCCCCTTTACCATCTATGAATGAAAATCAACACGAGAATTACAGACAGGGGCGCTATTCTGACAATGTCCATTGAATATTAACTCAATGAAAAGGAAATAAATAATCTCGTTAGTTTGATACCCCGTATTTGAATAATAATTACTAAACAAAGTTTAAACTCAGGTGTCTAGCTCAACAGCATCCAAAGCATTTATTTTATATCGTAATAAAATACTTGTTATATACACCTTAATTAGTTAAGTGAAATTTTCGAAACTTTTATTGCTACTGAAATGTGTCTTTAACTGTGCATATTTAATAAGACACGTTTATAGAAGAGTCAAGATTATTTTTGATATATATACAAGAAATTTGTAGGAGCGCTGAGATTGGAATTTTCGGTTGCATAAAATAAATGTAGTCTAAATATCTATCCCAACTCTGTGATATACGACCCCTATGTGAGTGAAAAACCAGAAAATGCTATGCAAAAATTGTTTTCCTTAACCAATTGTAAGACTAGGCCTATGCGGTAAACATACCTGTGTTATCGCAAGTCAAAAAAGGTCCGTAAAAAAGACATTATTAGGTTGTTACACAATAAATTAAGATGGTACAAATATTTAACATCAATCCTCTAGGGATAAGAAAATAACATATGTATTATGTATATAAAATTCACAGGGAAGTATTTATTTTTTGTTTTGCAGGGGGTTTTGCAAGCCGAAATCTATGCCATCCTTGAAGAGGTAAGAATACCAGACCAGAGGCGATGGCATCTAAAGCAAGAGTAATTACAATTTTCTCAGATAGTTAAGCAGCAGCACTCCAGGCTCTCAATGCTCCAATTGCAAGGCTCTTTACTTGTCAAGGAGTGTCAGGAGGCATTGGAGCTGGGAAAAGAACTGTTTTCTACCTACTAATTTAAAATGTAAAAATATATAACTCTTTCCTACTCAAAAACGTCTGGTTGTATCAGGTTGAAATTTTACGTGTCTCTAAGTTTTATTAAAATCATTACGTTAGAACGTAAGATATCGGTAAAAACATTGTTTTCTTTATTTTAAACGTTTAGAATAAATTTAGCAATCTTTATCACTTCATAGCAATATCGGTGTTCATTTTACTAAAAGAAAAATATTTATTAATGTTGTCATTAAATAGATGAAGTTAGAATTTTTTCCCGTCCTAAAATTCTAATTTTAAATTTAAAGTTGCGCGTGAACGCTTGGGCCGATAACGTTGTCCAACAAACTCAGCCTGGGCATTGGTAAAATGAACATGTTTACCTGATTTCAACTCACTCGGTCATCTTTTACTCAAGTTATCGTCATCGGTAGATTTCGTGACGCTTGATGGTTTTGGTAGTTTTTTTTCGGAAAAAGCCATAAATATTATGCAAATAGCCACTTGACTCCCAAAACTAAAATTAACATCTGCATATATCTTATGTCACAAATTTTAAAAATTCCAAGAGAAAATCTGTTTCAGACTCCAAGAATCATTTTTGGTCTCGTGTCTGTTTGTCAGTCTGTTTTACACTTAATTTTTTCGAACTATCTATATGCCACACTAATTGGCAGATAATTTTAAATCTATCGATATTTTGATATAGGTGATAATAAAAAATACGTTAGTGCGTGTATGCATATGGAAGATAAAGCATTAAGCGCAACAATGGGCTAAATTAATTAATTATGACCCACCATCTAATTTTTTTTTTTTTTTTTTTTTTTTTTTAATTCGGACGAGTCGTTTTTAAGATTTGTTGGTTCGTAAAAATTTGTTGAACGATAGAATAGCAATAGACCAAAAGTGGTTCCTGTTGACCGAAGCGAATTTCTGTCTTGGAATTTTTTTTATTCAGAGACAAAAAAAAAAAGTTGGTTTCTCAGAACGAGCAAAATGCTTCCGTTACGGTAAGCTCAAAAGCAAAACATGTTTATAGATAAGTTAGAGAAAGTATCTTCGAAGCACTTTTACATTCGACGCCACCCTTGAATAATATAATGATATGACATGATTAATTCTAAAATATTATTATATAGAAAAGACTGAATAACGCAGAGTGAAATAGTGAACTTGAATAAAAATAGAATATAACTAATAGAGAATAATATTAAACCAGAGGTAAACTTTAGAATTTAAAGAAAACAGAATGATTGAATGAAATTTTCAGATATTTTATAGCTAAACAACAGACTGTTGATAACATATTTTTTTTAATGGTATTATTAAACTAAATGTTGTTATTAATAATGACTCGTTTCTGCAAAAGTGGAAGTAACGATTTACAGGAGTGAAAATTCAAAATTAAATATGCATATTCATAAGAACTTCTAATTTAATAAAGATTTTAACTAATTAATTTTTAAAATTAATTATAGGTATATATATATTTATAAAAATTAAGATAATCTTTCAAGAGGTAGATGTTAAATAGTGCAGTTCTGAGGGCAAAAAAAACAACAACAATTAATAAAGCAACTAAGAAAATGAGTAGCTATTTTGGTTTTTTGATAATAAACTAATTAGTTTAGCTCCTTCAGTTTTATACACTACTATGTAACGTTCATAAACATAAGTTTGAAGATTTAGATATTAATCCATCCACACACTATATAGCCACATGGCTGATTCACTCACTCATTCACTGACATTAATGTTTACCCACTTCTAGATGAGGTAGAAATTTGAAATTTCGTAAAATAGTAGTTATTTTTTTTTTTATTCGAACTTTACTTATTATTGATTTAGAAATTTATATGGTGTAATTATTTTTTATTTTCACACATTGCTTTAGTTTTATTTTAGTTAAAGCGGCTATAATCTTCAAATTTGACACACATACGGCAGGTGGCTGAGCTAATATGTCTGATAAGTATGACGATTTTAGCTGCTATGTATGTAAAATCAAAATAAATGTGTGTAAATGTACAAATAAATACTCTAAATTTAAGAATCTTGCTCTATCTAAAATCTATGGTTTAGGTTCCAACAAAAATAACTCCCAGATTTGGAAGGTTAATAAAATAGATCCTGAAAAAACAGCGTTTGCCATTTATTTTCACATACATATCTTAATTTATTTTTTTAAAATATACAACCCCCATATATCAACCTTCACTATCACTGTAGATCCTCAACCTCTCCCTGAAATTCCACAATACTTTCAAAAACGAATTGCAAAAATTTGTTCAAGGCAAGCAGCTTTTATTTCATCAAGGGTTTTAAAATTCTGTTTAAAGACTTTAGCCTATAGATGTCTCGAGTATTATTACAGATAAAAAATATTCTGCTAATCAGTGTTGCACATAGCTTCCTCACGTCCTATTTCGAAAATGTACTTTAATGATTTTATGCTTTTAACAACCTATTTTCGAAATAAATTTAATTTTTTACTTGAATTATCAAGTTTTGAAGAATCAATTTAGCACAAATTGAAGAGCGCAGCCAGTTGAACTTAATTTAGAGCTATCTACAGGCTTTTGACAAACCACCAACATTTCGAAATTAGAACTTTTAAAGATATAGGTGTAAATAATGTGTGATTGTGCGCATGTGGAATGGAAATAAATCGGCGCAACCAGTTGAACTAATATAGGACCAACAATGGGCTAATATGACCTACCATTTAAATTTCATTAAAATCGGACGAGTAGTTTTTAAGATATGCTGGTTCACAAAAATTGAGCGATAGACGGACACAGAATAAAAGTAGTCTACCAATTAGTGGGGCACATAGCTTCCCCGCGTCCAATTTCGTATACTACACTGATTTTATGCTCTTACAACCTATTATTATGACATTTATTTAATCCCCCCCCCCCCCCACGGCCCGTTTTTTAGAGCTGTAAAAATTGTTTTGATTTTTTTACATAAATTAAGTAGTAGTAGTAGTAATAAGGGCGGGGAGGCCTAGCCTGGCAAACAGACCATATTCGGATCCTTTTTGCCAATCCCAGACATACTCTATCCCCTCAAACCACCTCCACCTCATCCTCAAACCTTTTACTTTGGATTATGAAGGAGACGATATCTTGCCACTTCAGTGCTTCAAGTTCCTCTACCCTAATTTCTCCTTTCCCTAAGATATGAAAGCGCAATCTCCCATATCCTTTACACACTCCCAGGAAATGGTAAGCTGTTACCTCCTCTTCGCCACACACTGGAGATGTGGTGAGGGGTCCTATTCTACTTTAGTAATGCCAGATGTCTTCTGAGACTGCAGTGTCCAGTTAGCACTCCAACCAGATTTCTCAGGTTGGTCCTGCTCAGTCCAAACAGCCATCTGGGTTTCCTTTCATTTATTTTCGGCAGTACCATTTTAGAGTGCCTGCATCCCTCTGTGCCTAACCAATCCTTATCTGCTTCATCCCATACCCACTTCTTAATGGCTGATTTGACCTGACCTTTCGACCAGTCAACTGCTGGTTCCGGTCCACAGAAAGGCATAGAGGCTCCTATTTTTGCTACCTTATTTGCTTTCTCGATCCCTTGTTGTCCCGGAACCCAGAGCAGTGTTACCTCCTTACTCTCTGCCAGCAGCTCTAGTGTATCCCGACACTCCTTCACCAGTGCAGAGGTTGCACCAGGGGCATCGAGAGCGTGTAGCACCTGTTGCTTCCACCACCTCAGGCTGTCTTGCCATCTCTAGGATGGCGTAGATTTCCGTCTGAAAGACGGTGGTAAGTGTGCTTAACGGGGAACTCTCTTGGGTGCCGGACTTTTCCAAGAACGGGACTGTTCTTGGAAAAGTCCGGACCCAAGAGAGTACTCCCGACATTCCGGGTTCATTCTTTGAGCCATCCGTGTATGCCTCTAGAGGCTCCTCATCGAATTCTATCTCTCCTTGTTCCCATCTGGCTCTTGATGGTATCCCTTCAACACACTCCCAGAAAATGGTAAACTGTTTCCTCCTCCTCACCACACATTGGACATGTGGGGGTCCTCTTCTACTTTTAGTAATGTCAGATGTCTTTTGAGCAGTATAAGGGATCTTTGACTCAGCCACCCTTTCGATTTCCAAGTGTCCGCTTAGGATTCCTTTTCCTAGCCATTGCCCGTTGTCTCTGAGCCTGACAAATGATGCAATGGCCACTCCTTCAATCCATATCTTAAGAGGAAGGATGCCTACAAGAGCCTCTAAGGCGGCTGTAGGTGTGGTCCTCATTACACCACTTATGCTTCTACAAGCTAACCTCTGAACTTTGTCGAGCCTCTTAGCCGTGCTGGCAGTTCTTATCCTTGGCCACCAGATCAGAGCTCCATATTTGATCCTCGGTCTGATTGCCTCTGTATACAGCCATTTGATAATTTTGGGGGATAATCCCCATCTATTCCCCACTGCCCACCTCAGTTGCCAGAACATCATTGTAACCTTTCCTATTACCTTTTCTATATGTGTCCTCCAAGCCAGTTTTAGGTCGAAGGTAACACCTAGGTATTTAACCTCTCTTGCCAAACTGAGCTATTGGCCAAATATTTTGGGGGCCCAGAAACCTACTATATTCCTCTTTCTGGTATAGACCATCAGCTCTGTCTTGGATGGATTGACTGAGAGTCCGACGTCTTTATTACACCATCCTTCAATAATCCTGCAGGCGAGTAGCATTCTTTCGCAGCATGTTTCTAGGAACTTGCCTCTTACCAAGACTAGTCCACCTGGAGATATGGATCCTCCTCTGTCAGCCTCCTCAAGAGCCCATCCATCACCAGACACCACAGGTGCGGTGAGAGGCAGCTACCCTGGGGGCAGCCTCCCGTAACCCTGATTGTAACCTTGGTGTCATTTAGAGATGAGTCCACTTTCCTCCCCTTCAGGGAAGGACAATATCCATTCAATAATGGCTGGAGGAGCAGGGCCGTATTTCTAAATAGGCCGAGTAGGCCGCGGCCTAGAGCGGCAAATTTTTAAGGGGCGGCAAAATTTACAAACTAAACTTTTGTCCGAAATTCGTATAATAATTTATGATGCAAAAGTTAGGCCTCGGGTACAATAAGAGCGGCTAGTCGGAGAGTCGAGCGACGTGTGGTGTGAGCAGCACCACTCTGTTTTCGCAACCTTCTGCTTGCAAACCTAAAATGCGGTTGCTACGATTGCTCCTAACGGCGGGCATAAGAGAGGGGCGCTGCTTACTTCCGCCTGGGAGGTTAGAACACTTCTCCCGAGGCCTTACAAACTGTCAGGGTATTTATTATAATGAGTAGTAAACCACATAGATACTAAATAGATAATTGACACAAAATTAAGGTGGAGATAAAAGCTCGTAGTATTTCAATATGTTGTTATTTTAACATAAAGATGGTGACGATGCCGATGTGGGTTCGAACTTACAGCTTTGTTGCCCCATCAAGCCTGTGGCAACCATGCAGCTCTGCCTCTGCCAGCGCTGTGCCGTCATCGTCACAATATTTTGTATTTATTCAAGAAAGCAACATATTTTTATATATATATAATAAAATTATAAGTTCAATTATACAAACGCATTAATACCTAATATATACAAAAAAATCGGTCCGAGACAACTCAGACAAACTTTCTCATAGACGAGTTCATAATTACATAGCCCAGTGTTTTCCACTTATTAGTTTTCGTATGTAATTTGAATTATTATTAAACATTTTATCAAATTTTATAGTAAAAATAACTTCTCATGGGCGGGGAATCGAACCCGGGCTCCCTCCGTCCGCATTTTAAGCTATTTTCTCAGGAACTAGATTTTTCCCGGGAAAATGGCGTATATCGTTAGATTCGTATTTAAATAGACTACACATTACTATTTTTTAATCAAAATTGTCGGAACCGTTTTCGAGAAATAATTTTGCTTCCGAACTTACCAAAGGTAACGGAAGCTATGTGATCGTTCAGAAGAACGAGAAAGTTATAGGTCTCCGATTTCAAAAATTCCAAGACAGAAATCCGTTTCAGAGATCAGGGATCATTTTTGGTTCCGTGTCTGTCTGTCGGTCGGTCTGTCGTTCAATTTTTGCGAACCAACATATCTTAAAAACTACAGGTACGTCCAATTTTAATGAAATTTGGGTGGTAGGTCATGAGCAACCCATTGTTGGTCCCATATAAGTTTCAACCTTCTGCGTTCATTTGTTTCTCTTCCACGTGCGCACAAACATACATTAATTTACACTTATAGCTTCGAAAGTACTTATCTGATTTGTATGAAACTTTTATAGTTTATCAAAAGTACTGCGGAGATAGCCCCAGATTAATTTGAACCGTATGCGCTCTTTAACTTTTGCTTAATTGATAATTTAATTCAAGTAAAAATCAAAACAATTTTGACAGATTAAAAAAACGGGGAAACAGACACATTAGAAAATATGTAAAAGCATAAAATCAATTAAGTACGTGATAGGATGCGAGGAAGCCATGTGCCACACCAATTGGCAATCTATTTTTTCACGTTTTTTCCGAGTTTTTTTTTTTTGGGGGGGGGGGGGGGAGGGGGGAACACCTCCACATTTGGAGCTAAAATTCATTTCTCGATTTCGCCTCGGGGTATGATTTTTCTTAACATGTATGCCAAATTTCATCAAAATCGGTCCAGTACAGTGGCGCACCCAGGGGGGGCACATGCCCCCCCCCCTAAGCCAAAGACCTAAAATTTAAGTATGCAATTCCGAAGCACATTTTAAAGTTATAGTGCTGTGATGGTAAAAAAAATTATTTTTGGTGTTTAAAAAGACTTGGCTGGATCCGCCCTTGATATGAAAAGTAATTTAATAACAAAGAAAACCTGACTTCTTAATTCTCTGTGATTATGCTAAGCCCACATTACATCCTCTCCCCCCCCCCCCCCCCCCCCCTTTTTTTAATCTGTGCCCCTCCCAAAAAAAAATCCCCGGTGCGCTACTGGTCCAGTAGTTTAGGCTCCAGGCGTCTGCACAGACGACAGACAGACATTTTTTAAAAACCACTTTTTTGGACTCAGGGTACCTCAAAATGTGTAAATCCATCAAAATCTCAAAATCGAATTTATGTGCCTTCACAGTACTTTCTCTTTATATGAGAAAGTAATGATGTTAATATGAAAATAATTGTTGGTAATCTGTGTACTCCTCTACATGATTGCCTGAGTAACCTAGAGGAGTCTAATCTTATTTATTTATTCATTTTATTTATTTATAGGACCTCTACAGTGTAGAAAAATTACAGAAATAATTATTTAACATACGAGTTCATAATTACCTAGCCCAGTGTTTTCCATTTATTAGTTTTCGTATGTGCATTTTATTATTATTGAACATTTCATCAAATTTTATAATAAAAATAACTTCTCCCACGCGGGGAATTGAACCTGGGCTCTCTCCATCCGCGTTTTTAGCTATTTTCTCAGGAACTAGATTTTTCCCGGGCAAAAGGCTTATATTGTTTGATTCGTATTTAAATGGACTAAATTTTAGAATTTTTTAATCAAAATCGACGGAACCATTTCGAGAAATAATTTTTTTTCACGTCATTTCAGAGTTTTTGGGGGATAGCGCCCCTAAATTTGGAGCTAAAATTCATTTCTCGATTTTGCCTCGGGGTATGATTTTTCTAATTTTACCAAAATCGGCCCAGTAGTTAAGGCTCCAGGCATCTGTACAGACAGACGACACACAGACATTTTAATAACCCCTTTTTTGACTCAGGGGACCTCAAAACGTGTAAATCCAATCAAAATCTAAAAATCGAATTTGACGACATCACAATACTTTCTCTTTATATGTTATTTAATAAATATTAGAATTTCTTTTAAATTATTGGGTGTAGGAATCTAATTTCAAGGATCTTCATAAATCTTCTAAATTTTGCGGGGCCCCTGGACCCCCGCTTATTGCGATGATTTGCAAATAAGTCGTGCTTCACCCCCCCCCCCCCCCTGCCCCTGCTATAGTAGGGGCGGCAAATTGACCCTAGCCTACAGGCGGCAAAAGCCTAAATCCGGCTCTGTGGAGGAGTGTTCCTCATCATTAAAAAGAATTAAAGGAAGTTCCTCTTCTATATTCTTCATCTTTGCTTTATCAAAGGCTCCTTACTCATCAAAGAAGAGAGCCAAAGTATAGTCTCCTTGGTGTATCCCTTTTTCTATCCTATAAGTAGCCGCATGAAGGGCTGTTTCTGTGGACTTCCCTTTTAGGTATGCGTGTTGATTAACCTGCAGTGGAATTCTAGGTAGAATCTCCTCCATTAGAAATGTATCTATTATCATTTCCAAAGTTTTAAGCATAAAGGACGTGAGACTAACGGGTCGGAAGGATTTGGCTAGGGTGTAGCCTGTCGCATGTTTGTGCGCATGTGAAAGAGAAACACATTTGCGCAGACGGTTGAAACTTATATGGGACCAAAGCCCCAATAATGATCTACCATGTATATTTTATTAAAAATGAGTAGTTTTTTAGATATGTTGGTTCGAAAATATTGAGCAACAGACCCTGATGTCTAAAACAGATTTCTGTCTTAGAACTTTTGATATCGGAGCCAAAAAAAAAAAATTCGTTTCTCGGAGATCACATAGCTTCCGTTACCTTCGGTTAGCTCGGAAGCAAAATTCAAAATTTGTATATATTATGCAACTAATAATGGTAAATGTATGCATGTAAGTACAACCTCCTACACAAATAATAGCTGCTATACAAGTACAAGGTTTTATACAATTACCTGGAATATATATGCATCTGGGATTAAGACGGCCACAGGCTGGCCGTAGACCAGCTGAGACAGGCTAGTTGAGTTTATATCCTTACACGTAAAAACCCGTAATAGTCCACAGGCCACCATAAGAAGTGAGTCGCTGATTGATAAAGTTTTCTTACCTTATGGAATCGCTTATATATGCCTTGTCCACCGATGAATTGGGTATATGGCAACTGGGCGCTGGGCCATTTCTTTTTTGTTGACATGCCAAACTTGCCCTTCTGCGGGAACATTGAAAAGAGATAGATAAAGTTTTGATATTCACAGGATCGTTTAATTAAATTATTTCAAAAACAGTGGTAAAGGTGGCCACCGATAAGAGTGGGCCGTTTTCTTTTCAACGTCCCCGCAGAGCGATATGTTTGGGACGGTGGCCACCCCAAACGGCCCACTCTTATCGGTGGCCACCTTTACCACTGTTTTTGAAATAATTTAATTAAACGATCCTGTGAAAATCAAAACTTTATCTATCTCTTTTCAATGTTCCCGCAGAAGGGCAAGTTTGGCATGTCAACAAAAAAGAAATGGCCCAGCGCCCAGTTGTCATATACCCAATTCATCGGTGGACAAGGCATAAATAAGCGATTCCATAAGGTAAGAAAACTTTATCAATCAGCGACTCACTTCTTATGGTGGCCTGTGGACTATAAATAAATAAACAAATATTTTGAAATTAATTCAATTTGATTAACATTCATTTAAACTTGTTGAAAAATAATAATAATATCGGTCAATGAATTCAATAGCGTAATTATATAATTCTCATTAGTAAAAATAAATATTTACACTAAGAATTTGGGTGCCAAGAGAACGTTCACAAGACGAGGTTAATATCCGAAATTTTCTCAAAGGATAGTTTTCCAATTGTTTAGAAGATGAGCACGGGTTTCAACAGAACCCAATCCCTTATGGATAAAGGTCAAATTAACCCGAGTTATTTGAATATTCATACTAAACTTACTCCCAAAATATATAAACTAGAATTCCTTCAAGTTAAGGCTTTGAAGAAACCTTTTGGACCACGGAATTTATTCCTTTATATTTGAGCAGATCTGCTCCTTTTACTTTTAATTATCACAATTAAATAAATAATAAGACCTGAGTTTATGCTGATAAAATATCTCGACTGAGTTAACTTTATTATTAGTAGTGTTGTAACAAGAAGAAATATAGTCCACAGGCCACCATAAGAAGTGAGTCGCTGATTGATAAAGTTTTCTTACCTTATGGAATCGCTTATTTATGCCGTGTCCACCGATGAATTGGGTATATGGCAACTGGGCGCTGGGCCATTTATTTTTTGTTGACATGCCAAACTTGCCCCTCTGCGGGAACATTGAAAAGAGATAGATAAAGTTTTGATTTTCACAGGATCGTTTAATTAAATTATTTCAAAAACAGTGGTAAAGGTGGCCACCGATACGAGTGGGCCGTTTTCTTTTCAACGTCCCCGCAGAGCGATATGTTTGGGGCGGTGGCCACCCTAAACGGCCCACTCTTACCGGTGGCCACGTGTACCAGTGTTTTTTAAATAATTTAATTAAACGATCCTATGAAAATCAAAACTTTATCTATCTCTTTTCAATGTTCCAACAGAAGGGCATGTTTAGCATGTCAACAAAAAATATATGGCCCAGCGCCTAGTTGCCATATACCTAATTCATCGGTGGACACGGCATAAATAAGCGATTCCATAAGGTAAGAAAACTTTATCAATCAGCGACTCACTTCTTATGGTGGCCTGTGGACTAATATAAATGTATACAATAAAAATAACCTTAAATTTAAATTGGTACATAATATGTTCTTTTTTATTGGATTGACTTAAAATGGAAGAGGAATCTAAAAGAAAAAACATGCGTCAAGCTGACTAATACTTCGGCTTTTAGTACAGTAGAAATAGCGTTAGAGGTGGAACTAATTGCAACAAAAATGATTCTTGTTGTAAATGGTAGGTAACACGCCCCTAATCAACATACTAAAAGTATACATTCGTACCGTCGCGCAAAATGCGTTTTTTGGCCGCCATCTTGAAAAAACATGAAAATTTTCAAAAAAATCATGTGTGGTATCAAATCACAGGAAATTTAATGCTGAAAAAGAATATGAAGTTAGTTTATAAATGTAAAATGTTAACGAAGATGAAGTAGAGGGAGAAATATGAAAAATTATATCTCAATAATCAAGTATTTACACCTTAAAAGCTTAAATTATGCTAGATTAATCGATACTTTTTGCAAAATTGATCAGAACCGAGATAAATTTACTCTACAAAAATAATGACTTTTATCAGTTATTGATTTAAGTTCATGAGATATTGCATCAGTTGAAGAAAGCAGGTAAAAAAGTGGAAGAAAACACCATTTTAGGGGAAATTGACGAGTCAAAAAAATTCATTAATTTTTTTTTAAATAATTCACATCATTCCAATGAAGTGTGATCTTCTAGTCAGTCAAGTTAGTAAGTCATTTATGTTTAAATTGAAATAAGTTGTTATAAATTGTTAATGTATTAATCAATGTTAATGTCAGTAAAATTTGTAATGCCTGCATAATAGTTATTATTAGATTTAATAAGGAACCAACTACATATTTCCCCCTTGTTTACTCACTTTTTTGGATACTTATCCTAATTAGTTTCACAATGACCTAGTTAACACAATGACCTGAAGCATGTTTCGATTGGTGTGGCTGAAATGCCACACCAATGCTGTAGATTGACAGAAATTTTGATTCTCGTTTCCTATTTGATGAACTTTGCAGCCTTGGATTCATTGTCTTATGCTGAAGTGTAGAAATACATACATTCTGCTGTAATGGATGAAAGTAACCAAAGTGTTGTAGTGTACCATCTGGCCACTTTTCACAATGTGTCGAAAATGTCGACCATAATATAGCAAAAATAGAACAAAAAACACAATGGCCACAAAACCTGATGGTGGTGCATTAATTCACTAGTTACCATGGTCCGCTTCTGCAACATTGGGCGATGACAACAAAGCAACACCAATCGTATGTTAACAGAAGGTATGGAAAAGTGAAAATAGTTTTTTACGGGTATAAAAACCAAATATAATAGATGTGGAGCACAAAGTGTTGTAGTAGTGTTTTTTTTTTTCTTTTTTGTATTAAGAATTTTTATTACTATATTATCATACAAAAAATACATAAATACACTGTTTATTCATCCCTTTTGATCAAAATTCGCCTGTGGTAATCAAGAAAAACAAATTTCTTTCTAACTCTTCAAAAAAAAAAAAAACGCTTTATCAATATACGTGGGTGTATATTTAAGGAAGAGGCCATTCCGTCATTCATGTAGAAACTTATGCAAACACACTAATTATCAAAGAAGCTTTAAACATTTATTATAAATTTTCCGTTTATAGTGAATAATTAAAAAAAAGGGTTTTCAACACTACAAATGCTTTGTTTTTCTATCCAAAAAAGTTAGTAAAGAGGGGAGAATTATGTCTTGCTTTTATAGTAAACTAGCTTTCACCCCACGCTCCGCGCGGGGCTCATGCTAGGTATTAGTGGCTATGTTTCCTATTGACATGTAGGCCTAGCAATTAAATAAAATGCCTAAATAGTTTTTTTTTTTCAAGCCTTCTAGGGAAATAATCAGGACTATATTATACACCATTCATTCCGTTTCTAAGAATATGATATTCACCAAATCGTAGTTTGGAGCCTATATATTATATGTTTAAAACATAGCCAATAGAAACTAATTAATATGTATAGTAATTAATTAAAAAAAAAAAACTAAAAAAAGGTATAATAAATAAGAAAATAAACGACGTAAAAATCAATTAGACTGGGAAGTCATTGAACAATCATCAACCATAATGGTGCATTAATTTAATTACCAGTCTCTTCTCTGAATAAGGCAGTTGCACCAGTAAATATTTAATAACTCTGGTTTTAGAAAAAAATAATTGAATAATTAATACTCGATTAGACCAATAGTGTGAGAATTAAGCACCCCAATCAGAAATTAAATCGGTCAACAATTGCGGACGCCATATGAGCTCAAAATATATTTTTTGTTTTTTACAAAAAATTAAATTTACCTCTATTTAAGGTAGATCCGATGGAGTTACGACGAAAAGGACCAAAGTTATAGATCTTTTGAAATCAGTTACCGCTGACGCAATCAGTTTGTCGATACGACTTACCGTTTAGCCACAATAAGCCTCCAAAAAACTTTTAAGTGCGTCCACCATCTTTAATTTTTTAAGGGGGGTAAAAATACTTTTTTTTTAACTTTTCGGATTTTTCCAGTCGTTTTGGGCCAATTTCCGACCAAATGCAAAGAACCGCGAGTCTCTAGGTGGTCTAGAAGTACCCAAACATTTTGATTAGCGAGTCTGTGGGGTTTGTTTACGGTGGGTCAACCTAATTTTTTTAGGTTGGTTTATATACTTTTTTTTTTTTATAAAATTGTCAATAACTTTTGTTTTACTCAATATTTGTAGATGAAACCAAGCCTACAAATTGCGCAACATGTTTGCACACACCCCTGAAAAAATATTAATCAATTTCATTTAGCCAGTTTTGCGCCTATAAAGTCTGACTGGGGCGACAGACATACACACATACACGAAAAAAGTTAAGGCCGGATTCGGTTTTCGGAATGTGTAAAATGAAAAAGTGTCCAAAAAAATTTCAATTTTGACAAATGTACAGACAAAACTTTAATTTTATATATATAGATAGAGTAGATGGTTCCTTGTATGGTTTAATTTAAATGCTGCTGTGTCTTAAGAAAAAATAATAGCCTCCCTTTAGCGATATTTTAACCCCGTCCTTTCTGTCATTCTCAAGCTAGAAACAAATTTTATTAAATCCAATAATTACTATTATACAGGCATTAACAATTTTACTGACATTAACCATTTATAACAACTTATTTTCAATTTAAAAATAAATTTCTTACAAACTTGACTGCTTCTAGTCAGTCAAGTTTGTATCACACTTCATTGCAATTATGTGAATTATTTAAAAAAAAAAAAAAATGAAGTTTTTTAACTCCTCAATTTCCCCTAAAATATGTTATTTTCTTCCACTTTTTTTACTTGTTTTTTTTTCAACAGATGCAATATCTGATGAACTAGGATAAAAGTCCTTATTTATGTACAGAAAATATATTTCGGTTCTGATCAGTTTTGCTAAAGACTCGATTAATCTAGCATCATTTAAGGTGTAAATACTAGGTTATTAAGGTATAATTTTACATATTTATCCCTCTACTTCATCTTCGTTAACATTTTACATTTAAAAACCAACCTCATATTCTTTTTCAGCATTAAATTTCCTGTGATTTGATACCACACATGATTTTTTTGAAAATTTTCATGTTTTTTCAAGATGGCGGCCAAAAAACGTATTTTGCGCGACGGTACGAATGTATACTTTTAGTATGTTGATTAGGGGCGTGTTACCTACCATTTACAACAAGAATCATTTTTGTTGCAATTAGTTCCACCTTAAGATGTTTTTTCACTTATTTCTACTGTACTATTTGTGAAATTCAAAGAAAGAAGTGTAGAGAAACTGCGTAAGCATAAATACAACTTTTGGTCGAACTTCACAATAAGACTATTCAGATAAAACAAAAAAAAAAAATCCAAGCTATTTAGTTACTGTTTTACATCAATAACTGTAAAACAAGATTAACAAAATAAACTAAAACAAAGATAAACCGACACTCCTTAAGTTTAGTACTCTACAATTTCATAGCAAATTTCACTTGACCTGATTGAATAATATGAAAATTAGACAAATAAAAGGAATTGAAACTCTCCTGTATATAGAAATAATAATATCCCTTAGTTTAATTGTATATCAAGACAAAGGGATATTTAGTTCAACGTACTTTGGGATAAAGGAATAGCACACTTCTTTAAATAAAAGTGATAATGTTTCTTTGCCTTTATAATTAAATTAGATTAAGGAAATTATCTATTTTATATGAAGGACAATGTTCCTTTGTCCCTAAATTCATTGGACTAAATATCTCTTTGCCTTAATACTTAGGATGGGTACTCAAATAAAGTTTTGCATCAAGTCGCCTTTTTTGCTTTAGTATCCCATTTTAAGGGGTAGGTACACTATACTAAAAGAGTACCAATACCAATAAACCTTAAAAAAGATTTTGAAGATTTTGTAAAGAGGGTGTTATTAAATTGATCGATTTAATAAAATTAATTATAAAAAAAAATATATACAAAAATTGAAAATAAATGGTGCAGTAATTTTAAAGACCGTCACTATAAGATTAATTATGGGTGATTAAATGAATTTAGAGGTAATTAAGAGGTAGTTTTAGAGAGACACTTATAATTAAAGGTTTCTCTAATGGATCTTTAGTGAGTCGCTGAGCTCGCACAAGTTATACTCGTAGATAGTAGTTTCTTATCTAGGAGCCAAATCTAAACATCAAGTAGTAAGAGCTTCTTCACTTATCACACATAGATAAACGATAATATATACTTAGCTTGCTCCGAGTGCCTGAGAATAGAAGCATAGTTTAATAGCTATAATATTTTACTAGCCGTATTCTCGTGCTTTGCTAAAGAATAAGTTATATTTACAGTATTATCTATAATTTCATAGGTTTATATAGTAGCGCCAAGAAACGTTAGAACTCTGAAGATTATTAAGAATCATTTAGATATACTTTTATTAAAATTTTAAAACGCACCCATTCCACATATTCATTATTTTAAGCCCGCTCTACACTCTCGGCGAGACTACACGAGGGTCGGCGAGCACGAGAGTGTGGAGGATGTGCTCGCCTTGCCTCGGGTAGTCTCACCTCACCTCGCCACGTCACCCCTCGGAGTCGGTATTTCAGACACGAGTCAAAGGAATCTCGGTGGAGGGGGTCTCGTCTTCATTCAACCCTTCGGCGAAACAGCGAGAATGTGGAGGGTACCTCTCGTACTCGTCTATACCCGGCGAGATCTCGCGCCGAGGGCTCTCGCCGAGAGTGTGGAGCGGGCTTAGATAAAGTAAACTCTCTGACCAATTGATTACTATTTTAGCTTTGGCTCTAATCTTGTACTTAATAGATGTCCACAAAAAAGTAATTTTTACCAAATTCTTTAATCGCTATGCATTAAACGTGGAACCTAAACAATAATTTAAGTATGAGATTAATTTAATACACACATATAATTATAATTTTGAAGAATCATCTTCAAGCAAAATAAATAAGTAAATTTAAACCTTTAAATTAACGACAAAAAAACGAAAACAAAAAGTAAATAACCAGCTACCTTTTTATTTTATTTTTTTTAAATCAATTAAATGAGATAATATGGAATTTAATTTACAGTTTCCACAATATAAGAAAGTTTGTCTAAGTTGTTTTGGACCAATTTTTTTTTGGAAACATGTCGCAAAGATGTATTAGTTCAACAATGAAACTGCAATTGCACTCAGAACCTCCTTCTCTTTCATTTGGGACCCCACATAAAATATTTCGGTTGACAAATATTTTTAACCCCTAGCTTCTCAGCCTCGATAAATGTATATTTAACCTGCTTACGCACTGTCAAGCTTATTCTCAAGTCAGAAATCAAATCTTTGGTCAGCCAACTATCCCCCACGGATACATAATAGTGGAAACCCGGATTCTCTATATTTTCCATAGCATAACTGCAAAGTTTCAATTGTTTGTGTTGGGTACATTCGGAGATACAAGTGCGTTGACGACGGGCAGACAGTATTATAAGGCTCCTCCGATTTGCTTAATGATCTTATAAGATAATAATCAGAAGATCAAAACGATTAACTTTAAGTTTTATATAATATGTAGAAAGCACTAGAATTATAATTAGATACATTAAAATTAAATTTTACTTTATTAGACTATATAGTCTTTTATGTTATTTTAATTTTTCAAATTGAGTTATGTTTAAGTCATAAATGCTTCAGAATAAAAGAAGTATCTTAAAACATAAAAATTCGTGGGAGTAGAGAATTTTCTCCGAAAGGAATGACCCCTATGGTTTATTATCACTGTTATCACTCTGACTCTGTTATCATTATCTATGTGAGGTAGCCACCTGCTGCCTGTGTCTGTTTAATATTCCCAGCCTGCTTTAGTAATCCTTGCAATTTAATGCCTCCCATGGGTTTAATTTCCATGGGTCTGCCCGTTTACTCCCAAGCCGCTTCTATTTATCACCAGAGACCAAATTTTCATCCCAGCCAGCCTTCTCATAACTCTTCTCTCATTCCTATTCAAGGTCAAGGGGGAAAACGTTGTCTTGTAATATTAAATTATACTAAATAATTCCCTTGGAAAGAAAAGAAAGTCGGATATTGTTTTAAAGGGGATAAGAAAAAGAAATAAAAAAAAAATTAAAAGTAACAAACGGTTTGTACTTAGCGGAGTCAAGGCAAAATTAAAAGGAACACATTTTTATCATTGAAGCAAGCGTCTTACAATAAATATGTATTGAATATTGAGAAAAAAGTTAATCATGATGAGTTTATAGTTAAAGAGTATGGTTGTAGTAGGTAGGAAATAGGACTGTTCTTTAACCTACCCGGCCTACTAATTTAAAATATTATAAAATATATCTCTTCCCTACACAAAAACTTCTCTTTGTATCAGGTTGAAATTTTACATGCCTGTTTCAATTGTACTTTTGACGATGTGACAACTGACTATGTGAAAACCAACTGTCACGGTTTTGTGACGGTCGAATTTTTCGGATTCAATCCCGGGTTCAACACGGTGCAACGAGCCATAAGGAACTTCGTTCCAAAAACAAAACTTTCTCATACACATTGTAAGAATAAATTTAAATAAATTTCTTTTTGAACAAATTTAAAGTGCTTGTTTACACTTTGTTTTTTCCAGGAAAATCAGATTTATTTTTATCGAACCTAGTTTTCACCAGAAAAATACTCAGAATTTCACCAGAATTTTTTTTTTCAGGTATTATTTTCTCCGTTTTTTAAGAGATGTTGGAGGTATCGAAATTAGTGATTTAGGCTCCTCATGCATGTATAGACAACAGATAGACTAGACAGAAAGGAGGCAGACATTTTGTAAAGACTACGGCCTTGAACTTAGAGGGTCTTGAAACGTGTAAATCCATAAAAATATCAAAATTGAATGTTCGCGCCTCAAGCTACATACTCCAATACAAGGAAGGGGTAGAGGGAACAATACTATGGAAACTGGATCTCAAAAAGTGGTTCATTATGCTCCACCCATGTACTAACCTCCCAAGCGGCACATTGGTGAAACAGTATCGATATCTCGATAAAAACTCGACATTTATATATCAGCTGATAAGGATAAGAATAAAGTGATATTTTCTTACATTTAATATTTTAATACAGTTTTCTTTATAAATACATATTTGTACTTTAATGTTTGTTGTTAACCGAATTAATTATCTAAAGGCAGTTACGTCGTTAATAACATGTAATAGTTCCTAGCTAACCAAAAGCAATCTTATATAAAACAAAATCGTCTTCTAAAGCAATCACATCAGATTTTTCTCTTACATATTTGACTTTTCGATAGTAAAACAATCAAACAAAGCACAAGATGAGGTTAAAGGTTTAGTTGACAAGCGTCCGTGGGCACGGACAAGGAATAGACCAGTAAGATAAGGACCAGTGACCACGTGATCGTACTGTTGTCACATTAGTTCTGATTGAGCTCGCTTGAGAGGTTTAGTATATAGGTGGAGCATAATGAACCACTTTTCTAATCGCATTGCTCCCTCTACCCCTTCCTTGCTCTGAGCTCCAATATGATAAAATAAAAATCCCGTCAAGTACTTGCCAGCAAGTTACTAAAAAGGCTTCTTCGGTCATAAGAATTCATAAATACATTATTAATATATATATATATATATATATTTTTTTTTTTTTTTTTTTTTTTTTTTTACAAAAAATATGTAAAAAAGTTTTTTTCGGCCGCTATTTTGGAAACACGATATATTTTTGTGAACCAAATTTCAATATCAAATCATAATAATTTGGGGCTCCGAAGGTACGGCCCCCTAAAATTTCTAAAATTTAACTTTTTAATACTACTCCCGGAAATATCATTGGACAACAGAGATGCATATTTTTGTATTTTTGCCTTATTTTTAGGACCAGTCCTAATAGGGTAGTGCAGTGGGGTTTTTATTCGTTTTGTTTTAATTTTTGGGGAGTAAAATGGACGCCATTTTGAAAACACGATATATTTTTTTTAACCAAATTTCAACACCTTTAAAATGATACCCAACTTCGAATTTTCAAACCTTTAAAATGATACCCAACTTCGAATTTTCAAATCACATAAATTTTGGGGCTCCGAAGTTACGGCCCCCTATTATTCCTAAAATTTGACTTTTTAATACTACTCCCGGAAATATCATTGGACCACAGATATGCATATTTTTGTATTTTTGCCTTATCTTTATGACAAGTTTGAAGCGGGTTTGAAACGTGTCCCCCCCCCCCCCTCTATCTCGCTTATGTGAAGTGCAAAAAATCTGAAAAAATTCCTGAACATTCTTCGACCAAAAGTAAAGACACCACTTTTTGGAAATTTCGAAAAAATTATTATTCTATTTTTTATTGACAAAATACGTTTTTTTTTAATTATGGTCTTTTCGGTGTATTTATATGGTTGTAGTCCGGTTCAGTGGCAAACAAAATACTTTATCAGAGTGTGTTTTGAGAATATCAGACCCTTAGAATGGTTCAAAGTAAGCTTTTTAGCATTTTAAAAAAACACTGTTTATACACTTTACAGTTAAACACTATATTGTGTGGCCTACGGACCCTCGCTGTGTGCTGACTAGCACACACTTGACCTGTTTATTTAAAACTGGTCTTATTTTCAACACCTCACTCGAGCCATCATTGAATGGATATTGTCCTCTCCCTGAAGGGAAGGAAAGTGGACTCAGCACTAAATGACAATTCTTTTTTTAGGAGGGGGTATAGAAATAAGTGGGAGCAGTGGCGTATCCAGGGTGAGGGGGGTGTACAGGGGACACGTCCCCCCCCCCCCCCCCCAGACCCAATATATATTTGTTTAATTAAAAAAAAAAAATACCGCCGTATTTCTTTATTAATACATATTTTTTACATTCACCTGATATGTATACATACCCCCCAATAATTAACTGCAGGTGACGCCCATGACTCACAGTAAGATATTGTACTACAGTAAGCACCAGCATTACATTTTCTAACGAATACGTTCTAAAACAGTTGTTGTTACTTGGGCGCAGAGATTTTTTTTTATTATTAGTGTACATTTTTTTTGGGGGGGGGGGGTGGAGAGAGGCCATCTGCTTTGTTGAATAAGTAGTTTCCTTATCTTGTTACCACTACGAAACCCCCCCCCCCCCCCCCTCTAAAGTGACTTAGAATATGCCCCCCCCCTAGACCTAGCCGCTGGTTACGCCTCTGAGTGGGAGGGATAGAATCAAGATATTCTCGCATAATAAAATCATTTAAATCTTTCTTGATGGTAGTTTATAAACTTATTAAATTAAAATAACACTCCGTAGCTAAGCACGGGTATCCAGGTAGTAAATAATAAAATTTATTGTGTTGTAGTAACACTTTTATAATCAGGAATATGCACATCAGTTCATTTATAATGTATCCATATAGGGACCTATTACAATGTTTGGCATTGTTAAGTAGATGGTAGCTTACCTCTAGAACTTGTTTCAGCCAATCTTATAACTCATAAGATGCCCCCCGTGGAGCATTGTTTTACCGATAAAAGGTGAAAAATTAACAAATATTTTACGACTATAAGCACGATATACAAAACTAAATAATGGAAGACAAGAAAGCAAGATCACAACAAGAAAGCACTCATTATCACTTGTCATTGTTTTAGCCTACCTAAATGGTATATAATTTTACCATTGATTCCTTAGCTTCGATTCAGTATATGTATATATATATATATATATATATATATATATATATATATATATATATATATATATATATATATATATACTCAAGTGCAATCAGCACGATACACTCAACTTACCATGAGATAAGAGAAAAAGATAATAGATCGATATTAATATTCAAAATAGATGGAATTAATTATTTGATCTGAATCACAATAAAGGCAGCGCAAATTTGTGTGGGACAAAGCTTCCTCACTACCAATTATTCAACGAATAGGAACATGACTTTTTTTTAATATTAAGGGGCCATTTGTGGGCTACTTCCAGCAATCCATCCATTTAAAAAATATATATATATATACATCATTTTTTTTTTATAATTAAAGTTTGTGAACATGCGGTTGGAACAAGTTTCCAAATTTTTATCCAAATTTAATTCTGTCGGACCAGTAGTTTTTAAGATATAGTGATTCACAAAAATGTTGACAGACAGAAACACGAAACCAAAAATGTTTCCTGATGTCTAGAACGGATTTTTGTCCAGGAATTTTTGAAATCGGAGAGATAAAAATACTTCAGTTACTGCGGAAGAAAAAATAAGTTCCTCTAACATATAAACTAATTTGTAAAACATAAGACTAGAATTGAAACATTTAGGACTAGATAAATTAACGGTTGAGGTGGTAGGAGGATATACAATATTAATGTGAGAAAAATCACGGCTGCAATAGAAGGCACAAAAAAAAGATAAAACTTGGAGATGAAGGTTGAACGAAGAAAAATATAACGAAACATAAGAAAGACTGTATCACAGCATTAAATTAATAAATAGAAGGTAAATGTTCACTCAAAACTTTCGAGCCTGCAAAAATAAGAAAAAAGTAAAAGATTTATATTATTACTCAATAAGGAAGCGGAATAAGGAATAGCGATATTAATATAACAATAAAAAACGTTCTAATATAAACGTTATTAATATAAAACGTTCTATTTAAATGATTATTTCATAAAAATAATTATAGAAGGCACGTTTTTAAGCAGTGAGGAATGGGGGGGGGGGGGAGGTTGGAGTTAAACCCAACTTATCAATGGGTGACAGTAATTATTGTTTAATCTTTCTACTTAACTGTACTTTATCAACTCACAAGAATAGACAACATAGTGACTATATGGAAATGCCATCTACAAACAGTAAAAACATATAAGAAATTTTGAACAAATTGGCGGATGTAGTTTTAGTAGAACACAACGAAGATTATTTAAGTGAAGCTCATATAGTATTCCAACTTATAACAAAAATTCCCCTAGAGCTATATTTGTTAAATTCGTTGGAAGAATAAAGAAGAAAGAATGGATATAACCCTTTTTCCATTGGTTTTTAAGAAGAACCAGAGAAGAGCATGTTGAAGAGAAACAAATGAGCGCAGAAGGTTGAAACTTATCCATATAAATGAGCTATTTATGATCTACTATACAAACTTCAATGAAACCGTAAATGAACTATCATAACTAATTGAACAAAAATTGAGCGACAGACCGACAAACAGACACGGAACGTTCCCTGATGCCTGAAACGGATTTCTGTCTTGGAATTTTTGCAATCGGAGACATAAAATATTTTCGTTCTTCAGAACGATCGCTTAGCTTACGTTACCTTCGGTAAGCTCGTAAGCAAAATTAATGAACAACAAAAGTACATCGGCCGCTGTTTATCAATTAAAACGTTATTAATAATAAGTCATAAGCAATATTTATCGATCTAAAAAAGGCGTTTTACACCGTGTCCTATGAGGTTTTGTGGGAGAGGTTGCATGTAATTGGGATTCGAGGTACTTGTTTGATTTAACAAATGAAATTAGAGAATGTCTAAGTGAATCATTGAAGGTCAAAAAAACGATCCACATTCTTTTTTTATTTCGGAGCCTGTAGTTTTTATAATATAATATGTAGTCTTATAAATTGTCATCCCTCGTTCCCACGGTGGATGCTATTCAACGAGCATATTTAAAGATGCTACTATCAAGTTCAAGTTTGGCTTGGAAATAAAAACATTGATTGGGGGTTGACTACAGTAGAGGGATCTTTGCAACCCATCAGGCTCCGGAGCAATCCTGCACCCGAAGGACTTTTGCACATGATAATTTGCAATTGCAAAAAAGGATGTGGTGGGTCATGTGGCTGCCGTAAAGTTGGACTTGCAATTCTACTTGCGGTGAATGCACTCGTCAAAATTGCCAGAATTGTGCTCCATAAATGATTTAGATGAGGAAGAAATCGAAAATACCGATATTGACGATGATGATGACTTTTAATTAAATTCTATTTTATGTATTGACTCATTTCGTTTTTCTTTCACATTTATGCAAAATAAAATATTGCACATTTAATTAAATATATGACAACATTTTTTCATTATAATTTTCCTTCCATGCATTCCAAACAAAATTTGTATAAATATATCCTTAAATGATTATATTCAATTTTTGTTTGTAAGGGTTGAAAATTTGAATACGGTAAAAGTTGCGAAATTATTATAAATAATGTATTAAAAAGTCATTCAATTGGTTTTTTTCCAATTTTATATTAACAGGGGTACCAAAATATTTTTACTTTTATATTATAAGGGATGAAATAAGTCAGAAAGGGTGGAAAATGATAAATAGTGTATTGAAGCATCGAACAACCTTAATTCTAGCTCTGTAAGTGTTCTTCAACTTATTATGTGCTTCAATTTCTAATTTTATTGATTTTTTTCAATAAGGGGTAGTTTTAACCCTTCATAATAATAAGCACATATCGGCATAGGGTACATTTTGATCTGAAGGTTAAGTAGAGCTCATTTACAAAATTTCATGAAAATCTATGCATCTTGGTAACTTGGACTACATTGAAATTACTCTATCATGCTTTTGTAGCATCCTTTATTAAACAATTGGCTTAGGAAATGGCTTCCCCAGCCAGTTGAACCTACTGATATAATCTAAAGAACTATTATAAAAATTCACTAAAAAAAAAACCAAACGATATTCTTCCAAGTTAACGTTTTCTGAATTCAATGTACTAAAAATTACATTACTGTTTTAATTTATTTGTATAGTAAGAACACCTATGTCATGCAGTCATGCGCTATGTCCATAGCTCCTCAATTATTTAAAAGACTTTCTGCCTGCCTCAAAAATATAAATACTTTCAACACATTCAGCAAAATAATCAAAGAGTTCATATCTCTTAAATCCGATATAATTTAAAGCATGTTCATATATTTTTGACTTAGTTATTTCGACAATAAAGATGTACTACTTTGTATTCCAATGGACAATAAATGATAGATATTGAGTAATGTGGAATCTAAATAACTTGGCAGTAAATATTATTTAAAATTTCATGTCTTTCCTAAGCCATGGGACTAGGTAAATATTTTTGGCTTATTTATTTCAAGATAAAGAAGAAAGGTGAATAATCCCTCCTTATCAATATACGAGTTTGATAGACTGATAGACACAATCTTTAATTTTAATGAATTTGATACTAAAAAGGTCTTCAAAATTTCTTTAGAAAGTGGGGGAAGAGAAGTACGTTTACGCCTCCATTCTAATAAATAACATAGATTGGTTTATTCTGGAATATAAATAACCTTGACAATGACATGTATCATCGATTTCCTTGTTGGCTTATTTATATAAAGTAAAAGAGAGATGGATAAAACCAGTTCCCCTTCCTTTTAAATGGTTAATAGAAATTGTTTTATTCCTTGATCAACCTCGACAATGGTGAGGGCGCCAAACCTTCCCTAAACCATTAACTTTTCTTAAAAGGTGATTCCCACGCCATCTCTGGTTCATGTGCGGAACTAAAGTTTTTAATACTATAATTTGTGTAAACCTGAGATCTTACCCTTCATTTTTCCCTTAACACCTCGAACTCCCTTAGGCGTTCTTTTTGTTAGTTGTTTTAATCGTTATTTATATTGATAGCACGACTCACGGTTTTAATTACATTTTTTTTTTTTACTTGTTCTTTTTATTGTGTGTGTACGTACTTTGAGCGTACACTTGGATACTATGAATACTAGACTGACCAATATATCCAGAAGTAAAATATTTTGTAGTATATTTTTTTTTTTGCTAATTTCATAAATACAAAACAAAAAAATAAATGCAATTAATTATGATTTTTATAAAAAAGTGTTTGGATATAATGAGTTTAAAAAGTTGAGCAATTTCTGGTCTTATTGAACAGGATTATTTAAATGATTTAGGAGAAACACATTGAAAACATGTTATGTGGTAAAAAGGAAAGTTAATAATTATTTTGGAATCAATTGAGTCCGAGAGTTAAAAAGAAGAGTAACTTTGATGAGATTTCTAAGAAAACCCTTCTTTTGTGTCTTTATTCGCTCATCCAAAGCTATTGAACTTGGTAAATTCACTCTTTTTCCATTAACTTACCCATTATTCATTCAGGAAAAAACTAAATTGGATAAAGATTAAGTTCGTACGTACTTCTGGTGAAAAAAAAAACAACTTATTTGGAAATACTTTTTGGATTTTTTTATTTTAAACAAAGTAGCTAAAATTAAAACTTCCTTCTACCAATCATAATTAATAGATGGTTATCAATAAATATTACAATTCAGGTCACTAGAGATAACATAAGTTAGTCATCACAGGTTAGATAATTCAAAACTAGTTGACAATACAGACCGAATCAATTTTCTCTCTTCCGACTAGGTTATTATAGCTATAAATAAGCGAGAATCTAAACATATTCGAAGTAATGTATCGTGGACATAGGAGTATTATAACCGTCTTATTCTCTAGTCTTGTGTTTTTATTTTTACTAGTTGGTACTTTTCGTCTATTTTTAAAAATAGTTGGTATGGATTATAGTGTAGTAAGTAAATAAGTAATTTATCATTTGTCCCGGAGAGGGATGAGATACAGCCAAAAGAGAAAATAATTTTCTGACTGTTTAAAATTTAGATACTCATAAACGACCAACAAAAAAAGATGTACTACAGTTTGTTTAGTGAATTTACTTTTTGTGAAATCATGATTAAAATATCAGGACATACTTAATTGAGTGGAGAGATCACCCACTAACATCAATCCTTTTTAAGGTACGAACCAAACGTAGTGAAGGCTCATTTTTTGGTACTTCTTTAGATAGTTACTCCCCTACGTGTTTTTAGAATATATTTTTAGCCAAATGTACTTTGGGACAAAAGAAAATCACACTTCTGTTCATATAAGGGGAGTAACAGTCTAAAGAAGAACATTCTGTGCACCTTCTTTAGATTGTAACTCCCCTCTGTTTTCTTTCTGTTCAAAGGGGAGTAACAATCTAAAGAAGTGACAATGTTTTAGGTAAGTGCAAGTTTACGTTACTCGACTACGCCGATTACTTGAATTGATACTAATTTATCTATGTGAGACAAATACAGATTATTTGGTTTACCAGGTTTAGAAGGTAGACGTTGGTGACTGTGCGCATGCTCTTGTTCTTAGCGAGTGTTGTGAGTACGACAGCATTACCCACTACAGCCAAGAGGAAGATAAGGATGTAGAGAGGTATCATAAGCTCACTAATGCCAGATGAAGGAGGATGTGGCTGAGTGCTCAACACAGTGGCTATGGTAGGAGGAGTGCTGGGACTTGGTGGTGTTGAGCTGTTAGTCAGGTTCACCTGGTCAACTGGTTCCTGACCTGACATGTCTAGCATGGTTACTCTGAAACATACATCAATCATACATATAGAATTAATTCCAGAGAAATGAATTCCATATAGAATGAGTTCCACAGGAGCTATTTATCTTAATCTAAAATGTCTTCTAATAAAAATAATGTTTATTATAATACTAAGACTAAAACTGTAATAATTACTTCTTTTATTTTAAATACTGATCTTTACATCGCTAAACAAAACATTAGGTTGACAGGACAGGGGCAAACATCAGATAAAGATAACATGCCTTATAGCTCATCTTTTTGACATGATCATCAGTATAAAACATATCTACTAGATTTTAGAATGTGATCAATATTTGCACTGTCATACGGCAAAAGGGAGTGAAAGAGTATATTATACATAACATCTAACAATAAATTATAGTAGTAATATAGAAAAAGTAATTAAATGAAACTTATTTGTAGTAAGTGATTAAGGATTTTTTTTTCTATAATTTCAAAATTTTCTCTCACTTTGTTCCAGATAAGGAGAGAGAGTGATTCGTAGAGATATTATTACACCCTTTTAGATTGTCCTTGACGTACCAATTGCGAGATTTTTAAGTGGGGTAATGTAAAGATGTAGTCAGACGAAAACGGCAGGAAATAAGGGTCCAACTCTGGTGTTCACAAACTTATAAGCTGACCCTTCATAAATATAAAATATGTAAATGCAAATCTCATGAATGTAACCAACTTATAAAGTATTCCGTATATTTAACAAATAGTAATTTAATTTAAAAGGAATTTAGTTTTAGTAAACATGTTCTTCTTAAAAGTTTATGTAGATTGTAGGTAATTTCATATTTTAGACATGATTTTTTATATCGGAATAGACTATTCTATCTTAGATGAATAGATTATTTAGAAGAGTATATTAATTTAAATAAACAGAATAATGTATGTTCGTTTATCATGAAATATAAGTTCCCAGACTCAGTTTCTCTCCAAAGAAACCTAAGTGTGTCGTAGTCTCTAACAAGCGAGAGTCCTAGAGTGCAGCTTAAACTTTCCGGCCAAGCCACCTCGGTAGAAAAGAATGTGAAGTACCTAGGTCTGTTATTTGACAGCAAGCTAACGTGAACGCGAATAGAATAGTGGCGCACACGAATAGAAAAAAAATCGAGCCAGGTGCTGGAGAGAAATAAATATCCTTCAGATATTCACAATGTCTAAAGTGGGGATCTGACCGGACAAGCTTACTTCAAATATATAGACAATTAATACGTGGCAAATAGACAATGGGAGTGTGGCGTTTGGATCCAAACAACCCAATGACATGCAAATTTTAGTTAAGGCTGTCTTTAACTACAATTTAAATAAATAAATAAAATAAAAAAATATGGCTCTGGAGATATCGTCACTTCAAATCTTACTTATAAATTGCAACCATGTTCAATCAAAATGGATCCTAACAAGATCTCTAATCAATATCCTAGGGCTAAGAGGAACCTATCTTACCAAATTTGAAGGTCATATATCGAGTTAAAAAGATGCTGCGAATAGTCAGTCACTTAGTGGTTTTTGGATTTTACGTATCATCTAGTTTATATCTTGAGCTTTAAAATTGAATAATGGTGTTACTTTAGACTGAGTGAAACCGGCTTTCACCTGCGAGTGCAAGCGGTCATCATTAACACCGGTAGGTCAAATTGAGATTTCTTTATACCAGGGCAGAGCAGGGACAACTGATTACTTTTATTATATTTTTCTAACACCATTAAGTTTTTCACAGAACAGGGTTAACATATTAAAGATACTTTAATATATACGAGATAGTTGACTATGTACATCATTAATACTAACTGTAATTATTGCAAACTTTACCCTTTGAACTTAAAGTTTAACGATAACAATGTTTGAATAGCTCAGAAAAAAGCACCAAAAATTTAAACAATTGTTTGTTAAAAAAAAATTGTAAAAAAGATAAAACTAAGATCAAAGTAGTAAACTCAAACGAAGCATAAAAAGGATTCGGTGCAACATACAAGGAATAAACTAGTAGCCTTAAATGAAACAATTTTCAAAAAGTTGTAACTGTACAATAGTCTAACGATAAAAATGGTGGCTTCATAGTTTTTAAGAAATCTCTTTAGCGAAACATTGTACAAATAGAACACAGCGATAAGGTTCATTAACCAAAGCTCTTCTTAGAAAGTGGTAGGGGAAAAACTCTTTCATACGTAGTTATAAAATCTACCCTGCACTGCTGCACATTTAACACCTTACTTTGATAAGAAGCAAAGATAAATTTAATACACACACAAAATTATTTTTGTTAATAGAAGAAAATAAGAGAATTAAAATTTAAAAGACAAATCTTATTTAAAAAAAAAAAAAAATGATAATGGAAATGGTTTGAGTAGTGGAATTAATATTCGCATTTTGGAGTAAATAAAGCTTTAGACATTTTATGCAATTCATACTTTCTTATTATTCATAATATTTTTCATATTATGAAAAAGTAAAAATGGTGAATTTACAACAACAAAAAGAAGTATTATAATTTACTTTTATTTTAAAAGTATTCATTCTATAAAGAATTAAAAGTAAGAGCCTTATTTTAAAGGTATTATTTTTAAGGCCCGAGGAAATGTTTTTGGTTTTTTTTATTATGTTTGTTTTTTGTTTTTCTTTTTTTTCGAAATAAAACGGTATCTCACTAAGGATTCCCAATTGCCAGTAGAGGGGTCGGCTAAAAGAGCTACCCAGGATTTCCCAAAGAATCCTCAGGAATTTTCTTGGCCATAACAATTTCCTGTGCAAAGCTAGGGCAACAGACGTCTTAGTTCAAACGAAGATCTAAAGTAAGATAAGACTTTTAAGTTAGTGACAAAACTTACAACAACTTAATACCCAACACCACTCTTATCAACTAAAAGAAAACATTTAGAGCAGTTCTATCTCTCTCACTAATAAAATAACCTTTCTTCTAAATCTCTCGACATAATAAAAGAAGAACTATGTAAAATGGATAATATGAAATATCTCCCCACGTAAACAGGCTAATTTGCTTATTATAAATAACAAAGTAGCTTTCAGCCTTCATAAGGCCATCGTCAGTGCTGGAATATGGAAGAAGTAAAGATACATTATATAAATGAAAAGTTAATTATTGAGTCAATTCTACTTCATGACGGAGATTAAGGAAAGACTCCTTACCTTCAATCATCAGATTATAACGCCAAACATCCGCATTTGGATGTAGAGCAAGTAACCCCCGGGGATCTACCTCGCTCCTACTCGAAATCCTATCAAATAATTACCATGTTCAGCTCCATCCGACTACATCTATTAATCTTCAGACCTACACTAACGTCCAGATCTCCAAGATTATTTCGTAACCAGTCTTATTAACCATCTGCACTCGTCAACTTTGGCACCTCCCTTTCTACCACGGTCCCGTCCTTCTACCTCTAGAAGGAAACCTACACGTTGTGAACTAGAATGAGAAACCCTAACTAACGGCCATGTAGACTGGGACTTTCAGTACTCGGTATGGACAGCGACTACTCCATACAGGACAATTTGATGACTTTCCACCCTTACTTACCACAGACTAGGACGATAATAACAGAAAAAAGACGTGTTAGAGCAAGATGGAAACAGACTTGCTACCACACTGATAAACTAACATTTAACAGAATATCTAGGAAACCATAGATTGCACTAACAGAAATTAAATCAAGACAGTTCGGGTACTATATCGACAAACTAACCAATAAAGAATAATCGCTGTGGTACACGACTCGTAGAATCCTTAATCACTAAATAAACACTTCTCCAAAAACTGATCATTCACGGGCAACAAGCAATACAGAAATAGCAGAACTTTTTTGGCTAACATCTCTCTAGCCTTCTTACTCCCTATCCTGATATCCTTGATCATACTCATCCCTCAACAATAGATGAAAACCTCGATATTCCTCTTCAACTCTCCTGTCCTCCAAGAGCTTTCCATCCCTTGGTTGTTAAATGCATAATTAAAACCCTTCTTCAAGAATAGCCCCTAGTTACGACTTAATCACTTCAAAACAAAACAACTTCCCAATAAAAGAATCCTCTACCTAACCTAAATCTCCCATGTACTCCCGAACTATATACCTACTTTCCTAATCCTAATCGACTACTTTCAGTCAAAACAGAACAATCGGTTAACTTTTACTGGACTTATCGTCGGACAAGTAAACGTTACTGACAGACAAGGTGCATAATTTGATAAATATAAACAGCTCCCATCCATTATACGGAGCAACAACTTTAGCAGTTGGGTACAAAGTAAAAAAGCACTTAAAAATAAAGTGGTCTAAATTGTAAAAAAAAAAAACCTTTTTTATACGTTTTTAAAGTAATATGTTATTAAATGTTGTTCCCTTTGGTTTTCTCAAGCTACCAAATATTGTTTTTATTTACATATACGGCGTTAAACTTTGATATCCTCTCCACATAAGAAAATACTCTTCCTTCAACTCGTTTATTAAAATGGAATCACTAAGGGTTAGTTTTCTCTCAGATATTTTATACTTAGGAAAAGTAAAGGGGAAGTTTTTCCTCTTGGGTGGGTTTTTTATTACACATTCTTATATTATGAGGTTAAAAAAAAAAAATCTGAAACAGAATTGAAGTGAGAATTTAATTCAAGGCATCGTCGGACACGTAAATGCTACTTACAGACAAACATACAAACAAGGAGCCTTATTATGTTAAATAAACCACCAAAGAAACCTATTTTCTCGTCCATAACATACATATATATGTATGTAATATGAATTCATTTTACCACAAAGTTGCGGTTACATTTATTATGTTCCCACTTAAAATAAACCCTTTCAAAAAAGGTTTATTTTTCAGCTTTTATATCCAAGGAAACAAGTCATATAGAGCGCGAAGAACCCAGACGCAAACTTTAGGCCCCACAAAATCTGAATTGTTACATCATTTTTATTTAAGTTACGCTTATCAATTTCGTTGATTTCAAATCAAATCTCAATCCCAAACTTCTATTTTATATACGCGACACTAGTATATAAAATAGAAGGATCAGCAGTTGTGGTGAGTATCTTTAACACATTATTTTTGTATTGAAAGATGATTCAATATATTTTTTCCATGGCACCACTTCCCTTGGAAAGGGTTAAGCCTGCAAAGTAGCTCCCAAATATTTCATTACCTACTTAATTTATTATAGGTAATGCTCAACTTGACATTTTATTAAAAAATAGTATAACGTCTCGATTTCTAGATCATGCATAAAGAAACTAAATCTGTCGTTAGATTGAGAGCCTAACAAATTATTATTATTATTCTTTTTTTAATTAAAATCTTTCTAGTAAAGGAAGGGTTCCCCTAGATTAGTTATTTATATTTTTTTAAGAAGTCTTTTATATTTCTTTTAAAGAAAAATGACGATTCTTAAACTGTTACAATAAAAAGGCCTGTGTATACGGTAATCTGGAAGAGGCTGAAAGTCGAAACGAATACGAGTAAATAAGGGTAAACCCCGACCGATTTGGGAAAAACCCTATTTCATACTCTAAATTTTCTCTATTTTATGTAAACATCATTATAAAACGAATTCTTCATTGCATTGCTTTAACTCAAGTTTTAATAGTCAACAAAATCACCAGTGAGAGGCCAGTATAGTAAAAGAGACTTTTACCGATTTACAATATCTTGACCTTAGACTTTTACCCCTTTTTGATTGAAAAATCTTGATTGTAATCCAGATTTTTTGTTGTTAATAGTTAATTTGACTCTAGTTTTTCTTTATTTTAATTATTTGTCAAATATTATTACTTAAACATATCTTAATACTTTTACTTCCAAATTTAAAACTACTAAAATTGATTCAAGTTCCATTAAAAACGGTAAGTGCGTAATATAGTATTGGTTGAATGTTTTTATTAGCCTCGCATAGAGGAGTAATGAAGCTAGACGATTTATAGGCGGAACTTGGAGAGCTTTACGACGTGTCTTAGATAAGTCGAGTCGTTAAAGTAGTGAATTATAATCAGTAGATAACATTAGGCCGTGGGCTTATGATCTGAATCAGGGCTCAGCTTGCTCACCCACTTTATTCTACTTGTTCAGTTGACTAAAATCATTCTTGAATTTTCCTGAAGATAGACCTAACGAGAACAAGGTTCTTATAGTAGTTATCTGACATATGAAAGTTCATTATTGTCTAATTAAATATTTTAATTGTTAATCAAGCCTTATATTATTACAATGGCTCAAATATAGAGATAAAAATTTAATGGCATTGTGTCGTGTATATACTGATACTGTACGGAAATTTCAACAATTTGCATTCTAAAGTTTATAACGTTATGTTAAAGTAGAATATAAACGTAAAAGCAAGAATAATAATAATTAAAATGGCTGAGCCGAGGCTGGTCTAACCATATAATATTTAATATACTATAAAGGCCAAAAACCATTTTCAGACTCTGTGAAGTATGGACTCAATCCCCTCTTCCCCCTCCCTTCGTCAGATTTGTGAGGGCTATACAATTATTAATGGAAAAAAATAAATAACTTCAAACTACGGAGAATTATACATTTAAAGATAAAACAATACTTTTCCTTTATAGATTCGGTGAAGGTGGTGAAAAGTATAAAACTATAAAGCCTCGTACACGCACCAAACGCGCGTTCGTAAACAATTGCAAACATGACGTCCACACCGGACACGCATTCTGAAGACAAACAGGTTTTTGCAAGCGTTTGTCCTTCTTCCCAGTTATTATTTATTATTTTCTTTACACTACATCATCAAGTACTAAAAATATATTGCACTTGCATTTAACTTTGTAAAATCAAACCGCGGTACAAGCGCTTCGCCGGATGATTTATTATCATTTGTGAGTTAGTAAAACGAAGACAATAGTAAAAGAAAACGAAGATTCTGGATGTCGATATTTTTTTTTTTTCCCTCGATCATCTCTGATTTTAGATTATTATTTCTACAAAAATAAAACGCCAAAACATATAGAAATTTATACGAACAGAAATCTGTTCTTTTGATGAAAAAAAGATAAGTATCAATGTAATATTTAGTCTTACGCGGGCCCATAGGAGGCTCGGGCTCGTAGGCCTGTACTTTTAGTAATATGCATGGAAGCATAAAAATATAATTATTATTTAAACAAATATGATTCATTCACGCATTTTTGAACTTTTATGTCATCTATATATTAATCTATAATCTATTTTTAAATCTGGCCATTTTAAGCTTAGATTTACATCGACTCGTCTCTAAATTCAATTACTATTTAGTAATTAGTATATATTATGAGTTATTAGATGCTATAAGTCATAAATAATAAGAATGAAAAATATACTTTTCTCGGTTTTCCAAGTCCAAACCACAGATAGTTTGCGAATGCTTAAGAGTTTGCTCAAAAAGCGTCATCACCAAACGCGCATAATACGAACATCTTTTGATGTGCCAACTTTACCTGGAGCACCCGGGAACAAAAACAAACATTCGTTGATGCGCGCGGTGTCGTCTACACCGGACGCGCATCCCTGGTTGCAAACTCGATGCGCGTTCGGTGTGGACGCAGCTTAAGAGTTACTCCGTTAAAAAAGGATGATAAATATTATGTCATAGAAACCAAAATAACAAGCATAAACTAATTGAATAAAAAAAACAAAACACGGCAGTATTATTAGAGAGTGTACCATCCTACTAGACACAATAACATAACAAGAAAAAAATTGGATACGGGATACCTCGCTACTTTTCCTCACTTTGAAGGCCACTAAAGTGGCATCTCTTGCTAGAGGAAGCAGCATTGGGCATGGTCAGTACTTGGATGGGTGAACGTTTTGAACTAATGGATTTTTAATTATAATTTTTCAAAAAAAAAATTATTAATTATTTTTATTGATTTCATTTCATTAATTTAATTATTTGAATTTTGGCGGTATTTTGACAGATGCGGATGTAAACAAAGTCTGACGTAAAACAAAAGTATCTCACTCATTAATAATTATGAACACTTACAACTTTTAAACTATAATTAATGGAATTTCATCGGTTTTTTTTTTTATATTTGTTCATTATTTTTTACCGGTTCCTACGATATACTATACGTCAAAAACATATTTATACTTTCGGTATTATTAACCACCAAAGTTTCAAAATTCAAAAATCGATAACTTTAAAATGGCAGCCAATATCAAAATTAAATTTTGTGGATTTGTTTATCATACAGAGAAGTTTTTAAAATTTTGCTGTATCAGCAAACTGGGTTCAAGATGGCGGAAAATGTTGATTTTCCGGGCGGCACAACTAGAAGTAAGGACTGATTTTTCTGCCAAGTTTCAACTCTCTAGATTAAATACCCTGAGCGCTAACGATTATAACACACATACAGACGTCATGTTGAAACCACTCAGGGGTTCTTTAAAACACCCAAAACGGATAAATCAGTTGAAATCTCAAAAAAAAAAATGTTAGGGTAAAAACATTACTTTTCCTACCACAGGTGAGGAAAAGTAAAAAGATATTAAGGCATCCCTTATCTTTGTGCTCCAACTCCTTCTTCTATTCTTACCATAGTCACAGGTCACAGTCTCGCTAATGGTGTCAAACAGTGAATAGTGTTTAGCCGCTTAAATTTTTTTAAATTTACCTCAACTTTTTTCTTCCTCATATAAAGAGATAGTATTGTGATAGCGCGAAAATTCGATATTTTTAGCTACGTTTTTATTAGCTTGCTTTCTTGTTTGTTTGTTTGTCCAGTATAAATTTTGTAATCGATTGTTTACTAACTTCACGAGTAGCTAGACATTTGAAACTTTTAGAATAGCTCAGAACACGATGACTGCATTATTTTAATACTTTTAGCCATCTTTTCGATGAATTTAATTCGTTTTCAGCAAATTTTGCTGTATAGAAAGTTAGTTCGGAAAAAATCCGTAAGTTATATTATTTGTTTTGACATATCCCATATTTACGATCTTCATTTTGACGGGTTTCAAATTTATGATAAAAAATTTAAAAACGTAGTGTATAGAAAGTTCTTTTTATCTTGCGATTATATTATATATACTCGTACTTATTTTTTTATAAATGCACACAATTTTGCAATTGTGACATCGTGATCAAAAGACAAAATATTTAGATAATTTCTTTTTCCAAAGTATTTACTCTCTCGATTTGTATATGAACAGTTCACTATTCATTCTCATTATTTCATATAAAAGGATTTTCGATCCGCTAATTACATTAAATTTTTCGTGCTTTCAGCTTACACATAATCAGTTGGAAAATGAAATTTTTTAGTATAATCTGTTATGCCCTTAAAAAGTGAAGCTAAGGTAATATTAAAGTGTAAGTACGTCGTTTGTTTGTTTTTCAAACTTTCCTCATTTTCTAAACATATAATCATGTTAATTTGATTTTTTGGAACTTTCCCCGCGTTTTCCTCCTTAGGTTTTGTCTTTGACTTTGTAGTTTCTTGGAATGGAATTCAATGTTTTAAAAGATAAACTTCTCCAGCACAAGAAAACCAAGAGTTTTAAGGTATCTCTTTCCATCTTGCAGTTGTTCCTAAGAAAGTAACTTAGACAAGTTTCCTTATCTTTTATAACACGATTGGCAAAACTCCTCACTTTTCCTCTATCGCAATTTTTAAAGGTTATTCATTTTCCTCCTGCTAAAAAATAACTCAATTTTTTTTTTTAAATCAGTGTGGTTGGAACAGTCGGATATGAAGGCAGGTTTATCTTATAACTATAATCTTATAACTTTTCAATGATAAAGTTAGCAATTTTCCACCTCTTAAGAATTTAGAATTTTTAGAATAAATTATACAAGAGATCTAAATAATCAGTTTTAATAATCAGCTATGCCTGTCAAAGAAGTCAAAAAGCACGAAGTAAGATTAAATTCCCAAACTCGCTTATTTCAATGAAGATGAAGAAAGATTGCCAATCTTGGTTTCCTGTGAAACTGGTATTTTGCTATCACAAAATTAAAGTGGATAGAACTTATTATTACTTAGGATTGTATGAAATTCTCCACACAGACTATCTTAGAAGACAATTTTTAGGGTTTCGAGGTCATCCTAAAACCCTTATGCTTTTGTTAGTTCGTCGGTCCATCCGTCGCATCTTGGGAGTATATCTCCCGACCTGTAGCTAGAGCTTGAAATTTTGATTGAAAAGATTGAAATTTAGTATACAAGTTAAACTTTTCAAACCAAAAACAGGAAAAATATTGCAAACTTAAACACCCAAATTTTTTAATGGGGTATCTTTTCAATGATATTGAAATGTAAATCACAAATATATATCGCGTTTCCAAAATGCCGGTCATTTTACCCCGAAATTACCAAAATAAATCAATAAAACAAATGCCCCACCCCACCTCACAAGGACAGGTCCCAAAAATGAGGAAAAAATACATTAATATACAACTCTGTGGGCCAATGATATGTCTGGGAGTTAATATAAAAAAGTCAAATTTTATAAATTTTAGGTGGCGTAACTATGATGACCCAACATTTTTATGTTTTGTTATTTTTAAATGGGGTATCATTTTAAAATTATTGAAATTTTGATCACAAATATATATCGAGTTTCAAAAATGGCGGTCATTACCCTTAAAAGAACCAAATAAGTGCAAACCTAAGATGCTATAGCTTAATATATGAACGCCTCGCTACTTCAAACTTTATAAACATATTTTAGTTAAAAATTAAAAAATAATGTACGATATATGATTTTTTATGGCCAAAAATTAAGCCGGAGCTTTTAATAGCTTGCTGGCAAATACTACTTAACGGGCTTTATATTTTAATTAAAAAGAGTTCGGTCTGTATTGCATATATCAAATTATTATAGATAAATGCGTAGAGAATTGAATTATTCTATTGCATTTTATAAGGTCACTGCGATTGCTTTTAACTATTTGTATCTATTCTAGCACTCAATACTTCACAACAATCAGACTTAATAATTAGTTATCTCAGTTTTCAATTGTCCAATAGTTAACTTGATAATAATAGTAGGTACCTACTACTGGCTGTAGCCAATACTACCAACTAACATTTGTTCGAGGAACATGATAGGAAAAATATCATAGCCAATAGTACTAAAACTGAATAATTAATAACTAATAACATACTATAACCAGTTGCCAACTCCGATCTTTTTTCTTTTATATTCCTAGAACAAATATTAGTTTAGTGAAGGAAAAAGATACTATTTTAGAATTGGAGGACATCAGTTTCAAGGGTGCTCTGTGGTATCCGACTTTCTTAATAACATAAACATGAGAATTGGTTAATTATTGTTTGATTCTACTAAAAGTTTATGGAACTAAAATGTTTGATTAATAAAACTCAAGGAGTACTTACAATTCATAAAACGATGTGGCTGAGGTATGCACTGGATGGAAAAAAAAAAATGGTTCGAGACAACTCAGACTAATTTTCACATAATATAAGGTCCCAGATCCATGAAAACATAATTACATATATATTGTTGTCTGTACAGAAGGATACGTGTGTCGATATGCTGCCGTGACTGAAATCCCACCTTTTGGAGGGTTACTATAATACATAGAACCTTCCAAGTGAAGTGAGAGACCCACCCGGCACCATCCGCATGCACGCCGTCTACTCCAATCATCCTTTTAAACTATAAACTCATCATTATTAACTATTCAATTGCTTAATATGAAATATTTATTGAAGTAAGCTTGCTTTAATGATAAACCTACGAGATGCTTAGTTGATATATGTATTATTTAAAATGTATTCAAAAGGTGTTTGTTTACTATTTCTTTCCAATTTTCAACAAAATCACAATTATTTTCATCAATGCCTCGAAAATTAGATTTTTCCCTGGAAAACGGCTTAAATCGTTAATTTCGTATTTAAATGGAAATTTTAGAATTTTTTAATTAACCGTTTTCGAAAAATATTTTCTTTTCACGTTTTTTAGAGTTCTTTGGGGCTAGCGCCCCCAAATGTGGGGCTAAAATACATTTCTCAATTTCTCTTCGGGGTATGATTTTTCTGAACATGAATGCCAGTATTTTAAGCTCCACGCGTTTGCACAGATGACAGACGACAGACAGACATTTTTTAAAAAACATTTTTTTTGGACTCAGGGGACATAAACGTGTAAATCTATAAAATCGAATTTTCGTACCATTACAATACTTTCTCTTTTTTAAGAAAAAGTAAAAATTAATTAGAGGAACAACTTAATTTTATTTTCTTCGATAGTAGCCCCAGTTGTTAAAGCATTATAAGCTAGGGGTACCTTGTTGGTTCGATTCTAAGGCGTATCTACAGATTCGCACGAAGGGCGAGGCGAATGAGTAGCCGGTTCATTCGTCAATCGCCATTTGAGCGTGAATGAACTATAAACTCGCAGTCTTTTTATAAAATATAATTTATAAAAAATAATATTTTTTTAATATAATTTAATATATTTTTTATATTAATAAAAAATAATTTTATAATACAAAAAAGCAGTGCCGGATCTAGGGCACCGGATCTAGGGGGGAAAAAATAGGTGAATTGTAATTTTTAATTATATGTAATATAATTACAGTTATCTTGTCCAATCTGATATAGCCCACCCTTAACTTCGTTTTCCCTTCTTTTCTTCACAGTTGATGTGTTCTTAAGCATATTGAAGTTTATCAAAAAATGTTTAAGAAGTTCGATGTGACAAGAAAGACTCAAACTGTTAACGCAAATAATAATACTATTAATACTTTTTGGAGTCTATTTACGGGTCAAATTTTGTGAACCAATTTTTTTTTCATCCATCCAAATTCTAAACAAAATTTTTTCTATATTACCATAATCCAATAATATGCAGATTTCTTTGAAAATTCGCTCATTAAGTCATGGTGCCGACTGGTCTTTTTTATACCAATTATCTCGCTTCCTATGGCTCGGAGACAACAAGGGAAACTTCGGAGCACAATATTATCCAAACGGTTCGTCGTACGTAAAAAATGAACATATTGTTTCTTGTGTGAAATTTTAGATTCTTAAATTTTGATCTGATCCACAATTGGTCTCCGAGTTAGAAGAAGCGAGATATTCAATAAATCACGTAAAAAGTCGTGCAAAAACAATCACAATGCAAGTTATAGTAGAACTAGGTTTTTGCTAAACCGTTTTTTGTACGTAAAAAATGAATGAGACTTTTTTTGTGGGAAATTTAATAGTTTTGCTTTTCGATAATAATTTGAATTTGTCTCCGAGCCAAAGGAAGCGAGATATCCGTAAAAATGCGTTGAATTGATATGGCACATCCCTTCCTCGCATCCTATTGCGTACATTATTGATTTTATGCATTTAAAGCCATTATTGTCTATTTTGTTTCATTGTCTCCCCGTTTTTTTAATCTGTCAAAATTGTTTGGATTTTTTACCCAAATTAAAGTATCAGTTTAGCAAAACTTAAAGAACGCAAACGATTCAAATTAACCTGGGGCTATCTGCGGGTTACTTTCGATAAACTATAAAAGTTTCATACAAATCGGAAAAGTACTTTTGAAGCTGTAGGTTTAAATAAATGTATGTTTGTGCGCGCATGTGGAAGAGAGACAAGTAGGCGCAAAAGGTTGAAACTTATATGGGACCAACAATAGGCTAGTCATGACCTACCATCCAAACTTCATTAAAATCTGACGAGTAGTTTTTAAGATATGTTGGTTCACAAAAAAAAGTGACAGACAGACACGGTCCCAAAAGTGTTCCCTGATGTCTGAATCTGTCTTGGAATTTTTTGAAATCGGAGAACTAAAAATTTGTCGTTCTTCAGAATGATCACATAGCTTCAGTTACCTTCGGTGAGGTTGGAAGCAAAAAATATCAATAAATAAACAGTAATTTATTGCCATATTAACAAATTAATATATTACATGATATGTAATACAATAATAAAACGTTAACATTTTACAACATTAATTAATTTAAATAAGTTATTACATCTATTTGAAGACCAACAAATCAAAACAAATATATTCAAAACTAAATTATTATTGGTATAAATATGGTTGCCTTAGCTATGGAGCAGTTGAGTGTGTATCTACTTGATTCAGTTGCTATAGTTGTGAAGGTATTTCATAATGAAACTGGAAGAATTAATAGCATAGTATAGTGTTACAGGTAAAAAATCATTTTGTTAAGTCTAAAACCCGATTTAGATAATAAATGTTTCAAAAATTCTGCAGAAACAATTTTAAACAAACTTTAAGTTGCTGTTTTAGCTGAAAAAGCTCTAAAAAAAAGGTTCTCCAAAACGCCTAAAATTCACCATTTTGAACCTAATTTTCTAAAATTTTCCGAGGGAGGCCCCCCGAACCCCCCTTTGGGCAGGAGGGTCACCCCTTGTAATGAATCTGGAAGAATTAATAGCATAGTATAGTGTTACAGGTTAAATAAAATAGAAATTATCATTATTAATTGGTATTTTAAACGCAATATAGAATAGGTACTGTAGTTTTAGCTGAAAAAGCTCTAAAAAAAAGATTCTCCAAAACGCTTAAAATTCACCATTTTTGCACCTAATTTTATAAAATTTTCTGGGGGAGACCCCTTGGACCACCCTTTGGAGTTGAGGCTAAACCCCCAAGTTCCCCACCCCCCAATTCTACTGCTAGATCTGCCCCTGTGTGGCAAGGGCGGCAAAATCTGCTTTTGCCCCCCCTGAGAAAAAACCTAGATCCGGCACTGCAAAAAAGTTTAAGTAAGAAAAATAGGCTACATTTTGTTTAGACTAAAAAAGGTTGTGATTTCAGCATTGTTGCCGGATAGGAGTGTAAAGTAAGATGAAATACCTTAATTTCCGGACAAGAAAGTGAAGTGGAAATACTTTCCTTAGAACAGTGTTAACATAGTTAGAAGACAAACCAGACCATACTCTTGTCTGGCCACACTAGTGCAAATCTACCAAGACACAATGTTTATAGAACTCCATTATCTTCCTTGTTTGTTTTTTTAATCTAATATTTGGTTGAGAGTTCACGTCCATTCGTGCATTGGACGACCTCGAAACCCTAATATAAATGAGGTAAAAATTAACATGAATGGGGTAGAAATAGAAGTAGTGAATGAGATTGTATATTTAGGACAGTTAGTATCTAAAATAGACAGTATGGATAAAGAGATAGGAAGAAGAATTGGTCTAGCATGGAAAGCATATAACAAATATAGGATGTTATTTCGATCGGAAGTTGGAATAAAAGAGAAAAAAAAGTTGTGGGAGAGTGTGGTCAAACCTGTGTTGATATATGCATGTGAGACGAGGACTATTACTGATAAGATTCTGAATAGATTGAGAGTTTCGGTTAGGAGAATGGAGAGGAGCATGCTCCGCATAGGTAGAAGAGAGAGGAGAAGTAATATATAAGGAACACAACAGGTTTTGACGACATAGGTAAGCTAGTTCAGGAGAAAAAATGGAGATGGGCAGGCCACATGATAAGAAGTGAAGACGGAAGATGGAAGTAAAATAGTAGTAAACTGGTGTCCTATGGATATGAAAAGAAGAAGAGGAAGACTTAAGGCTAGATGGGACGAGGAGATGAGAAGGTGCTGTGGAGGTGTGCTATGAAAGAGAGTGGCCCTAGCCACTCTCTTTCACCCCCCCCCCCCCCCCCCCCTCCCTAGAGAGAATTGAGTGGAGGAGAATGAGCAGTGTTTATGTTCAGGCCTGGCTTAAACCGGAATAACTCACCTCTTTCGATCATGACGTGCTAACCAAAAATAATATATGTAACCTACTACAGTATAGTTTTAGATCTGACCAAAAACCACTTACGAGGTAAAATAAACAGGTCAAGTGTGTGCTAGTCAGCACACAGCGAGGGTCCGTAGGCCACACTGTATAGTTTAAGTAGTACCCTATTGATGGTGTTTTTTAAAATGCTAAAAAGCTTACTTTGAACTATCCTATGGGTCTAATATTCTCAAAACACATAAACAAACTTCTGATAAAGTATTTTTTGCCACTGAACTGGACTACAACCATATAAATACATCGAAAAGACCATAATTATGAAATAACGTATTTTGTCAATAAAAAATAAAATAATATTTTTTTCGAAATTTCCAAAAAGTGGTATCTTTACTTTTGGTCGAAGAATGTTCAGGAATTTTTTCAGATTTTTTGCACTTCACATAAGCGAGATAGAGGGGTGGGGGACACATTTCACAACCACTTCAAACGTGCCTACGCTCGCCCTATCAAAGTTATAACCAAAGAATTATATATTTTTGTAATCAGCTCGACGTACCCTTTCATATAATACCCCTCACGGTGTCGAAAAAAAATAAAAAAAATTTAACCCTTAAGTTTTTTACCCTCATTTTTTTGAAAAATATTTTTTTTAATTCGCTATATTTTTAAAATATGTGGGCAGGTACAAGACACATACATGCCAAATTTCAAAGTCATCGTACGAAAAGTGTAGTCGTGAGAGCACGCGAGAGGACGGACGGACACACACACGCAGGAAAATATAAGGGTCCTTGGTTTTGCCTACGGACCCTAAAAAACACCCCGCCAAGTCTGTGGTCCAAAAAAGTTGTGAAATCAACTTTCTGTCCCGCCAAGTGATGTTGGCACTTGCTCCTGACCCAACATTGTCAACTTAGATATTTATCAGCTTATTCTCCTTGGCGGTGTGCCTGCAGTACTACTCAAAGTTAAGTAGTAGTTGCATGGGGTCATTTCTTGAAAGCTTAATCTGAATATTACTTATTTCTATTTTATTTGCTTTTTGATAATGGGAAAGATTTACAACGATGATCATTGTGGCATCGAGAAGAGCCTTCAACAACTCTGTTAAGAGGCTTTCCTCACACCGCCAAGGAGAATAAGCTGATATATATCTAAGTTGACAGTGTTGGGTCAGGAGCAAGTGCCAACATCACTTGGCGGGACAGAAAGTTGATTTCACAACTTTTTCGGACCACAGACTTGGCGGGGTGTTTTTTTTTTTTACCACGAAAGTGGTTTTTGGTCAGTTTTCATGACTTTTTGTACGGTCCCTAAGGAAGGATTCTCTAAACTGTTTATTTCCACACATTAGAGTCAAATAAAAGTTAAGTTAAGAGCTGGACAAGGTCTATGGAGATTGGAGAACTACGAGACCTATGACATTGAAAGAACTTAACATTCTAATAGTAGGAGCATATAAAAATTTTTAGCAGCATTTGGCAACCTAGATACACTAACATTGCTATCATTTGCGCATATCCAGCTGGGTCCTGACCTTATATAAGTAACGAAGTGACCCCTTAATATTGTCTTAATTATACCTACCTTAATTATAAAGTATAAATGTTAAAAGTAACTAATGGTATAATTACAATAATATATATTATTATTATTATTATTATATATATATATATATATATATATATATATATATATATATATATATATATATATATATATATATATATATATATATATATATATATATATATATATATATATATATATATATATATATATATATATATATATATATTATATTATTTTTTTTTGTAATAATATAATGTAGGCTCACTACTTCGCATGACGCTTACTTGGTTTCTTCCCTTTTTAGACTGTTTCCTAGCTTGGTTTCTCCCTCAGCGTAGGAATGGAATAAGTTGATTGGTTGTAGGGGGGGTGAGTTAGGGGGGGGGGGGGAATGCACTAGGGCCCTAGACGAATCCAAAAAGCCCTCATTCATTAAAATCGGTTCAGTAGTTTAGGCTGTAGGTGCGTCAACGTAATTTGAAGGAAGAATAAGAATAAGAAGTCATCAAAACTACCATTTTCAAACCTATTTTTCTCTTCTTCTACTTGACCGATTTCGACATTTTTTTATTTATTTTCATCTACAGGACATGGCCTACAAAGATATTAAATTATTTAGGTAGCTTGTACGTTGTACGTATTCCACGCTGCAGACCCTCAGTCTAAAAACCCTAGTTAGTCTAAAAACTCTAAAAACCCTAGTTTGTCACCTACAGTATATATACACTGGCAGCTTTTGTGAAATTTCGACTTTTTGACTTGTCGGGGCGGAACGCTGCCGTGTTCCTAAATATAATATATCTACATATCTGTTAAATTTATAATTTAATATTTACTTTTTACAAAGTTAAGTTGGTGGAAGAAAATAAAATTAAGTTGTTCCTCTAATTAATTTTTACTTTCTCATATAAAGAGAAAGTATTGTGATGGCGCGAAAATTCGATTTTGAGATTTTGATGGATTTACACGTTTTGAGGTCCCCTGAGTCCAAAAAAGTGTTTTTTAAAAAATGTCTGTCTGTCGTCTGTGCAGACCCATGAAGCCTAAACTACTAGGCCGATTTTGACGAAATTTGGCATACATGTTCAGAAAAATCATACCCCGAGGCGAAATCGAGAAATGAATTTTAGCTCCAAATTTAGGGGCGCTACCCCCCAAAAACTCTGAAAAAACGTGAAAAAAAAATTATTTCTCGATAACGGTTCCGACGATTTTGATTAAAAAATTCTAAAATATAGTCCATTTAAATACGAATATAACGATATAATACTTTTTCCCGGGAAAAATCTAGTTCCTTAGCAAATAGCTTAAAACGCGGACTTAGAGAGCCCGGGTTCGATTCCCCGCTCGGGAGAAGTTATTTTTATGGTACATTTTGATGAAATGTTTAGTAATAATTAAATGTACGTAAGAAAACTAATAAATTGAATAAACTGGGCTAAGTAATTATGAACTTTTATATGAGAAAGTTTGTCTGAGTAGTCTCGGGCCGATTTTTTGTTATTATATATGTTTATACTGTTATTTAGGATTTTATATGTTTATACTGTTATGTTATTGTTTGTGATATGTATGTCTATATGTATATGTATGCATATGTATGTATGTGCATGCATATCCATATATATGTATGTATTGTATGGTTAAGTGTGCATGTATATTGTATATGTAGGTATTAATATGCATTTCAATGTTAGTTATGTAGACTAGTATATATAGTATATATATATATATACTAACTTAAAAAAAAAGTATATATATTTAAAAAAATCCTACCATTAGAAATAAATAAAGTGTATAAAAAATAAAATAAAATTCACAGCTTTGGCTGATTTAAATTCGAATGTATAGATTTGTAAATGTAAAAGATAACTGAATTTAATAAATGGATTATCTTATCTTATCTTATCTTATCCGGTGCTGTTATGCTGGCATTACACACTCACCGAGACAAGGCGAGAGGAGCCGGACGTGAGAGTGTACTAGCTGCACTCGCTTGCCTTCACCCCCATAGTCCCGCTCGGGTCCAAGTCGGTTTTTTAAGATGTTTTTGAAGATGAGAGAGAAGAACAGTAGACATAAGTGTACACGTCAACAGATGAGAGCCATTAATCCAAGACTAGCCGAGAGTAAGCAGGGGTTGTTCATGTAGCCAAAATGAAGGTGATTATCAACAAGGCGAGGTGAGACATAGCGAGGCGACACGAGTTCTACTAAAACACTGTTGTGTTGAGCTCTCACAGCCTCGCCTCGCCTCGGCGAGAGTGTACTGCAGGCATACCAAAAAACTACAGCACTCGGGCTGAAACAGAGCAATAAAATTGACAAGGAGCGATACGGCACGAATGGCCCATGTACACTGTACACTCTCGGCTAGTTTTGGACGAGTGGATCACTTCTGTAGACAATTCGGATCAGAGTGTCCCTTGTCGTGTCGCGTTGCTTTCACTCGAGAAAAAAAAAAAAAAAAATCGACTAGGACCCCGAGCGGGAAGCAAGGCAAGGCAAGGTCAATCAAGCATTTAGTATTTAGTTTTTTAGTACACACTCCTGCATTTGGCTCCTTTCGCCTTGTCTCGCCGACTGCTGGCATTAGAGTTGGTTAAAATAAATAAATGTTGTTAGAAACCATAGATCCAGAGACAATATACCATATTAAAATTCAAGAAAATATTGTTATAAAAATTTTACTTTAACAATTTAGACTTACTAAAAAGTCTTTTCCTAATCCAAAACAAAAGAGTTGACTCAAACAGCAGCTATAAGTCTTTGAACTAATGTTATAAAAACAAATTCAGCAAAAGCTTAGCTGAAAAACATTAATTGTATATTACAACTATCGCCTAGTATAGACTCATGCTAGGAATCGGTGGCTAGGTTTCCTATTGTCATGAAGGCCAGGAGATAAAATATAACGCCTTAATAGTTTCGTTTCCGCAGTCATAAAAAATAGAATCAGGACTACAATATATTATACATCATCCATTCCATTTTTAGGATCCGTAGGCAAAACCAAGGACCCTTATATTTTCCTGCGTGTGTCTGTCCGTCCGTCCTCTCGCGTGCTCTCACGGCTACACCATTCGTCCGATCACTTTGAAATTTGGCATGTATGTGTCTTGTACCTGCCCACATATTTTAAAAATATAGCGACTTAAACAAAATATTTTTCAAAAAAATTAGGGTAAACAAACTTAAGGGTTAAATTTTTTTAATTTTTTTTCGACACCGTGAGGGGTATCATATGAAAGGGTACGTCGAGCTGATTACAAAAATATATAATTCTTTGGTTATAACTTTGATAGGGCGAGCGTAGGCAAGTTTGAAGTTGGTGTGAAACGTGTCCCCCCCCCCCCTCTATCTCGCTTATGTGAAGTGCAAAAAATCTGAAAAAATGCCTGAACATTCTTCGACCAAAAGTAAAGATACCACTTTTTGGAAATTTCGAAAAAAATATTATTTTATTTTTTATTGACAAAATACGTATTATTATAATTATGGTCTTTTCGATGTATTTATATATGGTTGTAGTCCGGTTCAGTGGCAAAAAAATACTTTATCAGAGTGTGTTTTGAGAATATCAGACCCTTAGAATGGTTCAAAGTAAGTTCATACATTTAAAAAAAACACTGTTTATACACTTTACAGTTAAACACTATATAGTGTGGCCTACGGACCCTCGCTGTGTGCTGACTAGCACACACTTGACCTGTTTATTAAGAATAAAATTCCTTGTCGCTCGTTAAGAGGCTATTTATTACATTCAAAATATCCTTCAATTCATTATTAAGAACGATCAAAATAACTTTAAAACACCCAAATTAATTACGGTGAAATTTTGGTTTCGGTTTGTAATGATGAAAACAAAACTCTATTCCTTTATAAGCAAGAAAAATAAAGGAAAAAGCACGAAAGTAAAATTATAAATTTATTAAAATTATAATTTATTTTAACTATAATATTCGGCCATCAAAGTCATAGTAAATTCAAATAAAATAATTAACAACTCTAAGTGTAATTACCAGGGTTTCTTCCTACATTTCCAACCGAATAATCAAACATATCAAGCGTTAATAACAAATGTTAACAATCCAATAGTTCCCAATAACATTAATATTGCTTTCAGACGAGAAGTTTTGTCATTCAACGATGAATCTATCCATTCCAAGTAAGCTAATAATGCCCTTTGTCAAACACCCATCCATCCCTAATGCCTCTTTAGTTAGCGATATGCAATTAGCGGAAGCAAAGATTATCAACCAAATCATTTTAACACCAATCATATATAATTAATTTTATTAATTATGTGAAACTATAACAATATTAAATTATTAATTATTTATAGCTACTAAGTTATTTTTTTTTATTTTTCTTTTTAATATTGAGTTTACGACATAAGAAATAATAAACAAAGGAAACACCCAGAAAAATAAATACATAAATAACAAATACACAATAAATCAAAAACTAGTCCGTTGAACATAAATTTTAATTATACCGTTTGAAAGCTTATGAAAAGCAGAAGTCTTTCCTGAAATGAAGATGTGAGGAAGACTAAAAATCGGTCCGAGACAACTCAGACAAACTTTATTACACTCGGGGGACCCTACCTAGAGCGGGTAGGTTTGACTGCACACCTTCGAGTAACGCTTTTCGAGTTCATGTGCCATAGCCAAGACATGAAAATGTCAAAATTAAGAAGCTTGGGAATAATAACAATAAGGGAATAGCAAACTGAATCTATAACAACAAAATACATAACACACGTTTATAGCACACCAAACTTCTGAATGAATAATGCACGGAATAAAAAATATTTAATAAAATTTTTACTAACAAATTACTAAAAGTATTAAAGATATCTTATATTGCTTAGAAGAAAATAGAAGTAACTAGGATAAATCAAGAAAAGTAGCTAGTCTAATCTAGAATGACTTCAATAATAATAATAAAATATGGATGTTGATGTTTACGTGAAGCTGCAGTGTGGCCAGTGACTCCGGTATTTTTTTAATTTAAGATCTTCTATTCATTGAACTTATTTAACAGAATTAACATATATAAATAAATTATTTTATTATTTAAACGTTTATTTATTAAATATTACTTATACTTATTGAAATATAATATATAATGTTATAAGATAGAGATAATAGTATAAACTGTTATTGCCAACATTATAACAATAAAAATTTTGCTGCCTAGGCAGCAAAATTTTTCCTCATTTTACCGTCTAGGCTGTAAAATCACATTTCTCTGCCCAAAATCAGTTCAATAATGCCTCATTTTGCAGCAGCAAGTAGATCAAAAAATTTTAGTTTATCTAAAACGAGCAAGAGAAACGACAAAACTAAAATCAAATGCTTTAGACAAGTTGAAATCAGACATTGCAAATGAAAATTTACTTGCTCATCCCCTCATTTTATTAACAGATGCATTAAATACCGCTAAGGGAACTTCATTGCAACAACTCAACGGAAATAAATTAGAACCTCCTACCTTCTTTTAAAAAAAACTTACACCCCCTCGAAAGAATTATTGGCAGCCTTCTCAGCCGTAAAACATATCAGATACTTCTTGGAGTTGAGTGACTTACGCATCTTATATGCTCAAAATCCCTTAACATTTGCATTCAAACAATAACCTAACAGAGCTACCTCGAAACAATTCAGATAACTAGATTTTATAGGTCAATTCACCACCCTTAATGTTGGAGGTGAAAAGACTGAAAATATGATTGTAAGAAAAGACAACATTCCTGCAAATTTCCTTTCGAATATTATTATATTATTAATATAAAACGAGATTAAGAAGTTGTTTTTATTAACTGGAAACGATATCAAAACAGTTTTAGAATAAAGGGTATCGATAAAACGGAAGAGGGGTCTTTGTTTAGAATCAATCTTGTTCCAAATTCCATCACTTTACTTTTTTCATCACGGTTTTATTCTTCTTTTTTTAAGGATAAAATATTCAGGTCGTGTATCGGCAACACGGATCCTAATCCGGAATCCGAATTCGTTTATCTGAATTTTGAAGGAGGAGAGCAGGGTAGCGAAACCGGTGTTGCAAGCTCCATTCAATCATACACATAAATTCTCAATATAGAAATTCCTTGTTGAAATCCGATCAGTTTTAACATTGAGAAAGGATAAAATCTGCTGAGAAGAGAAGCGTGAATGTGACATGAAATAACGTTTTTTAAAAAGTCGGAGAATTTTAAACTATATTCGTTCGATAAGAGTATGTTGAAACACCTTTCAGATAGGCTTTGACGGATTATAGCTATATATGGTTTAAAGAAGTGAGTTAAACTCCATTCGAGGGATTATTATGGCTTAGTTTGAAAGCTTGCAAATTCTGCAAGAGTTATTTTGCCGCACTCCATAGTATAACATTTGTAAATGAGTTAAACTCATCGTTTTAGATAACTCGGTTTATCAGTAAACTTAATAATAGTATTAAGTATAAGTGTAAGTCTTAACGACGGTCTTTGACCATGTTAGTTCTGCTGCCGAGATTTGCATTTTTGTCTTTTTTGTAATTATTGATGGAAATTAAAGGGCACATTTATTATTATTATAAGTGTAAGTCAATTAACACTGATTCTTTTAATATGGGTAAATCAGTTAAAACTGGTTGTTTAATTAATGTAAACCAGTTAAAACTGGTTGTTTCAATTATTAGGTTTGTTCCAACCACACTTCAAACTAGTTTGAAACTGTCCGACGCATGCGCATTAGGAACAGGGCGTTCCAACGAAGCCAAACTCAAACTCTGATTGACTCTGACTGTTAGTCGGCTGTTCCAACCACGCTCTGATTGAATCACGGATTGGTTTGGAACCAATCAGAGCAGTCAGCGATCGGCGGCAGGGACTAGTAGTTTGAGTTTGAGTTTGGGTGAACAGAAACGTAACCTTCCGCTTCATTGTTTTTGTTTTGATTTCACTCGCCTATTATTCTCCTTTCTTGCGATTCAACTCTTCTTTTTAAAATGTTTTTGTACGAATGCGATGATGAATTTTTGTGCATATAATGACATTTTCTAGATATTTCTGAAAAAAATAAAAATTGGACCTATTTTCCAAGATGGACTTTTGATACTTATTCCATTTTCAAACAAATATCGAAAGTATCCGATTTATCTCTCGTTAACTGGACTAAGATTAATATTTGTTTTTTAAAACAAAAGAGCATTTAGGATTATATCAATAAAAATACGTGAGTCTACTAAAACTGGCTCACTGCAGTATCCCGCAAATTGTGAATTGCGTAAATCGAAATGAAATCGTGAATTCATGTATTAAATAAACATTTCTAATAAGTGTGCATGTGTTTTCGTCGTATCCTCTATACGCATGTAGGTTTTACTTCCAACTTTCGAGCTTAATTAGCATTAGTAAATATAATTTTTGTGATGTGGCCCCCCCTTGTTGTGCGAGCCCCTTGGCCTAAATCAGGCCCTGATTTAAGCGACTGGTACTTATCTTCATCAACTATTGACTCATCCATATCTTTAATATTAATAAGTTCAGGTATTTTTGATAGCACAGGAACGCAAAATCACATAAACGATCAACTCAACAAGTTGTTCTGATAACAGTGCTAAAGCCTACCACATCAAACAGTTTGGTTCGAGTTCAGGAGCGTTCCAACAAGACGGAATCACCAAACAATTCCCAACTGAGTAATGATCGCGCATGCGCATTACGTCAATCACGGACTAATTCGAAACTGATTCGGAATTGGTGGTTGGAACAAACCTAATGTAAACCAGTAAACTCTGATTGTTTTGATTGTTGAAAACCAGTTTACAAAGGCTCTTTTCATTCATATAAATTATTAATATCTCTGAGTATAATGTAAAATAGAATATTGAAACAATATCGTGTGCTTTGGTATGGATATCATGTTCTTTATTTGTTAATGTTCTGTTTAACAAACCAATTTTTGCAAGTTAGAGAATGGATGGAAACAAAAATCCTACAATCCCAGTTCATTAGGTAAGTAAAGGTTAATAAAGTATACTATAGTAAAATATTCATAAAATTAGAAAAAAAAAAAGTTAAGAAGTAGAGCCTTAAAATCTTTCGTGTAAAATGTACTGAGTCCTCCAGTTTGCTTGGTTGGTTAATTTTATTATTTACTCAACACGATTTCAAAGAGCACATTTAAACAAAAATGCAGCTAAATAGACTTAATGGGGGGAGGGGGGGATTTCAAGGACCTTGAATATATTTTTAAAATTGATTGGAAATTTTAATTTATAAAAGTTAAAATTCTATATACTTCTAACATGCGTGTTATATGAAAATGTGTATAAGCATTCTTACATCCAAGCTTACCTATGGTAAGGGAAGCTTTGTGATAATTCTGAAGAATGAATTTGTTTATGTCTCCAAACGCAAATAATCCCTAGAATATTACTTACACACACCAACTTAAACACTTAAAGACACTGCGATTTTACTTGCTTTGGCGTTTTAATCACTTTCTTCTAAACAATGATTATTATTCCCCATTACTATTTATTTTCTATTATTTCCTTCCATTATCTTTCTTTATCTTCATCAGCGGATGATGGTGATGACGATGATTATATAAGTAAATATATTATATGATGTTCAAAAAGAACCAGAGACTAAGAAACGAAAAATTACATACAGAAAGAAGTGAAATCGTAACAAAAACACTTTTGTAAAAAAGTAAGCCTTCTTGCGTAAAAGACTCGCGTTGTGAGATCATTGGTTTAGCTAAATCTATCTAATCCTATTTAATCCATCTAGTACAAAAAAATGATTTAGTTTGAAGAGGTGAAACAATTTATTGTTATTTAAAAGTTATATTTTCCCTATGTTTGTATTAGGATCTTTTTTAATATAATGCTATAGAGTGCCGCATACAAATTTGTAACATCGTGCTGAAATGTATTATCAAACAACAACAACAAAAAATTATTTTTCATACGAGTGTCGCAGCACGAGGATACAAAGTTGTATACGCCAATACATCTAATATTTACCTTGTTGTGCTCCGTATTTGCCAAGTCAGACATTATTTTTTAAATTTAAAGATGTAGAGTGATTTAGGGGAAAAAAAAGTTTGTTTTTAGGAACGGAGAATAGAGAGGGGGACAGACAAACAACATCATTCATTTGTACTATTGTACTGGATGGATTAGACCTAGTAGGCAGGACTTCGGATAAAAAGAGACGTGGCTAAACAAACCTATGATGTCACAACTTTTTACGCGAGACTTGCTTATTTTTTGCATAAGTGAATTTATGGGATTAATTATACTGTAACTGTAATGGTAGTAAGGTTTAATTTAACATTATAACGTGTTTTCCTTTGTTATTATTTTGTTTCTTTTCTGTTTTAAAATAAGTAAGAAATAATTTTAATTAGTTCCTTTGTATTAAAGTAATACTTTCTTGGATTAAGCCATAGTAAATTATATTTCCTTTTTCCTACTTAATTATTAAAGTTAATTGAGGCCGGAAATCACCCCGACCTTGTAACTTGTTTTTCTTTCACCTCCAGGGTAAAACAGTTCTTAAAAAAAACCTTTTCCCAATTCCCCAAACCAATTTTAAACCTCTAATGTTTAACAACTCAAGCTAAGGTAGCTTTTTTTTATTCGTTGTTTGTCCCTTTTGTAGATTAAGAAACTTTGCCAAAAGAGATAAGTCTTAAAGTTAAGAGTTTAATTGTTTAAAAAAGAAAGTTATAACCAGGTTTAAACAATAACTAAACAAATGACCGGATAAATAAAGGAAGAAACTTTTAATGAGACCTCAGGTCGCACGACGCTATCCCATTTAATAACGCAGATTACATTTAAAGCACGCTTACTTAATTTCTTTTATTATTTCATATAATATTCATCTTCACTTTAATATATTTTCATTTATAAATTTATTTGCTTATAATTGCCCCACCTAAAGTTTTTCCCAGCTTCAAGAATACAATATATTTTACAAATTACCGAATATAAAGTCACCTTTAAACAACATCTAGTTGAAGAAATGTAAGTTTAAAATACATTGTAATAATTGCAAGTTTTAAAATACTCAGAGTATGATAATAGAATCAGAAGGGAAATAGAAAGAGGAAACTCAAAAAAGAGTGGGCAGATAAAAGAGAATGTAGAGGGTTATAAGGAAAAATTAAAGAAATAACTGATAGTCAGAAATACAGGATAAACTCAGTTTTCACCAAATAACAAATAATGGGTCATCGAAGCGTATTGAAACAGATAAAGAAAGCTCAATGGTTAATCTAGCCTTCTAGTTGGACATCAAAGAGACATACAAGCTAATCTAACACAAATAAAATCTAGCTGAAATAAAAAATGCCAAAAACATGCTTTACAGGAAATCCTAGATTTTTATATACATACATATCATATATATGGTATCAGGAAAGAATTACACATGGAAAAAATATCACGTTAAAAAAAATACACGGGGAAAAAATTACACGTGTGAAAATTACACGAAGAAGAAATTACACATAGAATGAAATAAATGTTAAAGCAAGCGGATAAATGTTATACTATAAGATTCTAATATTCTAGTGACTTCTAGCTTGGAGGGTGGGAAGAGATTCAGTGAGCCCAGCCCCTTACTAAAGCCCACATACAGGGTAGTCTAAAAGCCCCCCCCCCCTTCAACTTTTGATCGGTTTGAGATAAATTAATTAAACTTCGGGGATCTGTACCATACAACGTGAAGTTTGTTTGCATGCTATCGCGCACTAGCGGCAACCACCCGTTTTGCCCCCAGGCCACCCAACTTCAAAATTGCAAATTGGATTAAAACTTTTTTTCTATCTCCAATATTTTGCCCCCTACAGGGGGGCAAAGATGGAAAAATTACCCTCCCGAAAACAGTAGAAAAAGAAATGTTGTAAAATGTAAACGGTTTGAGATAAATGAATGAAACTTGGGGGATCTTTACCATGTAAAGGCAAGTTAATTTTAATTTACTCTCGTACAAGGGGCAACCACTCTTTTTGCCTCTATTTACCTTTACGCCTCCCGACAGGCAAAAGTATAAAAATGGTAGATTTCCCATATGGGGGTGAGGGGTCAAAATATTCTTATTTTTTTACCATGGATTCTAAATCTGATGCTATCAAAAATACGCAATTAAATTATAAATATAAAGTCGGGTGGGCTGGGGTCAAAACGGGTGGTTGCCCCAAATGCTATCTAAACTTCAGTTTGCATGGTGCAGATCCCCTAAGTTCCATAAATTTATGTGAAACCGTTCAAAATAATATATATATATATATATATATATATATATATATATATATATATATATATATATATATATATATATATATATATACATACACACACACACACACACACACACACACACACATCTATTTTTTTAATCCTGAAAAATAACTTCTCAAATCAATAAATGGAAACTTAGAAAAAGTACTGCTCTTGACTCGTGGTATTATTTTTGTAAAATGATCCATTTGGGTGTTGGCTCTTATATTTTTAAGAGCTTACAGAGTCTCAGTACTTTCCTAAAGTTTTTATTTAGGTTACCCTTTCAGAACAAGGGCTTAAAGTTTTGTTTTTTTTTCTCATTTTTCTAGTAGAAAAAAGTATTCGAAGTGAAGAAAATGCGAAACATTCTTTCAATGAAAATCAGATTAAAAAAATATAAGATAAGGATCTGACTGCTTTTCAATTAGATTTGAGTATAAATAAATATTAGTAGTTAGGAGTCTATTTAAATATAAAAAAATCGGTCCGAGACAACTCAGACAAACTTTCTCATATATGAGTTCATAATTACTTAGCCCAGTGTTTCCACTTATTAGTTTTCAAATGTACATTTAAATATTATTGAACATTTCATCAAAATGTATCATAAAAATAACTTCTCCTCGGCGGGGAATCGAACCCGGGCTCTCTCCATCCGCGTTTTAAGCTAATTTCTCAGGAACTAGATTTTTCCCGGGAAAACGGCTTATATCGTTAGATTCGTATTCAAATGGACTACATTTTACAATATGTTAATTAAAATCGTCGGAACCGTTTTCGAGAAATAATTTTTTTTTAGGTTCTTTCAGAGTTTTTTGGGGGGTAGCGCCCCCAAAATTAGAGTTAAAATTCATTTCTCGATTTCGCCTCGGGGTATGATTTTTCTGAACATGTATGCCAAATTTCGTCAAAATCGGCCCAGTAGTTTAGGCTCCAGGGGTCTGCACAGACGACAGACGACAGACGACAGATATTTTTTAAAAACCACTTTTTTGGACTCAGGGGACCTAAAACGTGTAAATCCATCAAAATCTCAAAATCACAATACTTTCTCTTTATATGAGAAAGTAAAAATCGGTCTGAGACAACTCAGACAAACTTTCTCATATACGAGTTTATAATTACTTAGCCCAGTGTTTCCATTTATTAGTTTTCAAATGTACATTTAAATATTATTGAACTTTAACGAATAAAAAGTTTTTATAAAAATAACTTCTCCTGGGTGGGGAATCGAACCCGGGCTCTCTCCGTCCGCGTTTTAAGCTATTTTCTCAGGAACTAGATTTTTCCCGGGAAAACGGCTTATATCGTTGGATTCGTATTCAAATGGACTACATTTTAGAATTTTTTAATCAAAATCGTCGGAACCGTTTTCGAGAAATATTTTTTTTTCACAGTTTTTGGGGGTAGCGCCCCCAAATTTGGAGCTAAAATTCATTTCTCGATTTCGCCTCGGGGTATGATTTTTGTGAACATGTATGCCAAATTTCGTCAAAATCGGCTCAGTAGTTTAGGCTCCAGGCGTCTGCACAGACGACAGACAGACGACAGAAAACGTGTAAATCCATCAAAATCTTAAAATCGAATTTTCGCGCCATCACAATACTTTCTCTTTATATGAGAAAGTAAAAATAAGTCGATAAATATTGATTTAAAGTGGTAATTTTTGCAGTTTTTTCTGTTTAAGGATATTAAGGAATCAAAATATATACATATGTTGAAATAGGCATAATTCTAAAGTTATTGTTTTTTAAAAGTAAATTTGATTTTGTTCTTCTGAAAAGTTGAGTATTTTTTAATAATGAATCTTTAAATCCACTTTACGCCCTCACGGGTCTTTTCTATCAAACGCTATTTAAAAAAAAAAACACAAAAAAATCAACTTAGCAAGCGCTGTTATAAAAAAATAGTCTGCCAATTAGTGTGTAGCTTTCTCGCTTCCTATTTCGAATACATTATTGATTTTATGCTTCTACATTTATTATTATAAAATTTATTTAATTTTCCCCTGTTTTTAAAATTGTCAAAATATATTTTGATTTTTTACTTGAATAAAATTAAAAATTTAGAAAAATTTAAAGAACGCAGAGGGTTGAAATTAATCTGGGGCTTTTCTGCGTGTTACTTTCGATAAACAATAAACATTTCAGACAAATCAGATAAGTAATTTTAAAGATATAGGTGAAAATAGTGAATCTTTGTGAGCATCTGAAAGAGGAAGGAATGGTAAAGGAAGGTTGAAACCTATATATGGGACCAACAATGGGGGGGGGGGTAATTATGATCTACAATCCAAATATAATTTAAAAAAACTGCACAGACGACAGACGACAGACGACAGACGACAAACGACAGACGATAAACATTTTTTAAAAACCACTTTTTTGGACTCAGGGGACTTCAAAACGTGTAAATCCATCAAAATCTCAAAATCGAATTTTCGCGCTATCACAATACTTTCTCTTTATATGAGAAAGTAAAAATAGTCAATCAAAACTAAGTAAGATAGTAATAAATAACCATGCTAAAAAGAGATATAATAAAATATATAAACGTAGTCAAAGCCAATTAGACTGGGAAGTCATTGAACAATCATCAGCCATTGGTGCATTATTTTAATTACCAGTCTCTTCTCTTAATATGGCAGTTGCCTCAGTAAATATTTAATAACTCTAGTTCTAGGACAAATTAATAAATACTTGATTTAAAGAGCATTAGTGTGAGGTTTAAGCATCCCAATGAGAAATTAAATCAGTCAAAAATTGAGGACGCCATAAGAGCTCAAAGTAAAATATTAAAAAAAATAAATCAAATTTAGCTCTATTTAAGGTATAACCGATGGAGTTACGACAAAAAGTCATTGGACCAAAGTTGTAGATATTCTAAAATCAGTTACCGCTGGTGCAATCTGCTTTTCGATACAACTAGCCGCAATAAGCCTCCAAAAAAACTTTAAGTTGCGTAGGCCATCCTTCATTTTTTAAGGAGGGTAACATTTTTTTAAAAACTTTTCGGATTTGTCCAGTCGGTTTGGGCCAATTTCCGACAAATCGCAAAAAAACCGCAAGTCTCTAGGTGGTCTACAAGTACCTAAACATTTTGATTTGAAAGTCTGTGGGTTTTGGTTATGGGGGGTCAATCTAATTTTTTTAGGTTATTATATCTACACATATATATAAACTTTTCCTCACCTATAGTAAGAAAATTTATGTTAGCACCTAAAATTTTGTTTTCGAGATTTTAACTGAATTATCCGTTTTGGGTGTTTTTAAGACCTCCTGAGTGGTTTTCAGCATAACGTCTGTATGAGTGCTATCATCGTAGCGCCAAGGGAATTTCACCTATAGAGTCTAGTAAAGAGTAGAATCTTAAACCCAGTTTGCTGAGTCAGCAAAAATTTAAAATAAATCGGAAAAATCGAAAAGTGGTCCGATCGAGTTTAAATTTAGCACGAATGTATCTCTCTGTATGACAAACAAATCCACCATCATTAATTTTGATATTGGACGCCATTTCAAAGTTATCGATTTTTCAATTTTAAAACTTTGACGGTTAATAATTAATACGAAAGTATAAATACGCTTTTGACCTTTAGCATATTGTTGGAGCCGGTAAAAAATAAGGAGCAAATATAAAAAAACCTGACGAAATTCCATTAATTAGTTAACAAGTTATAAGCGAACATGATTATTAATTGATTTTTGCTATTGTCAAAATTTTGCTAAAATTCAAGCAATTAAATAAATGGAATAAATAAAAAAAAACATGACGTATAAAATATTTTTGAATTTTTGATAATAAAAAAATCAGTTAGTTCAAAATGGTCACCCATCCAAGTACTGACCACGCCCAATGCTGCTTCCTCCAGCTGCTTCGCAGCAGAGAGACCACTTTAATGCCCTCCGAAGCGAGGAAAAGTTCCAAGGTACCCCGTACCCGATTTTCTTTTTTAAAAATTAAAGAACTTTGGTTCTACTCAATAGTTTTCGATGAAACCAAGCCTACAACTTGCGCAACATGTTTGCGTTTTAATTGGAGAAGAGGGAATAAAACGTCCTCTACTACAGTCATCCTACTCACGTCCCCACAACATTTTGGAGAGGAAGGAGACAGGTTATAATATTATCTCGATTCCAGGAAGAGAAGTCTGGGTATCAATCAACCTTAAGCTTTATTTTTATTTTATTTTTAGGGTTTCGTTGGTAAAACCAAAAAAGAAACCCTTATAGTTTCGTTCCTGTGTCTGTTTGTCTGTCACTCTATACTCTATACGGTTCCAATAACTTCGGAATAAAAAAGATATAAATATAAAACTTTGCAGCATTAAAGATGCGCACACGGGAAAAATATAGCAAACTCAATATTATCAGCCGTTAAAAGCAAAAATGGCGGATAATTCATGTCACGAGAAAAAAATATTTTTATAAAATTTGGAGTGGGGTATCAAATGAAAGGCATTAAAGAGTATATTACAAAAATATATACCATATAGGGAAAGTATTTAATTTTCGGCGTCATTTTTTCAAAAAACATCGAAATTTTGCGTGCCCCCTCCCCCAAAAATCGTATTTCCGCTATTACTAAAAACATAGAAAAATGTGCGGTCTGGTGGGCCCTAGAAAAAATAAGATTAGCAGTTTGACCTGATTTACTGGGAATCCAATAACTCATGTCATTCGAAAAAAAAAAACAATTTTTTAAAAATGTTGTGTGGGGTATCAGATAACACGTAAAAATTGTTTTTAGTTTTTGTTTGTAATTTTCTGCAGTTACTATAAGTATAAAAAATATGCCAAGCGGTCTGCTGGACCAGAGGAAAAATTAAAATAGCAATTTTAACTGATTAACTGGGAATCCAATATGGCGGATAATTCCCATCTCAAAAAAGAATATTTTTTTGAAATTTTGAATAGCATAACAAAAAAATTTATATCACGTGTTAATTGTTTAATTTTCACCGCCTTTTACCAAAAATCATCAAACATTTGCGTCTCCCCCCCCCCCCCCCCCCCTCCTAAATATACAGTAAAACCTGGATATAGTGACCACCGAAGGGACCGACCAAAACTGGTCACCTTAGGCAGGTGGTCAACATTCCCAAAATGAGTAAAAAAATAATTGCTCATTCTTGATTTTTTATAATGTTACATATGTAAAGGGCGGAAAGGAACATTTATGGAATAGTCACACAATTTTTTTTTTTTTTTTTTTAGTAAAATTAAACCTTTCTGAAATATGGAAAAATAAAATAGTCTCTCCACGTAAAATTAACTTTTTAATAGCCAAAGCAAATATGATTAGATCATATTTTCTGAAATATGATTAGCTATTTTTTACAATTTATGCAAAAAACGAGGTGAGACATTTATCTTTAAAAAGTTAAAAAAAAAAAACATGTATTGTACTGATTACTGTTTAATAGTAAAATCTAAACATTTTTTTAAGGTCATTTCAGTGCAAAATACACAATGCCCATGAAAAAACAAAAATTTAAAAAATTACTCCTTTTAACTGTTTACTTTCTAAATCATACTAAGAACTGAGCTAGAAATAAAATAAAAACAGAAGAGGAGATATTCCAAAGAAATGAGGATGAAGTGAAAAAAAAAAAATACAGAGAAATGATGTACTCTATATAGTTAACTCTTAGAACCAGCAAGAATTATTTCATTTTACTGATTTCCTTGATATAAATCCTTCTAATAATTCCTATAAAAAAAAGTAAAGAGGGTTTTATTGATATTGCAATAACTAGTTCTAAGAAAGTAAATTAAAAACTGAATGTTTCAAAATTCTAATAGGTATTCTCACTAATGTTTTTTTTTTTTTTTTTACTTTGGTCACTTTAACCGAAATAAATTTACTTCAAGGGACCAGAAGAAGATGGTCACTGGTCAATATAGGCAGATGGTCACAATAAGCAGAAGAAAATGTACAGGAAATAGTGAATTCCTGAAGGGACCATGAAAAAGTGGTCATATTGACCAGGTGGTCAATATACACGGGTGGTCACTTTAGCAGGTTTTACTGTAACTAGTTTTATGTTATGGATACCAACGAAACCATTTTTACGTGAGACTTCACGAACAACTATTTATTTAATCGTAATGCGTGACAAACATTCCACATGAATCACCATAGTTAACCTGTAAACATGGATTAAACTTAGGTCTGATTCTGCCCTGGATGAGCGAAACTTAGCACTATTTCATACATTATGGATTTTATTATAGATATCCCAAAAGACCGCAATACAAAGTAAACTATAGAAGACGTCTAGTATCTACAAGAATAGTAACTACAAAAAGAAGTGTGTACCTAAAAGAAGTGTGACTAAAAGAAGAGTAACTCCAAGGAACCAAAAAAAGATTAAGACGTCAAGTACTATGTAATAAGATTACAAGTATAGAGTATATATGCACAAGGAACACTAAAAAGAGTAACTTTAAGAAGATATCAACAATTATTTAAATTTATTACAATTTCATTCTCAATAGAAATAAAAGATTAACAAATATCAGGCAAACTTGGTCATAAACATATTTTTATTGATGATATCCTCATTTAATCGGTTTCAATACGAAGCATCTAGATTCAGGGACACTTAAAATGAGTAAATTAAAAGGAATCTTAAAATCCAATTTTTGTGCCATAAAAAGCTTGGTCTATGTCATGGTGAACATACATAGGAGAACAAAATATAATACAAAAAATAATAATTACAAACTAAGTAGATACTATGACGTACAATCATCACCTTTATTATAAGAAGCCTCCATAAAATAAAGGTTTAAACTACTAACTATATAGATAACTAACTATGTATAGTTATCTTAACAATGAAGTTATACTGACTATGATAAGTTATCTTAACCGTGTAGGAACCACGAACAATGGATTCGCTGTTCCTATGTAAATATCTCTTTTAAAAATTTAGATTCATAAAATGAGTAATCTCTCTAAATAATTCTAATTAATTAGTTGTACTTAATCAAATTTAAGTGTTAGATATAACATTTTTATCAAATTCGTTTCTTTTGATAAAACTTAATTGGTTTAAAACGACATCCTGAATGGTGCTTTTCGTGAAACTAAGTTTCAAATTGTATTATTTAAACACCTATAAATAAGTAAAAGGGTGAAGTAAACGTTTTTCCAAATCTATTTTATCTTCTTTCAAAGGGAACATTCTTCAAAAATTTTCAAGTTTGAAATCTTGAGATAGAACGAAACGTTCTTTTAGAACCTCCCCATAAAAAAATAATCGTATTAAAGAGCTTTACAGCAGGTTTCTTGAGAAGTACCTGTTGAGAATTACTGGGAATTCTGATGAGATTTGCTTTTGACAGAACGATACTACGAGGAAATTAATGCTCTCTGCTTGAAATTTTCTCTTTAAACGTTTGCTAACAGACCATTTTATTGAGGAAGCTACCTCTTTAAAGAATTACAAATTAAAAAGAAAAAAAGAAAGGAAAATACTCTACAATAGTGCTTTGAAATGGTATGGTAATGATGTGGTCTTTCTTGATTCCTACATTTCATAAAGAAAAACATAAGTAAAATTTTTGAATTAAAACAATGCCTTTAAAAGTGAGAAAAATGGTTTTTTTTTGTAAATTTGCAAAAAATAATTAATTTTTCAAATCTAAAATTATGATAAATTAGTTTCTATTCAAGCAGGGCTTACATCTATTATATAAACTGTATCCGCAGTTTACCTTTCGTTTTCAGGATTATATTTATAAATAAAATAATTTGTATCCCTCATATCCCTCCCCCGTCCCGTCATAAAGATAAGGTAAAAGATGGAAATTAATTTGGGGGTTGAAATGTCACCAGAGATTTAGGGATTGTCAGATGTACAATGGAGGCTCCAATTCAAACAAGACAATTCTGGCAATCCTAAATGAGACAATTCAGCCAACAATAAAAGCCTGAAACAAATTGTACATGTATTGTTCAGGGCCACAGAGCATTATAGGCTACTAAACAAAGACCTTAGCCCCTTCTTTATACCTTCCTAGCGCCCTATAAAGACAGCCAGTTTTTTTTTTTTTTTTTTTTAACTTTTATTTGAATACTGCAACTACAATAAATAATTGTTATAAGCAATAAATATCTAAGAATATTTGGCTTGGAGGAACATGATGTAAGAAACTATCCAGTGATAGCACTTACTGACTGACAGATTTTATTGATACAAAGGAAGTGAAAATAATATAAACTAAATAAATAAAATATATTTTAGTTATCTAAGAGGTCTCGCGGCCACTGCCTCTTCAGGCGTCTAGTCGGATTGTCAGGAATGGACCGGGAAAACAGACTGTGGACTAGTGGATTAGAATGGTCGGAAAGGGAATCGTGGAAGGATTTGTATCTGGATATGGCTAATTCTCGGACAAAGGGTACTTTGAGGTCATTATGAAGGATAAAATTGTATACAAAGAAGGGAGCGTCAGCTATTTTTCTTAGGATTTTGGATTGGAGAGATTGGATGCGATAGGAATTGGAAGGCTTGGTGCAACCCCAGAGTTCTATGCCATATGTCCATGTGGGCTTAATTATTGTGTTATAAATAAGTACTTTGTTCTGCATGTTGAGTTTAGATGTGTTGTGTAAGAGTCTGTGTAAGAGTTTATAGCGTGTATTGCATGTTTGACGTATATGTTTAGTGTGGTGTGCCCATGTTAGACGACGATCTAAGTGTAGCCCCAGGTAGCGGACGGAATTGGAATGAGGAATAAGGATTTGGTTTAGGGTAACTGGTTCACACACACCATGCCTTAGAGCGAAGGTCACGTGGGAGCTTTTTGTTTCGTTTACTTTAATTCGCCATTTCTTAAACCAGGTTTCTAGGAGAAGAAGGTGCTGTTGGACATGATCAGAGGCTGTACGAGGAGACTTATTTGAGGATAGGACACATTTATCGTCGGCGAAGGAAGCAAGAACTGTTGAAGGATGCTGGGGGACATCGCAAGTATAGATGGAATAAAGGATAGGACCTAAAATGCTACCTTGGGGCACCCCTGCTTTTACAGTGAAGATGGAAGAGGTCGAGGAGTTATAGGAGACTTGGAAGGAACGGTTTTCCAGGAACGATTTTAGGATGAGGTAATAGGTAAAAGGAAGGATACCCTTGAGCTTCCAAAGTAAGCCGGCGTGCCATACCCTATCGAACGCCTGGGCTTCATCTAGGAAGACAGCCGAACAATACTTTTTTTGCTCAAGAGCAGAGGAAATTACATCCACAACTCTGTGGCACTGTTGGACGGTGGAGTGGAGGGAACGGAAGCCAAGCTGGTGATCAGGAATGATTTTAAGGGATTCTATTAAAGGGTTTATGTGGCGTAGGAGAAGCTTTTCGAGGATTTTTCCTAGTATAGGGAGGAGACTGATAGGGCGGTAGGAAGAAGGTAGATGGGTTGGTTTTCGAGGTTTGGGTATCATTATTATTTTGGCAAACTTCCATAGGAGTGGGAAATGTGTGGTTCTAAGGACGGCATTGTATATATATGTGAGGTAAAGGACTGCTTTTCTTGGAAGGTGTTTGAGGATATAAGAGGTAATTAAGTCATAACCAGGAGCTTTGTTGGAAGGAAGATTTTTTATTATGTACCAAACATCAGAGGGATGGAAAAATTTTGGGGGAGGGGATAATTGTAAAGGGATTGATAAGTCTTTTATTATTTTCTGGGAGTGATTAGGTTCGTGGATATCAGGATGAGGAGTGAACTGTTTGGAGAGGAAATGAGCAAAGAGCTCTGATTTTTCATCGTCACTCTTTGCCCAGGACAGGTCAGGGTTTTGAAGGGGAGAAGGGATTATTTTATGTTTTAGGATTCTACGGGTAGCATGCCAAAGGGATTTGTCTTCAGTGGTTAGTTTGTTGGTATAATCTGTGAACCGTTGTGAGTTATACGTCTTTAGGGCTGTAGTCAGTTGTCTACTTAATCTGTTGAAAGTCTGTTTGTCAGTTCGGGTCCTGGTCCGTTGCCATCGTGCTCTAGCTCGTCGTTTGTCTCCTATTAATGTCCGTATAGTAAGTGGTAGTTGTAAGTCAGTAGAAGTCCGATGTTGCTTAAAAGGTCTTGTAGAGTTCCAAACGCTTGTCTGAATTGTCTCTGTTAATGTTTGTACAGCTGTATCTATCTCGTCAGAAGTTTTCAGTGACACTTGTAAGTCAAGTCTGTCTTCTGTTTGTCGTCGAAATGACAGCCAGTAATGACCTAAATATCGCCAATCCAATAGATACAAATAAAAGATGTCCCTTTGATTTCGGGTCCTGCAATAATTATTAGTAATTGTTTTGAAATAAACATAATATTTCTATATATTAAAACTTTCTCATATACGAGATTATAATTACTTAGCCCAGTGTTTCCATTTATTAGTTTTCAAATGTACATTTAAATATTATTGAACATTAACGAATAAAAATTTTTTATAAAAATAACTTCTCCTGGGTGGGGAATCGAACCCGGGCTCTCTCCGTCCGCGTTTTAAGCTATTTTCTCAGGAACTAGATTTTTCCCGGGAAAACGGCTTATATCGTTGGATTCGTATTCAAATGGACTACATTTTAGAATTTTTTAATCAAAATCGTCGGAACCGTTTTCGAGAAATATTTTTTTTTCACGACGTTTTTTCAGAGTTTTTGGGGGTAGCGCCCCCAAATTTGGAGCTAAAATTCATTTCTCGATTTCGCCTCGGGGTATGATTTTTGTGAACATGTATGCCAAATTTCGTCAAAATCGGCTCAGTAGTTTAGGCTCCAGGCGTCTGCACAGACGACAGACAGACGACAGAAAACGTGTAAATCCATCAAAATCTTAAAATCGAATTTTCGCGCCATCACAATACTTTCTCTTTATATGAGAAAGTAAAAATAAGTCGATAAATATTGATTTAAAGTGGTAATTTTTGCAGTTTTTTCTGTTTAAGGATATTAAGGAATCAAAACATATACATATGTTGAAATAGGCATAATTCTAAAGTTATTTCTTTTTAAAAGTAAATTTGATTTTGTTCTTCTGAAAAGTTGAGTATTTTTTAATAATGAATCTTTAAATCCACTTTACGCCCTCACGGGTCTTTTCTATCAAGCGCTATTTAAAAAAAAAAAAACACAAAAAAATCCACTTAGCAAGCGCTGTTATAAAAAAATAGTCTGCCAATTAGTGTGTGCTTCTACATTTATTATTATAAAATTTATTTAATTTTCCCCTGTTTTTAAAATTGTCAAAATATATTTTGATTTTTTACTTGAATTAAAGTAAAAATTTAGAAAAATTTAAAGAACGCAGAGGGTTGAAATTAATCTGGGGCTTTTCTGCGTGTTACTTTCGATAAACAATAAACATTTCAGACAAATCAGATAAGTAATTTTAAAGATATAGGTGAAAATAGTGAATCTTTATGAGCATCTGAAAGAGGAAGGAATGGGCGCTGAAGGTTGAAACCTATATATGGGACCAACAATGGGGTAATTATGATCTACTATCCAAATATAATTTTTTTAAAAAAAACTGATTTTTCGAGCAGTTTTTAAGATATTTATTATGTTGTTTCGCAAAAGTAGAGCGACAGACAGATATGGAACCAAAAATGTTCCCTGATGTCTGAAACAGATTTGTGTCTTGGAATTTTTGAAATTGGAGACGTATAATATGTTCGTTCTTTATAACGATCACATAGTTTAAAAAATTGCTACAGAAGGAGAAAATTTTTTCGTTGGTTTTTATAAATCTATTATTGTGAAAGAAAGTAAAAAAAGGCAGAATGATGTCTTATGGTAAGAATAAACCTGTCTACGTATCAAAATTAATAGTAAGTTATTATAAATGATTATTACATACTACAAGTTTGAAACAAAAACAAAATTGAATTGTGAGGGTTATCTGCGATCCTATATCTATATAACAAATTCACATTAATATATATATATATATATATATATATATATATATATATATATATATATATATATATATATATATATATATATAACATATATATATATATATATATATATATATATATATATATATATATATATAACATATATATATATATAACATATATATATATATATATATAACATATATATATACTATATATGTAACATATATATATATAACATATATATATATATATATATATATATATATATATATATATATATATATATATATATATATATATATTGTATTGTATGTTTGCGTATAACTAGAATCAATCTATACTTTGGCTTAGCTCAGGTAAAAAGTAACAAAAGAAATGTTATACAGGTGTATCCTGACAAATAGAACGTCAGAAGAAAATCTCCTTTCTTAAAAAGATATTACTATTTCCATCCTCCTGTGTTAAGAAAGTAGATAAAACATAATAAATCTTTGTCTGATTTTTCTTTCGAGAGAATTTTAAGTGAGTGTGTATATAATCTTATAGTGGGTGGTCTTTATATTTCATGGTATATATTTTCATATATATATTCATATATATATTTCATGGTAAAGGAATATGTTCCATATACAAATACATTTCTAAGCTTAGCCCCACAAATTAATGTCTTAAGCCTTGTTTACACTTGGTAGAGTAAAGGGTCGAGTGAACTAGCTTACCTTTCAGCACAAGGGAGGGTAAAGTCAAATAGTGGGCTGTTCTTTTGGTAGAGTGACTCCAAAGTGGTTTACATGTGCTTGAGATAGTAGCCAAGGTAAAGTGAGAATGTTGCATTTTTTGTACTAAATAATCACGCAATGAATACGGAGAACATGTAGTCAATGTTAGGAGGGGACGTAGGGTGGGGGTCTACTAGCCCGTCGGCGGTCGAGTTACTATTGAGATGATTAGTGTGACGTCACAAAAGCTTTCGAAAATTTAACTCAGTGTTTGTTATGTTCCTTTTTCTTATCACCTCTTATCAAACCCATGTAAAATGAATGGGAGAATTTTCTCAACTTTTTAAATAATTAATTATTAAATTATTATTGATTTATAAGAGTTTTCACCCTTTGAACATTGTTGTACCTTTTTTAACGAGTGTGTGAGAAAACATTAAAAACTTTCGTTTCAGTTATTTAAAATGAGTATTTGTGTGAAGGGTCATATCATGGAAAAAGCTATTTGATTTTTTAATCTTTGTACTTGATTTTTTGTATTTCCTGTTGCCATAAAAATTCACAGGGTGTGTTCGTGTTCATATTCAGGAGACATTTTTTAAAAACCATTTTTTTGGACTCAGGGGACCTGAAACCGTGTAAATCCATCAAAATCTCAAAATCGAATTTTCGCGCCATCACAATACTTTCTCTTTATATGAGAAAGTAAAAAATCGGTCCGAGACAACTCAGACAAACTTTCTCATATACGAGTTCATAATTACATAGCCCAGTGTTATCCATTTATTAGTTTTCGTATGAACATTTAATTATTATTGAACATTTCATCAAAAAGTATCATAAAAATAACTTCTCCTGGGCGGGGAATCGAACCCGGGCTCTCTCCGTCCGCATTTTAAGCTATTTTCTCAGGAACTAGATTTTTCCCGGGAAAACGGCTTATATCGAAAATTGAAGTTTTGAAACTCAATGAAGTATACTCAGGGTACAGGACTTGTAGAAAGATAGTGATACTTAATCTGCCAGGTAATAAAAGATTATTTGCTAATAATATTTTGTTCCTGGTTACTTACAATGTGCATTATATTTAACCGATGTTGGAACATAATTATATACTATACAATAGATCACTGACCAGCATAGGAAAAAGACGTTGATGACGAGACAAAGAGCAGACTGTTATTACTATTATTATTTGTGTATTTTTTGTTATCTATATTAACGAGTATAATAATATAAGATATGAGTGCCTCGCATGTATACTTGTTTAAAATTTTGATTAAAAAACTAATTTAATACATTAATTTAATATTACTTAAGTACTCTGACATACTTTTACGAAGAATAGCTTTGTCCTCCGAAAAAAATGAAGTATAGATGAAATTTTCATAACGCTCTAGAAGGTGGAAGACATAATATACAAACTAAAATAGAAAAACGATTTAAAAAATAAACAATAAATAAGAACGGACCCGGACGGTATCACCACAATAAAACACACTCACAATAATACTTTTTTAAACCACTAGAACAGCAATTTTTAATGTTTTCTTATCTTACATTGTTAAAATAGACTTAGTATAATAACGTTCAAAGGTTGAAAAGTCTTATAAATTAATAATAATTTAATAATTAATTATTTAAAAAGATGAGAAAATTCTCCCATTCATTTTACATGGGATTGTTAACAGGTGATAAGGAAAAGGAACATAACAAACCGAATTGAATAAATTATCGAAAGCTTACGCCATCTTGTGACGTCATTACTAATCATCTCTATACCACCGCACTAGCTTATTTACTCGACCAACTTTAATCCACTATCCTCTACCGATTACTATCAGTATTGTTCACATTAAGCCAAGTTTACACTTGATAGAGTAAAGGGTCGAGTAAACTAGTTTGCTGTTCAGCACAAGAGACTGTAGAGTAAAAATAGTGGGCTGTTTTTGGGTAGAGTTCTACTCGACCTAGCTACTCAACCGTTTACTCTACCAATGTAAACTAGGCTATTTATACATAGATAAGGAGGAAATACGGATTGTAGGGTGTATAGGTATACGTGGACTAATAGCAATATTGAATGATATAGGAATATGAAGACTTTTTAGCGACTGTTTGTATAATAATAAAATTCTTACCGTATTTGGTAAATTCAACAGATCCGAAAATAAAACTTTTTCCATATCCTGCCTAACCATGTATGAGCCCAACAAACTTATTGGCGACATTATACCATTTAGGTTCCGTAGGCAAAACCAAGGACCAATATATTTTCCTGCGTGGGTCTGTCTGTTCGTCCGTCCGTCTGTCGCTGCTTTCACAGCTACGCCTTTTGTCCAATCACTTTAATAATTGGCATATATGTGTTTAGTACCTACCCACAAATTTTAAAGATGTAGCGAATAAAATAAAAAAATGTTTCAAAAAAATTAAGGTAAAAAACTTGGGGATTGTTTTTTTTTGGGGGGGGGGGACCTTGTGGGGTATTATATGAAAGGGTACGTATAGCTGATTACAAAAAAAATTTTTTTTTGCTGTCAGCTTTGTTAGGGCGAGCTACGGCAAGCTTGAAGTTGGTGTGAAAAGTACGCCCCCCCCCCCCCCCCGGTCTATTGCTTATGTTAAATGCAAAAAATCTGAAAAAAATCTTGAACATTCTTCGGACAGCACTATCAATAGGTACTACTTAAACAATACTGTTTTGCCTACGGACCCTCGCTGTATGCTGACTAGCTCACACTTGACCTGTTTATTTTTTTAAAATCAAGATCTTTTAACTCATGTGTGAATCAACGAGAAATGTTACCAATTAACATAGGTACACCTGTAAAAGCGATATAGTTTTTTTTTTTTTTTTTTTTTTTAAATACTTGGTTCGGTTCAAACTATGCGGCTAGATTAGTATATATATAAATTAAATGCTTTTACATTAAAAACTAAAGACTCCAAGTAAAAAAACTTAAATAAACACATAAAATTGTTCAGCTGAATTAAATGGTGTGGAATAATGTAAAAATATTAAACATTGCCGTAACTAAACTATTATTCTTATTTACATTCTATCAATTTTTAATAATGCTCAAAAATGAACAAATGAAACTCTGGGCAAGTTCAACGTAAATGTGATATTCTACTTTTTTTTCGTGTGGTCATCAACTCAACAGCAGTAATACTGGGCTAAGAAAACAGTTATTATTATAAATCCTTTATATTCAAGCACTTGGTTGTGAAGGTGAATATTATTATTAAATCATTTCAATTATTTTATTTTTTTAATTAATTAAATTATTATTTAAAATTAATCAATTAATTTGTTAGAATGTTTTGTATTTGCTCAGGGTCTATGTGCCAAGTTTCTGCTTGATTGGATGACTGGAAAAGGGCTTATTAGCCCTCAACACAAGCTAAAGTAAAGTTAATATAAAAGATTTAAAAATAGCAGTATTTTCATTCTTTTCTCTCCGTCGCTACCTTCCCTCTCAATGGCAGTCAAGTGGATCGTAACCATTTCCATTGTTAAAAGTAGGGAGGAGGTCTAAGAAAGTTTTCGAATCCCTTCTTTAGTACATCTAGGATTAATTGAAAATAATTTCCTGTCTTCATTTCGAACGGGGGTAAACCTTGCAAGTCTTCACGTATACACATGTATTTACTAAAGCTATTGTAATTACCTATCTATACTAACCGAACGATTAATTATACTATCTCAATTACTACGTTCACACATCGTTATGAAAATGTTTCGGATCCGATTCGTTTTAAAACGATACATGTTCTCACAACAAAAAATTTTTGAAAAATGTTTGAAAAAATCAAACAAAGAAATATTTGTTTTCAATATCTCATAACGGTGACGTCACGAGTAAAACCTTCTTTAATGTTACCTAATATGCCCGCGACTTTTTACATTTTAGTAAAAAGTTATTAACTTTTATTTAAAAAGCCAGTTTTAAAAAAATAAAGAAACGGAAGCTTCGAAAACAAATAACTAAAAAATAGAAAAGAGTAAAATAACCTCATATCTCGATCCCCTCCTCGACCTGTTCATACGAGCGTTATGAATACGATCCCCCTTTTCCGATCACGTATTTTTGATGGAGCGGATTTGAACCCATACGAGCCGTCCTTCTCCCTTCACACACCAGCGTTTTGAACTAACGGATCGTTTTCAAACCCGTTTCCAAAACGATGTGTGAACGTAGTATATGAGTGGGAAGTTATAAACACATCATTTAGCACAGTGCCAGGCAATTTTACTACTGCAGGAACACGCATAGTGACCAAACATCTGGGATCAAGAAATCTTGAACCCATAGGTCAGGGCGATTCTACACTCTACTCCTACTTACACATAGTAACAGAAATATCTCATTACTTTTTATTTATTGAACCTACCCATATATGTATTATTCTTCACTATTTAAAGGGGACACTATACGTCAAATTATACAGACAATCCTGAGTTCGATCATTAGTCCTACACAATCATTCGAATTGACAGACGTTATTTCATTTCAGCCAGATACCAACATAAGTACTGTTGTCAAATAAAAGGAAAAAGGCTATTATGGCTCTTACCTAAAGAAAGGTTAAACCCAGATGGGCAAAAAAATGGTACCAACAACGTAACTCAATGAGTGAACTCTCGGAAACCGGAGTAGGTGCACTATGATTATGAATTATTATCGCATGAGTATCGTATTATAACCAAACTGGTGAGCAAAATCGAGCAGCATATAATATTTAGAGTTTACGGTTTTGAGATCTATATCGGTAAAAGAAAGATTGGCGCTTGATGGACGAAGTTTCGAAGAATAAAAATTTCGTCCAAGTTTAACGGAAATATTTAAACAATCCATTACACTCTCAATTATATTTGACAGTTACTCCCACCACCTATGATTGAAACTTTGATTTCAGAGTATTTGGAAATCCACCAATCTCGTTCTTTAATCCTTTAATCATCGTCTAACACGTTCCATCAAAATGACAAATATGATGGAACATCTAGGGTCTCCATTATTACTTACGACAGTGCCTAATGTACATTATAAAACTCTACCCCATTCTCCTTCAATTACCTCTTCCTTAGAAATGATGTGCCAACTCTCAGTTACTCATTTATTACATGCAATAATTATACTTCATTAGCTTGCTAAATTGTTGATTTGTGACAAATAGTTCCGAATTTATTTACTTAACATCTAGAGAGCTGAACTTAAACCTATAAAAGGACCAATCTTTGTGCAACGGCTCGCCAACACTGAATCTAAACCGTGTCATTGATATGCCCCCGTGTTGGGACAGTAAGAGAAGAAAAAGAAAAATGTGTACAAGTAAAGAAGTACAGATGCATAAAAATTATACAACACACGTGTGACACAAGTGTAAACAAACCTGGTTGTCACACGTCAATTAATTTATTTATCTACGACTTGCATTGTAAGTGGACTTTACATTGCTAATAACAGGGCGGGAAGTGTTACTTCCCTAACGGGAGTGAAAAAACAATCATACCAACTTAAAAGGTATCTTTTAAGTATTATGTTGGTAGTAAAGTTTTTCAGCTGTATAGCTAATTTTTCGGGAAGGTTACTTTAGGTTATCATAAAAACATTATTACTATTACATACTTAAAAACCTAATTATTAGTAGATTTTTTAATACCTATGTTTATGATATTGAAAATATTACTTGCAATGAAAGATGTTGGATTTTTTTTTTTTTTTTTTTTTTTTAAATATAAAGAAACTTTTTTGTAAGTGCTTTTTTTGTACACTCATACTATTTTTTAGGTAAAACTTTTATACCTACAAACTTAATAGCTATTAGCCATGATGCACTAGTCGTAGATAAAATGTAATACGCAACATGGATCGAAGTATTTCTGCTCTCGGGATTAATCTTAACCTCGAGCAGGAAAACATACTTCTTTCCCTTGTTGTGTAAATAACTATTATTTGTTTACTGTTCCTTTTTCGCTGTCATTCAATGTTTATCTCAATAATAAAAAATCGGTCCGAGACAACTCAGACAAACTTTCTCATATATGAGTTTATAATTACTTAGCCCAGTGTTTCCATTTATTAGTTTTCAAATGTACATTTAAATATTATTGAACATTTCATCAAAATTTATCATAAAAATAACTTCTCCTGGTCGGGGAATCGAACCCGGGCTCTCTCCGTCCGCGTTTTAAGCTAATATCTCAGGAACTAGATTTTTCCCGGGAAAACGGCTTATATCGTTGGATTCGTATTCAAATGGACTACATTTTAGAATTTTTTAATCAAAATCGTCGGAACCGTTTTCGAGAAATAATTTTTTTTCATGTTATTTCAGAGTTTTTGGGGGGTAGCGCCCCCAAATTTAGAGCTAAAATTCATTTCTCGATTTCGCCTCGGGGTATGATTTTTCTGAACATGTATGCCAAATTTCGTAAAAATCGGCCCAGTAGTTTGGGCTCCAGGCGTCTGCACAGACGACAGACAGACGACAGACGACAGACGACAGACAGACATTTTTTAAAAACCACTTTTTTGGACTCAGGGGACCTCAAAACGTGTAAATCCATCAAAATCTCAAAATCGAATTTTCGCGCCATCACAATACTTTCTCTTTATATGAGAAAGTAAAAATCACAAATTTTAAACCCGTCAAAATGAAAATTGTAAATATGGGACATGTCAAAACAAATAAAATAAATTGCGGATTTTTTCCGAACTAACTTTCATACAGAAAAATTTTCTGAAAACAAATTAAATTCTGCTGAATGGTGGCTGAAAGTATTAAAATAATGCATTGTCATCGTGTTTTGAGCTTCGTGTTCTAGCGTTTCAAACGTCTAGCTACTTGGGAAGTTAGTTAAAAATCGATTGCAAGATGTGTACTGGACAAACTAACAAACACGAAAGCAAGCTAATGAAAACGTAGTAAAAATAAAAAAAAGTCCAGTCATGCTCCATTACTAAATGAGCGAAATTCCAAAGAAATCTGCGTACTATTGGCTATTGGTAACAAATGAAAATTTTGGTTATAAATTTGGATGGGTGAAAAACAAATTGGTACACAGGGGTACGGGGTACAAAAATCAAAATAGTAAATACCCGTCTAGATGCATGTCGGTGGAAACTCTTTAAGAGTACAGTAATTGTTGCTATGCACACTTTTGTCATATTTTTTAATAAGAGGGGGGTAAAGTGGAAAAAACACGTTATTATGCTATTTGTGACCCTAGGATTTCAAAAATTTTTGCCAACGAACTCATCCTTTCTTTTGAAATTATTGAAATTTTAAAATTTGTTATGATTTTTTAAGTACATCCTAGGATGAGATATCTTCTGGAGTAACACATATGTACATACATACATAAAAAAAGTTTTAAATTTCTGGAATCGATTAAGAATGGTTTAAACCATTGGTTCCCAAAGTGGGGGGCGCGCCCCCCAAGGGAGGCGTGAAGATAAGTCAAGGGGGACGTGGGATGTCGAGATCGAGACAGCTTTGCCGTCCGATCGTCTAATGCGATTATATAAAAATCCAAATATCAAACCAGTTGGACAAACCTCAGTGACGAATTCAAGAGATACTTTCCTAACACATGTGAGGACAACATTTACAGATTAACAATGGATCCTTTCAGTGTCATCATAGATTCCCTGCCCTAAACACTTCAAGAACAAGCTTTAGAAATAAAAAAAGGTTCTGCTGCCGATTTTGATAAAATGGACAGATCATCGTTTTCAAGCACTTCAATTGTATTTACCTTTTCCAAACACTCATTTGTGCCAAAAGAGATTTTTCAGCACTTTTTGCAATAAAAACAAAGTATCGGGGCAAACTTGATGTTGCTGTGCTTGATTTTCGTTGTGCACTTTCTAATACTCATACAAGAATAGGGAATCTTGTAAAAAAAAATATGCAAGCTCATCCATCTCATAATCCCATAAGATTAACTTGTAATGTTATAAAAATTATAGTAATACAAATAAATGAATGGTTATTCAATGTAATAATGGTTAATTTTATTTTTTTCATTATATTCTCTATTCTTTGAGTCGTTAGGGGTGTATAAAATAAAATCTTCTAAGTAAATGGCTATATTTCGTCTCACTCCGGGACATATTAATGCCTGTTATGTTTTTTTTATTTTTTTTATTTTAGGAAAGGCATGAATATGGTGGGCCCAGAGAGGGACTAAATATAGCCAGTTAACATAAAAGTTTTTTATTTTATACAACCTTAACGACCCGCCTAAAAGAAGATAATTTAAAATAAAAAGGACAAGAAGAACATCTAATATACTTACTTTTGGGTTTTCTCTATGTAAACAGCATTTGCAGCTTTTTAGGGCGATTTTTGTAACGAAAAGACCTACGTTTTTTACTTTACATAATATGGGACTTTTAACTCTTGGTATAATATCAGTAGTAAACTACGTAAAATATTATTTTTTTTTTTTTTAATACATATAAATAAACAACGTTTTATCATAAATTATATGTAACATTTAACTTTAACAGTTATATATAACCCTGATTCTCTGAGTCTGTTAATTTAATCTCGAATTTGATTAGTCAGTTTCATGTGTGTTTGTGTTAATAAATAAACGTATCCAGTTAATCTTATTGCTGTTGCTTTTTTCATGATACGTAATGATTTCACTTTTATGTTATTAATAAACAAATTTGTACTTATGTATTGAATATGAGGGTCCAAAGGAAGTGTCTAGCAATACATAAGAAACACAAATTAAATTCAAGCACTTAAAGGAAGCAAAATAAACAAATAAAAAAAAAGTGCTGAAAAATATTTCCTCTTAGCTCCTTTCAACCACTTTAGGAAACAAGGAAAAGTTTGAAGCTTTAAGTAATTCTTAAAACAAATGGCAAAGGCAAAACGAATCTCCAAAAATAAATGTTGAAAACATTTTTGTAGGTTTAGTCAATTTTTTTTTTCCAACCTCTATGCGTATTGAAATGATCTAGCTAGAAACTTGGTTAAATGAAACCTCCCCGCAGCACAGAAACCTCTTTTTTACAAATTATTTTCTGCTGCCCATTAGATTCGTTATATCAATGTTTTATTATATTTGTACATAATATATTAAATAAACATGTATGTTAATAAAATAACATAATGTGCATTTTAATATTTTTGAAGATGTTAAATAAATAAACTTGAAAAATTAATGTTATAAACAAATAAAAGTAAATTTAACTTTAATAGAATACACTTTAAAAAAAAAAATATATATGTATATTATAAATAAGAATAATTTCGGTAGGTAGAGAATAAAATGGAATAAAACCAAGAAGCACAATACCAAATAGTAAGAGAAAAAAACACTGAACTAAACTAGTTCTAAAGAAACGGAAACGGCTAAAATGTTTATACTGGAGTGAGGAAATACTAAGAATTAACTAAGGTGAAAACTATTTAGATTTTAACCTCTAGTTTAGAATTCTCTCTTGTCTTGTCTAATCATTTCCAAGAAATGTGTAATTTTCAAAACTCAGACCAAACAATCTTATTTCTTTTAATCAAAACCTTCAAATGATAATACGAAAACACCAAACTCTAACAACTACTTACTTCACACTTCAAGTATATATAATTCTTCTGAGTAATTAATATAATTAACTCCAGCCAAGTTTTTTATTTTTAACTCAATATTATATTGAATACTAGGTTATAAGTTACTAATTCTCAAAAGAGATTTAGTGAGACTACTGTCTACTTGATGCTAAATTATATAATGATGTAATATAATATTGTACAACCAATATTATACATCAACACACACACAAACTTTCAACATAAATTTGTCGTATTTATTTTTATTTGATGTAAAACGAAAAAAAATGGATTTAATAGGCCAGGGAAGGGGGAGGGGGATCTGTGTATTGATCTAATACCGATGACATCAGTTATAAATTATTCAAAAATCAATATGTAATACTTAATTTAGATTTACATAATATTATGTGCTAGTTAAAAATAGAAAGGCAAATTCATATCGTACGTGTCAGGCCGAGATTTAGGGCCACCTTTAACCACCTCTAACTACCTCTAACGACCCTTTAGGAAATTTCTCTGGCACGTACAATATATGAATTAGCCAATGGAAGAATGAACATGGAAAGATCTGGACCACTCAAGACGTTAATTAATCAGTCATCTGCTGCACTGGGTTTAGATTATAACTATACACTTTTAAAAGTAAAATAAAAGTAACAATTATTGATATTAATAAAAAGTAATATACCTTGTTGGTTTTTCCATTTTCCGGTAAATTCATTCAAATCTCCTTCACCACAAGTAAAAGAGGTCTTCTAATAATTCACCAAGCTATTCTAAAACGCGAGTTTTACATATTTAAATCCACTATCAACTAATTTTACTTGTTGCATTACTTAAATTCAAATATATTTAATTATATACGATAATAGTACAAAATAGGTTAAACAAATTAAGATTTAAGTACGATAATACGAAAGTAAGTAAATCGTTTTTATTTCTTTAACTTTTACTGTAAGTTATGCTTTTATTTACCAGACAAGTGATGTAAATCATGCTTAAATTACTCATTTATTAATTAATAATTAAAATTATAATATTTTTAATACAATTATAATTAATTTACTATTCAATTACGCGATTTTAAAAAAAATAGGTTTTCACTTCGGCAAGAAATGTTAAATTAATAAGATGGCGGCCAAGAGACTTTAAGGACTCGACCTACTTTTGTCTAGCAATCTATTTTTTAAATAATTAATTTAAAAAAATCTGAATATATATTTTTTAGATACATTAGCTGTAATAAAAATTTATTATAAGTATCTAATTTTTTTTAAATTTATTTTTGTATTTTTAAAAGGGTTAAATTAAGAGATCGATTGTAACTTGACTAGTCTAGGTAGCATCCAATAGCAGTTGGAGCTAATAACTTAAATTTTTTTCACACGACGCGTCGTAAACAATTTTCTTTTCAACATTTTAACTGGAGACTGGAGCATAATAAGGTAAGAAAATAATTTTATAATAAAAGTACTCTACAAAGTATTATTTGTGATTTCTATAATTTCAAATTCAGTTGAGAAATGCACATTTAGGGAATATCCTTTAGAAAAATATAAATCGCAAGTATGAAAATACAAATATTGTATTTTAACCTTTTAATGTAAACCTCACCATTTCTAAAGTATAATTCCGTGTCAACAAATTATTATTTTATTAATTCCAAGGAATTTTGTTCAAGGATTCGAATTTATTTGTCCGCAATTCTCCTTATTATAAACACTATTCTTGAATTACTTCGTTCGTGTGATTTTCTGGGGGTTTGTTTTATAAGGCTTTAATAACCTATTTACAATAAAATTCTCTCTTTATAAATATAACAGCAACCCTAAACATTTTAATTCCAACACAATTCTTTTTAGAATCTGCTTTATTACAAAATATGAAATCTACCCGATCACTACTCTTGAATGGCTTTCGTGGTAAAAGATTCTTCATTTTTTCTTTAAAAGGCTTCATAAACCTTCTATAAAATATAATTTCAATGTTGTAAATTAGTCAAATAATTGTAACCCCTATTAATTTATTCCATGATTTTCTTCTTGGAAAAACATGACCAATTATGATTTCCTTTTCTCAAATCTATTTTTTAAGATAATCTATATAGTATAAGTCAACGTATGTGTGTGTATATTATGTTCTTTATACAAATCTACAGTTTTAGTCCGATCTCGATAAAAATGTGCACACTTGGCCTTCAAAACAAGGGGAAAATAAAGGCGGAAACACACTACCATCACGTCACGTGATAATAGTGTAGCTGTAATCTATACAAAGCTTACTAAATCAGCATCGCACACTTTTTTACCTTTTGACACTTTTTTTCTTTGATGGTAGTGTGTTTCCGCCTTAACTGTCTACATGAATTTTCGAAATTTAAATTTTGGTACACAGGGGCACGGGGTACAACTAATGAATACCCTTCATGATGCATATCGTTGAAAAGCTCTTTAAGAGTACAGTAATTGTTGTTATGTACAGTTTGGCATATTTTCATTTAGGAAGGGGATAAAATGGAAAAATATAGCTATATCTTATATAAAAAGATGAGTGTCTGTATGTGGGTGTGGGTATGTCTTTATTACAAATCTACAGTTTTATCCCATTTGATAAATATTTACACTTTTCCTTCAAAACAAGGTAAGGTCACTGCCTACATAAGATTACGAAATTAAAATGTTGGTACACAGGGGTGCGGCGTACAAAATATGTCAAAGTATTGGATACCCTTCATGATGCATATCATTGAAAAGCTCTTTAAGAGAAAAATAATTGTTGTTACGTACATTTATATCTTTATATATATATATATATATATATATATATATATATATATATATATATATATATAAGTCAACGTATGTATGTGTGTGTGTTCTTGATAAAAATCTATAGTTTTAGTCCGATCTCGATGAACATTTGCATACTAGACCTTCAAAGCAAGCGGAAGGTCAATCATGAATTTTCGAAATTTAAATTTTGGTACACAGGGGTACGGGGTACAAATGTCAATATTATATAAAACCAAATACCACTCATTCATCCATCATAGTATATCCAGAACGGCACTAGCTAGAGAGTTGAAATTTTGCATGAAGGTCCCCCTTACCCCCTAGGTGCTCACCATGAAACTGTTAAATGATCCACCATCTTGGTTTAAGATAGCGGCCATTTATATTCATCATACTAGCTTTATCTAAGGAACTCCAATAGCTAGAGCACTGAAATTTTACATGGAGGTTTTCCTTACCCCTTAGGTGCTTGCTAAGAAATCTTTTTTTCAATCAACCATCTTTAATCAAGATAGCGGCTATTTATACGTAAATTCGGACATGTGGTTTTCTCCAGAACCAATTGGACTCGAACCTTGAAATACGGATGTTATAGCTTCCTTTTATGACATAAACAACTTTTGTAAAAGGGTGTTCAAAGATGGCGGCTTTATACATAATAAATAATAACATTATTATCATCGCGTTCGAAATCTACATTGTTTGATAATTGTTAAATTAATATTGCTTTCTGCCAATAGGGATTTATGCCAATAAGGAAATATGGGCAAAGTAAGAGAAGACGCGGGAAATTGAGCTTATAGACGAAGCTCTAAAATTAGAAAGTTAATACTTAAGGCTAGGCTTCTCTTTAGGATGTAAGCATATATATTTATCAAGGATAATTCCAATTTAAACCAGCAGGGGGGGGGGGGGGGGGGGAGGGGGGTGAAATACTCAAGGAAATTATCTCCATATCAATGATAACTTTTAAGTTAGTATGTATGTACTTCTAAATGAAATACCTCCGTAGCGGTCATATAAAGGTGGCGAATGGTAATAATAACATGAAAAAGAGTTTACATTTGAGAAAGTTTTTTCGACCATTCATATTTTACTTTCTATTATAAGTACATAGTATAATTTATATAGAAAATCACGCGATAATTCTATTTTGATGGATAATATACACACTTTTTAAGATCCTCTGATGCAAAAAAATATATTTTTATAATTTGACTATCTCTCATCTGAGTACATAGTCTGTGTAAACGCGAATAACTTAATCTACTGGACCAATATCAATAAAATTTGGTATACATATTAAAAAAAAAACTTGGTTACGGGGTAACTCGGAACTTTTCCTCACTTCGGTGGCCACTAAACTGGCCTTTCCTGCTGCTTCGCAACAGGGGGAAGCAGCATTGGGCAAGGTCAGTACTTGGATGGGTGACCGTTTTGAACTAACTGTAAAAAAATATACATTCTTTTTATTTATTTAATTATTTGAATTTGGCGGTATTTTAACAGAAGTAAACAAACTTTGACGTTTAACAAAATATATCGCACTAATTAATAATTATTTTCGCTCATAACTTTTAAACTTAATGGAATTTCGTCGGTTTTTTTATTTGTTCTTTATTTTTTACCGGTTCCAACGATATGCAATACACACATTACACTTTTGGTATTATTAACCAAAATTATATTCAAGTTTCAAAATTCTAACATCGATAACTTCAAAATGGCGGCCAATATAAACAATAAATTTGGTGGATTTGTTTGTCATACAGAGAGGTATATTCGTGATAAATTTCAACTTGATCGGACCACTTCATGCATTTTTTAAAAACTTTTTGCTGACTCCAGAAACTAGGTTTCCGGGCGGCACAACTAGAAGTGAGGTGTGATTTTTCAGCCAAGTTGCAACCTTCTAGGTTAAATACCCTAGGCGCTACGATGATAACTGATAACACACATACAGATGTCGAAACCCACTCAGGAGGTCTTCAAAACACCCAAAACGTGTAATTCAGTTTAAATCTCGAAAAAAAAGTTTGGGCGAAAACATAACTTTGCCTACCATAGGTGAGGAAAAGTAAAAAAAGAGAGAAAAAAAAACCCGAGGTATTCTACATTTGGGTGCAAAACTAACCACTAAAAACTCTATCCAAAAAACGGTTCCGACGATTTTAAATTAAAATACTCTAAAATTTAGTTCATTAAATACAAATCTAACCATATAAGTAGTTTTCCTAGGAAAAAATAAGTGATATATTGGTGAAAATAAAGCACCCTTCAGCTGTAACGAAGATATTTTTTTTTATGTCTAGAATAAAAATTATTAGAGAAAATAATATTAATTACGATAATAAATTTATAAAAAGTACTAAAACAAAATATTACTTACTTTCAAATCAGAGTTGACAAGCATTACTGTTACGACTCAGAATTGTATTTTCAATCATTGGAAATCCTAAAGGATTATTTTATTCTTTACTTTCTTGTCCACTTTAAATTTTGTTTGCAAATTTACAATCCAGAACATAAATAGTGGAATATACCGAATGTTTCCATCTTCAACTACACTTTTTCATGATATGTAGTACTAAATTACATATAATATATCTTATATTGGACTCGAAGGAACATAATTTAAGTGTAATGTTTCCTGTTAGTGGTTATATAGTGGTTATATCTAATGTCCCATTCTTATAATCTTTTAAAATAGATATCCTTTACTTAATTTTATCCTTTTTCAATTAAAATAAAAGGGGATTTTTACGTTTTAAATTTATTTGTATCTTGTCTGGTTGAAGTAATTGTTTAATTTAATTTTTACTTTTATATATTGAACTAACTAAGCTAGATTTACTGTAGCTCATATAAACTTAGAAATAGTTCAATGGATTTATTTTGTTTTAGAATAATTGATTTTGTATCTATCTTTTCTTATTATAGACGTCAAAAAAGGAGTGCATTATGCTGCTCATTGGATCTTTCTTTTCGTGTCTCATTATTTCTGGCTTGTTCCCATATAACTTCTGTTCTGTTTATCGTTAAAAAAACATGAAAAGCTCCAAATTGATCAGCTACCTTTAAGCAGTGTTATTATTGTGATTGGGACTAGTCTTCTATTTTGTTTAAAATAGGCGGAAGTTACAGGGAATTCTCTACGCAATCATTCTCTATAAAGAAAACCAAATTCTAAATATACTAACCAATAATTTTAAACTGAACAAGCAACAATCATAAACATTTTAATCTTCAATGTTATCCAAATCCATCAACTATCAACAAATTACAACAAAACCTTCGTTTATTGAAAATTAACCATTATTAATATTGCATTACTTATTTCAGGTTCTAGATGGTTCAGTAGAATATCTATGTAAATCTACTATTTACGGAATCCTCACCTTATGGACTTCGATACATATATATTGAGAGAAGAACTTGTTTAAAAGTTGTCAACTAATTCTTACTCGGTTTCAAAGGTAAATAGTATTTAAATAACTTTAAAAATGCTTACAGATTCAGATTTAATTAATTGACCACTTTGAAATAATGATCTAGTACTACCTAGATGTTGATACTTTCGGAAAACCTTCAAATTCTTTTAGTTTTTCTTTTGGATTATTTTATGTATCATTTATTTTCATTTGTGATTTTCAATTTATATTTTTACCCTTTTGCAAGTCAATTTTAACAGATTCTATAAAAAGAATTAATCAGTGTCGAATTTCATTGATTACTTGAAAAAAATGGTAAAAGGAAAACGAAATTTCTTTACTTCAGCTAAGCTGCTAAATCTATTCTTAATTTACCTGACTAAGTTTGTCTACTCTTTCTGAGTTTATTCTATTTAAGTAGAGTAAGTATAATACGATTGAAAATTGAAAATTGTTAAAAAAATCAAACAAGAATTTAACAAAAATAAATCATCCATCAGGAAATTGTATAATATTTTATATGTATATTTATACAATAATAAATAAATATATATATATATATATATATATATATATATATATATATATATATATATATATATATATATATATATAATATAAATTTAGTTTCTAATTAAGTCAATAATAAATATACAATCAAGTTATAAGCATTTACTCAGCAATTCTTTAATAATGTACTTTAAATAATTCCTTGGAAAGCTTTAATAAAGCTCTGATTGATTATTAATTCTAACAGACGTCAAGTCTCTTGAATAAATGAATATTGATTTGTTGCATTAAGAAACCAAGAAAATTAAGATTTATTTTATTTTTTACTTTATATTTTAAATCTGGGGGCACAGCAGTGTCCCCGCCAAGTCGAGGAGCACAGCCGTAATATCCTTTACTGCAACCAACCCACGACTCACGGCAATCCCCCTATTATCCTATTGAAGATACTTAGATTTATAAAATTAATTTTAATTTAAAGTTCACGACAAACTGAGCCAGAAATTAAAAATTTACACACCTAACCTAAAGTTTTGTACCTTTGATCTGACAACTTATTACGCGAGACTATAGGCTTATTTTTTTTCACTAGTGTTTTTGTTGGGATATATTTGATAATTACCCTTTCCTTTAATTGCCTTTTAATTTATTTTATTATACTGATAAATGCGAAGATTCTTTTGCGATGTGTACAATTTTAATCATTTCATCTTATTTTAATAAGCACTCTTAACTTTTCAAGATAAATTAATTGTCTCAAACAATTGTTAGACTATATATTTTGGCTTTAATAATAGATATATCTTGAGGAATATCGTTTCTTCTTTTTTTAACAACAAATAAACCTTTGTTATTGGTTCGCGAAAGGGATTGGTGTAAGGTATGGATAGCGCATGCTCGCAACTTTTGCATGAACAAGGTAGTTTACAAATAAAGTTGATGGTTGTTATCTCTCTAAGGTAAGATTTGTTCACTTTTTGTTTCTCTTTTTGATCGTATAAAGAACTCGAATTCAGGTTGAGTTCAACCCCTTCTAAATGGGACAAGCATAAAGTTCTACAAGAAAAAATATGTGTGGGACTCTCACGCATTTGAAATGAAACTTAAGTTCTAGAAACAGTTGATTTTATGCATTGCTCTCTTTGCATTTGTTGAAGAATTTATTATTTCAAGATTAAGAAATGGTTATGTCGAATAAATTGAGATAAAATATTATAAAAGTATATTTTAATAAAATATTTTCATAACATTTTACCGAATAACGGAGAAAAAACATAAAATCAACATTTATACATATTATATATTTATTATGTTTAATATATTACGCTTATATACCAATTCTGTGAATTGAAAAAATCATCTACTTCTGTTGTGCAATGGTTAGCAATTATGCCTGCTGAATCAGAGGTCGGTGGATCGATACTCGTCCAAGTGAATGATTTTTCACAGGTAAATAAACTGCTGAAGCCGGTAGTTGATTTAGTGGCTGAAATGAAGGAGATGATAAGGTCGAAAATCACTTGGCAGCACAATTTAGCATGATTTAAACACTTGAGAGAGTATATTCCTTTGTCAAACAGTAAATTTGTATGATTTAAGCATTTGAGAAGTTATATATATGTATGATTTGTTCATAGGAGATTTAATATCCCATTGTCAAAAAAATACGTTAGAGTGAGGCCCCGCCATCACATTCTTCAGTTTTACCAATTTAGCTATAAAAAATCTTTCACTTAGCCGAGTCTTGTCTAAACTTTAAACATGCAACTTCGTATATGCAATTTCGTTTCATCTAAGCCAATTTACTCTAATGCGCCTAAAGAAGTTTCACTTCAGAAATATCAAATCAATGATCCAATTGCACCAACAACAAAGCCACAAATCAGCAAACTTACTAAAATAAATAATGAATATGGGATTCCAAAATATGCTACCGAATAATTATACTGATTGTGATCTATTTGTTTTTAGGGTCCGTAGGCAAAACCAAGGACCCTTATATTTTCCTGCGTGTGTCTGTCCGTCCGTCCTGTCGCCTGCTCTCACGGCTACATCTTTCGTCCGATCACTTTGAAATTTGGCATGTATGTGTCTTGTACCTACCCACATATTTTAAAAATATATCGACATAAAAAAAATATTTTTCAAAAAAATTAGGGTAGAAAAACTTAAGGGTTAAATTTTTTTTTTATTTTTCGTCACCGTGAGGGGTATCATATGAAAGGGTACGTCGAGCTGATTACAAAAATATATAATTCTTTGGTTACCTATAACTTTGATAGGGCGAGTTTGAAGTGGGTGTGAAACGTGCGCCCCCCCCCCCCCCCCCCTTCTATCTCACTTATGTGAAGTGCAAAAAATCTGAAAAAATTCCTGAACATTCTTCGAGCAAAAGTAAAGATACCACTTTTTGGAAATTCCGAAAAAAATATTATTTTATTTTTTATTGACAAAATACGTTTTTTTTTATAACTGTGGTCTTTTTGATGTATTTATATGGTTGTAGTCCGGTTCAGTGGCAAAAAAATACTTTATCAGAAGTTTGTTTATGTGTTTTGAGAATATAAGACCCATAGGATAGTTCAAAGTAAGCTTTTTAGCATTTTAAAAAACACCATTAATAGGGTACTATTTAAACTATATAGGGTTGCCTACGGACCCTCGCTGTGTGCTGACTAGCACACACTTGACCTGTTTATTAACTATTCCTTTGAGGAGCAGAATTTGAAGGGCCATTTAGGGTTTAGAAAATAATAAAAAAAAACTCTTTACAATCTATGTGTCAAAAGCTGAAAAAAGGCCAAAGGCTAATGAGGCGACATTCGACATTAATTACCCTATATCGCGTTTATTATATTCTACTGAATTTGCTAATTTTAAAGCACACAAAACTTCTTAACATGTTATACTTTAATATAATAAAGTCCATTATTTTATAGTCTGGTTCATTGTATCACTGAAAGTCCCAGCGTACGTATCTAATCAAATTCTTTTTATTGTAAATAAACCTTTAAAAAACCAGATGGCTTAACGATGGTAGAGTAGGGTAGTGGGTAGTTGATCCCAGTTAGATTAAATGGACACATGAAGCTAATCTACCCTGTAGGCCCTAGACTAAAGGGCAAAGAGTTCATACAGCCCTTCAGCCTAGGGCCTACAGGGTAGCTTAGCTCTCTTCATTGTGACTCTATCTCGTATAATGTACGCTTGGATGACCCATTATTTGAAATCTGGTGAAAATCAGTGTTCATCTGGTACTTGGTTTGGATCAGTTTAAAAATACTTTCCTTTTTCCTTGATTAATTTTACTGATATACCATTTCCTCTAACCTTTCCATCCAACATTTCATACAAATAAACTCGATAGGGGAAACATACAACGATTTTAAGTTTCTGATTATTTGTTTTGATTAGATATTCTTCGTTTTACTTAAACTTTAAAAGGTTTAATTTCCCAGAGAGACGAGAGAGTTATTGTCTTAAAATCACTATCAAGTAGATCTGCATAATCCGTTTTATTAGCGGAATTTAAAGGAAAACGCTGAACTTAATGATTCGATAGTAAAAAAAAATTAAAAATAATAATAATTTTTTTTTTAATTTAGTAAAAAAACAATAATAGCTAAAAAAAAAAAAAAAAAAAAAAAACATCCCTTAAGTAGTATCAACAAACGCCGAACTTAATTATTCTGTAGTCAAAATTAAAAATAATAATTGCAATTTTTAATTTTATTAAAAAAATTAACAATAATTTAAATCAAATTATAATAATTATTTACTACGGGAAACAGACAGTGAAAAATACACTCCAGCGCCGGGATTTGAACCACGGGTCTTCTGTATTTCCAGTACAGATGCTCTTACCAACTAAGCTACGCAGGAGAATGATTATTCACTGCCATAATCGATAACTAGTCCCGAATCCAAGCTTTCAATATTCATACACATTTAGACAGTCAATATTTATGACATTAGAACTAAACCGAGATTAACGCTTATAATACGTCGCGTCAGAGAGGTTACGTAAAAGTGACAAAGGTTGCTGTGACGATCATGCACCCTCCACGATTGTTGATGATAAAACAAATAATTCTCACAAATAACTCAAAGAAGATGTAAAATAACTTACTCACAGATGTGCTCTTTTTACTCTATTAAAAGCTTGTTTAACCTTATCATGCATCAGTAACATCATTAATAGGCCAATAAATGTATACATTATAGATGATAAAACAAATAATTGATTAAAAAATAATAATAAAATAAAATTGCACTGATAAACCCCACCTATATCCAATGTTATGAGCCAGCTAACCTAACAACACACACTTTTTTACGTAAGTGACGTCACACTTCCCCGGCGTATTATAAAGTCCTCAATTAGTACCTGTACCTTGTACAATCAATTCGAAATTCAATTTTTAAGTTTTTGGTAGTTTTCATACTACGGAAAGTTTAAATTTTAATTTAAATCAAATTATAATTATTATTTACTACGGGAAACAGACAAAAAAAGCCGGTTCAATTACCGGCGCTGGAGTGTATTTTTCACTGTCTGTTTCCCGTAGTAAATAATAATTATAATTTGATTTAAATTAAAATTTAAACTTTCCGTAGTATGAAAACTACCAAAAACTTAAAAATTGAAAATTAACAATATATAATTTTAAAAAAATTTCTCAAGATGTCTGACCAAACAATTATTTCATGATGGGCATACTTGAAAAGTTAAATAATTAAAAAAATAAGATGTAAATATAAAGTATTGTAGACATCACCGAAGACTTAAGTTTTTATCAGTACAATAAAATAAATTAGAGGAAGTTGAAGGAAAAGATAATTATCTAATTTATTTCCATTATAAGATAAAAATAAATCTTGTTTTCTTGATTTCTTAATGCAACAAATCAATATTCATTAATTCTAAATACTTGACGCCTATCAGAATTAATAATCAACCAGAGCTTTATTAAATCTATCTAAGAAATTATTCAAAATACTTATGTGATATTTCAAATTCAAATCTTTCCACAATTTAGTCTTTTCCACTTACCTTTTAGTGAATAAATCTCGAAACTGAGACTGCGAATTTTCTAATAGATAGCTAAATTATTTATTTATATTCTTTTTCATTTTTCATTTTAGACCGCACTATATCTCTTTTAATGAAATAAAAAATATAAGAGTCGATAAACTTTGTCACGTGGATTTAGAATACATTCAGTAACTTAACTGAAGTAGAAATTACTTTCTATTACTATTTTTCATCAAATAATAAATTAAATTCGACAGTAAAATGTGTCAATAGAGTCAGAAATCAGGAAAACAAAAAGTAAAAGAAAAACTTTTTACTTAAAAAAAAGGCGTTCTAAAATGTAGATTAAAAATCCAAAATTAGAACTAAGCTAAGGGTTCAACAAGAAGTGACAATAAGGAACTTATTAGGACACTCTATTTGTAGGGTCTGACACATAACAAAAAGCAATAAGATTCTAGTCTCTTTCTCTAACGCATTTCTACTCATCTCACCGGCACTGAAAGTTCTATGATGGTTGAAAGCCGTATTGTTTTTGCCGTCTTTCTTTATTTTTATTAGTTAAAAGTTGTGACGAATTTCGTGACGCAATTCGTCTTACTTTCAATGCTTGGATTTTAGTTATGAAGTTAATTAACTTGATCATTACACTCACAGTTGTACAATATACAGAAGTATAATATAATTGAATTGAAGAGCATATTATTGTGTATAAATCAGTTCTAAAGTTAGCATTCCATCCACACCTACCATAGTTCTAAATACACAGGCTTCAATTTGGTAATACTTTCCAACGATTTGATAATAATCTCAAGATATCCACTCGATGACACAAATTTAATGCATTAACTAAAACTATTATCTTAATGTATATAAGATAGTTTAAGTTTGTTTATTTTGTTTTTTTAAAAAAAGAATTAAATTACAACACGTTCATTCCAGCACAGTAAATAAAAACATAATAATACATTCTTCTTAAAAATATAATAATTATTATTTATACAAATATAAAGAAGTAAATTAAAAAAAAATTGTTGACACTCTTTTATACATGTTCATAAATAATTTCAGTAGAAGCTTCAACTAAGTTAATCAATTAACAATTAACTAATGACTTATTGTTTGATTGTGATCGGAAAAACATAATCTGTGCAAGTTGCAGCTTTCAAGGAGGTCGGAAAGTGATGAAAAACAAACAGATTAATTAATTAATTAACTGACTAATGACTAATTATTGTATTATCTTCGCTATATGTAGAATTTAGGTTACTAAATTTGGGGACAAATGAAGTTAAAGAAAAGAGTATAAAAAATAGTTTTATATTAGGCATTATTTGTACTAAATATGAAAGGAATATTAAGTTACTAAACAATTTTTATGTTGTAATTCACTGCAGCTATAATAAAAAAAGAATTAATCCATATACATCGATTTTAATGACTAGGAACATCCAAGTCAAATTTGAAAAAAAGAAATAAATAAATAAAATTGTTATATCTCTAGTAGGGAGAAAAAGTTAAAATTTTTGGTTAGTTTGGAGGGACTAAAGTATACGTTTTTTCTTCCCTGAACTTAAAAGTAGAGAGGAAAAGAAGGATTGCCAACTTAATTATTTTATAAATAGTAGAGAATGAATGGCTAATGTAATGAAGCTGTTGAATTCAGATTGCCGACTCTGCTTTTTCGACCTTGTTTAACATAGTTTATAACCTGCATCCAAATAACCTTCTATTTGAGTTTAATTCCAATTCTTATTTGTTTTTAATATTGAATCTCTTATATCTGATGTTAAAAGTACTAACAATTATTGTTATTTATTAAAATTGCAGCGTACCCTTTTTAGTAACTTTAATTTTAGTTTATTTTATTTTATATTATGGTGGTTCGTTCACGCGGAAGCCAATTTCGAAATTGGAAATGTCACGTCAGACACTACTAAGTATTTTCACGTGGTGAAAGCACTGGAAGGTGAAATGTTGGAGCATGTTTCTGACATTGTTTCTAGACCACCAGCCAATGGAAAATACGTTCCTATAAAGCAAGCTTTAATTTACGCATTTTCGGAAAGTAGTGACAAAAAAATTCGCAGGTAACTAACAGAGATGGAATTAGGTGACAGTAAACCTTCTCACCTCTTAAGAAAAATGAAAGCTTTGGCAAACGGAAAATTAAGCGACGAAATTTTAAAATCTCTTTGGATGAAAAATCTCCCAAATCACAGTCAATCAATACTTTCGATTAGCAAAGAAAACATGACAACTTTGGCTTCCATGGCAGACAGCATACATGAAATTAGTGACCTGACATCAACATACAAGATAAATAATAATAAAATAAAAATAAATTAAAACTGTGAAATGGATGAAAATGTGTATTTTCCCCCTACTTGAGATAAAATATTATATGTACCTCGGGAGTAAAGTGTCATTATTCCCCTCGCGATAATTATCTATACGCGCTAATTAGCGTTATTCCCTCGGCTTTGCCTGGGGATTTAGGGACTATGGTTCTGGACAAACGGTGGAGTTAAAACAAAGACCTCACTCCGGTCGGTCAATATTGTTTAAATTTTTTAGGAATGCAAATAAATGACTTTCGCGTTTCTTATGCGAAGATCACAAGGAGTTTATCCGCTCAGCTTAATCAAAAAATATTGGAAACATACGATTTTATTAAAATTGTTAAATAAAGATATAATTTAAATTAAAATTGGAAAAAACCCAATTTGTATAAAATGTATCAAGTTTTATTACCTAAACTCGTTTAGTATTACCTCTGTTTATTACATTTACGACTTTAAATGATAAACTTGCTTGTGCTTCAAAATTGAATTAAATCAAATAAATTAAACAGTTCTATTCAGATTGATCGCAGCTATTGGACATAATGGAAAGTCGTAACCTCAATATATCACGGCGCTCAATTTCCCGCATGAATTACTTTCAAGTTTTTTTTTTTTTTCATTCTGAACCCAAAGGCTCAATCCTAACCCTGCTACATATATAATAATATAATAATAAAAAAAAAAGTATACAGCAATGTAAAAGGTCCTCTTAGGCTCCTGGAAAAAAGGATAAATTGCCTTTTGGGAGCGTCCTAAATAATTTAAATGTATCCTATATAATTTAAATAAAAAGTCTGCCTCTCTGACAGCATTATATACTCTTATTCATTTATATAATGCTAGGAATTATTTATAAAGAATTTTATAGACATCAAGTAAAGTTTACATGACTAATTTTTTTTACATTTTTTCATAATTATTCTTTACAATTTTAATTATACGTTTTATATATGTATAATGAGTTTATTTGCCAGTCTTTTAAACAGGAGTTGATAGACAAACTTAGAAAGAATTTTCTCATATATACATAGTGATATTGAATTTCAAATTTAAATACATATTTTAATTAATTTATTATTCTTTTTAAAAATGTTTAACTTCAATATATCACGGCGCTCAATTTCCCGCATGAATTACTTTCAAGTTTTTTTTTTCTAAAATTTTTTAAAAATGTTTAATAATTACGCACTGTTGTTGATATGGACCGGTTTCAGTTTTCAGTGAATTCCATTTAATTTTTATTCAACATCTCGAATTAGTCAGTTCTAATTATAAACATCCCCCCGCTGTAAATATGTGAAAACATAAAAAAGGCTTTTTATGTTGGATATTCCCAATTCTTTGGAGGGATATTTCCAAATTCAAACTTAACAGGAGAAGTACAGAAATAGAGAAAATAAATAGAAACTTCCATGTAACCTTATACCACTCTATATTGCTTATGTATGTATTATAATTATTTCCTAATTGCATTGAGTAATTTTACATATTTATCTCTTTTGGATAGTTAAAAAAAAAATAAAATCAATAAAAATAACACAAACCGTCTCTCCACGTAAATTGAAATAACCAGCTTCGAGTCTTCATGAGACCATCATTAGTTCAGATTGTGAAAGATAAAGAGTTACATTAATAAAAAGATTTAGTAAAAGTGAGTCTACTTCCTGTCGGAGATCGGCAAGAGTCGAACGTCGATCTCTAGTAGTGAAGCACTATCATGAAAATCATTTTTCAATTTATCTTTAGTGTTGATTTTTCTAAGCATTTACACCAAATATATACATCGGACACGCATCGACAACCATCTGTTTGGGGCATCGGTCACTGTAGTAGCATGAACCTTGATCTCTAGGATCGCTTAAGTAAGTGCCAAACTGTTCCCAACCATTCTTTACATATTTCCTCTTAAGTCTATTCCACTAGCCGTTTAATGATAATTTTCGTTTTAATGAAACTTTAGTGGTCTGACCTGTATGCCTCATAACGTATTGTTATTAAATTTTTTATGCCAGACTGACGGACCGATAGGATTAGTAACCCACACATTTAAAAAAATAAATAATAATAATCATGACAGAAGCTATTTCAGTCTTATGGTGCTGCCGCTCACCCATGATTAATTGTTTTAAAAAAATTATTAGCTAATTAATAATAGATTTGAATATCTTTATTAAATCCGGTGTAAGATAAAATCAATAGAATTAAAGGTAGGGAAAGTGTGGGTGAGAAGTAAAATATTTTCATAGGTCAAGTGTCTTGAAAAGCAATTATCTGAACCCTTATCCCTAAGAGACCTTTTGATCCCTTAACAACCCTTTTAAACTTCTCACTCTTCTAATATAAAATCAAACCATCTTGAACTTACAAACTCCTTTTTTGTTAAAACTTATATTTATGTTTATTTAGGATGAGTTTTCCGCTCTGCATAATTATATCGGTGTTGTAGTAAATGGTAGTTAATTTAGTTTACACTTTTTCACTTAATTTAAAAATAGTCCGCTAATTAGTCTGGCGACTATCTTCTTTGCGTCCCATTATTGTATGAAAGGTTGAATGAGTATTAGCATAATGTGATCCCAATGGGAATGGGAATTAAAAGTTTGGTTTATTAGGTCTGTGTCGATTCCGAGTTGGAACAAAAGCGAAATATTTTTATGTCTCCCATTTTAAAAATGCCAAAAATTCCTGGACAGAAATTCGTTTCAGATATCAGGATGCATGTTTAGTCTTGTGTCTGATTTGGATGAAATTTAAATGGTATGTCACAATTAGCTCAATTTTGGTTTTTAATTTAAACTTTCTGCGTTCAAGCATTGGTTTTATTAGCACATATCTTTCAAAATACTCATCAGATATTTAATAATTGGAATGGTTTTGTTGAACGTCCACCTGTTTGTCCTATACTAATTTCAAACGCTTCCGCAAATTTAACATCACTTAAAAATAAGTGTGACCTCACTGGGAATCGAAACAGGTACACACAACTAAACTTCCTAGTGGGATCACAATACCTTAACTTATGTGACCATAATACGTTCAATATTTCATGCACTCGCACTTGCCTACTAGCTTATTTCTATTGCTCCTTTGATTCATATAAGAAAAACAACAAATATGAAAGATTAAAATAAGGATAAACAAAATTGTTCTTCGGTGTCTTTTGATATATTAAGCTCCTCCCATATTTGTGTGAAAGGACATGAGGATGAGGATGCAATGTGACTATCTTTAAAAGTAGTCATCCGTTTTTGAAAAAATTCGAATAGTTTGTCAAATGTACCCCACATTTTTTTTTATTGTATAAAATAAGTGTTACGTCCATTGGGAATCTAAACAAGTAAAATTTCAAATATACTTTAAAGACATGTGACTATTATTCCAATAATAGGACGCGAAGAAACTTTGAGCCACAATAATTTGCACACTATTTTTTCTTGACATAATAAAAATACGATTTTAATGATCCCTAGTTAATTTTAAGAATATTGTAATTTATAATTTTTTAAGGAACCAAAAAATAAAAGGTTACGTAGAATAAGTAGGATTTTGTGTGAACATTTTATTGCTAATTAGTTCAGTTAATTAGGTGTGTTCAGGACTGCCTGAACTCATTTTATGTATTAGTTAATGTTTATCAAATAATGAATGAAATAATTTAATTAGTTGTATTTAATGTTTAGTTATATTGTAATTATTGCTACTTCCTGAATACTAGACCTGCAACGCATCGTGCCCTTGAACCTGGGTTTCCTTCTTCCACCAGTAGGAGCACAGTGACTGGAAAAAGTTGGATTTCAGAGTTGTTTACTTACTTGGCTATATCATATATGCTAAACCAGCCTTTTATACAAGTTATTTTCGCCTTTTAATTTGTGGCATTCTGCTAGCTTATTGTTCCTGCATAAAGACAAATTTTGCAATATTTATAACAGCCTGGCATTCAGTGAAATTCTACTCAAGATTTGGAATCATCCCTTCTTCTCCGATTACAACAGCACAGCTCAAACCTAATCAACGCTAAGCTAATTATCATTATTTAAATTAAAATTATTCAGTTTCTTTCTTATTTAGGCATTTTTTACAGTATAATAAGCTTTTATTATTATTTAAATATAAATACAGTTCACTTGCTCATTATTCGTTTCTTTATTAATTAGTTTATTTAATTAGAATTCATGGAGGCCCTATTATTTAAAGCCCTTCCTTATGAACAAGGTGTTCTCAGGCTTTTTAAATCTACCACGTACTGGAATATTCGTACCACTCTAACTCTATCTCCTGACTCAAAGTTTAAAGCTGCTCTTAGTAGCTCAGCCGCCAGGCTGATTTAATTGTGTTTTAACTTTAAGTGCTGTCATTTTTATTGTTTTGTGCTCTAGTGCTTTTTTTTCTTTTTTTTCCCGGGGGGTTTTACACCCGAAGACTCAAGCCACTTAGGTGGCCCATCGAACAAACCCGGGTTAGGGACCGAGATCTTCACACTTTTGTGAAGATGTGGTCGGTATCCATGACTCCCCTCCTGGTTGTATTACAACCAGGAGTGTCATCATCATGGTTTCCAGGCCGAAACCTGGTGGCGCCACTCTTTCGAGGAGCTCCCCATTTATTTAAACAATGCTGGGTTGACATTGAGCGGGGGGCCCGATCCGGGAATCGAACCCAGAGCTGTGGTCTGAAGCGTTCACCCATCCATCTACTGACCCTGCTCGAGGCTGTTTAACTTGCGTTATCACACGGCAAGCGCGCTAGCCTCTGGCCCCTCTGAAGAAGTAAGCTCTAGGGCTTACTTCTTCTTAAAAAAACTTTTTGAATTTAGGAGAATTGTAAACCTATTCGAAACTATAACAATCGATTGTTACCATAATCTCTATTCATTTTTTACGTACATTTGATTACAAAACGTATACGATGGAGTCACAAAAGTTTGAGGGAGATACGGATAAATCTAATCCAGCTTTAGTTTAGCCTTACTGAAATGGTAGTCACAATTGTTTTGACTATGAATTTAGTAATAAAAAAAAAACATTGGCATAGATATATATTACCATGTTATGTATGTGCTCAGAGTAACTTGTATAATTCTCAAAGCTTACATCAGGTTTATGATCCTACGACTGATAGCTAGGTTTGTATTAAACATAAATAACAAGGATTGTGTTCACCAAATCCAAATAGATTACCGTATTATAAAAACAGTATATTTTATTTATTGAAGGCTGGCTTGGATGTTATACTTAAATTTGCCAAAAATAAAATGCTATTATATATCCCAATATTTCAAGAATTTACCAATATCCCTTGATACATATATTTTAATTTTAATTTCAAATATTCAAACAAACCAAATACACATAAACTGTCTCTTCACGAGAATTTAACCATTGAACTAACAATGAGTTAGAAACTAAATTATAACAGTAGAACTTGGTGTGTAGGCTTCCGTGAGTAGACTTGTAATAAACAGCTTGGTTTTCCGGTGAAACCCACGTCACGAAGGGGTTGGAGTCCGACGTTTCGCTTCCACTACTAGAAGCATAAAGGGGGTGGTGAAATGTGAGTTTACTTGAAGTAACAAGAGGTATGTGTGTGTGGGTATCTTTGTTGTTGCTTCAAGTAAACATCATGATGCACCACATCCCTGAAGATGCTTCCAATAGTAGTAGCGAAACATCGGATTTCAACCACTTCGTGACGTGGATTTCACCATTTTTCGAAAACAAAGCTGTTTATTGTAACAGTAAAAACCTACACGATAACTAAACTGATAAAAAGATAAATGAAGGTTAAAAGTTATAGTAAGATATTAAATTCAATACACCCCTACATCTAATATACAATATCTCTGAATCTAATGCAATTAGATACCCTTTATCTAATACAATACAAATGTAATACAAAAGGACACAATAACAACGGGTACGTATGGTTTCGGACGAATTGAATATACATAATATACCACATGTACATATCCCATATATATATATATATATATATATATATATATATATATATATATATATATATATATATATATATATATAAAATAGAGTATATTGTTTCAGAATAATGTATATATATATACGAGTATAATCCATAATATTATAGGGTGGTCCAAAATTCTCTTCCCCCCCCCCCTTAACTTTTGAACGGTTTGAGATAAATTAATGAAACTTGGGGGATCCGTACCATGTAAAAAGAAGTTTGTTTTTAAGCGGTGTTGCGTTTTAAAGGTCTTGAATAGTAGGGAAAAGAATATGTAATACTTAAAATTGTCGGACTAAAAACTTATTACATATGAAACAAGTTTTTAGTTTGCACAACATGTTATAATATCATAGTTTTAAAGATCTTGAAGAAAAGTAAAAGATTAAGTAACTATTATTACAAATTTTTCATTTTTAGCCTGCACTGTAAAAAGAAATATGGCCGAAATTAGGGTGTTGAAGGAAAAGCTTATACTTATATAGCATGATATGTATAATTTTTTAGCTCTTCCAGATAGATTAGGAATATGTAAGTTTTTAATGTTTCCTACTAGCCGAATTGAAATGGTAAATTACGTGTCGAGTGCGGAAAGTAGCATTTTGCATATATATATATATGCAATGCTAAGTAAAAAAAGGGTGTTAAAATAAAAACCCTTCCAGATGCATGTCATTGGAAAGCTACAGTAATTGTTGTTATGTACAATTTTGTCATATTTTCATATGAGAGAGAGGTAAGGTAAAATGGAGAAAAAACGCAATATAGCATAAAAATATGTTTTTTTTTCCATTTTACCCACCTCTCATATGGAAAATATGACAAAATTGTACATAACAACAATTACTGTACTCAGAGCTTTCCAATGACTGTTTTATTTCTATTTTACCCACCTCTCATATGGAAAATATGACAAAATTGTATAACAACAATTACTGTACTCTTAAAGAGCTTTCCAATGACATGCATCTTGAAGGGTACATACTATTTTGTCTTTTGTACCCCGTACCCCTGAGGTTCCCTGAGTCCAAAAGTTTTAAAATATATGTCGTTCTGTCGTTTGTACGCAAATACGTGAAGCTTAAACTACTATAGGCCGATTTTAATAAAATTTGGCATACAGGTTGAGAGAGAACATACCCGAGGTGAAATTGAAAAAATGAATTATAGCTCCAAATATTGAGGCGTAGTCCCAAATAACTGAATAAACGGGAAAAACAATTATTTCCTAACAGTTTTGCTTAAAAAATTCTAATATGTAGTCTATTTAAATACGAATCTTACTATATAAGTCGTTTTCCCGAACAAAATCTTTTATCATCTGATAAAATAACTATACTAATTATAAATATTTTAATTGTTGCAGAGGGCAGGAAATCAGGTTCGATCCCCTGTCTGGGAGAAATTATTTTAATGTTAAATTTTGATAAAATAGATTATAATAATAAGTAAGTGTAACCGCGTATCCCCGAAAAATAAAAAAAGTTAAGTAATCTTCAGGCGAATTATATTCGTGATCGCCTTCACTCCAGCTGATTTAATTTGATTCAATCCTAATTAACCTCACTCTCTCTGCCTATAATTGTTTTCTACTTTCAGTTGATTGAGTTGGGAACATGCATGAGGTTTTAATTAACGCAATATTATTTCGTCGAAGGCAATACAGAAACCCAAAATAATAAATAAAGGATTATTAAATAACATTTGATTTGATTGATTCATATTTATCTCAAAGACTAAATTAATAATTTGTTGTTAATAAGTTCAATATAAGAAATTCACCATTTTATACTTTTGCCCCCAAGTTGGATGGCCTGGGGGCAAAGTAGGTAGTTGCACCAGTATGCGAGTGGATAAATAGAAACATCCCTTTACAGATCCCCTATGTTTCATATTCGGGAAAACTACTTATATATATGTAGTAAGATTCGTATTTAAATATACTACATATTAGAATATTTTAAGCAAAACTGTCTTAACCATTTTCAAGAAAAAATTTGTTTTTCCCGTTTATTCAGAGTTATTGGGGACTGCGCCTCAATATTTGGAGCTATAATTAATTTCTCAATTTCACCTCGGGTATGTTCTCTCTCAACTTTGGCATACAAATTTTATTAAAATCGGCCCATAGTAGTTTAAGCTCCACGTATCTGAACAGACGACAGAACGAAATTTTTTAAAAACCTTTTTTTGGACTCAAGGGACCTCAAAACGTGTAAATCCCTCAAAATATTAAAATCGTTTTTTCGTTTTAATAGAAATCGCAGCGCATAATTGATGAATCAGATACGATAAATTAGATTCTACAAGATTCTAGTTAGCCGAATAAATAAATCAACTTGAATCAATTGATTTATCCGGTGTGAAGGTAAAAACAGAGTTTGTTTACATTTTAATAGAAAACCCTACGCTGAATCTTGATGTATCAGATTTTCATTGATTTAGAGTTATGAATATTCTTTCAGTGTGAAAGGGGCCTTGGGCACTCCAATGATTAGCATTTATGACAAACAAGTAGGATTATCATAATATTAATATAAATAGGAAATAGCCTAATTGGGTTTAATTTATATTTAAAATATTAAAGTAAAAATGATTTGAAACGTTCACCATCCCCATAGTAAGATAGTATCTCTCCTTAAGTTTCAGTTCTTCGGATTTTATTTATTTGATATTTTCATGTAAGCAATCGTAGACATTGTATGTAATTGAGAACATATTTTTTAAAAATTAAAGAGCAGGCCACATATTATATTTCCAAAATACGCAATATTTAATGTAAATAAAGAGTTGTGTACTAGCACTTATTCACTATAGGAAGGGTGCCACAAAAAGCAAAGCACGGATCATAAAGATGAGTCGCCATCTTGATACAGGTGTGTCGATTATGCTTGATCAAACTCGTCCTATTATAGTTAAAGGATATACTTGCCAATTTATTTTGAAATAATAATTTTATTTTGAATTTATTTCATAGTTAAACCTAAAATATTAAAATATCATAACATAAATAAATTGGTTGTGCGTGAAGTATCACGTAAAAAGGGTTTCGTTAGTATTGTGAACATGAAATTAGTATAAGGGGGGGGGGGGGCAAAAGTTTGATGTTTTTTGACAAAATGGCATAAAAAATTGAACACTTTCCACAAGGGTTATATATTTTTGTAATCTACTCGCCCCATAAAATTCCCTCCTCCTCTCTATTTGTGCCCCATAAAAGTTAAAGGGTGCAAACCAGTAAATATACACTATGTTATAATCCCGACGCATCCGTACGGTCGAGAATTTATTCATTTAGATATATATATATATATATATATATATATATATATATATATATATATATATATATATATATATATATATATATATATATATTTATATATATGAATACCTTTTAAAAAAAATACTATGATAAAATTAGCGGCCGCCCCCAGGTTTAAGCATTAGCTTTTTTGGGGGCTTTTGCTCAATCTCTCCATGTAAAAAGACATATATTATATATATATATATATATATATATATATATATATTATAGCTAGTGCATATTAATTTAATTTAATTTATTTACAGCACACACTTCATATAATTAAATTTGCAGAACTGAGGAAAGTAGGTACATTTCCACTATTTTAGGTTTTTCGACATATTATATTTTTTATTCGTTGTAATCAGAAGTACATAGGTTTTTTTAATTAAATATTTACCTATATTTATTTAATTATTATAAAAGCTATGATAAAATTAACTATAGTGATGTAACTAAAACAATAAACAAGATAATTTTTCAAAATACAGTAACAATCCGATGGTTGTTAATACAAAAACAATTAAATCACTTCGCGAGTCATACGAAATTGTCTTAATAATTAATGAACACTGCTTAATATACATAAAAAAATATTACTGTGCAATTACACTCATGACAATATTAATACAGCAAGTAATATCCGCACTAGATGAAATCAAACCGGATACTGACTCATTTTGCGTAAACTTATTAATTTAATTTTTTTTTTATTTAAAATTAGTAATAATTAAGTAAAGAAGAAATTGGCGGTATTTCAATCATAAAAACATTCAGAGAGCACCTATACAAATATATAAGAAATATTAAGTAAATTTGTAGTTATATCTTTCTTTAATTCCATTAATTCAATATATAATAATTCCATTATATATAACTTCGTGCTATAAGAATTAATATTTCTTGATAATTTGTAAAAAGAAAGAATATTGAACTCTTGTAAAATTAAGGTAGTTTTTCATTTTAACAGTTTCATAATACATAATTCTACTCTATTTATTTATTTATTTTTTTTTAAGTTTAATAATTTATTATTATTTTCCTTAACAGCCCAAACTTTTCCGTGAACCGGTCAACATTTTCACGGACCGGTGCCGGAACACGGCGGTTGAGAAACACTGATCTAGATGGTTCGTTACATTTTCTTTTTTTTAGATAGTCTGCCATTTGTGTGGCACATTGTAATTATGCATAATTATTTCAGTAAGAAGTAGTAAATTTTGTAGGGTTTCCCCAAGTGAATAAGGTTAGAAAACACTGTTCTAATTATTAGAATAAAGGAATGTTATATTCATTTTTTTTTTTTTTTTTTTTCTCTTGTATACCAGATTATTTATTTAAATCAAATAAGGACTATTTTCATCCTTGTGTCCTATCATTGGACGAATGATCATATTATGAGTAGTACAATAACGTGATACCACAGGGAATTAAAAGTTTGGTTGTTTAAACTGGTTTCGATTTCCAGAGCAGTCACATTCATTTTTATTTAACATTAAGCGTGCAGCCACTTTAATATGGGACAATTTATGAGCTCATTTGACAAATCATCCAAATTTCTTTCAAATCGATATCAATTTCTTTTAAAATCGACCAAAACACGGGGAAAACAAAAAATGGGGGAAAGTAATATGAAGGGGACCAAATTGATTTACCTGAATAATTTGTAAATCGATTAAAAAAATTTACTGAAAAATTAAACGTCTACCACCGGAAAAACCTCGTTAAAGTCTAAAAAGACTCTCTCGTCTAAAGAGGCACACCACATATATAACATAGTACTTATATACGAGGAAGAGTTGAAAATGTTCATGTTTGTTTTATTATGTTTTCGTACCACTACCTAATTTATAAAGAGCTATTGAACATAAAATAGGTGATTTTCAAGCTCCTTAAAATATCATATTAAACCTGACTCTGATATTGTAGATGAAGATGATGATGATGATTTTTAATTATATCTTAAGTTACCAAATACAATTACTAAAAGAGTTACTACGAGTTACCAAATTGATTTCGTCCGTTATTCTTAGAATTAGTTGTTTTAGTTATGGTTATTAATTTAGGTGAAATTAATAGATGTTTTGGTAAAAAAAAAAGAGAAAAATGTACATTACAAGACAAATCTAATTTTATTGGAAGATTATGACGAATTCTTGTTTAATAATGTAATTGACTACTCTGCATTATCGGCACACATAATATGTCACGGCGGAGGCGAAATTTAGTCTAATGTTCGTCAACTAAGATAAAAAAAAGTTTTAGTTTGGGACAAACAGAAGAAGCAACGTAAATAAAAATAGATGATTTTAGTGGAGTCTGAGGGCTGATGATGATTATAATTTCTAATTTTACCTTTTTATTGATTTCTTTTTATACTACATAAACATATTCAATTCAATTCAATTTATATATTTATATTTTCATAGAGCTATGAAATGAAAATATAAATATATAAATTGAATTGAATTGAATATGTTTATGGATCCCTTGGGATTCACCATCAAACTAGGGAAGCAAGTTTTTAAAATAGACTCAATATAGAATTGAAATTAAGTTATAGCTTTGCAATGCTCATAATAAACTAATAATAGATGAAATACATATTCTTATAAACTATTTTAAATATTACAAATGACGGTAGAATGGAGTTGTCAGTCAACAAGATGGCATAAGTCAGGGTTGTAATAATAACAATAATAATAATATAATTATAATTTATAATAATTATAAGTCAGGGTCATAATAATATGTAGCTAATTTTGAAGGAATAATGATCCAAGTTTGTGGATCCTGCACACTATACGTTGAAGATAATGAAGAGATTGCAATTTATAATCTGTTAGTATTCACCATTTTTTTTACAGAGAATGTTTCAAAGTTATATTTTGCTCTCCTGAAAAATGTTATTTTTAGACTTATCGCCTTTATACCATGGAACAAATACACAATAGAAGGTATATAGGGTGTAAGTTGACTTATGCCCTTTATACTAAAATCAGATATCTTATCAGAGAATAAAAGTGAAGTACAAAGGCTTAAAATGACAAACTCTTTATACTTGGCAACTAATTTTAGACTTCTACACTTAAATCCTTTATACTATTCTGTAGGTAATTTTTTACTAATTTAAAAAAGTGGATAATCATAAACCGATATTGTTTGACTTAACACCTTCATACTTTTCACTACAGAAATATAATAATAAAATCTGAATTAATAAAACTTACATTTCAACTTAAATATTTATTTGAATTTACCTGTGAATATAAACCGCCAGTTTGAAGCACCTAAAGGACAGTTATCTTCTAGAAACACTGTAACACCTTTTTCTACTTTTTTTTGGCAAATGTTTTTTTTAAAAAAAATAAAAATCACATAATGTAAAGTCAGATTTTATAATTATTATAAGTATTACTATTACTATTAACACTGAAAATTCCTTCAAGCTGGTAACATGTGTAAGCTGTAATAAATGTAAGCAATAGCTTAAACCACGATCGTCGTAAATATATTAATATTCCTAAAAATGTGTACAATGTGAAAGAACTATTATAATTTAAGAAGTACACACATTTATTTGGTCAATTTAAATTGGCTTTAAGTTATAATTTTTTTTTTTTTTGTTCTTTTCTTTTTTTTGTGGATATATTTTCACTTTAATTATATTTGCTTGTAGCAAAATAAAATTGTTAGCGCAATTTTTTATTTTAGTTATATCGTTTAATTTACGTAAATCGGTTTATTAAAGAGCGCTAGGGAAGGATAAATGGATGTTAGCGGTACCGATTCCGCGAGGCTACTGAAAGTAAGATGCTCATACCAGCCGCCTGGTAGCGCTTCTCTGCCACCCCTTTTGATTCAAGGTTTCAAATATAGGGTTGGCTATTTTCACACCAGGAATTAAGTTATTGGGGGTGACATTTTTCAATGAATACTAGAAATATTGAAATAAACCATTTTTCAAACTTTTATTTTCGGCGAACAATAAATTATAAAATGTTTACTTAGAGAAAATACTTTTTCTACATAAATACAAAAAGATATAGATCGTAAATTATGACCAATACCGTTTTAGAAACAACACCAACAATATTATTACTATATATACTAGACTAGAATACTAGAAATACAACACCAACATATTGTGGTTTACTAAATACCTATAGAATCATAATACATAAAATTTCTACTCATACCATTATAGATAAACATTTCACGTCTTGCATACAAATAATAAGTTAATGAACGAATAAAACATAAAATAAATGTCAAAATTATAGATTTTAAGTTCTAACATGTCAATAATCTTGGCTAAAGTTTACCAAGGTATATGCTGTCATTAATAATATCAAGCACTTCCTCCGTGTGTAAATTTTATTATCCTAGACATTCTTTCCTATTAACTTTTAATCTGGGACATGGCACTTATTAAAAGTACCATATCCTCTCTCATATATCTATCATGGTTCAAATAATTATGATTGAAATCAGAGCGCTACAACCTCTGTCATAATTATTGGTATTTGCGTCTAATAGTCAATATATTAATATTGTGGAAATAATCAGGTTGTAGGTCTTGATTTAGTTCCTTATAGATCAAATATTAAACCTGATATCAAAAGTTATGTGTGGCTAAAATCTTCCAGTTCAGGAGGTGAGATATCCTTGACCCTGTTAACTTAGACCTTTATAAGAGGAGAATCATATTTATTCAATTAACAACTAATAAAGTTTCAGATAATTTAATTTTTGTTTGTTATAAATGAGATAACACGGAGATAATATTTGTGGATTTATTTAGAAGGTTATATATTTTACTCCAACCGGCTGTTTCCGATTGAGTAATGCTTTTGTATAGCTGGGTTAGTGCTTTTAGCACGGAGGCCTTTATCCGGTCGTTACCGTTCCAAAACGCGCACTAAATCACGGAATATCTCTTCTAAGTCGGCCATTCAAAACATGCTTCTGCAGAAACCTGTGTTTCCGTTACCCATGTTCTTATATAGGAAATGTCCCAAATAACATGTACAAGATAGAAGGTAATTCAATTTCTTGCACACAAGAATTAGCTTGACTTGATTTGATTTATATCCTTAAGTTTCAATATGGAGTGTAAGACTTTGACGAACTTCACCATCGGATCCTATTCTTGGCTATCGCACTTAACCTCGTACTAGGATGTTCTCCTCTCTCGATGTTTTCTGTTCCTACACTCCTCCTTCAGGTAGCTTGGCCTCCCTTTGCGTCTCGAGGGTTGTGGATTTCACTCCAGAGCTTGTCTAGCTTTGTTACTCTTCTCTCGACGTATAGCGTGAATCTAATCCACCTCCACTTTCTATGGCGTACCTCGATGACGATGGGTTTTCAAAAGTATGGAGGCTCTTTGTCCTTTGTAAGTTTTGAGTCGTCTCCCAGGTTCCAAGCCGTAGAGCAGTATGGTTTTAACGGTCGAGTTAAAGATACATAGCTTGATATTAATAAGCTTCTATGCTCTGACTTCCATTCCATATAGGTTGCAGCTTTCCAAACGAAACCTTCACCTTATTAATGCGTTCCAAATATCCTCTGCAGCACCTCCATGTGTAGTAAAGATGCTTCCTAGTTAGCAGAACTGGTCGACTTAATGAATATTTTGGTTGCCCAGGAAGAACCTTGAGTTATTTCAACTCATAAACATTACATCAGCATTCGCTGTTCATGTGACATTAAAATCAGCATTCGCTGCTTCAACCTTTATTAAATATGGTTAGGTTAATACTAAACCATATTTAAAAGCTCTAGATAATCAACAATTATAATCTTCAATGATTAATTCAGATTAGGTCTAATTTCTAAATTATTTACTCCAATCTGATATAACTATATCAATTTATTATAGTGATGATATAACGTTAGTATATAATGCAAAAATAAGTTTACTATATCATAATTTTGAGTATTCTATCATTGTTTATTAATTTTTAAAATTAATTTAAAAAGTAGTCGACGGTATTTTTTGAAAAAAAATAAATAAATAAATAATATTTTAGATTTCCAGATGTTCAACAAAACGTGACATTCTTAACAAATCTCACTTTTTATTTTTACTAATACTCCGAAAAAAGATTCAAACAATTTTAATTAAATAATTCTAAAATGTAGTCCATTTAATAAATATAAATCTAACTATATCATGTCGTTTGAAATGAGCTGTAATTGAAAGGCCAAGAAGATGGGTTTGTTTCCTCACCGGGGTAGAATTATGGTTTTATTAAATTTTGATTAAATAAATGTTCAATAATAATTAAATAACTAAAACCCGAAACAAAAAAGAAATAAAAGACTGGACTAAGTTATTTATGTACTACATATATGAGAAAGTTCAGTTTGACTTGTATCGGACAGGTTTTACTCCAGAAAATATAATGCATTTTAAATTATCTTAAAAAAAATATTTGTTTATTTACGTACCTATGGTTATAAATGGTTATAAAACATACGAGTAGTAAACCGCAAATTGAAAAATTCCAATCTATTTATTTTTTCTAGCAAAATTAAAACTATAACCTAATAACAATAAAACACATAAAAACCTTGGCTAATTATTTATATAGAATAATTAGCCAGGTTTTATTTGTAGATCAAATTCATCATAACAAATATACAGGGTGTCCCAACTTAAGTCTGCCAAAAAGAAGGGGCATATAGGGGACCCTAAAAGGAGTCAAAAATGTTATATTAACCTATGTCCTTTCGGGCTTCGTTTTCTGACTGGCGCCATTTTTAAAAATTTTGGGCTAAGCTTATTTTTTTACACTTAAACAAGTGTATCTCGAGAACAAAGCGGGATAGCTAATCATTTTAGGTATCGTTGAAAACCTAAAAACATTTGCTAAAGGAAATGTTATTATCAATTTTCATTTATTTTTATTCCTTCTAGTTCAAATTTAGCTCAAAATGTCTTTTTTTTAAAAAATCAAAAGATAAAGAAATTTTTGACGGCCTATAGTGCTTAAACTAGTTACATCTTGAATTGTCCAGGCAATGGAAAAACTTCTTTATTTAATAACCTTTTCATGGATACCCATATCACTGTATGTTAAATAGGAAGTTATTTACGTTACAGGCCCATTTATTAAAAAAAAACTAATGTAAATATGAGAAAAAATTACTTTTTATTTAATATCTCCTCTTTTATATAATCATTCGACTCGACTTAATCATAATCACTTTCAAAGTAAATGTGTGATGAAATAACTATTGTTGACTATTTCTAGTAGCCTGGAGTATGACCAATAACAGGGGGGGGGGGGGGGGGGGGGCATCTCTCCCTCTTGTAAATAAGTATACAAAATTAAAAATTAAGGCTGAAAACTGCTTTTTATTTTTATTTTTTTTTAATAAAGATATAAAGAGTTTGGAGGTTTAAATTTTTTTAAGTACATAACAATAAAAATAATAACTACATTTTTAACAAACAATTTTATTTTATAAAAGAAACAGCAAAAATTTTAGCAGAAAATTTAAATAAGGATTACAAAAGGTAATAATAAGAAACAACATTAACAATAACAACAACATTTAAATACTAACTTCTTTGAAATACCAATTTACTTTGAAAGTGATTATGATTAGTCGAGTCAAATGATTATACCGTATGTTAAATAGGAAATTTTTTACGCTATAAGCACATTTGTTGAAAAAAACGAATGTAAATTTGAGAAAAAATTACTTTTTTTTAATCTCTCCTCTTTTGAACGGTATAATCATTTGACTCGACTTAAATGTAATCACCAAGTTGTTGGTATTTAAATGTTGTTGTTATTGTTAATGTTGTTTCTTATTATTACCTTTTGTTATTCAAAAAAAAAAAATGTTTGTTTTTTCTTTTATAAAATAAAAAAAGGAGGCCCGTGGTTCAAGCTGGGGTATATTTTTCTCTGTATGTCTCCCGAAGTTAATAATAATTATAATTTGATTTAAAGTAAAAAAAAAGCAGTTTTAAGCCTTAATTTTTAATTTTGTATACTTATTTAAAAGAGGGAGAGATGCCCCCCCCCCCCTGTTATTGGTCATACTCCAGGCTACTAGAAATAGTCAACAATAGTTATGTCATCACACATTTACTTTGAAAGTGATTATGATTATGTCGGGTCAAATGATTATACCGTTCAAAAGAGGAGATATTAAATAAAAAGTAATTTTTTCTCATGTTTACATTAGTTTTTTTTAATAAATGGGCCTGTAACGTAAAAAATTTCCTATTTAACATACAATGATATGGGTATCCATGAAAAGGTTATTAAATAATGAAGTTTTTCCATTGCCTGGACAATTCAAGATGTAACTAGTTTAAGCACTATGGGCCGTCAAAAATTTCTTTATTTTTTGATTTTTTAAAAAAAAAAGACATTTTGAGCTAAATTTGAACTAGAAGGAATAAAAATAAATGAAAATTGATAATAACATTTCCTTTAGCAAATGTATTTAGGTTTTCAACGATACCTAAAATGATGAGCTATCCCACTTTGTTCTCGAGATACACTTGTTTAAGTGTAAAAAAATAAGCTTAGCCCAAAATTTTTAAAAATGGCGCCAGTCAGAAAACGAAGCCCGAAAGGACATAGGTTAATATAACATTTTTGACTCCTTTTAGGGTCCCCTATATGCCCCTTCTTTTTGGCAGACTTAAGTTGGGACACCCTGTATACATATTCAACTACCTATTTCACAAAAATACTAACGGTTGTCTTCTAATGTAAAATGCACTCCTGAAAAGCAGGTTTAGTCTCATATATCGCCCAAGGGTTATTAATAGTTCAAATTATTATTTATTTATTTTAATTATTATTATTATTTAAATATTATTTCTATTCATTAATAAATTTATATTTTACTGTTAAAAATATGAGATTTTTCAAGTCATTTATTATTATTACTATTATTTCCAGATTTTAGTTATTTTAAATAACATTGTACTTTCAAAAAATAAATGTAACTTTTTGTTTTTGTGTATAATATGTTATAATATTTTTTTCTTACAGATCAAAGGAACTTGGAGAAAATGTCCTGAAGTATTCTAGTTATTACTAGCGAGTAAGAATCTTCAGGAATATGAAGACCTCTTTGACAAAGATGACAGAAAATCAACCAATCATGTGAGTAGATGTAATCATGCTAATTTACTTAGCGCTTACTTTAGCACTTTAGTTTAGTTTTACTTTTGCACTTTGTATTCTTTTAACCTCTGGTATTCCCTATTGAAAGGTTGGATTAAGGCAGTCTGCTTCTGTCACACTCGGTTTTGTCTCTTTCTTTATCCACTCCTTCCTTCTAAATCCTCTGGGCCTCCACCTCAATCGTTCGCCTCCAGGTTTGGTCGGGTCTCCCTATATTTATCTTTCCCAGGGGGTTTCAGTTCAGGCTTTGCTTGGTCAGGTCAGAGACTGGTCGCCTTAGATTGTGAAACAATATAAACTATACTCCTTGAATAGAGGCTTTAACAATTTTCTACATCTTATCGTTTTCTATGGCCACCACCTGATTTGCACAATTCTTTGCAAGTCAAGATACAGAAAAGTTAGTCAAACACCGTTTACTAAAATTTGATGATCAAGTGGTGGAGGAGAGCAAAATTTAACCTTTTAAGGTGATCAAAAACAAACTTTGTAACATTCCCTAAATCAATGTGAATACTTACAGCTTCTATTGCAGTCCTTATTCTCTTCAATTAATATTGTGCGGTAACAGATCACCGTTCCTTCAAGATTCAGAAGTATCATTAAAAGTTCCTTTATTTAAAAAAAAAATAAAAAATAAAAAAATAAAATATACACCTGTATGTTGGCTCACCTTAATCCTTTGGACCAGGATTTATAATATTTAAGAACATAATCTAACTTTTAATGCTTGTAATAAACAATTAACCAATGTCAGATTTTTTAAAAACAACTTTTGATCATACATTGACCGTACATTGCAGAATCTTGAAGGAATAATGATCCAAGCTGAAGGTTCCCGAACAATATTCTTTGAAGATGATGAGGATTGCAATAAATACGCTGTAAGTATATTCATGTTGTTTTAGGGAATGTTTCAAAGTTTATTTTTGCTCTCTAGTTCATGATGCAAATCTTTACTTAAAACCTTTATAATTTCCAGTAAAAGATTGTTAACCCAAAAATATCTTATTTCATATAATTAAAGGATACACTTTAATTGTGAATCATGTTTATTATAAAACTTTCTATTGTTCTTTTTTTATTTACTTCAATAAAATTACGTAAGATATAAATAAACCAGAAGTCACGAATAAGCACTAAAACTAGTAAATAAAGAAAATTAATATAGAGGCAAAGAAATAAACTTCTTATCTTTCTTATTATATTACCTTTATCATTAATTGATTTTTTGTTATCTTTACGAGTCGTAAAAGTTGAGCCTTAATAAATCTTTATAGATTTAAAGAAATAGCCTGCCAATTAGTGTGGCACATAAGTTCCTCGATTACTACTGCGTACATAATGGTGTTTTGCTTTTACGATCCATTTTTGTCTAGATTATTTCATTTCTTCGTCAATTTTCATTTTTTTATTTCTTTTAGCGAATTTTCGAAGAAAATTAAGCTATTGAAATGGCTTTAAAATATTTGTAATGCGAATATTTGAAAATCCGTTTTAGACTTTAGACCATTCTTGAATTCTTAATCGTTCCAGAAATTTAACACTTTTTTATGAATGTATATATGTATGTGTCACTCCAGACAATATCAACCCTAGGATGCACTTAAAAAATGCAGTCAAATGTTAAAATGTCAATAATAATATCAATAGGATGTGTTAGTTGGCCAGAATTTTTGGAGTCCATTTATGGGTCAAATTTTGACAATTTAGGATCAAAAATAGCATAAAAACACTTTTTTTTCAATTTAACCCCTCTCTTAAATGACATAAGTGTACATAACAACAATTACTGTACTCTTAAAGAGCTTTCCAACGACTTGCATCTTGAAGGGTATATACTATTTTGACTTTTGGTACCCCGTACCCCTGAGTACCAATTTTTTATTTTCATTTTCTGAAAAGTAGTATCTTAAACATATTAACATGTAGTATATTCGAATTCAGCGCTAAATTTCCTATAAGGCTACCTAGGATCAGTAATAGCAGCGCATGCGCAAATCAAAAATTTGTTGTAACAGCCATAACTCAGGAATTAATTGACCAATATCGGTAAAATTTTCAGGGATTGAGCGGGTTAGCCCCTAGTTGGTCCTATGAGAATTTTATTGCTTTCGTATCTACCAATAGCAACTTTGCGCATGCGCAAACGTGAATTTCCAAAAACAACGATTTCTCAGTTCCTATATTAGACTGATGTTTCACAAATTCGGGGGGGGGGGGTGTCTCCATGACGATTTTCTCTTTCAAGAAAATGTCTACATAATTTTTTTTATTTAAATTTGTTGTTTGTATCTTTTATAATACGCAGATTTCTTTGAAACTTGAAAGTTTTTTAAGATATGTTGAATGTGTTTGAAACGGATTTTAGACATCGAATTTTTGAAATCGGACATAAAAAAAAATTGCATTCTTTAAAATTATCACAATGTTGGATGTAAAGTAGTAAAGTAGTCCATTAATATTTAAAGATGGATAAGGGAAAAAAAAGTTGAGTTAACGACGAGGATAATAAATAATGCAAATATAATGAAATTTAAAATATCAATAAATTCCTAAAATCGCCTTTTATTTATCAAATCAGATTATGATCATTCTGAAGATCAAATTCTTTTTGTCGTTTAATAAAAAAAAAAAAAAAAAAAAAAACCAAGACCGATGTCCGTTTCAGGAATCAGGGAACATCTTTGGTCTCGTGTCTTCCACCTTAAAAACAAATCGTCTGTTCCACCTAATTAGCCCATTGTTGGTTCCAGAATAATTTCAACCCATTGCTTTTCTTTCGGATGTGCAATAACTTGTTTTAATTAACAACTACATATTAAAAAGTACTTATATAATTTTGAAGAAATTTAAATGGCTTGTTGAAAGTAGTCCACTTCCAAATTAATTTCTATGCTCCCAAATAAATTTCAAACGTCAACGTAAATTTAAAATTGCTTAAAAAATAACTGTGACCCCACTGAAAATCAAAACCGATCAAGTAGCTAAACTTTAAAATTTCTGTGGAAAAATATCACTACATTATACATAATATGCTCATTACTTATGTGACCATTTTTCCAATATTTTCTCAAACATTTCATCCTCTCGCGCATTTGCATGCGCCCTTAACTTTTTTCTATTGATCCTTTTATCCATTCTAAAATTACAAAAGTAATTATGCCAGATTTAAAGAAGGGGGGGGGGGGGGAGTATCCGTCGACATTTGATTTGTTGTGCTCCTCCCTTCTTTGTGCGACAGGACGCGAGGAAATTATTACTACACTAATTGGCAGACTCTTCCCCTATATATTTTTAATGGATAAATATGAAAGAAAGCGATATAGGCTTAACTCTTAAGTTATAAAAGCAGCCTGAATTATTAAGTTGATCATCACCTGAAACTTCTTATGGCCATATACACTTGTCATTTTGATATTCTCTTGGATGATTCATCCAAAGGGATGAGTATAAATTATGCTTTTCAATTTAATTTCTTCCAAAGTGTACATTAAATATGAACGATGAAAGAATTACAACCCTGCCATAATTTTGATGAAACCCTCGTTCCTCGAACTGATAAATCATGGATTGGTTGTCGTTCATTCTTAAATTATTCCTGTAATTCTCAGAATCTTCCCATTCTCCCAGCATATTTGAACAACCACCCGGACTTCTTGAAACCCATGGATTCTCTCATCAACAATTATAAGCACGGCCACTGTCCATTGTCGCGATTTTAAATGCATTCTTTAGTGGATCATTAATTTGTCCTTTGCCATAATCCATGAATGTTTTTTTCTCCAACAAGATCTTTTTTTGGCCCTTCACACTCAACGAAATGGGGAGCATTGGCCAACATAATCGGATGAAAATGTGTAAGCAAGGATGATTCACTTTGGGTGGTTCATTCTAGAAGGCTCACTACTACTCTTGGTATATCTAAAAAGTGACGTAGAGTGACTAAGACACCGTGGTTTAAATACTAAAAATCTACTTTATTTAAGGCTGAACCCTGAGTTACAATGATAACCCAATTTACGCAATATCTGACTTGTGAGTTATTGTATGAGAAATATAGAGATCAAAATGATTTTCTTTCTTCCAGCAGTAATTTGTCCGGACAGGGCACTGCTCTTGTTCCCTTGCCTTTATTTAATTAAATCAAACTCAAGCCTACCTAAATTATAAAACTTATATAACATAAAGCTGTAAAGTTACACTTTTATAATATTTTCAATTTATTATGAGAAATCATGAAAGCGCTTGTATTGTATATAAACGCAGTACGCAGTCTAATAGTTCAGCTAAAATCATCATCATTATATAACTTATAGAAATACCCTAAAACAATAATCAATATTGGTGTACAATGAAATCTTACCTTATAGTCTTTCAGTGGCTTAACCTCCAAATTTGGAATTTAAATTAATTTCTTGATTCGCGCATTAAGGTATCATTTTCCTAAATATGTGTAAATAATATTATTTTAATATTATGAATAGGTTTAATTCTTTGGGTTCTGTGCATCTGAATAGACGATATTCAGATATTTTAGGATTTTACATTGAAATTGAATGAGTCCACTATTACACTTTATGTACTGTATCTCTTGTGTATTACTTATATAATATGACAAATGTTAGTATCAAATATCTTATAAAATATACAATACAATCCCATCCATATATTGCATACTACCCAAAGTGAATCATACTTGCTTACAAATTATCATCCGAAATCTGAGTGTGTGGGCCATTGCTCCTCATTTCGTTGAGTATCAAGGTTCAAAAAGACCTTGTTTGAGAAAGAATGCAAGGATTATGTCAGAGAACTAAATATGTATATTTAATAAAAAAAATAATAAAATAATAATAATAATAATAATTTTTAAGCATAAAATAATTGCTCCACACTTAGAATAAGGAAATTGTATTCAGTATTTTAAGTGATGTAAATTTGAAACGAACTTTTAATGCAATTAATTACTGAATAATGTATTTACTACACAGATAATGAAAAATGAAATTTCCCCGGCTTGGGTAGAAAGAAGTGTTGAAGTTTTAAACTTTACATGTAAGAGATAAATTAAATCCTTATTTAACATTCATTGCTTTTGACAGTTCAATATATATATATATATTTTTTATAATTATACAACAAATATTTGATATCTACATATTTTAACAATTTTGAAATTCTATTTTCGATAACATGACCTATATTTAATAATTAATAATTATTTTGACTAGAGAACGATTTTTCATTTAACTTTTTGAAAAACTTTAAACTTTTAACTCCATTTGTTATACTGAAATTGATTACAAGGTTAAATTCTAAATTTTTAAGTTATGCATACGAGTATTAAGGTTAAATTGTGAACATCTTTATCCTTTCAAAGTATATACCTTTATATACGGAGATATAGGGCTAATTTTCAAGAATTACGGATTAAATTTATGTTTTAAAACAGAGTACGAAAGGCCGTTAAACGTAAAAGCATAGGCCTGCTAACACTATTTCGAGTTACCTAATTGTCGACTTATATGGTCCCATATAAGTTTCAACCATCTGTGATCATGCGTTTCTCTTCGCATGCACACAAAAATACATTTAATAAAACCTATATCTATAAAAGTACGTACTCATCTAATTTTTAAGAAATTTGGATGTTTCGTTGCAGGTAGCCCACAATGGTCGTGTATTAATTTTAACCCTTTGCACGCTTTAAAAATATTGCTAAATTAGAACTTTTATTCATGTAAGAAAACAAAACAATTTTGACAGATTTTAAAAAAAGGGAGGACAAAAATTTGTGGTCAAAGCATAACATTTTTAAATTTCACAGTAGGATGTGAAGAAGCTTTGTGCCACACTAATAGATACATCATTTTTTTTTTTTTTTTTGAAAAAATTAGTCATTCATTTTATAAACTCATGCTTGTTCTTAAACCTGTAAAAAAGAGATATATATATATGGTATTGTGAAAATGAAATTATTATAAGGGGGGGGGGGGGGGGGGGGTTGCAAAATTTTGATGTTTCTTTGACAAAATGACATGGAAAATTAAACACTTTCCACATGTGTTATATATTCTTGTAATCTACTCTTAAATACCTTTCATTTGATACCCCACTCAAAATTTAAAAAAAGAAAAGTTTGCGCGACGTGAATTATCCACCATTTTAGAAAGTTCGCTTTATTTTTCCTGTGTGCGCGTCAAAACGATCTTTAATACTGGAAAGTTTAATGTTACTTATCTTTTTGATTCAACACAAACAAACAGACATCCATTTTTATATAATATATAGATAATTCTTACAAAAGTTTTTTGTTTGATAAATATTGTTTCTTTAATAGTGTCACAAGCTGACCCCCATGGACTGGTCAATATTGTATTATTGAGTCAACAATTCCGAAGTATAAGACTCACAGCTGCGAGATATTTAGATACATTATAAATTTTGTAAAAACACAGATTAATGTTCGTAATTTTTTTATTTAAGTTATTACTATGTACCTTCTAATTTAAACAGCTGTCAATAGTGACTCCCAAATTTTTGACTGTGCCACTCAATATGTGGGCACTGACAATAGATTAATTGAGAATTTTGATGATAAATATGGGTTTTATTTTTTTGGTTTTACCAACGAAATCCTGAAATACCGGGTAAATATTAAATAATTTTCTTAATTATTACATTTTATATTGATAAAAATGAGATTTTAGTTTTCATTAAAAAAAAAAAACAAAAAAACAATACGCTTACAACTACAAATAGTTCACACTGAATTTAAATACTTTTGTTTTTAATACCACCTACTTCTGCGCAAATGTCGAATCTGTTTATAAATTCACTACACTTTGTATGAAAAAAATCATAAAAATCAGAGGAAATAATTTTCTAAAATTCTCCATCCTTTCTTATAATGTCCTTAAACCTTTTCCTGGAAAATCCACCACATCCCTTTTTTCTCTTAAAAGCTATTTGTAAAGTCACTTTTCCCTGCTTCCTCTTTAAGACTAATAAAATACCATATTACACCTAATCATTCCCCTTTATAAATTGTTAAACTATATATTTTTTTTAAAGTATTTTATGATAGCTTCCGTATTAATAATTATTATTAATGGGTATTAACTCCCATAATAAATATTAATTAATCAATTGATCAATTACAAGTGTCTATAAAAGTATTCAAATTCTTTTAAAGGTTATCTTATAAAAGAGAAACAAGAAGTAAGAATAGACTAAACTTTACGGCGTTCAAGTATTGCTGGTCAAGGCTTACATCTCTCCTTTACGAGGTTTCTGCCCCTCCAAAAGTGAACGTTGTGCAAGAGAGGATTTTGGTTCCACTGAATGACTTAGAGAAGTCTTACAAGTCAGTCAGTCCTGATTCCTCGTTGTAAAACAGTGCGTACGAACCGACCACCGCTATTCCAATCTTTTTACGAACTATTAAAACTTTTACATCGCGTTTTCACTCCTCCACTTATCATTTTAATACACAACATATTATTTACATAACATAATTTTATTTTTAAAATATAATTATTTAAAATTTTTTAACCATCTATTTAATTATTTAATTATATCAAAAATATAAATTTTTTTGGACTTTGAAATTTTTGTTATTTTTATATTGTGAGTAACTTTTTGTTTGAATTACTAAATATCTTATCAAAATGATAGTGTCAAAATCAAGGAGACAGCGTCTTGACTCAAATCATAACCCAGGTATATATTTTATTATTATTACTAAGGTTCTTAGCCTAAATGATATATTTTTATTAATTTTATTTTATAAATTTCACAATAGTTTTTTACATTAGAACAAAATCTGACAAAATTTCTCATTCAATTAATATTTAATAAAAATGTTTAACAGGTGGTTGATAACTTATTGTTTACGATATTAAACAGTTTTTATTTATTTCCATCAATATGTCCGACAATAGATTAATCCCAGGGAAACAACTTATTTGGTTAGTTTTGTATTTACATTTTTTACGAGTTTTTAGAGGGCAGCACCCCAAAATTGGATCTAAAATTCATTTCTCGATTTTGCGATTTTGAGTATGATTTTTCTTATTATGTATCCCAAATTTCGACAAAATCGGCCTATTATGTTAGGCTCCATGCGTGTGCACAGACGAGACACAAACATTTTTTTAAAACCACGATTTTTTGGAGCAGGGGGTCCTCAAAACGTGTATATCCATTAAAAGCTCAAAATCCAATATTCGCGCCATCACAATGCTTTCTCTTTTTATGAGAAAGTAAAAATACTTAAATATAAATTTTGGAGCCTATGAAATTACCCTGTAAAAAACGTTATAGATGTGTATGTGTATGGAATTTGCTGAGATTAATAATATCCCTTTTGTAATATCAAAATTTCATTTTTTTAAATTAAATACTGGATGTTTGAAAATATATTAAAGAACTATATTATGATAACAAATATCTGACTGACGACTGACCCTTATTGTTATTATTAATATTAACTATGCTGGATTCATAAAATCTTGAAAGAAATAAATTTTTGTTAAAATAATTATGATTCAAACAAATACTATTGACAATTAGTTTGACACATAGCTTCCTCGCGTCCTACTTCGAATACTTACTTACTTGATTTTACAACCCATTATTGTTTTATATATATATAAATGCGCAAATTAATACTTTCATTAAATTTCAGCTCTAAATTTGGTGTTGCTGCCCTTCATCAACCCCAATGCAATATTTTATCTCACAAACTGTTCCAACGATTTGAAAAAAAAAAAAAATATATATATATTTAATGGAGCCCATTTAAATACGATTTTGACCATGTAAGTTGTTTACGCGGGAAAACATTGATAACAAACGAATTTGTAATTAAAATAGAAGTCATGAGATTAAAATTCATTAATGATGTGTATGTGTATGACTTAAGTTGAAGTTTCTGTAACAAATCTTTTTAAATTTCTATATTATAAACTTTTCTCGTCAATAATTTAATTTCCATAAAAATAAAGAGCAGTTACATGCTAAAGATTTGAGCTTTATTTTCCTTCTGAATAAAATAATTTTTATTGTAAAATGTTATAATAATGTTTAAATTTGATCAGGGAAACTCCTAACAATCGAATACACTGGACATTACAAAGGAAAGTTTAGCACAAGTAATGTAGGAAATTTCTTTATTACTACTTTACTTATTCCTTTAGATGAGGCCTGGAATGTATGTCATATTATATGTGCTGCTTGGGGTTCTAAGAAATAAATATTTTCACTATATTCTTTTCCTTTAAATTTTAAATTTAACACCATTTTAACTAGATTAAAATAGTTAATATATTTATAACAAATCTTAATCATTCATTTAGTAATCCTTATAAATCATTTGAATACACTAAAAAATATTATGAAATGACATTAAGCCTTAAGATTAGAAAGTAAATATTAAAGTGTAATAGCTACTCTAAATTTCGGTTTAAAATAGTTTATTATTGATATAGTAAGCCTCTTAAAGAGGCCTGATTGTATGCCATGTACATAATATCTAATCATTTGATATTAGGTAGATACATCATTAAATGACATGTCTGCAAGCATAAAGATGTCGAAACACACCTATTTTAAGTTTATTTATTTTAATAAATTCCAAGCAGATATGGGGTTAACGATAATTACTGGTTATTCTCAGGATAATTTGGGTAATTTAGCTACACTTAGCATGAACGAAAATAGAGCCAGTCAATAAAATGTAAATATTAACTGGTAGGTATCGCCTGCTGTCAGTCATTCAAATTAGTAACTTCTTATGTAAAATTGCTTCTGGTAGAAAACAGGTTTTTGCAGCTATATATTTTTTTACAATAAGAAAAAATATTAATAAATACACGCAACACACCACATTTATAGACTATATTATAAACAAGGAAATGAGAACTCAGAAGAATTTAAATTTTAATGTTAAATTAAAAATATTGATATGTATTTAAATTCTTTGGTGCTTTTAAGTGTTGTTACTATATTAATCATCTTGGTATTCTATTATCCGATAATTGTTTTTTGTTACTATGAGGTAAAGTTCTTTCGTGATACGAGCGCAATTATTCAATAACAGAGGAAAAATAAATGGATAAATATAAAATACAAAATCACTAACTTATTACGGTTTTTCTGGAACTCTATAACATTTATAATCTTGAAATTTATCTTAAAGGAAAATGAGCTTTAATATTGATGCGGACCCTTCTTTTATATTCGTTAACGTAAATCTTTCTAACTTAGAGAAAAAGAAACATTTTCCAGTACTGATAGAAGCGATAATATTCAATATTTAGCCAATTATGGTGAAGCGGTATTTTTATCGAGCATATTCCTTTAATCATCATCGAACCATCCCTTTCAGATTATAAGGCAGCAGTTTTTAACCAAGACCGCACAAACAAAGTAAATATTATTAAAGTTGATTTGTAGAACGGTTGTTAGTTGTTTAGAGCTGACTCTTAAACTTTCAAGCAGATTAAATCAAATTAGCAGTAGGAGAAACATTTGATCCTTACAACAACTCCAGGTACAAAAACCTCCCCCCTCTCTCATTTGGAGCTTCAATAGTAATTCCCTAGTACGTAATTAGTAATTATCGAAACGCGACAAAAGACGAAACCTTGAAGCCTTCTTTAAGTTTCAATTACTAAAAATTAGGGTTATTGTACCATCTGTATCCCACGCCATCTTGAATCTAATTAGCCGATTATAAAATCTATTCATTAAAGATGGTTCTTTAAAAAGAACCTCAATTTCCAAGTTTCTGTGCAATAAGTGCCGGAGATATCGCCATGACATATATTTTATTGGTCATTACCAATATTCCTTTTAACACTTTTAAAATGCTTGTAGAGAATTTATAAATAGAGTCGAAATTTGCACAGAGCTATAGATGGTAATGCAAATATGATACATGATATTTTTATTTTTATTTATATTATTATTATTATTATTATTATTATTATTATTATTATTATTATTATTATTATTATTATTATTTTTTTTTTTTTTTATTTTTTATTTTTTTTTTTTCGAATACTGTTACAGTTTTTGAGATATATGCTTCCGAGCTTACCGAAGGTAACGGAAGCTGATCGTTTCAGACATCAGGAAACATTTTTGGATCTGTGTCTGTCGTTCAATTTTTGCGAACCAACATATATAAAGATCCACACGTCCGAGTTTAATGAAATTTGTATGGTAGGTCATTATAATTAGCTCAATGTTGGTCCATTTAAGTTTCTACCTTCTACACACTCATTTGTTTCTCTTCCACATGCGCACATACATTTATAAAGAGCGCATACGGTTCAAATTAATCTGGGGCTACCTGCAGGTTACTTTCGATAAACCATGTAAAAGTTTCATACAATCAGATAAGTACTTTGGAAGCTATAGGAAGAGAAACAAATGAGCGATAACCCAAAAATTAAAAATTATTTCTTGGATACTCTGTGACTGTTCTAGATAAATTTGTAGGCGTGTAAATTGATAAATATAACGTGTCAATGTGGTTTTAATGGAATATCCTGGAATAGTGCTGTATGAAAGAATCGCTAGGTGGACTGTATGCATGAGAACACATATTTTTACCTTTATGAGCTCAGTATACATATTTACACTTTCACATAAACGTCTTACAATCACTCTGCCACAACACTGGCAACACTGCACTTCCATAATTTCTCTCTATATTTTTCATTTAAGCTCAAACAGCTGATAGAAACCAAATTATTTCCTAATTCCAACAAAATAACATTATCAAAACAGATTCAAAGGAATGTCCCTCATCGTCAAAAAATATTTATTTATTTTATTCAAGCAGCTTTCACCCTTTATAATGATATCATCAGAGTTTATGAAACAACATTATTAACAATCTTATGAGTTATAGACATTAATCGATTTCGATTTAATAAGATCTATATGATAATTAAATCAATGCTCGCTAAGAAACATTGATATCAGGTTTGCTCAAGGAATTAGTTACCAAAATGAAGAATATGTTGTCCTTAAGTAATAATAAGAATGATAACCATAAGATAAGTACAATGATAATATAAAATAATAATAATAAGACAAAAAATTGAAACAATTCAGGATAACTTTGTCATATTATCTCGGTCCGACAGACAGACACCATCCCAAAAAAATGTTTCAGATGTTGGAAACGAATTCTGTCAAAACATTTTATTAAATTGAAGACATAAAGAAAATATTCTTCAGAACGATCACAATACTTCTGTTACCTTCAGTATGCTATGAAGCAAAATATTTTTTCAAAAATAACTGTTGCATAGAAGGAATTAATTTGTATGTCTCAATTGTATAAAATATTGATTGATATATTTATAGCTGTCGTTCTTTTTAAAAAAAGATGTATTTGAACTTCTTAGAACCCTAAAAATAGTAGTGAGCTAAGTGAAGCGTTGGTGTCATGTAATTCAGTTAAGCTCAGGTTAGCTTTTTCTGCACAAAATAGAAGGTTGGAAAGAAAGATTATTCCGTCGATATCTTCTAAATTAATGATGAAGGTTAGCAAGAAAGACAAATCCAACTACCTGATCAATAATAGTTAAGTTTCATGATGAAACTAGGCGTCGGTCATTCCTTCACTTTTCTAACACGCTATAGATAAGTATCACATTCGCTTCCGCGGTTAGTAAATATATATATATATATATATATATATATATATGTGTGTGTGTGTGTGTGTGTGTGTGTGTGTGTGTGTATGTGTGCGTGTGTGTGTGTTTGTGTGCGTGTGTGTGTGTGAGTATAAATTCGAATTCTTTATTCGATATATTACACGTGAAGATGGGGTTAGGACGTAGATCATGCCCTTATAGACATCCTTACGAAGAACCCATTTTTACACCCGATATGAAGAGATCTGATATCATATGAGAATGTCTTCTTCACTTATAGAGGTGTTGGAATGGTTCGATTTATTATCCGATACGATACCATGCAATTATTATACATCGCATCGGATTGTACCCAGTTGAAGACAATCACCATATTTTAAAGATGTCGGATCCAGAATAATTATGTGAAGTGGTGACTAACTAATTGTGTTAATCAATTGTTATAGGTTCACGCAGCTGATGGACACACCAATCCCACTTTGGCTGGCCTAGGCCCTCCATGGGCTATTGGCATACAGAGTGAGTTAATATGTTAGGGTGCACAAAATAAGATCGGTCGACTGTAATGTCCGATCCTATAAGGTTAAGGTCTATCTCAAACTTCTTATTGAGTAATATTGGGCTGGTGGCTGTAGATGGGTTGGGAGAAAGTCGTTTGATTTCCTCTGTAAAATCCATTAAAATCCGCTCTGTTTTTCCATCCGATTTCCTATCACATCGGGATGTAAGATTGCATCATATAATCGAGGTCAATATAATAACAAATAACAATAAAGAGAAATCAGCGAAGTCAAATGGTAACACTTTCACGTTAAAACCTATGTCCAAACACCAACTTATCTATTTGGTTTCCTTAAGTATTGAGATGTGCTCCAAGGGATTTGATACGGTAATTAGCTATCTGATTCGTTATTGAGAGTTGCAAGGTAATTTATGCGGGAGCCATGAGACTATTAGTTTGAAATAGTATGATGCCAAATTAGTTTTTTTAAGTATAAAAAACAGCTGATGGAGTGACATATAACCAGTGTCATACATTACGCATACACAGTTGAATAAGCCCTTTAGTAGGCTTAGGTCATCCACGCTTTTTCTTGCCGCGTAGTTAATTAGTTTTTAAGAGGTAATTTAGAAGGTTAGAACTGTGGAGTTTATTCGAACTGACAATCAATAATACAACCAGAGAGTTACTCAAGTTTAAAATAATTTATTATTTAGTATAATGTATTGGAAAATCTTAGGTTTAGATTCCACCTGAGGATTTTCCTTCGATGATGTTTGTACGGGTTCAATTTGTCGTGTGCTTGTATACACCTTATATTTCTTTGATGTTAACTTAAAAGCTGACTAAAGGTTTTCGTTTACTTAAAGGATAATCTCATCTTATCTTATAAATATATACTGACTTTCCGGTCTTATAAATCTCATGGTTCATCTTGTCTGTTAAAGTTTCCCTCTATTTGTCGATTTCAATTGCTTTTCAGTAACCTGTTGACGCAGGTAGGTTCTTTGATGGCTTATAATTAGTTGAGAAGTTAAGTCTCTTTAGTTTTACTCCTCCCTTATCAATGCTTTTCCCTAATCTCATGAATTTTTGAAGTAGGGTTAATATAAGGTATAAGTTAATATGAGCTATTAAATTATTAAGATGTTGGTTTGTACAATAGTTTTTATTGCCGCAGGTGAATTTGGCTTTTGAGATAGATGGTTTCGTTTATTTTTTTGAAAACATTTTACCATGCCAATATAAAATGTGACTAATTTGTCTTATACTTTAATGATGCTACTAAATTTTTGTCTTGCGTATTTTTCTCTTCGTAGAATATTAAGTAACCGAAACTCAGGTTGTAATTATTCATAGTTTCGGAAATAACTGTAAACAAAGCTTAGTTTGAGTCTCATGAAGTCTGTCAGTGGTAGTAGATAGTAGAACAAAAGCTAGTCAGTTCCAAGAACTGGATTGAAGAATTGGCATAGAGACGAATAGGCTATAATAATTATCTTATCATATTAAAGGTTTTCGATAACATGTAAATCCGCTGGTAACCTAGATACGTTCAACTACATGGCTTACTGAATTACATTCTCTTCGGTGCTACATTGATGAATGAGGTAGTTAAACTCCATAAGGGTTAATTAACAGGTCCCAAATAAATGTCCTAATTGCTAGATTCGAATAAGATGTTGATATACTCCAATCTACTACAAACTATTTATTTCTTCCTCATGACGACCAACCTGCTATTCAATGTTGTATTTATTAATTTGTTGTATTAATTGAATACGTCCTCTTCCTCATTAAATGAAAACAGTTATAGCAAGACATGATTAGACATTAAAAAATTCTATAAATAGTTATATTTATATTTGTATTGTTATGATTTATATATTTATATTTGTATGATATCAATCATAATATATAATTTTATAAATAAATCTATTTTTTTTTATTTTATAGAGTAAAGTTCTTTAATGTTTTTCTATCACGAAACGTCTACTTTATGCATTCAATATTACATATATAGACACATAATTTCTATATTTTTTTTATAAACTAAACATTTTTAAAATACATACACAATTTTTCGTGATTTAATGTTATTATTTTTTACACAGTTATTTCCATTTTTTAGATTAGAATTAGAATACCGTTTTGCATTTATTGTAGAATATTTTTTCTTACGTTCACTTTCTCTTGAGTCGTGCAGATGAATGATTGTGGTTAGGAGTAGTAATTTCAGGTATTAGGTAGTAGGTAAAAGTGTGCGGTATTATAGTTTATTAGCTGTACAAACAATAAACGAAGATTGTATTTGCGTTTTTAACTCCAGTTGTTAGTGGTTGATTCTGAATAATTTATTCTTCTAAGGGCATCTTTTTCCTAAGATAGTGAGAGCAAGTTTTATGCAACTGAGTGGATAGCAAAATGTAATCATAATTGTGTACCTATTTCTATTTTCGAACAGTGGTTTTAATCCTTGCCGTTTTACTATACTAAGAATACTGTGATTCTCATGACGAACCGAGTAGGCAACTCGGTTCGTCATGAGAAACACAATAGGAAATAGGCAATTCAAGAAACCACAAATGAGACTCAGACGTATAAAGGTATTCCATCTTAGTGGAATAAGCGCCATACAGATATCAAATGCCTGTTCAAGACGGATGGGCTTAAAAAAAACCATAATGTTATTATAATGTCAATGGTCAATGTCGTGTTTCTTGCGGATTCTTGACATTATGTTCATGTTATTGATTCTTGTACTAATTATATTGTTCTTGGCTTTACAAACAAGACTATAATTATCGAATTCTAGAGCGTAACAATAAATATGTATTAACTTTCATAAAAAGTTATTCATTTAAGATATTATAAATTAATATGCAGTTTCAGACTATCCATTTACATAATAGACATTACAATTTTTATGAAATTTATAACATAGTTTAATATATAAATTGTTATTTTAGCTTAATACAAAGATCTAAACCTGAGCAATTGTCAATTGTGTAGAAAACACAAATTTTAATTTATGATTGAAGAAAAAACCAATACCAATTAGAATGATTATTATTAAGTGTTAATTACGGTATTTTTCTTCACATTAATCAAGTGCATTATTTTATCAATCCTACTATTTGATTGATTTAATTATTACACGATTTAACAGTTCATAACTGCATAAGGAATTTTATTTGATTAGTTTTTAAATAAATATAATTAATCTTATTTTTTCTCGAATTAGGGTAACTCAATAAAACTATATTTTTTTTTTTTTTTTACTAAGTTTACTTGCGCGTTTAATTTTATTTTAATAGTATAGTGAGAAATGCGCAATTGAACTAGTTTAAGGCAGTAATCATTTTTTATTTTTTTTATTACAAACTATTAATTAGCAATGCAAACCACACGGAATTTCTCGTTTATAATTAAATTTAAAAAGAAGAATGTTCTCTTAGTTTTCTTTCGATCTTCTTTACGCTAGGGTTAGTTTAAATTATACTAAGCTTCGGAGTGGAATCTTCTCTTTTAATCTCAGATGGTTCTAGCACAATAATTTCCACGCGATGCAAGTGATGTTATTACATTTGGGTTACCTTACTTTATAAAATTGACAACATGGGAAAGTCGAAAAATGGGGTGGGGGGTGGATCCTCAGCCAATAATAGCTGAGGATTTTGAAGATTTATTTGTTTTTATTTATTTTTATTTTTATTTTTAATTACATATTTATTTTTTCACTATCTTCATACTACATTAGGTCATTACTGAACTGAGGGATCGACTACTTTTCATATCTGTTAGTTGTGTGCATGAGTATCAAACATTTCTTATACCATTGGGGAAAAGATGAAGGTGTTATGTCTCCATTTGAACAGTCGGTCAAGCCAACTGGTTACAAAAAACTTGAATACTATCTACCGATTACAATCAAATGAACAACATTTTTTTTACGTCGACATTTATCTTGGCTATTTAAAAATTGAGGCATCTCTATTGTACTATTATATTACACGCATGAGTAAACTGCGAGATATTTTAATTCTACAATTAAAGAGTAATAAAAAAAACTCAATACATTAGTAAAATGTTAAATTTTGTTTCTGTTTCAGTGAAAATGAAGAAGCGCGAAAGAAAAGATTTCTGGGAGTGGGCAAGAATTTTATTCGAAATATTTTGGGCCTGCTTAATGACACTTTACTACTTAATGCTGGAATTTATTGACCTTGTCACCAAGCCATCGGGGAAATCACTCAGGGGCCAACATGTACTGGTGAGTACCAACCTACATTATATACGTAGCAATATTTAGTTAATAAGAAAGGTTTAACTTTACTTCTTAAGGATAACATGTTTAGAAATAAGTATTTAACCATAATCATCGGTAATCGATAAGTTGGATCAGTGAAACATTATTACAAAATATAGTCTTAAGCTAGAGAAGATGGTTTCAAAACTTCGATACTTCGGAGTCCATGGGTTTGTTTGGGCTTTTAGTTTATCTCTAAAACAGGACTTAGGCAAAAGTATAACTAATTTCACGGGCCTACCCAAATAATTTTCAGGCAAAGACCCATATTTTCTAACTTCCCTATCCAAATATTTATCTCTTAGCCTTTCCTCCATAATGAAATTAGGTGTAGATTAATCTTTTATGACTTATCGGAAGTACTTAGTGGCTATATATAGATTCTAACTCTTTTTCAGGGTTTCGTTGGTAAAGCCGTAAAAAGAAACCCTTCATCCCTAATTTCATGTTCACAATACCAACGAAACCCTGACGTGAGACTTCACGCACAACAATTCTTTTTTTTTTGTCGGCATATGCTTCAAATAAGAGAGTTTTAAGTTTATCTTCATTTATTTATTTTTAGGATTGAGATTCACTCGTTTCATTTTTAGGTCTTTAAGGGGATATTTTTAAAAATTAATTTGAAACCGAATGTATGGAATAAATAAAATGTAATTTTTAATAACTAACCCTCGGATTATCCGATTTTCAACTGTACTAACATTTTTATTTATCGTCCATCAGTGTTCCAATTAAGTCGTTCTAAATGATTTAATACTTACGTTCAACAAATACGTGTTTTCATATGAAAAGCAAATCAAATTTTAACTGATACAACAATGGTATAAATTGGAAATATTATTATTCATATTTAAAACCCTAGTGGAGGTTTATTGAGATTTCAATAATAACTGAACTTCAATTATTTTCAATTTAATCAAAAAGTAGGTACATGAATCAAAGTAAATATTTAATAAATATATAGTCTGTCAATTTGTGTATCATATTCCTTCCTCTCGTCCTATTACAACTGTTCTGCAAAATTTAACGAACTTTCGGGCTCCAAGAAAATATTATCTTAACTTTATTTTTTCGAGGTTGCTGAATCCGAATCAGAAGTCAACATTTCTCCTCTACGTATAGTTTTCCCGGAAAATGTGCCTAAAGTTCGAAAGAATTGTGTATTTGGAGGTTTTTGACCCTATTGTTCGCCCAAACAAATGTTGCAAAAAAATATATTGGGGGTTTAAATATCACCAAACCATGAAGAACATGAATATAAATTCAAAAAAATGCTGATCTTATATTTTTAAGAAAATTGAAAAATAAGAAATAAAAAATCAATTTTTCCTTATATTGAGTCTTTGTATATTTCTATTACTTTTTCAGTTATATACCAAATGTTTTGTGACTTTTTTCTGACATTGTTCTAGAGAATTACAATATATGTGACCTTAGGGGGCATTACAAGAAACTTTGGGGGGGGGGGAATAAAAAAATTGGGCAAAACCACAACTTGTATGTATTTTTTTAATTAAATATGATATGCTAAAATACAATATCCCCCCTCCCCCCAATCTTTCATGTGCGGCCTCCCCCCTGGTCACATAGAGCATAATCTAGAATAATGTCAGTATAAATCAGAAAAAGTCTCAAAACATTCGTTATATGACTAAAATAGGAATATAAATATAAAGATTCAATAAGAGGAAAAATTAATTTTTTTGTTACTTTTTTTCAATTTTCTTAAAAAAGTAAGGTCAGCAGATATTTTTGACTTTAGATTCGTGTTCTTCATGGTTTGAAGATATTCAAACGCCCAATTATAAAAAAAAAAAAATTGGGTTGAAAACCTCCAAAAACACAATTTTTCCGAACTTTAGGTGCATTTTCCGGGAAAACTGTACGTATTGGAGAAATTTTCACTTTTGATTCAGATTCAGCACAAAAAAAATACTTCAGTAAAGGACGTTTTCATTCTGAAGCTTTTTTTTGCAGAACAGTATTATTGGACGAATGGTCGATTCCCAGTGGGGTTACACTTATTTTTAAGCAATATTCAATTTAGGCAGACGGTTAAAATGAATATTGTCTATAAAATATTTGCGACCAACTACTGTTGACTTCCTTTTAACAACCATCTATATTAAAAATAGTCTGACAAAGTGTAGGAAATAGCTTCAACGCTCCCCTACGTCGTATAATTTAATGTTTTCATGCTTTTACAACCAATCATTGTCAAATTTATTTAATTTTCCCCCCTTTTATTAAATCTATTAAAAAGTGGTTTTGCTTCCTTTACCTTCGGTAAGTTTGGAATCAACATTAATATTAAAATAAAAAAATTGTGCGCATGCAGAAGAGAAAGCAATTGGCGAAAAAGGGTGAAATGGAAATATGAAACCAAAAATTTCCCTAGTGACTACAACGGATCTGTCTAGGAATTGTTTTAATTTGGAGGCATTAAAAAAATTGCTTTGCATATTTTACGATTTTGGTAGTATTCATACTACGGAAAGATTAAATTTTAATTTAAATCAAATTATAATTATTATTAACTACGGGAAACAGACAGAGAAAATTTCTCTGTCTGTTTCCCGTTGTTAATAATAATTATAATTTGATTTAAATTATAATTGCTTTGTTTTATATGATCACAATGCTTCCGTTACCTTCGGTAAGCAATTATTTTTACATTTATTTATTATTAATGTATGAAATATATCTCATAGTATTTCCAACTAGTATTAAAATTCGTCAAGGTACTGCGTGACGATTTAAGAATAAAGCACACACTCATTACTATACATGATATAAAATAAAATTAATATTAGGTGATAATAAATAAAGTAATCAACTTCATAAACTGTAAATATAGAATTCTAAATTCTAACTGTAAATAATGTATAAATATATCACTACACCAAGAGAAAGATAAATTATCTGTAAAAGTTTACATTTCAAGATTACTCTATATACTACAACATATCCACTAGCATATACATATTATTAAAACTGGCTTAATAATAACTAAAGTGAAAGGCACTTATAAGGAATTTGTCACCATCATTTAATTTATACTTTAAATATGGAAATTGTGTGAAAAAAAATTAATAAAAAGTACCAATTAATTTAAAACCTATAAGTCACTACTTACCTGGCAATATTTAAAATTTTTCAAATCTATTAAATAATTCGTAAGTGTGTAATAGTGTGTATATAGGAGTCCTCAATAATTAAAGTAATATTCATGTTTACTTCAGCATGAATAGTAATTGTTACTGTAGTTGGAGGGGATAGTGCAGCAACAATATCATAGGATGTGTTTAAACGCGGCATTGCATTTGTCAAGCCAATGACTTCCCGTATTAATTTGTTTCAATCTATGTATTATTGTTTTTGCTTAGTTTAACTGACGCTCGGTCTATTTAATGGATGTCGGCTCTTCGTTTCAGCAGTAAATTAATCTGACTACATTAGCAAAATACGCGAATTGACAAACCTTAACCTTTGTTTACTTTACCTTGGCATTGTTGTATATTAATGCTCTACTGCAGCCTTTATAACAATATTACGTCCCGTCCCTGAGTTGCCACATTTCAGGTGATTTGTTGCATTATTTTTGGAACAAACAGACATTTCTCTCCGAATTGGGAAAAAAGGGCAAAGTTCCAGACTGCGCACACATGGCCAGTTTCTAAATTAGGCATAAAACATCGGTATACCATGTGTACTTACATAGGAGTTTCGTGGGTGATGGGAAGGAGAGAACTAAGAAGAAAAGAAAAAGTTCCAGCCCCCCTCCCAAAAGTGTCAGCTTATAAAAGTAGTGATATCTACATTACGACCAAGTCTGTAGATATCATGCATATTATGCTTTATTCAGAAATTGGCCAAGTGTTCAGAAATAAAAATAAAAGTGCAGTCTCGCTCCTAAACGTAGGAGTGAAGTGAGGTTATGGACCAATGAAAGAAAAAACTTAGCCACAATGTAGATATCATTACCTTGATAGGCTGACCTTTTTGGGAGGGGGTCTAGAACTCGTCCTTTTTTACGATTTGGTTTTAGTTGGGGATCTCTCTAATATAGTGTACTCGCATCACGCCTAAAACCTGTCTCAAAACCACCGAGATATTTAAAAATCCGAGGGAATTGGACATGTTTCAAATTGGTGATAACATTGATGTGTAGAGTGGCCAATCCTAGGTCCTGAAATAACCTAGTGTTTGATGATCTCATGGATGTGTAAAGTGGCCGATCCTAAGTCCTATAACAACCAAATGTTGTGACGATCGGTACCTGAAAGAGAAGGCAAAATCAATATTTTAGAAGCGTTGTATATTATGTATCTAGCTAGTATATTAATGTAACACAAACGTTAATATATATATATATATATATATATATATATATATATATATATATATATATATATATATATATATATATATATATATATATATATATATATATATTAACCTTTATACTTACAACAATTTTAAACTTATTGCTCTCTGATTTTATTAAAACCATTTTTCTCATAATTTCTTAACTGTCGAGTTAGTTTCAGGTCCATTTAATGCAGTTAGTCGATAAAATGATCTTACAATGTGAAAATATATTTTCTTAGATGCATTGATAACATTGAATCAACAGCTAGTATAATGAAAAATAAAACTATGGGAAAAATATACACCATGCAAGACATCAACGAGTATAACATCTTCATTAAATACCAATTTGATTTAATTGATAACTTAACATGCACCTATAGCTTGTCTGAAACTAATTACATACATTGCTTTGTTACTGTCAGATTTCCTACCAAGTCTCTTCAAGCTTTTATAGTTTTTCTGATTTTCCACCGACTCAGAAATATTTTTTTAAACCATCCCACATCCCACCTCCACAAACCTCCTTCCTCAATTCATCTAGACAAAAAGCCTTCCTTCTTCGAGAGTCGCTCATTATATCTAAATTTTCTTATCAAATTCTAGGTATTTAAGCTATTTAAATTTGTCATAATTTATTTACAAGTATCCATTTAAAACATGCTGAATTCTAGAAGCATCTTTCTTTTCCTCATCCGGCCCAAGATTATTCGCTATTTTAATTGCAATAAATTTTGATGTGTAAGAAATTAAACACAGTTATACATAATATGTTTTTAGTTTGTTTTCATTTATCTTCATTGAATTTTATACTTAACTTTTCATCTCTGACAAATTTTACTCCCTTATTGTTAAAAAAAAAAAATATTGAAGTATTTTATACTATCGTAATATGTATTATGTGTAAAAATGTACATTTATTTTTGCCTCCGAGCCTATCTTTCAGAAAGAAGAGAACATTTTTGGTTCCGTAACTGCCTGCCGCTCACTTTTTGCGAACCGACATATCTTAAAAACTACTCCTCCGATTATATTGAAATTTGTATGGTAAACCATAATTAGCCCATTGTTGGTCCCATATAAGTTCCAAATTACTGCGCCATTTGTTTCTCTTGCGTCCACATACCTTCAAAAGTATATATCTTCAAAAGTACTCATCTGATTTTTAATGAAGTGTGGATGATTAATTTCAGGATTAATTTCAACCGTCTGTGCTCTTTAAATTTTTCTAAATTGATAGTTTAATTTACGTAAAAAATCAAAATAATTTTTACATATATAGAAAACGGGGGGGAAATTTAAATGTATGTGTATTTGACAATAATAGGCTGAATAATAACAGACAATAATAGGCTGTAAAAGCATAAATTCATTAAATAGAAAACGAGGAAGCTATGTGCCACACTAATTTATAGACTATTTAAAAGCGAAATAAATGGTATTCTAATTGAAGTTTTTCTTTTGTGGACTTGGTTTTTTTATATAAGTAGTTGGTTGTTTCTTTGGAATGTAAGTCCTTATTATATTTGATTAAAACAAGCTTTCGCCTAGGGAACCTAGGCTTCTTCAGGTTATTGAAATACTGTAAATTTAGAGAGACAAACAATCAAAATTAACTTTGGTAAGACTTTCTTTTCCAAAATTCGTTTTCATTTTGATCATTTGTCTCTCTAAATTTACAGTATTTCAATAACCTGAAGAAGCCTAGGTTCCCTAGGCGAAAGCTTGTTTTAATCAAATATAATAAGGACTTACATTCCAAAGAAACAACCAACTACTTATATAAATGGTATTCATTCATGTTGTACCAATATGTCAGAAATATTGATTTTGACCGTGTAATTATGTAAATGGACCACTTTCCATAGACAATCAATATGTACTTCATTCATTCGAATGCAAAATATAGTAGTTCAATTATTTACAACGTCTGACGTGTGCTTCCGAGGCTTGATTTGTTGTAAAATTATTTAAATTTAACTTTATAGGAAGGCACTTTTATTGTTGCATCAAATTAAAACTGAAAAATGAATTCAGGCATAAATTCTTCGTGATTTCGATTTTATTATAAAAATCAATTATTCCTAAAATAAATCAGTTTAAGTAAATCAGTTTAAGGAAGCAATTCACATCGAAGAATTCTACAGTTTAATATTTAATGAATTTAAAAAAAAAAAAAAAAAAAAAAAAAAAAACACTTACATTGAAGCAGGAAAATAGCAAGCAGTTATCCTCGTGGAAAATCTCATGTCAATAAAAAAATCGTTATTTTCTTTAATAATAAGTGGATTGATTCTAAAACCATAAATAACTGGAATAAACTGTAGTTCAATATAATTGGTTTCGACCTATTCAAGATGTCGGTATTTCCTCGTTGTTTACATGTTGTCATCATGATTATAAGGTATTACTTTTACTTGATTTTCAATTCTTCCCTAGTAACATCAAAACCTGAAAATCAATTCCTAAATCATGTTTCAAACAACTATATACAGGTAGAAACGGGTTAGTGTATAAACAGGTTAGGATAACAAGTTAATTATTTCATATATTTAATTATATCTGGTTTATAAGAGTAATTTGTTTCAAATAACTGCCACCTTTGAAAATAGACTGCCAATTACTGTGGCACATAGCTTCCTCGCATCCTATCGTGTACTTTATTGATTTTATACTTTTACAAACTATTATTGTCTAATTTATTTAACTGTTTCCCCCGTTTTGCTTCCGAGCGTACCGAAGGTAATTTTTGCGAACCAATATATCTTAAAAACTACTCGTCCGCGGGAAAAAACCGTTTTTTCCGCATAACTCGAATACGGTCGACCGCAGCGGTCCGACGCAAAGGACCTTTTTTGTAGGTCTCACAAAAAGGGAAAAAATCGTTGTTTTTTTTTTTTTTTTTTTAAAGTGAATAGGAAAAAAGATACACGCCCCCGAAAAAGCCCCTAAAACGGACGTCTAAGAGCGGGCCCCAGTAACGTGTCCATAACCGAAACGATTTTATTAAAATTTGGATGGTAGGTCATAATTAGCCCATTGTTGGTCCCATATAAGTTTAAACCTTATGCCCCCCCCCCCTCTGAGTGCACGGCAGTGCGCAAGGCCAAGTTCCAGAAAGAATGTAGTGTGTATCTTTACTTGAACCAATTCACCCGGTTTTTCTCACCCTCATATCTCTGTTTCCTCTTGCGATGGGCTTTTACAATTTGAAATGTAGATAGATAGGCCTAAGAAGCTTAGGACACAAAAATTAGCCCTTAATATTCAGCTTTTACAACGGGGGAGAGGTTTCAAAGTTTGCATTTTTGTTACGGACTCACTTACTTACTCACTCTCTCATCATAAAAATTATAAGCGACTTCCAGAATAGCTAGAAACTTGAAATTTGGAACACTAGTAGATATAGCCGAGGAACTGACAGGAAAAATCCAAAAAGTTGATGGACGCAAATAAAAATGGTGGACGCAACGTTAATATGTTATTATATGCATTTTTTTTTCCTTTGTCTTTCTATTATACCATCAGCCTACCGATTTTCTTTTTATTTTAAAAATTATTTACGTGTTTCTAATACAGAGGGATTAATATAAAGTAATTATTATTGTTCACTAAATAATTATAATATAGCAACAAACAAAAAAAAAATACCCCAAATTTCAACTCTTAATATACTAATATAATAATTATGTCAATTGATTGTTAAGTGCATATTATAGAGTCTACGCTGCTGAACTGATTTTTGGTGATTTTGTTACACTAACATATCTATTAGGGTCATGTCTCAAAGTGAGAATTTAGGTCTAAATTAAGTAATGAAATATACATATAAAGAAAGGCTGTGTTTGTAACTTAACTCGTGAATTAATTATCTCCAAAAATAATTCTGTATTTAAATTAGGTGACCTTATCTGCTTTAAATAAGTTTATTTTTAAAGAAATTTAATGCATAATACATATATCATATTTTGCAAGCTCTAATCCTTTACAACTCTCCGTTCAGCCTAAACTAATGAGTTATATTTATATTCAAATGAAAAAAAAAAAAAAATTACTAAAGCTGACCGTGGCCAATATAGCCGCACTATTGAAAGAAGTGCTATAAGACAACAATGGCATGTACTATGTACATAAGTATGTAATCATCTGGTAAACCTGGATTGAACAATGAAGTTCAAAGCATTGACATTTTAATGAAGTTTAATTTTTATTACCCTAATAATGATTCAATGAATGGATTAACTACAAGGAAACCATTGTTCTTAAGTTTATAAGAACAATTTAATCTTAATTGGAAAACTAAAGATTAAAACCCTCATTAATCAGGAAATTGTTTTTAATGTCATTACAAGTATTTATAAAGGAACTTTCCGATGTAACTCGTTCTAAACTTTCTCATATAGTAGTGCATAATAACTTCCTTCGGTGGTTTCTATTTGTTAGTTTTTGTCGGGTTTTCGTGTTTACATTTAATAAATATTGAACATTTACTATAAAAATAATATCTGCCAGACGGGAAATGGATCCCAACCTTAAAACTTTTGCAAATAATATGGTTATTTTTCCAGGAACGTCTTAAATGGTTAGATTCGAATTTAAATGGAACAAATTTTAGGATTTTTTAATCAAAATCGTCGGAACCATTATCGAGAAATAATTGTTCCAGGGTTTTGAAAGAAAGACCCCCTAAAAGTATACCTAAAATTCACATCTCGATTTTGCTTCAGGGTAGGATTTTTTAGAGCTTGTATGCCAAATTTCAACGGAATCGTTCCGGCTTGTTGCGAGGCTCCACGCATGCATGAGTACAGACAACAACAGACATTTTATTAAAATCTGTCAATCGAATTTTCACGCTAACACAATACTCTTCCCCCTACATTCCCATATTACGTATATGATAAAAAGGTGATAACCATAATATATGGTTATGGTTATGGTAAATGTAAGCCTGTGTAAAAAAAAAAAAAAATAACGGCAATCGGCCCTAGCCCTACACTTAGTTTCCTATCAGCATCGCCATATAAGTAGGTAGCTGCGCTTATGTGAAGTGGCGACTAACTAAGAATGCGTGTGTCATTAAGGTTTATAAAGCTGATGTAGCGACCCATCTACCCCGTGTCATCCATTAAATATATAGTTCTATAGTATAAGCCCTTTGACAGGCCTAGTGCCTAGTCCCTCCACGGGCTGTTGCGCCATGGAGTTATTTAATAAATTAATATCATCTCTAAATTAGAGATGATTATTATTAATAAAAATGAAAGCGAAAGAACTAAGAAAAAAATGTATTTGAGGTGAACTGCGTGCCAATATGTACTTTTACTTTTTTTTATGTAATATTTATAATGTCTCTTCTTTAAAAAAAAAAATATAAAGAAAAAAATCCAACCTCTATAACCAGAGTCACGCAAAAGGAAACGAAAACTTGAACTTGATTCAGAAGGAGAAATTGTTTTAGAGATTATTTAGGATATCGAGGAAGAATACATGTCACCGGATTGAATGAACTTAAGCTCTCAGAGATACTTGAAACCCAACTCCTTACCACTTTTATAAAAAAGAAAAAAAAATAGGAAATGAAAGTTGTATAGACTACTTCCATACAATTCTACTTGATATCTTACACCTACTTACTTCTTTCATCTCGCTCTCAATTCCATTCACAGACAAATACAGAAATAATAATAACATAGATTTTAATTCAAGCTAAGGGATAAAAAATCTGTTTTACACTACTCTAAAAAACTTTCTAAAATTCACTTCTTTCTGATTTTCATTTGTTTAGATGTTACATGGTTACATTTATTAATTAATATTGAAAAATTTAACTGTAAAAATAATCTTACACAGCTAGGAAATGACTCCCTATTTTACACCTTTATTTTAAACTATTTTGAAAAATTTCTTTCCATCAAAAAGCAACGTTATATTAAATATAGACAATTAGTTTATTGTATATTTCGATTATTATTGCTTCCGAGCTTATTGAAGGTAATAAACACGTTGTGACCATTCAAAATTCCTAGATGAAGATCCGACTCGGACATCAGGAAACATTTTTGGTCTCGTATCTGTAGTTCCACATTTTTTCCACCATATTAATTTAAAAACTGCTCATCCGATATTGAAGAAATTCGGAAAGTATGCCATAACTAGTCCATTGTTGGAATCATATAAATTTGAACATCCTTCGCACTTTTAATATTGAATAATATTAAATATTATTTTATTAAAAATATATTAATATTTTTACTGTGATAGGATTCGAGAAAGCTATATGTCAAATTGATTGGGTGACTATCTATCTATTGTTAATTGTTTTTTGGAGGCAGCGCCCCAAAATTTTGATCTTATATTTATTTACACAACATTTAATTGACTTTCTATTCAGTTTATTAGGCTGAAACATCGAGTTTGCTGAACTACCTCATAGGTGTTAATGCCGTTGCTAGATTATTAAAAAATATATATCTTGTTATTACTGTTATCTGCTTTTGTGGCAGGTTTTGTAATGATACCAAGTTGTCTTCACCTTATACAAGTTATGCACGTTGAAGTCTGCTTGCATAATTAGAACATGACATGTAGGATGTAGGGTATGCTTCTTTCGGCTTTACATGTTTCCAGCGGTTGTTCCATTACACTTGGGGCCTCCTGGATTGTGTCAAACTTTGTCACCCGTAGGAATTATCATTCTCCCGTGCTTTTCATTTATTATTGGTTAAGAGTTTTAGTGATTAAACGGATTAATAATTTATTTATATAAAATGTTATTTTAATAATTATTCAAACAGTTAAATTTTTTTATGAAAATTTACCTTAAAAATAATCAATCCTACATAGTAAAAGAACCCTCACCTATACTAATTTTTGCTAATTGATTAACGCTTTTTTTCTAAGAAAAGTGACTTAATGCTAAGTTGGTGTTGGACTAAACGACTAAACTGTGAAAATGACTATATATGTCCGTATCATATTCTAATTTTACGGTAAGCTATTAAAATTAAAATCCAGAACTCACTATTAAGAAATAAAAAACGTAGTATTATTTTTAATAATCTTGTTAATATTTTGATTTCTTCTCTTTTTATTAAATTTTTAAAAATAAAAATTCCTAACATAAATTCTCCTACAACTATAAATATAATTATAGTAAATTTACATAGACAGTTTATCATTTTTACTATAATTTTTATTAGGTAATTATAATCATGGAATATTTATTAATATTCTGTTCTTCATTGACACTCAATTCAAATTCTTTGAGTAATTCTTGATTTTAACTAGGGTATAATTTTTCTATCATTCCATTAACTATAATGTTAATTTCATTAACATCAGTATTTCAGTAGTTTAACCACCTCTCTCCACCTTAATGCATCATCACAAGCCCCAGATCATAGACAGACCTTTTTAATGCTAATATTTAGAACCTTAGAACGTGTAAATCCATAAATATGTTCACTTATTACTTTCTCTAAATATGTACACGTACTATTAGTCCAGGAAAGCGTGTAAAAAAGTGTTTGACTAACATCAAGCAAGAATTTCGTGAATTAAATAATCTTTCGGTGCCTATTAAGAATATGTGGTCAGCTAAGTTCGTCTGCAGGACCAAGCTTGGTAATAAGCATTTTTAAAAAAAAAAAAAGAATGAAAAGCCGGTGCAGAGCGCCCATGTCCCGTCCTTTTTGGTTGTTGTTTTTTGTCACTTGATAGGTGACGACTTTGATTTAGACTAATATTTGAATGACTAACCTACCAGGTGACAAACTATAATATCATCTTGATTTTTTGTCTACTAATTTTTTACTCGTGATCATAAAAATCACATTGTCCACCAAAATGGGTGGGACATTACCGGTCTCCACAGGATTTTTTTTTTGTTTTTTTTTTTTCAAATCTCTATTGTCAAGCAATGTCCCGCAGATACCTTAGCCGACCACATATTCTTAAAAGGCACCAAATGGTTAACTTGTATACAAAATTCTAGCTTGATGTTTGTCAAACACTTTTTACACGCTATCTCCTGGACTACATGTATATGAAAAAGTAGAAAGACATCAATATAATGAGTAAATAACTATAAAGAGATTCTCCCCAGAAATCTTGTTTCAATATTATTTTAATACTTATATTTTTAATGGACACAGAAGCTACTGCTGTGAGATTTCATGTTACAAAGGGAATTGAAACCAAGTTGATTCCATTTGGTTTATTTCCCTCTTTGCTTGTTTTCTCTTGGTGACGGTCCCAGATGTAATTTGAGGAAGTGTCTTTCTCATCAAGAGCTCTCACTCGGCTTGAATGAAGCACGCGCTTTTCTTTACCCTTGTCTCCTATAATACTAAAGGAAAATAATAGTGTAAATGAAATATGCAACAAGCACTTCGTTTAACATCTCTAAGATTAAAATTGTTTTTGACATCCTTTTAACAAGTTAAAAAATTGTAAAACATTTCATTTTGTAACATAAATTTCTTTTTATTTATTCATATTCTTTAATGTTTGTTTAAATTATCAGAAAAAAATATTTCCTCACAAAAACCATTTTGGCACACATTCTTAAATTGCGAAGCTTAATGAAACGGACAAATAATTTTACTCTATATTCTAAACTAGCCGGCCTGTGGCCGTCTAGCTCCCTGGTACACATATGCGCGTAATTGTATAGGAGCTGGTACTTTTATATACGCTGGTAATTGTATAAAAGTGTAATAATAATTATAATAATATTATTATTATTATAATTTTGTAGGAGATTGTACTTTCATTTAAAAAAATTTGATATAAGTATACTTTTTTATTTGTTGGATATTATACATACCTAATTAAATACGTATCAAAGTTGTAAAATTACCACAATTTTAATCCTTTAACTTTAAACTTTAATAAAGTTATCATGTGTTTACATCCTTAAATATTAAATTTTAATGTTTGTTATTTATTCGAAATAGTATAATTTCTGTTCAATTAAATAGAAATAGTGAAGGAGAACATAATATGTGCAATATTAGAGTAAAAAAACAAAAATCAAATTATTATGGAGGATTACGCCGTTTTATACCATTTTAACATAAATATGTATATTAGCTTTGACAGAAGAAATTTTCATGACGCAAAAAACGACGTAAGTAAAATGTGACGCATTTAAATATCTTTAAATATCAAAATAGATTAAAATGTTTCTTAATTTCACACTATAAGTTCCATCTACTATATCAGTTAGACAAAAATGTATAATATTAATTTTCTCCACTTCATGGAAAAACATTAAAAATGTCGATATATGTCGGTTCAATGCCCAAAAACATATTCCAGGAAATGTAGAAAATGAGTATTTATTTTTTGCGACTACTTTGCATCACCTCACGTTTATTATGCCTCGGAGTAAGGAGAATTTTTGTCTAAGGCGACGTAAAGGTTTTCATAATTTGTATACCCCTAAAAACTCATAGTCCTGATTTTATTCTATGAAAGCTTTAGAAACGAAACTTTTTAGGCATTTCATTTAGATAATTGTTTGCACAACAAAAAGAGGGGTGAACTTATTGCAATTATAAAAATAAATTACTCGAATTAACAAAATGTAACTATGTATATGTATATATTATCTATAAAAAGTAAATACATTTATATTTCTAACGAAGTCAAGCAATGGTAAGTTGAGGTTTGCCTATATGCGCATGGAAGAAATTAAAAGAGTTCACATTGAAAGAAAAGAAAAGAAATCATATTATTTATAGAGAAAGATTCGTGGAACTTACTCGACAGTAGTGCAGGTGTCCAGACCCAGACACCTGCACTCGGATTCTTATAAAAAAAAACATTAATTTAAAACTATCCTTTCCGGTTTCTTATTTTGTTAAAACTATACATTTGTGGGTGTTAATGTTTTGTTTTGGCTCTTGATTATTTCTTCACTTTTGTACTAAATTCTGAGAATTTAAAAGCTATAATTGTAAGAAAGTAGTATAATAAACAAATCAAAAAAATCGTTACAACAAATTAGAACAAAATTTTCTCATGAATAAGTACATAGTAAGACTAAATTTGAATCCAACAATATCTTTTTCTGTTTCTTTAATTTTTAACACAATTAATAGTTCTCAAACGGTAATTGTTTACACTTTATTTAAGATTAACTAGAAAAAATGTAAACATGATCTGGTATATCTCGGAAACATAATGTTTCCTGTTAAAACAACCTATATGGTTAGATTTGTATTGACATATATACTAAATTTTAGAATTTTTTAAATAAAAATTGTGAGAAATCATATTTTTTCTTAGGGTCACGAGTTAAGGAGGTAACGCGTTCAAATTGAGAGCTAACATTCATTTCTCCTTTTACCTCGGTTTTTTCGGGGATTTTTTCTTAGCATATGTGTTCAAGTACGCCAAAATTATGAGAGTCAGCCCAGTGAGATAAGGCTCCACGCTTCTGAACAGACTACAGATAATAATTTTCAAAAAAAAAAAACTATTTTGAACTCAGATCTAAAAATGTGTAAATCTGTCAAAATGTCAACATCGAATTTTTGCGCTATAATAATATTTTCTACCTACGAGTATATATATACATTATTTCGAAACACTAGATCTAAAAAACTTCTTGTCTGATGTTATTTAAATTTGGATTTTACGTCAAAATAATCTGTATTAATGTTTCCTTATTAATTTCAACCCTCTTCAACCTTTAAGCGCCCATTTATTCCTATTTTGCCTGAGGACAGATTTTTTTTTTTTCATTAAAACTATATTTTTAAAAGTAATCCTACTCCTATATGTATATAGATATATATATGGGATTATCTGTGGCTACTTTTGACAAGCCTTTCACTTTTCTTTTAATTATAAGGTTTAAGGTGTAGTTTTAATTTTAGGTTGAGGAGGAGTGATATATATATATATATATATATATATATATATATATATATATATATATATATATATATATATATATATATATATATATATATATATATATATATATATATATATAGGTATATATCGACCGTTTGCACATGGAATAATTTAAATAAAAATAACACTTTTAATTCCCGCTATAACGCCACATGATTTTCATTTATTTATTTTTATTTTTAATCTATTTTTCTACACATTTAATATTATTCTATTAATTTTGTTCAACCAATGATATCGGGAGCTCTCTGAGATATTTTTAATTTACTTTAAAGAAATACTTTCTCCACCCTTACTTTTAGTTTAATTAGTAAAAAAGGGAATTGGGATCCCTTATGGTGAACTCGTGTCTTTGAATCAGTTAGAACCAATGAGTAAAAAGCGTTTATACAAAGAACAAAGAAGAGTAGAACTCATTGCATATTCTTTAAAATACTAACTTGGTTAAACCAGTTCAGAAACTATTGTGCTTACTACTCTTCCAATACAATAAAATGGACTATTAATTAATTTTATTTTGTTATATTCTTATAATATTTGTTTTTATAATAGACTAAATAGTGAAAATATTAGTAATTTTACTGAGCACTGCCCATCACTTCATCACTGAATAGATGAACTTATTGTACATATATATACATGTTCTTTATATAAATACATATTTAATAATAACATTTGTACAGTTGGGTAAAAAACAAACAAATCCAATTTAAAGAAGACGATACAAAATCTAATTTATACCACTCTTTACTACATAGCTTTAATACACGAGCATATTATTATGAAATATTTATGAGAGATAGAGATAAAATCGAAGATAAATAAAAATAATGAAGAACTCTTACAAATGGAATAAATAACGAACTCTAAATCATACGAAACAGATTAATTGATTTTAAAGTGTGGAGAAAGAATACAAACTGCTTATTATAAAATCTGACAGCATTATAATTGTTAAGATAACTGTTGTTATAAAAGCTGATCAAATAACCATTTAAAAATGAAATAGATATAAATAACACCGAGGAAATAACTTATGTCTATTTGTAGAAACCCTTAATTCATATTTGATTTGTTTGTACTGTTCTGTATATATTATATAAGTACTCGTATATGTATGTTTATATACATACAAGTCCTCGTATTAACGATTATATTATGTATATAGAATCGTATCGTATGTAGATTCGGTTGTAGATATAGAGATTGTACAAACACAAGAATGGACCTGACTGAAGCATCATATTAATGTAGCATTGTGTGCATGTATTGTATAAAATCTTCTTTTTATTTGATATTTTTAAATAAGGAATGATTATATAACTCACAGTGGAATTCCAATTTAGGTGTTTATCATTATCTTATTCTAAATAAATAACTTAAAAGGATGCTCTTACGAAAATTAAGCAAGAATTATAAAACTATATATATATAAAAAAACAAAAAAACATTCATACATAATTAAATTAGACTCTATCTTTATATAAATTTGTCAACAATCTTCAATATTATTAAAATAATTAGAGTAAGGGGAAATATAATTTATCAAGACATTGAAAAATGTAGAACAGTAATAAATTATGATTAGTACATGAATTACTCAATAGATGGTGCTAGTGCTGTATAACTTATGCAATTTACAGAATTAATATGAAATGTAAATTATCATTACAGGTTATGGACACAGTCTAGTTCATTTTGATTTGATAATGTGTGAACATTGTTAGTAATTATTCATTTTTCGTTTCACCTGTATCATTGTGAAAATTATTTCATGACAATTTAAGAGGAAATATATTGAATGAAGATGTAATGACGGTTGAAACTTCTGTTGCATGTTGAGAAATTAAATTCGCGTGAGATCTTTTGAAGAGAAGTGATAGAATTAACTGTGATAAGTTCTGCTTTATCATTAATTAAGAAATAAAATGATCGCATAAATGCACAAAATAATTAGAGTAGCCTTGTTTTGCTTTCAAAAAATAGAAATGGGCAAAAAATGATATAACAATTATAAGATATACGAATTCTGACCGCAACAATCTTCTATAAGCATGATAAAAATGTTGATCTAATTTTGTGAATTGCTTTTCATTTGTTATTTACGTTAAATTGTAACTTAGCAAGATTCTTCTGAAATATTTCGTAGGTGCGAAAAGGAAGGTATTAAGAAAAGTAAATTGTTCATTAAACACATAAAGTAACAACACTCAACAACATTGCTCGACAATAAAGAATAAGCAGTCTGGATTCTTAAAAATAAAAATCCAGATGCATAGTGTGAGATGGCTTGGCCACATTTAAAAGATGAAGAAATTATGTAGAAAGCTGTAAGAGGGCCTGCCATAGACCAGTAGACGTCGTTTAAAACCAAGAATACAAGGAAGATTTCAGAAGATTAGATGGTACCATGCTGGTACCAACATGGCTCAGATGCGCTGGTGGACGTTTGATAGAGACGAGTGGAAGGACATTGTCCACTGTAAGGCTATGGTAGGACTTTAGAGCTATACAAGACCGATACAACTATGGCTACAGACTGTAGCGCTATAGTAGCGCTATATTGGGAACTTGTGCTACTATATCAGAAAATGTATATTTTTTTCACCTAGGGAAGCAACTTAAAAGTATAAACATAGTTCTATTAGTATTTTTATGTTTAGTCTTCATTTATATATTATTTATTTCTTCTAGTATTTTTATGTTTAGTCTTCATTTATATATTATTTATTTCTTCTAGTATTTTTATGTTTAGTCTTCATTTATATATTATTTATTTCTTCTAGTATTTTTATGTTTAGTCTTCATTTATATATTATTTATTTCTTCTAGTATTTTTATGTTTAGTCTTCATTTATATATTATTTATTTCTTTGGAAAAGCCCAATTTGGTTTGGTGTTGGCAATTCTTAGTTTCATACTTATGGTCCGTGGTCGATACACCTTTGTTCCTTCAAGAGGTGCTTCGAACTGCTGCTGATATTTAAAATATTTTCTGTAGAAGATGCTGTTTTTTAATTTCCTTTATTTCTATAATTCTATGTAATTATATTGATAGTTAGGTCACTATGGCGATAATTTTTGAAACTTCATTGACAATTCAGTGCATAAATTTGTTGGTTTTAAGAGATGAACAATCACACACATACTATCTCATTCTTGTTATATCTTCTATCTAACAAACCTTAAGATTTTAACTGTAATTAGGGTATAAAGCTGTCCGTCAAAATAAAAAACTTCCCCGTCATTAATTTCCAAAATTCACGAAACACTGTTATAACCATAAAAAAGTGTTTTACAGATAGGAATTAACAGTTTCTTCTGCTCTTATACGAATCAGATAAATATCAGCTGGATTACATCCTGGACCCTTAATCTTGTTTACACATCTCGCAGAATGTTCGTGCATGGCTGAGTCCAGTTCTGCTATTGATATCACGCCACGTGTCTACACAATTATTCGGATCTTACATAAATTCATCTCCAATATCAGACTAATTACTAAAGTTAAAAGTGCATTTAATAACTATAATTAACTAAATTTTTTAGCATTAATCTTTTTTATCACGTCAAGAATGCATTTTTTCTTGAGTTTAAACACTATTATTAAAAACATATAAAATTACTGGATTCTATTTCATCAGGAATTTGTGGAAATAATCAATTGTATTGATGACCAAACAATACAAGTTGCAGGACATAAATTATAACAATTGTATAACCTGGAAGAATCCAATTTCACTAGACCAAATCGCAATTATATTTTGAACTGTGGTGCTGGGTATTGCATAACAATTGAAATCCATTGAATTATATATCATTGAATATGTCACAAGAATGCTTTACATTAAAACTGAAAATAATTATTATTTCAAACGAGACAGGGCAACGTTTGAGACGTATGACGTATGTATGTATACTCGTATATGGTTTTTTTATTTTATTCATTGTCATAAGACTAAGCTGAAGTGTAAATGTATACGTGGTTTAAGTGAGGTTATACTACTACGCGAAGCTCAATCAGAAATGTATTAAATAATTAATGCTTCATTAGATTTTTTTTTTTTTAATTATCCAATTTTGAGATAATTTTAAAGGAAAATTTGAGATTTAACTATCGATGAATAAAAATTACCAAATCTATAAAAAAAATAGTCTACCAATTAGTGTTGTACATAGCTTCCTCGCGTTCAATAAGGTACTTAAATAATATTTACAATTAACCACTTACATTGTTTAAATCTGTTAAAATGTTCTATGTTCTCTGTAACAAATTTTGATGTTCCCTGATGTCTGAAACGGATTTCTTTCTCGGAACATATTTAAATCAGAGACGTATAAAATTATAACTTTTTCAGAACGATCACATAGCTTCTGTTTCTTTTGGTGAGCTTAAAAGCAATATAAAAAAAACACAGGGAAGTACTTGCATCAAGCAAGTACTTTTATCAAGCAAGTATTTTTGGTTTCGTAGATTATTCGGCATATATATTGATATGCTATTATTTGCTAAAATAACATTTTAGTATTTCCTCATCCCCTCCAAAAGAAAAAAATAGTATAGAGTAAGGATAGTAGAGTAGATGTCCCTGGTTCGATTCCTCGGGGGGGTTGAATGAGTCCTTCAGCAGGGCTGGTCCTTCCACGTGCTGTTACGCCGTTAGTTACATATTATGATAACAGCTGAAAAATATTTCTTGTATGGACTATTTTTTGTAACTTATAGTTCTTCTAAAAGAATAAAGAATTTTGCGAAGTTCGGGTTTTAAAGGAATTAAAAAAGCTTCACTTGTGTAATATTTTGAACATTACTTGGTTCATTCTCAAGCTGAATAGAGTATGAAGTTTTCATTTACATAATATATTTGCGTTTTTATTGAATGGAATTGTATTTAAGTCATTGTCTCTTGTTTATGAAATTTTAGTTAAATTGTAATTTCCTCATTTTCTAGAAAACATGCCTAGAAATTCAAATCATCTTATTATTATCAAAGAAAAAAAGGGAAATAAACCAATTCAGCCGGAAATTGAACCTCAGATCCCTACTACAGCTTACCAATAATACAGTTCTAGCTTTAACCCAAAACTATTTCTTTTATTTGTTGTTCCAAATAACTTCCACCAGTTCGTTTTAATTAAGAGTAATTCTCTGAGAAAAGAATTAAAGAAAACTAATTTAAAAGAGCTTTTAAAGATAGTCAAATAAATCGAAACAATGGTGAAAAAGGAGCCCTTTTAAAGTTAGTTGAAGGTCTCCCCTATTGTCAATTTAGAACTATGTATATATTAAAAGAAGAACCCACCACTAATTTAGCCATAAAGATAATAATAATATGATAAATACGTGGATTATTATTATTGATATAGTTTATCCATTATGAAATGTAATTTTCGTACAATTATTTAAAGGCACTAAAGTAAAAAAAAAAAAAAAAAAAAATGTTTCGTCTTAATCTAATAATTATTTGTAAAAATTAATTGAATCGTTATTATTTTTTACTTTAAATTAATTTTATTTTAAGGATAACAAGGGTCATTTATTTATAGCACTTGCTATATTTTTATTTGGTTTTCTTTTGAATGTTGCTACATAATACCTAAAGTAATTACATATAATAGCTTCTAGTTATTTTTAAAAAAAATGTATATTTAGTTAAAAAACAGAATAAGGAAATATTAAATATACAACCCATAGTTTTTTAAGAGGTGAAAAACAAAACATTTTCCCAAGGTGAGCAGGTTCAAAATGAAGTTTAAAAGGGTCAGGATGTAACACTAAAGGGATTAAACACCTGGGACTAAAGAAAGAATGGGATTTAACAGATTAATCCAAGGGTATCTCCTAAGCCAGGGATTCAGATACAACATGAACACGTACATTGAATTCCAAGGATTCTTGTAATAAGTGTAAAAAATTAAACCCTACTTGTGGTTAACTAAAGTGCTCTAAATAGCAAATAATGATACCGCTTTTCAACAAGAACATAAGTCAAGCATATTAGTTTTCTTCACTTAGACTAACCTGAAGAGAAAATGATGAAATCATAAACACGCATATTTCCGAGGGTTGTCAATAATAACATATTAGTTATCCATGATAATTAAAGAGGGAATAACTTTTAAGGTATAAGGCAATATTGCTCAAATCATTTTTGTAAGTCTGTGAAAATTTACATAAATTAGCTTTCTATTCATTGAATTGATCTTTCCTAGTTAAGATCATTTTCATTTTTTTTTCTTTTCAATTTCTGTTTCGTTACAACTTTAATAAAGTAAGTACCTACTAATGGGTATTAGTTTATCCAAAGACCAAAGGTGCAAAAGAATAAATACATGATAGAATTTCTGTGAATTCAGTAACTCTTGGAGAAAGACTTAAAATCTCTTAATATAAATGAAAATATCTTACTCAACTTCGACCTTTTTAACTGTTCGTAACTAAATCTGAATATGACCACACGTAGCGGAAGCCAGCATTATCCAATGAAATTGCTTTTTGTAACGAGAGGTATTCCTTTTAAACGTGTTTCAAGATAATTTACTCATTGTAAACTAACTTACGAAATCTTAAGACCTTCTTTAAGTGGGTGTAAGAAACATAAAAACCACTTAATAGTTTAATAAAATTGAGATAAATATCGTGTTTTAGCTGAATACTAAAAGAGATAAAAAAAAAGTAGCGTCTGCAAAAGCAAAATAAAGGTCATAATGATTTGCTAGCTAGGATGCTTAGGAAATTCTTGTTATATACCTTGTAATCTCAGATATTGTAGAGTAAAGAGCTCAAGTCGCTTCCTTGTTGTGCTATGTTGTTAGAATTGAGTTTTGTATAAGTATATTAAATATCATCTACTAAAGAAATATAAATGATTTCAATAGAAGTGTATCAGCATTTTAAAATACTATATGGGTGTCTTTGAATGCGCTACTATGGTTCTTCCTCTTCCTTTACAAACATTAATCCAGATTCGGCTTAAAGAACGGTTCATCGTGCACGAGTTCTGTTCACGATGTTTTATCCAACTAGGCAAAGGTTTTTTTAATCCTTTTTATTTTGTTACGGATCGCTGAACAACTCAAAAGTATTTGAGAAAGTAAAAGTTATTTTTAAAAGAAATTAAAAGTGTTGTAAGAAATATAGGAGTGTCGAAGAAGGCCACTGAAAAGGACTTTATTAAATATGCATACTCTCATTTAACATATCTATATTGAAAATTGTCTGCCAATTAGTGGCACTTAGCTTCCTCGAGTCTTATCGCGTACTTAAATATGATTTTCATTCAAGACCTTTACATTGTCTAATTTATTAAAAATTGCCCCCACCCCCTTTTTTATAAATCTTCCAAAATTGTGCCGATTTTTACATGAATAAAAGTATCAATTTAGCAATTTGTAATGAGCGCAGGTGGTTAAAATTAATCTGGGGCCATGTGCGGGCTACTTTTGACAAATCATCCAAATTTATTAAAAATCAAAAAAGTATACTTTTAAATATATAGGTTTAAATAATTGTATGTACGTAAGCATGAGGAAGAGAAATAAATAGGCACCGAAGATTGAAACTTAAAGAATGGGCTAATTATGGCCCACCATCCAAATTTGATTGAACAAAAAAATGTTAAACGAAACAGACTAACAAACCGACGGAAACACACAAGACCAAACATGTTCCCTGATGTCTAAAACGGATACCTGTCTTTGATTTCTTGAATTCGGAAACATAAGAAAATTTCGTTCTTTTGCACTATCTCATAATCTCATTGCTTCTGTTACCTTTTGCAAGCTCGGAAGAAATGTATAATTGATACATAAATAATATGTGAATTATCGACTGTGTCTACAATTCACAAATTGAATATAGCGAGGATAAGTATAAATAAATATTATAGATTTATCAAAGCTTCGGAATAATAAATTTACATCGTCATGATATATAAACAATAATAATTCTTATTTATAGCTTGAAGCAGGAAAGACATATATAATTCCAAGAGTCCCGGAATAAATTATTGACGTCGACAAAAATCGTATCTTGCTTAATAATTAAATATATATACTAACATAAAGTAAAAACATAGTCTATACATTGCTTTAAAAAGATCAGCCCGATACAAATCCTCCTAAATATTCTTATACACGATCACATAATTATGTGGTCCAACATAATTAACCAGTCTTAATAAATGCGAAAACATTTATTAGTTGTCTCAAGTTTTCGTGGTTACATTCAATTATTATTTAACATTTTATCCAAATTTATATAAAAATAACTCCTCCTCTACAGGGAAATACACCCATCGTCATCATTCGCATTTATTTTGCTCATGAACTAGATTTTATTTCAGAAAAAGGATATATGGTTTGAGTTAAATCGACTATATTTAAATTTAAAAAAAATAAATAAATAAATAAATCGTCGAATTTGGAGGATGGTGCCCCCAAATTTAAAGCTAAAATATGTTTCTCAATTTCTCCTCGGGGATTTTTTGAACTTTTATACCAAACTTGATGAAAATCAACCCAGTAGTTTAGGCTACACCTTTCTGTACAGAAGACTGAAAGAAATTTTTTTTAAAACATATTCGGATTTAGGATGTCCTCAAACATGTAAATTTTAAAAAACCTCTAAATCGAAATTCGTGTCATCTCAATTCTTCCTCTCTAAGTATATTCTACGAATAATTAAAAATTAAAAATGTGCCTGAAGTTTACACAAATCTTAACTTTTCATTACATATTCAGTATCAAAGAAAGTGTAATCTCCTTGCATATTGTGACTATGAAATATCTGCTAGTTGTAAATTGTATAAAAATGTAATTGCACTGATATAATATGTAGTTAGTTTATCATGGACATCTTTGACTGTTTAATTTAGGTCAAGCAATTGTTTTATTAGTTTTACTATTATGGATTTTTTTTTAGTAATTTCATGCCCATCTAGCTGTAAAAGTTTATTTTGATAATTTATTGATTTGTTTATTCTATATTTTCATCAGTTAGTGTAGGTCTGATGCTTTGTCAGATATTTTTCAACGAAAGAGCCCTAAATAAACAAAACTTTTACCTAGAAGGGTTAAACAAATATATGTTTAAAAAAATTCAGAATAACTCTTAAAAAATACAATAAATCATTAATGTAAAAAAAAAAATAAAAAATTCTAAAAGTTTTTATATAGCCTTAAAATAATTTTTAATAAAAAGTTAAAGTAGTATAATAGCATTGTATGCCACAATACTATAATGAGTTAATATTTCCGATGTTATAATAGATATAACGTCACTTTATAAAAAATATCTTAGGAAATAAGTAATATTAAGATATATTTTTTTCAATTTAGTGAATCCAAATCAGGGTTGAAGCTGTGTTAGGGGTTTCGTAAAAATCTGTAGAGAAAGAAACAGAAACATTAAATTAAATGAGCCAATAATGATTTATTATATCTGTAATTCTTACCTACGTTTACTAACGCTAATATTGATTTGACTCTTGTTGTAGCTTGTAGCTATTCATTTCCCTTTTTGTTCGCATTAACTATTGATTAATATTATAATTTGAGTACGGTTATAGGAATAATTGAGTAAATATTGACCTAAAACTCATCAGGGGAAATTTTTGGTCGATGTGGCCAACATTTTTGCGAACCAACATTTATATCTTCAAAACTACTTGTCTGCTTTTAATTTAATTCGGGTGGTAATAAATAAGTTCAATTAAATTTCAACTTTGACATATATGTATTAAAAATTGACATATTTCAAATAAAAGAAGCGTAAAAGCAAATTAAAAATAAAGTACGCGAGAAAGCTATGAGCAATACTTATTAGCTGACTATTTTTTTTTTTATTATATCAAATAAGAAGTACATATTTGAAAATATTCTGCCACTTAGTGTGGCACATATATTCCTTACTCGTATTCTTTTAAAACGCCGACAAGTCACATGCAAATTGAAAGTGTGTGTTTAGGCCAGTTTCGATCCCCAATGGGGTCACATTTATTTTTTTCAATATTTACATTGCTAGATGGTTGAAATTAATAAGGTATCCTCTGTGGGCTATAATATTCAACACACCGCCCAAATATCTTAAAATTGTACAAGCACTTTTGAAGATATAGGAGGTCCATAAAATTTGTTATCTTAGATAGGTCACGAGACCAAAAAATGCTTCTTGATGTCTGATGTCTCTATGTGTTGTGTAAAACAGGTTTCTGTTTTGGAATTTTTGTAGTCAGAGTCAATCTAGAGAATGACTTTGAATCAGGGCCACCCTAACCATAGGGCTAAATGGGCTATAGCCCTGGGGCGCAAGCCTTTAGGGGGCGGCAATTTTTATTAGGGTTAAATTAGGTTTCCGGTTATAAAAATTTTAAAGATGGTTTGAAGAAAATATACGAAGATAATTTTCAAAAGTTTAAGCTAAGGGGTTGTTAAATGAGCTCAACTCACTGGAAACTGCTTGTATGGTAGCATTTTGGAGCGAAATATTAGAAATCATAGATAAAACAAATATATCACTTCACAAGAAATACCACAATTGCACAGTCCAAACGAAATTCCTGAATCTAACCTCCAAATCTGAAGGTATAAAATTGTCCGGATGTGATGAGTTGATGAGTACAAACGAATACACACAAAAAAAAAAAAAAAAAAACAGTAGGACGAAAATTCATCAGAAGAAGATAAATTTGATGTCAATAAATAAATTCATATTAGGCTATTATTGATAAACTTCTAGCAGAAGTACAAAAGAGAATATCTACAGATTGCAGCGCCGAAAGATCTTTTTCAGCACTGAAAATAACAAACAATTATTTAAGGTCTTCTTTGGGACAGAGCAAATTAAATGATTTAAGTATTTTATCCATAGAGAGCGACTTATGCGTTATATTATAACTTAAATACGTGTGATATTATTAGTCAATTTGCAAAAGAAAAAATAAACAGGTCAAGTGTGTGCTAGTCAGCACACAGCGAGGGTCCGTAGGCCACACTATATAGTGTATTAACAGTGTTATTCTAAGGGTCTGATATTCTCAAAACACACTCTGATAAAGTATTTCTTTGCCACTGCACCGGACTACAACCATATAAATACATCGAAAAGACCATAGTTATAAAAAAACGTATTTTGTCAATAAAAAATAAAATAATATTTTTTTCGAAATTTCCAAAAAGTGGTATCTTTATTTTTGGTCGAAGAATGTTCAGGAATTTTTTCAGATTTTTTGCACTTCACATAAGCGAGATAGAGGGGGGGGGGCACGTTTCACACCCACTTCAAACTTGCCTACGCTCGCCCTATCAAAGTTATATCCAAAGAATTATATACTTTTGTTATCAGCTCGACGTACCCTTTCATATGATACCCCTCACGGTGTCGAAAAAAAAAAATAAAAAAATAAATAACCTTTAAGTTTTTTTACCCTAGTTTGCCGTGAGAGCATGCAAGAGGACGGACGGACCGACACACGCTGGAAAATATAAGGGTCCTTGGTTTTGCCTACGGACCCTAACTAGGAAAATAATTATATAAGTTACTTCTGATTTTAGAAGAGGGGCGCATTATTTGTAGTAGCCCATGGGCGCCCAATATCTTAGGACGGCCCTGCTTTGAATACAAAGTCTAAAGAGAGATCCAGAGTCATTCTAAAGAATTGGATCTCTCTTATCTCTAGTCATTCTAAAGAATGACTCTCAATCTCTCTTTAGAATGATCACAATGCTTCCACTGAAAGCTCGGAAGCGAAAAACCAATATATAAACACATTGTTGATTTTAAATTAGAATTAAAATTAGGTGAACGAGTGACAATTAAAATATTTCTGTACATGTTAATGTTGACGGTGATATTAAGCAAGGTGTTGTGATTTGTCCAGATGTGGGCATTTAGGCCATTAGGTCAGGTTATGTTACAAGGCTTGTATGTTGTATAACAGTGGAAGCCCATGTGAGATGACCACAGTCTACACCTGGTCTCGGTCACTGATAGTAAGAGTGGTTCACTCTCGCTTTCATATCTCAACCTCACTCTGTCTCTTATACTACCTTACAACTTGAAGGCATATTTTTATCACTCCAATAACCCTCTTTTTAGAGACTCTGTAGTCTCCGATTAATAAATCTATTCTCTTTTAATTAATTCCATCTGTCGCACATCCTTCATTACTTTTTAAAGGTAAACTTAAAATTTAAAACCCAGTGGCGTATGCAGGATGCTTTCATGGGAGGGGTTTACCTTTCACACACACACACACATATATATATATATATAAAATAAAAGAGAAGGGATAAAAAATGAAAGGAGGCCGAAAATGTACATCTTATTAGTACTTCTTTTTTTCTTTTTTTTTTTTGTTTAGCACGAGTTAAATAAAAATCTAACGCCGAAACGTGATAAGAAATTCGTTTAAATAAGTATATGTATAAGGATAAGGTGTGAAGGGGGTGTCTTTGTCTTGAATTCAAGTAAATACTCAAATCTACTGAACCACCTCTTTTTATACTAATTCTGAATCAGCTTACTTAGTTACCTTATCTAGTTCCCATTATTCTATCTTATAAACACCAAACTAAACAAAAATCAGTCGTTCTTTTTATTTTCAAATATTTTTATATTAATATAAAACTCAATTCCATATAAGCTATTTATCATATAGTTTATTATACTTCTTACATATTACACTATTATTAGAATACATACTTTTAAAAACAATATGTAAATAATATGTAATATGTAAGAATATGAAAGAAGCTAGTGCAATTTTTAGATTCATGGGGAGGGGGTCCGACCCCCCCCCCCCCCTGACCCCCCCTTCACTACGCCACTGTTAAAACCATTTAATCTTATTAAGCGTGACATTCTGATAAAGTTTTATTGATCGACCTGAGTGAGGTCTCCGTTTGAACCCGAAACTTGACCGTTTGGCATTTCGGATGTCTGTCTGTAAATTTGTTTGCTACGCAGTCACGACCTTTTCTTCAAATTTCGCATGCATGTTCCTTGAAGTAATTACTAGTTTAAAATAAAATTTAAAAACCCTCCGCAAAATGTTAATACCTCACTCTTTATTATATACTCTTGAAAAGATCTTAAAGAGCACTGAGTAACTATTATTAAAATTGAAGGAAAAAATACAGATTTTTTCTACACTGGGGGAGTTGAAGAGACAGGCCGCGTAGGTGTTTTGTACAAACCCTCTTGTTTAACAAATGAAGAGAATCGGCCGTAAAGTGTAACCTGTCTCACCTCCCTGGGATTGGGATGCCAACCATCATTAACTGATTATTTCCTAACTATAAAAGTACGCAACATACCCTATAGTCCCAATGTAAAACAAAAATAAACATATCATTACCTCGACTAGTTAAAAAGCGGGTCTGATCTTGTAAACGGATAGAGTTTCCTGTCTGCATCAATTACATTTTTAAATTCCTATAAAAAAAAAATAGTCTGCCAATTAGTGAAGCTTTCTTGCCTCTTTTTCCGTATACTTTGATGATTTTATGTTTTTACGACCTATTAGTGTCAAATATTTTAATTTTCCCCCGTTATTTAAATCTGCAAAATAATTTTGATGTCTTACTTGAATTATAGTATCAACTTAGCAAATAAATTTAATCTGAGAAAGAAAGAAATTAATCTGCCGGCTAGTTTCAACAATACATCCAAGTTTCATAACAAGTCAGATGAGTACTTTAGAAGATATAGGTATAAATAAATGAATAGTTTTGTGTGGAAGAGATACAAATGGGCGCAAAAGGTTGAAACTTACGATCACATTGCTTCCGTTACCTTTGGTTAGCTCGGAGGCAAAATTAAAAATTAATATACATAAAATCGTTTGTTTGCGTTAATCTTTTGCGTTCTTATGATCTTAAACCGATTGGTTATATATTTGAAAATCTCCTCCTATTATTAGATTTACCACACTCGAAGGCACAATTACTTAAGATATTTGGAGATCTTAATAATAATAATTATCTAACCCTTGATTATCTTTAATAATTATCTTCCCTATTTATTATCTATTAGAACTGTTAATATTAACTTCACATCACATTTTTTGAATTAATATTTTAATTATATCTTTCAACAGGTAGGATAAAAAACCCATTCCATTCATAATAATCGAAGAGTGTCCCGACGACTACAACGACTCACCTGGAATTGATTTGTTATTGCTAAGCTAAGGCAACCGTATTTATTCCAATAAAAATACATTTTATTTTTGATTTGTTGGTCTTCAAATAGATGTAATAACTTATCTAAATTCATTTACTTAATTTTACTTTTCTTTCTAATTATAAAATTAAGTCTGTTGCCACGGGCTCGTATATTAATAAATGGAAACACACCGTATAAGATATAAATCCTATTAGGTTAATAAATACAATACATTATTTATAGCTTTATAAAAAAATGCAATAAAAATAACACTTTCTGAAATTGTGTTTTAAAAATCCAAATTTATGAATAATATATCGGCCCTTGACAACTGGGAGACAAACGATCTCAAGATATATGCTGATACTTACATTGTTATTGTGATTCGAGACTCAATCTCTATGACATTATCTTGATAACTACGAGTTTAAAACTGACAACTTTATAATGATCCAAGACATCTTAGGCAATCTTTCCCGTTGTTATTGGATTTTATTGTGCTCCAGTCTCCTGCCTTTAGGGGTTTGTGCCATTTGTTTAACTTTTGAGCTTAACTTGATTTCTTTATTTTACCTCATCAGGAATGACGATGCTGGTAGGATCCTTCAAATTTAATTTAAATTGGTTCAGACTCTACTAGCTAACTAACTCAGTCGTGCAACAGCCCGTGGATATTAAATAGATGGCACAGGGTCAGCGTGTCGCTCCATCAGCTGTATAAACCTTATAATTATCATTCAGAACCAGTAAGCCGCCACTTTACGACTTACTCGTACTTAAGAGGCTACCCATTAATATGGTGATGTTGGGTTCCGAGTGTATAGAAGTCGGGATTTGAACCCTGAATCACGTACATGACATAATAGCAATGACCTACCGAGGATTATCTATTGGTAGGTTACAATGACTAAATATGTATTACATTAAAATATATCACGAGAGTTAGTGTGAAATGTAATTATAGATAATTAACTTTACTCCCAATTCTCGTATTACCATTAAACGAGCGAGGGGGCCGTCCGGGAAATGAACCCAGATGTCATCCATCCAAATTATGTCCCTGATAATGAGTCTTAACTCAGACTCTATAAGTCTGACAAATGCCAGAACAACAATGTTTTCTTTATAATATAAATGGATTTAGAGGACATATTACTCTATATCTATCAAAATGTGTATATCTGCTAGTAAGTAGTTCGGGTTGTTCCTTGTATTGTTATTCTTAGGTAGTGTCTAAAGAAAAATTAAAAAGCTTACTTTTGCGCGATATTTTGACCCCATTTTGGGTAATCTTCAAGCTGAAAACCAGATTAATTGTCTGTAAATTGCAGTTAATTATCTATATTTTGTACATAATACATACTTGAATTTACTTTTATTTGAATCATATATACATATATGCACCTGGTTAAAAGATAGCAAACTAACTCAGTCTTATTCTCAATATTCTGTTTTAATCTAACCTTCGGTGGTTATTGTCAATCCCTAAAATAATTCTGTTTCAATTATAGGGTTTTATCATTTGTTAAAAATTTGTGAAGGCTCTTTTGGGCATCAAGTAATTTTATACTTACCTTTTGAATATCTGCGTACTCAACTACTCTAGTAATTAATATAATATGTTGTTTAACTAACGATATTTCTTAAACATAAAATTATAATTACTCAATCTATGAAACCAAAATTCCATCAATGCTGCTGAACTTATCATGATAAAAATAATTTAGCTTTATAATTTTTTATTGTTCAGTAAAATAGACTTTTAAGAAGGAGATTTCTTTTCTATTTGTAAATTTAAAAAGGAGCAAGGAATTACCAACTCACGGTCTAAAGAAGTAATTTAGCTGTTCATTAGTTCCATTTGCAATGTTTTAACTTTTCGTTTCCATTCATTCCAATTTTTTACATTGGTCTATTATAACAACTAATAAAATAAATTCTCTTTTATAATTGGTTCAACGACAAATTTTGAATTATTGTCTAATTGTTATTGGTCTTATTAAACATTTCCTTTAAAAGTACCACGTTAAAGCATAATCCTTTATTATTTATCCATTAAAACTAGTAATAGTAATAAGAAAATAAATAAATAAAATAAAGTAATGGAAAGGAAAGGGGAAAGGAAAATATATTATTGAAAGGAGAAAAAAGATTAATACTTTTACCCATTGGATCCTATTTGTTTTTGAACTAAGGGAAACAAATCTTTCTGTCTTTTATCTCACCTATCCTTATCACTGTCTCTATTCCTTGCTCTTTATCACACACTATTCTTAACTTGAGAATGAATTCATGAAAACATAAATCCAGGATAAGACAAATGGGTAAATCCTCTTATCACTCAACACTTTCATCCTTTATCACTTTTCAAGGCTCATAGTCACTCTCTGCATACTAAGGATATTTTTATTTTTAAAATGTATTCCTTATTCATATATAATATAATATATATATATATATATATATATATATATATATATATATATATATATATATATATATATATATATATATATATATATATATATATATATATATATATATGCATAGGTTTGCTTCTAAGCTGTGAGAAAGGATATTCAAAAGCTAGTATCCTTTCTCTTGCTTAAGAACCTGATCCTGCGACCATTTTTCCACATGTACCCTTCTCCTTGTCCTGTAATCCTTTTTTATTTTTTGTCTTTACCAAACTCTTTTTATTTCGCCTAGAGATCTACAAATAAGAAAGAAGTCAAAAGGGAATTCTTCAAAGTGATCCTTTTGAGAAGAAGAATATCAAAAGCGTTTAGTATTAAAGCTTTAGAATTTTTTCTTCTTTTGATTTAGTTTTTTCTTATTTTCTTTGAGTCCTTTTTATTAAATATTCTTTTATTAAAAGATATTTTTAAAATTAAAAAAATGAAATACAAGTGAACTTTCTCTTTTCTCCTTTTTTGAAGTAGGAGTTTGAATGTCTTATAAGATCTAACAGTGATTCTTTTAAATCTTTACACTAAAACAAGATTTTTTTTTTATTCTTTAAGGCGCTTAAGCCCTTACATGGGCTATTACATGTCTTAGTCAGTCTGTCTTCTGCTTGCACACCAGTTGACATAGCCTGTTGATGAAAAGCGGAGTTGTTCTTTTATTTCCTAATCTGCCTCCCTAAATCTCAGCAACAGTCTGAGAACTGAAGGATAGTAATCTGTAGCAGTCATTTGCTGATTTTAATAATTTTCTGAACGAAAGTTAACCACCCACAGTATACATGTCGTTCTTCGTACTCTAATTGAAAAGATGTTCTGAAAAAAGAAGAGAAATTTTGTACTGCAGCAACCAAAGGTCACATCTGATACAAAGCAACTTGTTATATGATATGGGTTAGTCGATAAGGAGCAACTCTACATCCCAAGGGTAACATTCAAGTCAAAAACAAAATAGAGTAGTTTCAATTTGCATATAACAAGTCTTTATTTTTGGGCTAAACCTTAGCATGGGTTTTCAAATAAAACTCTCATATAATGATTTATATTTACATTAAATATCGTATTAAATCCAAAGACCACCTTTTTAGCGGTAATCCGTCAGTCGACAGGCAGAACAATGAGCAAACAATATCAGTAAGAAAGTTTTGTAAACTTGTTACAATACCTAAACATTATTCATTTGTGTAAGACCTTCTCGCTTATCCTAAATTTTCTAAAATGTTTATTGACGGTACTATGTAAATTTATCAAAATAAATAATAATCTGCCAATTAGTGTGGCACATAGCTTCCTCACGTCCTATATTACTGTTAAACCCATATTCGTATAATTTATTTAATTTAACCCCCCTTTAAAAAAAAAAAAAAAAAAAAAATCTGTTAGAGTTGATTTGTTTACACGAATAAAAGTATATATATTTAGCAATATTTTAGGTGCGCAGACGATTGTAATTAATATGGACCCATCTGCGACCTACTTTAGACAAATCATCCAATTATGTTACAAAAAAGTACTTTCAAAGATATATGTGTTAAAAAAAAGTTTTTGCACATGTGGTAGTGAAGCCAATAGGCGCAGAAGGTTACTACATGAGACTAACAATGATCAAATAATGACGTACCAATCCAAATTTCTTTAACATTGGATGAGTAGTTTTTAAGATATTATGTAGGTTCAAAAAAATGTTGGACAAGCTGACAGACATTCATGGGACCAAAAATGTTCAATTTTTACATAACTCATGTCGTAATTACACGTGATTATTCTTTAGGAATATATTTTTAACTCTTAGAATACACACTATTAAAAAATTTTTATACATGTATTCTACAACTTTCTCTGTGACAAGCAAATATATAAGATTCACCTTTACTTAAATTATCATAGTATTTTTTTTTTTTTTTTTTTATTGCTGGTCATAGTTGCCTCTAAATAATTAATGACAAGATCATTCTATCGAGTTTTCTTTAGGAATGATTGTCACTCCTTAAACTAAAGGCTTTCTCCTGAAGATAACTTCATCATTCTAACAATTCAAATGATTAAGATCATTCTATCGAGTTTTCTTTAGGAATGATTGTCACTCCTTAAACTAAAGGCTTTCTCCTGAAGATAACTTCATCATTCTAACAATTCAAATGATTAAGATCATTCTATCGAGTTTTCTTTAGGAATGATTGTCACCCCTTAAACTAAAGGCTTTCTCCTGAAGATAACTTCATCATTCTAACAATTCAAATGATTAAGATCATTCACAAGTCATTTTTAATGATTAAGATAGTTTATTGATGAATTTGGTTGTTTTTTTGTTTTTTTTTTAATTTTCAACACTTAATTTAACGAGAGTTAAATTATATTTTTTGATGAGTTAATATTCAATCTCTAAGACTTAAGTTTTTTCGTATATTAAATAAACAGTAGGTATGCGTTGAATCTTTCCTCATTTCTATGTCATAGAATAAATTGTTTGTATATTTAAGGTAAACTGAAGAGTACGTCTTTATATAATTCTATAAATATAAAATAACTTTATAACGACGTATTTTAAGTTTACGATTTATAGTGATTCTTTATTTTTTCAGTTCTTAATTTTATTTTTCATTCCAATTAATTTTCTTTCACACATTATAGATTTAAGAAACAGCTGAGTATATTGTATTAATCTTCTCTGTGTTTAATCAGCTGATAAATAAGTTCAGAGATAGAATTTTGTTAAGATAAGATTCTTTTACCTCTAAAATTGCAAACGCGCCTTCCTTGTACAAACAACTAACTATATTGTATTAATAATCTTCTCTATTTAATCAGGTGATAAATAAAAGTTTAGAGATAGAATTTGTTAAGCTAAGATTTTTTTTTTTTTTACATTCCATATCCAATACAAAATATCAATTCAGTCCCAAAAAACACCTCTAAACTTACAAACGCGTCTTCCTCGTACAAACCGTAACGACCTTCACGTTAATTTCATCCAAGATCTTGCATCTATACAATCTATTCTATACAAATTCTTTCACTTTTATTTGGGAAAGTACAAAAGTAGTTTAACGGCTATTAAGATTTTATTTTCTTTTAAATTCTTTCGCAATAAAAGTATGTATATTAAAAATTATTTACCTTGAGGTTTTTGAAATTTGGTATTAGCATACCCTAAGCGATATGAGCCTGGTTATTTGCCAAGCCAGGTCAAACAGCAGTTTTTATATTACATGAAATTTATTGTATTTTGCGTAGCTTTAATGGTGAAATGAAGTTCGTATAAGATACCTACGAGATATTTAATGCAACTAAATATTATCTCTCTATTGTTATACAATAGTATTTTATTCTAGAATGATTATTTTTGTCCATTCAAATAAAATTGCTTTAGTATTATTAAGGGCCTTTGCTTCTAGTTGCTTGGAAGTCTGTGTCCCATATTTCACAACCACTCTGTTTGAATAAGCTTCCCAGAAAACCCTTTCTTTCTACCTGCTATAAAATGTTCTATTCTGAAGCCTACCCACACGTGTCCACATCCAGGTGGATCCTGGTTGAAGTAGCGCATCCATGAAGGAATATTTCATAGGGTAAAGTGAAAACACTTGGCTTTTTTGGCCCCATACCTAGCTCGTGTTATTTCCAGCCCTACCTTTGCCCTGTAGGTATTATTCTTTTCTTCCAAGCTTCATCGTTTATACAACTCATTAATTTTTTTATTACCCTCCACTTTTTCATTGTAGAGAGATCGAGAAAAGCAATTGAGAATAACCTACCTTTATGTAAAGTTAACCATATATAATTTTTCTTTTATGTAATGCCAAGTGCGAAAAATGGAGTCTCATTTTCCTTCTGCTAAATAAGTTAGGGGTTCTTTAAAGTTTTAAAGGGCGAATGGAAATGAAAAGAGGCGATTATCACCCAAGTGATCTGGGTTCATTTCCCACAGGACCTTCTGACGTTCAGTGTTCACTCCAATACACAGTAAAGTAATTGGGCAACTCGACAGTAGTTGCTTCAACTGTCAGGAGCTGATGCCTTGATCCCATGTCATCCTCGCATTGCCTACATGATAATAGAAAACATAGCCACTGATTCCTAGCATAAGCCTCTCTGGTAATACACCCAGTTACAATGTATTATATGCCTTTGTATCTTTAAACAAACAAGCTATTATTATTTTTTTTTTTTTAATTATTGTTGATGGAAAATAATGTTTCCTCCTTCACGAAAATGCCTTACGATGCCTAGTTTAGCTTGATTTTTATTTGAGATTAAATTATTATACGTTCTTTGAAATAATTATAATAATTAAAATTAAGAAGTAAGTAAGTAATTTGGATTATCTAATATTCTAATCTTATCTTATTGTCTTTTAACTTCAATAGTTGTATATTTTCACAGGATCAAAATTCTGGTTGTTAAATAAAATATAATGTTCATGTAAAAAACATGTTACATTATTCATGCAGTTAATTTAGTATTCATGAAATCCAGTCTAAAACACACGATTCTCTTCAAACGTGTAAAGCAGATTTGATTTCTAATTCAATTAAAACTCTCTAAACAAACTCATACCTTCAAATATACGGTGTTAAGAAGGAAGTCATCCCTATCCCTTTTATAAATTCTAATTATTTTATTGGAATAATAAAATTTTACCCGTAGCTGTAATAGTGAATTATGATAATTAATGCCGATGATAATTATTCACCTTATCCTTCTTTACAAATCGATTAATAGCGTTAAATAAATACAACAGAACTGCAACTTTAGTCAATGTGTTGTTTATTAGTGTAGAATATGTTTCAGTTGACAGATAATTAAACTATATATTTAACTTTGTCATATCTTACTTTGTGATTCAAGACGAATACCTCCTGTTCTAGTTTACTTTTCAGGGAAATAATATTTTGAAGGGAATAATAACCACGTGACTTATTAAACAACTGCTGTAACTACTAACACTTCGTAATAATTGAAGCTAACTGTGAGTATATTCACTCAGCATCGCCATATAAATAAGTAGCTGCTTATGTGAAGTGGTGATTAACTGGTTGCGTATGTCAAAAGTAAGGTTTATACAGCAGATGGAGTGTCACACTAACCATGTGTGATTTATTACATACATAGTTAAATAAACCTTTTGGCTAGCCTAGGCCCTCCACGGGCTAGTTCACTAGGGAGTTAGTTCGTTAGATTATACTCTTCCCCGGAGGATCTCGCTTAAAGGCCGGTCCAAACGTTACGTTTTGCACAACCTTTTGTTTGCGCAGTCTTAAGACGGAATGAAAGCGTTGCAATTTTTAAAACGTCTACATGGTGCAGAGATATTTGTATATTTCGCACAGTTTTATTGGTATCGTCATTGAGGAGGTACTACTCTGGTCAATAAGTAACAAACACATACAAAGAAACTGAGGAACAAAATGAATAAGAAAACGGAGCTAACGTCTACATGCGCCGACTTGTCCGCACAGTTCAAGGATATCTATGCTCTCTAGTTCAGTTATCGCTGCAACTGTACCGTCTTCGAGCCGGTTTCAAAACTGCGCACTTTCCCTTTCTACATGTAATGTACATATAATATGCAACGTGTTGCACTGTGCAGACAAAAGGTTGTGCAAAACGTAGCGTCTGGACCGGCCTTTAGGCATAAGTTTATAATACGATAAGACTTAATAGATTATTATAATAGACTCGTTATTATTTTAGAACACAAGATTTATTAAAATTTCGAAACACCAAACTTCTCATTCTTGCAATAATTTCAATAAACGAAATTAAAACTTATTTGAGGTTCATTGAAATCCAACCAATTTTCTTTATATTTGAAGGATACAATCCTCAACATTAAGGGTAAACACATGGTAGATGAGCAGCAGTGTGCCTTTTGTGAACTTTTTCAATTTTAAAAAAAGTGTGAAAATTCAATTAATTTGTCTATTTGTAATTGTTGTCTATTCTCTGACATTTATCTTTATTGTTAAGGAGATTGACACTTTTTATTACTGGTCTTAAATTACTTTGCTTTGAAAGTTTCATCGCACACCTATTACCACAATTTTGAACCACTTCACGTCATTCAATCTTCCCCAAATTTTGCACATGGGAACAATTTAGGGGAAGAATGCAGAAACCAAAAAAAAAAAAGTTGAAAATAAGAACAGTTTTTAAAAATGGTATTTTTATATTAATTATTATAGGGTGTCGTTGGTAAAACCAAAAAAAGAAACCCTTATAGTTTCGTTCCTGTGTCTGTCTGTCACTCTGTACAGTTCCAATAACTTTTGAATTGAAAGAGAATAAACATGAAACTTTCCAGTATTTAAAATCGAAAAATTATCAGCTGTTCAAATCCAAAATGGCGGATAATTCATGTCACACGAAACATTTTTTTTAAAAATACTTTTGAGTGGGGTATCAAATGAAAGGTGTTGAAGAGTAAATTACAAAAATATATAAAAGTTGTGGAAAGTGTTTAATTGTTTGGGCCATTTTGTCAAAAAAACATCAAAATTTTACGCCCCCCCCCCCCCCCCCCCTTATACTAATTTCATGTTCAGTATACCAACGAAACCCTTTTTACGAGAGAATTTATGCACAACCAATTTATTTAGATTATTACTCCCCTTATAAAAAATACCAGAGGGGAGTAACAATCTATAGAAGGTGTACAGAATGTTCTTCCCTAGACTGATTCTCCCTTTATAAAAATAGAAACTAAACATTCCTTTGTCTTAATAGTTATTTAGTCAAATTCATTTATACTGTAAAAAAACAAAAAAAAAAAAAAAAAAAAAGAAACAGTGGAGTAATAATCTAAAGAGGTAACAGGAGATGTGTCAAATATATCTTAATTTTCTGAAATCCCACGTCTTTAACCAGTCGATTGTCTATTAACTTCATTTTTGGGGTTTTTCATATACTGATTGCTTATTTTGTCTCTTTGCCATATATTTACTTTAAAGCTCTTTCTTGTTTGCTGTTATTTTTTATTTTTTTTTTTAATTTCATAATTGCCACAGACACCTTTAGTGACGCAACCTTTAAGTAGAAAACTTTCTAACTAAAAAGAGCCAGTTGTTTTTAGTTTGAATTTTATAATTATAGATTAAGAAGATATTATAACATCTTGCGTTAGAGTTGATTGAACGCAACGTATCAGTGCTTCAAATAATAAGGTCAATAGGGATAGGGATAATTATGTGTGTAAAAGATTGTAGAAAAAAATCTTTGAATTAAGTTTTAATCCTATTAGGACACTGTATATTTGGAATTTTTTCAACAGACCTGGACTATATTACCCCAAAATCCAGCTCGTTTTTATAAAGATATATGTATATAATCTTGAACTTGATATTAAAAAAACCAGTTGAATTGGGTCTAATCTTAACATATTGATCTGAATCTGTGCTCTTGATATCTTACGAAATCTTAGAAATATCTTGATCCTGTCTATAGCAGACTTTTATTTTTGACATTTTTAATTAAAATAGGTACCTATCTATATTTTATTTGTCAAAAAATCCTTAGGATAAACAAGTTTTTTTAAAAACTCTAACCCAATTAGTGACATCATATTCGGAGTAAATATTAAATTACATCTTTTTATAATTATGAAATAGTATTATTATGTAGGTATTATAATTTTTTAAATTTCTTCCTAACTGGGAACCTTATCCCTGAATAATTTTATTTGTATTTTAAAGAGTTTTTGAGATTACGATATGTCACCCAAGACAAATTATTAAAATTAAACTTTAAAATTTGAGATTGTTTTCTTTATAAAAATAAACAACCTTTGTGATAGGGTTTTCCTGTCGGTCATTTAGATTAAAGATTGCGGTCATGTATGGCACTTGAAACTAAGTCCACTCGATAACAATGAATATCACTACTTCTGGCTGCAATAAAATCATTGTATTTTGTAATAACTTCTATATTTAATTGATCTCTGCCAAGAAGGGGATTTTTGAAATTCAATTCCTTAAGGGGAAAAATTGGGGCAACGTAAAAATAAAATAAACTCTACTCTGCTTAGAAAGATAGGAATTTTGGAAACTATATTTGATTCTAGAGGGGAATAGAGATATTCTCACTAAAAAGAGTTATAATGTTTCTTAACAGTGGTTTAAAAACCTATCGTATAAATATGCTAGAAATATCATTCTCCGTAGCAAATAACGGGAATCCAGCAAGTTTTTGTGTACAATTCCTACCGCCAATAATCTCTTCTGTCTAAGATCCTTTAAAACATTAATTGTAAAGCGCCAATTTATAAGTGTCCAGTTCAATTCCTTATTCTCCAAACTGATTACCCTCAGTACCTTTTTGTTCGCTTTTTCGCTGTTTCCTTATACAAAACCTTCCACAGTTTCTCCTCCACTTATCCCAATCAGCTGATCTAAAACCTATATCCTATCATATCCCAGGCAATTCATAAAAACGCCTCAAGTGGTATTGGCCAAGTGACAAACTAACAATTGTTAACATATTTTTATAATATTAGTGCCTATATATTTATTTGTTTTATTTTTAAATATTTTGAATATTTTATTATTTCATACCACAGGGCTGAATTCTTATATAATAGCCATTTTCCTGTCAAAAATACAAACAAATACAATATTATTTGTAGTCCATTGTTTACAATGTTGCAACCGCGTTTCCCAACCCTATGGTCAAGACCCTATTTTGGGTCACGACAAAATATTTTAGGGTCACGAAAAATCTTAAATTAAATAATACTTTTCTTTTAAAGGTAAGCAAAAGTTAAACTATACTGTCAAAATACATAATACATAAATAAGTTTAATGGAATTAGATTAGAATAGGTATATAAATTTAATTTAAAAATGTAAAAATAATAAAATTATGTCGATAAAATTCATTAGGAAAAGATAAAAATTTATATTTGAAAGGTTTTACAAACATAAAGCGACAAATTAAGGGTATTGCAACGAGGAGTAATAAAACTTTCTAGAAGCTTTATACTTCCGACAAAGAGTCATCAAGTCCCACCATAATAAGTTCAGGAATCAAGCGCTTTATATAATACAAAACTGATATAATTCCAAACAGACTCAATAAAACAATAAACAAATCAAGCAATGCCATTAACCGTATGGCCGTAAGAAGATCAGTTTTTTAAATAAATCAGTCCTCTTATACCCACTGTCCCTCAGTCCCTCCTCCCAAATCCAGTAATGATTTTAGTAGAATTCTAGCTCTGGGGGCCATGTAATGTATATCCCTATGCAATTTTTAGGGTATAAAATATTCAATGCACTATATTCAAGGTAGGGTCGCGAAAATGTTGAAATTTATAGGGTCGCGGCATCAAAAAGGTTGGAAAACACTATTGCATCATACAACATTTTAAAAATTGAAACTTTAAACACGTTATTAATAATTTGGATAATAATTTTTTCTTACGCCATTTTCCAAACAACGGATACGCCGGTCCGTCATTATGTATTTAAGACAGTGTTTTTAATGTGGTTATTGCACTTACTGCTGACCTATTAATCATGATGACTTAATTTTAGTTAATCGAGTAAATCCATTACCGGTTTTATTTCCTCTACTTTGTATCTAATGGGTCAATAGTGGAATGAAACAAGTCAAACGTGTTTTAATTATGAAATTTATTCCAATGAAATCCTATGCAAGCGGCCTTTTACTTGCACACACACATATTTATATCCTTTGATTCATTTCTATTTTTTTTTTTATTATCTGTAATTTAGTACTACTAAACTAATCCCTTAGATATTACACGTTAACACATCCATGTGGAAAAAAATCAATTTAAATAAATGTATTTAGAAGAGAAAGGAAACTGTTGTAATCCAAACTCTAGTTCAAAAGACTTTAAAGACAAAAAAAGTAATTTTAAAATTAAATTAAATTGAGTTTTATTTTATTCATTTGGAAATCTACAAAAAAATGAATTAGAGCAACATAAATTAGTCTTTTTGAATTTATTTTATAAAAGGTCATTCCCGTTCCTATTACAGTTCGCTGATGTTTTTTTTCAAAAAATATAATTATTATTAATTTTCTTTTGAACAAAGTTAATATATATATATATATATATATATATATATATATATATATATATATATATATATATATATATATATATATATATATATATATATATATATATATATATATATATATATATATATATATATATATATATATAGAGAGAGAGAGAGAGAGAGAGAGAGAGAGAGAGAGAGAGTATGTATTAATGAAGACTATAAAAAAATAACTACAGATAGATAAATCTGAAAAAAAAAACATATAATATGATAATAGTAATAAAATTCTTGAGTAATAGGGTTTAAAAGGGATTTGAAATCTTGTTTTGTGATATTTCATACAGAGGGCACGTGCCCTCTGTGCCCGGCAGTTATCTTTACGCAAAGATGGAAGCCTAAACAACACCTAACCTCTTATCAAGGTTACATTTGTAGGTGAGCTTTGAGCTTTTCTTATTTCGGGTTAGTTAGTTCCTGGTTGCACAGTGTCAAATGTTTTTGTTTCCCAAAAAACTTTTCATTGGCTCATTACGCCACGCTACCACTATATAATGATAGTGTGTTGTGTAATATTAATTTGTTTTTTATCATGGCTAACTTCGATAACAGTATTTTTTTATCCTAATTAATTCGAGATTCTAGTCGTGTATAATGGTCTAATAGTAATTTTAAAATGCCCTCTTAATTACAATTAGGTTGGCCTAGTGGCGTAGAGACGGTTTTTTAATAGGTCTAAACGTATCGATATGGACGATAATGAAGAAGTAAATAGATATCTTACAATAATAATTCCTACACCCCTCCCCCTTTTCTTAAGAATTTTCTTAGTAAGTACTTTATTATCTTTGAGTGGGATGGATTTTATTGATAAAGAGCTTATTATAATGAAAACACCATTCCTTGTCGAATATGAAAAATGGGAAGAAAAAGAAGAAAATGGTGCACCCTAGTTTATTAACAGGACTACTGAGGGAGGATTACACACATTGTACCTCTCCTTGTAGACGATGAAACGCGAAATTCTTCCAATATTTTTGGATGACAAAGAAGCAGTTTGAAATACTGCTTACTAAAATCGGCAATGACTAATTGTAGAAAGACTCTACATTCCGAGCCTGTCTTACCCAAAGACACATTAGAGTGGTCAGGCATACATCTTGTAATTATTTTTTTTTTAAAAAATCTCCCTTGCCGTCTACATAAATACTTATTTACCAGAAAGCTATTATTGAGTATATAAGAGTAAACTGAAAGAGATAGAGTTCATGTAAAATTTTCTAATTACACTTACATATAGAGATTCATCTAATAAATTTCATAATACATTTTCAGGTTATTTGGTAGTATTGCTATTGCATTGAAATATTAAGACAGTAGATTATTTTCATTAATAAAATGTATAATATAAACCATTTAAACTTTATAAGTCCATTAAATTGTTTAATCCCAACAAATATATCCTTTCAAACTAAAAATAATTGAAGTAAGTATATTTTAGATATTTCAATTATGATTCATGAATCATAACATTCATTCTAAAACTTTTCATTGAGTCTTAAAGAAATAAAAATACTGAGTAACTTTACAAGTGGTAGTTAAAACAATTAAAAATGTAATGATAAAAAAATCCAGTAGCAGTTAATGGTTCAGAAAGGGCCATAAAAAATCTATTAAACTCCATTAAAGACCCTTTGGTTCACGCCACCCCTTAATCTGATTCTAATATAATGAACAGCCTAGCTTTACCATTATGATAAATAAGACCTTTCTAATGGCAGTTGAAAATATTTTATTGTCTTCATAGCAGGTTTTTACAGCTTATACTAACCATACCTCAAACCTCAGGTCCTTCGTTACCTGAACTACCTGCTACCTAGTCCTTGAAGGTCTCTGCTATCTAATCTTGGTTACTATTATTATAAACCTTTCTCTCTCTTCCTTTATATATATATATGTGTGTGTGTGTTTCATTCTCTATAAATATAACTTTATTTTTTTCAGCTTTTATTCAAGCACTAAAATTGTTTTTGTTTTTTTTAATTATTTAGTCTCGAGTCTAGAATGATAAGGATACGATTTTTATTAAAAAATATAATATTTCAAATTTATATTTGGAAAACACATTTCAACATTCAGGAAGTTAGGTTAGAAATTAGATTATAAGTATATGATAAAAATTGACCATACCTATAAAACCAATTATTTCAAAAGAACTAAATTATAATATGGAACTGCTCGAGTTCTTCTGAAGTAATATCAGGTGACTTGGCTTACGTTAAAAAAAGACAAAAAAAACTACTACGTTACTTAAGAAAATTTCATTATTATCATTAAATTTTTCATGTAGCCATTTAACTATCAATGAAACTATGTTATTAATTATAATAATAATAATAATATATATATATATATATATATATATATATATATATATATATATATATATATATATATATATATATATATATATATATATATATATATAATAAATGTGTGACTGCATATTTTTTACTCCAGCATAAATACTTAATAGAATACGTTGGAGTCTTCATAATTGAAATGTTATATATGTTCGTCCTTATAAGGGTCGAAACGTATCTTAATCAATAGATGATTAATGTTTTAATATCATATCTTAAGATCCATCTAGCATATTAACATACATACTATGTATGTATTAGCAAAATAATCTAATAAAAGTAGTTGTAAGTAGTTAGTAGTAAAAAGTATCAAAATAAACTAATAAGGAGTATAGCCTATGTCAGATTCTCATTACAAATATGTGACCCGACATAATTAGCCTGTCTTGTGAGGTGACAAAATAACCTACGTATATAGTTTTTAAACAATATTATTAACTCACTTTTTTTAATCAGACATTATGTAATTAAATAACGCATAATATTTAAAAATCTTGTAGCTGTGCCTCTTCTTAACCGGTTAGCTGACCCAGAAAAATGTTGGTAATATTTCAATAAAGCCGCACTTAAGATTATTGTTTCAGTAGCCCTTATAATCTCGATAGAGATGTAATATATAAAACCGGCTAATTTGTCAATTAAACAAAAAGTTGTGGGTAGTAGTTTTATTCTTCTGCACAATCAAGTTTGGGTGTAAGCGTACGCGTTATGATTGTGAAGAAACATAATGTGTCCACATAATGTTGTCTTCTAATAGATCGTATAAAATGAAATATCCTTGCTAATCAGCGATATGATTTGAATGCCTCTCTTCACTTTGTTTCCAAAAGTTAATTAAAAATTATAATAACATTTATCCCTTTTACATTTTAACTTGTTACGATGCTTTTTCTGCAAAAACAGAACAATAAAAATTAAGCCCTAAATGATGAAAAATTAGACGCTCTTAAATATCGTACCAGGAAGTTAGAATATCATAAGAGTTAGATTGATTGGTACTTCTTTAGATTGTTACTCCCCACCCCAACGGTTTCTTTACAATATAAATGACACACAAATAACTATTAAGACAAATAGATGTTTAGTCCGATGAACATGGGACAAAGATCACACTTCTGTTTTTATAAGAGGAGTAACAGTCTGAAGAAGAACATTCCGTACACCTTCTTTAGATTGTTACTCCCCTGTTTTCTTATAAGGTGATTAACAATCTAAAGAAGTTTCTATCTTATATAAAATATAAAGGTATAATTGGTACGAATTTCAGCTCTAGAAGCGAAATAGTTCCGAAATTATTGAGCGTTAAATTTTCAAAGTTCAAAAGTCGATATTTTTTAAAATGGTGGCAGATATCAACACGAAATTCAGTGGAAATGTTTGTCTTATAAAGAGGTATATAGAGAAAATTTCAGCGCAATAAAAAAAAAAATTGCAATATTATTTTACCAATTTTTGCTGACTTAGCAAAATGGGTCAACGACGTCATAAATATTTAATTTTCTGGGCAGCACAACTATAGGCAGACTGATTTTTGTACCAAGTTTCAACTCTATAGAGCTTAAACACTAGGAATTATGTGTGACACAAACCGACACACACGCAGACAATCAGATAGACAGACATCCAGCTAATAACCAATAAAATCATCTTAAAAACAGCCAAAACGGATAATTATGTTGAAATATCGGTTTCGGATTTTTTTGGGTAAAAAATAATTATTTACCTTTTGGTAAGGAAAAGTAAAAAGGGTCATAAAGGATGTTAAACTCTCTAGGATAATACATATTATGTTTATGTTAGTAGCTCAGTTTTGATTTTAAGATCCCTTCTATATTTAATGTATTTCTGGGTGGACCCTGGCTTCTTAAATATTGTTTTGTTCTCTGTGCCTTTAGCTATTTACAAGGAACAAACAAAAGAATAAGATTACCTCTTTGTGTGCCTGCTTCATTGAATTGTGTTACTCGAAATCCAATATGTCATATTGTTATCAACGAAATTTAAGAACCAGAGATCGGGTTTTAACGAAATCTTTTACAAGATTTCTTAACCCAACATTCTTACCTAAAGAGAGTATTATAAAGTAGCAAGTAATAGCATCTACATATTTAAGGCTTTCAAGCTATCACTGATGGTAATCGAGACCAAAGGATTTGTAGAAAAATGATAAACCTTGTATATCCAGTTATATAGTGACAATATACAAATGAAATTATTTGTTAAGAAATTCATGTTTGGTAACTTTAGAAGTGAAGTTAGTAAAAAAAAAATTAAAATATATATATATACCTATTTAAATATTCCAAAACTATGTATTTCCTTAAAAACGAAACCCAGAATGGAACTTTAAAATTTTACTCTGTGTAATCGATACGTTTTGAATCTTTCGTAAACATTGATATTTTAGAGTTAATAAAATAAAAGAAATTCAAGAAAAAATAATCTTTCCTTTAAATTATATATATAGGTATTCATTAATTAGGTGTTAAATATCGAATATCTACAATTTATATTAAATATAATATTATTTTTATTATGCGTACGTTAATTTAAATTTAAATATTTATAAATACTTTTTAAAATATGTTTCAGGTGAGTTGATTACTTTGTTTCAACGAGCATGTGAGTAAATAACTAAATAATATTAATGATTTCTTTTTTAACTGTTTAGTTATATTGGAATCAATTTTAACCAAAATTGATTACATTCCTCTATGTTTACTCTTTTAAAATTGTTAATAGAGCCCTGTTACTATTGCTTCCCCAATATGATGGGCCATTGAAGGGTAAATATTTTTTCTATATTTTCAGTTATTTTGGAATTACATAAAAAAGGCACCTAAATTATTTTCTTATTTTATACTTAACAAATGTAATTCCATATGATAGACTTTATATTTATTAAAGAAATTAATTTTTTTATTAATAAAATGAAAGTAATTATTATTGGCGCCTACTACTAATTAAGATAAAATCTGTTCTTTTTCGTAACGAGACTTTTGAGACCCACAATATTGTTATATTGGCTTCAAGTGCCTTATAATAGTTAATAAGGTTTTACTATTATAAGAATACAGAGATGACTGCTTTTGACAGTCATAATGATAAATACGCATTACTATCAACAATCTTTGTAAGTTTCAATTTTCTATGTAGTCTGGAAATGGACAAATTCAGGTTACAAGATGTGGAGACAAGTAAAGTTAAATTAAAGAGAGTAAAAATATATAGTTTACTAATTTGGGTTAACAGTTCAATAGAAACTAGGATTTAAGTATAAATCCTACGAAAGTATAAAATTAAGTTAAAACAGCTGTATTAATTTAATTATAAACTTTCTTTTATACATTTATATTATGATTCAAAAGCACTATAAAATTATATGCATATACATTATACATACTTCTTATTTTCAGCGTCTAATTTCATTAAAAGTTTAAGTCCTTAAAAAAGATAATGCATTTCTTTGGAGTCAACTTATTTACTAAATCACGATAAATAGCATTTTACTCATATTACTAGCTATGTTGATATTTATTTTATGATAATTTTAAATAGTTATATAAGTTTCTGAACTTATAAGAAATGTTTCTCAACCACTGAAAGTCTTAATTTTTTCGAAATATCTAATCCAATCTTGCACAAGTAAAACTAAGTAATACTGCATAATAACTACTTTTATCCCATATTTATTACAATCGTGAAATACAACTTAAGAATAAAGGAGCTTAGCAATCTTGTTTAACAATCTTGTTTAGCTGCTTAACTAACTAGAAAAGTTTTGTAATAAGAATAAAAAACAATCACGAAAATATTTTAGAATATTTGACAATACACTGTATTAAAGCAAACATAAATTTGTTAAATACTTACTTATTCAAATTGAATTTTACTAAGAAACAATGTATTTACATTAGTTATATCAAACATTAATTCGTAACTAATTCAAGAAAGTTGTGTTTTGATTAGACTTAAGTAATGAAAACATAGTTATTTTAAAATTAATTTCAATAAACTAAAGAGGAGTACTTTTATAAATTTTCTCTGCTTCCCAATAACTATGAAAAATAAACAATTTTTATAGAAAACAACAATCTTAAATGCAATTAATTTAATATAAATGAAAATTATTTAAGTTACTTTCTTGAGAAAAATCTAGTTTCCAATTACAATTGTGCTCGATGACAAATGAGCTCAAATGTAGAGCAGGGTTCAATTAGGACTAATTTTTCTCATATATTATATTGAATAGTATACAATACACCAATGTGACTACTAAGTTTCTGTGTCTAATGTGACAATACAAATGTCCATTCACAACAACGTATTAACCTATTAACAATAAAAATGTCTATACACAAGAATTTATAAACCTATTACAATAAGACTCAGCATGGGGACTATCATAATAATAGTACTTAAATAAACACGTTTGTTTAGATTGTCTAGGATTGAATTATTATCCCTTTAACGCGCAGCTTTACCTAATGTAAAACAAATAAATTGATTGTGCGTGAAGTCTCACGTAAAAAGGGTTTCGTTGGTATTGTAAACATGAAATTAGTAAGGGGGGGGGGGGCAAAATTTTGATGTTTTTTGACAAAAGGCGTAAAAATTAAACGCTTTTTACAAGTGTTATATATTTTTGTAATCTAATCTTCAATAACTTTCATTTGATACCTCACTCAAAATTTTAAGAATTTTTTTTTCCCGTCACGGCAATAAGCCGCCATCTTGGATTCCTAGTTAATCTGACCAAGTTGCTATTCTTATTTTTTCTATGGCCCAGCAGAACGCACATTTTGCATATTTTTTCATATTTTTAGAAACAGCGGAAATATAGTTTTAGGGGGGGGGGGGGGGGGGGGGTACGCAAAATTTTGACAAAATGGCGTAGAAAATTAAACGCTATCCACAAGTGTTATATATTTTTGTCATCTACTCTTTAATACCTTTAATTTGATACCCCACTCAAAATTTGAAAAAAAATATTTTTTTCGCGTGACGTAAGTTATTAGCCATTTTGGATTTTAACAGCTGATAATTTTGAGTTCGCTATATTTTTCCTGTGTGCGCGTCAAAACGATCTTTAATACTGGAAAGTTTCATGTTTTTATCTCTTTTGATTCAAAAGTTATTGGAACCGTACAGAGTGACAGACAAGACACATGAACGAAACTAAGGGTTTCTTTTTTTTGGTTTTACCAAGGAAAACCTAAAAATGAATTGACAAGATCTACATAAAACGTTTGTAAGTGATAATGGGTTTTTGTTAATTTTCATAATTTATGGCCCCGAGAAAAAAATAATCCAGCTAATGAAGTTTTGGGATATAACTTTAGTCCAATCTTTTAAGAGAGATAAGAAATTCTGGCGCAACTTATAAAAAAGTTTGTTGGACTTCGACCCTATCAGATTACGAAATTAAGTTAGCCTTTACGAACGAAGTTAATCTTTATTTCTAGTTGGGCGGATCATTGTTCCTTTATTTGGTTTTCTTACAAAAGGAACAAAGCCTTATACAAAACAAAAGAAATATAAAATAATTCAATTCCATGAAAACAAAAAGGAAGAACTTTTTATCAAAAATATATTCAAATATCAAAGACTTTAGAAGGAGGATGTTACTTTAGAAGACCTTTGAAAATATTTTAAAATACTTTGCCAATTAGTGTGGCACATAGCTTTTTCGCGTCCTATTTCATATATTTTAATGATTTTATGCTTTTACAACACATTATTGTCAAATTTATTTAATTCCTCCCCAAATTTTTTAAAACTGAATTATAGTATCAATTTAGCAATATTTAAAAAGCGCACTCGGTTGAAATTAATCTGCGGGCTACTTTTGACAAACCATACATTTATAAAAATCTTATGAGTACTTTAGAAGATATAGGTGTAAATATATGTATATTTGTGCGCATGTGGAAGAGAAACAAATGAGCGCAGAAGATTGAAACTTGTATGGGATCAACAATAGACTAATTATGACCTACAATGCAAATTTCATTAAAATCGGATGTGTAGTTTTTAAGATAATGTTGGTTCGCAAAAATTGAGTGGTGGACAGACCGACATAGACCGGTAGACAGACACCAAACCAAAAATGTTCCCTGATGTCTGAATCGGATTTCTGTCTTAGAATTTTTTAAATCGAAAACATAAAAAAAAAAAATCGCTCTTTAGAACAATCACATAGCTTCCTTTATGCGGTAAGCTCGAAAGCTAAAGTAAAGGGGTTATTAACCGGAACAAATTCAAGTTTAACTGCGTTCGTGAAGACAAAAGTAAGTAATAATAATAATAATTTTATTTCTCACAAAATATTTTTTTTTTACAAATTAGATATTACAATTTTTAAAATAAACATCATATACTTGTACATCTCTTTTTACAATTGTGTAGGTGAGCGCTCCCAAAAAAGCTGATGCTTGAGGGCGGCCTCTAATTTTATTATGATTTTATAATTTCTTGAAAACAAAATCCTTTATTTTAACTATCCGTCCTTTTTATTATTTAAATAAAATAAATAATGTAAATTAAATAAATAAATTAAAAAATATATATAACAACTATTTCATTTTTTATAACAAATAACATTTTAACATCTTGGAAACAATTACAAGTAAAACAATTTATTTGATAAAATAATTTAGATAGGCTAATAATTACTCATAAACATCTATTATAATATCTTTAAACCTACTTTTATTAATATTGTTTTGTTACAGATTAAAAAAAATAATGAATATATATATATATATATATAAATAAATAAAACACACAGATACATGTACAAAGTCATTTCTTTAGTAGTAAGTAAGTAATCCATTTATTGACATTGTTTTTCTAACATGCATAGTACACATTTTAAATTACAATATAAAAGAAAAAGATCCAAGAAAAAACATTAGTCAATTCAGCCTACGGCTGTGGAGATTTTAGAGTTCCCCTTTTTCCAATTTACATTCAGGTAGTTTGATAGTTGTCATTCATACCCACTTGCTCACACATTTTATCATTTCTTTTCAATTTACATAACACTTTTAATTTGTTTATTATTCTTATTTCCATTTAATTTTTCACTTTATTTGTTTATTTATCTTTGTTATTTATTATTATTATCATTATTATTATTATTATTTATTTATTTTTTAATTTTTTTTTTGTCAGGTTTTCAGGCTTTTGTTAGTATTCAGGTTGTAACCAATCATTTAAGTACATTTCCTCCATTCTTCTCCACTCCTGTCTTTCCCATGCCACACGCTTCCAAGTTTCTTCACTACAGCATAACTTCATTTCGTGGTCCCATTTTCTTTTCCGTCTTCCTTTTCTCCTGGTGCATTCCCTGGGACACTAATCTAGGATGCTTCTTGACCACCTCCCGGCTGACGTTCTGACTAGATGTCCAGCCCATCTCCATTTTCTACTGATGATTGTCCTACCTATATCCTCCATGCCAGTTTGTTCTCTAATCCATCTGTTCGATCTCCTCTTTTTCCTCCTTATTCGCAACATACTTCTCTCCATTCTTCTCACAGTAACTCTCATACGCTCTATATTTCTATTTGTCAGTCTCCAAGTTTCGCATCCATATAACATTACTGGCTTTACAACACTGTTCCATAATTTCATATTTTCCTCTATAGCGGCATCTGATCTAAATAGTGTCCTGAATTTGTTGCAGCTTCTCCGTCCCAAACTAATCCTTCTCTTGATTTCTTTTGACGTACTGTCAAAAGATCTGTTTCTTAGATAGTTAGTCTTCCTAGTTATCCTTGGTAGATAAATTCTTCTTCCTCGTTTATGATATCATTATACAGAGTTATTTGAAGATGATTGATGTCGGTAAATGCAGGGGAAGACAAGACAGACTCAGGAAAACTAGCAGACCCAAGACATTGATATTATTTCAGTAGTTAAAAATCTTAAGACAGTCAGGAGACAGTGGCATGCACATTGGAAAGTCTGACACCTTATTGGTATTTTGATGTGACTAAGTAAGTAGGTTTAGAATCTACGTTTTTAACCAACCAAGGACACCATTATTTTAAAAGTCCCTTAACCTAACTTTTACAAATATATTTTTTCATAAAACAGTATAGCAGCGCAACCAAAGATGGTTTTTTTTTTTTTTTTTTAATTGATAAACCATGTGTTAAATACTACAAACTAGTTCATTCAATATTTGATTTTGATATCTTTATATGCAAATAATTTATAAAAATAACTACTATTTTAGTTCATTCTACTATTTTAAGCGTTTGAAGCGTGAAAGTTAGAGAGTGGTGGGCCCACTCAAACCATATTTTTTGTGGCTTCTATAATTTTCAGTTGATTCACTATTAAGCTAGATAGTTTGGTTAGGACTAGGAGAAAGCTGGATAATAGAGCCTTGTTTAGACGGTGCGAAGTTACCTTGTTTGACAAGACTCGAGTCAAAACTGTTTTGAGTTTTAAGCGGCCACGGATCCTGGATCCTGGACTTGAATCAATCTTTGAAGAGTCAAGATAAGAAGTTAATCTAGTGATTTGCAAGTTTTGCTCTTTGTTGGTTTTTAGTTTTTTGATCTTCCATGTCTTATAGCTTCACTGTTATTATTTTTTTTTTTTTAAATTTTCTTTTTTTTACTTTTGTCACAAATATAGCATATGGGTAATATTTTTTATTATTGTGGCTTATAGTTACGTAAAAAAGTATAAATATACTCGTATATACTACATATATATTTTAAATAACGATTTTTTTTATGGAAATGCGTCATACGGAATATTTAATAGAGCGAGTGTTGTATGAAGAAAGAGAGTTTTAAATGTATTTTATAAAAAGGTTTTTTAAATTTTAACTAGCCTTAATAGTTTTAACAAATCAACGAAAACAATCTAAAAAAAATAGTCATTCTTTTTCATATATCGCATATCATATGCTTATCTTGAGAACGGATTGGACAAGACACTTGGAACTAGTTTCATTTCGTTTGGACAATGAATATGTAGAGAAATGCTTTTGTTTCCCATTATTATAATAAATTGTTTAAAACTTATAGCTGGAAAAAAACTTAAATGGCCGCCGTCTTGATACTGCTAGGCCGATTTTGATTGTTAACGAACTCGTCCTGTTTGTTAAATTGTCTACGGACCCTTTGTGTGTTCTAAAAGCACATACTTGGCCATTCATTTTTGGAACGAAGTTCCTTATGGCACGTTCTGGAACCTAGATGTGAATCCGAAAAAAACGACCGTCACAAAACCAAGCGTCACGAAATCTACCAATGACGATAACTTGAGTAAAAGATGACCGAGTTAGTTGAAATTTGGTACACATGTTCATTTTACCAATGCCCAGGCTGAGTTCGTTGGACAACGTTATCCGCCCAAGCGTTCACGCGCAACGCTCGCGTAAACGTAAGCTTCAAATTTAAAATTGGAATTTTAGGACGGGAAAAAATTCTTACTTCATCTATTTAATGAGACAAATAACTTTTTAAAATATTTTTTTTTAGTAAAACGAACACCGACACTGCTATGAAGTTATAAAGATCACCAAATTTATTAAATTGGACCTAAACGTTTAAAATAAAGAAAACAACGTTTATACCGATATCTTATGTTCTAACGTAACAATTTTAATAAAACTTCTTACACATCGTCTAAAGTACAATTGAAACAGGCATGAAAAATTTAAAAAAAACCCATACAAGCAGACGTTTTTGAGTAGGGAAGATATATATTTTAGTTCAGATAGAGATAATATTTTAAATTAGTAGGCCGGGTAGGTGGAAATATTTTATAATATTTTAAATTAGTAGGCCGGGTAGGTAGAAAACAGTCATATTTCCTACCAACCACAATCATCCTCTTAAACTAAAACACATCATGATTAACTTTGTTCTCAATATTATCTACATATTTATTGTAACACGCTTGCTTTAATGATACAAATAATGATTTTCTTTTAATTTTGCCTTGACTCCGCTAGGTACAAACAGTTAGTTACTTTTAATTTTGTCTCTTTTTTAACTCCACCATGTATAAGTAGTTAACAACGTACTTAATACGTACTTGGTTTAAATATTTGTAATTATATTATAGAATAAAAAAATATTTCTGTATGTATAATATGTTTAGAGCCGATACATTTTTAAAGAGACTTTAGAGGAATCATGCCATACACCTAGTTATTTTATTCCCGTAACTCTCCCGCTGTTTTGTACTATTTTAAATGAAAGTGCATTAATTTTATTTTTTTTAAACTGATCCGGCGTCTCTCAGCCGCGACTGACACGTTCCTAAAGTAAAATGATACTATTATTTTAAAAATATTCATGTGTAGTTTAAAAAATTACGAAACTTGATAAGTCTGCGTCGGGAAACTTTAGTCCCTCAACCTTGGGCTATCTGTATTTATTACCACGTTTTCTTTTCAGCTTTTTTGATCTCAATTTAATTCAAGTTTTGTTACAATTAAATTTACTTATAATTAAAACAGTCATACATTTGTCTAAATAAATAGGGTTAATTACAATAAATAAACTATATTGAACTATATTGACTATATTTCAACAATATTGAAACTATATTGACTATATTTCAACAATATTGAAACTATATTGACTATTATTCTGTTTGGTTTGTTTTGACATTGATTTTTTTTTTTTCGTTTCGGTCCCAAATGTTTCCTGATGATAAAGGAACTATAAACAGCTGTTCTTTATTAATTAGTTTCAACCAAGATCGTGGTACTCATTTACAGTAGATAGCCTCACATAATGGAAATTACCAAATGTCAAACTCCAAAAGCATTATACACCATAATTATTAGTATGTATTATGAATCTAAATACAAACATACTAATTAAACATTTTTTAAGTTGTACAAATGATCATAATAAACTGATATATGTGTTATTTTATCACTGCTAAAATTTGTTGTACAATAGATCAAGTCTGTATTTATTGTGATTAAAAATAAACTAAGAATTTTCTTAGTCTACCCGAGCTCTTAGCAAACGGCTTACTCAAATAAATATAGTTCAATATTTTGTACTAATAATAATCAATTTTTTCTGAAATAAATGATATTTAGGTTGATTAAATTTAGGTTTAGGATATTAAGTGATCAAACAATGTCTAAGTAGTATTTGAACGAGCGTAGTGAGTTCTTGATTTCAGAGACGAGATTTTAAAAGTTTGTGTATCTATCTACAGATAACTGGCATAACAATTGACCGATTTGAACGAAATTCGGCACATGGGTGCATTTTGGCATTTGTGACAACTGTACAGTGTACAGGTGTTGAATAATTCACACTTAATTTTTTCTAGATGGTGGCCAATATGGTGGACGACTAAATACAATTTATTTCAACAGCATCGCATGAGCTTCGTTTTGAAGGTCTTGAAGTCTAGGAAAAGGATACGTAATAGTTATTTTCCTACAGTTGACCGATAAAGTGGTTCTTATCGCACTCAAAATAGTACGCAAAACAGCAGATTCCTGCACTTACTACTTTACCGCACTCATTTTATTTTACTCCAGTGTTCCAACTAACTAAATCCAAATTATAATAATACTAACAATGACAACTAATAATTATTTTTAAACTAACTACATGATTTAAACACTATATATCAAATATAAAAAATCGGTCCAAAACAACTCAGACAAACTTTCTCATATACGAGTTCATAATTACTTAGCCCATTTTGTTCCATTTATTATTTTTCGTAGGTATATGTATTTAATTATTATTGAACATTTCATCGAAATTTATCATAAAAATAACTTCTCAAAAAGGATATCAAAAAACTTTATCTATTCAATGAGAAACTTTTTTTTTAAATACAATTTTTTAAATAAACCAATAGCGATACCGCTATGAAGTGTTAAAAATCGCTAAAACTATTAATAGTTTTTATTATATGTAGATAATGCTGGGAGGGAGATAGACCAGGGGAATAGGTGGTGGCTTGGTTCCCCACCCCTCTATTTAACATACCTCTTCAATAGACTCGAGACCAGACGACTAGGCTTCATTCGGGGGGAAATTAAATAAATTTGACAATATTGGATTTTAAAAGCCTAAAATCATTAAAGTATTCTCAATAGGACGCGAGGAAGCTATGTGTCACTCTAATTGGCAGTGTATATATATATATATATATATATATATATATATATATATATATATATATATATATATATATATATATATATATAAAATTTTATGTTAAGACTGACGGATACATTATAAAATTGATAAATTAGAAAACGAACTGTTCGTGAGGTCAGAGTTGGAGCTAAGAGAAAACTTCTCTAAGTGTAAGCTAAAAAAGTTATTTTCGTTTTGCGTGACTATTATATGGAAATGAGAGACGTCTTAAAAAGTCTATGATGACCTCAAAACATATAAGATATATTATTTATTTAAAAATGTTGACGTAATTGAAATAAAATCGTGAATTATCTTTTTGGATTCAAGAATGAATAAAGGTCTCTTTAGTATTATATAACATAAAATTATATAATAATGGGAAATTATTAAAAGAAACGGCACAGTGGCGTAGTTAGACCATTGGGGGCCCCCCGCAAGAACTTGGTGGGGGCCCCCCACCAAAAAAAAGTTGATCCGGAAAAAAAAAAAAAAGTCTTGCGTTTGGGATTTGGGGCCCCCGGTCGACGTTGGTAGTAATTCCAGTTATTTCTGGATTTGGGGGGCCCTGTCACCAGGGGCCCCCCGCAATGCGGGCCCATAGTTACGCCACTGAAACGGCAAAAGTTTTTATGTAGTGTACTTTAAACAAAAGTTTTAGCCTAAAATGCCTAGTGTCATATGTATCTTCGTCTATCCAATAACTTAAAAAAACATGGTTTTGAAGTTATAAGTATTTTGATGAACTGTTTACTACCATTTGCTTCACAGTTGATTGTGTTAACAGCTTTATTAAGATCACTGTACTGCTAAACGAGTTTAAATTCTGGATTGTTTTAGTGCAAATAACTTAAGAAACTATAAGATTATGACAGAATTTTACATTTCAACGAAGCTTGAGTTTATAAACGACCCACAATAGTGTAACGAATAACAAAAGAAATTATTATTTTATTGTGCATTTGTTTATGTTTTAATTTTTTTATATATGTATATGTATATACATTGCATATATATATATATATATATATATATATATATATATATATATATATATATATATATATATATTTATTTATATTATATATATATATATATATATATATATATATATATATATATATATATATATATATATATATATATATATATATATATTCATTTCAATTAGAACCAAAGAATTAGAATATTGAGAAAAACACTTTTTGACAAAAACGAAATTATAAAATGCTTATTAAGAAACGGCTGGTTCTAAAATACTTCGAATATTATACAGTCAGAATTATTAAAAAAAAATGAAATCTATTTACGTGGTTGCCTTTTATATACCAACCAATACTTCAATGATTTCAATTTGAATTTTTGAATACAAGGCATCTCTTCCCTATAGGAATATTTTTAATTAAACCTTCTATTTTTGTAATTATTCTTTTTTTTTTTAATTAACTTTATATCAAGAACGGACAATGTTACTATAGATAATTCACTTAAATTGAGTTTAATTCATAATATTCATTAATTAAAGTAGTTTTAGGGTCCGACCCTAAAACTACTTTTAGTTCTACTACCCATTTAGTTCGGGGCCCCAAAATTTGAATATTTTTAAGTTTCGTTATTTTCTATATATGTCTTCTCTACTAATAACGCATAAACAATTAAATTATTTGTAAAAAAAAAAAAAAAAAAAAAAAAAAAAAAAAAAAAATCCATACCTAACTACTAGAAATTAACAAATACCTATTGATTAATCTGTTAGGTATAATTAAACATATTTATTTTATAATTAGTTTGTAAAATGTTGTAAAACTAAGTTCCTGCTAATAATTGAATAGTTATGAGTTATTAGTATAGACATATATATAATATAGAAAATAATGAAATTTTGTGGCCCTGCGCCTGACTTAAATGGGGTCCGAACGGGCCCAAATTTGTTGTGTTTTTTCTACCCATTTTTCCAGGTTTTATGATATTGCCTAGTTGGATATCCCAAATTTGTATTTTCGTCCCTCCGTCCGTCCTTCTAAGAAATGAATCAGGACAATTATACATTATTCCGAATAAAATACCCAGCGAATTGCAGTTTTGCGGCTATTTATTAGATGCGTAAATATGCCTTTATTTCTATAATTAGGCACTAAAACTAACCATTTTTAATTCAAGGTTGAATTTAACCTCTCAATGATCTTTATGGTGAGAAAAATGCTAAAAAATTAAATATTTACTTTTATGTATGTAGATAAAAATTATAATTTTATTTATATAATATTAATATTATGATTATGGAATTTTAACTGCTATAAGAACTAGAATTTTGAGAAATCATCAATCCTCTCTAACTGATTCACTCTTATTTCTTTCAGAGTACTGAAAGAAAAATTACTATTTGTAAATTTTCATTATTAAACAAAAAAATATTTTACCATGTTACTTTCGCTTCGACAAACATGCGTTACTTAAAAAAATCCAAAAAGTTTAAAGAATATACAAAAAAAAAAAAAAAAATATTGATGAGGAAGAATATATTTATGAGTCACAACAAGTTAAGAAAAGCAAACAAGTTTAAAACCACTACAACGGTAAATCTTCTTATGTAATAATTTTTTTTTTCACATATCTGAAGGTTATTTATAAACATTCTCGATTAAAAACTTGTTACAATAAACACAAAGGAAAATACACTGCCAATTAGAGTGGCACATAGCTTCCTCGCGTCCTATCGCGTATATATACTTTATTGATTTTAGGCTTTTAAAATCCATTATTGTCTAATTTTTTTAATTTCCCCCCGAATGAAGCCTGGTCGTCTGGTCTCGAGGTCCCTAGGCTCGCTGTGCTATTGAAGAGGTAAGTTAATTATAAGGGGGGGGACCAAGCCACCTCCTATTCCCCTCGTCTATCTCCCTCCCCGCGTTCTCTCCATAATAAAAACCATTAATAGTTTAACTATTATTTAGTTTCATTGCGGTGACGCTGTATTTGTAAAAAATGTTTGTCTCATTGAATAGATAAAGTTAGATTTTTTTCCCGAACTAAAATTCCAATTTTAAATTTGAAGTTCACGTTTACGCGAGGTTTGCGCGTGAACGCTTAGGCCGATAACGTTGTCCAACGACTTGTCCTGGGCATTGGTAAAATGAACATGTCTATCAAATTTAATCAAAATCGATCCATTTTTACTCAAGTTATCGCCACACATTTGAGACAAGGGTTCGCGGACACACAGACCGACAGACAGACAGACACGAGATCAAAAATGTTCCCTAATGTCTGAAGCGGATTTTTGTCTTGGAATTTTTAAAATCGGAGACATAAAATCTTTTCGTCCTTAAAAGTGAACATAATTCTTCCGTTACCTTCGGAAAGCGCGGAAGCAATATTGATGAAGAGAATAATCATATGAATAAGGAATAAGTAGTAACTAATAGTAATCATGAATTATCTTTATTATTTACTTTAATTGCAGTTGGGTCTTAAGGAAAAATAATACGCTCTCTTTAGCAATATTTCGACCCCTCCTTAATCATTCCCTAGCTGACTGACTAGAAGATCACACTACATTGAAATTATGTGAATTCTTTGAATTAAAATAATTTTTTTTCTGACTCTCGTCAATTTCCCTGCATTTAGATAATGTTCATTACACTTAAAAGGTACCTAGTATGTAAAATTCGTTTTTCAGTTTTAACACTTATTTTTATTTACTTCCATCCTTCTTTTTGCTTGCTTGTCCTCTACCTACAAGGACTTGCTTGTCCACTACTTTAAACATATACAGAGTACATGTATATACAGAGTTCAAATATTACCTTGTAAATTAATTATAGAAATATAACGCACATAAAATTATAGTCCTAATGTTATAATACTCACTTCGCTGATTTAGAGTAGGTTAAAAGCTACAACGATATTGCCTCAGGTTACAATATAATTATGTTCTTAAATGAAAGAAAGTTCTCTCTGTTTCAAAAATATATCTCATAGCATTTAGGACAGCCATGCATTAAAATGTGTCTATATTTCTTTGTTGCTGTTTTTCATAACGATAATGAATCAAATTCAAGAATTAATGTTTTTTCTACCACTGATTCACCATTATTGGCTCTCAGATGGAGGATATTTTTAATCATTTAATTATGTAATTTGATATTTCACTTATCCAATCGAGCATTCGCAGTAACAGCCCATATAGCGCGCATAAAATACCGCTTTTTTCAGGCTATTTCTCTAATAATAGATGTGCTACAACAGTAAGTAATCCTGGTGATGGGCAAACCGGCTTCCAAATCATCGTTGGTAACAATTAAGACCTTAGACAATGGTTTAATCGATTTATTTAAGTGTAGAAGCAGTAGTATACACTTAAAAATTTAATATTTAGCGCTAGCAGTAAATATAAAGCAGGGTTGGCACCTGGGTGGGGAATATTAAAAAACCCACCCGGGTAAAATGCAAAAAACCCATGTTAATTTCCCCGGGTTTTTTGTGGGTTTTTTAAAAAATATATATAATAAAAATATTTTATTCTTTTATCAAGTATTCTTGTATCAAGTATTCTTTCGTCAAGTATTCTTGTGTGATTGCAAGAGCTGTGAGACTAAAATATATGCAGAATATCACATATATAATAATTCGATGATAACTATAAATTCTTTTTGAGCTTTGTATGGCTTAAATCTTCTGAAATCCTGTTAATTCCCAAATTTCTCTATTTTATTCTTGGGCAAAAGCAATTTTTATTTATATCAAAATGTAAATTTATAAATAGGTATTTTACTGAAAAATTAAATTACTTTAATATTATTATAAAATAATATAAACTAGGGGGCTCCGCCCACTACTCGCTTCGCTCGTCAACCCCAGAAAAGCAGCCGCTGCCTTTTCTGGCTTTTTACAATTTGACACTCTCACTGAACTTGTTTGTTAACAAAATTTTTATAATAATATAGATAGATATAACAATGTAATATACATAAAATGTAGGCACTAAAATAAATACACACTATTACTTTCTCATATAAAGAGAAAGTATTGTGATGGCGCGAAAATTCTATTTTCAGATTTTGATGGATTTACACTTTTTGAGGTACCCTGAGTACAAAAAAGTAGTTTTTAAAAAATGTCTGTCTGTGCAGACGCCTGGAGCCTAAACTACTAGGCCGATTTTGACGAAGTTTGGCATACACGTTCAGAATAATCATACCCCAAGGCGAAATCCCCCCCAAAAAAAAAAAAACTCAGAAAAAAACGGTTTGAAAAATTCTAAAATGTAGACAATTTATATACGAATCTAACGATATAAGCCGTTTTCCTGGGAATAATCTAGTTCCTGAGAAAATAGCTTAAAACGCGGACGGAGAGAGCCCGGGTTCGATTCCCCGCCCAGGACAAGTTATTTTTATGATATACATATTTTGATGAAATGTACCATAATAATTAAATCTACATACGAAAGCTAATAAATGGGCTAAGTAATTATGGACTCGTATATGAGAAAGTTTGTCTGAGTTGTCTTGGACCAATTTTTATTATTATTATTAATTTTATTATTGTTATTATTATTATTTCGTAGAAAAAACCTAATACTTATATGCTTATTTATAGGGTTTGCTTGACACAATTTGTCATTTTAATAAGATTTGTTACATTTACACATTTTTCTATGTTAAAAATAACTATTTTTTAAAAAACCCAAATAACCCATAAAAACCCAGAAAAACCCGGGTTTTATTAAAAAACCCAGGTGGGTTGGGCTTTTTCCATAAAACCCGGGTTTTTTCCAACCCTGATATAAAGTACCATTGACCTACTGACTAATCACGATATCTTGTGAACCAAACTTGTTGTTAGGTTCCTCTCACTTCCTTGGTGCTCGCTAAGAAATCTTTTTACGATCCCCCATTTTCATTCAAGATGGCTGCCGTTTATGTGCAAATTTCGAAATCATTCGATATCTCCAGAAGCAGTTGCACTAAATCCTTAAAATTTTAAAATTAGCTCCTTTTATAGCATAAACAACAAAAGGGTATTAATAAAAGGGTTTCCCCAATCGGCCATTTTGTTTCAAGAAGGTGGCCCATATATGTATTTGAAATTTAGTCCTCTCTCTAACACAATATCTATTTCTTTGAAATACTGAAACAAAACCACGTTCGTGGCACATTCTTGCAATTAAAAGAATTTCAATATTTCTTGACAATAGTTTATAAACCTAATAAATTAATTAAAAATAACACTCTCCGTAGCGAAGCACGGGAATCCAGTTAGTATCTTATAAACAGTTTTGAATAATTGTTACCCTACATAATATAGCTGATAAAACTATGTACAATTCTTTATAACATGTATATTATAAGCATGTGAAAATGTTATCTACAACAGCGCACTTTTTTTTATACTCTTTCGAATGAAATTGAATTTATTTCGAAGTTTTACATACCCAATATATGCGTAAAACAGAAGAAGAAATAATGGAGTAAAAAATATGATAGCTGTAACATCCCTTTCTAATTCAGAAAAAAAAGTTTTTATAGAATAGTTAGGTAGCAAGATCTAGGTGTCTTGTTGAAGAAAGGTTGAAGAAGGCTCGGTGTTAGCGAAACCTTGTGACGGAGGAGTATATCCGTTGTGGAAAGAGAAAGTAGTAAATAATATCGGGGAGGTACAGCTATACAAGCCAAGGAGAGAGAAGCTAACCAGACTGAGAGATATTATGACTGTACCTGTGCAAACTACCTTTGGATAACTACTTCCTCCTACTAGCATCTCACCTTGAACCTGCTTCCTTCCCAGTCCGAGCAGATCCGACAAAACTTACCGCATGACCACTTCGTTCCGCCCTCTCTAAAATGACACTAATTTAAAAGTAAATTATCGGAAAACTGTTATTCTTCTTATAACAGATGAAAGCAACCCGAAAAAGTTAATTATGTCTTATTTTTGAAACCGTTATTTATAACTTTCTAAAAACACAATGCCTTAAAAATAATCTATTATAGTCGTTGTTTTATGTCAAAAAACAGGTCTTAGTATTACTTTTAAGTTGGGCAATCAAATTAACGAAAAAAAGGATCTGAGCTTTATAACTAAGACTCGGTTATAAAGAGTAATCTCAGCTTTCTTTATAACTGAAATTCAGTTATAAAGAAAGCAATGATTCAGGTAACTATACGGCAGCTACTAAAGAAAATCGTTAAAATATAGGTACATACAAACTAATTCTAGTTAAATAGAATCATGGTACAGTGGGAGATTTCTGGAAGTAATTGATATTAAAGTGTAGGTTGTCAGTCTATACGAAGCTTAGATTCGATTTTCATCACTGAAATGCAGAGGATCAGTCAAAGCATAAGCTACTGAAAGTTGAAAATCTTGGTTTATACAAGCTAATTCTTGATTAACAGATCACTGGTTATATGGGAGATTCATATTATACAGAGTAGGCCAAAATAAAAACCGCACTTTTTTTTGAACACTTAAAGCTCAGCTTCTGTAATAGATAGAGATATGGGATTTGCGGGGTCTGAAAACTACATTATTCTACTTTAAATTTCATATCTATAACTTAAAAACTATTGGGTGAAAGCCATGCAATGACTGTTTGAAATAGGGTTATAACAAAAAGTGCCCTCAGTATTATAACAAAAATTGAAGATGTGTTAAGCACAATGTTGCCTGAAGTCTAGGCAATTCTCGTACAACAGTATTGGATTGTTTGCAAGGAGTGATGGGACGGGGCACCATCTTGCATAAACGTGTAATTTAGCATTTGATCTTCATTTATAGCCAACATTGTGCTTAACCTTAAAATATCTTCATTGTTTGTTATAACTCTGAGGGACTCAGCCCACTTACTTACAAGACCCCCCCCCCCCCCCCTCACCCTTATGGTAATTTTTCTATCAAAACTATAATACCAGATAACGATTACTACCCGGACAGCGGCTTTTTTTAAGACCCTACTTCAAACCATCATAGCATGGCTTTCACCCAACAGTTTGACCTACAGAAGTTGAATATGTTGCATATATCTTCTTCTACATTTTGTGTTTTGTGTTTAATTATGGTTTCAAATAGACAAAATTGGGCGTTGCTTGTGCTTTTAATAATTACATTGTTAATTGGGTTATCTCAAAACTGTTTTCTTTTCATGTTCAATTATTGTAGAATTTATTTAAATTTTCATCATGTACAAACAAAGCACGTTATAAGTTATTAAGAGAATTAATAAAACAAACTTCATTATACAATTTTGCTCTCTTTAAACATAAATCTATCATTTTTTGCTTTCGACCTTACCAAAGGTAACGGTGTGTATCGCATTGTGATGTTTTGTCCCCGAATTCAAAAATTCCAGGAATGAAATCCGACTATGTCTGTCGTGCAACGTTTTTTCGGCAGCTACATCGCATCTTAAAAATTGTACGTCCGATTTTAATGAAAATTAGATGATAGGTTATAATTTGTACATTGTTGATCCCATATCAATTTCAACCTTAGGCGCACATTTAATATTGAATAAAAATGTGGCCCCACTAAAAACAGAAAATATTCTGCACCTATCGCTTCCTACCGCATGCACACAAACTTGGTATTATCAGCAACAATATCTTTAAAATTAAATTTATCTCATGTTGAAGAAATTTGGATGGTTTGTTGAAAGTAGCCGTAGATGGATCCTAGATAGAGATCCCCCAATGGGAATCGAAACAGAAACTTGGTTTTATTAACACCTATATGTTTAAATGTACACATCCTATTTTAAAGTAATATGAATGGTGTGTTAAAATCGAAAGTAGGTACCCAGCCCTTATATAGTCCCATATTAATTTCAACCGCTTATGCGAATTTAATATTACTTAAATATTATTTACCTCACTAGTAATCGAAATCAGATCTAAATCTCATGTTAACATTCGTCCAACAATGGGATGCGAGAGCTATGAGCCACACAAATTTGTAGACTATTTTTATATGGGGTTGAAAAAATAATAAATTATTTGTGTTTGTAAATTTCCGAAAAATTTAAATTATAAAAGAAAATATTTTTATATTATAAAAAAAGAAAGAAAAACTACACCATCGCTAGTAAACAAAAACTAATACTAAAGACGAAGTCATCTTTGGAAGAATTATTTTGCCGTCCCGTTTAATTCATAATCCAAATTATCATGTGTCTATGGTATTCAGTATAGTGTGGAGACTATAAAATATTCGTGTACGGATTTGGCCAAAAAAAAGTCGGAATAAGGCTAAGCTCTTTTTTCATAAGCCAACAAAATTAAATAATAAATTATTTTGGTAGTAGAAAGTGAAGAATTTAAAATGTTCAGAGATCTACTTTTAGCCAAATCCCAACAAATGCCAAAAACATAAGAGGGGAAAGCATTAACGGGGAAAATAAGCTCTTCAACCTTTTTTTTGTTGGAGAGTATTCTAGACAGGCTATGTAGGTGGGTCCATTAAACAAACCCGGATAAAGTAAAAGAGTCCTTCCTAAATTCTTTTATACAATAAGATTTAAAAGTTTGTCCGGGACAAATACTTGAAATCTTCTATAGAAGCCATCCTCAGGCCAAAAGTTTTTCTAAGAGGAGTCAAAGTCGTATTACATTGAATAGAAAGACTTTATTTCATCTTCTTGCACGTCAAAGTTCGACTGAAAACTATGCCTAAAAGCAGCAGATATATCTGATGACACTATATTGATCGGAAAATGTTTAAGACTTTTCTCTATTTTAAAAGCTGATTCAGAATTTTAATTACATTTTTCTTTGTTTTGGCTTAAATTAAATTAATTTGAACTATCTAACAATCAATGTATGTATGTATATATATACACACATACAATACACTAAGGAAAATATATCTCCTGTATACAGTAGTAATTATAATACCTAAAAAAAACCAGACCTTGCTAAAAAGGCCAAGTTACAGCCCCCTCCCAAAAAAGTCAGCCTATCAAAATAGTGATATCTGTAGTTCGGCCAAGTCAGTTTTATATGCTTTATTCAGAAACTGGCCAAGTGTTTAGCAATAAAAATAGACTCCCAATTTTCCTTTCCCAATAAATAATTCATGGGGATTATCTGTGGGTCAGTCCCTAACTATCCACCAATTCTGAGCAAAATCGGTTCGTTAGACCTAGAGATATCGATGTTTGGCGGATCTTTACGTTTGCGCGTGCACATCAGTGGTTACTATAAATCCAATAAATATCACCATATAGGGTTACCTACACAATCCCTGAAAATTTCACATGCACACGACTGATCCGATCATGATGAAATTCATATTGCATCTTCCAAATTTGAGCAAAATTGGAGCATTAGGTCGAAAGAAATTGACGTTTAGAGGATATTCATTTTGCTCCTGCGCTACCATTAATCCGCAAGTGATGAAATTCCCTGAAAATTTTCATTAAAATCGGATGGAAAAATGCGTATGGCAAGGATTGGTGGACACACGGACCGACATGAAACTAAATTTGTTCAGGAATGTCTAAAACGTAAAATGCAAATGGAAATTTTTGTTATGGAAGGAAATATATATTCAACTCCCAAAAGATAACATGCTTCCGCTACCTTGGTCTTGGACTTGGAAGCAATAAAAGTTGATTTTGTGACAGTTGGTTTTGTGATCGTCGTTTTTTTCGGATTCACTCCCGGGCTCCAAACGCTGTAACTTGTCATAAGGAACTTCGTTCCGAAATAGCATTAGTTTATTCTAATTCGAATGTAACCATCCATTCAATAATAATAGGTCGTGAGGAAACAATTAAAAGCAGACTATTATTTATGTATAACTCTTGAGTGAATTGCAATTTATAATTATCTAATCTAATATGAACTGGTGAAATGTGTCAGTTTACTGAGTGCAGTCAAGGTGCAAAATCTACAAAGTCGTAACTCATCCCCTTGACAGGAACTCTCACAGGAACCCCTATAAATAACAGACAGTGACTGGAGTTATCCATATCTACTTACATTCTACACTTTTACGGAAATACATTCACTAACCAAAAACATGCCACGGGAGATAGAAAGAAGCTAAAATATCTTTACTCTTGGTGTAAGTGATATAAATAGATAAAAGCTCCAAACATACCAAGTCCCTCTGCTACTTTTTTGTCCCTTTGACATTTCATACTCCAGAGCTCCCAGCTATTTTCGACCTGTATGACAATTCAATGCTTTATCATCTTCAGTTAGGGTAGCATGTCAAGACAGAGGAATTGATACATTTAATATTCTAAAACATTTTCATTTAAATAATATCTACCCATGGAAATATATACTGTTTGTTTCTTTTTATTACAAATATACAACTTTTCCTCGTCAGCAATTTCTACAAAGGAGCATTTTTCATTTTTTTCCTTTCATTTTAAGTATAACAACACATTTGTCTGTCATATGAAAAATCCCCAAGCCTATGCACTCAAGTAAATTGAACCGTTATACTGTCATATATTTTGGTATGAAAAATGTACGTAACATGTCCCCCTGTAGCTCATCGCTTCCGCGTTTCTCCTTTAGACGTAGGGGGTCCGGGTACGATTCCCGACCCCGGGAACTAATTTTATGTGTTCTCCCAACTTCGTGGAATAAATGTGTAGCTGAAAAGTGAAGCAGCGTCTGTTGTTAATGGGAGCCTAATTCGTTCGGCTTCTTCTAATTCCTTAAAAAAATAAAAATCTGAAAAAGACAGTGAGACATTTTCATGTAACGCTTTTTGGTGCCGTTTTTTGGTAACGCTTGTGTAACACTTTTTGGTATAGTTTTTTGGTAACGCTTGTGTAACGCTTTTTGATGTCGTTTTTGGGTAACGCTTTTCGAGTTTATGTGCCAAAGTAGACATGAAAATGTCAAAAAAATCAAGCGTGCAGATTCTTGCATTTGTAAATCAGGAATTAAATCGAACATATGTAGTAGTGCACGAAGAAAGAAAGTACTTTTCTTCTTTTCCACTTTATTAAGAAGTAATCTTTTTACTTCTTCACCCATATTTTCTTAATAAATGCAAATAATTATAGTTTAACAAAAATATAAAATAATAATGTAAAAAATAAAAGTTATGTAGGTATATTAGAAATAAAATTCTAAGGGTTATGGCGTTTATCCGATGCAAATCGGAGTAGTAGAACAGAAGTTGTAGGGGGGGGGGGGGGGGGGGGGGGCACCACTGGGGCTCGTGAGCGACTACTGGAGTGGTAGCGAGAAACCAAGGGAATGAGACGTGGTATGTAGCCGATCGGGAGGGCAGGAGTGGGTAGGCCCTACCAAGCGCGGTAGTGGGAGACACTATACCTACCTAGAGCGGGCATACTCGATTGAACACCTCCTATATCTTCCTAAATCCCTGTTCCCATATCTTCCCCTACTCGTGTAACTCTAGTTTTTGGGAACACTTTTCGAGGTTATGTGCAATAGCCAAGACATGAAAATGTCAAAAACATGTTTTGCTTTTTGACAAAGGTTAACAGGGGTTTTATTGATAATTTATTAAAATAGTTGAGCTTACCAAAGATAACGGAAGCTGTGTGATCGTTCTGACGAACAAAAATATTTCATGTCTCCGATTTCAAAAATGCAAATACAGAAATCCATTTCAGACATCAGGGAACATTTATGGTTCTGTGTTTGGCTGTCGGTTTGTCTGTCTGACGCTCAATTTTTGCGAACCAACAACCAACATATCTTAAAAACTAGACGTCCTTTTTTAATGAAATTTGTATAGTAGTTCATAATTAGTTCATTGGCGGTCCCATATAAGTTTCAACCTTCTAAACTCATTTGTTTCTCTTCCACATGCGCACAAACATACATTTATTTACACCTATAGCTTCAAAAGTACTTATCTGATTTGTACAAAACTTTTATAGTTTATCAAAGTAACCCTCAGATAGCCCCATCTTAATTTGAACCGACTGCGCTCTATAAATTTTGCTAAATAGATAATTTAATTATTTAATTCATGTAAAAAATAAAAACAATTTTGACCGATTAACAAACGGGGGAAACAATTAAACAAATTAGACAATAATGGCTTGTAAAAGCATAAAATAAATAAAGTACGTGATAGGATGCGAGGAAGCTATGTACCCCACTAATTGGCAGTCATTTTTAAAGACAAATGGTGCAAAGATGAATTGATACAAAAACGAAACCAAATATACATATATTGACTCAGGGTGTCCTGTTTCATGTAACAGGCCATGCATATGACGCATTCGTTTAAAAATGTCCAAACCTTAAACTTGCAACCCTTTGGTAATTACGGGTAATTTTTTGGGGCTCTCTATATTTTTCCGGTGTATTTGGTTATTACAAATAACATAACTACAAAGTTTTACATTTTTGGGTTGGACACTTTTAGGGATTCAGGTGTGTTAACTACCTCCGGATAGGCAGATGACGCAGGAAATTATAAGGTTCCTTGATTTTGCTTACGTACCCTAAAAACGATGTATTTATTATAATAATCTTACTTCAATGGTTTTAGAACAATGCCATTTTCCTATAAGATAAATTCTGATTATTCATAACTATAGTTGCAGCACAGTTAGAGCAATTTATTACAGTTAAATAATCATAGCGTTTATACCAAGTTTCTGTCATTTCTCGTCCAGTCCTATAGACATTATGAGTTATTAAACCATAATGATAATTTCTAGATTTATTATGCATGTATTACCACTCTCTCAAAAAGAGTTTGATGTTGTTATAGATTTAGTATAATGATATAAATTTTTCAAGTCACTAATGTTGTTAAGGTAGCGAGTACATTAGCAGGTAATTACACCTTTATCTTTGATAAATAAATCTTTATCTCATTAATACATCATCATCTGATTAATCACTAAAACTTACTATTTTATTTGATATCGATAATCCAGATGGCAAACAGCTTACAGTCATAAAATTACCACCAACTATTGTGGTTTTGTTACAATAATGTAATCAATGTTGAATATTATTACTTAATTTATGTACACTTAAATATATTTTTGTAAATAGTTCCACATCTAGCTCCATATTATGTTGATAATTGTGTATTCCGGTTTTATTTAATAGAACAAAAACGCAAGATCAGCTTTATGTAAATTCGATAATTATATACTTGTCTGGTTTATTTATGTATATTGTATGATGAGAAACATATATGATGAATGATGTGAAATTTAAATCTATGAATTCTTTTGATCGGTGTACTTATCGAAGTAATAATTAAACGTTATAACCATAAGTGAAATATCGATTTCGTTATTTTTTCGTTCTCTTTTATTGGATACCCTTAATAATTAATCCTATGACAGGATGCATTAGTTTTACATTAGAAGCAACTTTTTGGAAAGCACGAAACATGCCGTTAAAAGAATAGAAAAGTAAAATCTATTTTTTAATGCCTTGAAGAAGATAATAAAAAAAATAATAGTGTTATATATTTATTTAGTCCTAAAATGAGGTGGATAATTTGTAGGTTGGATAGGACACCCATATTCTCTATTAAATCTTCCATCCCTTCTTGTAGACAGGTACATAATCAAACCTTCAGAAAGAAGCTTGAGAGAATTACAGCTTTCTGTCACCTCGTAACTTCTCTTTATTTAATACAAAATTGTTGATCCTGTCAGATAACCATAAATAATTCTAATTAATGGCTGGAATTTCGGTCCAGTGGTGTCATTTATCCACCAGCGTAATCCATCTTTCAGAGTCCTATCATAGAGTCACACGAGTAAGTCCGAACTAAGCTCTGAAGGTGTACTTTACACTTCATACTACCACTACCCTCATCTATTATAACCAATAAATAACATACCATTAACTCAACCATTATAAATCAATTTTATATTACCAAACACTGTAACGTTGAAATATTTTACTTTTTATTCCTACTCTATGCAGTATGTTTACATTTAAAAAAAAAAAATAAATAAAAATAAAATAAAAAATAAAAAAATAACCGGGTACGGGTAATAGAACAAAAGGGTTACCTTGGAACTTTTCCTCACTTCGGAGGCCACTAAGTGGTTTAAAAAAAATTGTAGACATTATTTTTATTTATTTTAATTCATTTATTTAATTATTTGAATTTTGGCGGTATTTTGACAGATGTAAACAAACGTCGACGTTTAACAGTAGCATCGCACTAATTAATAATTATGTTTATCTCCAGTAGGGAAACAAAGTTATGATTTTGAATTAGTTTAGAGGGACTAAAACAGGTCTTTTCATCCCTAACTCAAAAAGTAGGGAGAAAAAGTAAAAGTAGGGCGAAAAAGTAAAGTAGGGCAAAAAAGTAAAGATTGCAACTTAATTATTTTATAAATAGTAGAAAATGTATGGCTAATGTAATGAAGTTGTCGAAATCAGGTTGGCGGCACTGCACTTTTTTGACCATGTTTATCTTTGTTTACAACATTATAACCTGCATCTAAATAACCTTCTATTTGAGTTTAATTCCAATTCTTATTTGTTTTTAATATTGAATCTCTTATATCTGCTATTAAAAGTGCTAATAATTATTGTTATTTATTAAAATATTAAATAAAAACTGTGCAATGGACAAAAATGTGAATCTTTTTTCTACTGGAGATAAAATATTGTATATACCTCGTGAGTAAAGTTCCATTATTCCCCTCGCAATAATTATCTCCCTCGGCTGCGCCTCGGGAGCTAATTAGAGTTATTCCCTCGGCTTCGCCTCGGGATTTAGGGACCATGGTTCCTTCGGCTTCGCCTCAAGAACCAACTTTTTCGCTCAGGGAATAATGGCTTACTTTACTCCCTAGGTGCATAAATAACTATTATTTATAACTTTTAAACTAATTAATGGAATTTCATAGTTTTTTTTACATTTTTTCCTTATTTTTTTTAACGGTTCCAACGATATGCCATATGTCAATAACGTATTTATACTTTCGGTATTATTAACCGACGAAAGTTCAAAATTAAAAAAATTGATAACTTCAAAATAGCAGCCAATATCATAATTAAATTTTGTGGATTTGTTTGTCATACAGAGAGATACATTCGTGCCAAATTTTAACTCAATCGGACCAATTTTAAATTATTTACTATTTTTAAATTTAGCTGACTCAGCAAACTGGGTTTAAGATGGCGAAAAATGTTGATTTTCCGGGCGGCATAACTAGAAGTAAGGAATGATTTTTCTGCAAAGTTTCAACTCTCTAGGTTAAATACCCTGGGCGCTACGATGATAACACACATACACACGTCATGCTGAAAACCACTCAAGAGGTCTTAAAAACACCCAAAACAGATATTTCAGTTGAAATTTCGAAAAAAAAAAAAAGAATGGGTGAAAACAACTATTTTATATAATCTTACACCCTTTAAAGTCCCTTGAGAAAGAAAAAAAATTGTTTATAAAAAATATCTGTAGTATTTGCGGGCGTGTGCTCTGAACTGAATTATATGTATGACGTATGCATATTCCAATCTTTATCCCCAAAAGAATAAATAGAGATTTAAAGTATCATTTAAAAAAAAAAAATAAATAAATAAAAATATATATATATATATATATATATATATATATATATATATATATATATATATATATATATATATATCTCAAATAAATCTGTAATTGAGAAAGCAGCTTTAAAAGGATATATTTACCTCATTAGGAAGGTTAGAAATCAAAGAAACAATCTATAGCCTATAACTTAAGCCTGACTTTATTTTATTCAAGTAAATCCATTTCTCAATTTTGTTCGTTATCGGTAAACTGATTATGATCAAGTAATGAAGCTCTAACCGATTTGGTATTCAACATTTAGTTCAGATGTAGATATAGTATTGTCATGGCATACAAATTCGATTTTGAAAATAATAAATAGATATTTCATAATTTATTATTCAAAAAAATATCTAAAATAAATCCTTACATGAGTTTAAAGATTTGGACCGGCTCAGAAGATTGATTTAGAAGATCTTTGCCTCATTTGAGTGGTTAGAAATCAGAGAATAATGTCTATCCAATATTTTAGTTATACATTTTTTGATATTTCTTATTGTTTTTTTTTTTTTTTCAAGTAAGTCTACTTCTATTAGTGTCTAATGAATTAGTATATATAATGAATAATTATTATTTTATTAATTAATCATAACTTCTTCCTTAACTTAATCTTACAAGTAAATCTAATGTTAAATTGTTATCGGTAAAGTGAAGATATTTGATTTTGGGATTACTATAGATTTAATGATTTGTAGATGGATCCACGCAATGCTTAAACTTCTTCAAGCAGTTTTACTAGTTTACGTAACAATGTACTTTAATTAAAGATTTGACATGAATATTATATGTTTCAGATAAAATAAAATTGAGAAATATATTATTAGATTGATAATTGAAAGGATGTTGATACGTATAATAGTAGGTTAGACTTTAAAGAACCTTTTGTCAAACGTCTACAATACTATCTTATGATCTGAGTTGGCTTCATGATCTATCATGAGTTGTTTACCTAAGCTAGAGAAAGAACCTCGTATATAATTATAGTTTTTATTTTGTTTGCTTAGGACGTTAACTAAACATATGTAACTATTATCTTAACAAAAAGCTCTGTCTATTTGTATAAGTTAAATTAAGAACTTAACTAAATATATATAATTTATATCGTAACAAAATGTTTGTCTGTTTATATAGGTTTACATCTCTCGCTACATTGATGCAATGCCCGTTAGGCTGACAAGTTTTTAACTGAGGAAATAAGCCCAGCTGATAATAAATTATACTTTCAAACCAACTACTACCTTCTTGTTTAAAAGATTAATGCAGTATATGGGTACACATCATTTTCAATTAAACCTATGTTTAAGGCTGTTTTTTTATTTGGTAAATGAAAACAATTTTTTCGTCGCTGGGAGAGAGAAGAAGTCGGGGCGTAGAGCTAGTTACCACCCGGGGTGAAGATGTAGCCCCTAAGATGGCGAGCCTGCGGGGGGAAGGCTGAAGGCTCTCTCTACAACCCTCTAGACTAGACTATACTATGTGACTACGAACTACCTCCTGAAACTTTCTTACTTCATGGTAGCAGTGTAACTCTTTTCGACTTCCTTCGGCCCTACCAAAAGCGGAAGGGGAAGGCCCTACAGCTGGAGACCGGATTGCACACCTCCTATATCTTTCTAACTCCTTGTTACACATGGCTTAGATTTTTAGTAACGCTTTTCGATTTTATGTAACAAAGCCAAGACATGAAAATTTCAATCTTGAACCCAGTTTGCTGAGTCAGCAAAAATTAAAAAAAAAAAAGAGTTGAAATTTGGCACGAATGTACCTCTCTGTATGACAAGCAAGCCTACCAAATTTCATTTTGATATTGACCGTCATTTTGAAGTTATCAATTTTTGAATTTTGAAACTTTGACGGCTTTTTTTTCCTTTCTGGGGGGCTATTACACCCGAAGACTGAGGCCACTTAGGTGGGCCCATCAAACAAACCCGGGTTAGGGACCGAAATCTTCATACTATTGTGAAGATGTGGTCGGTAACCACGACTCCCCTCCTGGTTGTATTACAACCAGGAGTGTCATCATCATGGTTTCCAGGCCGAAACCTGGTGGCGCCACTCTTTCGAGGAGCTTCCCATTTATTTAAACAATGCTGGGTTGACATTGAGCGGGGGGCCCGGTCCGGGAATTGAACCCAGAGCTGTGGTCAGAAGCTTTCACCCATCCATCTACTGACCCTGCTCGAGGCTGCTTAACTGGCGTTATCACAAGGCAAGCGCGCTAGCCTCTGAGCCACCCAGGCCCCCTCAACATTGACGGTTAATAACACCGAAAGTATAAATAGGTTTTTGACATATAGGAATCGTTGGAACCGGAAAAAAAATTAGGAACAAATATAAAAAAAAACCTGATGAAATTCCATTAATTAGTTTAAACGTTATAAGCAAATATAATTATTTATTAGTGCGATCATTTTGATGACGTCAAAGTTTGTTTACATCTGCCAAAATACCGCCAAACTTCAAATAATTAAATAAAATATAGGTATTATAAATAAGGTTTTTTTTTAAAGAATGATAATAAATCAGTTAGTTCAGAACGGTCACCCATCCAAGTTCTGACCCATGGTCATAACTTTTGTCCAATGCTGCTTCCTCCTGCTGCGAGGCAGCAGGAGAGGCCACTTTAGTGGCCTCTGGAGTGAGGAAAAGTTCCGAGTACCCCGTACTCGATTTTTTATTATTATTAAAATTCAGTTGAGCTATTTTTACTTTTGGAAAAGAAAAAATCCAAAAAATCGTTTATATTACAGAAATTCAGTTAAAATTTAATAATTCAGAAGATAAACTAAAATTTTATATTTATGAATTGTTTGCCAATTCTGAACGACATCTAGATAACATTTTTTCGATACCGTCAACAATAACGGTAGTTTTACTTCTGAAGTTTGTAAGAAATTGAAAACTCTGCAGAAATAAAATCGAAATAATAATACATATACTTTTAAGTGGTTTCAATACAAGCATGAGTTGTTTTAATAAAGTATGACGTTTTCTCGAAAACCAGCAAATAAATAACATTTTCCTTTTCAGTACTTTCTCAGGTCAAGCTGTATATTTTCACTAAATCAACTTATTTTCTGTGTTTGGTTAAAGACTGAATTTGAAGCTATATCACCAGCGTAATAGCTGATTTAATTAAAAAATTAGACTATATAAAAAAAAAAAATAATAATAATAAAATCAAAAATAATTTGCATACAAATATACTTCATATATCTTATAGTATAAGTAAGATGATGTAGCAATTCAAATATAAAGGTTGAAAGACAATTTACTGAGAAGTTGCTCTCATAGAGATTTTGTGAATCTTGAAATAAACATTCAGTGTCGTGTAATGACGAACTTAAGTGGAAGAAACTGGGTTTTTAGAAAAAAATGAGTCATTGCAGTTTTATTTTTAACAATTATTTTATAAATTTGGCACTTAAAGTTTTCTTAATAATAAGTGAGATCAACATAACGTTGTAGTCCAAGAGATTGCGGGCATAAAAGTGACTTACAAACTTCAAGTATTATTTTTTTTTTTTTTATCTAAAAACATTTAGGTGTCCTATAAGATGTCAAAAAATGACTACTGCGGAGTGTGGTCATATCCCGCCCGTGGTGAACAAGATGATGTTCATGATCTTGAGTAGAAAATTAGTAGACTATAAATCAAATGGTTATAGTTTGTCGCTTGATATGTGACGACTTTTATTTGGAGAAATATTTGACTAACTAACCTGTCAAGTAACAAGCTAATATAAACTTTCTTTTTAGTTGCTAATACTATTTCCTCTACTAACTAATTTTGCACTTAAGATCATGAAAATCACCTTGTCTGCCATAATGGTGGGGCACGGCCACTCTCCACAAATTTTTTTTAACAGCTTAATAGGCAAAAACTTTGAGGAACACAATATTCTTGGGGAATACCAAAATTAACGCTATTTCCCTAAAACAATTAACTCGTACTAACAATTTTAACTTCACTTGAACTCCTATTTGTACAGTTTTGTAAAAAAAAAAAACTTAAACAAATATAAAAATTTAAATTCTAACTTCACATTTATTAACGACTATTGGTAGAAATTACAAATTTAGTAAGTGTTTACAATATTTTTACTTATAATTGCAAAGTGTTGCAATTATAAATGTTGAATATTTTAGAGGATACTGTTTGGCACAAATATTTTCTGGTTGGTACAGACATAAGTTGTTTTGAATTCACGAAAAAAGTGGGTTAGATCGTAGAAAAAAAAAAGAATATAACCCCTCTATTAATTAACGTTCTAGTTTTGGGCTGCAAAAGTCGAGATATCTATAGATAGGGTGAAGTGGGTTCAAAACACGTAAAAAACGAAGGAACAAAACCGTATGAACATTAGGGGTCTCCTGTAAAAACCCTCTGAAAAATATGTCATCCGAAGGATTTTAAAAATAGATCTGCTTCAACCCGCTGAACATTTAAAACTTTAGTTTGAAACCCATATTGGCTCTTACAAAAGATTTAAAAGCTTTAAACGCGGATGAAAAATAATTTGTTTTGGATCAGCTCAATTTTTTCCTGGGTTTTATTCTAAAAAAAAATATACCACTTTAGTTTGTTTATAACTTAAATTGCTTCCGAGCTTACCGAATGTAACTTTTCATTTTTATTAAATCCTTTATATTAACTTCACTTTTGTGCCTGGGGGTGCCTGGGGACCTGGGGGCCTGGGTGCCTGACGTCAAAATCTTCGGAAGGCTAGTTAACCCTCTTCCAGTTATCCAATCGAGCTGAAACTTGGCACATAGACTCTCTACCAAGACAAAAGCATTATAACAAATTAAATTAATTAATTCTAAATAAATTAATTCTGGGTCTATGTGCCAAGTTTCAGCTCGATTGGAAGAGGGTTAACTAGCCCTCCAAAGATTTTATATACCTACCAACTAATAAATTAATTAATTAATTGGTAGGTATATAAAATCTCTTCCAATCGAGCTGAAACTTGGCACATAGACCCTCTACCAATACAAAAACATTTTAACATAAGTAAATTAAGTAATAAAAATAAAATAATAATTTAATAAATTAATTTGTGGGTATACAAAATCTTTGGAGGGCGAGTTAACCCTCTTCCAGTCATCCAATCGAGCAGAAACTTGGCATATCGACTCTCTACTGATACAAAAACATTCTAACAAATTAATTAATTAATTAAATTGTACTAATTAATTAATTTTTAAATAATTATTTAAAATTAGAATGAATTAATACCAATATTTCCCTTCACAACTAAAATGCAAAAATATAAAGGATTTGTAATAAAAACTTGATTTTTAGGGGCTCATATTATTATTAAAATTAATTTCTTTATCATATCGTGTCTATAAAGATGAATAATATATATATATATATATATATATATATATATATATATATATATATATATATATATATATATATATAAATATATATATATATATATATATAATATATATTTAATCAATATGTAATTTTCGCCCACACCTAGCGATCTTCAACTGAAAAAGTGGCTAAAATATAGAAATAAACGTTTTATGATTAGGAATAATCGTATTGTTTGTTTGAATAATTTATTATAATTACGGTACTATCTATTTTAAAATTATTGGTTTTATTTTGTCTTTTTACTTTCTCACATGATTAATTAGGAGGAAATATTGTAGAGTCAGTGGCGAAATTAGATTTTGAGATTTAGTTTTAATTACTTGTTTTAAGGTCCTCTTATTCCAAAAAAGTATTTTTAAAAATGTCTATCTGTCGTCTGTAGTCTGTGCAGACGCATGTAATCTGAATTTAAAGTAGACCGATTTCTTGTTTAAGAAATATGTTCATATGTTCCTGTTACGTTTTAAATGGTACTTCTTTAGATTTTTACTCCCTTATGTTGTTTTAGAAAAAATTGACTCACTAAATAACTATTGAGAAAAAGGTATGTTTAGTCCAATGTACTTTGGAACAAAGGAATATCCCAATTCTGTTTTTTTATAAGGGGAGTAACAATCTAAAGAAGTGCCTTTTTATTAAGGTTGTAGATAGATAATAGAACTCTCGTTATATTTCAGGAATATGATTGTAATATATTTTATTTTAACATATGTTTTATAAATTTGTTGTTCTTTCTTAACATCAGTGATACATTAGGCTACTGCAAGATGGAGAGATTGGCCGTTTTGCATATCTACATGTTATGATTAATGTTAAACATTTCTCATCTCTTAGGGATTTAAATGGAATGGTCTGAATATTTTATGTTTCAAGCTTACCCAAGGTAACAGAAGAATTGAGATGATCATTCTGAAAAATGTATTATTTTTTTTTTTTTTTAATTTTTCCGAATTAATAAAATGCGTTGGCCAAAGTCCATTTCAGACATCAGGGAACATTATAGGTCTCGTCTCTCTGACAGTCTGTCGTTTTACATTTTAGTGAACCACAATAACTCAAAAACCATCCAATTTTGATGAATTTATAATTAGCCCATTGTTGGGCTTGTAGACAGATGGTTTTAACCATCTGGTCCATTACTTTATCTTTTACATGCGCTCAAACATATTTATTATTAAAACTAAAATTACTTATAAACCACATATTACTTATTGAATCAAAGTAATTATCCGTTTTTGAAGTAATTTGTAATGTTTAAAGTAATGTGTCTAAAGAAGACCACAAATGGCCCCATATTAATTGTAATATTGAATTATTATTAAAAAGTGTCGCCCTAATGAGAATCGAAGTAGGTCCAAACAACCACATTTACAATTCCCGCTTGACCATTGGTCCAATCATAAGACACGAGGGAGGTATGTACCGCATAACAACCGCACAAACGCGTATGAAACCGCTCGAATTGATATGCTTTGCATGACAGTAATTTGCCAAAACTTCGCCTGCACCACGCACGCTTGTGATTTGGCGCCTCCATTCCCGCTGTCTCGTATATCGATGGCTAATAAGTGAACCACGTAACTACCAAAATGGTGGTTTCCACTGTATTGGCCTTGGGAGGCTTGTCTGCAAGTACATGCGAAATCTTGCAAGTGAAAAAAAAATTCCTTCACATAGAAAATTGGCAGTCGAGACATCTAGTATTTGATTCGCAAACCATTTGCTATGAGACAGCTTCTAAGTACACATCGTATGTGTTTCTGGTGTATATGTTTTGGTGAAGGTTAGTAGTGACAGTGACACCTCATAACTGAGCTCGTATGTGTTTCTAGTGTATGTGCTTTGGTGAAGGTTACTTGTGACACCTCATAACTGAGCTGCTAATTCGTAGTGAGACCTCGTATGTGTTGCACTTTATTAAAGAAGAGGCATAGTGTGAACTCGTAACTACATTATTTTATGAACTCTTATAATTTGACAGTTACCAATGTTTGAGAAGGGTTACATGTTATAAAAATTTATAACACACGTAAAAAACTTAGTCAGTTAAAGTAAATTTATTTTTTTAAATAGTTTTTTGTTCCTCCTGTAAACCTGACATTTTGAAGATACGAGGTATCACTTATTAGCCATCGATATATTGTGCTGCCTCCTGCATCTCAATATGGCCCCAGCTTAATATTTGATAGACTATTCATTATTAGGTTTTATCGCATTAACTAATATTTCCGATAAGCCTAGTTATTGACTTAGAATGGTTTTATTTAACATCGTAAATCTTAGAGTTTTAATAATCTTCATTTTTATAGTCAAATCCTTGAACTAATCCTTAAAAAATACTAATGCCAAATATTAATTAGTAAAACTTCAACACTATAACTATTTTTAGAATACTGTGAATTATTATTTAGATTTAATTATTTCCCTTTAAACGACTTAATTACTGGTAAGCGGACGTACTTGAAATAAAATAAAAAATGAAATGATAATGATTAAGCTAGGTAGATTTCGGTAATTATACTCAAAGGTGTTTATTACCTGTCATTCATTGTTAAACTCAGACTTCTTTTCACAAACCTTGGTTGTTTGAATGATGCTTCATGTCTGGTCATTAGTGAATTCAGCAATCACCTACCTCACTCAAAAATGTATTGTAGATTTAGCGTTAATTATCCAATCGCTACAAGCCAAAAACTTGATCATAATTAGATTGTTCCTCTTTTAGTACTTCCTTTATGAAATATATATATATATATATATATATATATATATATATATATATATATATATATATATATATTAATGTTATATATATATATATATATATATATATATATATATATATATATATATATATATATATATATATATATATATATATATTATACTTTGTTCTTAGGCCAAAACAAGTGACACAGCATTTTTGACATTTTCTTATAGTTTTTGGAAATCTCACGCTTAATATTTTTAAGATAACGACCAATATAGCGGACGCAACACAAAGTTTTTTTGTTATTATTTTTTATTTAATGTTAATATAGCATGTTACATAAAATTTAAAGCAATTTTCAGGTAGATGTTTTCCACGAAAAAATGTCTATGGTAACCTTATTGAAAACAAATATGGCATTTTTAAAGAATTAAAATTAATCTAGGTAGTTCTTTTTGCGCTGCATCACTAGTAGTATATTAAGTTCACGGCTAAAGTTGATAGCTGATGGACACTAGTACTGGTGTTTCAAAAAAGGCAACTCTCTACAAATCACCCATCTTCCTAATCCATCCTCTTTATCTACATATACATACTTACAATAGTTGAGTTGAGTATTATTCTTTAATGATTTTAACAACCTTAAGTCATTATGACTTCCTGAAAATTAAATAAGAAAAAAATATATTTCGTTGTTTTTAATATTCTTTAAGATAATGCTAGATATTAATCACAGTAATTGTTCTTGTTGTTAAGAGGTGTTAAGATTTAACTAATCATGTTTAAATTATTTCAAAGCATAACGAGTATTTAAGTAGTTTTTAGTTACTATAATTACATTATATTCAACAAGTTATTAGTTATAAACCAAAATCCTTTTGTACGATTTACCAAAATCAGAAGTTCGTTTTAAGGTTTTATTTAAGGTTTCTTTTTTGGATTCAAACTGATTTGTTATATGGTATTATTAATTATTGTTTACTAATATGTGCAGTCGTAATAAATGTTTAGTGCTTAATACTTTATGTGACCTTTGCAAATGATAAATGATTCCACACTTTGCATGACCCTAAAGTTGTAAGTGCGATGACAAACAACATCGCATCTTCTTTAGTTAAACCTTGGTTAAAGTGAATTAATGACAAAAGTAAACGAGCAGAAAAGTTTCCTTGAAATATTTACTCTTCGTAACTTCTCAGCTACAGTAATACTTTATCATAATTAGTTTTTTTAACCGAGTTTAAGGAAATTATTAATTAACAATCTCTATTATTGTGGCACATAGTATCCTCGCGTCTTAACACGTATTTTAATGATGTTATGCTTTAGCAACCCATTATTCACTAATTTATTTAGTTTTTTCCCTTTAATTGTTGCTATTTGGGTCTTAAGGAAACCATTAAACACGCACTCTTTAGCGAAATTTCGACCCCTACTTGGGTCATTCTCAAGCTAGAAACAATTTATTAACATCAAAATAACCATAAAGGCATTAAAAAAACAACAAATCTTTACACTAATTCGACATTAACAATTAACAAAAACTATTTTAGTTTAACTATTAATTTCCTTCTAACTTGGCTGACTAGAAGATCACACTACATTTGAAATGTTAAAATCTCTGAAAATAAATTTAGAAATTAATGAATCGTCTGATTCTCGTCAAAAATCCCTAAATCAGGAGTTATCAGAAGTTAATTATTAGAATTTGGTACTGCATATGGATCTGTTAAATTCTAAGAAGGCAGTCAATACTAATCCTATATTTCTACTAGGGCTACATTCTACTAAGCATCCAAATTTCTTAAAAATCAAATGAATACTTTTAAACATATGAGTGTTAATGTTGACACACCGACAGACACACGAGGCCCAACATTTCCTCTATTGTCTGTAACGGATGTCTGTCTAGGAATTTTTAAAGTCAGAGACATACATTTTTGTTCTTGAGATTTATCAGATATAGCATTCCGTTATCTTTGGTAGCTTGGAAGCAATATTGATCTATGTAATAATGAACCTCTTTTCTAGTTTTGAAACGGGAATTCCACTTTAAAATTAAGTTTTAATGTAATTAGGGAGCTTGAGTAACCAAAAAAAAATCGGTCCGAGACAACTCAGACAAACTTTCTCATATATGAGTTTATAATTACTTAGCCCAGTGTTTCCATTTATTAGTTTTCAAATGTACATTTAAATATTATTGAACATTTCATCAAAATTTATCATAAAAATACTTCTCCTGGTCGGGGAATCGAACCCGGGCTCTCTCCGTCCGCGTTTTAAGCTAATATCTCAGGAACTAGATTTTTCCCGAGAAAACAGCTTATATCGTTGGATTCGTATTCAAATGGACTACATTTTAGAATTTTTTAATCAAAATCGTCGGAACCGTTTTCGAGAAATAATTTATTTTCATGTTTTTTCAGAGTTTTTGGGGGGTAGCGCCCCCAAATTTAGAGCTAAAATTCATTTCTCGATTTCGCCTCGGGGTATGATTTTTCTGAACATGCATGCCAAATTTCGTCAAAATCGGCCCAGTAGTTAGGGCTCCAGGCGTCTGCACAGACGACAGACAGACGACAGACAGACGACAGACAGACATTTTTTAAAAACCGCTTTTTTGGACTCAGGGGACCTCAAAACGTGTAAATCCATCAAAATCTCAAAATCGAATTTTCGCGCCATCACAATACTTTCTCTTTATATATGAGAAAGTAAAAAGGAAATCAAATTAATATTATTATTTTTTCTTTAAAACTGTATCTATCTAGATCAATAAATGTCGTAATATATTATCTAAAAATAAAGTAGTACTATTATACCTACTAATAAAAAACTAACAACTTGTATAATATATAGTTGAACTAGTAAAGAATAATGACAAGTATTTTGATACCATAGCTCATAGCTGCTTTTATTCCTTAAATGGGCCACTCTAAATATCTAGGTAAGCTTAAATAATGATATTATTTCGATTAATTAATATTATTTGTAATTCTGAAGTTTCTAATGTGCAACTATGGCTTTAAAAAATATAGGAATAAACAGAAAAAGTCATCATAGTAAACGTAACGGCGAAAGTAGAAAATTCCTACAGTTCTATGATGAATTGATGACTATGATCAGGGTATATTGAATAGATGATCAAAGGCAAAGATAGAACATTCCCATAGATATAATATGATGACAATGACCTGTGTATATTGAATGAACGATCAAAAGAAGGTACTCGGTGAAATGACTATCACGGTGTTAATGGGTTCCGACCTAGAGGTTGTGGTTATGTTATGTAAGAGAAGTTCTTCAGGAAGAATTCTCAGATCACTCGCATATGGAACTAACTCTATGAATGTCTATGCTAAGGTTCACGGCAGATCACTAGATATTTAAATTATTACTGAAAGTTACGTTTTCAGATCACGATTCGTATACATTTACAAACAGAATTTAGAGAGTGTTTCTTGAATCGAGGCGCCTTATGATGAACCTCAGAAATATGTTGATTCTTTAATTGGGATGATCAAAACTTCAGCCGAAAATGGTCTACAATCAGTAGAATTTGTTTGTATTTAACTATTTATTTATTGTAGATGTATCATTTTTACTAAAGGCTATATTATATCTGCCGAGTGCGGGGCTGAGACAGTCGTTTAAGAACCCTGCCGAGTAAAGCTTTTTATGGTAAATTTTGATAAAATATTCAATAATAATCTAATGTAACCTCAAAAACTCGAAATAACTAAAAAGTGGAAAACACTGGGTCAAGTAATTATGTACCCGTATATGAGAAAGTTGAGTAAGACTTCTTAGAGCAGATTTTCAATTTAGTAATACAGTCAGTGTGTAAGGAAAAATGTTACATTATAAATTAACCTATTAAATTAAATATAGTCTACTGAACTTATTTATGCTGAGAATGTTTTATGGGTAATTATTAGTACATAAACAATTTCTTTGTTCATTATAGATGTAAGTAGGCTGATCATGATTTTTAATAGGTGGAAAGATAATATGAATTTGGAATTATTTTTAATTTATTTATTCTTCAAGCACCTCATTTCGTATATAAATATTTTATCGTCAAAGTTAAATCATTTTATTGTATACTACCACATAATAATTATTACATAAATGTATAAAATTCAATAATAAAATGTTAAAGTAGACAGAGCTCACATAAAAAGGTCATTTACATGGTAATAACACGTGGATACAAGGTAGTCACGATTAAAACGACCTTATTTTCTAGCCTAATACAAAAAGTGCCGATGGAACCCTTAAAAGATGCTTGGTTCGATTAAATTACTTCGTAACTTTAAAGAATTAATACTAAAATTAGATGTAATAAAAAAGATATATCTCTGTTCAATCCCCCAAAAATGTGAATTTATTTTGAAAGTATGCGTACAGTTTAAAAAAAAAAATATTATACTTTAAAAAATTATTTAACAGATTCCTTATTTTTTAAGGTTGAACTCGGTATAACTTCTAAAAATGTAAAATTTAATATTCTTCACTAGCATTATATAAGTGCACCTGAAACAACCCCCATACTGGAGAGAGTGAAGAAGCTTAGTTTCTTGGATTTTAATATTTTATAATCATTTTTTAAAATACTGAAATGAATTTTTATTAATCTTGTCAATTTATATAGAAAAAAATTGACAAATAAATTATAAAATTAATTATAATTATATAGAGTTGCACTAGGTTTAGTAAAAGAGTAATTTAGAAATTAACAATGACTTTTAAAAGCAACTTAAAATTTATTTATTTCATAAAATTTATGTCATTGCTTCAATTTTCTCACACTTGTTAAATACAAGATAAAAATGGCTCTACGTTTATTGTAGCTTGATCTTATTTGAGGGGTTATTATGTAATAATGAAATAGGGCTCTCACGATATTAAAATTATTTTCTACCCACGGCTTATTGCTTTTAATCGATGTATAATTGAAAGACTCTCTAATATTAGAATTCTTGTAGGTTTAAACAAAAATGAAGATTTTCGTAAAGTAATTATTAATGCACAATTTTTTTTTTTTTTTTTTTTTTTTTGCTGTTTTTATGTTATTGGACTATCTAACTAATTCTCAAATTAAAAACAAAATACTTAATACATACAGTTATTAACAGTGGAGCTACATGTACGTCCAACGATTCATTTAGCTGAATTAACGTACATATCCGTGAGACTTTATAGAATTTTTTCTGGGCCGTGTACTTTTTTTAAAAAATTATATACCATAATTTTATAGCACTATGTTATCATGAAGTCGATAAGTAATAATTTATGGTTGTTTTGATGCCTTGTGTTCTAGATGTATCCAAGAATTCCATGACTATTACAGGGTTAAACATTGCTTTCTTCGTCCATTGTCTTTAAAATAGTACATTTTTTTCACAATCTTTCTTCTTTCTTTCTCATTTCTATTTTTTTAAATGTTTTTACAACAATCTATTTTTTCTGAGTTTTTGCATTAACAGGCAAAAATATTTTTGGTGGCTGTTTTTTAATTTTTTGGATATGATTTCAGATCTTTGTCTGAAACCAAAGTTAAACCATTAAAAACAAGTTCGAATCCCAGAGAGATAAGATTTATTTCACTGATGATTACACCGAGTTAGATGTATAAACTAGTCGATCTATCGTCCTGACTTAACTTTTTCAATTTTCTTAAATAAGTTATTATTTGATTGTGCAAATTTATCTTATTTTCTTAAACTAAAATATAAAATAATATTTACACGTTTTTGCAATTCTGGAGTCTGGGAGTGAATCCGAAAAAAAACGACCTTACAAAATCGACCGATGACGATAACTTGAGTAAATGGTGACCGAATTAGTTGAAATTTGATAAACATGTTCATTTTACCAATGCCTAGGAAGAATTCGTTGGACAACGTTATTCGCTAAAACGTATTCTTTAAATGTTGGATTGGAATTGTAGGACGGGACAAAATTCTAACTTCATCTATTTAATGAAATAAACATATTAATTACATAAATTTGATTAGTAAAACCGACACCGACACCGCTATGAAGTGTAAGATCGCTAAATTTATTAAAGTGGACCCAAAAGTAAAAAATAGAGAAAACAAAGTTTTTACCGATATCCTACGTTCTAATCTAACGATTTTAATAAAATTTTACACATTTCTAAAGTAGAATTGAAACAGGCTTGTAAAATATCAACCTGATACAAGCAGAAGTTTTTGTGTAGTGAAGTAATATATTTTATAAAATTTTAAATGGAATCTGGCGGGGGGTCTAAGGGAACATTCCAGTTCCCTAAATATTCGGCTCTATACTACAATCATCCTCTTTAACTATCAACTCATCATGAGTAGCTATTTTCTCCATATTTAATACATATTTATTACAAGACGCTCGTTTCAATGGTAAAAAATACTTTTCTTTTAATTTTGCCTTTACTCCGCTAAAAACAAATAGTTAGTTACTTTTCATTTTGTCCCTTTTCTAACTCCGCCATGTATAAGTGTTAACATAGTATACTTAGCAGTGTGATTTTATAATTTATATTTAATGAAAAGCGTAAGGAACTTCGTTCCTAACAACGACGCACGGTGATAAAACACCAGCCGCCTAGTTCTCGAGTCGCACTTGCCACTTGCTTTCAGGATGCACGTCGCATCTCATCCTTTACTCGGTGAGTAGGCACTTGTTCAATTATATATATAGTCCGGTGTTTAAGTTGCTTGCATCCTACTGCCAGGACGCATGCAACCTGCGACTTGCTGCTTCGGTGTGAAAACCACCTAAATAGAAACTGAACACATTGTACACACAATTAAGAAAACAACTATTTTTAATGGTTTAAGAACAAGCAGGAGTTTTGTAGAGGAATAACTTTTTTCGAAAACTCAAAAATAAGAAAAATTTTCCTCTTGGATATTCTTTATTTGAGACACACTGTATATATGTTTAACAAACGTAAAACACATTTAAAACTCTTAAAAGAACTTAATTCTTTGAAAGAAAATAATATTAATTTGAGTTTAAATATGATAGTCCAGGAGACAGCGTGCAAAAAAGTGTCAGACTTTCATCAAGCTAGAATTTTGTATACAAGTCAATCTTTTAGCGCCTTTTAAGAATATGTGGTCGGCTAAGTTCGTCTGCGGGACATAGCTTGGTAATAGGCGTTTGAAAAAAACAAACCGGTGGAGAGCGGCCATGTCTCACCAATTATGGTGGGCAATGTGATTTTTATGATCCTGAGTACAGAATTAGTTAAGTTAGTAGACCGAAAATCAAGTTGATGTTAGTTTGTACCTTGACAGGTGACCACGTTGATTTTTAGTAATATTTGAATAACTAACCTATCAAGTGTGAAAATAACATCGACTTGTTTTTTGGTCTACTAACTAATTCTGTACTCAGGATCATGAAAATCACATTGTCCACCATAATTGGTGAGACATAGCCGCTCTCCACCGGTTTGTTTTATTTCAAACGCCTATTGCCAAGCTATGTCCCGCAGACGAACTTACCCGACCCCATATTCTTAAAAGGTGCTAAAAAATTGACTTGTATACAAAATTCTAGCTTGATGTTAGTCAGACACTTTTTTGCACGCTATCTCCTGGACTATGAGTATTGATGCTTGAGATGTTCTAAAGATATTTTGCTTTTAAAACCTGATGCAAAGTTTTTGCAGCTAAGTCATAAGTGGTTAAACCGGATTCTTAACTTGTAATTCTCTCTAACCTATTATTTTATTATGAGTGTAATCTTTTTTAGACTTGATGGTTATTTAATTTTAAATAACAAGATTTAAATCGGTCAGAAAGTCAAGGCTAGTTGCATCATTTAGGTTTCGCACAGAAGGATTGTATGGCGTACGGTTGATTATATATCGTTCCTCTCACTTTCTTCTTTAGGTCAAAGAACTGTTTGTAGTATCTTGAATGAAGGACGAAACTATAAATAGATGAAAAGCTTTATTGTTTATTTTTATTAAAAAAAAATAAATAATAATAATAATAAGTTAAATGTATTATTTAAAGTACCGAACAATAATAAAGAATACAAAAGCGAATAATAATAATAATACTGCCTTTAATGAAAGTCTAACTATTTATAACATTTATTGCCTTAAGCGCTAAATTAATCAATAAGCATATATAAGAAAAAGACAAAAGAAAAATAATTGACGCTACTTTATAATAAATAAATTTAAAACAATCTATAAAGCTAAATCAGAATCTATTTAAGATTGGTAATTTGATGTGAAAAAGCATCGTTGTGGCAAACGATTGGTCTTCAACTTCAAATTGTAGTCACTTGGGGACGGCCTGAGTGGCATGTTTGGTCCATTTTATCTTGCCTATAAATGAATGCTTTAGTGTAAAAAAATTGGCAAGCACTTAAAACAGAAAAAAATGCTTTGAAGAGGAAAATTAAAATATAAAAAATACTAAGTTTAAGTCTTTAAGGTCATGTATTCTAAAAGTTGCATCAAGGAGTTTAAATTAAATCAAGGAATGCAAAGAAATGAAAAATAATAATGGAATGAAGGATTTTGAATGAAAATTTTATAGGGTTATATTTTTCTGTTTTATTTAACTGACAAGTTTATATTGTTTAAATTAAATCAAATAATTTAAAAGAAGATTAAATAATAAAATTACAAGATAAAAATAATTTTTTATATACTACGTTTTTAATTTTTTTGTTATAATAGTCCAGGAGATAGCGTGCAAAAAAGTGTCTGACTAACATCAAGCTAGAATTTTTTATACAAGTCAATTTTTTAGCACCTTTTAAGAATATGGGGTCGGGTAAGTTCGTCTGCGGGACATAGCTTGGCAATAGGCGTTTGAAATAAAACAAACCGGTGGAGAGCGGCTATGTCTCACCAATTATGGTAGACAATGTGATTTTCATGATCCTGAGTACAGAATTAGTTAGTAGACCAAAAAACAAGTCAATGTTATTTTCACACTTGATAGGTTAGCTATTTAAATATTACTAAAAATCAACGTGGTCACCTGTCAAGGGACAAGGGGTAAGACATGTCCGCTCTCCACCGGTTTGTTTTTTTCAAACGTCTGTTGCCAAGCTATGTCCCGCAGACGAACTTAGCCGACCACATTTTCTTAAAAGGCGCTAAAAGATTGACTTGTACACAAAATTGTAGCATGATGTTAGTCAGACACTTTTTTGCACGCTATCTCCTGGACTATAAATAATAAATTTGAAACCCGTCAAAATGAAGATCATAAATATGGGTCATGTCAAAACCAATAAAATAACTTGCGGATTTTTTCCGAACTAACTTTCCATGCAGCAAAATTTGCTGAAAACGAATTAAAGTCTGATGAAATATGGCTAAAAGTATTAAAATAATGCATTGTCATCGTGTTCTGAGCTATTCTAAAAGTTTCAAATGTGTAGCTACCCGGGAAGTTAGTTAAAAATCGACCACAAGATTTGTACTGGACAAACAAACAAACAAGAAAGCAAGCTAATAAAAACGTAGTAAAATTGAATAACAAAGATTTTTTTTTTTTTTTTTTGGAAAAAATTATTTATCTGACAGATTGGATTTTTTTTTCATTTTCTAGTAGGTATTAATTTAATTTTCAAGTAGAATTATAAAATTTTCTTTGGCTCTCTTTCGTGAGTCCCAATCTTTCTTCATTTTAAATTTAACATGACCTGTGTGGGTATGAAAATTAGAAAAAGGAATATAAATTCTCCTCCACCTACGAAGAAATAATAATATTCCTTCCATAGGATATTTAGTCGAAAGCATTTTGGGACAAAGGAACAAAACACTTTTGTGCAAAAGTGATAATATTCTTTGTCTCAATAGTTCATTAAACTAAGGGATATTATCACTATAATATACAAGTGTGATATTACCTCGTCCTAAAGTACTTCAGACTAAATATCCTTTTGTCTTAATACTTACTCAACAAAAGTTTTGTGTCTTGTCTCCTATTTTACTTTGATGCCCCTTTTTTAGAGGGTTACTAAACTAAAACTTAAAGTACCTGATTACTTTTTTTCTTCACATATTACACTTAAATTAAACCCCCAAAAGTTAAAATATTGTAATAAGTACATTGGGAAAAATAAAATAAATTTATTTATATAATTGAAATTGTAAATTTTATTAAAATTAAATTTGAGCTAAATAAATTTTAAAAAAAAATATAAAAAAATAAAAATGAATAATACGCTAGTTTCCTCATTTTATTGATACGTAAAGAATAAATACAGATACTAATTACCTTTAAATATAATTTAGACAAATAAGTTTATCTTAAACCTTATAAATACGTTTTAGAAATCAATATTAAGAATGGTATAATCATGCAAATTACGTTTAGATATGTAAATTCAAGTTAGTTGAAACCAATTACCCGTTATAGTATAGTAACATAATTCAGGGTTATCCTCAATAAATTAAATTTTAGTTATAATTCTTCTTTATATTCGTTAACTCATATAATATATTGGATTTCTCTTATATAACTTTAATCCGGACAAATTTTTATCTGGTTCTATTTCATTTCATCACATACGCGCTCATTTTTCTATTTTTTATAAAAATAATTGAAAATACATGTTTACATGTTACAAGCAATATTGTGGTAAGTATATACTTTTACAACTATCTTTCCATTAACAGTGCTCACAGATACTGGGCTGAATTATAACATATAGTTAGAAGTTAAGCAATGCTCAATAAGTCTACTGTTCTCTTTAGAAGTCGAGGAGGATTTCCAGGAATAACTGGTAATGATAGGTTGTGGATAATTGGATTGTGATGCTGGAATATGGAGTCATGGAAGGCATTGTTTCGGGTTATGGCTAGGTCACGGACCAAAGGGACTTTAATGTCTGTGTGAAGGGTGAAGTTACTAACATTGAAAGGAGCGTGGGCTATCCGTCTAAGGATTTTAGACTGTAGGGACTGTATGCGATAAGAGTAAATAAATATTATAAAAGAAGATAAAACAGGATCTGTCCTTTTTCTTCATACTGACAAAAGCATTGGAGGTATTAAGAAAGTGTTCGACTTGTGCAATTTGAACGGTAAAAGATTCTGAAGAATATCAAACCTCTATATTAAAACTTATCTATTGTATAATAACAGTTATACAGGGTGGTCCAAAAGTCTCCCCCCCCCCCCCCCCCCCCTCTTAACTTTTGAACGGTTTGAGATAAATTAATGAAACTTGGGGGATCTCTACCATGCAAAGGGAAGTTTGTTTTCATGCAATCACCCACTAGGGGCAACCACCCACTTTGCCCCCAGGCCACCCAACTTCAAAATTTCAAATTGGAGCGTATATTTTTGATAGCATATTTGGATTCTACGGTGAAAAATAATAAACTTTTACTTGAAACTTTTTTTTCTATTCCCAATATTTTGCCCCCTATAGGTGGGCAAAGATAGCAAAATTACCCTACCGATAATACGTTGTAAAATCTAAACGGTTAGAGATAAATTAATGAAACTTAGGGGATCCGTACCATGTAAAGGGAAGTTTGTTTTCATGCAACCGCGCTGTAGGGGCAACCTCCCATTTTGCCCCCAGACCACCTAACTTCAAAATTTTGTCCTAGAATGTATATTTTTGATAGCAGATTTAGATTCTACGGCAAAAAAAAAAAATATTTGACTTCATTCTTTTTGTTCTACCTCTAATATTTTGCCCCCTATAGGGGGCAAAGGTATAAAAATCGTAGATTTCAGCGCCTGGGGGCAAAATGGAGGTTGCCCCTAGTACGCGAGTGGATGATTAAACACTTCCCTTTACATGGTACAGTTCCCCCAAGTTCCATGACTTTATTTCAAACCGTTTAGATTTTATAACGATCTAAGTGTTATTTTTTTACTCTTTCGGAAGGGTTATTTTGCTATCTTTGCCCCCCTGTAGGGGGCAAAATATTGGAGATAGAAAAAATAGTTTCAAGTAAAAGTTTATTATTTTTCACCGTAGAATCCAAATATGCTATCAAAAATATACGCTCCAATTTGAAATTTTGAAGTTGGGTGGCCTGGGGGCAAAGTGGGTGGTTGCCCCTAGTGGGTGATTGCATGAAAACAAACTTCCCTTTGCATGGTAGAGATCCCCCAAGTTTCATTGATTTATCTCAAACCGTTCAAAAGTTAAGAGGGGGGGGGGAGACTTTTGGACCACCCTGTAGACATATTTCACTCGCTTTTATTCTACAAATAAGGAAAGAAGTAATTTAATTTTTACGCTTGAACGGATAAAAATGAGTTTAATTTGAAACTAATTTAATTGTCACAAAATATATTATCCATTTAAACGAATATACATACATGTATATTTCTAAATCCAATTTTGTTTTATATGCATAGATGAACATGAATTATAGTTTTATTTTTTTAGTGTCATACAAAGAACTTTTAGTCACAAGTGAATTGATGCAAATTGCTGTAAACTAAAAGGGTTAAGTACTTTTTTTGTTGTATTTGAGTTATGTATTTGGAATATATATTTGTGTGTGTGTGTGTGTTCTAAATTTTCATCAAAAGAAAAATACTATCGATAAATCTGGGACTTACTCTATTTAAATTTCCTCGCTTTAATTCATATAGCTTAAAAACAAAAGCCACCCACATGCTATTGAGCTAAAGATTATTATTATTATTAGCGTACAACTATTATAATTAATTTATCAATTCATTACGATTGGTATTATAAACATTGCGTGGATCTATTTTTAAATGCAGTCGTTTTTTGAGAAAGTACCTCATTATAATACATTTAATGTGAATATACGTTCTTTCCAAGATATATTGAAACATGAAAACTTTGTCAGTATATTTTTCTATATGTTAGTTCTAATTCTATAGGATTAGTTGTAATTGTTCATATCTGTCAGTTGTTTATAGTGGAAAACAAAATCCCAGCTTATCTACATAATATAATACAGCATTGAAATGCCTTAGAGATGCAACTTTTGAAAACTTTTGATATACCAATTTTTCCCATTGGAGAGATTAAGATATTCCTTTTGTTCCATTGAAACAAAAGAAATGTAAATTAAGTGATACGTAAAAAAATAGATAAATTACATTATAATAAAACTGCAGCGAAAAAGAGTAGCAATTGAGACAGTGGAACTTCGAGTCACCATTACAAATCGTAAACAAACTAGAATTCTACCAAGGATCTTGTCTTCAATTAATACCGAACCGACACCGTAAAAACTGAACATAAGAAAACGTTCTGTTAAACAATCTTTCAACGTTTGTCATGAATAAGGTTAATCGATTTGTTCCGTAAAGAGGTAACGTGATTTTCTTTCGTTAAACCATAAAGGGTTCACTTGGGCTAATTTTCGATTTTCGGACAGTATGTCATATCGCAAGTACTTTGTCTGAATATAATTAACAGTTTACAGTCACTTGTTTCAAGGTCAGGAGGTCGCAGATTTGAGACCGACAGGTGCGGGAGTTTGTTCCTCTTTTCCCAGCACCCTCTGGGGCGCTACTGCTTATTCTTAACAAACTCGTTCGAGAGGAAAGTTGACTGTCTTCCTATTCATTATCTCTGAGGTTACATATCCAAATTTTTGGAAATTATTCCGATTTAAAATACGCAAGCTTTCTCATGTACATTTTTAATTATAAATTATTGGAAAATGTTTTAGAAGCTTTCCATATACAATAATCTGAAATAGTGGTTACAAGTATATATTTTAAAGGATTTTTATGTAGCACAACAAACCTTTTTTACTTTTATAAATTGCGAGTATTCAATCCTAAGAATATATTATCTTTATGCTGCAGTATGTAGATTTGAAAGGGAAAATGTAGCAATAAAAACTATATGAGTTATACAAGACCCTTCATATTCCTCTGAAGCATCTTTTTATCATTATGGTATATAATGATCAAGAGGTCTCGAAACATTTGATTCATTTTATAGTCTCAGTGTAATAAATTGTTTAAAGCTGATGTTATAAAAATATTTGAATAATAAACCGTCACACCTAGTTCTAAAGTACTTTCGCTTTTATTGAGCCTTTTTTTATCTAAAATATATTGAATGGAGAAACGGTACTTATCGTAATGTCACTCTCTTTAAATAAAAACAGAGTTTTTTCAACTCATAAATCTCTTCAAGGAAGAATCTTCATGGTGATCTAGTGCTAGTAGTACCGGCTGGTTATTGTAGAGTTACCCTCAGCTATTTCACAGAAATTAATATTTCATCTATTGAATATGTTTACAAGCAAATTAAAATTAAAAATCTTTGGGGAATTGAGGCGATTAAGGTTTATTTTATATCAAGTACATTAAAAAATAAAAATCTTTTACGATCGCGTTAATGTAAACGCTAAAATAAAACTCAAAGATAAGTATTTAGGACTTACAATCACAATTGAATTAAATTCATAAAAAGATTCAATTAAATTAACAAAGAGTAGTAGATAGGTTATTATTTTATCTACGATTGATACGAAATATAAACATTTTATCTCTGTTTAGATGCGTAGAAAGTGATTCTTTTTGTAATTGTATTCATTGCGCATGCGCGTTCATAATTCTTCACCTTAACGCACGAATAGCGTGTTTGTTTACATTTAACAAAACTAATTTTCTGTTGTTTTTTTTAATTAAAGTAACTGTTTATATCGAGTCTTTAGTAAAAAACAATAAGTGTTTAAGTGATTAGGATGAAAATGAGGAGAATAATACTCCTCCCGAAATAATTAATTCTACACAAATTACAACAAATGAATTAATGTCATCTTTATCAAAAGAGAAATACGAACTTACATAGAGGAAGTATATTATTATTTTATTTTTTTCTGTATTTATTATTAAAATCCAAAAATCGTAGATAAAGTACGGTACGCAACTCGATCGAAAACTGCATTTTGCTTTGCTCGTGTGGTTTTAGTAAAACCACACGAAAAATAAATCGTCGCTCGGGTGCAAACTCCACACTCGCATGCAAAATGCTACTTTCCGCACTAGACGCGTAATGTACTATTATGTATATAAGCAGACAGTTTCATTGTGTTTGGACAATCGAAATGCGTATACAGGCATTTGTTGTATAACGAACTCTTCCTAGTTGTTAAATTTTCTGCGTGTAGAGGCATTTGTTGTGTAACGAACTCTTCCTAGGTGTTAAATTTTCTGCGTATAGAGGCATTTTTTGTGTAACGAACTCTTCCTAGTTGTTAAATTGTCTGCGTATAGAGGCATTTGTTATACAACGAACTCTACCTAGTTGTTAAATTGTCTGGCTATAGAATATAGAGGCATTTGTTAAGTAACGAACTCTTCCTTGTTGGTTAATTGTCTACTGAGCACATACTAATAGCCAAATTATGTTAAAATACCATAAAAGCAAGTAGCTGTATAATAATTATCCTTAACTTTAAATGTTTCGTAATATGGAAAAATATGAGATTAAATTAATTTTAATGATCTCAATTCGCTAATTAATAATAAGGAAATATATATTAAATTTACATAAAATCTATTTTACTTTAAGATTGTAGATGCTATGAAGTTGTTATTCCCTAACAAAGGTGTTATTTTATAAATGTAATATTTTTTTAAGTTTTAGGTAGTATTCATACTACGGAAAGATTAAATTTTACTTTAAATCAAATTATAATTATCATTAACTACGGGAGACATACAGAGTAAAATATACCCCAGCACCGGAGCTTGAACCACGGGCCTCTTATATATCCGTTACAGGCGCTCTTACCAACTGAGCTATACTGGAGAACGATTTTTCTCTGTTGTTACCGATACAAATTTTCAACAAATTTTCAGGAAATGTAACTTGTCCGTCACATTATATTCATGCTTTGAAAGGAAATATAAATGTCTTATATTTGTAAATTAAAGGATATTATTGAGTTAAAATATTTGCATGGTAACAATTGTTAACGTAATAACATTTTAGAAGCTTTTCTTCTTTAAAGAACTGTTTATACAGTTTGTTTCCCCACTCTTATACATTATAATAGTTTATTTCCTATATTTTCCCTTCTTTTGTTTTGTTCTATATATTTTGTTTTATCTTAGAACTCTAGAGTAAAGTTAATTTTTCGTAGTTTAATTTGGTCGACCGAAAGGAAAAAAATTAATTTGGCGGAAACTCAAGGATTTTACCGCTTTTCCTTTTTATTTTCTCTAAAAAAGTATTTCGAAGAAAAATAAAATTGTTAGAAAAATGTTATCTTTGTGACTTCCCTTCCAAATATTTTTCTTTATGTTAAAATAAAAATAAGCATACACTCACACACTAATTGCTTCCTCTTTTTTTAAAATAAAAAAAGTCAAAATTTTTTGTTTCTTTAATCGGACGAGTAGTTTTTAATATATGTTTGTTCGCAAAAGTGGAACGACAGACAGACACGAGACCAAAAATGTTCCTTGTTGTCTGAAACTGAATTCTGTCTTAAAAGTATTGAAATCGGAGACTAAAAAAAATCCGTTCTCTAATAATTACCATTAAATTCTGATAAATTAAAACTCTTTACCTTTATGTTTATGAAATGAATAGTTAAAAAATTGAATAAAATAGTTAATGAAATATCAATAAAAATTGCATATAAGCATAAATCTTTTGGAAATCTTTTACAATAAGATTTCCAAAAGATTTATGCTTATATGAAATTTTAATGACAAATTTTTATGAGACATTGTTTTAATTGAGGCTGAATGTAATTTAAACTATTTTAATCTTCAGAACGACATAGCTTCTGATTTAACCTTCAGTTTACTTGAAAGCAAAATATGTTTTTATCAGCCGTAAACACAACTACATTTTTGATTATGTTATATTCAATCGAGGCGCGAGAAAAAAAAACATCATAATCCAGACGAAACATTACATTAGTTTAAAACTGCATTAAACTTTAGATAATCTTCTTCATTATGAATTTCAAATGCTGTAATTATTTGCGTAAATAAGGGAATAATATTTTTCCAGTCTCTTTTACTTCCTAATCAACACAAAATTTGGTTATTATAGGACGGGGGATTCGTCCATTTTACTCATCTACTTGATGTTGTCATCAGTGTCTCACCTCTCTGGAATTCTAACTCACCACATGTATCGATATTTTTACCTAGGTTTCTGGCAAAGGAGTGAACCCTATTACGAACAATATATTCTAGTATAATATATTCATAAGGCTTTTTCCAAGTTCCCGTGATAGACTAAAATTCATTTTTTAACTTATGTAACTAACTGATTACATTGTTTTCAGGTTACTGGAGGAGCAAGAGGTTTGGGTCGAGAGATCTGTCTAGTACTTGCCAAGGAAGGTTGCAGAGTGACAGCTGTCGACGTAGAAGCAAGGGGATGCGAGGAAACAGCTGATGAGGCCAAGAGATGTGGAGCAATAGCAGCCGACTGGAGAGTCTGTGATATCACTGATAAGGAGGCAGTAGCTAAACTCTTTAAAGATGTGAGTAAATTATATTTCTTAAATTTACTGATTCAAAGCTTACCGAAGGTTACGGCATAATTCTAGATAAGGACATTTTGTTATGCCTTCGACTTCAAAAATCCCTGGACAGAAATTCTTTCAGATATCAGAGAAAATTTTTGGTCTCGATCTCTGTCTGGCAACATTTGTGCAAAACACCATATCTAAAAACTACTCGTCTGATTTTGATGAAACTTTGATGACAGGTTAATTAGTCCATATTAATTTCAACCTTCTGAGCATTTATAAGTGTGACCCCAATGGGAATCGAAACTATGTGCCACACTAATTGGTCGACCAATTTTTAATTACAGCCGTTATGAGTTCATGAGCCTAAGAAATAGTTAAGAAGAAATTAGAGTAAATCATCGGCACTAGTTAAGTTAAAACAAGGGTTAGTAGAAAGTTAGTTGGTTATTAATCAAATTAGGGAGACGATTACTCGATGAGTTAAACCTCGATACATACTTGATGTGGAGATCATTGGCTCAATTCTATAAGTTACAGTAGTAATATTTGAGGATTTTTATTTTATTTTTAAGCTAGGTGTTGTAAATTTGGTGTGACAGTAAAACCCCACCTAAATGAAAAATTAGGTTATAGAAATTTGTTCCGATAACCACCTTAATTTCATTCCATATTCTAACGTTATTGATAAAAATGTAGTGCAGACAAGTTATCAAACAATTGTATATTTTGAGTAATGATCAATATTCAAAATTGCATAATCTATAAATCTATAGTCTAATCGACAACTGACGACATAATAATAAATTATTGACAACCATCAAAACCTGTCACACAAAGATATTGTTTTCATTAGTTCTACTACGATAAGTTGTGTTGGAATTAGCGTTTTATATGACATAGCTCGAAAATGCAATAATTTTATATTACTTTCTCAATTTTATTTCTTTGATTCGTTCTTAGAACGACGCTTGTTTTTAATTAATCATATTGACTCATTATAGTTACACATGCACTTGTTCTACACAATCCTTAATTATTACCACTGATTTCATCACACGAACCAGTTTCCTTTCTCTTTTCCTTTTACTCAGTTCTTTGTGGTGTCACTCTTGTAAATTACTTTAGACTGTCATATCCTTCACACTCCTGTTCCTCCAATATCCTTTGAAAGGAAATTATGTGCTAAGACTCCCTTACCAATCTTGTAGGCTCAATATTCTCTGATCTTTCGTGAGCGCTATTATACTTCCATTGCTTTTTCATATATTATGTACCATTTTATTTTTAAAAAAATATTTATTTATTGAACCATTTTATTTATATTTATCATATGGTACCATTTTATTTCTATAAATTTAATTATTTATTATACCATTTTATTTGTATTTCTTATAGACCATTTTATATTAGATAAAATACTAACTTAATATACAGATCAATGTGTTATTAATATAACAATTGAAGAATTTAGATTTCATATTTAAATCAAAAGCCAGGGTAACTTATAGAACAACTATTTATGAGTCAATTAAGAATCAAGCAGTGTCTCATGTATTTGTAAATCTTGCTTGCTTGAAGTCGTTTATGGATCGAATGTTTAGAGACAGATTGGTACCTGTTGTGCAGATGTTTGACAAAGTGTGTAAAATTAGCGTTCTGGAACAGCTGCATAAAGAAAATAATGCATAAGATAAATAATAAATAACTTAGTCAAGTCATAGATATAATAAAAGCCACTGAGAGCCCTGAAGCACACACTAGATTAGGGACAACAGAACAATAAAACAACAAGCAGAATAAACTAACTTAATCTATGTATGTACATAAGGTAAGAAATATATTACAATATAGAAGAGGATATATTGCTGTTTGACTATGGTCTTTTTAAGATAATGGTGCGCTTATATACAGAAGATATATTGAGAGAGATATATACTCAATATATTTTGAGTTTTCCTTACCAAGCTAATAAAAAGAGAACCCAATTACAATACTTTTATGACCAAGAAAAAAAATCAATATTGAAGTTAATAAAATTTAATTTTACAATAGATTCCTTTGAAAAGTTCTCTTAAAGATTATTGTGACACAGTATCGCATTATATCATAAACTGCAAATTTTATATTCTTTATCCTAATCGCATATAAAGACACTAATTATCTTGGCAGATAGAATATTTTACCTATAACGAACCTATCGAGAATAAGATGGGTTTGAAAAAGTTACACTAACTACCTCTAGGATACCAGCTTGTTAGTCTACAATTAGTTTCGTGATTATGCAGGCATTAACTTATTATAAGAATGCAATTGTTATCAATTACCGGAGGATTATTGTTAGTTAAAGTATTACTGAAAAGTAATTATATTGTAAACTGTGATTGTATTTTATGAAAAGATATTACCAAGTTTTGTTTCTCACAGTTATTAAAATGTCTATAATAATTTTTAATGTTTAAAGGAAATTGTTTATTGGATAAGTTCAATCGTTAAGTAAGATCAAGTCTTATAAACACCCTGTTAAAATAATTTGTCAATTATTTTGGCATCAAGCTACCTAACGTTCCTTTATTATTGTACGAATAGTCGCACGTGGGAACTGAAAATGTGGTTGTTAAACATGTTTCCATTCCCAGAAGGGTCACACTTATGATTATTCTACGTGAAATGCGCGCAAACGGTTAAAATTGAACTGTGAGTGACATTTGACAAGCCATCTAAATATTTCCTAAAATTGGATGAATAGTTTAAAAATACGTGTTTATAAAAATAAAGCGTGTTAGCAAAAGAGAAAGCAACAGCAGCAGAATATATTTAAATTAATATGGTTCTAACAATAGGCTGATTACGATCTACCATATATGTTTGTAAAAAATGTGCAACGAAGTTAAGAGAACAAAAAGTTCTCTGATATTTGAAACATATTTCTGCTAAGATGACCTCAAAAAATTCAAATTCTTCATAATGATCTCAATGCTTACCTTATAGCTTCGGTAAGCTCGGAAACAAAATACTTGGTCAATGTAGATATACTTCAAAGATAGAAAATAATTTCGACTAAATTATTAGTAAATACAGTTGCATTGTTGCAATGTTGCATCTTTGTAAATATGTTATGTATCTTTCTATAAGTGCGTGCGAGTGATCTATTATAACTAAGTTATTAAAAATAAATGGACAGTTAATTTTCAGGTTTTTATAAGCTGTTATTTAATTTTGTGTCAAGGTGCCACCGGTTGACGTGTTGATCAACAACGCAGGTATTGTTTCGTCGGCTGACATCCTTTCTGTTCAGGAATCACACATCGAAAGAATGATGAATGTCAACGTCATGGCACATTTTTGGGTGAGTACAAAAAACTTTTATTAACAAATATGAGTTAAGAGTTTTTTTAAAAAAAAAAAAAAAATAAAAATAAAAGGTTTATTTGTAGAACTGACCCTCTAGGGCTTGTTGAAGTTTGTTCACTTGGATCTAGGATACTAAAGACCATGAGTAAACATCATAGAACCACTAGTAGACATCGCAGCTGTGGACAAATTGTTATTTTCAAAAACAGAAAATCTTTCGTATTCTATTAGTATTGTACAATAATTTTGTAGCAAAAAAACGTCAAACAGGATTTTATTATATTAGTGGGATTTCATTGTATTAAGCTTATTATTTGAGTCAAGTTCAGTAAATTATAAAAAAAACAAATATATAAAAGTTATTTTTTAATATTACATTATAAAAGCAAGGTTATATTATATAGATTTATAACATTTTATATTAATATATAATATTATTTATTTAACACTTTTCTTATTTAGAACTAGCTGATGTACCACCTGCGTTTCGGCAATCTGGGATTATCATTCGAAATCTTATCTGTAAAACACCTATGTAGACAGCCAACTTCCTCTTGTTTTGAAGGCCAAATGTGCAAAATTTCACCAAGATTGGAATAAAACTATAGATTTGTATAATGGACAAACAAAACAGAAAGACATTCTTCATTTATATGTACATAAGAGGAGTCGGAAACTCCTTTGATTCAGCCCAAAAAATATATTCTTGGTATAAAACAAATTAATTTAGATATAAATATGAGTTAAAAGGGAACAGGCCGTATGGTTAGCGTACTAGCAAATCACCACCTAAAATCTAGGTCTGAACACCTACAAATCTAGTAAGTTAAAATCCTAAGGAGGTGAGACGTGTTTCATACTGATGATCACATCGAGTAGATAAGCAAAGTAGCCGGATACTCTGTTCTGTAATAACCTAATGATATGTTGGTCAGGAAGTTTTTGCTTATTTTTTGCAACTTGATCAGCAAAAAACAGCAAAAAGCTTGAAAGATTTATTGGAAAGGTCAACATTGCAATAGACTAGAAAAGGGATGACCTTGCAAAACATCATGAAGTTCTAATTTTTGTGTATGTTGACCTAAGCCAATAGTAAGAAACCTAGTTTACAGCTTTAATTAATACAAACAATGTTGCAAATTTTATCCTCTACAATATTGATAATAACCACTTTTGCTTTCTGATCCATAGGAACAGAGATATGAAATAAATAAATGAATTACATAGATTGTTTAATTTTAATTCATAGATAGTGAATCAACATCAACAAGTTTATTTACTTTCTGCATAATGTTTAATACAGATTAAATATTCACTTAAGTTAGTCACTATCAAGTTTCATTTCGTCAATTTTCAATAAAATATGCATAGTATTGATTAAATATTTAAAGGGATTAATAAATACAATTTTAAATAGATATAAACTACACCCATTTAAAAACGTAAACAACATACAACCTATTACTGTAGTAATATAATAGTATTTTATTTTAAAAGCATTCGGTTAGATTAAAAGAAAGCAAACAGTAAGGAATAAGTAAATTTATTTGACTGTTATCGGTTATTAACATTAGGTTTTATTTGAATAAACACGGTAGCATATATATTGTAAAGAAACTCAACGATTGTCTAAAGTCTAGACTCTAGAATATAATATAGTATGCTAGTTTGTTTAGAATGTAGGCGTAGTTAGAATTTGAGGACATGCCGCGATACTAGGAGAATTCAATGAAGAAATTAGATGTGGAAATAAAATAATAAATTATTGTAGGAACCTGTTAGGTAATATACTTTCAATTTTAGAGTTAATAAACCAGAGATAGTGTTACTGTGGTAGGTGTATGAAAGAAATGCCTTTATTCTGTTTCAATCTTTCTTCTCAATTACATAAAACGGGTTTTTCCTTAAGGGGACATCTAAAATTTATCGGGTGCTACAGATGAGGTACTCTTTTTACTTTCTCCAGTGAGAAAGTATTGTGTTACGGGAAATTTCGATTAAAAAATAATATGTGTGATGTGTGAGACTCTCACGTATTAGAAGTGAAACTTAAGTTCTAGAAACATTTGATTTTATGCATTGCTCTCTTTGCATTTGTTGACGATTGTATTATTTCAGGATTAAGAAATGTTTATGTTGAATTTAAAAAAAAAAATTAAAAATACTTTCATAACATTTTAGTGAATAATGAAGAAAAAACATGAAAAGAATATTTATATATTATATTATTATAATATATAAAATAATTCACTTATATACCAATTCTGTGGACTGAAAAATCATATACCTCCGTGGTGCAATGGTGAGCACTTGAGCATTCTGTAACAGATGTCGGTGGATCGAGAATCAGATAAATCAGGTAAATCAACTGCCGACTTAGCCGGCAGTTGGTTTACCTTTAAAAATCTTTCCCTTAGACGATCTCAAATCACAATGCAATTTGGTTTCGTCCAAGCCAATTAATTCACTCTACCGCGCTAAAGAAGTTTCACTTCAAAATCTTTTTATTACATGATACAAAGTTTTATTTACCTTGGTTTAAAAAAACAGTTTCCTCCAAATGATGAAATACCCTCTCCAGCATATCTCGAAGAATACTGAATATATTCAATCTGTGCAATAGAAAGAATTGATTATACGTTTACCTAAATTAATTATCTTCAAATGACGTTATTAAACTTAACACCTTCTTTAATTATTATCATATGTTGATTCTGTTTGACGGATTCTTTTCCCAGGTGTTTAATAAAAATCAAAAACTTATAGTTTTCATATATTTTTTTATTTAGAGACGTTTCGACCCTTCTCTAAGGTCATTTTCAATCTTTATAATTTTCTAAAAATGAAAAACATTAACAATAATATTTTTAATAAGAACCCGAAGTAAAGTTTATTTAATTGTACTCTCTATAAAACTTCCTATAAAGTAAGATGTAATGTTGAAGTTGTATATATTTATTTTAATGTTTTTAATTAATAATTGTGACTGAGTACTAAGTGGGTGTTATGTAAATTATTATTAGAATTGTATTTAATTTAGACAAACTCTTTCTTTGAGGAATAACTTATACATCATCCATATGTTTTTGAATCGTACGTATAAAATTTATATTAATTAATTGTATTACTAATAATGTTTCATGAAAGTTAGGAATTTAAAAGAAATATTCAAAGTCTTGTTATTGTGTATAAAATTTATGAAAAGATAAAGGAGTTTAACTAATTATTGTTAATGTTTTTCATTTTTAGAAAATTATAAAGATTGAAAATGACCTTAGAGAAGGGTCGAAACGTCTCTAAATAAAAAAATATATGAAAACTATAAGTTTTTGATTTTTATTAAACACCTGGGAAAAGAATCCGTCAAACAGAATCAACATATGACTAAATTAATTAATAAAACAAGTTTAATTATTTCATTAAAAAACCACACTAGCCAATATTAATTATTGACACCAGTCTTTAATTAACATAATAACTATTGTGTTTTTTTTACACTTAAGTGGTTGAAACCGTTTAACCACTTAAGTTGTCTTCACCAGTGAACTGAAGCAACTGTATTAAACATTAGTTAATTGATATATTTTTGTCAGATAATCCTGTCAATTTCGCTGTTTAATAACTTTAATAACAACAATTTACACTTGATTATTATCAGGTAAACATGTAGAACTAGGAATAAAATGATAACTTGAGTGACAACGTGAAGATTACTTTTTCTTAAGAATAACACGAGGAGGTTATGTGAGTAAGCATTGTCACAGTGAAATCTCACTGAAATGATCTGAAGCTACGTGCCGTCACACTTAAGTGAAACACGCCACATTACAAAAGAACTCTCGTCTCACTTATATTTTTAGATACATAATTGAAATAACGGTGAGTTTCTTACCTCACGTTTATAATAATACCGTAAAATAGTTAACGCTACTTATCACTCTGGTTCAGCACAAAAGTTGAATTTCCTTTCTTTGTTATCGCAGATCACTTCCGCAATTGGGTGATGACTTGATAACAAATCAAAATCGATACAAATGAAGTGAAGTAATCCATATTATAGATTTATTAATATTCATATTACATAGAGAAATTAACGAATCTAAAAGGTAGACGTTTTAAATACTAATGATTACCATTAAGTTATTTCCCCTTAAAGAATCTAGTATTCAAGATATTAGCGGTTAACAACTAACAAAGATTTAAGTTCAAGTGGACAATTGCAATAATCATTATTAAGTGCAACTTTGTTTGTTAAGAATAAAGAAAGATGTTTCTCTATTGAAATTAGATTTAAAGTATAAAGCTGGCATTCAACCACTAGTGGTCATTTTCAGTTTAGTGGGGCGAGAAATGTGTAAGAGAAAGAGTCAGGGTTCGAATTGAGACAGAGGTTGGATCTGGTCTCTGAATACCCTGACTCATTCTCTTATAAGCATTTATACTTTCCTCGCCTGGCCTGAAGATGACCAGTAGTGGTTGAGAGCCGGCTTTGAACAATAAAGATACTTTTAGTTGAAAGGCATATTTCTTTACTCCAAATCAAGAAACTCTATTGCTTATCATTAATCTAAGTTATCTTGGATCCATCCAAGGAGCCCGCGTGGCCGAGGCGCTCTAAGCCCTCGCCCAGCTATCAATAAATCAAAGTGAATCAAGGTCGTGGGTTCGATCCCGTACCATGATGCTCTGATTTAAATAGCTCACTAATCACCACACCATACCCGCTTCGGCGGTACAATGTACAGGTATGATGTGGGAAGTTGCTGAAACTCTCCACCACGGGGTTAGTCAAATGGGCCCAATGTGGCCAGATTTCTAGGTTCCAACAAGTGGTCAATCCTACCCGTCTAACCAAAACTACTACTATTTCGGATCCATCAATTTAGCTAAATATTATTATGCTATTAGGGGCGGCATAATATTATTTATGTGTATATATATCATCAACGTCAACTACCCCACGTCTCTTCAATTTTTCCAAATACCAATAAGTAAGTAGACTATAAGCTGACAAACTCAATTTCGCATATTATTTATATAAGTTGTGTAGCAAATTATAGTTTAAACGATCTATTTTTAGCAATAAGTTATCGTAAAAAGCGAGCGAAGATTATCTCAGCAAGTTCACAATTACATTATTATTCAATTATACATAAAAAGCTCAGCGTATATTAAAACCTAAACGTAAATTTATTAAACTAATGTTTAATAAATAATACTAATAACTATTTTTCATATTTAGAATTAAATATGAAAACTAAAAGAAGAAAATAATCAAATAAACGGAAAATAATTTTTAATCAAGAAAGTTTTAATATATTTTCATAGGATTATATAATATTTATAATTATTAAATTTTTTTTTTTCTTCTTATTAAAAATATCTATTTTTCATCTTGTTAATTCTTATTTTAAATTTGTTTTTTCCCTCAAGGTTTGTTCTCTGTATAATTTTTTAATAAACCAATAGAAATTAAACTTGGCGGACGTGATAATTAGAGGTTATAAGATTGTTTTGCCGTTTCGTGACCGTACTGTGGAGTCAGGAGCCTAAGAAATCACGAACATCTTTAGATGTTATTGTTCAGCGTCTCAGCCCAACTCTACATCTATTGTTCAGACGTGAGAACTTCATCGTCCCTTAGTTAGCTATTAAAATAATCAACAATAATTATACTTTGGTAATAGTTCATTACTTTAGTTTTAAGAATCAGATGTATATTAATTTCCTGTTAATGTTTTTGGATTCTTTTTAAGACTTAATTGTTTCATTTTAGTTACATTTTTTTTCGCATGATTCAAAATGTAGTTGAAGCTTTACGAACATTTTATTTCATTATTAGATACTAATTTTACTAGGCAAATGTAAATAATATCCCAACAAAAACACTTGTGTAAAAAAATAAGCCAAGTCTCACGTAAAAAGTTGTGAGATCCTAGGTTTAGCCAAGTCTCCCAATGTCCGAGTAAGTTCTACTAGGTTTAATTTATCCAGTGCAAGTTACATGATGTTTGTCTGTCCCTCTCTCTATTGTCTTTCCCAAATCACTCGACATGTTTAAATTTAAAAACATTTTCTGACTTGGCAAATACACACCACAAACTTAAATAAAATAATAAATATTATTTTTTCATTTGAGCGTCGCAGCACAAGGATACAAATTTGTATAGTTAAGAACATCCGCTGGAACCGGGAGAAGACTTCAATCTACATGGACTGATAAGTCTAGCCTATTTTATTTAAAGTTTAGAACCATTCATAGTGCAGTAAAAATAGACCAAAAAACAGCCGAACCTCGAAAAAATTAGTACAAGCAAGAAACTTGGTGGAGATGTTGTGTTCAGCGTCATGTTAAATATACTAAAAGTCCCCTAAAATCGAAGTTGTGCTACGGCCACTATATTGAAAAATGGTGGCCCATTTTCGGTTTGTTGCTTGTAATTCCTTAAATATTGCAGATAGAAAAAAAAGTTTCAAATAAAAAATGTAGAAGACTATAAAAAATACAAATTTTGTTATTTTAACTTTTTCTCTAAATCTAACAGGTTTTGAGTTATTAACGATTTAGTCTTATTAGTCCATGCAAAAGAGACCATATGGGTGCTTGCCTGGGAGAATTCATGGTAGTTCAGGAAAGGGGCTAATTTATGTTTTAGTCGAATTTGGTAAGTTAGTTTAATAAATGAGATATTATTAGAATTAAATTCAGCTTTAACTTCTTTTCGGCTATTTTATGAGATAGATTGGTTCGTGTTTATCGTACCGATTTTAGAATGTAGTAATACACATATTTAAGTAATTAATTTTTATTAATACTATTTATTGTAAAATAAGTTTGTATTAAAGAGGTTTAATTATATTAGAGAATGATACAACTAATGTATGATATTCTTAATTATTTCTTTATTAATTATTTCTCCTAATTTTTTTTTTTTTTTGTTAATTATTTCTTCTTAATTAATATTTTATCTCTAAACTAAACGAATCATTACTTCTTTGCTATTTATTTAATCTGTATATTTTAAACTAAATTAAACATTGAGCTAATTAATGTTTCTTTGTCTTCTTTCCATATTGAAAGACGTTGTTTAGTTTTTGATTTATGCCTCTGTCATGGTGAGTCGCTATTATACTTGGGAGAAAAACACAGTCGATGATATATATTATATTATATAAATACTCTCCTCTTGGAGAGTAAATCTGGAAATATATGTGAAGCATTTAGATTAAGTTGAAGTCAATTTATTTAAGGATTAAGAATTTTCCTCTTCCAATTTTTCTGGTAATATTGTGACGAGAGAAAAAAAACTTTACTTCAGAAAGTTTCACTTGGCGCAACTAGATAAATAATTTTATAATTTTAAAATCTTAATCTTAGCTTTTTTCTACATCTATACACAATAAATATCTAGCTTAAACTTCATAACTTAATTTCGATCAGGTCGATGCTATATACTTCGATTTTGTAAAGGCCTTTGATCGTGTTGATCATGGAATACTTCTCTCCAAACTCTCTACTTTAAACTTGGCTCCTTCTCTTTTCCTCTGGTTCCAATCCTATCTCTCCTCTCGTACCTGTGCCGTCCGCCTTGGTCATCATTCCTCACCCTATTACACAGCTTCCTCCGGAGTCCACAAAGGCTCTATTCTAGGTCCTCTCCTATTAAATATTTATGTCGAAGAATTAGGCAAGTCTTCACGTCTGTGCTTTTGAATTTTATGCCAGTGACCTAAAGATTTCTCTTGAAATTGATCATTTTAGCTCTAGTCATCAATTGCAAGCAAGCATCGATCTAGTCTGTCAGTGGTGCTCTCTTAACAATATGGAGATTCATGCAGGCAAAAGTCAGGTGATTTCCTTCAGTCGCACCTCCTCTCCGTTGTCCTTTCCCTACACCTTAAATGGTATCCTTCTTCCCCGTGTTTTCTCAGTGAGAGATCTGGGTGTTGTTAAAAACATTTGAGAAAAAAATAATTACTAAAAGAGAGCAATATTGAAATCTGAAATTAAAAGGTTAGTGGGAGAAGTAAATTCCGGAAGGAGAGTGTTTTTAGTTTTTATTGATTTAAATAGTTATAAAGAAAATCTCCATCTATTCATTAGTGAAACGTGAAAAGTAAAGAGTTTCTTTTTTTAAAAACACTTTAGTTTTAACCTAATGGCTTTTTTTTAGCTGGCTTCGTTCGTGAAAAGGGAAAACAGAAAATCTTAGCCCTACTTTTCTATTTGATAAGGTTAGAACATTGTATTGACGTTGTATTTAAAACCTTTGTGCTCTTGTTGAATTTTTCGGAAACACTTTCAATAAACCTAAAACTTATATTTTAAAAGGGACTACAAATCTTATAAAATTTGGTACTAACACTTGATTTAGGAATGAAAAATATTAAAACAAAATGTTTATAAAAAAAATATATATATATTTCAAAAGAATATTCTTTTTCATCTCAACTATGTGATAAAATAATTTATAACCACTCTTGGAAAAATAATCCAATTTAAAATAAGGGAAAGGGCTTATAATATATGATATAATATGTAACGGATGACACGGGGTTTTTTCGCCTATCCATTTGCTATACTTATATAAACCCTAACAATGCGTCCCCAGTTACTAATTTGGGAGTTTTGAAAATAATATTTGATTTATGAGAGGCATCTAAATATTATTGCTTAGTTATAGATGTTTCTTGGCGTTAATTAAAATCCTATAAAAAAAATTAAATACATGATTTCCAACTCCACGAAGCATGGGCATCCAGCTAGCTCCTCATAATTTAGGTATTTCAACTCCTAATAATTTAGGTGTTTCAACCCGATAATGAAAATATTTTCGTTGTTGTTGTAATATGTTATGTATCGTGTTTTCGGACGACTATTATTATAATTTACTAACCTCCACCCCGCGCTCTGCGGGGGGCTCATGCTAGGTATTAGTGGCCATGTTACCATGTAGGCATAGCAATTATATGAAATAACTAAATAGTTTTGTTGCCAAAGCCTTCTAGGAATAGAATCAGGACTGTATTATACATCATTCATTCCATTACTGAGAATACTCTACTCTCCAAATTCTAGTTTGAAGTCTATCTATACATAAAACACATAGCCAGTCGAAACTATGTAATATAATAATAAATAACAATGCTACAAAAAGATATAATAAATGAGAAAATAAACGTAGTTAAAACCAATTAGACTGGGAAGTCATCAACCAATGGTGCATTAATTTAATTTAATTTAATTTATCAGTCTCTTCTCTGGTGCAGTTGCACCTGTAAATTTTTAATAACTCTAGTTCTAGGACAAATTAATAAAATTATAAATTTAAAGAGCATTAGTGTGAGGCTTAAGCTCCCCAATCAGAAATTAAATCGGTCAACAATTGCGGACGCTACAAGAGCTCAAAGTAAAAATTTAAAAAAAAATCAAATTTAGCTCTATTTAAGGTAGAACCGATGGAAGTACGATAAAAAGTCATTGGTCCAAAGTTGCAGATCTTTTAAAATTAGTTACCACTGATGCAATCTGCTTTTCGATACGACTTACCGAGTAGCTGCAATAAGCCTCCAAAAAAATTGCTCAATATTTTTCGATGAAACCAAGCCTACAAAATGCACTCACCTCTGAGACAAAATTAATCGATTTCTTTTAGCCATTTACGATTAACATGGCAACTACACACCAAAACAAAAAGTACTGACATCACACGATGATTATTAAGAAGTTACTGCTCGGTCTTCTGGATCGTAGGTCTAAGATTTCTCTAAGTAACAAGCTTCGCATCTATAAGTCGCATCTAGTAGTCTTAAAGCCAACTTGGACCTACGGTTTGGAAGTGTGGGGCAGCACCAAGCCCTCCAATTCCCGTCGTCTCCAAATCCTACAGTCAAAAATCCTCAGAAAAATAACCGATGCTCCTTACTATGTTTAAAATCTTACCCTCCATGAAGACCTCAATGTTCCATTTGTCCGAAATCTATCCGTATCCCGATATAGAAAATTCCATGAATCCTTATCTTATCATCCTAATCCTCTTGTACAACTCCTATATTCCCGGCAAATCCCAGGTAACCCTCCAAGACGTCTGAAGACGCAGTGGCCTAGAGCAGTGGTTCTTAACCTTTTGGTAACCACGGCCCCCTTAAAATCTTAAAATATAATATACCTAGTACCTAACTACCTTTCGAGGCCCCCTGGGGGGCCGCGGCCCCCCGGTTAAGAACCACTGGCCTAGAGATCAACTCCTATAAAATATATATATATTTTTAAAATATTATAATTATAACTATCTATTCTCAAATTTTATATAATACATTATTAATCTACATTATCATCATTTAATTATTTTGTATTTCAATTTATAATATTCAAGCTTAGTAAGTGTAGTCACTGGACTACTTCTTCTTCATGTTGCTCCCTCCATGTATCTATGACAACATTATCCCTTGTTGCAATGTAAATTTGTAGTTGTGTTAATCAATAAAATATTTAAAAAAATATATATATATTAGCCATTTTTGCGCCTATAGAGTCGGACTGGTGGCGACAGACACACATATATACAATATACACGTACCTACACGACAAAAGTTTATGCCGGATTTGGTTTTTGTAATTTATGAAATGAAAATGTATCCAAAAAATGTTCATTCTTAGGAGCAATAAAAATTAAGTAGCAAATACTCGACTAAAAAGAATAAAAAAATCACACAGATTAAGGAAAACGTATTTTTGCAGTTATAATATAAGACTATATAAAAAAAAACTAATTAATTAAATTAATAAGAATTATTTAATCCTATAATATACAAAATTTAGACAGATCTTTGATCAACCTCGACTTCACCTGTCTACCTTGTTTTCTAACATCTACAATATTATATAATACAACATACGTAATATTTTATCGTCTCTATTTTCCCATGAAAAGTTTTTGATAGTTATATTTCTACCGTTTTACGTCTTCACTTAAAAGCTATTGAGAATTTAAATAGAAACACGCCAACTTTGTTATAATTGAAGACATCTTTATTATTTTTTTAAAATGTTAAAATTGTAAAATTATTGTACACGTGAATTTTTAAAGTCTTATGCATGTTTGTCAGTGTATTATTAGCAGAGACGGGAAAAAGTCATAAACGTCATAGTCATATGATTTTGTCATAAAATAGCCATTTTTCAAATAAACGTCATAAAATAGGGTTTTCTTGGGATAAACGTCATAGAATGGCCTTTTTTGTCAAATGTCTAGCACATTTTTTTTTTTTTTTTTTTTTTTTTTTTTTTTGTTAAAGCAAATTTTTATATTGAACATTCGTGGTCCGGTTCCAGGTAAAAGTGCAGTTCAAACATAAAACCCTTACACCAGCTGCAGCTTAGTGAAAGGCCTGGGCTCTTAATTCCCTGATCACTTTCGGACTTAACTAATGCGCTTATGCATACCTACAACTAGAGAGCCACCGAGGGTCCTCCCTAATTCCAAACTAGGGCTCCTGATCGGCTCCTTCTTGGAACAAATCTTCCAATTAGAATCCAGGAAGGTCAAGATAGATTCTCCAATCATCCAATAGTAAACCCATTGGGTTGGGCAGTTTCCTGATTAGCTGTTCCAGAACTTAAGATTTTGTATATATTCATGGTAAGGGATTAGAATGTTTAATTGCTTATTTGATTTCTTACTCGTGCTACTTGTTTTTTTTTTTACTTGTTCTTTTACTTGGGTTTCGTTGGTAAAACCAAAAAAGGAAACTCTTATAGTTTCGTTCATGTGTCTGTCTATCTGTCAGTCGGTAAAGTTCAAATAACTTTTGAATCAAAAGAGATAGAAACATGAAACATTCCAATATTAAAGATCGTTTTGACGCACTCACAGGAAAAATATTGCGAACTCAAAATAATCAGCTGTTCAAATTCAAAATGGCGGATAACTCACGTCACGCGATTTTTTTTAAATTTTGAGTGGGGTATCAAATGAAAGGTATTGAAGAGTAGGTACAAAACTATATAACACTTGTGGAAAGCGTTAATTTTCAATGCCATTTTGTCAAAAAACTTCAAAATTTTGCGTGTACAATCCCCCCCCCCCCCCCTTAAAACTATATTTCCATCTGCTGGGCCATAGAAATATAAGAATAGCAATTCGATATGAATTACTGGGAATCCAAGATGGCGGCTAATTCCTGTCACGGGGGATTTTTTTTTTTTTTTAAATTTTGAGTGAGGTATATAATGAAATGTATTGAGGAGTAGATTACAAAAATATAGAACACGTGTAGAAAGTGTTTAATTTTTCATTCCATTTTGTTAAAATAAACATCAAAATTTGAATCATGGATGGGAACACGCCCAGGCCATAGCTGCCCGACTAAAGGGCAAAGAAGTTAGGAAATTGCCTGAAGGGCGAAAAGCAAATGAAGTGTCATGCATGAAATTTGCTTCCAGCTCATCTGCCGACGTCGAATGGTCTTTTTCCAAGTTTAAAATTCTACTGACGGACAAAAGAGCCAATTTAACGCTGGATAATATAGAACAACATATGATTATTTTTTACAACGTTGAAGCATTCTGCTAATTATTATTATTTATTATATATTGTAAAAATAATCTATCTTTTGAACTGTCACCCTCCAAAATAACGCTAAATTTTCGCTAAAAAAGGCTAAATTTTCAGTGAAAATAAACGTCATACTTTTTGCTAAAACGTCATAAAACAACCGATTTTTTAAAGTAGAGGTCATAAAACAGGATAATAAAAGTCATAGAATAAAGGTCATGAAATGGAAAAATAAAAGTCATAAACGTCCCGTCTCTGGTTATTAGTTATCTGGCTATGGAAGTTACAAGCTGTTGAAACTTGATAGGATACCAAATATTAAAATTTTTCTGGACAAAAATCCGTTTTAGACATCAAGGGACATTTTTGGTTTCGTGTCTGTTTTTTGGTCGGTTGGTTTGTCGTTCATCATTTTAGCACACCACCATACCTTAAAAACTAATCGTTTAATTTGATTTAATGAAGATGGTAGATCACAATTATCCTTTTGTTGTTCCCACAATTCCATTTCTATTCCTTTCTCTTCTGCGTACGTACAAACATTTTTTTTTATTAATATCTATATATCTTTAAAAGACCTCATCCGATTTTGGAGGAATTTTTATGGTTTGTCGTCCAGTAATAATTTCAACCTTCTGCATAAATGATCCGGGACGCAGGGTAGGTCAGTATTTTTGAATCGCTGAAATACTCGTATACAAGTCTACGCGAGCGAGACGTAGAGCAGGGCAGGGTAGTACGTCGCCACACTTGGCTTGCATGAAACTTGAAATTTAGAACTATTACTGTTTATTGAACAGTAATAGTTGTGCCCTCTCTATTCCAGAAAAAACATCCACTTAATTAATTCTATATTTATTATCTGTGGGACTGGTCCCACAGACACCGTTTTTCTTGAACGGCAACAGTACTTTTACGTCAGTATTCATTAATAAAAACAACGGAGACTGCACGTATGGAAATTACGCTGCACGAAAACGCGGAACTGCGGAACTGATGGATTGGCTGCCGATAATACGTTGGAAACAAACAAGATAAATTGAGGCGTTCCGAATACGAAGGGCGAACTCAACATACAACATTTTTTTTTTTTTTTTTTCCTTACCATCGTTTAGGGTCTAAGATTTAGCCTGTAAAGTTTTTTGTTGAGTTCGCCTTTAATTCCACTTAAAATTACTGGTTTAAACTTGTAGGAGAGGTTTGAATCGTCTATAAGTAGGCGGATACGAAGGGCGAACTCCACATCTAACTCCCCAAGTCCCCCACTTCTCTTATAAAAATTCTATGACTGTTAATATGCTATTTTGTTGAGTTCGCCCAATGCTTTAAAACATTAATTTCAATTTTTCTCAAAATCACCATTTGTTGAGTTCGCCCTTCGTATTCGGAACGCCTCAATTTAACTCTCCCGGCACGGACTCGCTTGGCGTTCGATGTGAATAGCTTTATGGTGATTTTTGTGTCTGTTTCTGCAGCGGAATCGAACTTGCTCGGCCTGGTTTGCCCTGCACCACCAATATCGTTTTCCCCGAAATAATTAGTTTTCAAGATATGTATGAAGTAAATATGAGTATACGTTGTAAATCGAAAGCAAAAACTAAAGTGTTGAATACTTTTTAAATATATTTAAAAATAGACTACCAATTAGTGTGGCACATAGCTTCCTCGCATCCTATCATGTACTTTATTGTTATATTAACATTAACGTTATATTACTTTATTATTTATTGTGTATAAAAACTATTAAAAGTTTTTAGCGATCTTTAACACTTCATAGCGGTGTCGCTGTTGGTTTTACTAAAAAATTATATTTTAAAAAAGTGTTTGTCTCATTGAATAGACGAAGTTTGATTTTTTCCCCGACCTAAAATTCTAATTATAAATTTGAAGTTCAAGTTTAAGCGAGCGTTGTGCGTGAACGCTTGAACGAATAACGTTGTCCAACGAACTCGTCCTGGGTATTGGTAAAATGAACATGTCTACCAAATGTCAAAATAGGTCGACATTTACTCAAGTTATCGTCACACGTTTCATGATTCGCGGACACACAGACCAACAGACAGACAGACAGACACGGAACCAAAAATGTTCCCTGATGTCTGAAACGGATTTCTGTCTTGGAATTTTTAAAATCGGAGACATTAAATTTTTTGCGTTCATAAAAGTGAACACAATGCTTCCGTTACCTTCGGTAAGCTAAGTTGCTTATTTATTGCTTCGGAAGCAATAAATAAATCGAATGAGATATTGTGGGATTTAAATACAGTATCACTATATATAATTATCGGTATATAATTTTTTTTCTCGATTTGTTGGGCTAATATTTTTTAAAAGAAAATGTATTCTTATAACATTCATTTTTGAAATCCAACTTCTAAATGAAGAAAGCAGTATGGTATTCTGAAATTAAGCGCTTATAGAATTCCATCTAAACTCTTATGCACACTAAAATGATGCAGATGATTAAAGTATTATGTACAGTTAAAGCATGAAAAAGAAAGGATGTCGAGAGGGTCAATCATACAAAAAAGTATGTAATTAATTATTAAGGCTTCGAAACACCTCTAAATATTGTTTTTGTCCTTTCTGGCGTTAAGTTCCAAAAGTTTATCTAAATTATAACTGAGAATATTACTAATTTTGGTAATAATAATTATTTATGAAGACCGCAAAACAAAGCTCTTAAACTTATTAAACATTAATAAAATTTAGATTATAGTAAAAGTTTGATCATTTAGTTTTGTTATGATATAAATTGAGGCATTGACCTTGCTTATATATCTATTTATTTCTAGCAGTTAATATTAATTATAAGTTTTAATTAGAATCGAACCTCGGAATTTTCCAAAACTAAATTAATTGGATTTATAAAAACAAATTAGTTCAAGTTCATAGCGCTTTGGAATACGTTTATAGACTAGTGATGCGATGCATAAAGAACTCGCGTAGAATTGTGCTCTTATATCGGGCATAATGTTTTGAATACAGTTACCAGGATAATTATTCGGTGAAAATCTGACATACTCTTTAATTAGTGCGAGCCTGCAATAATTTTTATAAAATAATGATTATCTACAAATGCATGTCAAATATGATATGGCCCAGCTGTCTAAACAGGCGAGCCTGCAATACAAAATTTTTAAATTAAGATTATCTACAAATGCAAGGCAATTATGATAAGGCTAAGCTGTCTAGACGGCGAACGCATGAGCCAACAGTAAATTAATGAAATTAAGATTGCACCCATATATTATTTTTATTATTATTATAAAACGGTTGTCTGTTTGAATATTGATAAAGAAAAGTTATAAAAGAAACATTTTTAAACCCCAAGTCTGTGAAATGATGAACTCAGTTACGCTAGTTTAATTAGATTACGTTCGTAGTTGTGTAGCAATCTAGGCTGTCTGCCAAATTTTGTTTAAATCGATAAATTTTTACGCCAGTTAGCGTTAGACAAACGAACAAACACAAACAAATCACACATTTTTTCAAATCCCAAGTAAGAAGAACTTACGATGCTCGTTCACTTGAACGATAAAAATAAAAATTGTATATGTTCAGCTCAAAATAAACCATCCTCAGTTGTAATAATAATTATAAAGATTAATTATAGGTGAGCTCAAGTAAATTTCCGAGAGTTGGAAATTTCTTTTATATACAAACTTTATACAGCAAATTATGTACAAACCTACATTCTGCAGAAACATACTTATATACAAGTATTACTAATTTATATATATGTTATAGTATATTCAGTGTGCTCCACGATGGAGTACTGAAGAGAAAAAATTGTTTTATTGCGAAAACAAATTGTTTTCGAGAAGTCATTCTTTATAAAAAAAAAATAAATAAAAAAATCCTTCTTGTTCTTATTCCTCTGTAAAGTATATTATATTCTTGATCTATTGCGCAGGGTATTTGATATTTAAAAACTTTAAAAAAATGACACAAGAGAAAAGAAAATTAATGACTTTTGCTCGAAAACCCAGACAAACAAATTTTTGCTCATAATTTCTTCGTTGGACACACGGCACTTTTCTTTTTATTTCTTTCTTTCTTTTTGACTTTGCAGCTCTACCAGTCCATTGCGAACGAGCCACTGTTTATTTCGACGTGTCTTTGATTATTCTTTAATTGTTTTATATTTATCAAGTCACTTCAAGAGAATAGCATTTTATGAAATATTAGTGTCATATAAAAGAATCCAGCATTGTAAGAAGACAACAACACTGACTTATGCTATAAGGAATTTGTTATTCGAGTTCGTAAAAGAAAGCAATTCAAACTTTTGCATGAAAGATTTGAAGGAATTATTCCACAGACTTTTATATTGCTTTTTTCTAAAGTTTTCTTTTTATATAAATTAGATCCAATTTTGTGAATAATACTTTACATATCCATAAATTGTGTGTAGATCATTGTGCTCATATCTAATTTTTTTGGGTTTGAAAAAAAGGATACAGATTACACCGGCTTATTAGCATTCTCATTGTTAAGTATGGCTAAGTACCTATTGGAAAATTAGGTTAAAACTCTGTTCATTAAGGCATAGTAATAAGAGACACTCGTGGGTAATATCTGAATCAGTGTTATAGCTGTTTAGTTCTGCAATTAGCTGATTGTGAGTTGTAACGAAAATTAATCGAGAGGGGATGAGGGTTGTTCTAGAGACTCTTTTAAACTTTTTAAAGCAAGTAGGCTTTGATTTCTTTATCAAAGCGGGAGGTGCTTATTTCTACTGCTGCGCTGTACCTTTAAATAACTCTGTAAACATTGTAACAACTGCAAAATTTCCTTCTATCAACAAAACCATTCGAAAATACCCGGAGAATAGTGCTGTGGATGTAAGTTAAGTATATTTCAAAATAAGGTGATGCTGTATCGTGGATGCCCTGTGTTCAAATTTGAATTTAAGGAATTAAATAAAGTATTTATTATGCTAAAGTGATTGAGCACTTTTATATACATTCGCTTATAATTTATGATTAAGCTGAAAATAATATAAATTATGTACATATTTATATATATATATATATATATATATATATATATATATATATATATATATATATATATATATATATATATATATATATATATATATACATATATATATATTTTAATCCGTGGGGCAACAGCCCTTAAAGGGGTTTTCATCTATAATTTTGTGATTTGCCGGTAAAATCGAAAAAAATGTATTGCGCTGAAATTTGCACCAATTATTATTCCTTTTTATAAGAAAAACATTTTCAATAAATTTCGTTTAGATATCTGCCGCCATTTTGAACTTTGTAACTTTAACGCTAAATAATTTCGGTAATGTTGTGTAAATTCGCACCAATTATACATTTCTTTATGATAAACATGGGCGTAGCCAGGGGGGGGCAGGGGGGGCCATGGCCCCCCCTCCCCCTAGGCCGGCTCAACTCTCTAAAAAAATACGTTTATTATACATATACAGGTTAAAATAAAAAATAAATAAATAAAAAGTAAAAATAATTCTGTATAATAATAATAATAGTAATAATAATATATATATATTATTATTATTATACAAATTTATTTTATGGCTAGAGGGGGTCTTCAGGTAAAAAAAATGTAAATCTCATTTTAGTTGTCAAGTTACTACAGCTGTAGCGTGGCTGCACTGGTTTGGTTAGCATTGCTTTGATAAAAAAGATGCCTATGATAAGAAAAGAAGCAGGACAATAATTATGTTTCCCTTATCTCAGCCAGTTGCGCAACCAGGGGGGGGGGGGCACAGGGGGCCCGGGGCCTTTTTTTGGCGTTAAAAAAGAAGATGAAGAAGAAGAATTGAAGTAAGTAAAGTTATCAATCCGTTTAGGTCAAGGATCTATAAAATAGGGATGGAGCTCTAAGTACATATTATACCTCCTGGGTAAAAAAGTGCCGTCTATAGAACTTGGAAAAAAAATTACGACTGCGCATGGTCAGAACTTTTTAGTGGGACGAATTTCTTCCTGACTATTATTATCCATTGTTTATTTTGAATGAAAGGTTACAATATAAAATTTTTAGATCAACTTTTTAATTAAATATTTTCTTGTTTTAAGGGTTTTTATTTTAATCTACAGTTTTACTTTAATATATTAATTAAATTTAATTAAAATAGTTAGTAGCAGTCATAAGAATAGTTTTTAATTATCGAATAATTAATAGGTATTAATTAATTTGGAATCGGGTTCAATTGTAGGATAAGATTTTAAAAATTGCAGATACCCGACCTTTCGCAAGGAAGACTATTTTTTGTATTTATTGACTAGACTGTTAGATACCCTACTATTTTTATTTGGTTATGGTTTTGCAATAAAACTCAGTATGGTTCTGCATATTTAGTCCAGTCAGATGGTGCACAAAATGGGCTCGAAGTAAAAAGTTCTGGTGGAATTGATTTTAGTGGTTTATTTTATGTTTTTGGGGGTGCTGAACACGAATCTGAAGTTGTCCAACAAAATTTCCCCCCGCAAATATGAGAAATCGTCAAAAACAATTTTTTTTTGTGGTTTTCCGCTTATAACTTGTAAAGCAATAAAAAAAGTGAACAAGTAGTAAAATATAGATGAGAAAATAACCTTCAATTTATGTCTATAACATTTGTTTGTACGTCATATGGTTTTCATGGAAATGGGAGTTGAAATATCGGGTAAATCGGTAATTTATGAAAAAAGACCAGTTATGCACCATGATTAAACGAGCCAATTTTCAAAGAAATCTACGTATTATTGGCTTATGATAATATACGAAATTTTTAGTTTAGAATTTGGATAAGTGTTAAAAATAGTTTGGTACACAGGGGTACGGGGTACAAAAGACAAAATAGTATGTACCCTTCAAGATGCATGTCATTGGAAAGCTCTTTAAGAGTACAGTAATTGTTATTATTTACAATTTTGTCATATTTTCATATGAGAGAGGGGTAAAATGGAAAAAACGCAATAATAGCATAAAAATATGTTTGTTTCCATTTTACCCCCCTCTAATATAAAAATATGACAGAAGTGTACATAACAACAATAAATGTACTCTTAAAGAGCTTTCCGATGACATGCATCTTGAAGGGTGTATAATATTTTAACTTTTGTACCCCGTACCCCTGTGAATATATTGCTTTGCAATTTATATGTGGAATACCACAAAAAAATTGTTTTTGACGATTTCTCATATTTCGGGGGGGGGGGGATTTTGTTGGACAACTTCAGATTCGTGTTCAGCACCCCCAAAAACATAAAATAAACCACTAAAATCAATTTCACCAGAACTTTCCACTTCAAACTGCCATTTGACTGGACTAATTTGATTCTTAAAAACAATTAATTACTATTTATTTAAAATTTAAAATTAGAGATGTAGTAGTTGAGACAATATCTCATAGAAAACGCTGACGTCGCTTCAAATACTCTCTGTCCAATCTTAATGTGAACTATTTTACATTAAGAATGGATTTAAACAGCAAGTTTTCCTTAAAAAAATCTATTTCAAATAAACAATTTTTTCCCCTATAATTAATAGTCCTATTGAGTTTTTTTTTTATAAAAATAAATCATTTTGAAAAGATTAATAATGGTACTGTCAGACTCTTGGCATTTTTAAGGAAAACACTTTTTTGGTTTTACATACACCACACCACACACACACACACACACATATATATATATATATATATATATATATATATATATATATATATATATATGTATATATACAAAAAAATTAGCCCCCCCCCCTAAAGGCAACCCTGGCTAATAAAACCCATGATGATAAATACCTCTTTCATATTTCCATTTTATATATGCCGCAATTTTCAGCCGTGTGTCCCGCGTTAACGGACCTGTATCTCCGAAAGTCGAAACACAAAAATTTGAATCTTTGAAGTTATGTTATGTGTATAATAATCTAAGCATAAAAAAAAATTGAGAACCCAAATAAAAACCATCCTTCAAAAACAAGGAGTTGAAGTTTAAGAGAATGATTTTTCAACCGTATCTTCTACCTAGGGTTAAATTAAAGAGAAGGACGCCCCGAATTCAAATATATATTTTAATTTTATTAATTTACCTTATTTGCGTCATGAGTCTTAAAAAAAAATTGCGTTTTTTGTAGCTCTATTAAAGTATTTTTTTAAGAAATTTTTGTCACATATTTTTTATGAAAGTAATTCCTCCCCCCCCCCCCCCCCCCCCACCCCAAAAACAAATTAAAAAATCAAAATTATTCCCTTGGAAACAGTTAGAGCTAGAAATTTTGGAGTAGTTTAGGGCCAATTACGCTGGTTAACGAATCCATTTGATTTGTTAAATTGCTTGCAGATCTTTTGTGTGAACTAAAAGCACATACTTTATTTATTATAAATATTTATTTATCATTATTTTATTTATTATTATTATTTATTTATCATTATTTTATTTATTATTATTAATTTATTTATTATTATTATTTATTTATTAATATTATTTATTTATTATTATTTATTTATTTACTATTATTATCACTTATTTATTTTGCGCATTTTAATTTAATATGAATAAGTTCTGCAAAATCTTTTACTTAAAAGAAACAACTAGCATATTAGTATATGTGAAATTCCTGGTACTCTGATCTATATTTATATATTTATACAGAAAAATAAGTTACCTAAATTGTTCGTAAATTCTCTAACAACCTTTTCAAATACTATTTCTGAATTTTATATAATATTTTGCCCTACTACTGATGTCAGTGTGTAGATATATACTTATATATTATATGATGAAATACACTGTTTCCAAAAGAATTTATGTATATATTTATATACATCAATATATATATATATATATATATATATATATATATATATATATATATATATATTATATATATATATATTTGAGTTCCATTATGTATATAAAATGAGATTTAAAACTTCATATTTCTATTATTTTTCGATTTCAGAGTTGAGAAACTGTATAAGATTACCCCCTTTTTTTATTGCGACGAATAAAAAAGCCGTTTGAGAAAAGCTTTTTATATAAAATATATGGAAATAGTTCAAAATAAACTTTTATTTTCGGTAAGAAACTCTTAAGAAAAACTTTTCGCCAAGTTTTTGTAAATATATATATATATATTTTAAAGTTCTTGAGTGATTTTGTCAGGTTAAATAAGAAACATATAATATGTATTCTTGAAAAACTTTTTATATAAGGATTCCATTTACTTCATTCTCACTAATTTTATTTATTCAAGAATATAATCCTTCCTTTATCCATATAAAAAGTTGGAAGTTTTTTTTATTAGAATATTTTATAGTAATCACAAAAATGATTAAGAATAAATAAAAGGGGAGGAAATGAACCTTTGAACCCTAAATGTTTGCTGTATTTTTAGCTAATCACTGAGTTGCTTGAGTTGAATGTGGCAGATTTTTATAAAGAGGGTATTTGAAAGCTTTTTAAACGGTATCAGTGCATAATTTTAAAATTTTATTGTTGAAAGCAATCATTGTGATTAAAAGTTCTGCATCTACGTACTTTTTACCTGCCTAATTAACATAGTACATATATCGAAGGAAAGAATTGTGATGGCACAAAAATTCGATTTTCTTATTTTTATGGATTTACACATTTTTATTTTGTGTAAACAAAATTAGTCCCAAAAAGTCTAAAAAGAAACGTTTTTAAAAAATGTCTGTCAGTAGTCCGTCGTTTATAGTCTGTGCAGATGACTGGTTTTAATGCAATTTGGCGACGATAAATGAATTTTAGCTCTAAATTTGGGAGCTGTAACCCCAAAAACTCAGAAAAATGTAAAAAATCATTTATCTTGTAGGTAGATCCTTGTTCGGGTAAAGAAATGTTTACATTAGTTTTGATGTTGGCAACGTTTCGTACCTCGTACCTCGTATCGAGGTAAACAATAACATTTTTTTAAAAACAAATTCTAGTTATTTTTTGTCTCTTATTAGTTTTTATATAGTTCATACATATGTACCAATTCTGTGTTGTTTTAGTTTGTTAAATTTAATATTTTGCAATTGTGATGGATAGGGTGCTACATGGTTTTGTTATTCTACATCAGCGTTTCCCAACCCTATGGTCGCGACCCAAAACTGGGTCGCGACAAAATATTTTAGGGCCGCGAAAACTCTTTAAAACTATACAGACAAAATAATTTCAAATAACTTGAATAGAAATAAAATAGGTATATAAATTTAATTTATTTAAGTAAAAATAATAAAATCATATCGATAAATTTATTAGAAAAGATAAAAATGAACACTTGAAAGGTTGACAGAAATAAAGGGTATTGCAACAAGAAGTAATAAAACTTCTTAGAAGCTTTAATCTCTTTTCTATAAAATTCGGACAAATGGTCTTTGTGCGGGCCCACCAACATTTGTCATGAAATACAAAACTGATATAATTCAGAACAGACAAGATAAAAAAATAAACATATCAATCAATGCCATTAACCGTATTAAGATGATCTGTGTACTCAGTTTTTTTAAAGAATATATCAGGCTACACTCCCTCCTCTCTTATCCAGTAATGATTTTAGTAGAATTCAGGCACTTGGAGCCATGCATATCCCTGCAATCCTTGCAGGGTATGCAATATGCAATACACTATATTTAAGGAGGGTCCCGAAAAGGTAAAGGATACATTTATAGGGTCGCGGCATCAAAAAGGTTGGTAAACGCTGGACTACATATTATATAAGTTTCATTGTCTGTTTTAAAGAAATCAAATCCATGAAGATAAGTTTTAACGAAATCATCATTGAAGATGATGGAATTGACATACTAAGATGCTTAGTGAAACTTGACACAATGTTGTAATTGCAATTGAAATAGATGATGTAAACACTTTAAAGCGTTTAACCAGGCTTGAAAATTACCGGTAAGGTGAAAACGTTCCCAACGCCTAAACTAATGTAAACATTTTTTCACCCGAACAAGGATCCACCTACAAGATAAATACATATAAAAGGGTATACATAAGATAGATCATAGTAAAAAAAAATATATATATATATTACTCAAAAAGAGTTTTTGATTAAAAATTCTAAAATGTATTCCATGCTATTTTATTTACAGTATCAGTATCAATATGAGAATTCTTTGTTGGAGTTTAACGTAACGAGTTTTTAATATCCAAACGTAGATTACATACTTTCCGAACAGCCTTATAAAAATATACTGTACACTATTTCTAGAACTGAATAAGAAAAAGAATAAGAAATATATAGTGTGTATTATTTTTCTCCATACTTTAAGATCGACAATAGGTTTGTTCCAATCATGCATTGTACCGTCCGAGGGATCGTCACGGGCATGCGCAATGGATAAAAGCCGTTCCAAGCCGACTTGTGACAGTGTTTCGTACCGTCCACGATACTGCTCCAACCCGGGCAGGGATCGTTTGCGAACCGTTCACTGTACGGTCCCAAAGATCCTCTGACAATACCATGTACTTGTTTGTAATGACTTGCGCAGTTATGTCAATTGTCACAAATATCAACAGGAAGGTTCCCTAACTGTTAGGTTTCCTTGAATGTTTTTAATACAGTGCGAATTATAGTCCTAAACCCGTTCCAACCTGACATGATTTTATTACAGTACAATGTTAGCGCATGCGTATAAAACCTGTCCTAAATGATTCCCGAACGATCCGCGGGACGATACAAAGGACGGTACAAATAGCGGGGTTGGAACAAACCTAATATCACACTTAAATATTCCTCATTTTTATAACATTTGTATAGTTATGTAAATGTTTGTTTATTAAATGATTATGTGTTTAGACGATAAGGGCAGTGCTGCCGGGTATGATCGAGCGAGGCAGAGGCCATATTGTAGCAATAGCATCGGTCGCTGCCTTCACTGCAGCAGCTAATATTGCTCCATATACTGCTACTAAATATGCTGTTACAGGTACTCGTATCATAACTCTTAATTAATTTTAAGCAATATATAACTACAGTTTTGTTATGTTATAATAAATATAATTCATTTGAGTCTTTGTAGAAAGTAAGAGGAAAACAAACTTAATAAATGTGATATGATTAAACCGGCAATACATGTAAGTATTGTGGTATAGACAAAAAACGTGGAGCCTCTACATGGAACAAAAGATTTTATAAAATATTATTTAGCAAATACTTATATAACAGATTGAAGAGGAACACTGATTATTTTAATAATATCGTGTAATACTGACATGAATTTTAAAAATATTAAAAGTTTTAAAGAGTATTTTAAAGAGTTCAAACACGATTAAAATGTTCGAGGCAAATACCAATTTCATTTTAAACTAATGCTATTTAAATTTGTCAATTCTAAATTCTGGATGTACCAATTGCCAATTCACAATTGTTTATCAATTTACACCTTTATGCCATAGCATGTATTTGAATTATTTTATTTTAAGTTTTACATTTTTAAATCCTATACAAAATATGTGGTGTGTATAAAAAAATTTTTTTTTTTTTTAATAGTACTGGGTAAGTTAATCCCTTTTAGTATTAAAAGAAGATAATCCCTTCTAGTTATAAGGGATTAAATATTTTTTAGTATGAAATATAGTTTCAGTTATTTTCAGACTTTTATGTAATAGTGATAAATTACAAGATTTTTTTAAAGTATTGATATTAATGTTTGATGCAGGGAAAAATCAAACTAAGTCCTGATAATAACTAGGATAGAAGAAATATAACATTATTAAATAAATTCAGGTATTTTTTAAATCACAAATTTTCGATGAATTTACATATTGTAAGGTCCTCTCTGTCACAAAATGTTCGACTGACGATTGTGCAGAGACATGAGCTTAAACTAACGAACTTTCTTTTTGATTTACTCGTAAATATTCAGAAAATCTATCTCGGGATGAATCGGAGCGCATTTGGGGGGGGGGGGGGGGGGGTGTCTTTCAAATAATTTAAAAAAATTAGTCATGTACTTGGGATAAATGTATAATTTGTGAGAAAAAATTGGATACTTTAAAATGGTTGGAGTATTTGTTGTTACGGCTTTTCTCTATTTAAAAACTATCCATATAAAAGTTATTCAATTTATGTACATTAATGTAACTACATTCTATACCAAGAAATGTTTATTTTTATTTTCCTGTTTAGGTTTGATGGCGTCTCTAAGAGAAGAGCTAAGGTTGAAGAATCCTCAGATTAAAACCACTTCTATACACCCATTCTTCATCAGTCCACCTACTTCATCAAAAGAACACTGGGACAAGACGTGAGTAAATCATCAGCTCAAGCTGGACATTTTAGTTTTGTCTTATCTCTACTCACCGTGTTTTAAAACATAATATATTGGCATTTGTATAGACAAATATTTGTATAAATTTACGTATTTAAAAAAAATATGAATTAGTAATAATTAATTTATAATTCATATTTTTGAATTACTACAGAGTCTATGTGCCAAGTTTCAACATGATTGGACGACTGGAAGAGGGTTAATTAGTCCTCCAAAGATTTTGTCGAAAGAAGACAGGCCCCAACAAACAAACTAACAAAATAAAAGTTAAAAATAATAATACTAATAATAACTTTATCGACACTTCAACATATTGAAGCAAAAGCCTCCATAATTAGGGTTATAGATGGATAAATCACCATCATGAACTGGAAGTTAATAAAAAGGATTTTATATATGTATATATATATATATATATATATATATATATATATATATATATATATATATATATATATATATATATATATATATATATATTGTGCAAAAGTAAATATGTAATAATTTTCAATCCTTTTCTTGTGATGGTAACTTCAATGAACTTAGTTTTTCGAGTTTTATTTACTAAGTGTTTCAAAAAATTAATAATTTGGAATTTCAATAACTAAACATCTTCTTCACACAGAATGATTGTAATTATAACAATTAACCGGTTTCGGCTCTTCAAATGCAGTCTTCTCCAGATAATCTGATATTTATTGTATGTCTTCTAAAGTGCAAGAGCAAATTATATTCACTTGTTATTTTGAAGTCATACAATAAACATCATATTAATCTGAAGAAGGCTGCATTAGATCAGCCGAAACTGGTAAATTTTTATACATACAACCATTCTGTGTAAAAACGTAGTTTGGTTATTGAACTACACCTCTATAATGATAGGTTGCTATCACACATTGAAGAAAAATAAGTCGGGGATGGGTAATGAAGTTTAATTGTGAACAAATATGTTTATTATAATATTTTGAAGTCTATCGTAACGGAGTTTGAGTGACTTATTTTTTGAATAATGGATGTTGGTAATGTTTAAACCTGCCTAAGTCAGCCCGAAATATTGCTGGTGAAATTAAATGCAATGCATTCAGTTTTAGTTTCTAACAATAGACCGGCAAAACGGACAGGTAAGGTTGAGAGAACATTTCAGCTGTTAAATCCATTCCGGGCATGTACTCTCTCTTTCCCTTTATCCTTCTCTCTCTATCTACCTCTCTCCCTCCTCTCTCTTTCTCTCTCTCTCCCCCTCCCCTTTCTCTCTCTCTCCTCTTATATCCTCATTTATTATTGGAATTTTTATATATTTTTTGGGACCCAAATAATGTTACTGACACGTTTGAAAATAAAAGGTAATGGAAAATCAATAATGTAATTTTAATGCATGTATTTTATTGATTTACAGTTCGAGGATACCAGATGTAACAGCTGTCGAAGTGGCCAGGAAAACTGTTCAGGGGATTAAAAGAGAAAAAATAACTGTGACTGTACCTGCTTATCTCTACTTCCTCTTCTACATCATGCAGTACGTATTATTATATACTTGATTATAAGTATATAATATTCTTATTTTCCTCTAATTAAGAGTATTTTTACTGGTCTTATATTACTTTGCTTTGTAAGTTTCATCGCACACCTAGTACCCCAATTTTGAACCACTTCCCGTCTTTCAATCTTCCCCAAATTTTGCACATGGAAACAATTGAGGTGAAGAATACAGAAACCAAAAAAAAAAAAAAAGTTGCAAATAAGACCAGTTTTTAAAAATGGTATTTTTATATTAATTATTATATACTTAATTTTACTAAGGTTTTGGCTTACTATTATAATTTATTTTTTCTGAAAAATGAAATGTTTAAACATTTTTGAGAAAAAGCAACATAAACCGAGAAACCTTATTAGCGAATTTTCAAAGAAAATTACGCTATTGCAATGGCTTCAAAATTTTTGTAATGCGAATTTTTGAAAAATTTTTCCATGGAAATCCGTTTTAGACCATTCTGAATCGATTCCTGAAATTTAACACTTTTTTTTATGTATGTATGTATATATGTATGTATATATGTATGTATATATGTATGTATATATGTATGTATATATGTATGTATATATGTATATATGTGTCACTCCAGACGATATCTCCCCTTGGGATGCACTTAAAAATTTCAAATAAATTTTAAAATGTCAATAATATCAAAAGAAAGGATGAGTTCGTTGGCCAGAATTTTTGGAGTCCATTTAGGGGTCAAATTTTGACCATATAGGGTCAAAAAACGTGTTTTTTCCATTTTACCCCCCTTTTATGTGAAAATATGATAAAAGTGTAAATAACAACAATTACTGTACTCTTAAAGAGCTTTCCAACGACATGCATCTTGAAGGGTAAATACTATTTTGACTTTTGTACCCCGTACCCCTGTGTACCAATTTTTTTTTTCACCCGAGCAAATTCTAAACCAAAATTTTCCTATATTATCATAAGTCAATAAAACGCAGATTTCTTTGAAAATTCGCTCATTAAGTCATGGTGCATGACTGGACTTTTTTATTCTGCGTTTGTCTGTCTGTCGGACTGGCACATTGAGTGCGCCACGGGTAAAAAAGTTTCTGTAAATCACAGATTCACGACGCGAGAATAATAACCCCTCACTTTACCCTGCCACTAGAGACCACTGAAACAGATGAAGCAGTGTGCTTTGATAATTTCTTCTTTCTGCATTGTTTAGCCGTGAGAAAGAGAAGAGAAATTATGCCTTCCGATCAATATTTTTTGGTTTTGCATGAGTTTTCGGATTAGGATGATGGCTGTGAGGAGTTAATTAAGGTTGAAAGCCCGATACTAAGTCAGAACGCTGAAGGAGTAATTATTGATTTTTATAGTAATTTTTATTTTTATAATTAAAGATATCATTGAGAAATAAATATTTAATGCATAAATTGACTTTTTAGTTCAACATTTCCAAAACGCAATCTAGATAATCTGGAATTGACCTATTTATGGTTTGAAAAATGCATTGGCGCATAAAGTACGCCGCCCGTGCCTCATTTTTTGTCCACTATTACTTTGCCACGAAGGGTTAAATGCTGTCCAAGTACAAGTTTATCATCCTAACACATTTTATAAGAACTAAAAGTGACAATCTAATTTCAATAAGCATGGTAGGTATGCGAATGTTAAAATTAGCCTTAAATAAATTACAATTTAAAAAAGAAATTGAGATTGGCTGTACAATAATATACATTATACAATGAATATTACTATAACCCTATGCATTTTTTAGTTTTAACGAAATAAACAATAGCTAAAACAGTAAATATGTTAAATTTGTTGTGATTTTTCACTCTTTTATTACTTGCTTCTTCTTTCTATTTTAGTTATCACCTTTGCAAATTGTAGCATCTAATTACAGATTCCATTATCTTAATGACCTATAAGAAATCCATAATAGTTTTTAAACTATTCAAATATTTTATGTATTCAGTTTTAGTATTTCTAACCAAAAATAAACAAATAAAAACACATAGTTTTTTTTGTAGTTTCCCCATTTTAAATAAATATATAATAATAGAAATCAGACATTGTTATGGAGAAGGATTTGATGAGGAAGCATCTTTTTTTAATGAATTAATTATCGAGAATTTAAGAATAATTTATATCTAAAGTATGATAAATCCTTTGCTCTTCGCATCTAAATAATGTTTTCAATGATAACTCCTTCCTTCTAAATTCTTCGTATTTTTCTCGTTCTATAACTATTTATTTATTTATTATTTTTTTTCCATAAGAGTTATTACAAACCTTAAAATACTGATATTGCAACTCTAACTAACGATTAGCAACTCCAATGAATGATAGTTGTGCCTTAAAGCTTTATACCCCGTTAACACTAATAATCTGTTTTAATCAATTGTATAGGTTTAATCAATTATAGGTATGCCTCAAAACTCTATACCGATAATAATATAAATATTCAGTGTGCCCCCGGATCGACGCATGCGAATAGGTGAAAAAGCCTAACATTAACGCTTTAATGAAAACTATTTGTCATAATTTTAGTTACGAAAAATCAAGTGTGTCAAGGAAATTTTCAAAAAAGTTATTTTTCTCACTATTAAAGTGCTTTTTCTCTGGGATATACGACAAAATATTATTTAAATAAAGTTGTTCACAAAGAAAAACTGCGTAAGAATACCACATTTTAAAACCCTCCGCCTACTTTGATATATTGCATTACTTATCATTTTTTTGAAGTTGAAGATATTGAAAAATTTCGTAAGGAAAAGTTCTTAGGAAATTGATAATTTTGTGCTAGAACAAATAAATTTTTGTGTAATTTCATTTGTCTGTTAATACATTTAGATAATAATTATAAGAAACAAAAATACCAAAATATGGAAAAAAAAAAGTAAAAAATAACACTTTACTAGTGAGAAAAATAATTTTTTTGAAAAATTTTCAAAACACTGGATTTTTCGATGCTAAAATTATGACATGAATTAGTTTCCATTAGCAGGGCTGAACCCCAGAAGATGAAATTTCAATTAAAAAATGTTAGTATATTTTACCTATTCATGCGTCGATCCGGGGACACACTGTATATTTATTTATAAACATACAAATTGTAAGAGATTTACCGAATTTCAAAGTGAGTTCACGTTCTCTAAATTTAAGATGATACTTAGCGTTAATTGAACATGATGAAAGACTTCCGGACCTTACTCTAATTCTCGAATACTAAGGATTTGTCGTGAACTTCAAGGTGAAATAGACATTTTGATTCTAAATTTACTTGATCGGATAATTCTTAATCTCTATTGTGACATACATTTATTCAATATAAAATAAATTCTATAAAAAAAAAATATATATATATATATATGTTTTGCAAGGAATATTTTTCATTTTAAGAAATAGCCAAAATAGTAATAACATTTATTATTCTTTACATACATTTTATAACATAACAGCTCATTAAACTGATATACATTTCTTTAAAATTAAAAAAAAAAAAATCTAATATTCAACAATACATATATTTTTTTTTTATAAAAATTAATGAAAAATTACTAAAAGGAAGAATGATTTACAAAATAAAAAGAAAAAAACAATTTTTTTTTCACATGGTTCTTATAATATAGGTAACAATTAACGTTAGTTTCAGCAATAGTAACACATTTAAAAATTAATTATAAACTGTAAATTATTTTAGTCATTTTCATATTAGCACAATTGGTGATTTATTACAATATCTAACCTTATTGAAACTTATAGCTTTTTTATCCAATCACAGTATAATACATTAAAATGATACACAGAATAAAATATTAAAAGTTTATTGACTTTGGCCTTAAATTAATATTTTAATATCCATTATTAAAATATAAATGAGTTGGATATTAATTATTAAAAAATCATATTTAAAAGAAGTTAAATACAAAAAAATTATATTCCTTTAAGCAAATTATATGAATTAGGTTATTAAAAAAATATCATATTTATAAAATATCTTATACATTTTAAATAGTTAGTTCTTATTACATAATAACAAAAGAAAATCGTAAGTAGTACGGTTTGTTTCCTTGCATATAATTCTTATAGATAGTAGTAAAAAAATATTACAATTTTAATCACAATTTAATAATTATTTTAGCACAAATTATTGTAATATAGGTAACTTTTAATTTAAATTATAGTAATGGTAAAAAAAAAAAAAAAAAAAAAAAATGCGTGAGACTCTTGCACATGTTAAAAGTGAAACTTAAGTTCTAGAAACATTTAAGCATGGCTCTCTTTGCATTGTTTGACGATTTTATTATTTCAGGATTAAGAAATGGTTATGTGGAATCTAATTGAAAAATAAAATATTTCCATGACATTCTAGCGAATAATGAAGAAAAAACAACATTTAAATACATTATATTATTATAATTTATTATTTCGCTTATCGCTTATGTACCAATACTGTGTACTGAAAAATCATCTACCTCCGTGGTGCAATGGTTAGAACTTATGCCTGCTGAATCAGAGGTTTGTGGATCGATTCTCCAAGTGAAAGAATTTTTACAGGTAAATCAACTGCCGACTTAAGCCAGTAGTTGATTTACCTATAAAAAATCTTTCATTTAAACGAGTCTCGAATCACTAACTTTGTTACATGCAATTTCGTTTCATCCAAGCCAACTTACTCTACCATATCTAAATAAGTTTCACTCCAAAAAAAATGATGCATGATTATAACTAGAAATAGTACTAAAAATGGAGTTATACACCAATACGTAATGAAGACGTATGGCTATAAAGTTATTCCTCGGACTTGCATAAACTTACCTACTTATTATGTAGGTATTCCAGATTAAAAAATTCGTACTTTATTAACAAATAATGATTTAGTGTAAAGCGTAGTTGCTATTATGGATATCTAGTTAATTATGAATATAGGTATGTATGTATTAATCTCTATAAACCGTCAACTCTAATAATCCAGTTCCAATCATTGATAGGAATATTTTTTAAACTCTATACCCCCTCAACTCTAATAATCTCTAGTTCCAATGATTGATAGGTATATCTTAAAGTCCCGTCAATTCTAATCATCTCTAGTTCATATTAAAGTTATAATAATATCAACAAAGTCTTAACAGCATCATTTTAAACTGACTCTAGTCATCTTATTCTTAGCTCTAATAGTTTAAAGTTTACGACGCTCAATCAAAACATCGTCATAATGGTTTCTAGCTGTGATCCAGTAAAGAAACAGAGAGGAAATGAACTGAAACAATCCTCTGCTACACTGCCATCTTTTCTATTACCAGTTGAAACTCCTTTCATCATCTTCGAAGATGACCTAAAACATTAAAATTCATAAACGATTAATTACGAGTATATGCAATAATTTGTTGTTTTATTAATAAGAATAATAAATTAAACTTTAGACTCAAGACTTATCATATTAAACTAAAAAAACTCTGTTTCATTGCTTCGTTGTATTGAGAATTATGAATAAACAACGTAAATTTCACACCACATTTTTAAGAACATGTCAATATGTCCATACTCTATTCGTTTTTCATAGGAAAACCATTATCTTAATTTTCTTTAATTATTATTGTTTATATTTTTCGTTTGATTTTCAATAACTCGCATAAAAATTCATCGATTTTTTTTTTTTTTTTTTTTTTTCTCATAGACTATCCATTAAATTCGGTTATTTCTTTTTTATTGCCTTTATTTTTTCAAATTTTATTGTTGTTTCCCAAATAAATCCACAAGAAGTAATGATTGTCCGTCGGTGGACTGGACGTGTTGATTAAGATCATCCGATTGATTGGATTCTATTAGAAGAAAAAAAGAGCATTTTTCCGTTTTCTATTCGGTTTTAAAAATTGAACTCTTTCAATGAATTCATTTGACTGAAAACTGGATTTAACTCCACACATGTTTGTTTTTTCGTTTTATTCTAAGCCACTTCTAGAAATAGCGAATAGTTGGAAACTTATGAAGCTTGTTTGAAAATAAAAAATCTAATTTTCGAGAAGAGATAAATTCTTTAAATCCTTTCTAAAGCCAAGATGAAATAGAGAATATATTGAATTTACATGTTGTAAATAGAAAAGGAATAACAAAATCAAAATTTACCAATTCTTTGTTTAAAACATAAAATAAAATCCTAAATACCGTAACAAAACAATGAAACTTGAGTAGAAACCTGTCACCTATCTCTATTAAATAAATGTTCAACCGGGTTTTCACCAAACGTACAATTTTAATCAATAGTTTTGTTTGTTTTCAATAAGATATTTTTGTTTGTGTCAAACATCTAGTACTTTGAAATGAATGTTCCAACAAAAGAGACATAGTTTTGTCACTATTGTTTGTTCAGTTTCTCTACATGTTTCCTATAACCAAACAATCCGTCAAATCATTTCCTTGCGACCACTATTCCTTAATTATGAGCTGTGGCTTTTTTTAATTTATTCAAAAAAAAAGGAGAAAAAAAATCCAAGGTTTCGGGTCAGTTCTGAATTAAAGAGGAGAGTTTAATTATGGAACAGAAGAATAATTAGCTGATTTAAAAAATGAAGACTTGGGTTAAACAAGAGAATTGAGTATCCCTCCATAATTTTACCTGAATGTCAAGTACCAATTTTGAAGTTTTAATTAATATAGAACTTAGAATTTTCTAGAAAAAAAATTACCGGGATGCTATTTCGATGAAGGATCTTCTGGCAAAATGTAAATAAATAAATAAACAATATAATAGTCACGAAGGACAAAACAGGCATTCAAAATAAACAGGATGCATGATTTAAAAAAACCAAGAAACAAACAGAACCACCAACTCAAAGAAACAGTCTCTCCAGGGGAAATAATAATTGTTTATTTATCAAAGCAGCTTTCGGCTTTTATAAAGCCATCATCAGTGCCTATGAACAAACACTAAGTGTTAAAACGTACTTACAAATAAATAAACCGAAATTTAAAGAAAAAAAAAGCTTATAACAAAATCAACAAAAAAAAAAAGAGATAAATAAATAATAACTAGTAAGCTAAGAAACAAGTAAATTATTAAGCTGACTTCCATCAGTGCTCTTATTTCTCAAACCTTGTTTTGTTTTTGATTTTCCCATTCGAAATGGGACCGTGATTTGTTTAAAAAAAAAAAAAAAAAAAAAATCTAACAAAAATGTACTACATCTGTTTGAATTTTTCAAAACATGGCTTTTTGTTTGTGTCTTCTGTTTTGCCGGTTTGGTAAACATCCCCTTTAGCTATTAGGTTGTTTTATTATTAACAGATCAATTTGGTGTTGGTGCTTTGAGATTTATTAACTATAAGAAGATTCTTAAAAATGTTGGTAAATGTTGCTAAATTTACTTACTGCTAACATTTTTGGGCAATTTAAATATATATATATATATATATATATATATATATATATATATATATATATATATATATATATATATATATATATATATATATATATATACTGTATGTACCAGGATCGACTTGACGATACGTGAAATGACCATTCTTGATCATCCCTCCTGCATGTCTTCAAATTAAGATTTATCGTATTAAACATTTTGTTCCATGTAACCTTTTCCCACAAATTGCGATTTTTTAAAATCGCACAAGACGGAACTAGTCTAAATTTTAATTTTATGAAAAAAGTCATTCTTTATAAAAAAAAATATATATATATTTTTCTAACTAAGAAAGAAAATACAAAAAAATAATCATTTGTATTTCACCTCCTCCCCCCTCCCCTCACCGCTTACCTCACTTCTAATAAAAAAAAGCCAAATTTAAAAAAAATTAGGATCGATTTGAAAAACGTGTTAAATCATCAATAAATTGTTGAATAGACCTATTTTATTAAAATAAAAATTTATTAAAAAGCAGAAATTGAAGTAAATTAATTTTTATTATCTGTTATGATATCATTCCTATATTAACGTTAATTCTAAAAATGTCTATTCAACAATCATTGTTGTACTCAAAACAAATCTTCAAGACGATTCTTAATTTTTTCTTTTTATTTAAAGTGAAGTAAGCGGGAAGGGGCGGGGGAGGTGAAATACAATTTTTTTTTTTTTTTGTATTTTCTTTCTTGTTTAGAAAAATATACTTCTTTTTTTTATAAAGAATGACATTTTTCATAAAATTAAAATTCAGACTAGTTCCATCTTGTGCGATTTTAAAAAATCGTAATTTTTGGGAACAGGTTACATGGAACAAAATGTTTAATACGATAAATCTTAATTTGAAGACATGCAGGAGGGATGATCAAGAATGGTCATTTCACGTATCGTCAAGTCGATCCTGGGACATACAGTATATATATATATATATATATATATATATATATATATATATATATATATATATATATATATATATATATATTCTCATCGACCATTTGCTAAAAAATTTTAAATATTTGTATAAACCTCATACATTAAGTGAACATCTCCCCAAATTAATTTACTACTGGTTGACAATTAGCCATCTATTTTAAGCTCAATCAAACATCTAATTAGATGTAAATACATTAATTAATTTAGAATTTCAAATACGGTCAAAGGAAGCAGATTAATTAAGATAATAAGTAGTTAATAATTAGTAGTTACATTAATATAATTACTACATTGATATTAGTTAATAGGACACTTATGCTGATTTAATCTAAACTGTTTAATTGGCTTCTAAATATCATTAGCAGTTTTAATTCATGTAAAACATTGAAAATCCTGTGGACTTAATCATCCTTCAGTTTAGCGATTAAGGTTTTACGGTACTTAATCATGATGAAATTTAATCAAGTAAAGGAAGTAAATAACAAACACTATTTTTAGGTCACTTACTTGTAAACTATACATAAAATGTAGGCCGGTTTTGACTACACAGTCACTGACCAGAACACTGACGACTAAGCCTACTGATTAATTGAATTAGTAACATTGCTTGTTATTTATTTTCTTTAATTGTTTACTTTCATAATGATAGTCATCGCTGTTCTCAAACTATAAAGGATTTGAAGAAAGCCCAATTGGGATTCAAAGAATATAAAACTATTGATATGATGTTACCATAAATATCGAGTGTGAATGATTTAATATAGAATATCAATCATTAAGATAATGAAATACGTACAAGAATTGCTTCAATAAGATTGAAATTAGGAAAAGATACTAGTTGTCACATTCTTTTAATAATTACCATATAACCATTCTGGTCTTATTAAAAATCTAAATCGATTTTAAATCTTTCTTGTTCAATACTGCGGATATAGAAACAGTGTTTAAGCAGTTAAATTAGTTTGTAGTTGTTTTTTGTTTGTCATTAACGAAAAAAAATCAAATTTATTTCATTTTTCGTAATTCTTTTCCTCATTTTTTGCCACATCAAAAGTTGACTAATAATCATATTGATTTTTATAAACATGATTTGATGCATCATAATTTTAAGTGCTATACATTTTAGAACTCTTAATAAAGATGTTTCTGTGGATTTTTGTTTTGTTGTGAAGGTTTCTGTTTATATTTAGTCCGCAGGCCACCATAAGGAAGAGTCGCTGATTGATAAAGTTTTCTTACCTTATGGAATCGCTTATTTATGCAGTGTCCTCCTATGAATTGGGTATATGGCAACTGGGGGCTGGACCATTTCTTTTTTGTTGACATGCCAAACTTGCCCTTCTGCGGGAACATTGAAAAGAGATAGATAAAGTTTTGATTTTCACAGGATCGTTTAATTAAATTATTTCAAAAACAGTGGTAAAGGTGGCCACCGATACGAGTGGGCCGTTTTCTTTTCAACGTCTCCGCAGAGCGATATGTTTGGGGAAACATATCGCTCTGCGGAGACGTTGAAAAGAAAACGGCCCACTCGTATCGGTGGCCACCTTTACCACTGTTTTTGAAATAATTTAATTAAACGATCCTGTGAAAATCAAAACTTTATCTATCTCTTTTCAATGTTCCCGCAGAAGGGCAAGTTTGGCATGTCAACAAAAAAGAAATGGCCCAGCCCCCAGTTGCCATATACCCAATTCATCGGTGGACACGGCATAAATAAGCGATTCCATAAGGTAAGAAAACTTTATCAATCAGCGACTCACTTCTTATGGTGGCCTGTGGACTAATTGTTTTCATTTTATTATTTAAAATAAACATGTTTTCTTTCATTCTCTCTTTCTTTCTGTTTCTGTGGATCTATCTGTTAGGTGCTTTATCATCTTATAGTGGTGTTTATGAAGATGCTAAATCTTATAGTGATGTTTATGAAGATGCTTCATGTTGTAGTGATGTGTATGAAGATGCTCCATCTTATAGTGGTGTTTATGAAGATGCTTCATGTTGTAGTGATGTGTATGAAGATGCTCCATCTTATAGTGATGTTTATGAAGATGCTTCATGTTGTAGTGATGTGTATGAAGATGCTCCATCTTATAGTGGTGTTAACTTACCTATAGAGATATTTATCAAGGATTTTTCTACATATTTTTGTTAGGAGACGTTTATCTACTTAATTTTTTCTATAGTTATAACTATGCAATATCTATTAGACACATTAACTTTTAATGATTTTTATAGAGGAAGGTGTTCCTGATCTCTTTCTGCTAACTTATGAAGTTATTTCAGAAGTGCAAAAATTCAACATATAAATATTAACAAAGATATAAAGCTATTTTATTGCACTGTACACTATTATGTATAGCATTTAATTAATTCGATCTGTTTATTTTATAGCATGTTGCCGTCAGCTGCTGGAGAAATGTGGAGGGATCTATTCCCTGCTAAAATCAACTCTCTTCCACCACAGAAAGAACCTCAAACCAAAGTTATATTTTGACAAATTAAAAAGCCATTCTTTGTTAATGGTAACCAATAGGAGTTGACAATGAAATATACAATTCCACTTGCACAAAGAAATTAAAAAATGTTAATAGAATTATGTTATCTGTAAGTTTTGTATCTAATAAAATACAAAAAATCACACATTACGCAATACGCGTCAGTATGCTACACTTTTATAGAGAACGATTTGTGAAAAAAAAAAAAAAAAAAAAAAAATCAAGTTAATCTTGCCTGGAAAACTATTATTGATATTATTATTATTATTTCATTATTATTATTATTTTAGAAAAGAAAAGAAGAAAGGAGAAAACCAGATAAAAATTATTCCATAGCTGAGGATTAAACCAAAGATCGTATTCGTTTTAATGGTGAATGTTGTTTTTTCTGCTTCCTTTATTAAAAAAAAAAACAATAAAACAGAAAAAAAAAATATTGAATGGTGTTAAGATAAGAATATATCTGACGTTTTGCCTTGTTAATGTTACTAAATAAGAATTTAGTTAATTGTACCTAACCAGATTATTAATTAAGAGAATGAAAATGTTTATTAAATAGATATGGAGATCTCAAACTAGTAAGATTGAAGATCATTTAAAGTTTAAAAGGACATAACGCTTTATAAAATGTTACTTATAAATAAATTTAATTTTACCTGATATTCGTCTTCTATTAACCTTTAATACTTCATTTTTTCATTGTATTAGTAAAAATATATGTCATATCAACGCAGTAATATTGTATTTTAATAAAGTAAAATTATATTTAATAACAACCAGCGTAGCAGAGTAGTTACCGCACTAGCGCAACTCAGCCTGAAAACCCAGGTCAAAACACCGACTTAGAAGGTGTTGCAAGCCCAAAGTGGAGAGATATGTTACACACTGATAATCACATCGTGTAGATGTGAAATAAGGCCGGATCCCCCGTCCTGTAATGACCTCATAATGTGTTGATTAGGACGTAGAGAAGCGGCAAAAAATAAAAATAAATAAGTAATAAATGAACCTGAAATTAAAGAATTAATAAAATAGCCGATTCCCTGTATCTTAATTTTGAAAAGTATTTTCTGTAGCACTGTTGTAAAACAGTGCTTAAACAGTTTTTATGGTAAAAGTTGTAAAACTATTACCATAAAAAATAAATAATAATCGATGAGAATAAGAAATTTTATATTACAGGATTGTTTTTGGAGTATCTATTGATTTGAGAAAATAGTAGACAAAAAAGGCAGATCCTAATAAATATATTATAGAGCATAGTGCATGACCTAAATTGTTATTAGCTAGTGAGCATGAAATTGATTTTTTTTTATTCTGTCTATCTTATTTAAGTACAAGAGACGTTCGAGAGGACTTACAATAGGATTTTTGTTATATTACCTGGTCTTCAAGACAAAAAAGATTTGCTTTGAATTTGAAGGAATTAGCTAGTGAGCATGAAATTGATTTATTTTATTCTGTCTATCTTATTTAAGTACAAGAGACGTTCGAGAGGACTTACAATAAGATTTTTGTTATATTACCTAGTCTTCAAGACAAAAAAGATTTGCTTTAAAATTTGGACAGAAGGAATTTGCTAAGTTCTAAATCTAGATCATCTGGAGGAGACCGCTTCAGAGATTTTGTGAATCTCTTAATTTAGAACCCACTACGGGGATCAGTCTCAAGCTGGTTGCTCATGACTCTCATGAGCAGCTCCTTTGAAAAATGATCCCTGCTATGGGTTCTAAACGTCGGGATTCATAAAATCTCTAACGCGGTCTCCTCCTGAAGATATAGATTTAGGTAGTTATCTGACAACAGAAACTGTCAGTTTAGAATTGAATACTCTTACAAAAAGTGAATCAAGTTTGTTTTGTTCTTGTCTTATAATGAATTAAATAAATTTATTAAACTAAATTGCTTCATATCTGTAAGATTGTTGTTTCAAAATTAGATACGAATTTGTTCGTTTATATTATCACATAATAACATAAATAATAAACCATACATATGCTTAGTAATTAGTATAAATCATTAATTATCATGTACATAGTATTTTTTTTTTTATAATTCTTCTAGCTATCATTTAGATATCATTACCGTCAATAGTTAATGATTGTCTTTTAAAATGTGATTAATTTCTTTCATTTATAAATTTTAATGATCCATTATTTTGATTATAAGGCAATGATTTTTTTTTAATACTTCCAATATTGTTTTGAAATATATTATAGTTTAATTAAGTTAAATATAAATATTATAATGCTCATGTATATATATGTATTTTAGGCATATTATTTACTTAAAAAAGAAATCATTGTAAATAGAAAATATATATTTGTATCTTTAATATTGAGTTTTTTTTGTTGTTTTTTATTTTGTCATTTTGTATGTATCCTTTTAAATTTTTTAAAATAATTTTCTACATTTACTATGTAATGCTCTTATTAGACTTGCATTTTTTTCTTAACACATGCTAAATTGATAAATATAACAAATATTAATAAAATAATAGTTGTCATCAATTATACCTACTAGTAGAGCTAGGGTATTGAACATAGGGAGAAATTTTATAACAAATAAACTCTCTACAAGAGCGAACAAAAACACAGTACTAAAAAGGTGGTATCAAAGTAAAATAGGTGACATGAGGCAAAACTTTAGTTGAGTACCCTCTGTAATTATTAAGAAAAAGGGATATTTAGTCAAAAAATATACTTTGGACAAAGGAATATCACACTTATACATATAAAAGTGATCATATCCCTTATTGATTAACTATTTATCAAGACAGAGGGATAGTATCTATAAATTTTCTATTTACAGAATTTTGATGTTCCTTCTACTCAAAGTAGTTTGGACTAAATATCCCTTCTTCTTAATAGATAATTAGTCTAAGGAATATTATTATTTCTATATAAAGGAGAGTTCTTTGTTTGACTAATTTTCATACCCAACCTATTTCATGTCACATTTGCAATGAAATAGGGTAAACCAAACTAGATGAGTGCCGAAAACACGTATCAATGACATCATTCTGCATTGCAGTGCAATGATAAAAGAATTTGTTCTCTCATATATGTCTCCTCGAAGGGTTTTTTCCTCTTACCTTTTCAGACTCTAGTAAAAAACATTAGACGTTTTCTTTTATATTAGGGCGTTCATTAATTTTACTATTAATATAGTAAGATACATGGTTTTGCCATGTGTAACCCATGTGGCTAACTATGAAAGACGTTGGATTGTACAAAACAGGTAACCAAATTTGTTCATTTGGCAGATCTAAATCCAACTACAATGTAGAACTTTTAAAGAACATTCAGCTAAAACAATTAAGTGAGAAAAAAATAATTAAAAAAATGCAGTCGCCGCAGGCACAATACAATTATCATTGAACTGAATAAACAATTTCTTATTTTGTTTTATCAATCAAATGACCAATTGTGATAGCTCGACGTTTCCCAAAGTGTGGATCGCGACACGTCACCGGGTCGTAGAAAAATTTTGCCGGGTCACGAAAAAAATTGTAATAACATTAAAAAAATGTTTTCGGTAAAAAATTCGGTGTTATATTATAAAAATTGACATGAAATTATTATCAATAAATATTTTTTTAAATATTAATTTGCTTCATTCAATGAATTGAATTTAAATTTGCAAGGCTTTGGTTTTAATATTTTCAAAGTACCTATCGGAAAATGTCGCTGCAATAATTAAAAAAGTCCAGTCATGACTAAATGAGCGGATTTTCAAAGAAATCTGCGAATTTTTGGCTTATGATTATTTAGGAAAATAGGTGAAAAAAAAAAAAAATTAGTATACAGGGGTACGGGGTACAAAAGTAAAAATAGTATTTACCCTTCAAGATGCATGTTGTTGGAAAGCTCTTTAAGAGTACAGTAATTGTTTTTATGTACATTTTTATCATATTTTCATATAAGAGGGGGTAAAATGGAAAAACACGTTTTTATGCTTTTTTTGACTCATGTAAACATTTGACACCTAAATGAACTCCAAAAATTCTGGCCAATGAACTCATCCTTTCTTTTGATTCAATAATATAATTTTAAAATTTGTTTGAAATTTTTAAGTACATCCTAATGGGAGATATCGTCTGGAGTGTCACACACATACATACATACATATATACATGCATATTTACATATATATACAATTTGTGTTAGTGAGAGACACCAATTACATTGCTGATACATACATACATAAAAAAAGTATTAAATTTTAGTAATCGATTCAGAATGGTCAAAAACGGATTTCCGTGGAAATTTTTTCAAAAATTTTAAAGCCATTGCAATAACTTAATTTTCTTCGAAAATTCGCTATAAACGACTCTGTGGAAACAACGACTTTCAAAAGGAAATTTTAAATCATTTGAGACAGTAGCGTACACAGAAAATTTTTTCGGGGGGGGCCCAACCTAATTTAACTTATATGCGGGTTTAGCATACCCCATAATTTATTATAATTGTAATTTCTCCCCCTTTTCAACACTCTACTTAATTTCACAATTTCTAACCTCATACTTAATTAAATTAAAATACTATGAGGTAACACCTCACTATGTGATGTGATCGTTCTAAAGAACGATTATGTCTCCGATTCCAATAATTCCAAGACAGAAATCTGTTCCAGTTATCAGACATTTTTGATCCCGTTTCTGGCTGTTAGTCTGTCTCTCGCTCAATCATTGCGAACAATTCTTAAAAACTACTCTTTCGATTTTAATAAAATTCAGATGGCAGTTAATTAGCATATAAAAAGTCCATTGTTGGTCCTATATAAGGTCCAATCTTCTGGTCCCATTTCCCTCCTCCCCATTTCTCCACCTGCCACCATTTCTCTTCCACATGTGCACACACATACATTTATTTACACCTTATCTTCAAAAATATCCATCTGATTTTATAAAACTTATCTGATAGAAGCTCACAGATTAATTTTAACTGTCTGCGCTGTTTAAATTTTGGTAAATTGATACTTTAAATCATGTAAAAATCAGAATCAATTTTAACTAATTTAAAAAAGGAGGGGAAATTGAGTAAATTTAACATGAATAAAGTATCAATATAGCAATATTTTAAGAGCGCAGACGGTTGAAATTATTCTTGGGTTATCTGCGGGCTACTTTAAACAAACCATTAAAATTTCATACAAATCAGATGAGTACTTTTGAAGATATAGGTGTAAATAAATGTATGTTTGTGCGAATGTGGAAGAGAAATAAATAGGTGCAGAAGATTGAAACTTATACGGGACCAGCAATGTTATAACCTGGCTAATTATGACCTACCATCAAAATTTCAATAAAATTGGACGAATAGCTTTTAAGATGAGTTGGTTCGCAAAAATTGAAGGACAGGCGGACACGCCTACATGGGACATTTAACATCAAATGTTTTCTGAACGCTTTTTGAGTTTTTAGATTTAAATTTACTATTACCAACTATGTAATATGAATCAGTTTTTTCACAAAATGATAAACCGATTTATTTATATTGCCTCTGTTTTCCCACTACATGTCGCCAAACACTAGTCCGACCTGAGTGAGCAAGAGGGGAATGCCGCATAGACAAGAGGACCCACGTAGCGTTCTACAAACAATCCTGGTCCAAAACAAAAATTTGCTACTAAAATCCACAACTATCATTTTCCCATTTAAGCCAGTCTAGTGTGCATATTTTAATTCAATTAATTTAATTCCATCGGCAAAAGTTCGAGTTGTATTGGGCCTCATTTAATTTAATGTGCTTAACACCTAGGCCGAGTCGGCAATCGAGTCTATTATTGAACGCATCCCAATTTATTTTGATGCATAATTTCCATCGACAAGATCGGGCCTACTAGCAATCAGGCCGATTCATTGTACTCATCCTAATCAATTCAATGCACTTAATTCTATAGCAAAAAATCCGGGCCTAGCTGTCAATCGGAGCAGTCTATTTTTACGAATCCAAATTCAATTCATTGCATTAGGATTCGTAATGAATTGAAGCTTTCCTATAATGCAACCTATGCTATTGAACTGGACTAAAACCACAAAAAAATCATTGAATTCAATTGGCGAAAAATCGGGCCCATCCAAAATCGGGTCGATCAAGTTTAATGATTTTAGTTTCACTGGCAAAAATCAAGGCCTAGTCGGCAAATGAGCCGATTTATTTCATGCATCCTAATTTAATTCAATGAATCTAATTCCATTAGTAAATATCTCGGTCCAGCCAAAATCGGGCCGCTATAGTGTTTAATAGTTTTAGTTTCATCGAGAAAAATCCGGGCCCAGCCGACAGTCAGGCCGTTATAATGTTTAATAAATTTGATTCCATCGGCCAAAATCCAGGTCCAGCCGACAGTCGGGCAGTATAATGTTTAATAAATTTAATTCCATCGGCCAAAATCCGGGCCCAGCCGACAGTCGGGCAGTATAATGTTTAATAAATTTAATTCCATCGGCAAAATCCAGTTCCAGCCGACAGTCGGGCCGGTATAATGTTTAATAAATTAAATTCCATCGGCCAAAATCCGGGCCCAGCCGACAGTCGGGCAGTATAGTGTTTAATAAATTCAATTCCATCGGCAAAATCCGGGCCCAGCCGACAGTCGGGCCGGTATAGTGTTTAATAAATTTAATTCATTCGGCAAAATCCGGGCCCAGCCGACAGTCGGGCCGTTATAATGTTTAATAAATTTAATTCCATTGGCAAAATCCGGGCCCAGCCGGCAGTCGGGCCGTTATAATGTTTAATAAATTTAATTCCATCGGCCAAAATCCGGGCCCAGCCGACAGTCGGGCCGGTATAGTGTTTAATAAATTCAATTCCATCGGCAAAATCCGGGCCCAGCCGGCAGTCGGGCCGGTATAATGTTTAATAAATTTAATTCCATCGGCAAAATCCGGGCCCATCCGACAGTCGGGCCGGTATAGTGTTTAATAAATTTAATTCCATCGGCAAAATTCGGGCCCAGCCGACAATCGGGCCGGTATAGTGTTAAATGACTTTAATTCTATCGGCAAATCCGGGCCGAGCTTATTTGGGGTGATTAAGTGTATACACACCATAATATAATACTTAATTAATTCCTTTTATTGGAAAATATTTACAGAAAATTCGAATGCATCTGTCATTACTGTTTTTTTGGTTTTAAATGTATGGCGGGTCTTAGGTATGTAATCATTTCGGGGGGGGCCAGGGCCCCTTGGGCCCCCCCCTGTGTACGCCACTGATTTGAGACATTACATACATTTATAAAGTCCATGCAAACTAAGTTGAAGGAGATTTACATCTGGAAACACTATCAGTTTCAATTCAAGAATATCTTTCGGTGCTAATTTTTTGAGTATGAATAAACAAACAAATAACATGATTTTGATTTACAATTTTTTCGTTTTGTAAATCCATACATTTTTTTTTCAAGGTGGGTTGCGAAAAATTTTAAAATCTCGTACCGAGCCGCGGTAAAACAAGTTTGGGAAACGCTGTGATAGCTGATTGTATGTTTTTATTGAGCATTAGGCTTTTATCTTATCAATACATATCGAAATATATAGTACATTTTTCAATAATAATTCTATTTAGTTTGATAATTAATTAAATCAAATGACAGAACTAGATCGGCATTTATATTAAAATTATTTTATATTTTCATAATTATTTTTAATCGGAAATTCTTACTAATTTTACAATATTAGAAAGAGCAGTGTAATTGTCAGCCCTGGCAAAGCTCTTCTTAAGGGTTAATTAAAGCTTTTACAATCAGCCCCTCTGTTAAGCTAAAGTTTTACCTAATTTAGATTTTTATTTTCTTTTTTGATAAGCTTAAAATTTATGAATTTTCCAAATCTTGTAATTTGCATGAAAATAAAATGAAGAGACTTGCATTTGATCTTTTCTATCATAAGATAATTAACATGTATTTTTAATGAGAAGATAGAATTATGGATGAATAAAAATAAAAAATTCTCCCGCATATTTTATTTAGGTGAACTCTGTTCAGAGATTTTCTGTTCAAATTGATATTTTATATTCTCAGCAATAAGCGAGTTCTTTCTATTTGTCGATTCCATCTGCAAAATCCGGGCCCAACCAACAGTCGGGCCTGCATTGTGTTTAATAAATTTAATTCCATCGGCAAAATCCGGGTCCAGCCGACAGTCCCGGTATAGTGTTTAATAAATTTAATTTCATCGGCAAAATCCGGGCCCAACCGACAATTGGGCCAGTATAGTGTTTAATAAATTTAAGTCCATCGACAAAATACGGATTGAGCGCATTTGGGGTGATTAAGTATACACACCATAAGATAATACTTAATTAATTACCTACTTTTATTCGAAAATATTTACAGACAATTCGAATGCTTCTGTCATTACTGTGTTCGTTTCGTTTTAAATGTATGGCGGGTCCAAGTTATGTAATCATTATGGGGGGGGGGGGGGGGGCAGTGCCCCTTGCCCCCCCCCCCCCTTCTGCGTACGCCAATGGTTCGAGGGTTTAAAATAAGTGTTTCCATCGTCAATGCAGACAATTGGAGCCTTATCTAACTGGAACGATATCAATTAAATTTGACAAACGATCAGAAAAATCATACCTCGAGGCGATTTCTTGAAGCAAGAAATTCATTTTATTTATAAATTTACGAAAAAAAATGTTTTTTTCTCAAATACGGTTTCAACGAATTTGATTAAAAAATTCATAAATGTAGTCAATTTAAATATACGAATTAAACTATCGGAAAAATTTAGTTTCCACGAAATTGATGAAAAACATCTATTGTAACGATATTGCTAAAACACTTTTCAAATATAAACATTCATTAATTTAGTAATTAATTAATTAAATTATATACATTATGGAATTTACATCCAATTTATGTGTACAAGTGTGAGGTCAATCAATCCAATTATTTCTTACTATTACCGTATATTTGCCTTATTATTCTAAATTTCAGTTTCTTATTATTATTATTAAGGCAAGGCCTGATATAAATATTATATTTAAACTCTAAGAAGTTATTCATTAACTTCCCTGTATTACATAGGTTCATACATAAACAAATATTTAATCATTAAATTATTGCGTTTGCAGAACTCCCTTAATTAATCCCTCTTGTTCAACATGCTTAAGGTAAAAACAAATAAATTAAATTGTAATAATGACAATATTAGTACAGTTATTTAGACATAAATATGGCTTCTGTACAAAAATAGTCGGAGCTTTAAATTTTTACGTTGATAAATATTCAAGGTCAACAAGTCACCAAATTCGTGTTTTTGTGAATATCTCGCTTCATATGCCTCGAAGATCAATCAAGGTGGTTATCAAAATTGAAGATATCAAAATTTTCCACAAAAAAAAGTCTCATTCCTTTTTTATGTGCAATGGGTGATTGAATGAATGAAGAATATCAATGAATTTTTAGATTACGTCGCCTCACAACCTTTAAGTATTTTTACGAATATCTGGCTTCCTATGGTGTGGAGACAAATTTAGGGGATTATAAAAAAGAAAGATTATGAAATTTCCCACAAAAAAGATCTCTTTCATTTGTTATGTACAACGAAGTGTTTAGCAAAAAACCTGCTCCACTATCACGTGCGTGGTATCCGTTTTTACTTTTTTTCGGCTATCTTGCTTCCTACTGCTCGGAGACCAATTGAGGATCAGATCAAAATTTGTATGAAATTTCACACAGAAAAGATACTATTCCTCTTTTACATACAACGAACCGTTTAGATTTATCTAAACTATTATCTTGTATTAACAAGTGCTCTGAAGTTTCCGCACAAGGCGTATCAACGGACCATAATATAACTTGAGACTTAATCTGTAGACAAACAAAATCAAGCTATGGCTCTTTTACGGATATAATTCCACCTTTATCACTCTTAATGTGATATAGTTGTAAACATATACCTTTGGATAATATTATTATAATAATTATGGATAATATTATTAACATTTCTTATTACACGGTCGTAAGAATCTAAAGCACATATTATTAACAAGTAATATTGTCTAAGTTTGAAAGTTATACATTCTAAAGACAATAATTATTAATGTTTCTCCAATTATTACATTTAGAGGAAACTTATACTTTCTTAAGACATTATAGAGAATAATATGGTAAGTAGAGTTCATGAAGACTTTAATGTTTTAATATATTTCCTAGGAGAACTCTAACATATCTCAAATAGAAGATAATTATGTTGACTGCACTTATATTCTTCCCTAAACTTGATATTAAAGTACGCTTCTAAACGACACGTTCATCTACTTCTATAATTCCTTCTTGTTCTAGTTCTAGTTGTTCTTTAGTTAAGTTGTCCTGAAAGCTTTACGGCATCTACAATATTCAAGAGCTTCCCAACAACCCACCATATTCCATAAAGATAAAGTGTATAGTTTTGATTTAAATATTGAATGGAAATTAAACCACCTTGAAAATTATGCAGAAACATCACTATATATATTATAAGACTTAGAATAATTTTAATATATATTTCAAGGACTAGTTTAATTAGTTAATTTAGTTACATCTTAGATAAAACCATATTGTTGATACTCTGATTCTAAGCCAGTTGTTCAATATTCTTGGCCTTACTTATATTGAATAAAGAAACAATGAGCAAACCTGACTTATTGTTCTCCAATTCATTTTAATCCGATGAGTTTATTGGGAACTGAGACTAAATCTAGGTTTAAATAAAAAAAATGACATACATTTTAATTTGAATGCTTTTTTTTATTACAGCCTCCTCATTTCAGCAATATTTGTTTTTCAGTTAAGTGTAGATCCGTTTAGGGTAATTATAAAAACGTAATTTATCTAGGCAACTTTTCGATACTAACCTGCCATTCTCGAGCCTAAATGTGTTCCATCTGAAGTGACATTTTCCATTCTGTGATATGTAATCAGCTTTATTTTATTGTAGTTACCAATGTTTTTATATTAAGGTTTTTTAAATACGTGTGTTACTAGTCTCTTTATACTTTCTTTGTATCTATTTTATGTTGAGCTTCTATTATGTCCCGTTACGGACGTTTTTGTAGTTTTAAATTAGAACGTTGTTGAGGAGAATTTAGTTTGACGACGGAACCTGTTATTGTTCCCTATTTTAACATATGCATTATCAACTTAACAAGCCTCACAACATACGTCATTTAGGCTTGAGAATGGCAGGTTAGTGCCGAAACGTTGCCTAGATAAATGACGTTTTTATTATTACCCTAAACGGATCTACTCTTAACTCATAATTAATAGAGGGTTGTTTTTGACTGAATTATAATTTTTTTTGTAATAATAGTTAAAGATTATTCCCCTTTTCTTTAGGACCTTAAAAACAATGTATGATGACTACCATTTTATTTTTAGTCGTCCACTATATTGGCCACCATCTTAAAAATATTAAGTGTGAAATTTTCAAAAACTTATCAGCTATCACAAGTGCTGAGATTTCGGTCAATTTTTACACCTCTTATCATTAGACAATCAAAGAAACAAACAAATATCTATAATCCTAAGTCTCTGAAATGAAAACATGATTGAACTCATCTTCACTCGTTCAATCAATTATAGAAGGGAGACAGAGCAGAGAAAATTACTTTCCGACTCCGGATTATTGGATTTCTAGTCCAATGCTCTACCAATTTAGATTTACCGGAGAATATTTTTTCTCTATCAGAAGCGATAAACAAATTCCAATTTATAGTCAAGTAGTTGATGAATTAACAAACTCCTCAACACTTTGACACTGACGATGAGCGTTTTAAAGCTATTATTATTATCGTGAAGAAACTTGTAGTCATTGTTGATTGTAAAATCCATATTTTCTTTTTATTAGTGAATGACAGCAAAAGCCATTAAAAACTATACAAGCACAATTTTAACAGTCATTAATGTTCAATATGACCTTTTTGTTAAAGATTGTTAAGATTGTGTCTTGGTCTCCATTTATTTTGCTTACACTTACTACTATGTTAATAATATTAGTAGAAAATTTTTACCTGACAACGCGAAGAACTCTTTTATCGATATCGGTAAGTTTAGATGAAGGTTTTTGCGCTATATAGCAAATGTATTTCTGAGCGCATCCAAGTGGGTCATTCTGAACTACCACTGATAAGCTGGACTCAATAGAGTTGGATACCTCTTTATTTTCCTATAAACACATATACAGATCAATTATTTTACATTTTTGTTTATATGATGAAGGCAAACAGTAATTCAATGAATTATAGATTTATAGCATGTATTATAAATGAGCACGATCCTTTGGAAATTTATAACTTTACTAAAACCCAGGTGCTTGATTCGTGCCACGATCGATTATTTTTTCTAGAATATTAAATATAAATAAGATCAGGGTTAGCGTTACTCCAACTTGCAATTTAGTCATTATAACTGGTTATTCCTAACTCAAAACTGGTTGAGACGTCTAATAAGAAATTATTCACACTAAGTGCCCTGGAAATATTAATTGTCACTTAATAATATAAAACCAGAATTTGCTACACTACTTATTATGCAATTGCACCCGTCTGTAGTAGCCATGTTCATTATACGTACAATACTCTCTTTCTGTAATAAGATTTTAATGACATGCGTGGAAAAATTATGTCATAGTGTTCACTTTATTAGTTGCAACATGTTTTTAAGTTTGAATATTTCTTTCTTCTATGAATAATGCAATAAGGCATAACTTAACTCAACTCTTAAAATTTAATGATCAAGCTGATGACTTCTATTACGTAAGTAACTTTTTCTGTAATTGGTTTTTTTACTTCATAAATTTAACAAGTAGATATATAATCTGCTAAGGATTATAACTTCTTATTTATATTACATTACAGTGTTAAAGACATATACAGTGTGTCAGAAGATAGAATATCCAAGAGGAAATTATTTTTTGAAAAAAGTAATTTTTCATAAAAAAAAAAACCCCTCCTGCTGATTCTAAAGAATTGCACAGGTCATTTGTCTATATACCCATTTGAGCATGTTCAAACTGGTTGTAGAGAATATAAAGAGAATCGAAATTTGCAGAATTAGGTGGCTATACAATTGTAATGAATGATATTTTCACTGTTGAGGTTTTTGTAATATGAAGTTGTTTTGTAATAGGGTGTATTACATTAATGTTAATAATTACTATTTGTGATGTATTACAACTAATATGTATGTATTGTGACGAGGTAGCTATTTATTTAATTTGTATGTAATTTGTTTAATTTTAATATAATAAACTAATATTTCATATTTACTCGTGTTATGTTAATTTTTTTCAATTCTGAATCACTTTCTTTGAATGCTATTGATCGATACCATTTAAAATAAGGCCGTTACTCACACTAGAAAGTTTTTAAGAAAATGAAAACCGTGTACACAACAAGAAGGCGTTTTTAAATTGTTTTCGCAACCCCCCCTAAAAAATCCAGTTGGATAATCAATATTGGGGGGACAACACACCGTATATAAACTGTTGTAGCGAACAGTGTTATCCATCAAAATTTTACAATTGATGTCTTTTAACCTCTTTTCACCCAAACTAAGTTCCAAAAGCTGCTTATTATAAGTTAACAAAAATAAGAACAAACTATACCACTTCCAACCTTTTTACTAAAAAAATACTTATTGCAAAAATGTTTCACATGTCTACTAACAAAAATTGTAATATTTTTAATATATTTTCTATATTAAATAGTTTACTACGAAAAAATTAATATATAATAAAAAAAATTGATGTTTTTATCAGCTATTTTTATATAAAAAAGCTAGTCATTCCTCTTCGTTACTCTGAACTCTCAATCATTTATTTACTTTACAAAGAATTTTCCAATGAATTTGACAATTTAATCTAGAGCATTCAAGATTCAAGTTCTAATAACTAGCAAAACATAATTCCAATAAACTACCTACTCCGTTGAATTATTATACAATAAAAGAGAGAAGTAATGGAAATTAATAAAGTTTTCTTTCTATTCACGTTTTATTAAAATAACTTAATTTTTATGTTTTTCCTTAATGATAAAAATATCTTGTGTTATGATTTGACTATTTTTATTGTCCTAATATATAATCCAATATTATTTAAACTTTCCCTTTTATAATTTTATTTTAAACAATATTTAAAAATACTAGAAATGTGAGCGAGTAGATAAAATAATAGTGTTCTAGCACTCACGACTTCTTATAAGAGCTGTGATAAGATAAAATTGAAAAACTGGGATATAACTTTTCCTAGGCTTTTTGTTAAAACCCCTCTCAAGTCTCTGGCATCTAGTAAAATATTATAGTGAATATAATAAACAATAACTTACTAACAAAACTATAAAAATATAATAGTGATACAGATCGCGAATACAGTCGAAGTTATTTAAATAGTTTCATCTCCTTGACGAAACCAGTCTACTTAAAACATTTGCCACATGACGCAACATGATTTAGTCACTATAACTATGCTGCAAAATATGCTATTTAAGGTTTATTTACCGACGAGTGAGTGAGTTTCGCAAAACTTGTTTTAACAACTACATTAAATAAATCTTAATATTACAATTAAAATCTTTTAGTTATGAATGAATATGTCTGCTTCTTATATTCGACACAGTTTGTTCTCTCTATTAATGTTTTATTAATTGAGAGAATAAACAAATAAACTAAACAAATTTTTAAACTTAATCTTTATTGCTTCCGAGCTTACCGAAGGTAACGGAAGCATTGTGTTCACTTTCGAGAAAGAAAAACTTTTATGCCTCCGATTTTAAAAATTCCAAGACAGAAATCCGTTTCAGACATCAGGGAACATTTTTGGTCTCGTGTCTGTCTGTCTGTCTGTCTGTCGGTCTGTGTGTCCGCGAATTATGAAACGTGCGACGATAACTTGAGTAAATGTCGACCGATTTTGATGAAATTTGGTAGACATGTTCATTTTACCAATGCTCAGGACGAGTTCGTTGGACAGCGTTATCCGTCCAAGCGTTCACGAGCAACGCTCACGTAAACGTGAACTTCAAATTTAAAATTGGAATTTTAGGTCGGGAATAAAATCTAACTTCATCTATTCAATGAGACAAACATTTTTTACAAATACAATTTTTTAGTAAAACCAACAGCGACACCGCTATGAAAAGTGTTAAAGATCGCTAAAACTATTTATAGTTTTTACACTATAAACAATATAAGAATAAGTAATGTAATATAACTATAATTTTAATGTTAATATAACAATAAAGTACATGATAGGATGCGAGGAAGCTATGTGCCACACTAATTGGCAGTCTATTTTTTATTTAAGTTGAAGAATAGAGTATCTTTATCATCTCTCTCGAAACATTTGGAGTTTACTTAACATAAAGTTTTGTTGAAAAGTTGACGACTTTAAGTGCCAGAAGGTTGACTTCATCTTATTTCTATTATCGTTTTATTTTTTTATTATTGCTTTTTTATTTTCGTTGTGTGTTTTCGTTAAGGTAAGAGTTCTGTTATAAATGTTACTGTAAAATATTGATTGTAAAGTTCTTAAAAACTCCTTAAAACCCTGTTGGTCAGCATTTCAAAGTAGTTAAAGGTAATTAAGGAAAGTATCGGGAAAGCTAAAGTTTAGGCACAGACTATCATTAGTGTTTTAACTTTCCTTCTCGAGCTTCGATGGTAAAACTTTTTGTTCATGACACGACAAAAATAATTTAACACTTTTTACTTAAGATTAAAGAGACATTTTTACCAAAGAATTAACTGTCCTTTTATTGGTTAATCCAAAATAAAAATAAAAATATTTATTGAAATATTATGAATTATTATTATTTTGTGGTAAGACTAAGCCCACGGGAAAAGGGCAAAAAACTTGGTGTGGACTGTAAATTGATGATAACAAAATAAAACGGATGGTCGCTGTTAAAATATATGTGATATAAAAAAACTCCCTTATAGCGTGTGGTGTATGCATACTGATACACTGGCGTAAGTAGTATTTCTAAGTATGAAATGTAAAAGGAAAGTAGGAAATAATAACACTATCTTCATCCATGTGTCCCTAACTTACTGTAATAAGATATTATAAAGGCATTTATCGGGGAAGCCGGTATATGGTCGCTAAGATATAGGCAGCAAAGGAAGTTTCAAATCAGATAAGGGAGCGAAACATAGTGGCGGTGACTGGGCGAGAGTCAAGAGTCAACAGGTAAATAAAGAGACATTGAAATTCCTGAATCTCCCCTTTCTCTTCCTTAAGAATTGATATGCCAGTAGCGGAATAAAAGACAAGATTTTGCATTCTAGTGGATTTATTTGAACCTTTCAAAAGCGCAAACACTTTATAAATTCACATTCGTCGAACAAAAAAATTGATTTTTGACAGTGCAGCCATGTATGAATTTGATATAACACTAATATAATCTCCCCATAATATAAAAATTTTAATAACCACTAAAATAATCTACTACTCTAATACGTCACTGCAGTTTTCCAATGATAAAATACATATTCAACAACATAACTATAAACATAAAATAAATAAAAAATATAGCTTCAATAAAACTCAATTCCACAAAGAAATACTTTTATTGTGATTTTCCATAATTGTATGTATCCTTTCCACGCTATTCGGAAACTGAAATGTTTTCAAATCAAAGTGGACGAAACCACTGTAAAGAATCAACTTCGCATTGAGGCCGGTAAAATTGTATACCAATATAGTTTTTGTTTCGAATACGTTTCTTTAAATACCAATTAAACCATAATTGTCACTATTCCGGTAAAAATCATATTTCCAAGGTAACACAATGCTTATGGAGCGCAGATACGATGACAATTGAAGTATAGGAGAAAGTTTTCAGTTTTCCGTGGACAGAAAGTTGACGTAGGCTTACTTTCATTATGTATTATTGTCTCATTTTAAATTTAAATAGCATAGGCAGACTCAAACTCATCCTGTTTAAAATTACAGAAAGAGTCATTCATTAAAAAATAAGGTATTGAGTAGTTACAAAATAAATTAAATTTAAAATAAACATTTTCTGATAAATGGGAATCAACTTAAAAAGGTAAATACTCGATTATAAAATTCATATTTTCATCAGGGTATACAATGATTTTATTTATAATCTTTTTCGGGAAAGACTTTAAAATTAAAAAATAATCCACGTCGATATATTCCAATTGAAATTGTAACAATCCAATAATGAAATAAGTAAATCTAAAAATATTAGAGAGAAAGTATTAATCCAACTTATATTACAAGAAAATTAAACAATCATTCAAATATATATATATATTAATATTATATTCGAAAAGCAAAAAAGCCAATAATGTAAGATCAAAACAAACAAAAATTATTGTTATTATAAGAAAAAATATTAATCATTCTAAGAGGGGGCTTCATTGAATAAAGTATATTAATTATGTCTTTTTATAAGTAGCATATATTATAACTCGTATGCGACAACTTTCAATACAGGATTGTTACCGTGATCTGAAAAAAAAAAAAAAAAAAACAGAAACAAAAAAAAAGTTACCTAAATTAAATAATAATGATAACATTTCAAACGAGTTTAAAAAAAAAACGCTCCGAGGTACTCGAAGATAACTCTCGAATTTAAATCCAATAATATATATTTAAATAAAATAATATTGAACATATTTATTAAAGTTTTCATTTTTGTTGTTTAAATTTGGGTTTCTTATGTTACCGGAAGCAAATTTATTTTTATCAATATCTCTTCTAAAACTATTCTAAAACTAACTTAAATTTTCTTCATTTACATTAAATAGACTGCATTTGAGAATTTAAAAAATAATCAAAATCGTTAAAAAAAAGTTTTTTTTTTTTAAGAAATTAACATTTTTTTCCTATGTGTTTTCAGAGTTTTTGAGGGCCACCTCTCTTAGATTTAGAGCTAGTAGTAGTAGTAGTAGGTTCTAGTGACGGGTAGGACTAACTCACTTGTTCGAACCTAGCAATTAGGCCTTTTTTACTAGCCACTTAACACATAATACCGCTAGTGGGCCATGTAAATTAGAGAGCCGAGGAGGGGGATTTGACCCATGCTGCCATACCGAGTAGACATAGCAAATGTCTGAAGCCACACATCACTCTGGCTTGCAAAAGTTAGAGCTAAAATTCATTCTTCTTTTTACTTAGTGGAATGATTTTTCTGAAAGTGTAATGCAAAATGTAATCGAAATTGACACAGCAGTTTCGGCTACATATAGACACTTAAAAAGTTTCTAACAAGGCACCATAAGTAAGGTGCCATAAGTAATTAGAGTAGACGTCAAACAAGTCTACATTGACGTCACGTGACGTCAATTACATAATTACTTATGACACCTTAAAACGAGTGAATCAAGTAACGTAAAAATATATCAAGAAGACATAATATGAAATCAATGACTTCTTAATGTAAATGATAAAAAAAAATAATAAAAGTAAAGCAATTTTCGTTTTATAAATAGGAACCAAGGGATTCGGATAAAGTATTCGACTTCATTGATCGCATAAGTTAATCGGTTTAAGGCAGAATTAGTTTATTTCCTTGAATTGTATAACTTAATTATATAAACATTTTTTTTTTTTTTTTTTTTTTTTTTTTTTGTAATTTTCAATCGTCTGGTCATTTACTTTTTTTGACTTTTAAATTGTCAATTTAATTTCAATGGTCTTTTAATTGAAGGCTAAAATGGATGGTTTGATGAAAAATAAACTTTATTTTTTGATTAATTATTTTTAATTTAAGTTTTTTGTAAAAGGGCAGAATTTAAAATTCCTAGTATATTGATGACTTTTATCTCTCTTTCTCCATTATTTTTCAAATATCAATGAATATAAATCGAAATAATCTACTTACATAGTTTGGTGGACTTAATTTAATACTCTGAGGATATAAGTTCTAAATTTAAGTGTAAATGATAAAACTTTTCAAAACATTATTAGTTATTATTATTACTGGTCTTATATTACTGTGCTTTGTAAGTTTCATCGCACATTTCCGTTTCCCCAATTTTAACCCCTTCCCGTGATTCAATCTTCCCCAAATTCTGCACATAGATACAACTAAGTTGAAGAATACATAAAACAAAAAAAAAAAAAAAAAAAATGGAGTCAAATTTATTTGTTTTTTAAGTTTCATCGCACACCTATTACCCCAATTTTCCAATTTTGAACCACTTACCGTCATTGAATCTTCCCCATATTTTCACATAGATACAACTAAGGTGAAGAATACAGAAACCAAAAAAAAAAAAGGTTGAAAATAAGACCAGTTTTGAAAAATGGCATTTTTATATTAATTATATTTTATTTTGATTTACTTATTTTTTTTAAATATAACCGACATTCAATTTTCTAATTTACTAAAGATAATACAGTGGAGATCATATTTACAGAGATTATATTACATCTCTTAAGCTTGCGAATATTTCCTCTAAAGTGTGACCTGCAGGTAGAATAGAAATGTTTAGTTGGCTCTAGAAATGCAGTAACCTATCTAATAAATCCTTCTATAAAATTCTGCTGGGAGCGACACTCAAAATGAGTATTGATTTGCTGCCACGTGTTTGTGCTTCACTCCAAACGCTGGAAGCTTTACAACACTCACTGCTTTTATCCTCTTCAAAAAGTGATAAACCATTAATCTTGTGATATACTCAGCACTCGTGTTAGTCTATACAATATTGTTTATGAAGTAAATAATGATATACTCAGTATACTCAATGAAATATATGCGATTTATGTACATTACAGTACACTACCTAAGACTTTTGTGGGGTTTTTGTCACTTATTCAGACCATTCTGAGTAAAACGGAGTCAAGGGAAAAGAGTAGCACCTAAAATTTCTAAATAGTATAACAGATATACAAAACACAATATTAACCATAAAACAAATTATTAACTTCTCTAAGGAATCAGTTTTAAGAAGAAAATATACTCCAACCATACCATCCCTTTCTCTATTTGTATTTAATTAAGTCTTCCGATCAAAGAGCCTTAGAAAAACAACCGATAATCTTTTATAGATCTAACCGTATTATGGACAATGCTAAACTTCGTTTCGTCCGATATGTGTTACAATTAATAAAGATCCTTTTGTCTGAGAACTATTCATTTCCCTGATACTACAAAGGAGTCCGTTAGCAATCTTTCTTCTCCTGTACTGTCAGAACAAGAACAGAAACATTCTGTTTCTATCCAATCTAGATAATCCTCAACCGCTCCAGAAGAGTAGGATGGCCATGAATAGTTTATCAATGGGACATTGGAATTAGGGTGAAGCAGTGTGTAGCTAATTTAGCCCTCATGCGGGAAATGTCTTTGTGCCCTCCCCCAAGAAACTTTTTTCAGCCATTGCGGGGCTTTGTGCGAACTGATATTGCGGGGCCCTAAACCGAGGGATCTGGAGGAGGCTCTTTTTACACACTTTGACCTAATAAAATATGAACAAAAACCTTCATAGTTTAAAGTAAAATTTTATATAATAGGTAAAATAAATAAATAAATCCAATATGAACAATACACATTTTTTATTACATTCTAATACTTTGATTTATTTGTTTGATGGCAAGTCAATAGTGCACGTTAATTATTTATTTAGCTATTATTTCCAAGTGGAGAAAATGTCCTAAAAACTACAGCTACTATATTACAAATTACATCTAATAAATAATAATAGGCTAAAATAAGCAAAAAACAATCTTATTGTAACTAGTAGTAGTAGTAGTAAGGTCCTGGTACTAGTACTAGGCGGGTAGGACGAACCACTTGTTCGAACCTAGCAATTAGGCCCATTTTACCAGCCCCGTGGTTGAGAGTTCCATCCACTTCACACATCATACCTTCATACATTGTACCGCCGAAGCGAGTATGATGTGATCATTAGTGAGCCATATAAATCAGAGCATCACGGCGAGGGATCGAACCCATGACCTCGTACCGTCCGTGATTCAGTGATCTTGGAATATTTAAAAAATCCCCCCCCCCCCCCCCAATCTTTGAAACATACCCCTAAATTGGATTCCCCCCAAAAGTTCTGATGGCGCAGGTACGTCAGCAAACCCCTATTCTGGGCACGGCCACGCCGCGCCTGGCTCTCAACTATTGCAGCGCGGGACCCCGTGCGACGCGCCGCGCCGCCTACACAGGTCTAGCGCTGTTACTGGCTTTTGGGAATTTTAAGGCAAAATTTGGATTTTTTTTTTTTTTTTTTTTTTTTTTTAGATAAAAATATTTGATCCTCAACAGCTCCAGAAAACTTTTCTGAGAAGAGAAAATGGGAAAGGAGAAATGATATAAATTCTACTTAAATTATAAATAGTATTGGAAATTTAGTATAAATTATAGTATAGTATAAATTAGTATTGGAAATTTCTGCAGCTACTATATAATTATGTGAATACTAAAATTATAAATAGTATTGGAAATTTCTGCAGCTACTATATAATTATGTGAATACTAATCTGTGTGAGATATTGATTAATTAAAAATTTGAAGCATTAGCAATTTAAAGACTGCAAGGTTAAATAATTAATGTTGAAGGAAGTTTAGCGAACTTAACAATCTAATATTTTAGAAATAATAAGTCCGTGTTTAAATCATCTAACTAAAGCTTTATCTCTATAAAGTATATTAACTAAATCTTAGCCTTTCATTTTCATATTTAACTTCCAAAATTCAATGTTAGTTGTTAAATTTTATTTGTAAAGAGTGAGTTGTAAACGGTATAATGACCACTGGGCTACTTACAAAATTTGGAGCAGCTCTTCGACCTCTTGAAACCATTATTAGGGAGTTTAGTGGTCTCATCATTAGAAGACCTAACGACATCGTAGGCCTGAAAGGCTTGGTAATATTACTGAAATCATTGGCCAGAGTGTGAAGCATGTACATGCCGGCTAAACCTGCTGCTGCAAGTAGCAGTAATCTGATGCCGAAGATGTGACAATGAGCAACAGTAGTCACCATAAAAAGGCATCCTACACTCTGCTTCAAATTAGATCTGCTTCTTAAGTTCCCCCGCGTCTGTAAATGTCAAAATAAGACGTTTCAGATCACTGACTATCCCTTAATTTACTAGAATGTCAACTCAAAATGATTAGCGATTTATCGCTGTCAACTGTTTGTGCCTTACTCCAAATACTAAAAGCTTTACAAAACTCGCTGCATTTATCTTCTTCAAAAAGTCATTAATCTTATGATATACACAGCACTCATTATGTTAGTCAATACAATATCGTTTATTAAAAGTAAATGATGCACTCAGTTCCTAAACAATACTTCATAAGACTTTAGTGGGGTTTGTGTCACCTAGTCAGACCATTCTGAGTGGAACAGAGCAAAAGGAAATGAGTGTTGCGTCTATAATTTATCTTAGGTAAATATGTGTAATGCGTATATGAACTGAGAGAAAATGCAATTACGATAATGCCTCTATGAATGGCCTTTACAGTCAATCAATGGATCTTAGTTATTCATTTTAACCAAGATTTTTTTTTAAAACATTGACTATGACAAATGTTTCGATAAGAGACGTGTCCTAACAGTGTCATATGATATCAAAATAATATGTACTTAAACTAATAAGGATATTACTTATTGATCAATTTCGTAAGATTGAATTAAAGACAAATTAAATAAGCTATAATGAAATAAATGAAGCACTCATAAAGAACAAAACTAAATTTAAAAAGAGATGACAAATTATTTATGAAATTATAAGAAATATAAATTGACATATAATTGGGAGAATATGCAATTACTTAAATAGCTCTATAGATGGGCTATATAGGTTTATTTTTGGCTTAATAAGTCAATAAACAACAACATAAACTTTATTCGTGGCTAAAGGATATTAATACTAGCCAAATAAAACGAAGTTTTTAATATAAATCCTTTATATTCATGCATTTTGGTTGTGTGAGTTATCATGAAGTTAATTTGTTAATTAATAAATAAATTAATTCAGTTAATTAATTTTAATTAAAACAAATATGTTACTTTTTTTTTAATTAATTAATTAAATTTAATAATTTATATAATTCATTCATTCATTTAATAGAATATGTTTTGTACAGAGTCTACGTGGCAAGTTTCAGCTCGATTCTCGATTGGATGACTAAAAGTGGGTTCAATTAGCCCTTCAAAGATTTTCACGACAAACTACAGTCGACAGAAGACAGGCACTCACAAAAGTGAAGTTAATATTAAGAATTTGAAAATATTTGTACAATGTCTAATTACAACAGCAAACGAATCACTTAAATCACTCGAATCACTTACATTTTGACATTTACTTAGTACAAAATTGAACAACATATTCTAAAAATTATTTAAAATCAGATTTATTTTGCTTGAAAGCCTTTTGCATGAAAGCTAATTAAGTTTAAAAATAAGCTGAGTTTTTTTTAACAAAAACTTTTACAGGAAGAAACGTCAACTTAGCAACAAATTTTTAATTGGCTATTATAGGAATCTTCTGTAAAAACTTCTTTGAGAATTAACTTTTAATAATCCGAAATTAGAACCAAAACCACAACTAAAGATAAATAAAGTTATTAAATAAGTTTATAAGTTAGTTATATATTGATATTTAGCAGTTTCATGTTGATGAATTATACTTTGGCTAAAACCCCAATTATAACGTAGGCTTTACGTTTTAATGTTAAAGGACATCGTTAAAAATATTTGTATTAAGGGTGTTAGGAGTCATAAACTCCCCTCAAAATAACCTATTAAATTAACAATTTGGAAGAAAATACATAATAATATATAATCGTCATATAATAAATTAAGCATATTTCTCGCTCTACCAACACTTAATTGTGACCTGATCATGAGAAAGTGTGTGTGTATTTTAAAATAAAAATAAGTTCCCAAGTTAGTGCTTTCTGTACAGACAAAGGGTACCACAGGCGATTTAAAAAAAACGGGCGATTTAAAAAAAACGGGCGATTTCGTTAACCAGCATAATCGGCCAAGCCTTATCAAGGTGGTGGTCATTTAAAAGTTTGTTCTAGTTATAACTTAAATCTTTTATTAAAATAAAGCCTCGATCACACGATGACACTAAATGTCGCGACATTAGTGTCATCGTGTGAACGAGGTTTAACGCTATTTCTTATTGTCGGCATTTTTATTGTCTAAACGCAATGAATCTAATCTAAAGTGTCAAGCCCAATCCGTTCCTAAAATATTTGTAAGATTCTTTCATTTAACACCCCCACATGACGCATTTTCGTAAAAAAAAACCTTGTTTTTGTTGTTAGATATTGTTTCAATATTGTGTTTTGTTCGGAAGATACAGGTGCGTTAACTACATACAGACAAACGTTTATATAAATGAAAAACGTATATATAAGTGTCCTCGCTAAAAACTACAATATTTACATGTATATTTGTCCACTTAATTTTAGTGGTTTAGTTATGGTTTTTACTGCATTTCCTATATATCTAGTAAAGTAAGATAGGTTAAACAGTAGACAAAATTGTGGAATATAGTCACATACATAAGTGCGATTCATTTACATGTAAAAATTAAATAAAAGTCCTAACCAAATAAATAAAACCTAACCTTACTGATGATAAATCTTCTAGCCCATTTATTAGGTAAAGAGAGAGGCATTTTCGGGGGAAAATGCAGTTTTATTTATCTTTCTTGATGTTTAATGGGGTGCAAAATCCAAATTTCTACTTTGCTACCTCGTAAAAATGGTTCGTTTTGAAAAAAAGGCGCAAAGAAATGCTCTTTCCGCATATAATAAAAGATTCGCACTTTACGATAAAATTGTACTTTTACAAAAATAAACTACATTAAATTGCTTGCGATTTGTATCTTGTCTCTTGTATTTTTTTTATTTATTTATTTTTTGTCTGAAGAACAGTTATGGCGTTAGATTTTCCATATTGGACGTTGGACGTACCGCCTAAGACTAAAACATCTACCTCTATCTTCGTATATTTTCTTCAGCTCTATTTTCACAATATCCTTATTTAAAACAAGTCAATTAGTTAAATTAATTACCTTCATTTATAACTAAATAGTTCACCAAAGTTGATTAATTAATTTTGCTTCCGAGTATATCGCAGGTAACGATCTTTCTAAAACCGAAAATTTTGTACGCCTTGGTTTAAAAAATGCCAAGTAAAAATCCCTTTCAGACAGCAGGGAACATTTTAGGTACCGAGTCTGTCTGTCGGTCTGCCTGATGCTCAATTTTTGTGAACCAACATATCTTAAAAACTACTTGTACGATTTTTTTCGCATTTATCTCAGAAACACACCACTTTTACGAGGTGAAAAAATTAAATTTTGGATTCAGCACCCCCAAAAATCATAAAGAACGATCGAGAAAACAAACTGGATTATCTCTATATTATCCTTGCTTTTATAGTTTAGGCTCGGGTATTTACGGCTTTGATCACTGCCAGGTTTTTTTTTTAAAGCTGTATCTCTAATGTGGAGTGAATATATCAAAAATATTAATAATAATATATCGATAAATGTTAAGACTTACAAAGTTCGGAACAGCTCTTCGGCCTCTTGAAGCTTTCATAATTGTGGTCAAAGGTCGCATCAGAAATGCTCCAACCATCGGCCTTATAGGCTTGGTAATTTGATTGAAATCGGTTGCTAAATTGTGAAGAAGATACATGCCGGCAAGACCTCCTGCAGCTAATAATAGTAATCTAATGCCAAAGAAATGATGACCCTTTGCAACTGCTGTCATTAGCAGAAGACATCCTAAACTCTCTTTTAACTGAGATCTTCTTCTCGACCTTGCCATCCTCTGTAAATAAAAATAATGTTTTGATAAGTAATTAGCTTTTTATGCGTCAATGATTAACGTGTAATGAAAATCTATAGCTAAGCAATTATCTAAAAGCTCAAGAGGTAGTAAAAAAAATTGCGATAACTTAAAGTTGGGTTCATCAGAACGCAATAGAAATCACTGCATAAATAAATACATAAATATTATTTGCTTTTCAGCCAAAATCCCAATAGTTTAATTATGGTTTGTCCTAAGGTTACTGTAACATTTTCAAACCAGTATCTAGACATGCAATTTGCACATAAAAGATTTATTTGCAGCAACATTTATATTTTCATGTACATTACAAATTGATGGAAATCATCAACACCAATACCCGAAGGTCAATAATAATCGACTTAATTTGTCAAATGTATTTACTATAGTCGAATTTTTCATCCGAAATATAAATCAATTTGATAAACATATAATGATTGTTAGAGATGCTATCAAATAAAGAATGTATTATGGAAACTTTGAAATAAAAAAAGTATATAATATATTTTCTAGGACATAAAAAAACCATATTTTTATATCCTAGATAAGGAGTTTATGTAGTCAATGGAAAATTATTAAATAACTAATAAAAAATAAAAAATTATATATTAAATCTAAATAAATTATTTCCTCAATAATTGAACTATATTTATACATAAATTATGTGTAGGAGAGGTTTCGTCACCATGGACACATATATTATTGCAGATAACCTGACATGAAGCTGGTGAAGGCGGGAAGGTTGCTAATATAGTATTGCCAGGCTCTTCTCTAACAAGCAGTATAACAGAAAAATTGTCATCTTCATTGAATTTTGCTGGCGGTAAGTGCTCTAGGTACTCAAGTACACAATCCAAGGTAAGTGAACCTCCCCTAATTATTATAAGTCAATTACAATATTGTAACTAAAAAATTTAAAGAGAAAGGGTTTTTTCAGCGACGTAGCTAGGACAACTTAAAAATACTTAAATTTTTAATTTTGATTAGAAAATCTATAAATTAATTAGGTTATTTAAAATTTCACTTTAATTCAAGGATAATATCTTAGCTCCTCACTTATCTGTAGTTTCACAACAAGTATATTACAGTTTAATCCAAGGATTATCGATTTCGTAGCTGCATTTAATAATTTTAGGATTTATTTCTCTTTTATTATAAAATCATCTTTCTTACCTAATCGATATTGATAATTGTTGAGGTTTATAACTTGAAGCCGGCTACAAACAATTAACCAATGTGAATTATCGACATTCGAATTTTTTGAGTGAAAGTATAGTCAGCATTTTATTTAGAGGATCTCTCATGAAGAAGTGGTTATGCATTAAAAAGTTATGTGTCTGTTAGCCAATTTATACATCTTTTAACGAAGAAATAACTGCTTTTAATTAATTCAAGAAAGAAATCTGACTACTACTACTTTAGATTAAAAAAAAAGTTTTAAGTAGATTCAAAGAAAACATAATAAATTTGTCATAGTGACAAAAATCACTGTAGAACAAAAATGCATTTGGTTATCACGTGACATAATAAAAGTGTTTTTCGAAATCGAAGCAATAAGAATGATGTAACATTTGTTTATTTCTTGTTTTATAAATCTATTAAATTACTGTGCAAACTAGTTTGCATTTGTAATTACATTACCTGGAACTAGAATTTCTTTTCCGTAGTAGGTCAGTCCTTTACTGCCTAGTGAATACAAGTCATGGCTAATAAATAGTCTGCCAATTTGTGTGGCACATAGTTACATCGTGTTCTATTATTGAACGAATTTTGACTTATTATTTGGATCTGTTTTAATTCCAAGTGGATTCAAAATTATTTTTAAGGAAAAATCAATTTGTTTAGGCGATTGAAATTAATATGGAATCGCGTGTCGCCTACTTTTAAGAAACCATCCAAATTTTTGAAGTAGAATTTTAAAGATGTGGGTGTTAATAAAAAAAATAAGATTGTGCGTATGCGGAAAAGAAAGGCAGACGTAGAAGGAATTAGGAATTGATATTTATATGGGGCCGACAATGGGCGGTTTCCATCCATGCCGTCTAAATTTCATCAAAATCGGACGAGTAGTTTATAGATATGGTGGTTCGCAAAATGTTAAGCGATAAACTATCAGACACCAAACCACACAGACACAATAACACACATCACCAAAAACACACCACCACACACCAAAAACACCACACCAGCCACACACCAAACACAAGGCCAAAAATGTTCCTTGATGTCTGAAACGGATTACTGTCTAGGAATTTTTGAATTGGGAGGCATAATGATTATTTCGTTCTTCCGAATGATCATAATGCTGTTACCTTCGGTAAGCTTGGAAGCAACATATATGTTACCCGTAATAGAGCTTCATTACTTCAGAACCAATTTAATATTGAAAGCAAGAAGCAAGCTTTAATTATGCTTAAATCTAGACTATAGGACTAAATTATTAATTCGTATTTAGTCTTTCATCCAAACGTGTCTAACGCAGTTTCACAAATTTTGACAGACATGGGCCACTTAATTATTCAGTTGTAATAGAGTGTCTAAAACAAATCTATCCCTTTATATGTCTAACATATAATGAGGATTTCCATTATTAATTAATTAATTCAATTTATTAAAGGAAAAATTTAATAAAATCAAATTACAAACATACCTTTTTAAACTTTAGTTGATCAACTGATCACAAGAGGAGCAATGTTTTGCACTAAATTACTAACACATTTGACTTTTAACTTTTAACGATGAAGTAACAAATTTCAAGTTTTTAAATTTTGAAATTAAAATATGGAAGTTCAGAAATACACCAAGTAAAATTAATATATAAGCAACCTTTTAAAGTTATTAAACTAAAATTTAATTCAAATAACTAGTCTAATAAAGTATAATTGTGATTATTATTAGTTATTAAACGTTTATAATATTTTTTTCTCGCTTTTAAATAGATTCAATTATTTGTTGCACATAATTTTATCCTACTATTAATATGTTTCTCAATATTAAAATATATATAATATTTAATTATTCTTATTTTTTATTATTGTTGTAGAAGTGGATGCAGCAGATAAAATTGAATAGTTTACTATTACTATTTTTTTTCTTTTAATAATGTTATTTAATAAAAGTTTAGAAATTATTAATACATATGAATGTTAATAATCAAAATAGTGAAACAAAGAAAATTAATTGAATAAATTTTCAGTTTTCTAAATGAAATGTGACAAAAACAAACATTAAATATATTCAGTATTGTTTTATTAGAAAAACTAATTTAATTTTTTGGTTTAGATACGCATATTTATATGATATTCAATAGTAATCTATTAATTATATTTATTTAAAATCTGAGAACACATAGTTCTAATTGAGGTAGTAACAGACTTAATTTTGATTATCAAGATCTACTAATGAAATAATATCATTCAATTTCAATATTTACTTTTTTTACATATAATATATCTTTTTTTTTCTAAGTATGGTTACTAAAAAGAAAGAAGAAGAAAAATTAATATACACAGTAATAACTGGTTTTTATGCATGAATAACTACGTCTATATTTCTTCACGTTTAATTATACATTTATTTAAATTTCTTAATTTATGAGTATAAGAAAGTCTAGTTTAGCTAAAAGAATATCGATATTTACTATTTAAATGTTATAGTAAATTTTTGTTGTCAATTCTATTATTAGATATGCCGAAAACCGGGTTTGAACGCGAGATTTATTTGTTACTCTGGGAATATCAAGTGCCGATGACTTATTCCAAGCTTAGTTGATCAGAGACTGCTTGGAGGTAGGTCAGCTGTTCCTTGAGTCCCCCTCTTTGAAGTTGCATAGTATCGGTATCTCAAGCAGTTGAATTAGAAGACCGGTTTTACACCGGCTTAAGACCAGTTTTACACCGGCTTAAGACCGTGTTTGTCAACTTTGTCTTGTGACTTGAGTGAATGCTCCAAAAACAGCTTCCGGGATAAGACCGAAATTATCTTGTTTCTCATCACTTAAAAAAGGCTAAAAATACGTAACATTCGACCCATATCTTACATACGTACATACGTGAATATTTGGAGATCTCCTTTTAAACCTCTACTTATGTATACTTATAGTATTATTAAATTCATAACACGACATTATTAGTTATGGTTTAATTCTTTTTCCGGCAGTATAGTCAGTAACGACTATCTTTTTAAACTTTTAAACAAATGTTCAAGATATTTATACATTTACATAAACCGATTATTTGGTTGGACTGGACAGTATTTTACTTATGTAATTATGTTACATATGAGAAAGAATTAGTAAACTTGAATTGTTTAAATTCAAATTATTATAAATACCTGCTCAGGTAACATTCATTGAAAATTTGATTTCCGGCACATTTTGAATTTGTCAATACGTACAAAATAATGTATTTCCTTACAAAAGGTCGGGTATCTTAAATTTTAGAGTCCAAAAAAATGTCTATCCGTGCGACTGTGAGACGCGTGGAGCCTAAACTGCTGGTTCAATTTTTATTATATTTAGCAAACATGTTCAGAAAAATCATACCCCGAGGCGAAATTGAGAAATTAATTTTAGCTCTAAATTTGAGGGCGCTACCCCTAAAAATTCGTGAACTAATAAATTGCGAAAAATCGACGATTTTGATTAAATAATTCTTAAATGTAGTCCATTTAAATACAAATCAAACGACATAAGCCGTTTTTCCGGGAAAAAAACTAATTCCTGAGGAAGCAGTTTTAAATCCGGACGGAGAGTGGCTGGATTCTATTCCTTCGTTGAGGAGAAGTTATTTTTATGATAAATTTTGATAAAATTTTTAATAATAATTAAATGTACCAACGAAAACTAGAAAACTAATAAATGGACAACATAGAGATAAGTAATTAAGAACTCGTATATAAGAAAATTGTCTCGGACCGATTTTTGGATATATTGTAATGACTAACGCCACTAGTAAAAATCGGTCCGAGACAACTCAGATAAACTTTCTCATAAACGTTCATAATTACTTAGCCCAGCGATTTCATTTAATTAGTTTTCGAGTTTTTTTTCGGTTTTAGGTGCGTTTAATTATAATTATTGAACATTTTATCAAAATAAATCATAAAAATAACTTCTCCTCGGCGGGAAATCGAACTAGGCCTCTCTCCGTCAGCGTTTAAAGCTATTTTCTCAGAAACTAGGTTTTATCCGGGCTTATGTCGTTAAATTTGTATTTTAAAATAATACATTTTTTGAGTTTTTAGTACCCTTAATTTAGAGCTAAAATTTATCGATTTCGCCTCGGGGTATGATTTTAGGTTTGAGTACGAAGTACGAAAATAAACCTTATATAACTGCTCTGTCTGTCTGTCTGTCTATCTCTCCATTGGCGTCTGTCCATTGACTTGTTTCAATTCATAAACCACTATAGCTAGGAACATGAAATTCGGCACATAAGTGCATCTCGGCATTTGTGACAACTGTACACTTTTTTGGAGTTTCCACACTTAATATTTTCAAAATGGCGGCCAATATGGCAGACGACTAAAAAAAAGTTTTTAGTCACCATGACATGTCTTGAAGTAAAAGAATATGCAACTATTTAAATTTTACACTTAATATTTTCAAGATGGTAGCGAATAAGGCAAGCGACTAAAAAAATGTTTTTAGTCACCATAACATGTTACACATCAATTTAAAGGTGTTAAAGTGTAGAAAATGAATATGCAGCTATTAAAATTTTTACACTTACCTAATAATTTTAACTTAATCGCACAGAAACCGGCGATTATCGCCTCACGTACATACGTGAAGCGTGCCTTACTTGTTTCTAAGTATGTATGCTAAATTTCTTTAAAAAAAAATCGCCCCAGATGATTAAGCTCCACGCGTCTGCACAGACGTCACAGACAGAGCGACATGTCTTAGAAACCACTTTTTTAGACTCAGGAGACCTCAAAACGTGTAAATCCATTAAAATCTCAATATTGAATTTTCACGCCATCACAGTGCTTTCTATTTCTATGGGAATGTCAAATACCAAGCTAGCAGTTACAAAAACCCTGTAGAACCAAAGCTGAATTAAAAAAACATTGAACTTTTCAGACTTGTTTCTAATTTTGCTTAATATCTGTATGCCAGTACGTCGGAGAGCAAAAGTAGTTATTATCAATATTATACAATTTGTAACAACTTTAGTATTCATAATGTGTTTTTCTATATTATTTTCTCTTTTAAAACGTTAAAATGCGGTTAAATAGATTTAGTGATCTTTAACACCTTGTAGCAGTGGCCTTGATGAACAAAAATATTACAGATTAAACATTTTATCACATCAAAATGTATCACTTATTTAAATCAGTGATATTTTTGTTATTTTGTTAATTTAATTCAATAATTGTTAATTCAGTATCTAAAATGGAAAGCAGTCGATGGATTTACGTCCTAGACGAATAATTTAATTAGAAGATTTGACATTTTATTATAAAAATATAAATAACGTCGTAATCCCGGCATATCTATGCCTCGGAGAGAGAGAGAGGCGAAATCAGGCCCGTTTTAGACGTTCACTGCGCCCCGGGCACCCCGTTACTATGCGCCCCCCCCCCCCTAAAAATATAACTTATTTATTATATACTCATGTAGACCTATTCACTGATTTTATTTGTTAAGACCTGAAAAGCTCCTCTCCGCCGAGTAGTTAGTTACTGAGACTTAGGTATATGTGCACAGGGCCGCTGAGGATATCCGGGCCCCTGGGCAAGTTAGCATCTGGGCCCCTTTGAACAAGTAACGGCGGGGGGTCCGGAGGACCCCCCCCCCCCCCGGAGATTATTTTTAAAATTTAAGAGCAAAAAGATGAGTTTTATGGGTTTCTGAGGGAAAGTTTGTCCTTACAGGGAAAGATGGTGGGATGTTTGGCGGGGACGAATTTTGATGTTTAGCTAAGATAGAGGCTAAAAAACCAAATAATTGAGTTGTTTAGTAGCTGGTATGTTTCATTAAAAAACCTTCTTATACACTTTTTATAATACATAATATAAAATAAAAAATAATATAAATTGTAGGCTAAAATAGTGAGAGAAAGCAAATCAAAAGAGTTAAGTAATACATTTTATTTTTAAAAAATTGCATTCTAATTAAAAATGTAAAAGTTATTATTATCAGTTTGTTAATATACATTGACCATATTGAATAAGATTAAAACATCACAAAAATCTAAAGTAACTAAATGAAAATTTAGTTACTAAAAGTTCATTAAAATCAGTAGTGTAGCTAGGGCATTGGCAATTAGCAAAAAAAAATATTTGCGTTCAGAACTGAATGGGGACTCCTGACAATGGTGTAGAAGTATAGGGCCCCTGGGCAATTGCCCCCCCCCCCCCTTTCCCCGGTTGGTGGCCCTGTATGCTCATAGCGACTTCTAAATTCGGGAAAGTGCTTTCCAAACATATTTTCTTCATATAAGCATATATATTATATATCCATCGTTCAAATTTTAGCTGTGCCCCTCCCCCCCCCCCCCCCCCCCCCCATCTAACCTTTTTTGAGGTGCGCCCCCAAATCTCTTGCGCCCCTGGGCACGTGCCCATCGTGCCCCTATAGTTAAATCGGCCCTGGGCGAAATATAACCATAATTACACATAGATGAAAGTATATACCTATTTTTAATAGAACCCTTTAACGATCCACACAAAAACTGAAAAACATTTCGTTTTAATTCGATCTTACGCCACCTTTACATAAAATTGTTCAGAGACTTTTGGATGAACTTATTGTACTGGCTGAACTTTTTGACCATTTTTATTCTTATTGTCCCCATTCTTTTGAGTCTTTGTATGACTATATGATGTGATTGATGTTTAATCAGATTCCCTTTTTTCCGCTTAAAGTTGTTCAAAACCCGATTAATGTTAACTCTGCTAACCTGTTAAACAGCTTAAATATTTTGGGAAAAATAAATAGGTTTTTACATTAAAAACAAGAGGAAAAACTTTTGGTTGTCCTGGCTGCATACATATTTCATAGGTGGTTTTATTCTTAAAACTTTCGTTGCGACTAAAGAAATGTTTGTAAATTACTTTTTTACACTAACTTTTTTTTCTTTACATAAAAACTATATCAAAAATATTATTATCTCCAGTAGGGAGAAAAAGTTATGATTTTGGATTAGTTTAGAGGGACTAAAGTAAGTCCTTGCTTCCCTGAACTCAAAAGTAGGTAGAAAAAGTAAAAGTGGGGAGAAAAAGAAGGATTGCCAACTTAATTATTTATAAATAGTAGAGAATGAATGGCTAATGTAATGAAGTTGTTGAAATCAGGTTCGCGACACTTCCTTTTCGATCTTGGTTATTATTGTTTATAACCTGCATCTAAATAACCTTGTATTTGAGTTTAATTCCAATAATTATTTGTATTAAATATTGAATCTCTTATATCTGCTATTAAAAGTAACAACAACATACACAAGCAACACTAACAATTATTGTTATTTATTAAAATAATAAATAAAAACTGTGCAATGGATGAAAAAGTGTATTTTCTCCCTACTGGAAATAAAATATTGTACGTACTTCGGGATTAAAGTGCCATTATTCCCCTCACGATAATTATAACGCTAATTAGCGTTATTCCCTTGGCTGCGCCTCGGGAAGTAAAAAGTCTAATTCCCTCGGCTTTCGCTCAAGAACCAACTTTTTCGCTCAGGGTATAATGACTTACTTTACTCCCTAGGTGCATAAATAACTATTTGAGCTCTTTTTAAGGATTTATATTTTTCCATTCCTTCCTTCTTTTAAAAAGGCAAATTTGTCCTTACTTACGATATTATTTGTTATAGCTTCAGACTGAAAAAAATTAATAATTTTACATTGGTTAATATATCATTTTAACGATTGTCAACAATATCATTAAAAAAAAAAAAAAACCTTAAATACTATTGTAATTAAACATTTTTTGGTTTTATTTTTTTATAAATAAAATGTTATACATTCAATACATTTAAGAAAATATTTTTTCTCAGTTTTAGGAGTTGTTATGTTTCTTGACTGGTATGATTATATAATTATAAATAAATTAAACAAACTGAACTTAGACTTTATTAATATAATAATTAAATTACAAGTGACTAGGGTGGTCTCAATAATTAAGCCAACACACGCCATTCGGAACTGTAAGACCAGCCAACACAAGTGAAACCGAACATTCCAAAAACACACCAAACACAACCAAACAAAGATTTGAATTTTTACAACAGGAGTGAGCATAATAGCTACAGACGTTCTTCCAACATTTTCTGGATGAAAATTTTGTTTGTTGAAACTTCTTATACCCTGGGATGTTTAGTTCAAGTTAGCATCAACAAAGGATTTTGTGTTTCTGGTGGTGTTATCACGAGGATTAAGAAGAAGGCAGAGAATCAGGTGAGAAAATAATTAACCTTCTGATCATTAACCGTATTTCTGAAAGAAGCCCATTAAAAATATATTAAAAAAAAACAGTCAAAAACTCATTAAAAAGGAGAAAAATTACAAAGGAAAATAGTAATAAAGTGTAGTTTATTCTTTTTTAGAATATATAATTACAAGATAAAAAGAACTTTTTATATACTACGTTTTTAAATTTTCTGTCATAAATCATAAATTTAAAACCCGTCAATATGAAGATCGTAAAATATGGGTAATGTCAAAACAAATAAAATAACTTGCGGATTTTTTCCGAACTAACTTTCCATACAGCAAAATTTGCTGAAAATGAATTAAATGTTGCTGAAATATGGGTAAAAGTATTAAAATAATTAATTGTCATCGTGTTCTGAGCTATTCTAAAAGTTTAAATTGTCTATAGCTACTCAGGAAGTTAGTTAAAAATCTATTGCAAGATTTGTACTTGACACCCCTACAAACAAACAAGAAAGCAAGCTAATAAAAACGTAGTAAAACTTAATATTGCTTCCGAGCTTACCGAAGGTAACGGAAGCATTGTGTTCACTTTTGAGGACGAAATAATTTTATGTCTCCGATTTTACAAATTCCAAGACAGAAATCCGTTTCAGACATGAGGGAACATTTTTGGTCTCGTGTCTGTCTGTCTGTCGGTTTGTGTGTCGGCGACCCCCTGTCTGAAACGTGTAACGATAACTTGAGTAAAACTAGACCGATTTTGACGAAATTTGGTGAAAGGAGTTTAATGAAAGGAAAATCTTTCTTTTTGTTATATTTATTTTACATACCCTCGTCAACATAAAGTAATATAACTTTTATGTTAATATAACAATAAAGTACATGATAGGATGCGAAGAAGCTATGTGCCACACTAATTGACAGTCAATGTTTTATCTATATTCTTTTAAAGCAAAAGGAATTTAATAATAGATAACTTATTAATAATAGATATTCTAAACTTACAAATAGTTTGAGGTTAATAGGTTTTAATAAAACTAGATTATTAAAAAAATAACATTAAATATCACACGTAAATTAACATCTTTTAAAGACATTTAAGGTTTTTTTTAGAATATTTATATAAAATTTATTTTTCTATTTTATCAACAAACTTTTGTTATTTATTTTTTTATATCTTATTTATATGAAAAGGAATGCTAATGCATTTTATTGTGTTTGTATTTAAAGCTTTTAGTTTGAATTTGTTCCTGTTTAAACAGAGGAGGGAGAAGTAACACTTTAGTAATCACTTACAAATCAGTTGAAATTGTTTAGTGGAAAGGTTTCGATTCCCCCCCCCCCCCCCACTCACCAGTGTGAACAAGTTTAAATTCTAATGCCAATGATTACGATTACTCATGCTCCTGGGCCTGTGAGTTACTCCCTTCAAGCCAGTGATTACCATTACTCCACCAGTACAAAGCTCCCTTGACTCCTACCACAGACTGTTTTCTGCAAAACAAACCACTTGATATTACCCCCTCCCCAACAATCCCAAACCATTCGTCTGCTTGTAAGTTAATGTCTGGAACAATGCCAAGCCGAGGTTTGTCTCTGAATCATTTGCATGGAGTGTGTTAGTGTGCTTTAGCTTGAAGCAAACTAGAGTATTGTTTCATATAGCCCTCCTATAAATGCAATCAAGGGCTCGTGAGGGAGAATATATATATGTGTGTATGTGCATATATAAGAGAGAGAGAGAGAGAAGAAGAAGAAGAGAGAGAGAGAGAGAAAGAGAGAGAAAGATAGAGAAAGAGAGAGAGAAAGAGAGAGAGAGAGAGATTTCAAACAATTGAGAATAGGCCCTTAATTGGAAAACCGCTAACCCCTGAATTGTCATAAAGGCTAACCACACCCGTAAATATAATGTATAGAATCTTAAAGCTAAAGAATATCAATATACCTCTTAAACAAATTATTCATAGGGTGCAGTATAAATTAATACTTGAAGGGTAATTAAGCAATTAAGTGGGCACAACAGTTACACATTCTGAAATTTATATTAGATATGAAGCTTGGAATAATGTAGAATTAGAAGTTATACAATAGAATTTTTGAGTTAAAATATTTGTTCAATAAAAAATGCTTTCGACTTTTTCTATTATTAGTGATCGTAATTGAATAAACGTATCGAAGTCTCTCATTTATATATAAGATTGTGACAATATCCGTTTATTTTATAGACCTGATTACATTACTAAATAAAAAAAAAAATACGTATCAGATTTTCCAAGTATCCTTTTATTTATATAAAAGAAGAAAAAATCCATTGCGACTTTATGGGTAAAGTCGCAACTTCCCTTCCTTGTTCTATATCTTCAACAAAAAAATGTTGAATAAAGCAGAAAACAGACTGGCTTCAATATAAATAAAATTAAATGACAACCAGAAAAGGATTTATTAAGCCTCTATTTTTTACATGTGACCTAATAAAAATAATGTTTTACTAAGCAGGAGAACATGTTTCCTTTTAATATATTACCTTACAGGATGTGAAGTATGCGAACAAGTACATCGAGGGAAAGTAGTGACTCGGTACCCGAACCTGGTTACCCTACAGGTACTTTGTTATCTAATACCTGACTCTGTACGGTTCATTAGGTTTCTTTTTTCCTTAAATCATCCATGTGACACATGGTGTTGACTTGTTTTTCACTTCGTCGCCTTTATCAACTTATTATTCTGTAAGAAAATAATGTTCTTATTTTCTTAATATGGTAATCAACTTTCTAAATTATACCTTGACATGAAGTGACATCTTATGTACAATGACATTTTTAGTTTTGGATTCTTTTCTAATCCTTTTTATTTAGAGTTGCATAACGTAAAATTCATAACTTGAAACTTACTTAGCGATTTTAGTTAATTTATCTCTCTCTATCGTAAATGACTTTTGATTATACTTCCTTTCTTCAATTTGTTACTTTCTTAACTACGGAGTTATAAAGAAAGATATAGTTGTATAGCATGCAAAAGTTCAATTTTGACCCTTAGGCTAGAAGCATCTGTTTCAGAGACACATGTACCATGGTTTTCACTGCTACATTCTGCACCGTCCACACGTGCTTCAGTGATCATCAAAGGGAGTTTGTATACGTGCTCTACTACTTCTAAGTAATTCAATTGACAATCCCGATTTTGTATTATATTCGCTGTCTGCTACACGGATCTCTTAATGCATTAGACACTACATCCATTGTTGACTGATAAGGATGGGTGATTATAATGAAGTAGTAGTTCATTTAACTGTAGACCTCGCATAAAAAAACATACGTCGTTTTTAATGACTTTAAGGATCATTCATGGCAAATTTTAAGAAAATATAATAACGAATTTGGTCAAGACTGTGTTACAAACCAACAGACGAAATTTCGAAGAGACGAGTTGAAACAGATATCTCCCCTTACTCGGTCAATTAAATGCAGGTTTTTTTAAATATACATATTCGAGCCCTTAAGCCAGTGGCAACAGTCATAATTTTATATTTAGATAAGTTATTATGCCTATTTGAAAACCAACAAATCAAAACAAATATTTATTTTTATTAGAATAAATGTGGTTGTTGCCTTATCCTTGAAATAACTAATTAATTCGAGGTGGGTCGTCGGGACACCACTCGATTATATAAATAATTAGAAGTTCAGCGAATAGCATGATCATCATAAATGATATTGGTGTAAATACATGTATGTTTGTGCGCATGGGGAAGAAAAACATAAGGGTATACAATGATCTACCATCCAAATTTCATCAAAATCGGTCGAGTTGTTAGAAAATTTTGGTTCGCAAAAATTGAATTACAGACAGACAGACCGTAGACCGATAGGACAAGGGAACAAACAGACAAGGGTTCACCCAAAAGTGGTCCCTAATGTCTGAAACGGATTTCTGTCTTGAAATCTTTGAAATCGGAGACACAAAATGTTGGTTCTTCAGAACGGTCACATAGCTTCCTTTATCTTTGGTAAGCTCGAAAGCAAAAATAAAGTACCATAATTCTAATAATTTTTTCGAGTGATATTCATTTGTTTTAAGTGCCTGTATAACTTTATTATATGTGTTCTGATAGTAATTTCCAAACATCGTTATTTATAATAGAAGAGATTTATTTATCATTACTACATATACAATAAAATACATATAATAAACCAATATAATAAGTACAATATTTATAATATAATACCGCCTAGTAAACATTAATAACATAAGATAGCTAACATAATATATAGCTGCTACCTTTGAAAAACCTTATAAATAGTTTATTTAGTTATATAATGTTGCCTTAGATGAAAAATGTATATTACAATTTACAATATATACTTGTACAATATACAATATTGGCATAAGAGACATACAGATAAACTAACATTCATTTTTATTCATATAGATATAGATTATAGAAATATTTTTCCTTTATTTTCTATTTTACCCCCTCCAAAATGAAAATAGGACAAAAATGTACAGAACAACGATTACTGTACTCTTAAAGAGCTTTTTAACTATATGCATTATTAAAGGTTTTCAGTACTTTGACATTTGTACCCCGTACCCCAATGTACCAAAATTTAAACATAGATTTACTAACTCAGAAACCTTCCCGGGCATGCGTCCAACCATTCCTCAAAGTTTCATTATAATCGGATGATAGATATAGATTATATGTAGAAGTATTTTTCCTGTATTTTCCATTTTACCCCCCTCCTAAATGAAAATATGACAAAAATGTACATAACAACAATTACTGTACTCTTAAAGAGCTTTTCAACGATATGCATCATGAAGAGTTTTCATTACTTTTATATTTGTACCCCGTACCCCTGTAAACCAAAATCGGAACATAGTTTTACTACCTCAGAAGCCATCCTAGGTATGCGTCCAACAAATTCCCAAAGTTTCATTGCAATCAGATGAATGGTTAAGGCAGGCATAAGAGACAGACAGACAAACATTAGTTTTTATTTATAATGAAGATAATACATCAAACCAGTGCACTTGAACTGCACTCACCAACTTCCCGATACAGTTAAATATGACCACAAAGTCACGTAACAACTAATAAATGGTAAACACTGGACCAAGTCAAGTACTTTTTGTATGAGTAAGTTTTGAAGAAGTAGGGTCGGGGTTATTTTTATTTTCTGATATAATATATAGTATACATATTGAGAAAGTATTGCGATGGCCCAAAAATTTTTGGATTTGCATGTTTTAAGGTCCCTTGAGTGTAAAAAAGAGTGTGTCCAGCAGACGCCAATTAAATTAGGCATATAATATGTTCAGAGAAATTAATTTTAGTCTAAATTTGGGGGAGCTACCTAGAAACTCGAAAGCAGTTCCAACACGTATCATTTAAAAAAATAAATTGTAGTCCATTTAAATACGAATCTAACCATACATAATTTTCCCGGCGAGAATCTGGTTTTCGAGATATTGATGAAAATCGAAAACGAAGTGTAAACAGTCACATATTAAACGCTTTTTATTTTTATTAAAATAGATATGATTAGATTTAAATTTTGTCTTACTATATGTATATAAAAAAGCTTTCTTCGAGTATGTCGTATTTTAATTTTCTTTCTGGAAGATGGATTTTATATTTTAATTAAAGCGTCTCTTAAGGAAGCTGCGGTTTCACAAATTTAAGCTTTGAAGGGTTTTATAATGTCAAGGTAATTCCGGAACAAGGATAGATGAGATGAGAGAATATGTAATCCTCTATACGTTGGAAGGAATATAAATCTTTAATCCTACAATTTCATGATCTTTAATTACAGGCCTGCGGCTTCCTATCCATCTAATCTTTCTACAGAAAATATTCTTCGTCGAACCTTAGTAATCCTACTAACAGGTAAATCCGAAATGAACTCAGCTTTGGGTATTTTCACAAGAGAAAATCTCATTTCACCTTCAAGAAGGTGAAAATAAAGCATATCGAAATTATCTCTTCAATAAAATCAAGGAATTCGAAGAGTTATCTAAATTAATCAAATATTCTTATAAGAAAATTCCTTTCATAGAGGAATCCTTAGTAGGAGTTTAGCGGCATTTCCATAATTATGTGCACATTCCATTACGTTTATGTAATTTTATTGTTAATTAATTTTTAAGTTTTATTATAAGATACTCGTGTTTGAGTAAGATGAAAAGTCAGTATAATGGTACTTATTTAGTGTCAGTTGTGGATCCTTTTGGGGTAATAAAAAATCGTACTCAGATTTTTATATTGAGTGGCAACGTTTCGGCATTAAACGAAAAGTTTATTTTAAATAACTTTTTTCAAAAATTTTTCAATAACATAGTATTTTATTTTCAATAAATCATTTATGAATAATTGTTAATTAAATAAAATAAACAAACTTTAAAAAGTTTTCCCGCGTCAAAACCGTCAAGAGGCCTAATCTTTCACGGATCCATCACATCGGTCAGCACTAACGTAACGATAAGGAGTGAGGGATTTGATCGGTGAGGGATTTTACCTGCCAAATCTTTTAAAAATCCCCTTCGTGTGTGCCTACCTATTGTTTAACGGGTTGCGCTGATAAAACATTTTATTTAGTCGGCCTTCATATTAGCCGCCATCTTAAATGTAAAAAAATATTAAGTGTAAAATTTCTAATAACTATACAGTTGTCACAAATGCTGAGATGCACATGTGTGCCGAATTTTGTTCAAGTCGGTCACTTTTTCGCCAGTCATCGTTAAACAAACACACTTGTTGGCACTCTTTTAGTTTGGTACCCCCTACTTCATTACAAATTTGAGAAGACTTAGGTGGGTAAATGAGTGGGAAATAGTACTGACTTGCCTAGTTGTACAGTTAGTACTATGCCTAACAAATTTAAACACCCGCACGTCATCTTAAATTTTCAATTAAATGGATCAGTAATTAATAATATATAATGAGTGGATTTTACATACTTTTACAAAACATTGTTTCTGATCATCATTTCTTTCCCCGAAATGGGAAAGAAAAGACTGACCCACTTTGTCTAAATAACTACAACGATAATCAGATATTTAGTCTAATGTACATTGGGGCAAAGGAGTATCACACTTTTATATACAAAAGTGTGATATTTCTTTGTCCCAATGTACATTAGACTAAACATTCATTTTTCTTAATAGTTATTTAGTCAAAGTTGGGCAGTTACGATATATTTACTATATTTACCGGAAGATATGAGTGAGCTATACTAGGTTATTTTGATTCATTTTAATATGTTCAAATTTTAAGAAATAAAATACCTCAAACTAACTTTTACAAAAATTACAATTCAAATTTTAAGTACCTTACATTGCATCCATTGGAAAAACTCCCTCTCATCTAATTGACCATTAAACAGAATTACACTTCGGAAATTTAAACCTTTCTATTCCTCTAAAACTCAACTTATTATAATTTCACTTTGGACAGATCTAATATTTTTTCTGTCAACGAAATAAAATTCAACTGACAATGCATATTTTGACATATAACAGGTCATTCAATTAAAAAAAAAAAAAATCCCCAAGAAATTATACATAATACTCCCTTTGTCTATGAAATTAGAGAGGTGTTTCTCACTTTTCAATTTATTTCCTGCCCTAAATTAATTTAATTAAATAATCCTACTAGATTATTCATTTTTCGTAGGGGGGTACCAAACTAAAAGAGGCGACCCTACACGCCTCTTTTAGTTTGGTACCCCCTATCTTTTTCTTCTCTTTCTTTTCCCTTTCTCAACCCCACACAAAAGCCCCACTGCTTTTGAACATTCCCCTATTAAGATTTTTTAATTATATAAAATACCATTTCATCATGTATTTAAATAAAAATAAACGGGAGGTACCAAACTAAAGTGCTGCCACATGGCGCCTATTTTGGTACCCCCCTATGGGGGGGGGGGGGGGGGGGGGGGTACCAAACTAAAAGAGTATTTAAAATCCTTTTTTAAAATTTTAAAATTTTAAAATTTTTTAAAATTTAAAAGCACTTTTAAAATCCAAAGTCTTAAAATTAATAACTCACTAACGCTCGTTCAAAAAGTCTTTACAGAATGGTAGTGTCTATGTTGTTTTATTTGTCACTAAAAAGGATATTTAAATTAGTCTACTAAAGAATATTTACCTTCTGTCGCGGGTCGAAGATTTTGTTATTTTTGTATTTATGATTTCTTTATTTAACTGAATACTGCCATAGTTACGGATATTCAAATGTTTGCTTATGTTTATAATTTAATATTGAGAGTTGTTTTTGTAGTCAAAATAAAAAGGAATTTTAGAAGATACGTAAATTTTATCTGGATTAAAACCTAAGAGGTTTAAAGACTAGAAGTCGAGGCACCTTCTGTTATCTGCTGACCGGAATTATTCATTTGGTCCTCAGAGCAAGGAAGAGGTAGAGGGAGCAATGCTATTTGAAAAGTGGTTCATTATGCTACACCCCTATACTATACCTCCCAAGCGAGCTCAATCCGAACTAAAGTACTAAAGTGATCACGTGGTCACTGGTCCTTGTCTTATTGGTCTATTCCTTGTCCTTCACTGATGCTTGTCAACAAATCCTTATCAGTAGCATTTATTTGATACCCCACTCAAAGAAGATTGCTATTGGTTATCTAGGAACTGTTACACGTTTATTAACGACGTTACTGCCTTTAGATAATTAATAAGGTTAACAACAAACATTTAAGTACATATTTATAAAGAAAACTGTATTAAAAATAAAAATATTAAATGACGTAAGAAAATGTCACCTATTTTTATCAGCTGATATCAGATAAATTTCGAGTTTTTATCGAGCTATCGATACTGTTTCACCAAACTGCCGCTTGGGAGGTTTAGTAATAATAGCATAATGAACCACTTTTTGAGACCCAGATTCTATAGTATTGTTCCCCCTTCCTTGCTCTGAGGTTTGATCAAACGTTTATAGGTTTATTACATTGGTTGAAAAGTCTAAGGAACAGAGAATACTTTTTATTATGCTGTTTTCCGACTTGTAAACGTCTCCGATAGTAAATATTTGGCTTCCCGATTGTTCATGTAGAGAAGTTAAAAGAATTGACCCTAAATAAACTTTTAACTTTTTCCGAGTCCATTTGCTTGCATAGGAAAATCTCTTTATTTCCCTCATCTTTCTCTTAGAATGATCTTCCTTCCTATATCAATGTTTGTTTTAAGGACCAACAAAGCCTATGTTTGGGGTAAAAACATCCGGCAACCCAGATCTAAAGAACAACTTTAGTTCCTCGCTTTGTTAGGACTTCCTCCATAACTTTTACTGATACCAACATAATAGAAATATATTTAGAATACGCAATTTGGTTTAAAATTTATTTATTTATTTATATATATATATATATATATATATATATATATATATATATATATATATATATATATATATATATATATATATATTATTTATTTTTAGATTTCATCGATTGTAACGGAATCATTGTGATAAGGAGGATATATTTAGCCCTTTGTTGATCCCCTATCTATTAGTCTGTCCAACATTTTTGCAAACTAACATATTTTAAACAAGTAAGGCGTGCTTCACGTATAAGTACGTGAGGCGATAATCGCCGATTTCTGTACGATTAAGTTAAAATTATTAAGTCTAAAATTTTAATAGTTGCATATTCTTTTTCTACACTTCAAGACCTTTAAATTGATGTATAACATGTCATGATGACTAAAAACATTTTTTTTTAGTCGCCCGCCATATTGGCCGCCATCAATGAAAATATTAAGTGTGAAAAATCCAATAAGCGTACAGTTGTCAAAAATGCCGAGATGAACCTGTATGCCAAATTTCATGTTCCTAGCTATAGTAGTTTATGAATTTAAACATGCCAACGGATAGACAGACAGACAGGGCCGTTATATAAGGTTTCTTTTTGTACTTCGTAGAGAAACCTAAAATCGTCCTATCTTCATAAAATTGTAACTAGCTCATTGTTGTTTCCATCGCTCTTATATCGGATGGTTTATCTAAATTAGCTCGCAGATGGCTCTATATTAATTTCAATCAATTGAACATTTAATACTGCTTAAATAAAAGTGTGACCACACTGGGAATCGAAGCCGATCCTAATCTCATGTGACACAAATTGTCAGACTATTTTATTATGGTATTAATTAAATTGACTATTAACATTGTAACCGAAGTATCATTATTCTCAGCTAAAATGTAAAAATATAATAGTAAAAATTCTAAAATTTTAAGTAGAGTAGTTGGCTCCTTGTATTGTTTAATTTAATTACAGTTGGATCTAAGAGAAAAATAATTCACTCCCTTTAGCAATATTTCGACACCTCCCAGAGTCATTCTCAAGCTGACTGACTAGAAGATCACTCTACATTGAAATTATGTGAATTCTTTGAATTCAAATTGAAATTATTTAAATTATCTCATTCTCGTTAATTTCCCTGCATTTAGATAACTCTTAATTATTATTTAAAAAATACTATGTGTTGCATTAGCCCATAACAAATTAGGCCTGCCGAGGTGCTTATATAATTATATTATTAGCTTTCATTACCTGATGCCTCTTCACTTAAGTAGCTACCCAATAATATGACGATGCTAGGGCCCTAGCAGGCCCTTGGCCTTATAATGGGCCGAGTCGGGAATCAAATGCTCCAGAGTCTAAATCATAGATGATAGTAACAAAGACCCGTTAATGGATTATTATTACGTCCATTTAACTAAAAGTATTATTTTATTTTAAAGTTGACTAAGAAAATTTTTCTACGTCTATATTTTATATTCCACTTGACTTAAGTTTTTCATAAAGCGTTAATTCTTAATACTTTTTAAGTGAATTTATTCTTAAGTAATTTTGTGCATTTATACATACACAATATACATTATTTTTAATTCTAATAAATCCATTATTTTGTATAGTCAAAAAGAAAATAAAAATACATAGCATGCTAATCAAAATACCTTTGATATATATAATCTTGAAGCTTTCTTAGTTTTAGCATTATATTATTATATAAATCTATTATATTCTTTTGAGCAACTTTAATTTTAACATGTATTATTTTGTTAAGAAATTTGAATATTATAATGACGTTTTTTTTTATTTATATCTTGAATCAATATTATTTATTATGTTATTTTATTTCATTTCCTCTCAGTTTATAGCAAAATAAAAATTATAGCAAAATAACCCAATGTTTGAGATGGAATAAAGAATTTATCCTAAAAAAGTTTAAAATATCTAACCCGTTTTTTTAAAAAAAAAAAAAAGTATAAAATATCTAACCCGTTTTTAAAATTATTTTAAAAAGTTTTTAAAACCCGTTTTTACTTTTCTACATATATTTTATCATTAATAATATATTATCCACTGTATGTCACTTCGATACCATGTTACTGTTATCAGTGAAAAACTAATATGGAATCTTCAGATTCAGTTAGAAACCGGTTATCAGTTATTACAAGTACTTTGGGTAAAGACCTAGTGCCCCCCCCCCCCCCCCTTTTCAAAATGATGCGATCATGTTATTGTGTGCGTTAAATCTGCATAATATGCCCACCTATTTCTAAACAACCGTTTAATTCGGCATTTTCAAATTATTCCTTTCTACAGTATACAAAACATCCCGACATGTACTTGCCAGCAAGCTACTAAAAAGGTTTCTTCGATCATAAAAATTCATATTTCCCTACATTTTTTACTAAAATATGTATAAAAAGTTTCACTAAAGAGGAACAAGTTCTGTATATTATCCTTTAGCTTCTTAGGTATGCACTTATTTGATAATTTCGTGGGTAAAATGGTCACCACACACGATATATATTTGTAATCTACATGGCAATACCTTTAATATGATACCTCACTCAAAAATGACAAAAAATAAATATTTTGGGTCACCACTGTTAGGCCGCCTACAATTTCCAAAATTTGGCTTTTTTTATATTAACTCCCGGAAATATCTTTGGCCCTCAGAGAAGTATATTTTATGTATGTTTTCCTTATTTTTAAGGTCTTTCCTTATGGGGAATAGGGGGCCCTTTTATGGGGGATTTGGTTTGGTAATTTCGGGGGTAATATGGCCACCATTTTGGAAACGATATATATTTGTAATCTACATTTCAATACCTTTACAATGACACCTTCTCAAATATTACAAAAAATCACAATTGCGCACTGATCGAAGAAACTTTAAGTTGTGAAGTTCACAACATTTTTCCTGTTTTGGAGCAAAAAAGTTTAACTTGTGTACAAAATTTTAAATATCTGGCTACAATAGGTCGGGGGGTTTGATCCAAGATGCGACGGATGGACGGATGATCTACCAAAAGCATAAGGGTTTCTAGGATGACCTCAAATCCCAAAAAATTATTTTGGCTGTAGCATCTCGATAAATTCAATCTTATTTGTTTAACATCTTTTTTTTTTTTTTTTTTTTCATTTTAGGGAAAATGATGCAAGGTTATGGTTAGTTTAGGTTAAGTTTATTACTTTTTGACCTGACCTAACCTAACCCTAACCTCCATCATTACCCTATAAAAAGTGACACTTTGTGTATTTTTAATAAATAGAAAGTACTGAATTTATCAAGATACTACAACCAGAATAGTTTTTACAGTGTCCAGAGATACTGTAATAAAGACAAATCCTGTAAAATTGAACATTTTTTAAAAAAATTAACGAAGTAAATCAGACAGTTCGAAATAGGCCAAATAATGCAGATTGATGTCAAAAGAGAAAACTTTACTGAAGAATGCAAATGTTTCCTTAAAATTCACAAAATTTACCAGACTCCCCCCAACTTCGTCTGAGAGCTGCTATAGCTCGACCACCTGTTTTGGACTAAACTTTATAATATCATGGCCACCCTAAGAAAACATTTTTTTTTTTTTGTCATAAACTATAGTGATTAAATTACATAGTTTATTATAGATTTTAAGTGATATTGTATAATTGCTATTTACTGATCTATTTAATCTACAATGATTAGGAGTATTCTATATTAGTGTATAATATAGAACTTATATTAGTGTATTCTTCACCTTAGTTGTATCTATGTGCAAAATTTGGGGAAGATTGAATGACGGGAAGTGGTTCAAAATTGGGGAAATAGGTGTGCGATGAAACTTAAAAAGCAAATAAATTTGAAGCCTTTTTTTTTTTTTTTTTTTTTTTTTTTTTTTGGTTTCTGTATTCTTTACCTTAGTTGTATCTATGTGCAAAAGTTGGGGAAGATTGAATTACTGGAAGTGGTTCAAAATTGGGGAAACGGAAATGTCCGACGAAACTTACAAAGCAAAGTAATATAAGACTAGTAAAAATACTTGTGTTCATAGTTTTGTCAACGAACTACACCGTAGGTTTACTTTATTTTATGACAAAGTTAAAATTTCACATAAGAGATGCATAAAAACGCTTTTATGACAGGTCATATTTTCAAAATTTTCCGGACCCCCGATATTATATGGGCATGTAGAATTGAAAAATATTATATCGGATGAAAATCTAAACCTTTTTATACTGCAGTCTCCACAACATATGTGTCAAAAAATTCAACCATAAAAGAATGGAACGTCTAATAAATAAATAAAAAAATTAAGGTGGCTGGGCCAAAAGGAAGCAGTAGAAGGAGCGGTCGTTCTCACATAGCCTGACGTAGCTCATTGGAAAACCTCTTTGAAAAGCGAAAATCAGTAGAACCATTGAGGGAGGAACTGAAGGTGGAAGTACTGAAAGTGGAGCTTGGAAATAGCACATGGTTTAGAGCTATTATTAAGGTCCTATGCCTCTCAGAAGGATGAAATTAAATAGAAAATTATATGTAGAGATCTCGTTTGCCAAAGATATACTTACTTTGGCACGACGTAGAAAAAAGTTTTTGTGATAAAGAATTGTTTTTACAATAAATATCTATATCCAGCGTTGCCCGGGAGGTGAGAATAGTTTTTAGGTGGATTCCTTTGAGAGTAGTTACTTGACTTATATCCTTCAACTCGTAGGAGGAGCATAGGACTTCGACGAACTTCCACTATTGAATCCTATTCTAGGCTAACGCTCTTATCTTTGACCAGGTGTTACCTCTTCTCTCGATCCCTTTTGATTCTACACTCCTTCTCCTAATATGTCTTGGCCTAGCTCTGAGTAAATAGTCTTGTGATTTCTACTTTAGAGCTTTTCTTTTGTTGCACTTTTCTTGGCGTAGCATGACTTTAATCTACCTCCACTTACAATGGCGTACTTCAATGTCGATGTGTGTCATTGATAGTTGTCCTCCACAGCTCCTTAATAAGGATATTTCTTAGACTCTTGTTTAAAAAAAGGTCTGGAGGCTCTTTGAATGTTGTAGAGTCGTCTTTCAGGTTTTACAGCCGAACATGAAATTTGGAGGTAGTTAGCTTGGATTAAAATTAAAGACTTGTAAAAAAACAAACCCACAAACACTCTTTCTTATATGCGGTAGAACTGTCGAAGATTAAAATATCCACAATTTAGGTAATATGAGTTTTGTCGCATCACCACAGGTTATACCTTAGATTAAGCTAGAAACTAAGATCAATTGTAATTTTTTTTTTCACGTTCGTTTTGTTTCTTCATACAAATAGGAAAGCAAGAATCATCAAATTTAGCTCGCTAAATGTCGAATGTAGGTACCTGCCAAATTTCATGCTTTTGGCTATCCTATAAGTGTGTTTTATTCTTATGCAGTATGAAGCATCTATTAATTGTTTGGCTTGATGTTTACCAAACTGAAAGGCACCGTGAGCTTATAAGAAATAACTGTTGCTTGAACCTTCTCCTGCAAGATAAATCTTCTAGATTCTAGACTCAAGAAAGTACAAACATGATTTTGTAAAAGTGAAACACCATTTAAGCTAAGTGCAGACTGATCCGATATTATAGAGATATGGTATGCTGTACGAAAGCGACATGCATATAACTTGGTAACCGAAAATGTTTTGTCTCCGATTTCAAAAATTCTTAGGCAGAAATCTTTTCCCAGGGAACATATATTAGTTTCCGAGTCTGTTTGTCTGTCAGCCGTTCATTCTTTGTGAACCAACATATTTAAAGACCTCCTCTTCAGATTTTCTCCGAAATTTTTATGTTCCGAAATTTGAATGGCTGGCCATAACTAGCCCATTATTGGTCCCATGTAAGTTTCAATCTTCTGCGGTCATTTGTTTCTCTTCCACATGCGACCAAACACACATTTATTTACACCTATATCTTAAAAAGTACTCATCTAATTTTAAAAAAAAAATCTCCCCCCCCCCCCCCCTCCTTTTTAATCTATCAAAATTGTTTTAACGCGTTATTTGAATAAAACGTCAATTTAAAATAATTTATTGAGCACAGACAGTTCAAAGTAATCTGGGGCTTTCTGCAGGCTACTTTCAGCAAACTATCTAATTTTTTTAAAAATAAGATGTGTACTTTTATAGGAGATATAGGTGTAAATAACTGTATGTTTGTGCACATCTGAAAGAGAAACAAATGGCGAAGAAAGTTAAATCTTATATGAGACCAACAATGTGCTAATTATGACCGACCATCCAAATTTCATTAAAATCGGATGTATAAGTCCTAAAGCGACACACCGACAGAGGGTCAAAAATGTTCACTGATATCTGAAACGGATTTCTTCCTTGGCATTTTTTAAATTGGTTCTAAAAATTGTTGTTCTCTACTGAATAATTACATAGGTTCTGTCACCTTAGGTAAAAATCAGCAAAAATTAAGTTATATATAAAACAAATATATATATATATATATATATATATATATATATATATATATATATATATATATATATATATATATATATATATATATAAAATTATAATTAAATATGGGAAACAGACAGAGAAAAATAGGCTTCAGCGCCAAGAATTCACATTAACATGTGACAACCAGGGCGGGCGTTCTAAAAAAACTTGACAACATTTCATACGTTACACACTTGGATTACATCTTCATGAATATTTTAAACAATATAGCAGAAATAAGAAGAAACAGGAAAGAAATAGACTTTATATGGGTCAAATCACATTAAAGAAACGAGGAAGCAGACAAACTTGCCAAAACCCCTACACAACAATCTGACAAAAAAAAAAAACAAGAGATCTCATATTACTATCCAAAAAGAATATGTTTGAAAAATGGAACAAAACTGCAAGAAGAACCAGAAAAAGCATTTTGGCTATCCTATAAGTGTGATAGGATGTGTAAAATTTACCTCACATCCTATTGGAATATCCGAAATAAATTATTAATCCAAGAAATTCAAGGTAAAAAAGAAGAAATCAAGACCACCCTTTTCTCAAATGTAATAAATATTAAACTCACACTAAAATTCGCAAAAGAAATAAATTACTTCCCTTAGCCTAAAATTGCAAAATCTGAAGACCACTCACCAACAGAAACCCACCAACGAAATGAAAATAAAAAATAAAAATTACTTAGGGAAAACATAGGAAGAACTTAGGACGGACTCCAAAAGTCAAATTAAAAAATTTCCCCATTTAAAAATAAATATATAAATAAAAAAAAAATAATAATAATAAAAAAATTAAATTAAAAAATAATAAAATATTTACTCCGAAATTATCCAATATACCCTTCCACAAATGTAATTATAAAGCTCCAATCCTTTACAAAATATCAAAACAATTATGAAAGGCACAAACTATCCCCACTCAAAATAACATTATGGCTCCGGTATATACAAAAATGTTTTGTTAGTTATGCCAATAAATAACTTGTTAAAAAAATGTTATATACGTTGTAAATATAACATTTAACGGAGAGAAAGTAAGGAGCTTTAAGATGTAAAAATATTTAAATTACAGTAGCTGACTGGGAAGGAATCACAACTAAGGACAGAACCAGAGGCTTATCGTGATAATACCTTGGCATAAAGATAGCGACCTCTGCCACGGTAAATTGATTGTATAAAAACTTGTTTCTGGACTTCTCTTGTGTAATTAAACCATTTAACACTTTAATAAAAATCAAGGCTGTTATACCATCACTCCTCAGACGAAGTGGTTCCAAATTTAAGCGTTCACACTATTATTTGTACTGATTGAAATCGTATACATGAAGCAAAAATACAAGTCGTAACGTACATTTTCGTTGGATATCCTGAAATTTCGGTTCCCGAGATGAAAACAATAGAAAAAAAGATCCTAACAGAACGACTTTTGTGTAAGCATAAAAATATAAAAGTGGTGCGTTAATTTTGATGGGGAGTTTATATACCTTGAACAAGGAAATACATTTTTCCGAAAAGTTGGTCAAACCACAAATTTGATTTTACTTTTGGTAATATTAAAATAATATTTTAGTTCGTACGGGTTTCAATATTTAAAAATAACAGGGAAAGATGAAAATTTAATCTTTTAGGAAAAAAATAAATTATACAATTTTACAAACATCTCAGCATTCATGATGTAGTTAAGAAGAACTGTGTAGTTTTAGGAAATATGGCAGACCATTAATAAAATTTGTAGTCAGCATGAAATGTTATACATCGTTTTTAAGGGTTTGAAGAGTATGAAAAGAATATGCAACTTTTAATACAAGATTTCCAATTTTTTTGCCGGCATTTTGATAACAAATATGGCTGATATGAGAGAGTTGAAAGTATTTCATGTTATATGGCATGTTACAATATTATAATTTTAAAGCTCTTTTCTTTTTAGGTAGATTAAGAATATGTAAGTTTTCCTCCGAAAAAAGCTTCTAGATTTAAGCGAGTTGTTTATGCGTTGCATCACAAATTTTATATTTTGAAGAGGTTTAAAGAGAAAATAGTCAATTACCGGGTCCTCTTTCAGAGTTAGAAAGATAACAAAGAAGAGAAAAAATATAGTTGAGAATTAGACTCTGTATCAGAAACCGATTTAACTTTCATATCTCATTTTAAACTTTTAACTCTATCACCTTCCTCCTTTGAAACAAACTTAGATAACTTTAGTTCAACTTGTTCTGGTGGAATATACTTATCAGTTCCTGAAGAGGATAATAAGTTCTTTTCAACACTATAAAGGAAACCGATACAAATGGTTATCCGTTCCTCTACTTAACTGCTTCTAACTTAACATCGTTTCTCTCCAGCTTAAGTCTTTCTCAATAAGTAAAGCCATCTATAGAGTTGATCGTGGAGTTAGAAAATAATCACTCAGTCCAATCTCTCATCACCTTTTATGCTTGGAGGTTTCCAGGCATTTATCTTGTCGCATTTGTGTTTTATGGTTTTCATCACATGATTCAAATCCATTTGGTTCTCGTTTGAGTATAAGCTTCATTGATCCATTTTTGAGTTACTCTTGTCTTTTCTGTTTGAAAACTACATAGATACGAATGAATTTAATATTTAATACATTTAGTTTGTACGCTGACTGTATAAATCTATTTAATCAGATCGAAAGTGAAACAATTCGAATTTTTAGAAATCACTTCTTTTTTTCTTCTTCTTCTATTTTTTTGTCATTCTCCCGATTAATCAAACCTGCTACACCATGTGTATTATATATATATTATCAATTTTTAAAAACTAATACAGAGATAAACACAGAACATTTAATCGAACCAAACATGTTAACTCAGCTTATACCAACCATATTCAGGGCCGCTGAGAGGATTTCCCTGGGGCAAGTTAGCAACTGGCAGCACGAGTTTAGCAACCCTTTGACAAATAAAGGTGGGGGGTCCGGGGGTCTCTCCCCCCCCCCCCCCCCCCCAGAAATTTTTTTTAAAATATAATAACCAAAATATGAGTTTTAAGGATTTCTGAGGGCAATTTTGTCCTTAGAGGAAAAGATGTTTGGTAGGGACGAATTTTGATGTTTAACTAAGATGGGCTAAAAAAACAAATAATTGAGTAGTTTTGTAGCTGGTAAGTATCATTAAAAAGCCTTCTTTTACATTTTATAAAATACATAAATATAAAAAAAAAAAAAAAAAAAAAAAAAAAACCAATATTAATTGTTTGCTGAAATAGTGAGATTAAGGGGAAACAAATCAAAATAATTAAGTAACGCTTTTTCTTTTCTTTTTTTTAAAAAACGTTGCATTACTAGAGGTCGACCAAGAAGTCATGGAAATGAGAGGAGTGCGCTAGTGTCGTCATGTACAGTCAGTTTTTCATATAATAGACCACGGTCAAAAAACACAGTGTTGTTCTTCTGTTATTAATAATTTTATTTTTGATAACTTCTATATTTTTTGCAACAGGCAACACTGTACCTGATAAGAAATCACTAATAATATACGATAATATCTTAATATTATTATTTATTGATTATTCATAATAATATTCTTTAAATCTAAATCGATATTCTTTTTCCTTAATCTATTTTTTTTTCTTCCTCTTTATTTCTGAGTTTGATTTGGATTTAGAACAGTTGTGACTATAGTTCGTGCTGTATAAAAACAAACAAAACAGGAAACCTAACAGATTGGAAACCTTCCTGTTGTTATTCGTCAGATTTGACATAACTGGGCATGTCATACAAACTAGGAATGGTTATTGTCTTAGCACCCGACTGTACTGACTTCGGCACTACTCGGAAGTTCCGATTTTAAATGAAGTTAAGCTTTCAGTTTCTCCCGTGTTCATGACTTCTTGGTCGACCTCTAGTAACAAATATTAATATCAGTATGTCAATATGATTTGTCTGTCAGTTTCTCTCCTTTAATTAACATTGACCATATTGAATAAGATAACAAATCTAAGTAACTAAATGAAACCCTAAAATTCAAACTTCCATACTCATGACACATTAGGAATGTTCTTCACAATCAGTGATAAACTTAGCATCTGGGCCCCTTTGAACAAATAAAGGGGGGGGGGGGGGGTCCGGGAGTCCTCTCCCGGAAATTATTTTAAAATTTAAGTGCAAAAAGATGTTTTTAAAGAGTTTCTGAGGCCAAGTTTGTCCTAAAAAAAATTTGCGTTCGGAACTGAATGAGGTCTCCTTACAATAGTATAGAAGTATAATTTCAAGCTAGATTTTATTATGCTATAAAGGGGCCTCTACCGGCATTGGTACAAAGATAGTAGTTTGTGTTTAAACAGTAATATTTAAATACTATAATTGCTTCGTTTTTAAAAGGATTAATATCTACCAGAATTCCATTGTACAAGATGTAATTAACTTATAAAAATAAAATTATTATTATATTATCAATTTTTACTTTCTCGTATAAGTAGTAGATAGAAAAAGAAAGTACTGTGAGGAATTTGCACTTTTTGACTCGTCATAATATGATTTGGCGGTGATACTTTTATTTTAAAGGAAATAATAAGAACTTAGAAAAAAAACTACTTTGTAAAAGTAGCCTAAAAAAACTTATTTTAAAGTTGATAAATCAGACGAAAAGATAACAAATAATTAAAGATAAAAAGATTTTTTATATACTACGTTTTGCTTCCGAGCTTACCGAAGGTAACGGAAGCATTGTGTTCACTTTTGAGAACGAAAAACTTTTATGCCTCCGATTTCAAAAATTCCAAGACATAAATCCGTTTCAGACATCAGGGAACATTTTTGGTCTCGTGTCTGTCTGTCTGTCTGTCTGTCTGTCTGTCTGTCTGTCTGTCTGTCTGTCGGTCTGTGTGTCCGCGAATTATGAAACGTGCGACGATAACTTGAGTAAATGTCGACCGATTGTGATGAAATTTGGTAGACATGTTCATTTTAGCAATGCTCAGGACGAGTTCGTTGGACAACGTTATCCGTCCAAGTGTTCACGAGCAATTCTCGCGTAAACGTGAACTTTAAATTTAAAATTGGAATTTTAGGTCGGGGAAAAAATCTAACTTCATCTATTCAATGAGACAAATATTTTTTTCAAATACAATTTTTTAGTAAAACGCACAGCGACACCGCTATGAAGTGTTAAAGTTCGCTAAAACTATTAATAGTTTTTACAAAATAAACAATATTACAATAAAATAATATAACAATAATGGTTATAGTACATGATAGGATGCGAGGAAGCTATGTGCCACACTAATTGGCAGTCTATTTTAATTTTCTGTTGAATCATATGTAGTGTTGATAATATAATTGGCATTGTTTAATAATGTTAGTGAAAAAGAAAATAGTTTCGAATTTATTTACTTCGTATAAATGACAACTAACGCGTCATTCATGACAAACATGACAACGCGTTGTCATACATGACAACGCGTCGATTCTAGTTGTGCGAAGACGGTAGGTCATGTCAAAACAAATAAAATAACTTGTGGTTTTTTTCCAAACTAACTTTCCATAGAGCAAAATTTACTGAACACAAATTAAATTCTGCAGAAAGATGGCTAAAAGTATTAAAATAATGCATTGGCTTCGTGTTCTGAGCTATTCTAAAAGTTTCAAATTTCTAGCTCCTCTGCATGTTAGTTAAAAATCAATTGCAATCCACAATTACATCTCATCTGTCTATTAAAATTTTTTTTTCTTTATATAAAATGGAATTCGATTATTTTACCTTATTCTTTACTTCTATTATCTATACACTATAAAGCCGCATGGCTAACTGACTGACATAAATGTTTATCCACTTCCAGAAGAGCTAGTCCTCTATATAAGGTTACTTGGACATTTTCAGTATTCATTTAAAACTATATCCTTTACGTATTTTAATTTAATTTTTGAAAAACTTTTATTTTATCGCAGAGAAAACTGGTCTATCGTACATTTATGATAACACTGATAAGGGATAAGAATGTCTTTTAAATTATTTTATTTAATTAATTTTACATAATATTATTTTTATTATTCAAATAATGTCTCACGATAGGTCAGTACGCTGTGTGTTTACCAACCCATTCAATTTGGGCAGCATCACTGTTATTTATGTAAATAAAGTGTTTCTCTCTTCCTCTTCTCTTAAGAATTCTTACATGCTAAAATTGCTCTACTTCTATGTTATACGTCTTTGCCTTCTGATCTTGAGTTAGGGGAAAACTTATAAAAATGGTTTTAATCTAAGTGTATATTTATATTAATATTAGTATTTCTCTTATTATATTTAAATGTATATATTATTTATTTGCTACTTTAATTATTCGTTATAATTATCTATTATTTATATAAGGTTTTGTGCTTAATTTTATCTCAGTCACTTTGTATTACTTGGTTTTATATCTTGTAAGATTGACATAAAATTTATTAAAATCTTTTTTATCAGATTTAAAGTTCATGGACTTATCTTCCAAGCTAATATGTGCTGCCTTTAAATATTGTCTTTAAAATGTATTAATTTCTTTGTTTAGGATAATTGTATTTTCGAAGTTATATCGTCGAACCTAAATCGTCGACCTATATTTTCGAACCTATATCGACAAAAGTAAGATGGTTTGTCGAAAGTACATCCAGATTAATTTCAACACCCGGGCACAATTTATATTACTAACATAATACTTAAATTTGTGTAAAGAAAAAACAAAAAAATGTTTTTTTATTTGTTTAAACATTTAAAATAAAAGGGGGAAACGCAATTAATGTGTGTGTTGTGTGTATTTATATTTTAACATTAAAAATTATGGAAGGAAATCACAAAGATTCATATTTTTTTACTTCAAAATACTTTTTGAGGAAAAATAAGGAGGAAACGCGGTAAAATCCTTTATCGGTAACTGAGTTTTTTAAACAAAGGGGAAACGATTAAATAAATTATATAGTAATAGGTTGTAAAAGTATAACACCAATAAAATATGCGCCATAGGATGCAAGGAAAGCTATGTGCCACAATAATTAACAGGTTTTATTAAATAAATTTATAATATAATTTTTTCGTCTATAATAAATCCATTGCAAAATAACAAATACTATTGATATAATTGAAATTAATTTACGTAAGTAAATATTTGCTGAGCTAATACGCCCCTGAAAAAAAAAGCAAACAATGCCGTCACTGATGAAAAAATTATAAATTTCATACTTCATTAGTTGTTCCTTCTCACTGCATAACTTACTTATCATTATATAGGTAGATAAGTTATAGCATTATAAAACTATATCTCTAATTTTTAATTTATTTAACTGTATAAGCAAAAGAAATATGAATTTGAATCATTTACTTCGAGTAATAATAAGTTTTAAATTAGTTTTACTGCTATGTTTCTTTAATTTAGCAACAGCTTTAATATTACCAAGATATACCAAGTAAGTTCGTATTTTTTTATTTTTGGTTAGTATCGTTTTATCTTGCACTTTTATTACTTTCTTATAAATTAATAGGCCTTAACAATACTTCTTCTACGAAAGGTAATTTCCATCAATAATTGTAATATTTTTTAAGTATCAAAGTAACTGGTTGCCAATATGTATAAAAGTAATCTGTCCTCAGAGTTCTTAGCTATTTCAAGTTAGCGAGAACCAAAAAGGGAGTATATCAATAAAATAAACTAAACTTACCACCCAAAACTAAAAGATAAAATTCCAAAAAATAGGCCTTGTCCATAAAATACCATGTCACAAAGCGATTAAGTATTATATAGGCCAAAGTAAACATACTCTAGCTAGAGAACAGATTTAGCCAACATAAGTATAAAGTTGATAAAAAAAAAATTATAAAACCACCTTAGCCATTCACGTATAAGTAGAAGATCATTATATCAATTTTAATGATACAAAAATAATTGATAGAGAAATAGTGACTCGAAAAAGGCAATTTTTAAAAGCAACGTATATACGTATACCAATAATATGAATCACAAAGCAGACATGAAAAAATTAAAGTTACCTAAATAAAGTTTTATTTAGGTATTTACAAACAATTAAATATTAAAACATAAAGAAATGATGTATATTATAACATAATAAACAATAAATAAATAACAAAATAACAATTAATAAACAAAAATTATCATTTTGAATAATTTAAATTAAAATAATAAATATAAAAAATAAAAAAATATTGTATATTATATATATACAATACAGAAACAAAACAAAAAAACAAACAAAACTCAGGTTTTCAGTAAAAAGCGAAACGTCGGGAATGTAACATAGTGACGATTTTTGTGACCGAAACCTGAGTTTTATATATATTTTATATATATATGTTTTATATATATGTTTTATATATATATATATATATATATATATATATATATATATATATATAATATATATACATATATAAAATATATATATATTACAAAAACAAAATTTTATTGACTAAGTTTTTAAATAGTTTGAATTTTTAAATAAAAAAATATAGATCTAAATGACTTTTATCGCTGATACAAAGATTCATAATTGAAGCGAGCTTCTTTCATTCATCAAAATATGCATCCTATCTGTCTTTGTGTAACGTTTACATGTCCGATGATAACTTGAGTAAAAGTTGAACGATTTGGTTGAAATTTGGTATTTGTGTTCCCACCCATTCTTTTTAAAAATTAAGTGTGTTTAAATTAGTAATTTGTAGCTATTTATTGAATTGTTATTTTTAGGCCTGATGATGCCCACGATTGGGCGAAATATTGCCAATAAATTAATTGAATATTATTATTTTTTTATTATTATTATTATTATTTTTCCATCTTCAGTTAATTCCTTTAAATTTATATTTTCCTTATAGCTGTGGTCTTGGTCTTTACAGATAATACATTTAAATTAATACTTGTATATTATTGTATTAATTTAGCAATATTTCACCCAATCCTGGGCATCATCTCATTATGTCTGCAGATATGATTGATACAATTTATTTGCAGTGAAGGAGTAACTTTTAACAAAGGAATACACCACTCTGTAGTTTAACAGTTACTCACAAACTCAAGATATTGTTAAAGCCTGATGATGCCCAGGATTGGGCGAAATATTGCTAAATTAATAAATTAACATTCAAATATTAATTTTAATTTAATATCCCTAAAAACCACAGCAACAAGAAACATATTTTTTATTACATCATCCCTGAAGGCCAAAGAAAAAATAAATAAAAGATAATGTGATACTACTAATTAAAATTCCAAACCATATCAAGTATGTATCCCATATATATAGTTCTTGATGCATATTCAAATGTATCAAGATCTATTAGAGACCAAAATCTATTATTAAATTTAAACAAATCTGTAATATTAGACTATTAGACCTGAGGTACAAGTATTTTACTTATTATTTAGTGTTTGTCTTAATCTTAATCAAATTGCGTAAGCTACCCCGAGCTATATTAGGTAGAATTTGATGTACATATAATGATGTACCAACATTATGCGATTGTGTTGTTATGTGTGTAACAATAAAGTAATAAAAGAAAGAAGGTAAATGGAGAAACATTGAAAAGAGAAAAGAAATGTGAAATAAGAAATGGGGCAACTATGAAATAGGGAGGAAAGAAGAAATAGAGAAACATTGAAATGAGAACGATAGAAGAAATTATGAATGAAAAAAGAATGGATGGTCATCCAGTCATCCACATACTTATAAAAAATGTATTGTGAAAATGAGGTTCTTCCAAATCGTTAAGTACCAATAAAACCACAAATGCCTTTAATATAAATTTAATACTGGAGCAACAAGAGTTGTATTCTAGTCACTATATTGACACGAAGCAAAGAAAAAAACAAATAAAAATGTATTATTATTTCTTTTATGTTTGTTTATTATTAACAGAGTTGTAATCGTGGGTGCTGGTGTGAGTGGTGTAGGAGCTGCTAATAAATTACTTGAAAATGGAATTTCTGATGTGATTGTACTCGAAGCAATGAATAAGGTTGGAGGCAGAATTAGCTGGGTCGACCTTGGTAAGCTATAACTTTACAATATCGTGCTTTAACTTTAGGATATGCTTTTTCTGAACCTGTATGTATGTATGCCAAATTACATCGAAATTGGTCCAGCTGGACCAATTTTGATAGTCACCGTTCCGAATCGGAACCGACACCATCTAGTGTCAGTCAAAATCGTGGCTTTGTTCACACACATCAGTCAAGGCGCGTCTCCGTTCCGTCAGTTCCGACAAGTATTAGTCACAAAAAAGATTTTTTCTTGAAAGTTAAGGTAGAACCAGAACATTAGGTTAAGGAATCAGAAATGTGGCCGTTCAACGTCAGTCAAAAACTATCACATTTATTTTTTTTACTCCATCTGTCATTTTTTTTTGTTAAGTGCCATACCTATATTTTTTTTATGGAGTTTTTGGAGAAGGAATTAGTAGTCATTGTATTAATTACGGACAAGAATAATTATTTATTGAGACCATATTTAATAAGGTACAGAGTCAATGTGCAAAGTTTCAGTTCGATTGGAGGACTGACACATCATTTTAAGGTCACACCGCTGTTCATTCTGGTTCATTAGTCATTATAATCATTTCAAGCCAAATCAAGCCAAACAAACAAAGGATTTAAGTAGTGCATAAGTACTGGGTATAAAAGTAAAAATTCAATGAATTTCTCATGTCCCATTTTTAAAACAAAAAAAAATATACGGTCACTTCAGTGAAAACAAAAATATCGTTGAAGAGAGATGTGTATTCGGTTAAGAGACGGGACTGACGGGTCGGATTCGAAACGACGTCGGCATAGTGTCGACAATGCCATTTAACTTTCAAGAAAGAATAGTTTTAGTGACTGATAGACTGATGCATCTCGCAACTGACTGGTGCACTGAGACGCGCCGACTGATGTGTGTGTGAATAGACCTTAAATTGGATGTTAGAATCTTTAGCATTGTTGACAATGTCTTTGTTCAATCATTATGAATGAATAGAACTAAATGGATTGAATATTTGTTTGCAAAAAAAAAAACAATATATGATTGTATGAGTTAAACCAAATAAGTAGTATAATTGAAAATATTACAAACCAAGGTATTACTATATTTAATCAGTTTACGGTTCAATAACCACATAATTTTAAGGTCACACCTGTTCATTCTGGTGAAATATAACAAATATTACTGTTCCTATCAAATAGTAAGTTTTTAATTTCAAAGACTTTTAAATTGTTTTTTCGTCTAACGATAACTAATTCTAAAATTAACCATTTCAACGAAATAAGGCACACAGGTGCATCTCAGCATTCCTAAAATGTAGTTTTTGGAAATTTCACACTTAATTTTATTTTTTTTTATAAAAAGCCATTACAGTCTAAAAAAAAAGTTTTTGCTCAGTATGAGATTATACATCGTTATTCAGGTTCTTAAATGAAGGAAAAGAAAATTGTAACTATTATCAGTGCTCGATTTCTAGAAAAATTGAGGTGCCGGAACTACAACCTACCCTCTTTCTACCCCCCTCCCCCCCCCCATTAAAAGGGGGGTCCGGGGGTCCTCTCTCGGGAAATTTTTTAAAAATAAACGTTCAAAAACAACATTTTCAGCAGTTTTAGACGTATACCCACACTGCAATCAGGTGGGTATTACGTGTGTAAACTTATATCATTTTAAGAAGTATTTTATATAAACAATTTCTTGATTAGCATGTCACGTGTTGTTATAATACTCTCAATAATAAATAGATACTTAGGTTTATACGGATAATTAAATCAACAAAACATTCCCTGTCCTGGAGAGTTTCGGCACCGCGTCTCTGCAAAGTACTTATTTAACACGATCCCTGCCATTAAAAAAACCTTTGTTGTTTCAGGTTATCATAATTTAGCAGTATAATCTCAACAAAAGAGATACAAAAAAAAAATGTTTGCCCCCAAAAAAATACAATGTGTCAGTTTAATACATGATGTCCTTAATCAAATTTGTAGTCACTCACTGACAAACAAAATTTTAACTAAGGATTTTAAAAAAATCTTAGTGCCGATAATTTTATTTTTTATTTATCAGAGAGAGAGGTTTCGGAACGCCGTTCCGCCGCGTTCCGCCTGAAATCGAGCCCTGACTATTATTATAATTTGTTGCCGGCATATTGTAAACAAATTTTGTATACATTACATAAACACATTTTTATTTTTATATACTATGACATGTTTTTTGCTTACCTACATATTATAATTTGAATGCTCTTTTTAGGAGATTAAGATTATGTAAGTTTGTTTCTTTTCGAATTCTTTATGCGCCACATCATTATTATTACGTTGTGGAGAGTACTCTTTTACTCTTTAAAATTCAAATTCTTCTAGTATATGGTCTGTAGGGATTATAATAATTAAAAAACCAATTTTTTAATTATATTTTTTCCATTTTGGCTATATTTCGCCCAAACCTGGGCATCTTCAGGCCTAAAAATAACAATAACTTATAATACTATTTATTTTCTACATTGGTCTCATTTATAATATTATCTATAGCAATATGGTGAAATATAGCCAAAATGGAAAAAATATAATTAAAAAATTGGTTTTTTAATTATTATAATCCCTACAGACCATATACTAGAAGAATTTACAATTAAAGGGATCAATTGAAGAATTTAAAATTTAGTTTTATAACTTTCGACAAGTGAATTTCACCTTTTGTAACTCCCTTGATTCTTAAGCCCAACCAAACTGCCTAACCGAACAGAGGAAACGAGCCGAACATTGGTCTCTGCGCATGCCCAGAGTGAGATGCGCAGGCGTACTTTATACTCTGCGCGCATGCCCATGCGTAGACACCAATGCTCGGCTTGTTTCCTCTGTTCGGTTCAGCAGTCTGGACGAGGCTTTAGGTAAATGGTAAACAAAGCTCTTTAGCATACGTCAAAAAGATTTACCGAAAGCGAGTTATGTTAAAAATCATATTCCGTTCGAGAAGCTATAGTTCTTCGACATCATGCAATTTTTAAATCACATTTTTCTCTTATTTAATGTTTCATTTAACCAGGTTCTTTTGGAGGTGTGGATATAGGAGGTCACTGGATTCACGGTCAAAACGGTAACGTGGTCTACGAAATAGCCGAACCTCTTGGACTTATCGGTCACTCCGGAGATTACCAGAATCAGTTGTTCTTCCGCCCTGATGGTACACAACTACAGCTACACAAGTTGTTTTACGATCTATACGAGTATCTCTTCGGAGATATTCACATTTCGAATAATACTCAAAAGTGCAAATCCTTCGCCGACGTAGCAAATAAAAGGTAAACTACCAAATTGTAACAAAATTCAACATCTTGAGGAAAATTTGCTCGAGCATGATGATAAAGAGTAACATCATTTCTCAGTTACTACTACTTACCGTACCAAGTAGATTTGTTTATACTTTTTTATATTCCCAATTGGGTTTATCCCTATATGATGGGTCCGATGTCCTACCAAATGTTGGGATTTGCACAATTCAGATTATTATTTAATTCTACTTCTGTTTCAGACTTGAGATATACGGTGATAATTTAAACTTGTCTAAAAGTGACATAAGGCTGCTTAAGTACCACGCAAGAATGAATCTCTGCACTCTTGATGGTTGTGCAGATTTGTCTGATGTTTCCGCCAAAGCTTCAAATGAATACGAAGAGGGCGAAGGAGACAAACTTATCGAATGGAAGTCTGGTGGCATGTCAAATATTTTACGTCTTTTAATGGTAAAGTTTAAACTTTATTGTCTACCAATTATTTTATCCTTGGAATCGAAGATTTAATCTGGAAGACAATAGTTGAGTCAATATATATCATTTAGCTGTTTAAGTTAATTACGTATAGAGGAAGGTGTCTCTCTACTAAGAGTAACAAGCCTGTAACCTCTAGTACCCTTAAAGTCAGATTTAAACTTATGTCTTAACTCCGACATATTGAATATTTCCCTTTCAAATTTCTTCAGCTCTCAGTGGTTAAAAGTAGGCTCTGCACTAGGTCACCTTCAAAGCCGATGAGAACCTGGAGATATCCGAAAAAGAAAGAAACAAAGTAAAAAAAAGACAGAGATTTTAATCTCACTTGATGACTACTAGTGATTAAAAGTTAGCTTCGTACTGTAAGTTTATTTATTAAAGAAAAAATAAATTATTTTTAATTTGTAACAGATATTTATTTCTTAGTTCCTGACTAACTTTACTAAACTGTTTTATTGGTTATAATAGTGTCGTCAAAATTAACTAATATTTTGTACGGTTATGTTTATTGAAGAGACGTAATTCTGACACTACTTGTTTATTTTACAACTTTGATGTTAAAATTTAATACTTCCCCATCTCTCAAAATAATCATTATTTTAAACACTCAGAAGAATCTGCTAGTGGTTGGAGCGAAACATCATACTTTAGCGTAAGACGCATAAAAAAACAATGTAAACTGTTTTGGAACAATTGTTTAATCGAAAGAGACGCGACACAAGAGAGAGAACAGAACAGAATACAAAAACGTGGCTCGTGTTTTTAAATCAAGAAGCACACTGATAAGCTGAACGCTTTAACAAGTGTAACTTTTTGAACTCGAATAAGAAGAAATAAGAAACTTAAATTTACGGGGGCCGCTACAATACAATAACTAAGTTAATTTAATGTATTGGCTAACAAGTATAATGACAGATAAAAATAACCAAGTTATAACCTCATTGTCTAAAATACGAGTATACTCAATTCTGTAGGGCATAGGTAATAGAGAATAATATGTAACATTTTAAAATTTGACAGATGGATGAAGTGGTCAGCTGGTTAGCAGGGTCTGAGGTTAGCACTCATCATCCATCACTACATTATTAGTGATGGATACATTAGCAGAGATGGATGAAGGTTGCTAACCTGGTGTAATGGTAATGTCGTGTCCACCTCAGAGAATGTATAAACTCAGATCGCCGTTAACAACACGGCTTCTATAGGGAGTTCATTCTCCAACATCACTTTTGTTCAGAGATACTTAATTCACATTATTCTAGCCCCTTATCACGATAATTATGAAGCTCATTGCCAGATTATAAAGGTGTTAACTAATTCTGCTAATTCTCCTACTTCTGATGAAACCTCTATTGTGAACACATATAGAATAAAACTACTTAATTTTCTCTGTCCTGTTGAAGGAACCGTAGAACACATGAACCATATCCCATATGCTTATTAAAAAGAATTCAATTCTTTAAAACCTGGCCACAAAATATCTAATCACCTCAATTGTTTTCAGGGAACCCATGAGAGGAGCCCATGGAAAGGATTGGGTGTTGATAAAAAGGTTAAGGTTTACTCAAGAGTAGCTAAGATCGATTGGTCATCACAAGATACAGTCACAGTGGTGACCGAATCAGGTTTAAAATACAGAGCTGATTTCGTAATTTTCACACCGTCACTCAATGTCCTGAAGAATAAACATAAAAGTATATTCTATCCTTTACTTCCAAAGCCTAAAGTAAACGCTATTGAGGTAAGGTTATCCAATATATAATTGTGTATTTGTTTATTTAAGTGTACCTTAACAAAAACACTTATGTAAAAAAATAAGCTAAGTCTCGCGTAAAAAGTTGTGAGATCATAGGTGAAGCCAAGTTTCCCTCGTCCAAGTAAGATCTACTAGGTCTGATTTATCCAGTTCATGTAAATGATGTGATTGTCCCCCCTCTCTATTCTTTCTCCCTCACACACACAATCATTTTCTTTTCCATATTCATTTATATGTTTAAATTTAAAAATATTTTCTGACTTGGCAAATACGCAGCACAAATAGGCTAAAATTAGATGCAGTGTCTTATACAATTTTGTATTCTTGTGCTGCGACACTAAAATTAAAATTTATCATTTGATTTGTTGTAGTTTAATAAGTTTGTGCTACGTTTTGCCAAGCCGGAAAATGAGAGAAAAAAGTTAATTATGAGAGAACTAAAGTTGATAATTCTAGAAGGGCAAAATTCATCAATTATTATTAAGTTTAAAAAGCTATTATTTTATTAAAAACTTATATTTCTTTTTCAAGGCTCTAGGAATGGATGTAGTAGACAAAATTTATCTTGTCTTTGAAAAACGCTGGTGGCCAAAAGAAGTTACTGGTTTTAACCCACTTCATTCTAAAGAATTCCCATCTGAAACTGACGTAATTATTTGCTATTATATTGTTTCTAAGTTTATGTTTAGAACGGAAATGAGTCAATCTGGGTGTAAGCGCTTCCACGTCGTTTTATCTTGCGTGTTTAGTAGATTTACATTTACCATAACACATATACAATATACACAATAAATTCATATGTTTCATATGTTTAGAGGCCCTACTTTTTAATCTTGCGGGGGGGGGGGGGGGCTCCGACATTTTCCGCTCCGATCATAGTGGTTTCAGTGTGCGCATTCTGACTACCAGTTTTTTTTGTTTTTTTTTCTTCCACAGAAGATGGAAGCCATATTATGATTTTTATTTTCTTTAAGGTCCTTTATTGATGTTATTAAGATGGAAAAACAGAACACGTAAATGATTTGTTCGATAAAGTCCGAATATGTCCCTTCCAAACTATTTTCGTCCGAAACTCATCCACTGTTACAGTAGCCTTTATCTCTAAACCTCGGACATTTATTTCTAATCTAACACAAAATTTCAGTGGCTAAGAAATTTTCTTAAAGTTATAATGTGGTTAATTGATTTGACCCATATTTAAGGATTGGGGAAGCGCAATCATATCGTTCGTATCCGAGAATCACAATCCTCACGTTTTGGGAGTGTGGATTACTGGCAGCGGTGCTAAGAAGATGGAACTTACTTCTGATTACGAAGTAAAAACCACTGCGATGAGAATACTACGGCAACACGTAGGCAAGACTTACACAGTGCCTGATCCTGTATTTGTTTTAAGGTAAAGTAAATTAAATAATTTATTGACTCTAAGATCATAAGTAGTAAAAAAATTGCTACTTATATTTGAATTTTCCTGATGAAATAAAAAGTCTCAGATAAATTCTTCATCGCGCAGATCTATCTTTAGTTAAGTTTAGTATATTATACTTATAATATGGCATAGTAACAAATAACCATTAATTGACAAGCAATTTTTATATGTTTTTGGGCAGAGGACAGAAGAAATTTCTTTCACGAAAAAACGACATGAATGTAAAATATTAAAAATGTGATGCTCTTAAATATTATAGCACCAGGAAGTTAAGAGGTAAAAAGGTGGTAGCTTGGTTTTCATTTTTTAGAACTATATTTCACCAATAGGAGCAACCTTCTTCAGAGGGGAGGGGGGTGTAAATGTTGGCAATACTGCGTTGGCTACACTGGATTCAATGCCAAAAAACATATCCATGATTCAATGTTTTTCCATGACAAAAATAATTCTGCCTATTGTTCATTATTTTTTTTCAGTTTTCAATGACAGATAATTCTACAATGAAATAATCAATTTAATTCTAGGTTAATTCTTGCAATAAGATGAATTGTATCAGTTTACTCTTAGAGATATGGCTTTGAATGGTTATGATGTGCAAATTATATGTGAAGTGGCAGGATGCTATGTCAACAATGTCTTTAGTCTATATGATATTGTTGTCGTAGGCAAGCAAGAGTAATTCAATGACTTTGTTCCCTATTGTTGCATTCATTGGCTAGCCTACATAGATTATAATTAGAATCGTATTGGATGGATATGCCATGCCTATTTGCTACCGTGATTCAAATTCATAGACTCACTCACCTTAAATGATTAACAGAGCAATTCCTATGAAATCTATATATTATATATATCACGATTGACAACACTTAAAATATTGTAGAACAGTAAGTTCTGAAGTATTATATTTTTAATATTCAATCCTTCACAGTGAAATTTTTTTCTTGATTTTCAGGAGTCGTTGGTGGAATAACCAAGATGTCGCTGGTTCTTATAGTTACAACAGCATAGCTTCCGAGCATCTTAACAACCCACGAGGAAGTCTAGCCGCTCCTCTAGTCAATAACAGGGGAAAACCGGTAAAATAAAATATTGATTAATTTATTTTTTTATGTCCCAAAGAATAATATTACGTCAACGTACGAGCGTCGGTGTATATTATGATCTTAGGGGTTAAAGAAAATGTTTACAGTAGCTTTATTTATTATTGGTCATAAAAAACGGGCCTTATATAGAACTGAAATGAGTATTGTCAGTGTTAATACATTTACCAGCTTACTAATTTACAAATTGGTGAAATTCACCAATAACTAAGTAATTCATAGGCAATGTTAGTTATTTAACTGTATTCCTCATAGCATCTGAAATATTAATTACAATAGAAATTATAATAATTACGCAATTGTATTATATTATTGACTGATAATAGAAATAATCCCCCAAACTTTTAACTTCCACGTCTTGAAGCATCTTTAACTTTAAATGAATTGAAACCAAAACTATACCAACTTAAATGTGAGTAAAATAGATCATTAAATGAATTTTGTTGATGCTGTGTTTCTAACCGTTTGCCAATTTAATTTTCTTATGTTTTGGGATTTATAGATGGTTTTATTCGCTGGAGAAGCCACAAGTCGTCACCATTATTCTACAGTTAACGGCGCCCTAGAAACAGGATGGAGAGAGGCTCAACGAATTATAGACTACCTAAACAAAAATAAAAACTATTAGTAACTTTAAGTTTTTCTGGAGATATGTATGATAATTAAATCATGCTATAAACGAACATAAAATTGTGTATTTATTTATTAGTTTTGCTAGGGTGTTGGATAGCTTGGGTCATATAGAGCCCAAGAATTAAACAATTAATTCAATAAAACTTCCTATTCTTTGGAGTCTAAGTGAATAATGAATTAAATTACAAGTTCAATAATTGCAAACCCATAACAGGGGCCAAGGTTGAGCATGGACCAGCAGTTGAAAAAAGAGGTTGACGGATTTCACCTGAGATCTCCTAGTAAACGTTGATCTGCTACCTGGGGTAGCTCTGATCCAAGTTTGTTTAATGCCTCATTCAGAAACTTATATCAAACCTGGCTCCAACTAAGATACAACCAAACCAAAGATACAAAAAAGTCTTTCATAGAATCTTGCTGATTTTTGTGTTATCAGTTTTTCGATAAGACTTACTGTTAATTCATAGTAATACCTTTAACGTTGCGTCCACCTGTTTTAAAATGAAAAAGGTACCAGAGGGTGTATCAAAAATGTCAAAATTTTCTAACTTTTATTTTTTTATTTTTTGGCATTTAGAAAAAGCCAAATGCCCAATTTATTTAAAAACTACCCTATCATTATTTAATAATGTTACTGAAGGCTCTCCTCGCTTGCCTGTTTTTACAGTAATTCTACATAATCTTTAGTTAATAAAATAATTGTAGGTTCACTACGCATGCCTGTTTTTTCAGTATTTCTACATAATCTTTATTTAATAAAAAAATTGCAAGCTCACCTCACTCGCTTGTTTTTACACAATTACTACATAATCTTTATTTAATAAGATAATTGCAGACTCGCTTCGCTCGCCTGTTTATAAACTATTTGTACATAATCATTGTTTAATATAAAGTTATTGCAGCATAAGTCCATAATCTGCATTTAATAATATTAATGTGGGCTCACTTCGCTCACCTGTTTATACAGTATTTGTACATAATCAGTGTAGTGTCTAAAATAAAGTTATTGCAGGCTCGCTGCGCTCGCCTATTTATACAATATTTCTTCATAATCATTGTCTAATATAAAATTGTTGCAGGCTCGCTCCGCTCGTCTTTTTATACAGTCTGCTCATACAGTATTTGTACATAAACATTGTCTAATATAAAGTTATTGCAGAATCGCTGCGCTCACATGTTTATACAGTATTTGTTCATAATCATTGTGTTTGTACCATGGGGCATGGAGCCTGACCTGGCCACAATTCTAGAAATAAATTATAAAAGAAATAATAAGGTAACTGAAAAATATAGAAGAAAGTAGCGGACTGTTGTTTTAACCCTTTTGGTCACCACGTCATCTACACTAACTTCAGAGGCTGTCACTAGCTATGAGAAGGGAGAACATATATCGGTTGATACATGTTAAGTGATTAGTTCTGAATTCCACCACCTGATTTCTGTCATTTACAATAGCTAAGGGTAGGCTTTATTCATTATTTTCGTTCTGTAAATCATGCCACCTCTGCCTTGTTCGTTCTGTCCCACAATTTTATTTTTTGGAGGCAGTTAGCGCAATTTTATTATTGCTTTTTATTATTTTATTGTTTATAAAAGTTAAATAAAATCAAAAAAACATTTTTTGCGCTCATTCAGTAAATAAATTTAAAATTTATAAAGGCTTAAAGATCTGTCCTCTACAGAGGACAAAAGTACTATACGGAAGATGGATATGGAAAAAAGGTCTAACTTCCAAGAGATTTGAACGATTTTTAACAATGGTGATGATTCAGAACTATCTGAAATCAAAGATGATGATGATTTATTAGCAGAAGAATGAATTTGTGATAATTCGTTATCTGAAGATCAAATAAATAGCAATTATTGCCCGAAAATGAGATCATGGAAGGATATAAGTACAATTTATTTTACATTTAAAACTAAAAAATAATCCTGGGACTACTTTTTCATCTAATATTACTATGTTACATGATACATTATTTAAATTTTTTTTTTATATATATGTTTCTCAACTATTGCGCAAGCAATAGTGAATGATAAGACTGTTGGTGATTTATTTATTTATTTCGAGAAAAAATAATTGATTTTTAAATTTCCATTCTAAATAATATTGTTTTTGTATTTCATTCTTTGTTCTTTTTAATTCAAATATTTTAATTATTATTAAAAATAAAAATTTAAATTTTGAATTTGAGTTTTGTCACCTTTTAGTAACCATGTCCTCTGCAGAGGACAGTTAATATCTCGGGAACCAGATAAGCTAGATGCAATTTTATTTTTTCACAAAAAATCATTAAAAAAATCATTTAGCTCAAATCAATAAAATTTTCTTTTTTTTCCATCGATTTCATAATTCGTAACTGAAAGGGTTAAGTAGGTAAGTATAATCATTAGAATAACTTTTATTTATATAGTTCACCTCTTGACTAAGAGATGGCAGCACCATCGCTCTCACTCTAGATGTAACCTTTTTAATAAAAAATTAACCTTGCATTCGGTTCTCAACTACAAAGCATGTTCGTTTACTTATTTCTTTTCCTATTCTTTATAAATGTTTCTAATAATAATTGAGTAGAGTGTAGAACATGAATAAGTATAAATAAAAATTTAGCTGTTTAGAAATGTGGTGTAGATGTGTATGTGGATAATGCGTAGGTGGATAAAGATAATAGGTGGCTGTCCTGAAGAGAAGAAGAAGAAGAAGAAGAAGAAAAAGCATTTATTATAACAATACTTAATTACAGATTACATACATATTTATAATGCAGAATGCCTGTGTAAACCCACTGCTTTTAGCATCGGGGCTGGAGTAGGCCATCTTAACATATTTTACAAAAATATTTGACCCATTTATTGGTTCTGATTAAATACAGTGGTATACTAGATACCATAACATTAATCGACTAAACATAAACAAACAATAATAACAATTTATTAAATAAATAGCTAGCTTAAAAACAAAACAAATAAACAATGATAACAATCCTATCCCTCCTTTTACACTATAAAATAAATAATAAATAATAAATACACCTATAATACATTCACCTATATAGTTTAATATTCGTTGTATTTTTATATTCAGCCTATAGCTACCTTAAGTTTAACATATATTTTTTAATTTTTTTTTTTTTTGTTTTGTATTTATACTTTATGTTGACACACCTCCGTACCAGTGATCTACTATCTAAATACCTACACATGCTTATACCTATTACCAATAAAGCTCTTTACTTTGCTTATACCTATAATGAATTAAGATTCCTAACATATAAAATACATGCACATTCTTTTATACCTAACAAAAAAAAAAAAATAAATAAATAAAATAAAATAAATAAATAAATAATAATAAATAAATAAAATAATAATAATAATTTCACTAACATTTAAAATTTCTTACCGATACTCATTAATAATTAGATCTCTATATCTCCATGCTTCCTGACATACTTTAATTAGCTTCCGCCAGTCATCCTCAGTTTTTAGCAACTTTATCAGGTGCTGCTCCGTGAGATAACCCTTTCCTAGCCAGCTTTTCCTGATATTACTATATATGGGACACTGTGCAAGGAAATGTATAACGTCCTCCTGCGCCATACTGTTGCATACTGTGCACTCTCCTCTTTTCCACGGCCTTTTGTTTAAATTCAGCAACCCACATCTCATTTTAAACAACCATCTAATTTCGTTCAGTGCATATTTGTCTACGAAATACCCTGGTGCTCCATGTGGTGGCAAGGCTAAGATCAGTTCCCTGTAATATGAACAATAGCCAGAGTTATTGACAGCCTCGAGAGTTCTCTTATACATATCCTCCTGTACCGCCTTCATAAGATCACCCCACTCTTTAATCCAATTATTCCTACTCTCCCATTCCAACGTGAGATTTATTTTGAACTTGGCGAACAACGCCGACCACAGCTTTACCCAGCCTATTGTGCCTCTAATACATTCTTTTAGGAAAAAGTGAGGTAGTCTTTCCTCTTCCATCTCCATTACCTTTAGAATATATTTATTATGTTTTTCCAGAACGTAGGGAAATAATGGTTGCACTCCAGTCTCCAAACTTAACATAAACCCTGGTGTATGTCTAGGTGCTGCAAGGAGTTTTTTAAGAAAATAATGCTGGAATCTTTCTAATTCTGCGTACTCTGAAGTCCCCCAAATTTCCGCACCATACGTCACAATAGCCCTAGAAACCGAATTGAATATTTTTAATTTTGGTGAAACAGAGATATCGTAGTTTCCGAATAATTTTGGCCAACACATACCGAGCGCCGTCTTGGCAGTTCGGCATTTATCCTCGACGTGCTTTCTATAAGCCAATCCTGAAGACAGCTTTATTCCTAAGTATCTATATTCGTTGACTACTTCTATGGTTTGCCCTTTATATTTCCATACGTAAGGCTTAACTTTCCCCCCTTTTCTAAAAATTACGATTTTTGTCTTGTCTAAATTTAGTTTTAAATCCCATAAATCACAGTAAGTCTCTAAATTTTTAATCATTTTCCCTAGGATAGCTGGATTATCTGCTACTAAAACCCAATCATCTGCGTACATGAGCATATTGACACATCTGTCATTTATCTTTATTCCTCCTCCTATATATTCCACAGCGTCATTGACAAAGAGAGCAAATAATAACGGACTCAACAGACATCCCTGCCTCAGCCCGACCCCACATTTAAACTGTTCAGTTAACCCATCTTTGGTCCATACACTTGCTCTTGTATTATTATACAAGGATCTTATTATTGATATTAGTTTCGTGGATAAACCGATGACACTTAATTTATAAAAGAGAGTTGATCTATTGATTGTATCGAAAGCGGCGCTAAAGTCTACGAAGAGACCGAAGACCCTCTTTTTACCTCGGGCCAAAGAGATATTAATGAGCGATGACAAGTTAAAAATATTATCGATGCCGCTATATTTTTTCCTGAATCCCGCTTGCTGTTCATTTAATATTTTATTCTTCTCTACCCATTGTTCTATTCTATTTAACATCAGTCCTGTAAATACTTTAGAAACTGCATTAATAAACGAGATACCCCTGTAATTGCCCGGGTCGCAAATTTCCCCTCTCTTAAAGATAGGGAAAATGATCGACTCTGAGAAAGACAGAGGAACCCTTTCACTATACAAAATATTATTATAGACATTTAATAATTCCTCTTTTATTATTTAGGTATTCTATCTTGTCCAGGAGCTTTCCCGTTTTTTGACCCTGACAAAATATCATCAAGCTCAGTAACTTTAAATTCGACTTCCAATTCCGGGTGCGAGTTATAAATTTCGCAGTATGACAGATGATTAATTTTACTGCTGTCCATATTTAGTAGTTCATGGAAATGCATTAACCATTTCCTTGCGTCTATATCTCCACACAAAAATGCATTGTTAGGTCTAAGTTTCTTTACCATTCTCCAAAATTGAAGAGAATATCTGAGCTGGGTACCAGCTGCAAGGAACAAATGTACTTCCCTGGGTACCAGGGCAAGCCTTTAATAAATTACTCCTCTCAGGAACTCAGGATGCTTTAGATTTTAATGGATTTGTATAACATGGTTAAAGTAAAAGAAAATGGCCACCAACAGAACCACACACTAGGGTTTTTTACTGCACACAGAGCTGCATACTTATCTTCCGTGGTGCCAGCTCTTTTCCCTCCAATTTCCCATGGTAGCCAGCCAGGTTTGCCACCAGAGCTGAGGGGGCCAAGGCCATGACCTATATATTTGTAGGTTCCCCTCAAATATTACCAGGGCCTTATTTCAAGAAGGCACCTTGGTTGGAATTTTGAAAATAATAGGTGGGTTGGCTCACAGGCTACAGGAGAAGGTGTTTCTAGTGTCTTGAACATTCCGCCTACCTAAACGCACGTTTAAATGTGGTAGATTGTAGTCAGCGCCGGTGCTACACTTTTGGCCGCCACAGGCAAGACGGTTTTTGGCCGCCCCATTTAAATAAGAATTTTTTGACCCGGGGGGGGGGGGGGGGAGAAGGGTGATTTTTTGGGGCTTTCCTACATTTGTATGGGTTCATACATAAATAAGTTATTTTCTGGGGCCCTGAAATTTTCTATAGCCATATTTTTAATAGTATCCTTAGTGGACATTATATTGTGAATCATAATGAAACACGTCTCTTCTGATACTTTATTTTAGATTAGATTAAAAAGTAAAGTTTACTAAAAGGCCAATGTTTGTTAACTTCGGACAGTCTCGCCTTTCTGGTTCTTGAGGTATAACAACTTAAAGTATTTTAAACTTTTTAAAATAAAATAATTCTTCCACTTTTAATCGCCCTTACAGAGACAGAGGGCTGAACAAAGTCTATTTAATATAACCTGGCTGCTTTTTAAAATAGTGCATGTCACTATCATATTATCTATGATAGTTTTTGAGTAATAAAGTAAACTAGGGTATTTTTAAAAACTCAATATTAGAGACTTCTTTAGATAGTTACTCCCCTATGTTGCTTTAGAATAAAAATGACTTAAGCGGACCTCACAGGGGTCAATATATTGACTCAATATTTGATTTCTGTCAATATATTGACCGTGTGAGGGGTTTATTGAAGAAATATTTGTCGTTGTCAATATAATGACGGACCTTCAATAAAAATAAAACTTATTTGATTTTTATTGAAGCTCCGTCAATATTTGGTCGTATCGTAGCGCTGTCAGTGGCAACTCGTGAAAACTTTTTCCAAAACAAACCTTTAAGTGGACCTCACACGGTCAATATAATTTCCTTCAACATATTGACTCAATATATTGAAGGAAATTATATTGACCGTGTGAGGTCCGATTTAGACTAAATAACTATTAAGAAAAAGAGATGTTTAGTCCATTGTAGTTTGGGACCAAGGAATTTCCCATTTCTGTTTTTATAAGGGAAGTAACAGTCTAAAGAAGAACATTCCCTACACCTTCTTTAGATTGTTACTCCCTCTGTTTTTTTTTTATAAGGGGAGTAACAATCTAAAGAAGTGCCAGAGGAAGAAACCCATAACAGAACTGAGCTTTATATTTTCTCAAATAAAGAGAAAGCAAAAATATATTTATATGATGGGGCAAAAATTCGATCTTGAGATTTTGATGAATTTACACGTATTGAGGTCCCCTGAGTCCAAAAAAGCGGTTTTTAAAAATTGCCTATCATTCGTCTATTCGTCTGTGCAGACGCCTGGAGCCTAAACTACTAAGCTGATTTTGACAAAATTTGGCATACATGTTCAGAAAAATCATACCCAAAATTATTTTTAGCTCCAAATTTGGAGCCGCTACCCCAAAAACTCTGCAAAAAAACTTTAAAAAAAATTATTTCTCGAAAACGGTTCCGACGATTTTGATTAAAAAATTCTAAAATGTAGTCCATTTAAATACGAATCTAACGATATAAGCTGTTTAACCTGGAAAAGTCTAGTTCCTGAAAAGATAGCTAACCGCAGCCGGAGAGATCGATTCCTCGCCGAGCTGAGGAGAAGTTATTTTTAAATTTTGATAAAAATATTGAATAATAATTTAATGTACCTTCTAAAACTAAAAAATGGAAAACTCTGGGCTAAGTGTAATTATGAACTCGTATATTATATGAAAAACTTCGTCTGATTTGTCTGGGACCGATTTTTATTTTATTAGGATTAGGAGAGATACATATAACAATTAACAAATTTAGGGAAGGGAAGAAAATATAACAGCTATAAAGGGGTAAGAAAAGAGTTAATGAATAGTGAATAAATAAAAAAAAGATATGAGGTGTAATGGAAAAGACTTTAGGAGGGTTATACGAGAGAAAGATAAATACATACATAGATAAAATTATATATTATGTACTCATATAAAAGCAAAGACCGCCGATAGTTTTTTTAGGAATAATAAGAAATAACACCGGTGTAACCAAGAATCAACCCGAAATGCGATTAGCTTGGCTACTAAAACAGCACCTGATAAGGTATTGTCTAGGGGTGTTATTACTAGGGTTCCATCTCTAACTGCTTACTTAGTACCTCACGCACATTATTTATCGTTTTGCTACTATAGATTTTGTTTTTTTAATTTATATAATAAAACCAACTGAAGGCGTCATCGGCCGCCCCCTGAATTTGGCCGCCACAGGCGGGCGCCTGCCCCGCCTGTGCGTAGCGCCGGCGCTGATTGTAGTGTCATCATGTCATCAAGCATGAGACTATGCGTCGAAAGAGAAAAAAAAAAGAGAAAATTATGGAAGACTATTGTATGTTGGGTGAGGAGCCCGCAACACAGGGAGAGTTCAGTCGCTGTTTAATCTGGGTAGAGTTATTCAGATTCCAAAAGTTGATTGATGTTCACATTTGTATTTTGTATTTGTATTAGTTTTAGTGTGTTATGAATATTTTTATGTGTATGTAATTAAAGTGTTTTTTTAGTGTTGGTTTAAGTTATAAGTGATTAGATTATAATAGAATAAGTTAAATTAGTTATGTAAGTTTTGTTTTTAGTTATGTAAGTTTGATTATCTTTTAGGTTTAACTTAACATAATAAATACTGAGTAAAACGAAAGTGTAACAACAAATATTTAAACTTAAAGAAACCCAAATAAACAATTAAATAAATCATAAAGTACATGAATAAATATGAAGACTATACCTAATGTCTTTTGTATACCTATTATAAACGTTTAACTTTGAAACTAAATAACAAGTTATCAATCAACTGGGATTACAATCCCAATCCTAACAGGATAATAAATATATTCTAATCCTAATTTACAATAAATATTCGAAAATTTAATCTATTGTTTACCTACAACAGGAAGGTATTAAATGAATGAGGAAAATTATTCCTATAATAGATACAAAGAGTTGATTCCTTAGACAACAATAAATCTTTGTTACCAAGAACTGAATGATCAAAACTATAAATCATAAATGAAAATAAGTAAATCATAAATCCTAAATTAATGGTAACAGATATCTAAACTAAAGTGTTTTATGTTGAGGTAAACATCTAAACTAAATACATAACTAGTAACAATGTAAATAACAAGTAAAAGTGTAACGGATAAACTTTCTTTGTAGCTTAACCTAACATTTAACTAGATAAGGAAAATAAAATAAATAATAAATTAAAGGGTTAGTAAAATAAATAATAATGCGTAAATGTTAGTTAAAAGATAATCGTATGTTTCAGGGCCATTGAGTGGTGGTCTCCGGTTAAGAATCAATTATCAGATTCCTTGTAAGGTAACAATAATACCAAATTATTAACAGGTCGCTTTGAGATCCTTTAGCAGTGCGTACCGTTGCAACACGCTCTATACTGTCTGGACCAAGATAGAGTAAAAGTGATGATAATAATCCACTATTAATTTGCTAAGATGTGACTTAGCGGGGATTAAGTAGGGACGTATGGCATTGTAGGACAGATTGGAGTTGATCAATCTGCCGCCTACCCTGAGAACACCCTCCGAGTCGACAAAAGGACTTAAGGCAAGGAGTGTCTTAGGTATTGCGTTACCTGCTTGATAGATTTACCTTGACCTTGATTAATAATAGTTATAATAAGACCTTCTCTGATTTCAGCCTGGGTTAGGGAACCACTCGACCGATCGATACATGCGAAAGTTATTAATAAGTCCATGTGCGGATTACATGGGTATAGGAAGAGCTGTTCAGGATTAATTTCATTAAAGGAGAATCCTCTATTGTGGCCGAAAGAACAGCAACTGTCGATTTCCTCTCCGGTAAGTCATTTTTGAGGTTTGTATTGATCTCTTTTATTCTGTGGTTAGGCCATAGATTGGGTTGCCCAATATGGGCCTTGAAACTATAAGTTGTTATTGACTATGTTTTCTACGTCTACCCCAAGTGACCCTAAGTCACTAGGGTTTTCCTCTGATTGAACTTGAGACCACTGGGACAAGTCAGTGCTTTGTAAAATACAGACTTCACTGTTACATAGAAAAGTTTTTAGTTCATGGGGTGGTGTACGGAGCCACCCTAGAACTACCGTGGAATCATAGAACAAGTGATTTCTTGGAGGACATGGAAGTCTTAAGAAAAACTCTGATAATATGTCAATAAGTTTAGATTGGAGTGCAAGAGTTTTTACCTGGGTTTTGTCTTCTGGATCCTCAATCCTACGAGGCTGAGTAACATTATTTTAACCGGGGCCTAAAATTTACTCTGATAAAAGAGGGTGGTTGCTTGACCATTAGCCTAGAGTAAATTCACCCTTTCTCATAAGTTTAATCACACCATGATGGGGTATTAGATACCTACCAGGTAACTTGGCTTTCCTCGTGTCCTAATACCTCTTATTCCCTCAAGAACTCGGAATATAAGTGACGAAGCTCCGGGTCTCGGCTGATTTTTTCCTCAATGTGACCTAATCTCCTAATGGATATCCACCTAGAGTTAGGAAATTCTAAATTTGACCCTTTGAAGAGTAGACGCACCCCGTATCTTCCTGTAGGAAATCGGTAGTGAGTTTGTTTATAATGTTCCTCACAACCTAGGTCATCTGGATTACTAGGGTTGGCATTGGTCGGCTCCTCTGAATCCCAAAGACGCTGAAGATCTTCTTTTAGATGCTGCTCTGGCGATAGCACACAGAACTTGAATTTCTCGCGTCTGGGAAATTTCTGATATTCTACTAGAATAACATATCCGAAAATGGTGCTAATTAACTTAGGTTGACCTGGTATAATAAAAAAAAAATGTCAATTGGACCTGGGTGCCAGAAGTCCGGATCGGCATGGTTGTAACGCTCATAAGGAGCGCGACACAGTTCTGATGTCACGCAATTAGGAAGCTCAGAGGTTATGGGGTCAACCACTAAGGCCTGAGTGCTAATTTTCATGTTATGAAAGCGGGACATGAGGTGACATGTGGCTTTACCTCTGAAACCAGGCATGAGTGTCATGTACCCTTGATATTAATGTTACATGGTTTTATGTTAGTCCTAACTTAGTGGCTATTCTTTTAGACAAAAATGAAAACTGCCCCCGGGAATCTATTGCTAAACGTACTTCGTGAGGTGTGCCGTTTGAGTCCAACAATAGACAAACAGCGGTTCCCAAAACAATGTTTAAAAGTAGGGCCAGGTACTGACCTACTTTGAGGTTGACTCGTTGCGGCAGCCCTTTCTTGATCTTGTTGGCTCGCTATGCAGTTGTCTTCAATGTGTAAGAGGGAACTATGCTTGCCTTGACAAAACCGACATCTACCCTTGGAGACACATTTTTTCGTTACATGGGAAGGAAACATGCAGTTCCGGCAGCCTTTCCATGTATTCAGACTCTGTAAACAGTTGTTTTAACAAATTTTAATTAAACAATTTATTAATGCTTGACGCTCCTTACATGCAGGACAAGGATGATACGGAGGTGACTGACCATAATAACGTGAAGGACTAGACTGAGATGATTGAAAGGGAGTCTTTTGACCTTTGAACGCCTTGCCTCTTGAAACTGGAGCTACCACTAATGACTTTATTCTAGGTGTTGAAAATTATGAAAGAGGCTTTAGGTTTGACAACTGTATATTTTGATTCTGCGGCTGTCTTAGAGGTATGGATACCCACTCACTTGCTGTGCATTCGATGGCTCGAAAACGCGGGGACATAGAGTTGTTAAACAGCCCAGTTACATTACTTTTATTTAAAGGTTCAGCCAGAGTGTTAATACTGTCAAAGAGGTGTATGGTGTTAAACCTTATAAGGCAATCCTGAGGTGTGAGCTCAGCAGGACAAGTGGAATCTATTAAATCTTTGTATAAAGATATAAATCGGTCATAGAGACCCTGAACTCTACGGTACATTCCCCGGAATACGGGGACCTGGGACTCATCAGTACTTGCAGCTATACCTGCTGCCTGTATTCCCATTAAATCATAATTAATATTACCTAACTTCCTCCTCCAACTGGTTAGGTTAAAATCCCCAGCATCCTCTATACCCTCTGGTTGCTTAACTGATTTAGGTTTTCTAAAAGTTACACCTCTCAATGGACCACTAAGATTCTCCTCGTCAGAAGTCATGATAAGATAAAATTATAAAATAAATCAACTAATAATTATACAAATATCCTAGAATGCCACAAAGAAATATTTCCTATAAAATATTTTAATATACAGGGTGTCCCAACTTAAGTCTGCTAAAAATAAGGGGCATATAGGGGACTCTAAAAGAAGTAAAAAATGTTATATTAACCTATGACCTTTCGGGCTTCGTTTTCTGACTACAGCCATTTTTTTAAAATTTTGGGCTAAGCTTAAACTTGTTAAGCTTTAACACAGTTTTTTACACTTAAACAAGTGTATCTCGAGAACACAGAGGGGTAGCTTATTATTATAGGTATCGTTGGAAACCTAAAAACATTTTTGCTAAAAGAAATGTTATTATCAATATTCATTTATTTTTATTTCTTTCTAGTTCAAATTTAGCTCAAAAACTCTTTTTTTTTAAAAATCGAAAAAAAAACAACAATTTTTTGACTGCCCATAGTGCTTAAACTAGTTAGTTTTTGAATTGTCCAGGCAATGGAAAAACTTCTTTATTTAATTACCTTTTCATGGATACCCATATAATTGTGTGTTTAATAGGAAATTTTTTACGTTTTAAGCACATTTATTGAAAAAACTAATGTAAATGTGAGAAAAACTTACTTTTTCTTTAATATCTCCTCTTTAACGGTATAATGTATAATCATTTGACTCGACTTAATCTTAATCACTTTCAAAGTAAATGTGTGATGGAATAATTATTGTTGACTATTTCTAGTAGCCTGAAGTATGACCAATACCAGGGGGGCACCTCCCTCTTGTAAATAAGTATACAAAAGCAGTGGCGCACCCAGGATTTTTGTTTGGAGGGGGCACAGATTAAAAAATGAGGGAAGGGGATGCAATGTGGGCTTAGCATAATCACAGACAATTAAGCAGTCTGGTTAACTTTGTTCTTAAATTACTTCATATTAAATTCTATATTAACCATCACATACTACACAACATAATAACAGTTATGGAGACATTGTCTTATAACAATATTAAGTCTTAGTTAAAAAATACCTTTCACAAAAAACCTTTCAGAATAACTCATTGATTGTTAAATTATCAGCTTTTAAGCATCTTTTAAGTCTTGTTACAGTTAAAAATTTTGATTTTTTAAAGACCACGAAATTCCAGAGCTTTCTTCTCAATTGAGGGAAGTTAGAAGTGGGGCGAATTCAGGAAAAACTTCTGCTTTTTATAAGCTTTCCCCGAAAGAAACGGCAACACTTATAGTTCTCTTAGAATATGTGATGCTGAACAAAAAAGTTCCTATAAACATGGAACATTCCTATAAACATCCGGAACAGCTTCGTTTTCGAGGTATTCACAAAAAGCGTTGAACACGTTAATAAAGTAAACACTTCTCTTTTTTCTATACTCTGAAAGATCCATTACGATGTAATATAAAGTATTTGAGGGTACATATGCAATATGCAGCCAATATTCATACATTAAAAACCATAATTTTTGGGCGTTTGTTCTTAAAATTCTTAAATACTACGCTTTTTACCATATCCTTTTTTACATATACCTTGAAGCAAATCTTGTTGAGGGGCCACCAGTTTCGTTATGACATTTTATCGCGGGTCACCCTCCTGTATATTTGAACTTAACGCTTCCACCCTTTTTATTTAAAACCCACATAAATGCACTTCTATTAAACAAAATTTTCAACTTTTTGTTCTTGAGGTATTTATTATTGATGCTTCCCTAAATTTTCCCTGTGTTTGGGTCAGTATACATAACATCACTGTAAAGTTTAAAAGCTTTGTATAAGGTTCTTTCAAAGCTAACCATATCAGTCCTTTTACCGGGAAAACTCCCAAAAATTATGTTTTTTAATATATGAATATTGGCTATGTATTGTATACATATGTACCCTCAAATACTCTATATTATATTGTAATGGATCCTTCAAGGTATAGAAAAAGTTCAGTCATGCACCATGACTTAATGAGCCAATCTGCATATTATAAAAGATACAAACAATAAATTTAAAAAACAATTATCCTATGTGGCCTGAATGATCCTAGGTGGCCTTATAGGAAATTGTGCACTAATTCTGAATATACTACATGTTAATATGTTTAAGACAGACTAATTTTCAGAAAATTAAAAAAAAAATGGTACACAGGGGTACGGGGTACAATAGTCAAAATTGTATATACCCTTCAAGATGCGTGTCGTTGGAAAGCTCTTTAAGAGTACAGTAATTGTTGTTATGTAAAGTTTTGTATTTTTTCCATATAAAGAGGGGGGGGGGGGGGTAAAATGGAGAAACCACGTTTTTATGCTATTTTTGACCTAAATTGTCAAAATTTGACCCCTAAATGGACTCCAAAAATTCTGGCCAACGAACTCATCCTTTCTTTTAATATTATTGACATTTTAACATTTGATTGGATTTTTTAAGTGCATACTAGGGTGTAATATCGTCTGGAGTGACACATACATACATAAAAAAGTGTTAAATTTCAGGAATCGATTAAGAAATGTCTAAAACGGATTGTGTAGAGTTGGGGGCTTCTGATCCAAACTGACCGCGAAAATCCTCCAATTCAAATGAATAGGGAAAAAAAGATAGTGCCCAGTAGAGGTATAAAAAATAATAATTATAAAAGTAATAATAAAGGAACACAAAGAAAGCCCAAGTATTTTGAATTATAAAAGGGGGTTTATTAACAGTTAGAATAATAATTAAAGGTAATATGTAATATTGGCCTGGTGTGTGTGGTGAGGTGTAGAGTTTGAGTCTGCATTTGTCAGCAAACTGGCTCGGGTGAACGGATACTGCTGGCTCTGGAGTCGTGTATAATATGTCCGGGCGGACATACAAGGAAGAACTGGAAATATGCAGTGGCTTGGTGAACTGGATCAGTTCCTGAGGTCCTCTCAGGAACTCAGGATGCTTTAGATTTTAATGGATTTGTAAAACATGGTTAAAGTAAAAGAAAATGACCACCAACAGAACCACACACTAGGGCTTTTTACTGCACACAGACACAGAGCTACATACGTATCTTCCTTGGTGCCAGCTCTTCTCCCTCTAATTTCCCATGGTAGCCAGCCAGGTTTGCCACCAGAGCTGAAGGGGCCAAGGCCATGACCTATATATTTGTAGGTTCCCCTCAATTATTACCAGTAGGACCTTATTTCAAGAAGGCACCTTGGTTGGAATTTTGAAAACAATAGGTGGGTTGGCTCACTGGCTACAGGAGAAGGTGTTCCTAGTGTCTTGAACACATTGTCTAATATATAATTTTTGCAGGCTCGCTGCGCTCGCCTTATTATACAGTATTTGTAAATAATCATTGTTTAGTATAAAGTTGTTGCAGGCTCGCTACACTCGCATTTTATACAGTTTTTACAGTATGTAATAATCTATTAAATAATGCACAAATGCTGTAAACAGCCATGCATAGCGAGCTTGCAGCAACTTTTAAATAAAGGTTATCTATCTATAGCAATGCTAGGTAAATATGATAAGGACTTTTTAGGTAAAGATTGCCCCCGTCCTGACTGGACTTTAAAATACCTTTAAACGATTTATAACATATATCCTAGCTTAAAAGCCGCCATCTTGAAAATATTATACGTGTGAAATTTAATTGTTATTTTTATTTATTCTCTTTCTGCATTTATAGACCTTTAAAACGATGTATAACATGTCATACTGACTTAAAACTTTTTGTTTAGTCTTCCGCCATTTTGAAAATATAAAGTGTGAAATTTTAATAGTTAAATATTCCTTTCCTACACTTCAAGACCTTTAAATTGATGTATAACATGTCATACTGACTAAAAACTTTTTGTTTAGTCGTCCACCATATTGGCCGCCATTTTGAAAATATAAAGTGTGAAATTTTAATAGTTAAATATTCCTTTCCTAAACTTTAAGACCTTTAAATTGATGTATAATATGTCACACTGACTAAATATTTTTGCTTAGTCATCCGCCATCTTGAAAATGTGTAGTGTGGAATTTCCAAAAACTATTCAGTTCTTTCAAATGCTGAGATGCATCTATGTGCCAAATTTCGTTGAAATTGATCAATTTTTACTCCAGTTATCGTTAGATAAACACACAAACTTTTCAAATCCCAAGTCTCTGAAATGATGAACTCACTAAGCTCGTTCAATAAAAAAAGGAATTAAGGTGTAAAAGTGTGGGGGCCCTATATGTCTCCATGTTAATTAATACATATGGTAGTTCTTGCCCGCCCGTGACGTCATAGCCCAGGAATGATGTTGGTCTCATTGAGTGAGGTAAGGGGCGTGTCTATATAAACATTGTCTAAGGTCCAATGTCCACCGTTATGTTGCCTTCTCTAGTTTAATTAACTGGCTGGCTGTACCCAGAGATGCTGTACCTAGACGTTAGTACGAGACTAAAATCGGAGTCGGTTAAGAAAGTAGCAATTACAAGTTTTCGTTTGTAGTTTGTTTATCCTATTAGTTCCACTTTTAACTGTTGCTGGTAGCGCAGTACCATCGGGCCAAGGATGGCAAACCCCCACCTCAGGGAGTTGGACAGGGCTGGGTCTAGTTTCCCGCCTATCATGCGGCAGTTGGCCGCAACACTGCGTACCGGTCTGTTGTTCTCACCATCTGTTTGCCGTTTTCTTTCAGTGTTATTAAAGCCGTCTTGTAGATAGGTTATGCCAGAACTCGGCCGCTTTTTGAACTGTGATAAGCCGAATTTAAACGGTCTCACGAATTAATTAGTTTGCTACACCATAATTCCACGTTAATTTTAGCCGCTTTATGTAGAAGTTTATTTAATGATAGTTTTAAATTAAAGTAATTTTATAAATATATGTTGATTCTATCGGGATTAAATTATTTATTAGTATCTAAATTGCGGGCACGAAAGTGTTTTAATGTCTGTGATAAGCTAAGCTGTTTCGCCTGTGATAATAAATTATTATTTTTATTGTTTTAATAATTTTCTTTTGTAATTTTTATCTTAAATAATGACGGTTACTTACACGGCTGAAGTTGCTACTTGCAGAGGATTCGGTTGTTTCATAGCTCTATTACTAAGGCAAGTGTTATTTAAAAATAATTTATTCTATTAATTTCATGTTCAATGGATTAATTCAAATAATTCTCACGCTTATAAGAGTTAAACTGAGAAACAGTTTATTCTACCTAGGTATTAAATATTAGGACCACACAATCACCAGTATGTACTTTAATTTTATTAATGATTTCGATCATTCTTGTTTTGAATTTAATTTTATATTTATTAACCTTTATTAATCCATTTTTTTGTGTCTCACATAACTACATTTTTATATTCATGCTTAATTATTTCATTAATAGTTAAGAAATAATGATGATACTTTTGCTTGAAAAGTTAAAAACAAAAAATAGGAAGAGGAAGGTTTAAAGAGCATGGTAGATAACCCCCTGCCTCAACACGATAAGGTTATAATGTTAATAAAAAAATAAAATCTCATCAAAGTGGAAGGGCAGATTTTATTTAAATCTAGGGACGACTAGGGAAGGATGCTAATAACGTTTTCTAGGTACTAAAGCCTCTCTCAACGAAAACAAGTCTCTAGAAAACTAATTAGATTATTAAATCTTAAATGAAAATATGATGTCACAAAATCTATAGGTATATAAAATCAGCTCTATACTTAAGATTGACTTGCCCCCAAACGAGAAATACATTGCCAACCTTTGTTATGGGTAACAAAAATTTGTTACCTAACCTATTAATTTGTTATTTATGGTAAAACTGAAAAGTGTCTTGTGAAGTACGGGAATGTAATTTTAATTAAAATTACCTAGGCCCAAGAGTCTGAGTTCCTTAACTGGATTGTAGATTAGCTGCTGCTTGTATGATTCTTTGACATTGTTTATTTATTTGATTAGATTACTAGACGCAAAATTAATGTTATATGCCAGTATTGTCTGATACTGATTCCTCTTTGCGTGTTCAATTCTTTCACGTCTCAAGTCACTTTTATTATAAGATACTGACAACTAAATTCATGAAAATTATCCAATAATTACTTGTCTAGATAAAGATGATCTGAGGGTGGCCTAAAATCAAATTAAATATTTTTTTGTTGAAGTGTGTGGGCTACTGTAGACGACTAGTTTCTATTAACAAGCTGAAAGGAGGGGGGGGGGGGGGGGCTAGAGCTTGTAAATACGAATGCGAATTAATTAGAGAAAAAATAATTTGAGTTCTAAAATGGGGGGCGCAAAGGGCGATAGGTCGGGTTCGATTCCCTGTCGGGGAGGAATTATGTGCATGGTAAATTTTAATGAAATTTTTATCAATAATATTAAATTTAAAATTCACAAAAGCTTAATTTAATAAATAAAAAAATAAAAAAAACGACCAAATAATTATGTCCTAGTATATGGGAAAGTTTAGTGCGAGGTTTAAATAATAAAATATTTTTCATTATCTTGTAATGATGTATAATGTTTTATTATATTAATAATTTATATACCTAATTGATTTGTTGTATCTAATTTCTATAATGGGTATCCCTTGTTTTATTTTTTTTATATAGAGGTAGGTATTTTAAAATTTCTTCCTTGACTTATGCGATATTGATCCACGGAAATTCAATTTAATACGCAAAAATTTTAAGTTAATATTCTTAACTGATAGCTAATAAATAAATTGAGATGTATTACCTTTTAGCTTAGGGTGCCAGTAACACACACACACACACATATATATATATATATATATATATATATATATATATATATATATATATATATATATATATATATATATATATACTAAATATAAAGGTTGATTTCAACCCTTCTCCGTGGAATTCAGGGAAATCCCCTTGACTCAACTCCTTCCCCTTTTTAATCTTAACTTACTAGGAATATAAGCTGGAAGTTTATAAGCAATAGTCTTATTATTTAAATTATTAAAATCTAGTGAAATTAAATTATTAACTATTAATTGAAATAACAAAAACAGGCAAGGAAATAACCCTTATTATACCTTGTCAATTTCCTGTTTCCTTGTGCTTTTAAGAAATTTCCATTTCCTGTTTTTATATAATATATGCGTGTGTGTTTGTAAAATGATAAAAACAAATGTTTACTATTTTTATTTTCTCTTGTTATCACTCAGATGTTTGTTATGTTAAAAATGAGATTTATTGATATAAGTTTACAGTATTGATTAAATATAATGTAGGCTTTCGGTGTACTCATTCTTGTCGAAGAATTGTAATACGGAACCACGTCCATCGGTTCCAGGTATTTACACATTAAATATATACAGAAATGTAACCTTACACTTTTTAAATTGTTTATTGACCAAAACTCTTCCATAATACTCATGATTCCAGAAAACGTGTAAAGCATACCTTTTAAACATATTAATCATGTTTAGAGAAAAACCTGTCACTTAATTTTTCCAAGAAGTGGTCGAAGATTTGGTACTTTAGATTGTTACTCCCCTGTTTTTTTAGAATAGAAATTACTGACTAAATAACTATTAAGACAAAGGGATGTTTACTCCAATGTAATTCGTGACAAAGGAATATTACACTTCTCTTTTTATAAGGGGAGTAACAGTCTGAAGAAGAATATGCCGTACACCTTCTTTAGATAGTTACTCCCTTCTGTTATTTTTATAATGGGAATAACAATCTAAAGAAGTGCCGAAGATTTTTAGGATCCTTAATCACTGATGTATTAATTGTACGTTATTTATCATTTCACACCACATAATGTTAGTTTTGTATTTAATGCCTAATTACTTTAAGATCAAATACGAATATGTATCTTTTTGACATACTCTATGTATAATCTTTAATCTATACTCAAGGTTGCAGTAGTTCTAGGTAAATAAAACAGAACAGAAACTGGTATTCCTGAAGGCCTCTATTTTAATGTATTATTTTCTTTCCTAGACCACTTTTATAATTGGATACCCGAGGCTTATTTCATCCTGTTTGGGTAGCTTGAGTTGATGGACAGCAGCCAAGGTTAAATAATTGGCCTCATGTAGGTCGTAAATCCCTATCTATTTCGCATTTTTGAACCCATACTCATTTCGTTCATTTTTTTTTTTTTTTTACTCAACTTTAAGTAGATTGCATTTATCTCATTTCAGTCTTGGTCTCATTAGACGTGTAAAATTCAGCAAAAAGTTATTAAGTTTAACCTGTAGAGTCATCACTGCTTAAAACCAGTGGATTAATTGTAGATGGTAACTAACGAATTCTAGTATAAATTTCTGTTTGTCTTCTAATATCTAATAAGTGTACTACCTTGTTGCCTTCAAATTAGTATTTGTAATTATCCCAGACAATACATTTTAGTAATTACATTTATTACTATTAATTGCTTCAGACAATCCCCTTGGAGTGGAAAAGTCGGTGATGAATATACATTATAGCCACTGGAAACAGAATTATGATAAGAGATACAAATGTGTTTCTGTTATTGAAATGTGGAATTTTCCCTAGAATCTTATAAAATATACTTTTTCTTCCTTCATAATTATCCAACTGAGATAATTCACATCTTGTCGATATAAAAAGCTTAGTTCTTTATTTTCAACTATTCGTCTAACCTTTTCGGTATCAATTTTCCTTTTAAGAGGGAATGTTCTTCTATGATGTCATATTATAATATCGTTTTAAGAGCAAATTGTCTGGATATAATCATATTTTTCTTTATTTTGGTTACATGGGGCAGATAAAAAGTTGGCTTGAAACAAATTCGATTCAACCTTTGAAATTTTGCAATTATCAACGTTGCTTGTAGTTTACTGGCTCGTTCTCAAAACTATATAATTCAATTATATTTTTAACCTTTTAACATATTATATACTTATTTTTTTGATTATAATATTGTTGTTAATAATTTAAGTAAAGTTTGTTCTCAGATATGTTATCTCGAGAGCTCGTGAAAATAGAAATACATTAGTACTTATTACATTTTATAATCTTGTTTATTGAAGGTAGTGGTAGTGATAATGACCAAAAGCCTGTTTAAAAAATTAATATTTTGTCTTACTAAATATACATATATGATATTAAATAAAATCGTGTTCTTAAGAAATTTTGTCTTATATTTTTTGAGCTGAGCGAAGCGAAGCTCTTATACTAAACTTTGCATTTGGTTGGTCAAATACTCCTCCTGAACGGTTGAACCGATCTGCACAAAATTCGGCACGGTCATAGTGACCAACCACAGGAAGGTATACATCTGAAATGGTCCAAATTGGTAGACAGGGGTACGGGGTACAAAAGTTAAAATAGTATATGCCCTACATGTTGCATGTCGTTGGAAAGCTCTTTGAGAGTACAGTTATTTTTGTTGTGTTCACTTTTGTCATATTTTCAATTATGAGGGGGGTAAATAGAACGCAGGAAAAAAATGTCTTTTAATTAAAAATTAGAAATATTACTATTTTTGATCCTATTTCAGCTGTTTATAAATAAAAATGTTTATTGTTAACTATCAGCTGTTTAATATATACTGCGTACTGCATTATTTCTCTAATAAAAACATTGAATGATATCGTTTTATTATTTAATTAGTAATTGAGCCAAATAAAATAATCTATCAAATGCAGATTCTTAAAAAAAGCGATACGGAGTTACATCTCCCGTCAACAACAGTAGGGCAAGTTTTCGATAAATGTGATCATGGCGTGATGCAAACAAATTAATGTAATGTGAATTTTAACGCATGAATAAAATTTAAGATTAAAATGCACGCTCAGCTCAATATTGCAAGCAGACAACTGCATTGCACACCTAGTATAAATATTATAAGAAACGATATTCCTTAATTAAAAGAAATGTATCAAATAAATCCAAATACAATATTAAAATTTGTATAAAGATTTTTTTCTCTCTAGAGTACTCTTTGTACAAGTTTTTAAATCATATTATAGATTATTTTGGAGAACAGTTGTTGTTTTCAAGGAATTCATTTGGCAATGGTTTTTAGTAGGAATGTGTGCTGAAGATTAGCTTATGTTTATTCAAGAAACTCACGAGGTTAACACAATTTTTGTTTGTCTATATATTTTATTTCTTCCTTGCAGTCTTCTAGTTTGTTCCACTTATTTTTAGTTTAAACTTTTTACGATAATATTTGTGTTAATAGTAGCAAATGTTTAACTATTTATTATTTTAGCAGTTAAAGAATAATGTAATACTCTTAAACAATATGTATTATTTCATGTAATCGTTTGTTTATATTTTTAAATTATTTGGAAATGTTTCTCAGCCTTATCTATTTATTATGAAATGATAATCATTGACATTACAAGACAAGGCTAAGAGTAAAAAAGTACTATAATAACATTTAACGTAAATATTATTTATTTATCAAAATTTTATCAGTGAATCTTAATATTTATTTAAAACAAATTTAAAAGAATCAGCGTAAGTGTAACCAAGCACGGAACAAAATATACTCCGCATAATTATTACATTATTAGATGAGTTTTACAAAATTAAAATCCTTTATAATTCCTACAATTCAATTACTGAACTTTTCTTATTAATAATTGCGAAGGAATGTTTAAAGAAATTATTAGGAGAAAAGAAAAATTGAATAAATTGGCCAAGTGTATGTGCTTTTACCTCACACAAAGGGTCCGTAGATTAATTCCGTAAATTAAGGTAATTAAACAAATACGACGAGTTCGTTTACCGCCATAGTCGGTCCAGCCGTATCAAAATAGCGGTCATCTAAAAGTGTGTTTCAGCTACAACTTTTGAACCATGTATTATAATTACGTGAAACAAACGAAACTCTTCTAGTGTCTAGCCCAATCCGTTCCAAAGATAACTTTTTTTAGATTTCAGGTGGAAATATCTTTTTCTCACAAAATATGCGATGTATGAAAAAAAGAACGACGTCTGTGGCTACCTTTAGACCCTGCAAATATATACTGACTCACTTCTACTTACGAATATAGATAATTAAAATAAATCACAGGGAAGTACTTTTTAGGGTTTTGAAGATGATTAAGCATACCCACGTAATTATGATTTTAATCTTCGATCTCAAGGGTCCCGGGATCGATCATCCGGGGGGGGGGGGGGGGGACAACGATTTTTATCGGTAATAACGACAAGATAAGTTACATTTTTTCAGGAAAGGAAATTTTCATCGCCCCACCATGACCATAAGGTATATCCATGAATTATTTTGCAATTTTAGGACCAGCCGTTATATAGTGGTTTGGGGGGGGGGTATATTTTGATTTATTTAACCAATAAGGAATGCAACATTTAAAAAAGCATATATATATTTGTAACCTACTATTCAGTAGCTTTCATTTGATACCCCACTCAAAATTTAAAAACATAATTGAGTTTACCACATTTTTGCGACTTGCGCATGCCCATATTTAATTTTTAACTTTGTTGAAAATTTGAATTATCTAATTAAATGGTACTTATTCGTATGTCAGATAATCCCCTTAACTATAAATGTTTGTTTTGTAGGCCTCTTTACACAGTGCGGGCGCGGGCCCGCAGTGCCTTTTTACACGGTGCGAGCCTGCGCCCGCACCCGCATCTTACACGTGTGAAACATACAATAGAGATCAATGTCCAACAACAAGTGGACACGGTTGGTAACAAGTGCGGACGCGGGTCCCGCTACGTGTGAAAACCTACATAGAGATCAATATCCAGTAATGACTAATAACAAGTGCGGACGCGGGCCCGCATATAGCTTTGGGGACCCGGACGAGCATTTCGCCCGGACGCGATGATTGAAAGAGAAGTGGACTGTATATTAAGAAGTGAAGTAGGGATTGAAGTCATAAAAAGAATAACAGGTTTTTCTTCAATAAAAAATCAAAGTTGGTAAACAAAATAATGACAAGAGAATGGCAGAAGTCTTGATGGGAGTCATACAGCTGATTACCCTGTAAGCAGATCAGTGCGAGGTTGTATCAAACTGTCACAAAACTTAACTTGATGGTCCGGTTAACCGATTTAAGCGGTGATTTTATTATATTTTTTATCATATTTTCCACCAAGGACTCGAGGAAGCTTAAATTAGATTAACTCCAAAAAAATGTGCCATAACCAGCTTTACAAGAATCACTAGAACAAATTAGAATTAGAATGAAGGTAAAAATTAAAATTTATGTAGAGTTTACTAAAATGCCTAATCATGTAAATAGGCACCTGTATATTACCTATAATCGGACCAACCGTATTCTGGATTCGGTCGACCGCTAAATCAATGGAAGGTTTACGAATGCGGTCGGTTGTTTAGATTGGTCTTTCCGGACACATCGAAATCTTATGTAGAAAGGGACCTTCCTCTTGTTATGAAGGTCAAGTGTGAAAAATGGCAATAAGCTCGGAATCAAACTAGATAAAAAAAAAAATCAAACGAACACACTCTTCTTTATAAACATACTTTTATCGATTTTTTATGTTATTTAAATCTTAAAAAAATGTGTAATCATATATTTTTCCAAAAAAGAGCCTTAAAGGTGATTTTATACATTTTGCATTTTTTCAATTTTAATGTATCTTAAAGAAAGCAAACTACGAGCGTAAAATAATAATGTTACAGTGAATCTTTTGGCCTTACTTTAGCGAAATCAATAGTTTAGAGTTTAGTGAATCTGCTTGTAGCTTTTATTTAAGTTCGTAATATTATGGAATTAATATCATTCAAGCTTACTCCATTTTAATATTGATATTTTTTAATGTTCAAATTATTCTTTTCTACCTTTGTATTCTATGATTGCGTCTTTGCATGAAACTTCATTTTAAGCTATTTTACAGCACGAAGTCGACTATTACTGAAAAGATATTTTGTATTAAAAAATAGAATTAAAAATAATAATAAATAGACTGTCAATTGGTGTGACACATAGCTTCCTCGCATCCTATCACGAACTTTATTGATTTTATGCTTTCGCAAGCCATTATTGTCTAATTTGTTTGTTTCCCCCGTTTTTTTAATCTGTCAAAATTGTTTTGATTTTTTACAAGTATAAAGTATCAATTTATCAAAAGTTAAAAAAGCGAATACGGTTCAAATTAATCTGGGGCTATCTGCGTGTTACTTCTATAAACCAAAAATGTTCCCTGATGTCCAAGCCGGATTTCTGTCTTGGAATTTTTGAAATCTGAGACATAAAATATGTTCGTTCTTTAGAGCGATTGCATAGCTTTGTGTACTTTCGGTAATCCAAAAATGTTAAATGCAATTTTCTCTCCTGGTGAATAAAAATTTCAAAAGTATTTGGGAAAAATTCTAATGTAATACCAAGTACGTAAATATCGATACTCTTTTAGTTTGGTACTCCCCTATTTTATTGAAAATTTGTTATAACCTGGGTGGGAATAAAAATTAGACAAAGGAATATTCCTGCTGTCATAGATTAATTACATTAATAAGGGATATCAATTTTATTTACGGAATTTGATATTTCTTTGTTCCAAAGTACTTTGAACTAAATATCCCTTGATATTAATAATTACCACCCTAATGCCCGCTCATGCCTCCTATTTACTTTAGTGCCCCTCTAAAAGGGGGTAAACTAAAAGAGTATCTATATTTACGTGCTTGAATTTTTATTAACCTAATGCGCAAGCTTTTTTGATTAAATTCTTTATTTTTGTTATTTTTTGGAAGCAGCGAAAAAGTAATTATATTGAAAAAACACTTCTTTTTAAACTTTTGAATCAATACAAAAAATGTGTTAGAGTTTTATTTTATTTTATTGGTGAATGCCCGTGAACTTTTCATGATCGAGTGGCAGCCTGCGTGCCACAGGCAAGTTGGTGTAGTGGAAGTTTTTAAACGCTAAATCGAGATTGGTTTCTATAGGTGGCCCTATAATTACATATCCAGCGGTGATATAAAGCAAGGCCAGGGACTGGGTCAACACCCTTTCTACTGCCTTTTCAAACCTAACTATCTTCATGTACCTTCCAATTTGATGCAAATTTGCAAAGAGAAGGATTATTATATCCAGTTTAGAGTAGTTGTTACAATTAGTAGTTTGTTTTCTATCCTTTGGTTTAACGACCTCGTTTGAATGAGGATCTTCGATTTTGCTGAATGAATTAAGCTAGATTCCATTTACGAAATTATTTCCTTATGTTGTTATCGAGTTTTATGTATACTTTTATATTGATATTGAATTTTTTCATTGTCGATAAAATGGTTCGATAACCTCCCTTATTGTTACACTAACTTTTGAAGGAAGTAAAAGACTATTCTTTCTGGGACATTCTCTGCTTCGTTATTTTATCGCTCATAATGTTTTATAAACATATAATAGGAGAGACATACATAATATATTCTTTAATATATAGCTTCGACTTAGACACTGCTTGTAATATTATTTGTCATTTGTATTTAAAAATTTTCATTACTACGTTTAATATTAAACATTCTATCTCAAGTTAAATTAATCCTTGATATTATTGTTACTTCTACATTAATTTGAGATTGCATTAAATTATTTCTTTTATACTTCCGAACATTTATTTAAAATCTTCTCTTGATTTTATATCGACATGTCCCAAAAACTTAATGATATTTTTAGGTGTGTTAGCGTACCTATAATAAAACTAGTTTTCATGATCATGATGTACAATGAATATGCATCATTTATGTATGTTGTGCATGACACAAACATATAAATTGATTATAAAGATACTACGTGTACTTTCTTTCGGCGTGCATAAAACATGCTACTTTTTGTGGACAAGAGTAAATTGTTATGTTTGAAAAAATCAGGAAGAAAGAGAGAGAGAGAATAAACGTTTAGTTTCCTGTTGTGCGCTTTGCTTGTCAGTATACCCGTAATTATTATGCCACTCCCTAGTATATACGCGAGTATACCAATACAATCGCTGTGGTTTCTATCTACTGTCATAGTGGCAGTAGTAGAAATTAATCAGATAACTTATCATATTTTTAACTTTTATATATCAAATTAAAAATCTATCTTCTTTAGAAAGTGACCCAATTAAATTTCTTTATAGCCATATTGAATAAAAATAATAATGTATTTATGTTCAAATATTGCTTTGATAAGAGCGACATTCTCGTCAGGGCGGATCCACGGGGGGGGGGGGGGAATTCCCTTCCCAAAATACATACAAAGTGACAAAAAATATCTTCAATAAGTTGAAAATACAGCTGATAAATGCTGTGAAGAGTAGTAGTAAATGTAAGTCACCAACTAGTACCACCTCAGTGTATATAAAATAAGGTTGAACATTTCTTAATTATGTTTTATTATTTTCATACCTATTTAAAACAAAATATATGTATTATTTTGCTAATAAATGATTATTGAGCATTTATGGAGCAATAGTCAAATTGATATTAACTTCCCACTTCCATCTTTATGTGGGATACATTAAACTATTTTGTGTTTGTTTATCTGCATAATTTAATGGTTGTTTGTTTATATACTCAGTTGAATGTGTATCCACTAGTTTCAATTGCTTTATAGGACGTTGTGAAGGTATTCCATAATGAATCAGGAAGAATTAATAGCATAATAGGTATAGCGTTACAGGTCAAAAATAAAAAAGGTTTAGTCTAAAAACCAATTTAGTTAATAAATGTTTCAAAAATTCTACACTCTAAGTTGATTGTTTTTTATTAGCTGATAAAGCTCTAAAATTCACCTTTTTACCACCATTTGAACCAAATTTTCTAAAATTTGCACAGACATGTTCCCGGACCCCCCTTTGGGCTGGGGGGTAGACCCCCAGGTTCCCCTCCAAAATTCTACTGCTGGATCCGCCCCTGATTCTCGTGGTTAAAGAGCCGACAGAGTCTTCGACCCCACGATGTAAAATTACCAAAGAATCCAAGATCTTGATTGAGTTTCTGTTGAGCATTAGTACATTAATATTAATCCCAAATACGAATAGTAGACATAACTAAAAACCTTTGTATATATTTTTAGCTCGGGTGTACATGACCAAGTTGTCAAACACCCTAAAAAAAACAATAAATAAATTTACCAACTAATGCCTCGGAAACAGGGGAAGTTATTTAAGAGGGAAGAGGAAGTTAATTAATAAGTAATAAGCTTGTGTTGAAATTGAGTTTTATTTATTTATTATTTGACTTTATGAAATAGTTAGGATTATACAAACGTTCTCCCTGGCTTTTTTTTATTTTGTAACAATAAATAAAAATTTATTATTGTTTATTATTTACAAATTCGACAATGTTGTAAGTAGCATCTAATTCAAGCTAGAAATTGGTAATTTAACAGTTTTGGTCCATCAACTGGTTTTGGTTAATAAAGTTGGTATGATCGAAGAATGTAGGTTTGTTTGAAAGGGCGGGTTCTTTTCTGTTTGTCCTAAGCAATCCATAAAGAAGTAGAGGAATTATGAGATTGGTAAGTATATACGCCTTCACATCTGTCATGTTGCTATTTTTCCTTCTATCTGGCCCCCTATATGTCGTGTTTACGTTCTTTATGTGTTTTTTGCTCTCCATCCATCCCAAACAACATGTTTGACCTTGTCTGACTAGGTGTTTCATCGGTTTGTTTCAGTCTCCTTTTCGCTTGTGTGTTTTTTATTCCTATGTAACAGCCGACAAGAAAACTCTTTGGGCGGAACTCCCTTCATCTTAATTCGATCTAATGGAACCTTGCTTGGCCTCTCCCTGTCATTTGGACGAGTAATTTTTGCTCATCTTTTTTTCGTTAAAGGCGGATATAGAGATTTATTTCGACCTCGTTCAAGGCATTGGGAGGTATTCTAACACTAACGATAATGTGAGTCATTGTTTGAAACTTTTTACTTATATTTGAGTTGCAAATAATGTTTGTTCATTTGTATTAAAAAGAGTTGTTAATTACTTGAATATCACTATATTTTAATATAAATTAGATTTTTGATTATATAGAATTCTAACAAGAAAATAATAAGAATTATGCTAGTACAAAGCTTCTAATTATCAAATTCTTAGATTAATGTGGAGAGTAAGGCCTGTCTCACCAAAATAATAAATACATGTGTGTTTGTATTTATGTGTCTCTATATAATATAAAATTAAAGTTTTGTATCTACATTGGTCAGAATTGAAATTATTTTGGATACTTTTTCATTTCATACTTTTCGAAAACCGAATCCGGCCTTACATTTTTTCGTGTATGTATGTGTGTCTGCAGGGCCGTCCCTAGGGGGGGTCAATCGGGTCAAGCTGACCCGGGTGCCACGTCTAGGGGGCGCCGCCAGGTCCCCTTCTTAACTACTAGGTGAATTTGGCAATAAGGGGGGGGGGCAAATATTCCTTTGACCCGGGCGCCTAAACCACTAGGGACGGCCCTGTGTGTCTGTCGCCACCAGTCCGACTTTATGGGCGTAAAACTGGCTAACGCTAAACGGCTAAAACTTTTTCAGAGGTGAGCGCAAACATGTTGCACAATTTGTATATTAATAATAAATTATAATTTTACACAAATTCTAAAACAGTATTCTATATTACGATGTGACCGCCGTGTTCTATTCTCTTAAGAAATTATAATAATCAACTTTTTAGTTAATAGTAATTTTGTAAATTTCAGTTTTTAAAATAATTTCATGGAATAAAATAAATTGTTAGCATAATATTAATAAATTTAACCTCCTTCCCCCAATCACGTTGCTCACTGTTAGGGCTTTTTTCTTGTGCGTATTTGATACAAGTACGTGATAAAATGTGCGTGGAAAAATGATAACTTATATTAGCTTTAAACCTATTACATTAAACTGAAACGTGACACTGCTGAAATTTGAAACCATTTTAATTATAAATCATTTTCAGTGAGATCTGAAGAGTTGTATTACCGTATTAAAGAAGAATCCAATGAAAAACATTTCGTGTAAATCGCATTTAAATTTCCAAAGTTAGGTTTTGTTTAGTGCTTGCAAATTCGAACTCATGTTCTCTCGCGTACATACTACCACCAGCTACATAGGCAACTATTTCATGAATGTGATTTGTAGATGTATTAAACTATTTTTTGTTCAAATTGAAAGACAGCAAGCTATGTGAAGGAACCCCCCTTCAATTACCCCCTTTTTTCTTTAACCTTCTTTCGCGCATAGTTTAGTGTATAAATATCCTACTTTTTTTACTCACTTGACTTTTTGTTTACAAAACTTTTTTAATAATATAGACAGTTATATTTTAAAAAAGGAAACGAACTAAGATGAAACTGGTTATTTATTATTATTTTGTTAAAACGTACGTCTATCTAAATTTCATTTTAAAATAACTTCCTTATTTAATATTGATGCACTTTAACTACATTTAATTAACGATTTAAATCCCTTGGAACCATGTACAAACAAGAAAAAATGGATATAAAGAAATATATTGGGCATTTTGAGTTTTTCGATCGACTGAAAAGGGCGATTTGGTGGAGTTGTTGGCTTGTATCGAACTTATCTTAACCATAAGAGCTTCAGTGCTCTCGGTCACGCGAACTAGATAGGCAGGACGTATACGTAACGTATACCTTGAAAATTATTCTGGTTACTTTAATTTAGAAAATAGCTGTTTCTGGTTTCTAATTTTAAAGATGTAACTGAGTTTAGGTTAAAAAAAGTCTTCTTTTTTGAACTTCGTTAACAATATAATACTTGTGAGCATTGTTTGCTTTTTAAATTTAAATTTGTTTTACACTACCAAAATTAAAACAATAATTTAAATTTGTTTTACACTACCAAAATTAAAACAATAGAATGATTTATTTGAGGAAGAATTCGTTTTTTGTCAATAAACTGATACACGTTTTTATTCACTAGGAGTTTTATTCGATGCAATAAAACAATGAAAGGATGATTGAATCTGACTTACTCAGACGAACCCAAAATAATATCACTCAGAACAGTAGGCCCTAGAATCCGGAATCTACTAAGGAAACAGAAACCTGGCTGACCTAGGACAATTTCTGAACCGTTGAGAATGAACTAAATGAAAAGGGGAGACCTAGGAGAGAAGTGAAGCATATGACCCAAAATCGAATCAGTTGGAAGTCCTTTTTTGAAGCCCACCACGGGATTTAAGGCAAGGAGCTTTAGTCACAGAGTAGATTCCACAAAATCTCAATAGAAATAAATAATGTTATATTTTCTTTAAATATATACATTACATTTATATAATGTATATATTAATAGTAACTAATAAATTTATCTATATGATATACTACACACAAACCATCTAGAAAAAAAATTAGCTTACTGTAGTGGAAGTATAGTGTAAAAAAATATAAGGTTTGTTCCAACCACACTTCATACTAGTTTCAAACTAGCTCCTAACTGTACGACGCATGCGCATTAGCGAAAAACGATCAAGTGTGGTCCGATGCGCACGCGTCGGACAGTTTAAACCAGTTTGAAGTGTGGGTGGAACAAACATATAATTGGTCATTAGGAAGATTTAAACAAAGACTTTTTACTATTTTAATAAATAGTAAGTGCTTTAACATAGTTAGTTTGAAACTTTAAAATCAACATGGAAGTGAAATATAAACAAAGCGTATAGATGGATAAACTACATAACTTTAGGTAATTTTTCCTTTAGTAAACAAGTTACATAATAGAAAAAAAATGATTGAAAACTGTCTTGTATAAATGGCGTGGCTGCATCAAGATGAAATTGTAAACGAATGTCAGAGTGAGTATGAACGACGTGATTACTATCGGACATATTGCTGTCAACGATAATGACAGGTTTGGTTGAATGACGGTGTACAGTGATAGAGAGAATAAAACATTATTAAAACACTAAATAACCTTGGATTGTAACTATTTCGCTTGTGCAGCTTACTACATCTAGCACAATCGATTAAACTATCTCAAACTTTGCCTTGTTATTATCTAAGTATTTTCCTTCCTTTTCCTTTAGTCTTATATTTTTTTGATATAATTATTATCCTAACTCTTATAAAAGTAGTCATTTTCAAACCTGTCTCCTACAAGCTACAAGACAGGATTTTAAATAAATGTGCTTATTTAATAATTAATCTGACTTTTATATAAAAAAAATGCAAGTCTCTAATTGCAACCCAGCACCCAGCTATATTAGAGGAGTTAGGTACAGCAAATTATTCGTAGTTTAAAGAAAGAATAATCAATTTTTGTTTAAAACATAAAAGTTACCGTGACAGATTTATCCATTCCCTATGTGATCAAAGCATGAAATAAACCGGGAACAAAAAAATAAATTCAATTCAACTCTGTTTTCTTTTTCTTAACTCTTTACTAGGTTAGCAATTTTATTATTATTTTTTTTTTTTTTTTGTTTCAATATACTTTAGAACTGCCTACTACTTTTAAACTACAATATGTATATTGAAAGCGGAAAGTTTTTTTAACTTCTCAATTGCTGCTTTGAATATATCAGAAGGCGGTTTGCTTCCTTCGATTTACAACTTTCTCCCTTTGTACCAAATATGGTTAAAGTAAATGAAAAACAAACAAAATTAAAATAATTTTTTTGGACTTCAATATGTAATTTTATTTTAAAACCAATTTTTTTCTACCCTTCTTTTTTTCGGTACCCATATTTCTTCATAGATGAAGTATACCTATATATAATAAAGAGAAGGTATATTTTGTGGTGGTAAGGTATTTTTTTTTTATTATTTACACGTTGTAAAGACCCTCATGACTAAATAAGAAGTTTTAAAAGAAAACCCATCCTGTCTTCTGTGGTCTTTATAACTTTGTATAATGTTTCATGTTTATAAAATTAAAATTAATCTAAGTAAATTCCAGATTGCTTCCGGATACCTGATCTTATAGTTAAAAATTAGCCTATTGTTGAGACATTGTGGACTGACAGATTGAAGGATATGAAAGAGGGAAAGGTCAGACTTTTTTCCTAAAGGTCCATAGGGTCCCATAAAGCATAAGGTCAAGTAGGCCTTATTCCCTCGTGACCTAGTGGAACAAATTCAAAGCATAGAGACCGTGAGCTTTCGCGGAAGAATAGAATCTAATTTGCATTGCTTTGACTTTTTATTTCATTATTATGATTTAATACCTATATCTATAATTCGTAGCTTTGTTTTTTTTATCTTTTTTTTGCTTCCAAGTTTACCATAGGTAACGGAAGCTATATGATCGTTATGAAGAACGATTTAAAAAATTCCAAAGCAGAAATACGTTTCACATATCAGGGAACATTTTTAGTTCCGTGTCTGCCTGTCGCTATATTTTCGCATTTTTTGCGAATCAATGTATAAATAATACTCCTCTGATTTGATTGAAACTTGGATAGGTCAGAATTAGCCCATTGTTGGTCCCAAATAAGTTTCAACCTTCTGTCCCTATTTGTTTCCTTTTCACATGCGCACAAACATACATTTATTTACACCTATATCAAAAGTATTTGGCTTATTTTTCAGCAATTTTGATAGTTGTCGAAAATAGCATATTGATTTTAACCGTCTGCGCTCTTTAAATTTGATACTTTAATTCATGTAAATAAATCTTAACAATTTTGACGGATTTAAAGAACGGGGGAAAATTAAATAAATTTGACATAATATAGCTTGTAAAAGCTTACAACCATTAAAGTATACGAAATAGAACGCGAGGAAGCCATGAACCCCACTAATTGTCAGACCATTTTAGTGATAATAAGAATAATGAATAATAGATGTTTATGTTATGTTTTAAAAATAAATAAAATTAAGAAACTAATTATTTGCAAACAAGGGTTCTTGAGTGACAAAATAATATATGTATATTTTAAAAAAGGAATAATGTTGACCGCATTTTTATTAAACCGCAGGAGTTTGTGGTTATTTCCACTAATTATATTATATTATACATATGTAATTACTCATTAGGTTCATTTTGTTGCATTTTTTTTTTTTTTTTTTAAGAGAGAGAAACTTGCACAGTTTATGTGTTTCTGATGTCAATATAATATAATATTAAGTCATTGATCACAAGCTTTTATTTAATTCTGTTTGTTCTTGTTTGCCTCCATATTTTGTAACGTAAATTTGACCCTCTTTTCAAGTGCTCGAAAGCTGAAATGTGCTAATTTTATGTATTTCCGATGTCAATATAATATTAAGTCATTGATTACGTCACACTAATGCTCTTTAAATCGCGTATTTATTATTTTATTAATTTGTTCTAGAACTAGAGTTATTTATATTTACTGGTGCAACTGCCGTATTGAGAGAAGAGACTGGTAATTAAATTAATGCACCAATTGTTGATGGTTGTTCAATGACTACCTAGTCTAATTAGTTAAATGCGTTTATTTTCTCATTTATTATATATTTTTTTAGCATTGTTGTTTATTGCTATATTACTTACTTTTAATTGGCTATTTATACAGGGTGGCGCAGCGCGGATGACCACATTTTAAATTGTTATCATGTGCTTAATACTAGAGCCAGGAGATTTAAATAAAGCAAATTTTTAAGCAAAATGTGGAAGTTTACTGGACATAAGTCAAATTTTTAAGTGTGGAAGATAATTGTCAAAGTTGGCAAGTTAAATTGAAGTTTAGTGTCATTACAAATTACTTGTAATGACAAGCAAAAAAAATATATTTATTGTAAAAACGTTTATAAATACAGTTAGTTATAAAACTGGATTTGGTGTTTGAATGTAGTGTTCGAACAATAATATCCGATAAATGTCGTCCTTGTCAATATTTCCACATTCACATTATTCCACATTATTCACACGACCGAGAAAAATTTGACGCACGCGGTCCATGAACACTTGTGTGTGCAGTGGCTCAATCTTGTCGGAACCATATGTGGACAGTATCCATTTCGTTATCCTTTGAATAGGGAATGAAAACTCGGATTCCCTGAGGGGATGTTAGGGAAAGTGATGCGCAACTTCGCCCAGCGTCTCTAAGAATGTGTAAATCGACTAGGCGTCATTTATCGGTCATTATCTTCCACACTTAAAAATTTGACTTATGTCCAGTAAACTTTCACATTTTTGCTTGAAAATTTGCTTTGTATCTATCTCCTACCTCTAGTATTAAGCACATAGTGACCATTTAAAATCCGCGCTGCGCCACCCTATATATGAATAGACTCCAAACTACGATTTAGAGAGTATTGTATTTTTAGTAATGGAATGAATGATGTATAATATTGTCCTGATTCTAATCCTAGAAGGCTTTGAAAACAAAAAGAAATAGGCATTTCATTTAATTGCTAGGCCTACATGATATAGGAAACATTGCCTTTAATACCTAGCACGAGCCCCGCGCAGAGCGTGGGGTGAAGGCTAGTTGTTTATAAAAGTGTTTCATCAAACTTTGTATTTTTTATTTACCTGTTTATCCTATCAATTGATCCTATAAATGTGTAATTAACAGGTTGAGGCAGATCATTGCGTTATTAAAGCTTGATGAAATAGGGTTCATTAAAAGGTCCATTGATGGGCCTAGTGTTGAGAGTGAAGGACAATATCTATCAAATCAAGGGAGGCGTGTCGACCCCCTCTTCGACAACCCATTCATGAAACAAGTCAACCCTATAATTCATTGATAAGAATCAACTATACTCTCGCAAAAAAACATTTCGCTTTTAAACACGCATTAACGACCACTTGATAGTTGGTAACTGAACAGAGTTTTTTAAACCTCTTTATGTCACGACACACTTAAAATTATTGATGCGATATAATAAAGTAGAAGGTTTTTTAAGAGTTATTTATCTATCCTGATTGCTTGAAAAGAAGCTAATAATATATCATTTCTCAAAATTGTGTATCAAGTTTCAGTTATTCAGGTGGTAAAGTATTCATTTTCAACAATCTTTATATATATCTTGCTCTAGGAAAACTCTATTTAATTTAGCGGCAGCCAAAAAGTGTAGCTTCGACGCATATTACCAGTATCTGGTTGGTTAATATGCTTTGTAGTACATATTTTGTACTTCTTCAATTATTCTTTTTATCATGGAACTGACTAAAATAGGTATTCTCATTGTGCTATCATGCTTGAAACCTATTTCATGCTATTAGTTTCCTCGGTGTCCTCTTTGTCCTACTACTACTTAAAAACTGATCATGACCACTTTGCAGCAATAAAATATTTGTAGAGAGGCAAGTGTGTTTGTGTGTACTTCGATTATGAACTAAATTAGCCAAAATGTTCTTTAATGAATCATTCTATATTGTATATGATCTAATCAGTTTAATACTGTAGAATAAATTTGATTGCCAATTACCACACTTTCCTTTCTCATATCAGACAATATACCTGTCAGAATGAGATGCCTTTTCATGCTTCATATAGATTTAAATTAATTTAATAATTTCCTAATTTTTTTTTTCTCTGAGAAAAGTAGAAAAATAAGGGATCAGCAGAAAAATAAATCATAATTAAATTTTTTTAATTTATTTCCAATTTGATTAAAGAGTACCGCTAATTGTTTTCTGTTTTCCGTCAAGATAAATAGTTGGAAAAAACTGTCCCTTATGTGTCATTCCTGCTATTAAAATATATTCTACAATCTAGTGTAAATTTTTAGTAATTTAAAAACAATTAACACTGAACATTTCACACAGGTTTGTGTGACAAATTATATAAATAAATTGATATAGTAATAAAGCAATTTATTGTGTGACCAATTGTACCAATAAATTTATTAGACAAAAGACAATTTTATGCCTCTTTATAATTTTTTTTATTTATACTAGGTATATCAATGCTTATAAAATAATTAAGTACATTTTTTTGTATGTAAGTATGAATTAATTCGTAGAGTTCTTTGGCGACGTCATTGTTTCTGGTCATCACATCACTGATATTTTATTAAGTGAACATGCAACAGTAATTAATTTCTGTAAGAGAGCCCTGTCATACCAAAGCGAAGTGTTAATGCCATTCCTACATTAGAATTATTTTATTGTATATTTTATTTATGTAATTATTATTCTTCTTCATTTTTGTTTTCATCTAAATATTGCAAGTATTGAATATTTATTTCATTCAAATTGCGTTAAGTTGATAAAGTAAATTGTTTATTTATTTATTTTATTTCTGTTTACAAAAATATTAACCAGACACTGGCAGAGGGCTATAGCCATGCCTTTTTATACTTTTTAATAAAATTATGAACAATAATTTTGATAGTATTATTAAAAAAACAAAGCATTTGTTGTATGCATAAAACAAATTGTTCTTTTATTCGTTTGAAAAACTGCTTAGGTGCTCTTTAACATTGAAAACAGCTGTGTTAGCATGTAAACATATGATATTTCCTGAAATTTGTTTGCCTTAAGCGAAACTATTGTTTGCTTGACTCAGCTTTCGTGAATTTACTGTCTTAGTTAAGATGAGCTCGCTTTTATTATTTAGAGTGAAAAAAATATAATAAAAATTAATCGGAAAAATAAACTATTTCTGGCTACTTTGGCTACGTTCCATTTTAGTCATTTAGTCATTACAATTTTAACTTACAAACAAGTTTTTTTTGTATATTCTCTATTGAGGGCTCTAAATCCATATTAAGAGACAGGAGGAGCCTTCGGGTTATCGTTCTCGCAATTCCGCCTGAAACCAAGGTCAAAACACCGACATATCTGGTGAGTTCGAATCCCAGGGAGGTGAGGCATGCTTACACCGATGATCCCATCACGTGTAGATAAGTAAAGTAAGTGGCTGTATCCTTATCCCTATTAAGTGGATGTAATAAACTATTGATGAGAATATTCGAACGAAAACCGAACCGCTTTTAAACCCAATATTATATATATATATATATATATATATATATATATATATATATATATATATATATATATATATATATATATATATATATATATATATATATATATATATATATATACGACACACGAGCTCGTAACTAGACTGAAAAATTAAATATGTATGTCATATGTAGACTGAAAAAATATGTCATATGTAAATATTTATGATTTAAAATACTGAAGTGTTACTCTATGATCTCCTTTTAAGTATTGTCATTGCCATTTAGAGTATCTCATATATTAATTTATAAATGTAATATACATGGTTAAATTCATTTTACATACATATTCGAGTGATAAATTATAGATGCATCTACGACAAACCCAAAAAATAAAATATGCGCATACACATATTTTATTTATAGATCTTTCTATTTCACCGTAATTTCTTACCATCTTTTTTAAGGATTGTCTATTTCATTTTGTGCGAATTCTAACATAGAAATAATATAGTATTCATATTCAAAAATTTTTCGCCACACTGATCTCACGGGTGATTCCATCAAACCTGTGGATTAAATTAAGCTAATAATAATAAATTTGCATTTGATAAGAATTACGTGTATGTTTTGTATGTATGTTGTGTTTATTTTTTTGTTAAGAAATCGGCTATATTGCGTATAATATATTATAAGAGATTTATTGGACTAATTATCTCTAAATTGGTTTTTTATTTGCTGTTAAAATAATTCTCGAAGAGGAAACTCATTTGATTTGGCAGATAGCTGTACAAATTAATTTACTTAATCTCTGTACTCTTAAATATATACTTCCATCACAGTTTAAATGTTATTTTTTATGTTTTAATCTGGACAGATCTCGTTTTTATTACTCTTCAAAGCAAGAGAAAGATCACTATCTACATGCAATTTTGACCTCCCCCCCCCCCCCCCATCTTCAGCTCAAATAATATATATATGTATATATATACAAAATTGTGTAGCCTATTGCAGTGTGCACAAACACGGTATTGCTCTGCTGATATATATATATATATATATATATATATATATATATATATATATATATATATATATATATATATATATATATATATAGTGTATATGTATATATATATATATAACATACAACATAGAAGAGAGAAGAGACTATATATGTCTTCGGACTTGTTTATTTTAGCAAGCGAGCAAGTTTCCGAAACCATTGACTGAAAGAACACCTGAGTAAAAATAAACGTTTGAAAGCTTACACACCTCATGTTTGCCGATGATGATGATGCTGTCTTTGCTGAGTCGCCCTAGGTTCTACATTATACGCTTGAGACCCTGAACGAACAAAGAAAGAGAGCCGGCTTTAAAATTAACCCATACTAAAAACGCAGGTGATCACTCGAAAGAAAATATCGCATTAGAGAGGAAAGAAGTAGTACATCTCGGGCAACTAGTAAATCTCGGGCAACTAGTAAGTATAATTTGAAAAAATTACATCTAAAGAAATAGACAGGAGCATGTTCATGGCTTGGAAAAAATACTGGGGCCTCAAGTTTATCTTTAAGAGTAGGATGTCTCAAGGAAACAAAATGAAAGCCTTCGACGCCTGTATCATCCCGTGTCTATCATACGTAACGCAAACTTGGTCCATGACCGAAAGGGATGCGTTAAACTGAAAATAACACAGAGAGCGATGGAATGAAGTATGGTGGCAATTAAAATACAGGACAGGATAAGAAAACACAATTATTAGTAAGAAGACAAGAGTAAAGGATGTTGTGGAAACAGCGCGGCTTCGTTGAAATAGACTTGGGCTGAACGCGAGAATGGAAAAACGAGGTGGTTGAAAATAATAGAGCGAAGACGCAGAAGAGGACGACCTGGAAAGAGATGGAGAAATGATCTGGAGGTGCAGAAGGGTTCAACGTTTATGAGAACGGCCCTGGACGCAGTCGACAGTGGAACTCCTCACTGGAGGCCTGTGTCCAGAAATGGACCTAGCTCTTATACTCGAACAACTATAAATCATGCAGGTCTTAAAAATCTAAATTCATAATTTTTGTAGATTAAGAAAGGAACTTTATCTAAAGGAATAAAATGAATTAAATTTATTTAATAATATATATATATATATATATATATATATATATATATATATATATATATATATATATATATATATATATATATATATATATATAGAAAGAAGAAATAATGTCATTAAGATTAAGAAGGAAAATGTATGTTATAATTTTTTATATAATCGAGCAGTGTTCCAACGGCGAAGACTCACCGCGAAATGATTTGTTATTGCTAAGCTAGGGCAACCAAATTTATTCCAATAAAAATAAATTTTTGTTTTGATTTGTTGGTCTTAAATTAGGTATAATAATTTATCTAAATAGATATTATCTAAATTAATTTACTTGATTTTACTTTTTTTCTAAGTACATATAAAATTAAGACCGTTTCCTTCGAGCTTGCTTATAGTAATTAAATCAAAAGCTTGTACACTATTGTTTAATTTATCCTTAATAATTTTTACAAACGTTATTATTACATTTTAACATTTTAACCCTTATTTGTGTAATGAGCAGTTAATAAAGGACACAACAATGAATTATAGTGAACCAAATATTATATTCTATTATATTCTGGAATATAAAATATAATTAGTGATTTTTATTTTGTAAGAAAGTAGTTTTTTCTTGATTCATTTATTAATAAGATATAAATTTAACATTTTAATCTTAAATCTTGAGTAAGAAATATAAGGTAGAAACTTATTATGGAACTAAAATAGCTTCAGTACAACATGTCGCATTAGTAGGTGTTCGTTAATTATTTTGAAGGTCTTTCCCGTCTCAGTCTTTTAAAAATAGTCTGTTTTGAAGAATAGCCTATTCTTTATTTTTCTTTCATCACGTATTATTTAATAATACATCTTATTTGACTGGCTTTAATTTGACTTATTTAAAGTACAGTAAATGTGTAAAATGTACTTTATCTCCTTAGTGTAAGGACCCAATGTTGTTTTGAAATTGCCCTTGCCCCTACATCTATATAACTTAGATATTAGATAAGTTTTATCTGTTTGAAGACCAACAAATCAAAACAAACATTAATTTTTATTGGGATAAATGTGGTTGCATTAGCTTAGCAATAAAAATAATTTCGATGTGAGTCGTCGCCGTCGGGACACTACTCGATTATATAAATTATAATAACTGAAGAGGACTCTATCTCAGTGGTTCTCAACCTTTCTCAACCCACGCACCCCTTTGTTTGTATAATTAACTGAGCGTACCCCCAAAATCAACCCCTTATTTTTATAAATACTTTTTATATTAAATGAAGTGTCGTTTAACTACTGAAAATATTGCTACATCATAGAAACAGCTGTAAATAGGTAATTTTAATTCCAAACATGATTTTTTAATTGACATTTTACTAAAAAGGTTTAATTTATTAGACAGAAAAGTAAACACAACCTTTTTTTAATTCACCGCGTACCCCTTACACATTTTCACGTACCCCCATGGGGTACGCGTACTACAACTACAGGTTGAGAACCGCTGCTCTAGCTAATAACTCGAAATGGTTTATTATATTAGTGTTCTGCTTAAATATGTTATACCTTAAACCTTAAATCATATTTCTTATTTACTGTATTATATTATTAGCAACATTTTATTCCAAGAAGCATTTTAAAATGGCGATAGGGATAGTTGACCAAGCGAAGCGAGCCCTATGTTCTAACTTTTTCTTCCACGTTCTTGCCCAGGAACTGGACCGTTTTGCATTTCGTTTCGTTTGAAAATGTTGGTTACGCGCTTACGACCAAACGCTTTGTTCGATTTTCTTCAAATTTGGCATGGATGTTCTTTGTAGTCATAAAAAATAACGTATGAGTTTTATATTTAATGAATTTCATTTTTACATTTTTTATCAAAAAAAAAAAATAAATAAATAAAACATTTTTTTTGTTTATTTTGAAATTTGGAATGAATATTCCTTCAAGTCTGGAAAATAAATATGTATAGTTGTTTTTTTTATATATTTTTTTTATTAATTAAAAAAAAGTTTTGACTTTTTTTCTTGAAATTTGGAATTGATGTTCCTTAAAGCGGCCCACACACTAACAGTTTAACTGAAGATAACGATCTGTCCGTCCACGGAGCTTGGCCACACACTCGTCAGTTTTCCTTAAGATGGTGGACTGCAGTCGGAGGTGGACTGTAGGTGTGTGGAGGGTAGAGGCAAGGATCGGATGGAAGGAGAGACGACAGTCCGTGGACTGTCAGGCCTGTGCCTTAAGATCAATGCCGCCCTACACTCAGGGCCGCAGCTAGGGGGGGGCAGGGGGGGTCTTCTGCCCCGGGCGGCAAAATGTAGGGGGCGGCAAAATGATTAACAGACTTTAAATTTATTTAACTAATTTAAGACCTGTAATATGACACAGTGATGCAGGTGTAGAGGGCGGCATGCGAGCTAGGCAGATGAGAGTGAGCGATATGAACGCAGTACTGTCAGTGAGTAGATGCCTTCTTAATTCCCTATTTCATGCTCGGGTCACAGTGTAGTTTTCGCGTAGTCCGTCTCGACGATGCGCGCCCTATCCCTACGAACTAGACACAGGCCGGCGCGACCCTAGGCCGCTAGGGCCTGAGGGGCGCCGCAAGATATTTGCCCCCCAAGAAGTTAATGTTTTTACATAGAAAGATAGATGAATAACTTAAATTAGGAGAGACCTCATTTAAAACTAATAATATAATTATTTTGCAAATAAATGATTATTGTTTATGGATCAAGAGTCAAGTTAATATTAACATTTAAAACTGGGATTCCCACTTTACATGTTTATGTGGGATACAAACATTAAACTATTTTGTGTTTGTTTATTTGCATACTTTAATGGTTGTTTGTTTATATACTCAGTTGAGTGTGTATCCCCTAGTTCAGTTGCTGTATAGGACGTTGTGAAGGTATTTCATAATGAATCAGAAAGAATTAATAGCATAGTATAGCGTTAAAGGTAAAACTTTTTTTTTTTAGTCTAAAAACCGATTTAGTTAATAAATGTTTTAAGAATTCTGCAGAAATAATTTTAAACAAACTTTTAGGTGATGCTTTTTTTTTTAGCTGAAAAGGCTCTAAAAAAGGCCCAAAATTCAACATTTTGAACCTAATTTTCTAAAATTTTCCGGGGGAGGCCCCCCGGGCCCCCTTTGGGTTAGGTTCATGTATGACAGAAGAGAGATTAGTAGGACTGGCATCTATTTTAACTAAACTGAACAGGAGTTTATTATTTATAAATAGATTTTAATTTACTAGAGTTTAGTTGTTTCTTTTCGATGTCTCTGATGATTTAAGTCTCTTTTCCATTAAATATCAAAGAGCATCGATAAAAAATAATCAAAACATTTGCAGCCGAAAAGTCAAATTTACATAAATACACTTTTAGTTTTTGGAAGAATTGTTTTATGTATGATGTATAATATTTTCTGCGTGTATGTATAATATTTTCTGGTATATTAAAAAGATTTTACTTGAATTGTTTCGTTTCTCATTTTCAAATAAACCTTAGTTATCAACTTAAAACATGATTTTATATTTTATCTCAAATATTAATAAATATTTCAAGATTTTTCACAAGCTGACTTAGGAGTAGGAGTAATAGTTATTGGCGAATTGCTAGGATAGCAATGGGGTGGGGGTGGTGGAAGGGGGCGGCAAAATTAGGGCTTGCCCCTCCTGGCAAAATATGTAGCTGCGGCCCTGCCTACACTATCAGTCGGCCTACAGGCGTGTAGAGTGATTCGTCTTTATTTTGTTTATTTCCCTTCGTCGGACTGCAGTTAAATATCGACAGATATCGGCCTGCAGGCATTCATCGCACAGTGTATGGTGCATACAGGCACAGATCTGTAGTTCTTTACGATTGCCTGCAGGTGGTGGACGGGTAATGTGTGGTGGTCTGAGATTTTGGCCTTACGATAATCGTATACGATAACGGCCTGCAGTTAAACTGTAAGTGTGTGGGCCCCTTAAGACATTTAAATCGATTTATATGGTTTATTTGCTTAAAAAATGTTTAGAATTAGCATTAAAATAACCTTCCCAGCAGGGAATCGAACCGTCGATGGAGAGTTAAGAGGCCGGCATCCTCCGGGCTGCGCGCGCATCACATTATTTATTATTTTACAATACACATCGCCATTTTTCTTTTTTAATTGCTTACTGTTCATTGACAAGAGTATACTTCATAATAGTTAAGATTATTTGTTATTGTTGTAAGTCTTTCTGCGTATTTATCTTATTTTACTTCCACTTGCCTCTAAGTCTTGTTATCTCAATTGCCCTAACTCCTGACTACCTAGCAAGCTAAAACGTGCACAGATTATTTATTTCTGACGACCATACCATAATCATTTAATAGTTAATATATAGTTCATTAATTAACTATTTATTGATAAGTTAATTATTTTGTTGGTTAATTTGTCTCCTAATCTTGTAAACTAAATGTAACCAACTCTCCGACTATTTAGAAAGCCGAAATTTTCACAAATTATTTAATACTGGCTAAAATAGAATAATCAGTCATTAGTTAATTCATTTGTTAACTACTAATTAATTAGTTATCAAATTGTTAACTATTAATCACTTTGTTTGTTTTCTGTTTCTCGTAAAATTATATAGCCTAAATTTGACTCACTTCCTGACTACCTAGAAAGCTGAAATATGCACTGATTATGGATTCATATATATACTATATACATCATACTATTGCGTTCCCAAAGCCAAAAATAATTTTTCCAAAGTTTGAAGGAATGCTTGTTTGAATTTGGCAGGAATTATCCTTGAAGTCATTACAAACGATGTATATAAAGGATTTTTCATTTTTGGACGTCGCGAGGTCTACTGTTCACAGAACTACTAGTAGTAGGGATTTTCATGTCTGGAGTAGAATCCAACAAATCAATGACCAGCTTAGTTTCCTCTCTGGTAAGGTCTAGCTATGAAAGCTGACTTCTAATAAGCTTTTTACATTTATTACTTCTTCAAGTTTCAAGATTCCATAAAATAGATTAAATATAATTAACCTATGTATACTTACCTTAATATAATTGACTATAATGTGTAACAAATAATGTTTTAAAGTTATTTGTTGTTGTCAAAATTAATAAGTGGGACATACTGTTGTGGATTTTTTGTCCTATCCCTGCAAGAAATTATTTTATGTTTTTGTATTATGTTAGAGAATAGTTTTGGTTCACTAACTTTATGAAAATAATAATAAAAAGGCTCAATGCAGAAAAAAAATGCAGGGATGAAGTTTTTACTATATTCTAGTTCTAAAAACAATGTTTCTTGACCTAGTTAAAATTAATTTGCTATTTGTTTAAGGCCCTTAGGTAAAACATTCCTTGTACCACACACCTTTTTGTTCTTATTGTATGGTGCACGTATCATCTAAGTCATCTATTAATTAAGAATCTTTTTCAGCTTCGATGCCTAATCAATTGTATTGCGTTCTATTCTAAGGATATTCTATTGTGACGTGGTTGGTTTTGTATTTCTTTATTAGCATTCTAATTTAATTTTTTTTCGTCGTGATTAGGCTTCCACAGCCGATGTCTTAATGAAGTCTTTTTTTTCGGTGGCCACAACGTCCCTGTGGTTTTTGAGTCTGTTGTTATTTTTGGGAGGTGCTTTCTGGATTATACATGTTGCCCGATTAAAAAAACAGCGAGAACTCAGGAAGCTATTTACTTACACCTTTAAAAAAATTACTAACAATAATTTTTATTAGTACCTATAGTAGTCCCGCCGTTTCTGGGCCACGAACAGTCATCTTCATTGGATCTGAACTCCTTTTGGTTCGTCAAAGCTATCTATAATATTTTTTGTACCACAAACTTTATTCCTTTTCTTCATATTTCTTAACTACTGTAATAAAGTAACAATAATAATATTTTGCTGTTTTCTTAAGTCCTTATTTAGTCTTATTTATTCGGAGTTGGTCTCTTGAGATTAGGTCTGTTTGAAAGAAAGGAGAAGAATGTTCCAAAAAAAATCCTGTACTATTTAAGTTAGACAAACTAAAACAACCATGTCAATCAATTTAAAACAATTTTGTTCGATGTCTTCTTGCTACTAGTCGTAATCTTTTAGTCATTTTATGTGTGGTAAATATACTGACTTTAGCCCATGCAAATGAATTTGTTCCTTCCAATAATATTGCGACTTTTCCTAGTTGCGAATCTATAAGGTTTCTTAATGTCTATTGAAATGTGTTATCAAGGGTTTAACACGGTTCATCGGCCACGGACCTCGTATTCTCGAGGTTCGGTCTGTAATCCTTCAGGTGTCCTTTCATCCAGTCTCCTATTCTTTGAATCTTATTAGACTGGACATTGTTACACAACTATTATAACTTTAAACTCCTGCCTTAGGATGGTATATCAGCTATAATACTACTACTTGACCTTTACATTGTTTGTAAACTTGATATAGAACTTCCTGGTTTTATTTTTTTATAATTCCTGGTTTAAAAGAAATCAATGAAGACCCCCATGTTTTACGACTTGTAGACGACTCAAGGACACAAACTTGCCCTGTATACAAACCACCTCTTACTAGACATCTTAGAAATCTCCATCCCCATTATAAATACATTATTATGTATTTGTAACCACTTCTTCATTCATTCTAATTTATATAGTGGTAAGTTATAACAATGACCTGAGTTATTGACATTGACCTTTTATTTCAGACCTAAATCTCACTCACGCGTTTTTTTTTTCATTTTAAACTTTTAATAAAAAGCTGATTAATGTAGTATTAATTTATTTAGATCAGTTAGTATTGTTTGGTGCATTATTTAAACCAGGGATTGGCAAACTTTTTTTTCTATCATGTGGGTCTTAAAGCATAATCTCCTATTCCTAATCATTGGTGTGCCGAACTAGTTTGCGTAATGTGCTAATCCGTAGGCCCGCAATACATCTTGTACTGCATTTGAAGTAACAGTAACAGGCTGCCAACTCTGGTCGGAAGGTTCTTAGCTATCGCTATCACCAGTATTGGTAAAAGGAAATGTGCTGCTACAAATTAAATGTTTAAACTCATAATCTCAAGAATTTAGGAAGCTCAAATTTGGAGGAGACCTAGACCTAAATGCTATTAAACAGTACGGATTAGGTTAAATTAATACTAGAATATGACTTCAACTTGTTTACGCCGCCAACATGAAGCAAGAGAGTGAACTAAGAAATAATTAATAGTTTTCATTCCAAGAACAAGAAAGTATCTCTAAGAATATGTAGCACTGAAACTGACAGATCACAACTAATAATTCTAACTACCATAAACTATTAACAAGTAACTTAATCGATTGCACCTCGAATAACTTAAGTAAACAGTTCTCCGACAGATAAACCCTTTAAGCAAAAGATCTACGTCTAATATAAATATAAAGTTCGAGGAAACAAAAAAAAAAAACAGAAAATAAATAATGGAATTTGGACTTTAAACTAGTTGTTTAGTTATATGTATATGTATATAATATATAATAAAATTCATATTATAATTTATTAAATTGTTTTATAGATCTGTGAAATCTTATCATTATACCATTAACTACAACAGTGGCTAGGAAGTAATAAACGAACGGAATTTTATTTCTTGTAACAGCTTTGTTCAAGGTTTAAGCACTTTTTGTGTTATACTCCATTTTAGTCATTAAGAGGACAATACTAGAGCAATTATAGTGGGTACGCGTGTAGTTGGGATCCACTCTATCTATTCTGTTATCTTTGTTCTCAGCCTTGGTGTTTTTTTATACAACCTTATTCTTTTGGCTTTTATTTGGATGTCATCATTTTAAAAAGATCAAAAAATTTAAGTCAGTATTTCAGGCTCAACGCTTCTAAACAGACCTCTCCCAAACTCCCAAGATAAAACAATCCATCATAAAATTGTAATATAAAATACCATGCTCCAATATTTGTGTCCTTATAGAAGAAATTAGGTTTCTCCCGTGAAAAATGTTTTGTATTACACAAAAAATGTTAGGGGAGCATTAGTTGAACTTTTAAATCTAAAATTGATTATTCGATTTCACCTTCAGTATATTTATGGCTAACTTCATCAAAATCGGTTCGTAGTTGATGCTTTACTCAAGAGTTCTTTTCACTTGTGTAAAAATGCAACAAAATTAAAATTTGTTTTCCATCATAGGATCTTTAAAATCTCTGTCGAAACATCTAACTTTGCTTTTCATAGACCCGTCAGGAAATCAAGTTCATTTCCCAGACTCCCCCCCCCCCCCTGCTTGGTGTTCTCCCAGCGTCGTCATATAAATGGTTAGCGGCTTATATGAAGGGGCTACTAACTGGTTGCGCATGATGATTTTAAGGTTTATACAGCTGATGGAGCGACATTATAACCTCTTGACATCCATTAAATATTCCATAATAATGTATTTTATATTAATATATTATATAGTTTTAAAAGCCATTTGGCAGACCTAGGCCTCCCACAAGCTGTTGCGCCACGAAGATAGATTGCAGTTTCAAAAGAGAAAATATAATTTTTAAGAAATAACACCAATTTTAATAGAATTTAAGGATCCAATAGAGTTTTTGGTTTTACCGACGATACGAAAAAATTGATTTGCTTCTTAAAGGTATAATACAAGAAGAAGTGGTTGTTATTATAATATAGTAGTATAATATAATAGAATAATCAATTAATTTAAGAAAAAATGGCACGAATAGTTTATTATTGGTGAAAGAGAATTCATAATAACTATCTGTTTCAAATGGGAACCACCTTCATCTTACAATAGAGAAAATCGGTCCGAGACAACTCAGACAAACTCTCATTTACGAGTTTATATACTTAGCCCAGTGTTTTTAGTTCGTGTTTTCGTAGGTACATTTAATCATCGTTGAACATTTCATCAAAATTTATTAAAAAAATAACTTCTCCTCGGCGAGGAATCGAACCTGCCTCTCTCCGTCCGCGTTTAAAGCTATTTTCTCAGGAACTGTATTTTTCCCGGGAAAATGGACTACATTTTAGAATTTTTTAATCACAATACTTTCTCTTAATATGAGAAAGTTAAACTGTATGAATTACATTGTCAACAAAATAGAAAGTATATACACGTACTTTAATTTCGGCTGACTTATTTATTTTTGAAAATTAAATCTTGTAGAGTGAAACAAATCGCTTTAATTTTTTTTTTTTTATTAAACCCCGATTATTTTAAGTGGTTATTGAGGGAGATGAAGGGGGGTTTAAGTTCTAAGTTTCAAAATTGAGCCAGGCAGAGCGAAGTTGTTAACTTGGTAGGCTCTCCTCGTCCTCACTATCCATTAACATTAAACTACTGGAACTGGCATCCGCCCAAACAACACACAAATAAAATACATTGGTGGGGGAGGCGGCGTCTTTTTGGGCTAGCTCTAGCTTATATTGATTGCTACATTGCCACGCCTTTTATGATAGATTTAATGTCATGTTTTGAGATTTTGATTTAATATTTTTATTGGGTAAATGGGATTTTTATAAATCTACCCCTTACTGTTAGCATTTTGTTTTGAATTGTTCCTGTAATAACGTTTTTTTTATATCTGTCAGGAAAAAGTGGAAAACATTGCATTTAATTTTAATGTTTTATCAATTATACTTAAAATAGCATTTATTGTTTTATACTTATAAATATAAATACTTCGAGACAATTATTTATTTATACATAAAATTTCTAAATGTTTTAGGAAAAAGGTAATGGATTAAGAAAATGTCAGTTTGTCTATTTTTGGTTATTTTGTCAGTCAATATTAGATGATAAATCTACGCAATCAATCATTTTTAGTCGACTTGAATTGAAACCCGTCATAGCCAAAGTATAGTTAATTCCCCTTTTATTACCTCCACAGTAATATCGTTAAATTCTTTCCTTTCTTCTGCGGATCAAGTTTCTTTTCTTTTTATTCTTTCTAGTTCAGTTTATAGGTCAAAATATGTATTTAGTCCTTTACAATCACAATAAGTACATAGTTAATCAATTCAGATAAACTCATATCTTGCAACAGTATGCTAAATTTAGGTGCCTCCTCCCCGAAGTAATAAGGTGCTCTTAATAGTGGTTTAGCATGATCAAATAGTTTGGAGCAACCTTCACCTTTTGATAATTTTCTTTTACCTGTAAATAAAGTTACTGACAATTGTGTTATTTACAAAATTAACACGCAATATAATTTCTGAAATGTGCTGTAAATAGTTATTAATCAATTAATTGATGCTCCGCCTTATTTATGATGATACCACAAAGATCATCCATGATAAAATTTATTTAAAACAATATATATTTTGCTCAAAGGAAAAATGTTCTTTGAATGTCGCTTTCCCTGTTTTTTTTTTGGGCGATTTGTGTTGTTTTTGGTTGGTTAATTAAATTCAATCAATGACCAATTGAATTGATTTAAATGTGTAATACCTTGATCTTATCCGGGCTATTGTTACGCCTAATTCAGCCTAACTTGTTAACTCCCACACATGGGCTGACACTTGCAAATTTGTACTGTGGTAAAAAACGCTTGATTTGTAAGTTATATAACTATTGCTTAAGCTGTAAAAATTACTACTTGATATTACTAAAATGGCTTAAAGATATTATAGTAAATAAAGTGTACTCACGTGATGAGCGGAGCGCATTCATTTAGTTTCAGTGGCCAACAGTTCTTAAAAGATCTGTTCTTGATCCCTTCGTCAGCAGCAGTCATTGATATGCACAGCAGCAAAACTATAAACCTTTTATTATTATTAAATTGCTTTTTTGGTATTAATTTATAACTTAAACGAACAGATATCATACTAATATTTTTATAAAATAAAGAAGGCGTAAAAGTAAAGACGTGGAAATAAATATGTGAAAGTAATTGATAGGGTAGCAAATGAGTACATTTTTAATATTGAAATAGTGTTTCAAAAACATGTTTCTTACAATGAATCATATTAGAGATTAAATCATGAATATATCACCAATTTTAGTGATATAATCCATATTGTGTTTTGTAAAAATTAAATGTTTGAATCCTGAACATAGATTTGATTGAGTCTTAAATTTGATTCTGGGTTTTTACAAAGGTTCACGATCTTCCGAATACGCCTTTGTGGTTGGTATTAGGATATCCGGCATTCTGTTTCGTCATTTTCATTTGTACTAACTGAATAGGTTTATTTTAGTTTTTAGCCAAGATGTTTAACCTTCTGAAGAGGAACAAATATTACTCGTTTATACTATTTTAGTTTTTCTTGAAAATTATTACTTACTTGTACCTTTAATGTAATCCCTGATTCATTTTAGATTTAAGAATAATTGTCTCGACCTTGACAACTTTATTTTAAAACTTTATTCGTAGACATTTCCAAATATTTGAGAAGTTAGTTTCAATTTCATCCTTGTAAATGTACCAGTATGTAACTGTTGGGGGAATTCTTACAGTGATGTCAGAGGCTATGTTTGACTAATTTATCTGCTAAACAAGGTGTGTTTAACAAATAACACTGTGTGCATGCTCATTGGTTATATCTCGTCTCTTCTTCCTTGTTATTCCCATCATGTTGCGTCAGTGTGAATTAGGACGCGGCTAGTCTGTGTTTGCAATGTAGTGCTGCTATAATTCGTGGAAATATGAATGAGTCAAGCTGAGCCACATCTTGTGATATTTAAATGCTATTCGCGTGGCGACACTAATACATATATCTCTTTCCTTTGCGAAATTATACATATATATTTTTTATTTATTTACCAGCAAAGTTAATCTCTATTAATTAGTCAGTATTTCAAATTTAATAATCGATATTATCAAATATCTTCTATAATTCCTTATTCCCTATTACTCCTTGACTTTGAAATGATTTTAGTATGTACTTATGTTTTATTTATCAATTCGATGATTATCAGAATTTTGGAAGCATTGTTTTTTCTACTCTGATTCCCTCTTGAAATTAAGAGCCCAAAGATAGAGATGGAGGACAAATGGAGAATTAAAAATTAAGGACAAATGGCGATAAAAAATCAAACACTTTTTATTACCTTATATTTTATTTATTTTCTTTAAAAATAAATACTTTTTTATTTCAATGCAATTTTGAATTTAAGAATTTGACAAACTTTGTTTCTTGAATACTTTGATGAAACGTATTCTTCCAAATTTGATGTTGTCCTTAATGTTAGCTTTGTAATTAGTTGAAATTTGTCCAGATTAATTTCATTCTATAACCGAACGGAACTAATATTTCACCTATGCATCCAAATCCTCTTATTAATTTTTATACAATCCACTTAGGTCAATTTATTCGCTAAAATAGTTGAGGGCGGGAATAGTTCTTTCTTAATAGGACTCTCTATTTAGTTTTATCTGAATTAAAAAATTCAAATAAGGTTCAGTAAAAAGAAGTGCGCTGTGTATGTGCCATGTTTTCTTTTGTGTACGGAGCTTAGCATAAAGTTTATATTGTGTTCACAATAATTGTTTATACACAATTAATTAATTGTTTATACATAATCAATAATTAAATAGATTTGAATTACAATTTTTATTTCATAATTTTGTGATGAGATAGATTTTTAGCGTAATGTTTTGTTAAACATTAGATATCTGTTACACTACTCATTGTAGATGTTTAAATTATAAGGCGATTATTTGTATTGCTCTGTAAATAATATGTATAAACGGAAATGCGTCTAATTGGTCTATGATTTGTATTGTTTTTAATCACTTTATTTAAAGTAAAGTAAAGACTTCTCACAGCTAATAGAAAATAAACATTTACACTTCTTTAATTAGTTAAACTGTTTCTTCATTTATAATTATTTTAATTAACGAATCTATCAATGTGGCCTTTGTGTTTTTTTTTCTTCAAGGTAACTGCGAGCCTGTCTCCTTCAATCAAGTTATCGCTATTTGCTTACCTTAATTTTACACTCTTCCCGAGGCATTTTGACATATATTTATTATAATACACCTTGGCTTGCTTATAAACCACGGCTAACCTGATTTTACCTGATACCCAAGTCAAAACTGACCAGACTCGAAGATTTGGGTAACAGGCCAGCCTTCAACGATTCTCGAGTTACCAAAAAACGTTTTGTTACCGACTCAACCTTCCTAAAGATGTACACGTGTCCATCTTGCTGCCGCGGATGGGAATCTTTTACATTGCTTCATGTTAAATTATGTACTGTTAGGTAATTTTTGAAATGTTTGACAATCAGCCCAAATGTTTGCTAGATTGATCTGGCGCATACCAAACTCTAGAATCTAGATATTCAGTCAAAGTTAACCATAACTGGAGTTATATATTAATATGAGATGTAATTAAGCCTCCCGATGATTTAACTGAAAATCTGTTTAATGATATTAAGGTCTTCATAAGTGTACTCATCCATTTACTGTGATATCCTATTTATTTTTAATTAGTCTTGGTATAGTTATCTGCGTATTACACATTTGCCATTTCAATTATATTTCTCTTAAAATGGGGCCTTGACTGTGTTGGCTGTTTTTTTACCTTCATTTTATACTCTGCCTGAGTGTAAAATATATTATATTTTTCTTTTTTTCAGTACTGGCTGTTTAAATCTTGTTAAAAGTTTCTTCATATTTGTATTAACAAATGACTAACTCTTGGTAAGAATAACGATTGAATAAAATAAAATAGAAATTATATCTTTATTTATTAACAAAAATAATGGGTACAGCATTGCCTAGGCCTTGAGTAGTGATTCACAACTGGGGTTTACAGAACAATAATTCTATGGCGTCATGTTTCCTCAAAAATTTAGAGGGAGAGAGGGATAAATCTAATTTACACCTCAACCTTAATACGATCAAAGAAATTCAGATATTATCCACTTAGTAATTCCATCAAAGAGTGGATTTCTAGATCTAAAACATAAAAGCCATTTTCAAATCGGTTCTAACGATTTTTAATAAAAAATTATAAATGTTAATAAATGCAATTACTAATGTACAAAGCAATTGCATTTGAGAAAGTTTTATAAAATACATAGTTTGATAAGTCAGTATTCTGGACTTTGAGGTGTTTCCATACAGATGTAAAAAGAAAAGCTGGAAGGGGAGAAACTAGGAGGGCAAGGCAAAAAGTTTACGGAATACCGTTCCCTTTGTAATTTATTCAGATTTTTTTAAAACAAAAATGTTATAAAGATATTTTAGAGACCGGACTATCTGATAAGAAGTAGAATTGTTTGTACATACAAATCTACGCTTAAACTCTTAATGTTAGTATTAATTTTAATTCATTTTAAATATTTCAAATTATAATGAAATATACTATTAGCCCAGTGAAATAAGGAATTCTGTGCCGAATAAATCCAATAAAGCTGAATTTTTGCACACACCTTTATTGAGGCATTTTAAGAAGGGTGTGAAAAGTCCCCATCGATATCGTGCCGGCGTTGTTAGATATTCAAGGTCAAAGGTCACGAAAATTGGGTTTTCGCTAATATCTCGCATACTATTAATCGGACGACAATTATAGTTATATGTTATATCAAATTGTAAATTTGATTATTCTCTACAAGTTTGGTTATATACCTTTTTTACGTCATGTTCTTCAAGCTGCGTCAATTCTTTTTCTTCGCATCCTTCAGCATCACTTTCTATCTCTGATGAATTGTATTTTAAAAAAATGGATGGGGTTAACTTCATCGTATTCAGTTTCTTCGAAGGGATCATCAGGTGAGTCAATATTAGGAATACCATTAAGGCACGATTGCCCTCAACAATGACCACAAACTACTGAGCACGGCAATGCCACTTTTCTGCACCCGCAATTCGTGCCCCAACCTTTGATATACAATTACAAAAAATTGATTTGAGGAGATCGTCAGGTGCGTGTGGCAATAAAGTCGTAATAGGCTCCAAATCATTGTGACTGATAGCCCATTCCCACTTGAATACGTTTCCTTTTGGCGATGTATGGAGCCCCTGTATCAGAAGTTTCTATTGATTATTACCGATACGTGAGTTTTGCGAAATCAACTAGACTAAATACTCCGGTAAAATTTTCCGGTAAAAGATTAATAAGAACCGAGGGGGATGCTAAAGTAAAAAAGTGCCCAATTTATTTCATTTTTTCCTCTTATAATTATTATAATTTTTCTATTTGTATGTCATAACCTAAGTGTAGTTATATAGATATGGAATTATTTAAGTGTTAATAACATTGCTTCATTAGCTCTTTTTTTCTAACAATTGCGTTTTAAACTGCAGTGGTACAGTGGAAATGGTACAGTGGTACAGTGTACAGTGGTACAGTGTACAGTGGTACAGTGGGTAGGTTGGAAATAAAAATAGCAAATATATAAAATAAAATAAACTACTTAATTTCAAAAATATTAAAACATTTACTTTAATCCTTTTAAAAATTAAATTTAAAAATCATCCCTTTTGTCGTATAGTTAAAAAAATTATTACTTTAAAAGTAATTAGTCTAAATGAAAGCCACTAAAACAAGGAGTTATCGAGTCCCTTCACTCATTTGGATTTGTTCCATGACTATATATGTGTGTGTCTCCATAATAGAAGAAGCCGTAATAAAAGAAGCATATATACAAACAATAAAAGAAATCTATTAATATAGCGAAGTATACATAGCCCTAGAAAAAGATACAGAGAGGCGTAAAACAAGGCTGCCCGCTTTCATCCGTTATTTTCAATTGTGTGCTAGAAAAAGCTTTTAGAGAGATAATAAGGAGCGAAGAAGGTCTTGATGTACATGGCCGTAAGCTGAGCTACCTAAGGTTTGCAGACGATGTTCTTCTTTTTTCCACAAACGAAACTGAAATGAAAGACATGATAAACAATTTGATAAAAACATGCAAAAAAATATGGACTGGTAGTCAACTGGACAAAATCCAAATTAATGCCAAATATAAGCCAAAATGCATTAGAGATGGAAGAAGGCGTGATGACAATGTCGAGGAATATATCTATCTTGGTCAGCTGATTTCCTTTACACGACTCAATGAATAGCGAGGTAAAAAAAAGGATTAAAATAGGATGGAGAATATTCTGACATCTTAAGAAAATCTTTAAAGGTTGTGTTTCTAAAAACATCAAAGTTTGAACCTTGCAAAGCTGCATTTTTCCAGCTATCCTCTATGGAAGTCAGACTTAGGCCTTAACCCAAAAATTAGACGAGAAGCTATAGTCTCCGCACAATGCCAGATGACAAGAGCTATGTTTGGTATAAGCAAGATGGAGAAAACAAAGAACAAAGAGCTAATAAAAAGATACGGAGGGAGAAGTCTTATGAGAGAAGGCCACAAAATAAAATGGAGATAGGCCGGAGATGTGTACAAAATGGACACGGAAAGATGGACTCGAATAGCTACAGAATGGACTCCATATGGATTGACTATAGGAACAGACGAAGACCGGCAAGAAGAAGAGGAGATGCATTTTCAGAAAGATTAGGAAAGTTATGGCATTGGGCTGGAAACAGGCAATACAAATTTAAATAAGATAGCAGCACTATGCGGACGATAACCTCACAATTACCCCTAAACAGGGAGGCTTTTACTTTAAAAATTAAGTGTTGATGAAGCTATAATATAATTTTAAAAAAAGTGTTAATAACATTGTTTTATTAGCTCTTTTTTTCTAATTGTTACATAATTGCGTTTTAAACTGCAGTGGGTACAGGGGGTAAGTTGGAAATAAAAATAGCAAATATTTAATATAAAACAAACTACTTCATTTCAAAAATATTAAAATATTTTAGCTTTAATCCTTTTACAAATTAAATTTAAAAATCATCCCTTTTGTCGTATAAATAGTTTAAAAAATTATTTCTACAAAAGTAATAAGTCTAAATCAAAGCCACTAAAACAAGGAGTTATGAGTCACTTCATTAATTTGGATTTGTTCCATGACTCTTAAAATATATATATATACATATATATATATATATATATATATATATATATATATATATATATATATATATATATATATATATATATATATATATATATATATATAATTTTATGAAAATGGATTAGCGCTAACGGGAAACCATGTAAAAAAACGCGCCTTACATTCTACCTCAAAGGTGGTGTGGAAACGAAGGAATGGTTGTTACGGGTTTAGTCTATGCAATTTATGTTTTTTGGGGGGCGAATTAAGTGAAAACGGTTGCTCGTTAAAAAAGGTATATAACCAAACATGTAGAGAATAATCAAATTTACAATTGTCATATAACTATAATTGTCGTCCGATTAATATTATGCGAGATATTAGCGAAAAACCAATTTTCGTGACCTTTGACCTTGAATATCTAACAACGCCGGCACGACATCGATGAGGACTTTTCACACCCTTCTTATAATGCCTAAATAAAGGTGTGTGCAATGCAAACAAATCAGCTTTATTGGGCACAGAGCCTTTTTTTTGCCTTATTTCACTGGGCTATATTTAAAAGTCTTGCTTTTGATAAGACTAGAGGATACCAAGAGTATTTTTTAATGATATAGAGGAGATTTAGTATTCCTGCAAAGGATTGGAACCTTATAAAAATGACTACTCTATCGATCTCGACTAAGTACCGCCGCCGATTCTTGTTTGTATTCATAGCTTAGCCTTTGTAGTTGGATGATTGTAAAAGGTGAAAAGTGAAGTAATACGAACGGAAAGAAGGACTGAAGTAGCTCACTTAATAAAATGGAACTGCGTAAATAAATGCAACTTTAAGAAACCCAGATTTGTTGTGAAGAGGTTTTTTTTTTTTAATTAATTTTATTTTACTAGCAGTTAGTTTTTCGACCGATTATTATAATTATAATTATTATAGACTTCGAACGTTTCTAATCCAAGAGTAATCACGAGTTTACTAATAATACCCACTTAGATAATTCGTAATGGTTTTTATTAAATATTATACGTAGTTAGTCAATAAACTGAGCAAATCAAAATTGGTTGTCTAAAAACGTAGGTGACTGGAGTCTTCAATACCGTTGAAATGAAATTCGACGGTTCAATTTAACTTATTTTAAGCAACAGCAATCCGACGGTTCGATGTAACTACTTTTAAAACCTCTTCAGCTTGTTGATATTGACTTAAAGCAATAGCAAAAGGAACTGATTCAGAGTACAAGCCGAATCAATCCTATTCAGTATAGCCTCAAATCTGTTGCAAGATGATCAAACCTTAACGAGGTTTCCAGAACTTGCGAAAACTATGACTTAACTTTCTTTTAGACGGCTTTCACACTGCGTGCGAGACCGAGCGAGACCGATTCCTCTTGAGAAACAAATACACGTATTAGCATGGGGCTATTCACATTAAACGCCGCGCCGGGCCACATTAGATCGGGCCGAACGAGACCGATCGTTTTTGTTAGCTAAGCGTTTTCGGCCGCCGAAAACGCATTGTAAACGGTTGGACGCGGACTGGTAGATAATCGGCTCGGTCTCGCGCGCAGTGTGAATACAAAAACATTCGGCCCGGCTTCGCTCGGTCTCGCACGCAGTGTGAATACAAAAACACTCGGCCCGACCGAAAATCGAAATTTTTTTATTGACAAAATATATATAATATATTTTTTTTTTAATTATGCTCTTTTCGATGTATTTATAGTCTGGTTCACTGGCAAAAAATACTTTATCAGCAGTTTGTTTATGTTTTTGAGAATATCAGACCCATAGGATAGTTCAAAGTAGGTTTTTTAGCATTTTAAAAAGCACCATTAATTGATAATACTATTTTAGGTACTATTTAAACAATACTGTGTTTCCTATGGACACTCGCTGTGTGCTGACTAGCTCACACTTGACCTTTTTATTTGAGTTTTATTTTGTTTGTTTTTCATTTTACTTTGTGAATGAAGTATTATCTGAATTACATTTGCAGCTTAGAACTATAGTCAAAGCCAACAAACTCGTTAATGTGATGTGTACCGGTTTTAATGTGATATGTACTAGAACAAATTGCTAGTCCCACTATGGCTCTGACTTAAGACCTGTTCTTTCGCCATCTTTTGCAGCTTTCTATACCTTTAATCAGATTCCTAACATTACTTTATTCTTGCGTCAGGCTTACAGTATCGAGTGCAGTTTACATGTTTTTCTTTTAGTCGGTCACCTCTGAAAAATTGAATGGTTATTTTATATCAACAAATTAACCATGTACAATATAATGTATACCTTTTAGCGAATTTTCAAAGAAAATTACGCTATTGCAATGGCTTCAAAATTTTTGTAATGCGATTTTTTGAAAATTTTTTCCATGGAAATCCGTTTTAGACCATTCTGAATCGATTCCTAAAATGTAACACTTTTTTTTATGTATGTATGTATATATGTATGTATATATGTGTCACTCCAGACGATATCTTCCCTTAGGATGCACTTAAAAATTTCAAACAAATTTTAAAATGTCAATAATATCAAAAGAAAGGATGAGTTCGTTGGCCAGAATTTTTGGAGTTCATTTAGGGGTCAAATTTTTACAATTTAGGGTCAAAAATAGCATAAAAAGTGTTTTTTTCCATTTTACCTCCCTTTTATATGAAAATATGATAGAAGTGTACATAACAACAATTACTGTACTCTTAAAGAGCTTTCCAACGACATGCATCTTGAAGGGTAAATACTATTTTGACAGGGGTACTTGTACCCCTGTGTACCAATTTTGTTTTTCACCCATGCAAATTCTAAACCAAAATTTTCCTATATTATCATAAGCCAATAACACGCAGATTTCCGCAGATAAATAGTCCCTGCCACCGATCGCTGACTGCTCTGACTGGTTCCAAACTAATCCGTGATTCAATCAGAGCGTGGTTGGAACAGCCGATTAACAGCCGGAGTCAGTCAGAGTTTGAGTTTGGGCTCATTGGAACTCTTTTTTCCAAATGCGCATGCGTCGTACAGTTCCAAACCAGTTTGAAGAGTGGTTGGAACAAACCTAATATTTACTGTTATACATTATTTTTTATTTTAATGTACCTTTAATATTCTGCAGGCAAGAGAGCATTCCTTCCCTGCAAGCCCGGACCTTCCTTAAAGGGCCCCGCTTCTCAAGCCCCGAACACCCAATCACGCCAATTTTTATGATTGAAATATTAAATAATTATATTCGTAATAATAATTAAAAATAATATTAGTTAATAATAAAGTTGTCTGCCAGGTGTGGTGATTAAGTTTGAGAGAGAATTTCCCGGTACCGAGACTGAGAAGCGAAAAATTACTAAGCCTTATCCCGATGGGTTTCAAGAAAAATCCACAGAGAACCCAGAAAATCGCTTCAAAGTTGAAGTTTTTTATGTTTTAATTGACAATGTGATTGGAAACTTGAGTGATCCATACCAAGCAGTCAACAAAATCAATGATTAATGATTTGTTCAGTTTTATTTGGACATCCAAAGTTAAAAAAATATTAAATACACTACCATTTATTTTCAACCATGCATGGTTGAAAAATCCGGCATGCTAGCCAGAAAGACACTACAATGGTTTCTTCAGCCATAAAAATTCATATTTTCTAATAGTAGGTTTTGGAGGCCACCTGGAAACTTTTAGGGGCCCCTCTATTTACCTTCCAGGGGCCCCTAAAATTGCCACCACTGTTTCCTACTTCCTACAATACTAGCTGGATACCCGTGCTTCGCTACGAAGTGTTAATTTAATTTGATAAGTTTACAAACTACCGTCAAGAGACTATTTTACTATGCGAGAATATCTAGATTCTATCCCTCCCACTTATTTCTTTATCCCCTTCTCTTTGATAAGATAATTTGCAAATATCCCAAATTTACCCCCCTCCTAAATGACAATATGACAAATCTGTACATAACAATTACTGTACTCTTAAAGAGCTTTTTAACGATATGCATCATGAAGGGTATTCATTACTTTGACCCCATATTCATAACTTGAGTTGTACCCCGTACCCCTGTGTACCAAAATTTAAATCTCTAAATTGTATGTAGACAGTGAATTTCTCCTTGCTTTGATGGCCAAATATGCAAATTTTCAACGAAATTTGACCAAAACTGTAGATTTGTAAATAGAACATACACACATATACCTTGACGGCTGAACTACAGTATATAGTATATGGAGCTCTTTCTGATAACACGTTATCTCACTATCGACCTCTTTCAAGACTTAATATATCGAGATATCTTGTCTGTTAAACTCGTTTTATATTTCGATTTGGAACTCTACCTGGTCTATATGCAGGAGGGTTGTTTTTCTTTAGAAATGAGCCTCCGCGAAGCGGTGTGGAGCGGCGATTAAAAATTCTAGGGCAAAAAATTAAGGTTAACAAAATTAAATTCAAACCCAAAACAAACACATTTTTGTTAAAACGTGTAAAATTACGCCAATCATACATTATTTGGATATATTGAAATATGGGCGTCAATATAACAATCGATTGTAGCGATTTGCGATGTATAGTAATTGTAGGGGCTCCATATACTGTAGTTCTACTTTCAACTTAAAATACCATTTGATTTAACTTGTTTTAACAAACAAAGTCTTTTTATTAAACATTTATTAATTTAAACTTATATTAACAAAATATTTTTTCACTTACCACAGTACAATGAGGTTAAACCAATAATGCGAACAAAATTATTAAAAAATAAAATAACTTAAACATATTTTGTTTCGCTTAAACTAAAAACATATTTAAAATATAATATTATCATCAAGAATAATTATTATTTATAATATTTTTATTTTAAATAATTTTTTATAATAAATTTTAGATTATTTAATTTTGATAGGATGGTAGTGTGGCATCCCTGAAAAAAGCGAGTCACTGCGACGTGGTTTCCCATAGTTTTAATGCGTCGGCCATATTGTTTTTACTTCTCAAATTAGGTCAACAGTAATTTTAGTCGAACTTACTTTAAATTCACTTCTTAATCGAGGAAAAGTATTTTAAATCGGGTAGCGGGTGTTTATATTTGTAATGTGTGTTATAATTCAAATGTTTATTTTTGATTTCTATACGTTTTTCTTTCGAAAAGTATACATCTTTCGTGTATGTAGTTTATATTTTTTTCATTGTTCGTTGTTCTGTGTTGAAATCTTGTCTTTGGAGATTGATCGATTTGTTATTCAGTGTAATATCGACGATAATATCTTTCAAAATTAATTCTACGTATATTTATAACAGCATTTAATGAACATAATGGAATATGAAGATATACATAGGATGGATTGAAAAAACGAAGCGAAGCTATAAAGGTAGATTGATTCTTTCTATTTACCTATTAAGTTAAATTGAATAATTTATGTTTAGTTATAATAAATAATAAACAATCTTATTACACAACGATTATGGTAAAAGGTAATTTTATTTAAATTCTTAATCAAACTATTGTTTTTTTTGTTTAGATATTTCCTTATAATTAAAAGCTATTCAAAAAGTGAAGATTTTTGTTTTATTATTATTATTTATTTTTTAATGTAGGAGGGAATTATCTTATAGACTACGTAACATTCCCACCCCCTTAATCTTCCTTCTCGCTTATTTTCTGTTACATTCTTTGTTTGTTTTACTTTTTCTTCGAAATCATTATTTTATGTTTTACTATCTGAGTGTTATTTTAATTTGATAAGTTTGTAAACTACCATCAAGAAACATTTAAATTATTTTACTGTGAGAGAATATCTAGATTTTATCCCTTCCACTGATTTCTATACCCCCTCTTCTTTGATAAGATAATTTGCAAATATCCTTTGTTTATTATTTATTGTAATAAGATTGTTTATTATTTGTTTTAAATTTAGCCCCCTCCTAAAAAAAACAAGGGATTCTACTGTACTCTATTCTAGGCAGCGGCCGCGATGCGTAGAATAGAGGGGTTGCTTTTCGGGGGTTTGTCGAGCGAAGCGAGTAAGGGGCAGAGCCCCCTAGTAATATATTAAATACAAGTGTATAAAACGTAAATGAACAACATTTTACAGTTATAGGACTTTTTGTGTCCAGATTGTGTTTTAGTTGAGGACTAAGAAATTATAAATGTTTTCAAACAATTTTGTCTAATTTTAGGTCATAATTATGACTCATATACCCATATTAATTTAAGTCATAATTGGTTTTAGCGAATTTCCAAGGGGAAAAAATCGCTTATGGAGCCACTGGCATGGCGGGAGTTGGAGCCGGGACTGTGGCCAAAATACGTTTCATGGGTCCCTGATCACGAAAAAATAGGTTTTACAAAACTTTATATATATATATATATATATATATATATATATATATATATATATATATATATATATATATATATATATATATTTATAATTACCATCTCTTGCATCCTGTTTCGAGGGTTATTCCACACCGCCAGATCATAAACATGTGAGTTACCATTACAATTCGAATAATAATTTAATAATAATAATAATAGTAATAATAAGAATTTCTTGTGAGCACGATAGCTCTCGAACGAATTGACGTATCAAAATGAAACTTGGACCAAAAAATCAAGCTCGTTTAGATGAGCATCCCTATTGAAAATGGGATCATTATGACGTCATTAACCCCTCCTGATGAGTTACCAAAGAATAAAATAAATATATAAAATCAAATGAGGTAACTCTCTGCTTATATTTTTTGGGGTCCTAAATCCAAAAAATGAGTTACCATAGCGATTCGAAAAATGATTTAGTAATAATAATAATTTCTAGCGGATTTGTTGTAAGCACGATAACGCTCGAACGAATTGACGTATTAAAATGAAACTTGCTCCGAAAAATCAAGCTCTTTGAGATGAGGATCCCTATTGAACATGGGATATTTATGACGTCATCAACCCCTCCTGACGAGTCAGCAAAGATTAAAAATAATCCTACCGCGGGGTTCCGCAAGCCGAGCAAATTTCCATTGGAAATTTGTAGTTCAATATTGTGCAGTTTTAACTTCTTTCAAACTACTACGATTATGTTTAATTAAGCAATATTCTAATAACCCTAATCCAACTAAAATATTCCTTTTAAATTTTCTTAACTTAATATAACCCACACAATTGTAGTAGTTATGAAGAAAGTTTAAACTGCACAACATTGAACTACAAATTTCCATTGGAAATTCGCTCGGCTTGCGGAACCCAGCGGAAGGATTTTTTAACATTACTGCGGTAAAATAGTATTCTTTAAAATAAGTTTGTTTTACTTTGGTTTATCAGTAGTATGTCTGCAGTCATAAGTAATAGGAGTTTATGAATAGTATTTACAATTTTATTACTTATTACAAACTTATTATAAGAGTTGAAAATTCAATACACAAGTTATTAGTGTAAAGTCCCAAAATGAATAAAAACTAGTAAAAAGAGGGGGCTCATATAGGTCTAGCCGTGGGGCCCGCTACGGCTCTCGACGGGCCTGTGTGCTATTATATATGGGAGCTATTATGTATTCATATATAATACTAACTGGTTATATTCTAATTCTCAAACTGTATAGTTGCCTACAATTAATATATCGTTATTTCATTGAGTGATTATTATTCTTTTAAATTTCGATTCATGGAATTAATTATTTACCGTAACCGACATTTATTGCGATGGTTGAAAAACGCATCTGGGTTAGTTCGCTATACTTTATTCAAGAAAATGGTGGTGATGAAGTTATGATTACTAGATTACTTATGATTACCACACAAAGAAACTTTTTTTTAGTTTAATAAAGGAGATTGGCATTAAGGCTATGCACTTTATTATAATTTCAGTCTTAGAGTCTGTTTTGTTATTATAAATCTTAATTTAGTTAAAATTTATATGTATCTCTAGTAATACTTTTTCTCTTTAATAATTATTTTAGCAGATTGTTTCTTATCTAAAAAGGAATAAAATGTATTATATTTTAACCTTACCTTGTGTTTCTGATTTTGATTAATGTGTTTAATTTTATTTATTTATATCTATGGAAAAAACTGTTTACCTATTCATCTAATTTTACAATAAAAAAAAGAAATTAATAAAACTATGTGTTCCACTATAGGGCAGGATGTCTCGTATCAACGCCCTTTCATACGAAACGTATACATACATACTCACGCTACCATATTCTACTTGTATGCTATTGAAGTTGGACGACCCCCCCCCCCCCCCTGGATTAACAATAATAAAATTGTTGTTCGGCATTTTTCTTATACCTTACATACACTTACTACATGGCTTTCTACATCGAAAATTCTATTTTTTCTCCTCGAAATTTTTGCTTTTTTGCTTTTTGGTCCTGATGTTTTATCTAATTTGTAATTTCATTTTTAGATGGAAAGGAAGTATATACAAGCTTGTGTGGCCAGATCTGTTTGCCTTCTTGTCCCTTTATTACGGCCTTAGATTAGTCTACTTGTTTCTACTAGATGAAGCAGGTAAAGAGTAAGTATTAATTTAGTGCATTACGTATTGAATATAAAAGATCATTATAAAGTTATGATTAAGATATAAATCATAAATATAATAAGTCTTAAACTTTGTTAATCGTTTGTAGAATTTGTTGTTTTTTTTCTTAGTCGAATTTTGTTTGTAATTGTAAACTTTATATTTATTTGTAATTCCTTCTAATCCATTTAAAATGTTGCTTGTAGTTGCTTTTTATGCTATGATGATAAGTTATGTTCATAATACATAACTCAGGAAATGTTTAAGTGAGAACTCGTAGAATTTATTTATTCCCTCTTGCCTTATCTTTTGGGTTCTAAAGGCCCGTTTACACGCTCAACGTCACGCTCACGCTCCGTTTGTGCGCAAGCTATTTGCACAAACCTGGCTTGTACAAGCCAGTTTGTGCAAGTAAATCGTTGCGTGTAAACACAGGCATGAAGTTTGCGTAAGCCAAACTGAATGTCTATTTCATTCAAGCCATTTGCACAAACTGGCTTGCACAAACCAGTTCGTGCAAATGGCTAAAGCCTGTAAACCGTGCTTTAGACTTAAAAAAGTCGACTACTGTTAATTCATAATAGAGTGTGAAATCTCCTAATACAATTTTGGTACAGAAAAATCAAGATCATGCCAAACCCATTCTTTTGAGTGGGACTTTATTTTATTGTTTGTTTCCTTCTTTTTAATAAAATACCACTTGTCCTTTTTACTGTCAAATAAAACTATTCTATATTTCCTATTCTTCTCTATTTTTACTGGTCTTATATTACTTTGCTTTTTAAGTTTCATCGCACACCTATTACCCCAATTTTGAACCACTTACTGTCATTCAATCTTCCCCAAATTTTGCACATAGATACAACTAAGGTGAAGAATACTGAAACCAAAAAAAAAGGTTGAAAATAAGACCAGTTTTGAAAAATGGCATTTTTATATGAATTATTATTTCGTGGTCTTTAGGGATTTAATGATTAAAAAAAACAACTATTTTTTAATTATAATATTTTTTCAAAGCTATATTTCGCCCAAACTTGGGCATCTTCAGGCCTAAAAATAACATAATAATTCTATTTTAAATAATTCTATATTTAATAACTAATTCCCCATTCTTAAGAATGGGGGATTAGTATTAAATATAGAATAGTTTTATTTGACAGGAAAAAGGACAAGTGGTATTTTTTTAATAATAATACTAATTCCCCATTCTGAAAAAAATTGTACCCTTTAAGTTTTATTTTTTTATATGTTTAAATGTAAACTAGGATGCAGAATGCCCTTTAGTAAGACCTTGTATACACTTTGCCGTGAACTTTGGTAATTTAAACAGATCCATGGGTGCTCTTCCCTTATTTTCTCATTATTAACACGCAAAAGGATTGACATTTTAACTTTTACTTTAGAGTAATAAAAGTTATAATTATAAAACAGTTTAATCGTGGATCTAAGCATAAGATATTTTTTGACGGATAAATTAATGGTAAAAATAAAATCAATATTTATTTCAAAATTCACATCTGCATTATCATTGAAATGAATAATGTTCATTATGATTTTTTTGCATGCGCTCAGTGTGGGCTCTTTTGTCTTTTGGGCATTTTGTACTAAATAATTGAAATGCTTTAAATAAATGATGTTAGAAATATTTATTACGTCATATTTTCTACAGTTCCTAATACTTATTCAGCATTCACAATTATAGTTCAGTAAATGTACGAAAAAAAACAACAACAACAAACAAAATCAATTAACAATTCACCATTAATAACAAAATGATTAAGTTAGAGAGATGCCCCATTTTTATCTGAATGGACAGCGCTAAAAAGAATACTCTAATAATCCGATAAAATTATTTTAGAAATATTGTAGTTTGCGTGATATTGACTTATTAAAGGAATATTTTTCTTGACCTTAAAGTAGGTTCCGTTCTGTGTGGCCATCACGTCTTTATTTTAGAATCAAATGTTTTCATTCTTTGTGACAATCCTTTATATATTCTACATTGTAATCTACTTGTATACTATTGTAACGAATAAAATTATTATTTTTTCTCTTAAAGGCAAATATTTGATTTCAGAAATTATTTAGTACGCATGTCCTGTAGAGAAGTAGAGGGTCATTTAACTTTGAATCGACCAACTAGTTAATATTCTAGTAAAGTATATAATTTCCTCTTCTTATTCATTTTCTCGTCAAACTTATATTTCCCTCTTTTCTGATTCACTCTACAGTTTGCTATGAAATATTTAGGTGGTGTTCTGTTGCCTGCAATTTCTAGTTTGAATGATCGATGATCGATTGATATTAATAAAACTTTAAAAAGATATTGTGTTGCATGCAGTTCCGACACTCTCTTAGTTGTGTAGCTTTAAGCTTTAAACCCTATTAAATGGTAAATCTACGATAGTTTTAAATGAAGTTTGTTCTCGCATGGCCTGATTGTTATCAAACTGTGCTTCAATGGCTAATCTAGGAATGAAAATGTACTGAGAGTGAGTCACACTTCTCTCTAATTCTCCTTTACCTCTTTTTATTTTATTTTAAACGTATGTAATTACTTTTAATCGTGTGTGGTCATTATTATATGTTTAATTGATTCACATTCATAAAATATTCAAGATAATATTATTTCTACCTAACTTAATTTTTCAATGAATAATGATGATAAAAATTTGTTGTAAAAAGGTTACAATTAAAGCTTTCCTAAATTGGCAAAATATGGAATGTTTGTCGGTTAGTATAACATTCTAAAAAAAAAATCATTCTTTATGTATATCTCTTGTAAATTTGATACCTGTAATTATTTTATCCATACTCCTGATTGTTACTTGCCTAACGTTATCGAACTTGCATAATTACTACAGAGGTTAATAGAAAGTAACACAATTAAAGTATTCAATTGCACGCGGAATTTTAGGACTAGTGATATAAAGTATAAAGAATAATTTGTGGAAGTGAATTTTTCGTAAAACCAACGCCGATTCTATTATGTAGTGTATTTAGTCTCTTGTAATTCATGTTATTGTATTAAAACGCTTTAAACAACCATATTGACAATTTTTTAAAATAATCATATATTAATTTGACTATAATTCGTACTAATCTAAATTCAACAGTATTATTCAATTATAGACTAAAATATTTTTCAGGATGGCATTTAGATCCTCACAAATGGATGGGACTTAGAGATTTTTTTTTTTCATTAGTAAATAATAAATTCAGATTTCTAAATAAAGCAATTTAGGAGAGAATTAAATATATAACGAAAAAAACATTTATAAGCATATTTTGAAAATTTCGCGATTAAAATATATGTAACGTTGTTGGTCTTGGGTCATAAGTTCAGGTCTTCAACATCTCGACTTTGTTTTATATATTTATATTTATTTACATTTCTTGAGAATAGTTGCATATTTGTCAACAATGAGTATTTTCTGACAACTTTTGCTATAATATATTGTTTCATTTTTTTTTTCTTTTTGTTGAATCAGGAAACAACTTTCCATGTTAGTTAGAAAAGAGAGGATTTAATTAGCTTCACATGCGTTTGTCCGGGACAAATCTTGTTAACCTTATTTTGGCCCACTTCCTGACTAGAAAGCTGAAGCGTGCACAGATTAAGTATTTCCTACAACTATGCAATAATCAATCATTAGTTTTACTAAATCGTTTATATTTGCTGATGTATCAATAAATTTCCTTGACATTTTTGGAGTAAAAGTTGAACTTTGTAAACAATGACGACCAGTAAAGTTATGTTATTTCTGTTTAGAGTTTTATGTTATTTCTGTTCAGGACCCAAGTCTGACAAAATCGGTGGCAAAGTGATAATTGCCAAGCCTCTACCGATAATATAATCGGACGGAAATTTAATCCAGTATGAATATTTCAATAGATAATCCATCCCACTGATTTTCTAACGATTCGTTGCGGGCTCGGCCGAGCCTTGGTCCGTCCTGTATAAATGGGCCTTTAATCATTTAATTTTAAACTTCGGTAAAGCTATTTCGCTTTAAGGTAGAGCAAGGTTGGAGGTTGGAGGAATCCTGTTCCACTCACCTAGCGCCCTGCCTTGCCTAGAGAACTGCAGGGCTGAGTCGTGTCCAGGTGGGGTGCTTAGGCCGCCTCCAGGCCATCTATTTATCTACGCTAAGCTCTATTTCTGGTTCAACTGAACCGATTTTTCTCTTACAAATTTTATTATGCTGCAACCTGTAGCTCTTATTAATTCTTATTAAATTAAAATTCTGCTCTTATTAAATATATATTATATTTTAAAAAAAATATAAAAACACGCTTTTAGGAAACATACACTAAAAAAGAAGAAAATACTTCTTTCAGCCGGTATTACTAAGAGCGATGAGCGATCACAGTATATTATGCGATTATCACTAAAGATAAAAGCGGGGGGCGCTATCAACAAATGACAAAAACATTTGTTAGCGCCCCACTTTTTACTTTCTCATATAAAGAAAAAGTATTGTGATGGATTTATACGTTTTGAGGTCCCTTGTCCAAAAAAGTGGTTTTTAAAAAAATGTCTGTCTGTCTGTCGTCTGTCTTCGCCTGTGCAGACGCCTAGAGCCTAAACTACTGAGCCGATTTTGACGAAATTTAACATACATGTTTAGAAAAATCATACGAGAAATGAATTTTAGCCCCACATTTTGGGGCGCTACTCCCCAAAAACTGTGAAAAAAAATATCTTTTTCCGTGGTAGGCTGTGAAATAGTAACTTTAGAGCCTAAAAAACATAGCTAAAATCCATTTTTTCATTACGTGGACTTAAAAAAATCTTTTCATTACTCCTAGCTGTAAAGAAAAAATCTTTTACGTCCTAGGCACTAAAAGATTTTTTCTTTACGGCGGGTAGTTGTCAAAACTTCCGTTAGTAGTGCTGCAGTCTTTGTAAAAATGCTTCTAGTACGATAAAAATCCGCTAGATGTCAATGCGTTTTGTTTATCTTTTCTTATAGTGTAACCTCATTTTAAGGTTTCTTTTTTTAAGTCTTAAGTATGTACTAATATTTGTTATTATTATATATTGATTAGTGATTAATATTTAATGTTTTTTCATTGTCTGCTACCTCGGAAAAAATAGCATATGCTACGCGACTTTGAAGTGTTTTTTCTTTACCTTGGCAATATTTACTGTCTCAGACAGTAAATGTAATTGCCGCGGTAAAGAAAAAACTCACTTCACAGCCTTGTAACATAATATACTATTTTCGAAAACGGTTCCGACTATGTGTTTCATAAAAGCGTGTTTTTTAAAAAAAAAAAATATATAATATTATTATTTGTTGTTTAATTTATTTATTTTTTATAAAATTTATTTATAAAGTAGATCCTCACAATGACCCTTCTATAGTATAGAGTACTAAAAATCAAAAACATACATAATAGTTGTAAGTTGTAATTTTTATCAGCACTTCTTTAGATTGTTATTCCCCTTATAGAAAAAACAGAGGGGAGTAACAACCTAAAGAAGGTGTATGAAATGTTCTTCTTTAGACTGTCTCTCCCCTTATAAAAACTCAAGTGTTATATTCTTTTGTCCCAAGGTTCATTGGACTAAACATCTCTTTTTCTAAATAGTTATGTAGTCAGTCATTTATATTCTAAAACAATATAGGGGAGTAACAATCTTAAGAAGCACCTTTTATCTGTATTTCCAAGCAAGATGAGTCATTGTCTGAATTCAGCGAATTACCATTTGACTCCAACACCTGATGAGAGTCTTTCTTCTATGAAATTCCATTATTTAAGGTTAAGTATTAGTCAAATGTCGCTTATTTATACATTTGTTCATGGCTATCTTTTATTTTATGTGTAACAACCCCTTTTCAAAGCTAAATACTGTAATTTCATTGATGTACATTTTTTTCGCATTATTATTTGATTTTTTTTTTTTTTTCAGGACATTTGCAGAAATTAGTAAATATTTTGACAGTTATAGCAACTTTATACCACTATCCTTTGTCCTTGGCTTCTACATATCTATAATTATGCAAAGATGGTGGGACCAGTACCTGAGTATACCTTGGCCAGACCCTATTGCTGTATTTGTATCAGCTCATATACATGGTCAGGTAAAAAAAATTAACTTTCAATTAAATTAAAATATTTTGTAAAAGGTTATTATTATTTAAGCCAAACTATTCATTTTTCAATCATAAGTAGGCAACATGTCAATTACTTTAGGACAACTCAAATGATTATTTTAGGTAAAAAAATTAACATGTCGAGACACTTTTGATCTCCTTTCCATCTTGTTTTTGATCACTTACCATGTGATAATGTGTTATTTCAGAAATATATAGCTGTTCAGACTGCATTGACTAACCAAAGAAGAACACTTTATACATGTTATTCTTTGAAAATAAATTATTAAAATTACCAGAGTTGCTTGGGAAGGGTTGTATTAATAAACGGTTTTGTGCATCTCTTCAATGTCTAATTGACTAGATGATAGTTTTTTTTGCTACTGCTTTAATACTACATTATTCTTCTCTTAAAATGGTCCCAGCATTTAAACTGGCCCTTGAAGAGAGAAGTACACTTATAGCAACAATTATAGCAAGTGTAAAAACAGACTATTTTTTTTCTTTATTTGGTTACTTTTAATTGAATTTCAAGCTACTAGTTTTTGGATTTTTTTTTACAAGTATTTAAATCAACAATTTTTTCAATTCTTTTCAACATTTTTTACAAAGTAATTAAATCTTGTTTGTTATTAATTAAAAATTATAATTGAATAATAATTTAAATGAACCCTAAATATTCGAACCTAATTGGTAACCTAGTAAATTTTAATTACTACACTAATACACACTTTACTTACTACACTTATTAATTACTTTTTTCACTTCTATGACCAAACTTACTGTAGATATGAAGAAGGGGTAGATGTGAGACTTAAAGACAGATTTGTGGTAGGAGCACCTAAATCTTCAGACTTCCCTGATTAATGGAATCAAAGAAAACACTGTATTTTTTTAAAAGTATAAGCACTTTTTAAATAACCAGTTTAATGATATCTTCATAAATATTGCCTGATTTTACTAAAATATTTTATTAATATAGAAGTCAAGTGTACTGATGTGGGTAAGATGATTCATTCGATGTCTATATTATATATTTTGTTTTAGGATGACAGAGGCCGTTTAATGCGGCGTACCATCATGCGTTATGTTTGTCTATGTCTATCCATGGTGTTTTCCATGATATGTCCTAGAGTCAAAAAGAGATTTCCAACACTTGAACATTTTGTTGATGCAGGTATGTATGTGTGTGTTTATATACATTTATTTTAAAGGTTCTTGATTTTTTTCCTATAACTATATAATTTTTATATATATATATTTTTTTTTATATACATATTACCTATATAATTTTCTAGTTAACTAATTATATTATACATCTATGAATATAACTTTTAATATTTCTTTTAACATTACTCTATTGTAGTAAATTATATTTTCCCCAGGTCTTATGACAGAAAATGAGAAATCAATTGTAAAAGATCTGAATGATCAGTTTCCTCGACATTCAAAACATTGGTTGCCTATTGTTTGGGCTGCATCCATTGTGACAAGAGCCAGGAAAGAAGGTCGAATCAGAGATGATTTTGCTGTGAAAACAATCATAGATGAACTTAACAAATTCAGAGGACAGTGTGGACGATTACTCAACTACGATTCTATATCTGTGCCACTTGTTTATACCCAGGTATAAAATTCAAGATCATAGTGTACATAAAGTTTGCAATGTTTTCAAAATTTAAATTTTAGTTTGTTAAAATACAGCTTTCTTAACTTTACAAATTGCTTATCAATAAGTTGTCTTATTAGATCATTTGAACTATCATGAAAATATTCACTAGTGGGTGACTTAAAACTGTTAAGCACTTAACATCCTAACTTAAATTACCTTGTGGAAAGCCCCATTTTTTAAAAGAGACTGTTTTTTTGTTCTGTTTTGTGGAAGAATTAGACCTTCTAAAAGGTCATATAACAAGGCCACAAGGCTCATATGTAATGGACGATATGGAGTTGTATGGACCATATAATTGACATTTGTAACCAAAAAGACCCCACGACCCCACTTTACTTAAGTACGATACTCATTTAAATTGTGATGCTGGGTGAACACCGATCTCCTTTCCAACATATGTAACAGGCTCAGAGTGACTGGCCCCTGGCTTGAGTTAGGAATCAAATTGCTGGTCAGGAATAGGACCCGAATCGCCTGTTTCCAAAGCACAAACGATTGCAATGAGCTACCAGGGACCCCTGTTGTTTATTATAAAGTATTTAATTGATAACTGTTTCAATTCAGACTTTTTTTTAAGGAGAACAAAACAAAGAGCTGTCAAGCAAATTGTTACTTATCTCTTTTTCAATTATCTTATAGAAGGCTTATATCAACAAAAGTCGGAACAATATCCCTTGTTTAATTGTAATTGTTAATGATTAGCTGTTTTCATTTATAATAGTAACTTTGTTTTATCTTGCTATTTGTGTTTTAGGTCGTGACATTAGCTACTTATTCTTTTGTTATAACAAGTGCTATTGGAAGGCAGTGGCATGTGGGAAATAGAAATTGTATTGATCAATATTTTCCTGTTTTCGCTACTCTCCAGGTATACTATGATTTTTATTAAAATGTGTTATTAAAGCAAGCATAAGTAAGCATCTTACATTCAACCAATATGCATTACAGGTTATTAGGTTCATGGATATTAGGGTGAGGTCTACCTTTATCTATTGGATGAGACAAATATTTTTTTCAAATACAGTAGAACCTCGGTTATCCGTCTACCGATTCACTGTCTTTCTCGCTTAACCATTAGGCACATTTACCGAACGCTCCCTTTTTTGACCCCACGTGTTCCCATTTACCCCCAACCCACCCGGCGGGTGACCATGAAAGCACTATCTGTCAATTATTAAGCTCAAAGAAGTGTCTGTATGAGCCAAGATATTTTTAACCCTTGGTTTGACAAATTTTTTGGGCCTCAAATCAAAAATAAAAGTAACGTGTCACTTTTAGCCCTAGAATTTTCCCCTGTCACGCTTAACCATCTTTTCAATTATCCATCAAAGCTCAAGGTTCTCCTGTGTTTTTTTTTTTTTTTTTTTTTTTTTTTTTAGTAAAACCAACATTACTATCAAATAATAAAATCCTTTAACCCTTTCAGTACGAAGTTGGTAAGAGACTGTGTAGTTGTGGGGACGGTACGGGAGGAACAGTTAGTTCTATCCCTGGACTGAATACTTTTCTACCTCGCGTCTACTATACATTCACTAGATCTTTTATTAATCATTCTCTATTTATTATATTTTTACATACTTTATAAATTATCCAATTATATTTTTATAATCTGTATTAATGTACCATTATGTTGAATATTTTTTTTTTATAGAAATATTTTTGTCACATTGATTTGTTTCGATATATATATATACAAATTACCTGTTCGTATTTTTATTAATTCATTATTATTTTAAAAAAGTATTTTTTGTGAATACCTTATACGAGAAAAAAAGTGAACTCATTGGTTTTCTTTTACTATTAAAATTGTATAATTTATGCTTATACATATATAGCATAGTATGCCACGAACTTCTTGTAGGCGGGGGCGCGTTATAATAAATGCGTAATATGTTCATTCATATATTATTTATTTTAAATTTACTTTATATAATTTCTATACACATAGCCATTTATTTGAAAATAAATTATTTTATTGACAAAACCCTGTGAACAAATGAATTGAAATAAATGTCTGAAACGGATCCGCCGAACGGGTCCGGACGGTCTGTCTTGAAATTTTTGAAATTGGAGACCTAAAAATTTTTCGTTCTTTAGAACCATCACGTAGCCGCCGCGCCGTTACCTTTGTTAAGCTCGGAAGCAAAACAATAATTTAGCAATGAAATAAAAAATAAACAAGTCGGGTAAATAAAAAGAATAAATAAATTTAAAAAAAAAAAAACAAGTCTAAATCGAACAAACAATAGTTACACCGATTAGTTGCGATTTATTGCGTAATTTTTTGACAAATATTATTGCACGGGTAAGCCAAATCCGGACTGAATACGTTTTTTGTTTTATAATAATCAAGATTGTATATTTTGAGATAAGTGTAAGGGCAAAGTAGATAACGAAAAATACGAAGGGAATCGGCGAAAGTACAAGAATTATCGGGCGAGAGGGTCAGAGGTGTCTTCAAGGCTGACACCCTCTCGCTAAACCCTGAAGATAGCTCTAAAATGACAAAGATTTAAAATAATTTATTAGATAAGACACCTTCTGGGAATAGATAAGAAACTTTCAAACATCCTCTAGTTCCGAAAATAGCGTCATAATTCTGTTATTTGTAAAAAAAAATTAAGAGTTGAAAAAAATAACTGATTTTGTCTGTACGCTATATATGTATATCAATAAATTAAAAACGGCCAACCCAAATACAATCGAATCTTGTTAAACATCTTTATTACACCCTAAACTATTATAAGATATCTTTGAATGTTTCATTTTGCAACCCAGAAATTCATAAAATGATAAAACAGTATAAAAAGTGCACGACGACATATCACGGCATTCGGCCCTGTAAGGCAGTTCCGGTGCTTCGTGATATCATGGCATTCGGCCTAGGATGTAGTCCTGGTTTAGCGTAATATCACGGCATTCGTCCTGAAAGGGTTAAATCGGATCTAAACGTCTAAAAAAAGAACACGTTTTACCAATATCTTACTTTCTAACATATCAATTTAAATGAAACTTCATATACATCTAATGAAAGAGGCATGTAAAATTTCAACTTGATTTAAGCATACATTTTTGTGTTGAGAACTGATAAATTTTTAAAAATAGTTAAAAAGGGACTGGATGAGTAATGTAGGAAGGTCATTTAAGAGGGTAGTAAAGAGAGGGTGCCACCACCACTACCCTCTCTTCCAATCATTTTCTTGAACTATCATCTCAATATGATTAACTAAAAACAAAAATCAAAACTAATACATACAATTATATTTATGTAAATAAATGTACTGATCATAACGTTTCGAAGGGCTCATTCTCTTTTAAAAATTAAACTTAAAAACAAAATAAATTATCTTCAAACTTATGTAAATTTGATGATGAAAAAATACGAATAATTGAAAGACTGAACATAGTTGGCTGCGGTCTTTGGTAAATTGAGGGGAGGTAAGGTTTACTTTGTCAGAAAAAAGGATGTTCACCGATACACCAGTGTCAGCTCCTTTAGTTTCTCCGAAAATTATACAAAAGAAATCCTACAATCTTGATTGGTTTACTTTGTCAGAAAAAAGATGTTCACCGATACGCCAGTGCCAGTTCCTTTCATTTCCCCGAAAATTATACAAAAAAAATCCTACTATCTTGATTTTTATCACAATAAACAAAATATTGATAACAATAAACGGACTTTTTTAATGCATTGGTATTGGTTGGGCCTGTTCCAAGCTATTTTGATCACACTTAGCAGTTGATAACAATAATTGTGATTACATTTAGCGGAGTCCACTGTATAAAGTCCTCTCACCTCTGTAAAAATTTGGGCCCTTGTTTTCTTTCTTTTCTTTATCATCTCTCTTTTTGTGGGAGAGTGCTGAGAACCCATAACATTTTTTGGGGGTTCTCAAGCACCGTAGCACCCTCCCATAAAGGATTGTATCAAATTTTTAATTATTCTCATATCATCTTTTTAGTTCTTCTTTTACATGGGATGGCTTAAAGTGGCTGAGAGCCTTATTAACCCTTTTGGAGAAGATGACGATGACTTTGAAATTAATTGGATTGTGGACAGAAATGTTGTTGTAAGTTATTTACTATATTAATTATTATTATTATTATTTTGTTAGAAGTATTGAATTCACTTTTATTTATCCTTTTCGCTTTATTTATCCACAGGAGGAATAAAAGTTGATTTTTGTTTAAACATATTGATTTGCATCTAGTTTCCCATTTTCCGGGCCTTCTTCTTAGAATGTTGTTATAATAGTTTTACATATTTATTTGATTCATGAATTAAAGTCAGAACAGCTGTAGATTTCCTGACTTGAAGCTGTTTGCATGCTGATTATTTTCCATTTGTGGGGGATAAATTAAGCTTTCAGATTTTTAATTTCAGTTGTTGAAGAAAGGCTCAACTTGTTTGGGGATTCTGGTCAAGACCCACCCCTTTATCTAATTGATCTGTGAATTTTGTCATGTTTTCTTTTTATCAACAATAGAAAATCAACTGAATCCATCAAGGTAGATTGCTTTTACTTGTCAGTTCCAATTATAAAAAATATTAAATTATATTTTAAAATAATAGGTGGACTTTGTGAATGAAGATTGGCTGTATTCATTAAATATTCACCATAAAACAACTAAATACATCCTATAATATTTTTAAACATTCATAAATTTTTAACATACCATAAAATAAAACATTCCCTAAATGCTCAACAAAATGCAATGTAAAGTATTGGTCGTTACATTTTTTAAAAGGAGAGAAAAAAACAACATATAATGGATTAAGTATTATTTATTAAAGGATTAAACTTTTAATATTTAAAAATATGTATTTATTAAATTCTTTATGTTGATTTCGATTTTGTTTGTGTGTGGCTGACTGACCGTCAAAATCTTGGAAGGTTAATTAATTCTCTTCCAGCCATCAAGCTGAAAATTAGCACATTCTCTGTACCAATATAATTTTTTTTAAAATCAAATTTAAGGGTTATTATGATGATAATAATAATAATTATTATTATTATATAATATTATTTTATAAAGGATTTATTGTGGTTTATTTTTTTTATACCCAAGTAGGTATACTTGGGTATAAAACAAAAATAAGAATAATGTCCTCTCAATCATTGAACTGGCTGGAGAACTTAGTGGTATAGCATAGGTTACATTGAGCAACTCTTTAACTAAGTGCTTGGCCATCATAATAACCCTATTATGCTTCATAAGAGCCAATACAATCTTGTAAACAATACAGTAAGACCTCGCCTAGTTGTGGTGTTAAGTGCTATTGGCAAATCTTGAGAGATTCTCTGTACAAAACCCAATCTAAACCATGCTATCAAAGTGCTCGATGGGTGATTTAGGGGGCAGTGAGAGAAGAAAAATGAGCCCAAGATCGAGGGGGTTGTTAAGGTTTTTGCTCTTCCTTTCAAGCACCATGGGTGCTCGGTCCCTGGTTCTGTTTCTTAAACCAGCTTGGGGAGAAGTTAAATTAAATTAATATTTGGTGCAAAAGCCTATGAGGGACATGGGCTTGGGTCTGCCAAGGGGCTTATTCAACTATAAAAGTTAATGGATGAACCGGGGTTGGTGTGTCACTCCATCAGCTGTATGAACCTTAGTATTGGCTTCTGTAACCGGATGGGCGCCACTTCTAATAAATAGCTACCCATTTATATACTGAGGATGCTGGTGAATACCCTTGCTTTAGTCGGGAATCGAACCTGGAATCTCCTTTATGATAAGCTAATGCGATAGCATTATAGCTACCGGGGACCCCTGTAGTCCAATGGAGGAGAAGTTGCTTTAAGTTATACAATTAAAATTGGACTGTTAAAAATGAAAATCAAAACTCTTTTTCTTTTTTTTGTAAGCAATTCAGGAATAATGTTTCTTTTTTTATATAAACTCTATGGGTTGACATTTCCTCTTAGCTAAATGCTTTGCTAAAACACTATAATGACTTGGCTAGACTCCCTGGAACTGGCTTTCCTCTTACAGGGTATTGGCCCTTGAAATGTCAGGACAGTGGCTTCTGATTGAATGATCTAAAATTTTGTATTCTTGCTTTTTTTAACCTTCAAAAAATAATTATGCCTAGTTTTTTCTAAATAAAGAATAGATAGGCATTCGTCTATCATTCTAGCAGCAGTCTTCAATTGAAATCCTTTTTATTGTTCATTACAGGTAAGCTACCTGATTGTTGATGAAATGCATCATGAGCATCCAGAATTAATCAAGGATCAATATTGGGATGAAGTATTCCCGACAGAGCTTCCTCATACGGTTGCCTCTCAACCTTTCAAAGAGAAAATACCTCAGCCCTCAACTGCCAACATAGCTGTTTCTAATACAGAAGCTGAATATGCGAATCCTACCTCAATCAAGACTGATGAAGCTGTAAGATCTTTTTTTTTATCAGTTATGAAGTACCTCTTGATAAATAAATATAAATTTGATTTACGAAGAGATCTTTAGATATCAGTAGTTTGCAACTGGTGAAACAAATGCTACACCAAGAAAGTGTTCAAAGGATTTTTGTAAAGGAAAAACTGTATTACTTTCATTTCTTTCCCAAAAGTACTGCTTTAATTAGTATTGACATTTATTCCCATTAAATTTTGCTGTTATTTCATTTTATTTATTTATTTATTTTTTCTTACAGTATGATGACAATCAGAGTGGCATACATTTTTCAGTAAGGCGGACTGGTTCTGTAGTTCGGCCTAGAACATCATCAGCTGGTTCCAATCACAGTCTCGCCGCTTCCAATATGGGATCAGTAGCAGCTTCACTCCATCGAATTAACTCAGTTACTTCTGTCCTTAAAAGGCTCATTTCTAAAGATTCGTCTAATACAACAGATGGTACTTTCATATATCTTTACATTATGTTCAGGTCAAATCTTGCAAGTGAATTTTAAAGCAGTTATCCTCAACCGATTGAATTGAAATTTTGCATACATGTTTAGTGTGGATGACAATGCATGGTTAGCTAAGTGGCGTCATTCTAAATCCAATATGGCGGACAGCATTTAAATAAAAGCTTGTTTTTAAAAATATTTTTGTACTATTAATTTATTTTCATTTTAATTTTAAGTGTATTACTATACCTCTGCAGAGGATTTCTAAGACTTAATTTATGAAACGGTAATTTAGGATTACAAATCTTTTTCAGGATATTGTAAAGGGACATCCCTCTTTATACTTTTTTGTGGTACTGAGATTTTGTGGTACCACTTCATAATTATGATTAGAGAAGTTAAACAAAAGTAACAACAATATTGTCACCACAATTTTTTGTTATAATTAAATAGACGTTTTTCAACTTGTCACTTGTTGTTGTTTGCGTTTCAACGAAGATGACATTGTAAGTTTAAACGCGTCTATTTAATTATAAAAAAAAAATTGTGGTGACAATAATATTGTTGTGTTACTTTTTTTAACCTCTCTAGTCGTAGGAGTTAATAATTATATTAAATTTAACAATTTACACAACAGGGGTCATTTTGTGTGTCCGAGAGGCTTGAGGCAATTACTTACTCTGGAATAGAAGTTTTAAGGGCCACTACTTATATCTGCTAATTTTTTTAAGAGTTTAGATACTAAATATCTTTTAACTGTCCTCAAATCCTGTTTAATTAATATGTTATTCCTTAGTAAGTTCATACATTTATATTTTAGAATTTAAAAATGGTTTGAAAAAATATACTACATTATTTATCTGTTGGAGTGGTTAGTCACCACACAGAAATTAAATAACAGAATTCAAGTAAGATTCAACAAAGATTCTAGTTTGCAAAAGTGTTTTCTACTGAATGTTCAAAAGCCGTCTTTGATTTTAACTGTTTTGCTAAGGTTGTTACATTCTGAGATCTTGGAGTTAAGATTTTTTATCTAGGTGAATAGGATCCTCATAGTTCTCCACTATGCAAGATCATGAACATCCTTCCTTAAACTTGAGTTATTTATGAAAAATGTTATAATTTTTTTATTAATATTAATTTATTTATTTTCTTTGTTTAGGGATTCCCCCAACTAGGATGTCGGAAAGCATTAGCACTACAAGTCTTGCGCCAAAAACCATTGGAGGAGGTAGCCTGAGAATTGCTGATCAAGTCATAGAAGAAGTTGATGAACAGGTAAAATTTTATTTGTTTATAAATATTTAAATAAAGATGTTATGTTGTCATAAAAATTAATTAGATTAATCATTTGAATATCATTTATGTATAAAAAAAAAAAGAACTTTCATTTTAATTCAATTATGGGTCTTTTCTGTTATACACTAAGTCTCGAAGGTCGAGCTAGGACATATTTTCTAATTGGTTGCAGCAAACTTACGGTAAAAATTAATTGTACAGTGCTGTTTACAGAATCGAAGTACAACTTTTTTTGCCCTAGAATTTTCAACGGTCGCTTTGCGGTGCTCCGCGCATTTTTCTGAAGAAAAACAACCCTGCTGCAGATAGACCATGTAGAGGTCCAAATCGTACAAAATTCGATGGCACAGTACAATTCACTTTAGCCAAACTAACAATTATTATACTAATACCTAGTAGACTGATTTATTTTTCATTTTAATTCAATTATGGGTCTTTTCTTTTATAGGAATCCTTCAACAATGTTCTAGGTTTTTTCTATGTAAAATTTCACTTATATTTTTCTTCTATTACTTATATTAAGATGATTACGGTCTAATGGCTTTTGGCTGCTATCAAAAATGAATTTAATTTTTTTTTTTTTTAATTTAAACTAACACCCAACACCTAATATAAATGCTTAAGATGTATCAGTAGAAAGCTTCATATTAATATTTTTTATTACACTTTAAGATAATGCTCCATATTACAACAGTTGAATGCTTAATAGTGATTATTTTTACTCACTATAATTAAGCAGCTCTCTTTTTTTCTGCTTTATTTTTTATTTATTTACTTGTTTAAATAGGTAACAATTACTTCTATGGCAAATCGTCCAGCAGATATAAGACCTACTGCTGCTTCTTTATTTGAATCGGGGCCTGTGACAAAAGCACCTACCGAGACAACAGATTTGGTATCTAACCGGGACCCGACTGAAGCCTTGTTTGGTTCACACCCTGCAAGTGCTCCAATAGCTGTGCCTACTCGTAGAAATAATGCTGGCCTATCTGGCATGTCCTTACCACCTACTCTTCCTGTTTCACCCACAAGATCCTCTTCACTCCGTTCTGCTCCACCTCTTCAAGATACGACTAGTTCTGGTCTTGGATCAGGAAGCATTTGTCCTGTTGGCGATTCTATTTCTATAGGTACTATTTATTTATATTTTATTTTTATTCTGACACTAGTAAGCACTAATCACAAAGAATGCAACAGCTTATGCTACAAATAAAATTATTGAACTCATCATTAATTATAAGACAGAATGGAACTATCCTTATACTAATTCTTTTGAATTCAGTTGTATTGGGGGGTTAAATTATTTAAAAATGGTCACATGAAAATGGTTATTTATAATCAAGTTATCAAAAAAACAAAAGTTTACTCTTATTTTTTATTTTTTTAAAATAATTTTGTGTTATCATTCTACTGCACTTTTCATCTTTATATGTCTCAAAAATTATATACATTAGAAGAAAGTAAAATCAATTTAAATGATTAGAGGTAAAAGTAGTAATTAAATTAAACCCTTACATGATATTTGGATCATTGTTTTGTCCTGAAGCATAAATATCTAGAATTAAATTAATTGCATTATCTAGGTTTTATAGGAAGTTTGCATTAGGGTGTGAAGTGGGGCTTTTTGTTTCCACTTCTGGAAGCTTTTTCAAAGGGAATAATCCTTAATGTGAACTTGAAGTAGCTGCAAACGAATAGACTGGCATCATTTTTTGCATGTGTACCAAATAAAAAATACAAAATGGTTTTGTCTACACAAGTCACATCACCAGTATACATTTATGCATACATGCCAATCTTACCATATAGTTAACCCCGTCTGTATTCTTATGTAAATATGTGTTAATTCCATTGAATATTATCTCATTGTTAAAATTTACTTAATGAAAATGTGCAGGTTCAAGTTCCTCAGACGAAGATGGGGACGAATTCCAACGCCTAAAAGCTTCAAGGAGAAGAGAAATGGAGCGTATCATGCTTGCAAGGAGTATATCTGCCATTGCCGATGCTAGTAGGCTTTCCCCTACTGAAGACATGGCACTCATCGATGTCTCTACTGACTCCCAAACAACACTTCTTAGATCAGACTACGACAAGAAATAATGTCATGCTACTTGTGACACTTTCTATAATACAATTAAAGAAATAATCTCAAGGACGTAACATGGGTGATGTGCTACCCATGTTGAAAATCAATTGATAAATTTCAATCTCCTTTTATTTACAATTACTAAGTAATGATACATTTAAAATGACCAAAATCTAAAAATTATGCTGGAGGTTTAGAGAAATGAGTTTAAGGTAATGATACTTGAACTGAGTTGATTTTTTCAGGCTAGATCAAACTCAAAAGAGGAATCTAAATTAAGTTTATTGTCAAACCCTAATAATATAGATTTGCAGAGTCTTGAGCAGATGCGCAAGAGTTTTTTTTTTTTTTGCTCATCAATTTTGTTTTTGGCGAGGGGCCCCCAATGCCCTAGCTATGCCACTGCACATGTGACTGCCAGCAGCTGATTAACTTCTTTAATGGAGCTTGCATTCAAGTTTTGGAATGAACCTTTCATGAAGTCTGCAATATCTACAATTGTAATCAGTGAAACATTAATAAATGTTGGTTCATGTCCGTTTCTGCCCCTTTATAGACACCCTTTAGTCTTCAAAATGGTGGCAAGTTCTGACAAGTCCATTTTAAATTAAAATACTTGATATCATAGAAGTATTTATCCCAAAAACATTGTTGTTTAATCATAGCTTTCCCTAACCTAACTTTTACCATACAAGACAGGATATGGAGCGTTAGTGGAGTTCATAATTAAAAGAAGAAGAAACAGTCTCTCCACGTAAAATATTTGTATTATTCAAAGCGGCTTTCGGCCTCTAAGTCTTGTTCTCTCAGTCTTGTGCCAGCTTCTGGCTTCGCATGACTCACCCATCTCTATGAGCCTTTCTAGTTGATTTACTTTTTCAGCTTTTTCGGTAGGATCTTTTATTTTTCTCTTAGCTAATTTCTTTACTCTCTGTTTTTTTTTTTTTTTTTTTTTTTTTGTTTTTTTAAACACGTTATTTATTTGTTATTCAATCTTTTATTTATTTTTATCATTTATTTTTATAATGTTTAATTTTATTGGTGACATTTTCTTAACTTAGGTACTGTGATGTTAGTTTTTCTTATTGTTAGACCGTTTTGTTTTTTATTTCTGTGTATTTTCTTTATTTTATTGTTTGTTTTTATTTTGGTTTTTATTTGCCATGACTATTGTGTCGTATTTATTTTGTCTCGGTTTTCTTTTTGACATTTTTATTAGTGTTTCGATTACTGTTTGTTTAGGCACTGAAGATGGCCTTATAGAGGCTGAAAGCCGCTTTGAATAATACAAATATTTTACGTGGAGAGACTGTTTCTTCTTCTTTTACCATACAGGTTAGAAGAAAACTAGAAAAATTAATCTATGTGACAAAAATTAAGGATTCATTATTTTTTTTAATTTCTTTACCTATATCCTCTTCACAAAATATTTCTAGCTCTAGACTGCATTAAACTAGCCTGGGAACAATTCCTATGTTATTATTAATAGAACCAATGTCATTTTACATCATTGTAAAATCAAAACATTTCTGTTTGATTTGTTTTGTAATTTTTATGAGCAAGGCGGGGACCTAAAAATACTTAACTATTGGTCCAACAATTATATACTTAATTATATTGGCCTTTTAAATGTTACTTTTTTAAATTAAACTCAGTACTTTTTTAATAAGATTTTATTTTATCTGCTAGTCTATGTATCTATATTTTTTATTGGGAGATAGGGTTTATTTATTTATTTCTTATAATTATTATTTTAAGAAGGTAGGGTTAGCGAGATGCTGTCAAATAAAACACAGTTTAAGGTTTATGCTAACGTTTCGCTAAATTTATTAGCATATACGCTAATGTTAGCATTACTCTTAAACTGTGTTTTATTTGACAGCATCTCGCTAACCCTACATTCTTATTACTCTTGATCTGTCACGAACTACCTTAATTATTATTATTTTAGTTTTCATGTGTGGAAGTGATAGATGTATTATACAACACTCATTCCTTTTCTTCCCTATCTCATTTTATTCTTTCTCTCATCTATTCCATAAAATTACTATTTTATTTTATTAACAGATAAAACTTTTATATTTGTTTTGAGGTCAGATTGATCAGTTTATTGTACAAAAAAAAGTGGTATGTGTTGATTGCCGACTCCAGCAAGGGGCCCCACACTTGGTGTTCTCACATTATCATGATATAAATGGGTAGGTACTTAAGTGGAGTGGCTTCTATCTGGTTATGAAGTTCAATACTATGTACTAAGATATATTTACAAGTGATGGAAAAACACGCCCACCAACTCTATCTCATCCACTAAATATATAGTTGTATAAGCCCCTTGGTAGTCCTAAGACCATCTGGGGCTGTTCCACCACATGTTATTAGTTATTATTATTAAACATATTGTGGTTTTTACTAGAAACTGATCACATTTTCTCAAATTTTTATTTCTTTTATTAATAAATATATATATATTTTTTAACACTTCCCACTTAAAAGAAATGCCTTTAAAAACTACTTAATTTTTAGTTAAATTTAAAATAATTAAAGACTACAAATTTTTTTAATTTATTAAAAACCCATTATTGTTTTATTAAACTACAAATGTTGACAATATATTGACAAATGTTTATAAAATTAGATAAGAAGAGATAAACAATGTCTTCTTACTCCCTATAGGTTTCAATAAGAATTTATTATGAAATTGATTTGATTTTATGATTATCAAAGGTTGATTATTGTTTAGAATGTTAATTAAATATTAATTTGAAATATAGTAGTTATAATTTTAAAAGTTTTTGGTGAAAACAAAAATTTTGAAATTGCACAATCAAATAAATTTTAAAAGAATACTGTTTTTAATAAGGAATTTGTTACTAGTTTTATTTATTTACTTTTTAAGTATATCAAATTTATGACCGTTCTATTTAATTATTGACTAATATTATTCATGTGTTAGAGGTTTTTTAATCAATTTGAAATTTTTAACAATTTAAAATATTTATTGACTAAAAATTATTTAAAAAATAATTTTGTTATTTATATTTTGCTTTCAAGTTCACTGAAGGTAACAAAAGCTTTTTATCTCTCGGAATTTAATAATTCCAAGACAGAAATCTGCTTCTGACATCAAGGAACATTATGGATCTCATATCTGTCGTTCAACATTTTTTGAACCAACATGTCATAAAAAATACTTGCCTGATTTTAATGAAATTTGGATGGTATGTAATAATTAGTCCATTGTTGGTCCCATATTATTTTCTAACATCTGCGCATATTAAATATTGCTAAATTGATACTTTTATTTATAAAAAAACAATTTTGACAGATTTAAATAAAAGGGAAAATTAAATAAACGAGATATTAATGGCTTGTAAAAGCAAATTATCATTAAGTTATGCGTGCAATTGGAGGTGAGATAGCTATGTGCCACACTAATTGGCGGACTATTTTTATGTATTATGCCAGTTATTTAATTTTTGTTTAAATAAAATAGATATATTAAATTAAAGAATAGCCTAACAAAATTGGTAAATAATTGTTATTGGTTTTTAAACATCTACTATTATTATATTTTTATATATATATATATCATCATTTATTAATTGTTAATTTAGCAATAATTTACATTGTTCTCTAGCTCTTAATTTATGGATGGCTTGTTACCCCTGGACATTGCAGGCGATAACCAGGGAAATTAGACTTATATAAAAATGCTGTGACCCAATATATAATATATATTTACTAGTTATATATTTTTAACTTATTTATAACTTTTGTCTTTTGATCTTTTTCTCAAATCAGGTTCATGTACTTTTAGAACTACACCTTGATGTATTTATTTATTTATTTATTTTTTTTTTTTATTTTATTTTTTTTTCATTTGAACATTCATTCTTGTAAAAAGGGATATGCTACAACAAGTGGTAAGCCTGATGAGCTTTCCAAAAATCGTTAGTTAACGATTTAAAAAAACGATCGATTTAAAAAAATGGACATGTATTATGATTCACTATTTTTACAAATATTTTCAATTACATATTTATGATAATGATTAAATATCTTTTATTTTCTCTTATGTTTTGTATATGAGAAAATTTAATGGAGAGAAGATCCTTAGTAAAGATTTGATTATTGAGATTTTGTGTCTAATACATCGAGATTTATTTACTTTATAGTTTAAACAAAAGTTGTTAAGAAAACGTCTTTTATATGAAATGTGTTTTATAGAAAAGAATTCAGAAAATCAAAAGCCTTAAGAAACAATAGGTAAAAGGATCCAGCTCTTAGATTATCTTTCAAAGAGCAGACTATGTTGATAATTAATTTTTATTAATTTACATTATTCCATTGTTATATTAAAAAATATAAATGTATACAATTCCCATTTTTTTTAATTTAATTTATTTAAATATTTCTATTTTCAGAAGTGTAGCTTTAAAAAATAAATCAATTTCTATATTTATAAATATTTATGCATTTAAATAGGCTAAAAATAAAAAGGATTAATCTAGTTATAACCATAAGAATAAGTTAAACCGTAAGAAAGATTTTTTTTCCATATTAATTTGACAGAATTAAATATAATCATTTAAAATTAAATAGAGTGGAGATAGCCTCATGTTGAACAGTTTGTTATGATAATTTAATTTATTAAGTTAATTGACATGCGCCCTTTTTATAAATAAGCAAAATATAGAGTTCAAAAATATAAACCAAGAGGTTAATTTCACTAAGTAACCAAATTTTGACTTTCTTACTCAAATTTCCATGTTAAATTAGGAGTGGTGTGTTAAAATCTTAAATTATAATTATTTGAAGAACCTTATTAATGTATAAAACACTTTTTTTAGGGTCCGTAGGCAAAACCAAGGACCCTTATATTTTCCTGCGTGTGTCTGTCTGTCCGCCCGTCCGTCTGTCGCCTGCTCTCACGGCTACACCTTTCGTCCGATCTCTTTGAAATTTGGCATATATGTGTATAGTACCTACCCACACATTTTAAAAATATAGTGACAAAAAAAAATAAATAAAATAAGGGTAAAAACGTAAGGGTTAAAAAATAATCGTTTATTCTGGAGACCTTGTGGGGTATCATATGAAACGTACGTCGACTTGATTACAAAAATGTATAATTTTTTGGTTATAACTTTGATAGGGCGAGCGTTGGCAAGTTTGAAGTTTGTGTGAAAAATCCCCCCCCCCCTCTTCTATCTCGCTTTTGTAAAGTGCAAAAATCCTGAAAAAATTCCTGAACATTCTTCAACCAAATGTAAAGATACCACTTTTTTGAAATTTCAAAAAAATAATTATCTTTGTTTTTATTGACAAAATACTTTTTTTTTTTTAATAATTATGCTCTTTTGGATGTATCTATATGTTTATAGTCCAGTTCACTGGCAAAAAATACTTTATCAGAAGTTTTTTTTATGTGTTTTAAGAATATCAGACCCATAGGATAGATAAAGTAGGCTTTTTAGCATTTTATTAAGTATGTCAATAGGTACTACTTAAACTATACTGTGTTGCCTACGGACCCTCGCTGTGTGCTGGCTAGCACACACTTGACCTGTTTATTACTGTATACCCTCCAATTGTTACCTTTCCAAGTTCGAACTAAGTTAAAAAGAAATACAGACTACTTATTTATGTATGCCACAGCTTTTAGGTGTATGTTTTTTTTCATACATTATTAGTTATGAGTCAAATTATTTTTTATACTTTTCCTACGATTTAAAAATAAAAAGTTACATTTATCATTTTTCACAATTAATTTGATTGAACAAGAAATTTATGGCCATCATTAATTTAAGAGTCAGATGTTCCTAAATAAGCACTCAAGTTGTTTGTTAGAATTATGTTTATTTTAGTATTATTATTGATTTTTTAATTTTAAAACTTCATTTTAAGGTATTAAATATTACTTAAAAAAAAATTATTTAAAATGCCTAACTAATGTGAATAGTTTGATATTTGTTAACATTTTATTTCTTTTCTCTACTTTTTGATTAATTTCTATTGAATTGTAATGGCCAGTGAAATGTGTAATATTACATGTTATACCATTGCAACTTGCGGAATTAGCTAGATATAACAGTTTTGGAACTTAAAGCAAAGTATGATATGACTTTTGTCAACTTCCTCACTTGTCAACTTGTGTATTATCTTTATGACTAAAGCTCAAACTCCACTTCCCTCTAGTGTGTTTCAAGAGTTCTCTTGTTGGCAGGAGTTACGAATTTTGCTAGTTAGGTTTTCAGCCTAATTACTTAATCACTCTCTTTATGCAAGATTACTAATTCATTATGAAACCCCTGAAGCCGCATTAAAAAAATTGCCTTAAACATTTCCATCATGTTATTAAGAATTAATTCCACATGTAAAATTGGTGTTTTTTTTTTTTAATAGCTTGTGCATTTATATCATAGCTATACTAATAGATGGATTTAGTGCAGCAATGTTTTATTTATAAATTGTGTAATTGATTTTTTTTTTTTTTTTTTTTTTTTTTTAAGTATGCATGTGTATTTATACTCAGTTCAAATTTTTTCACAATTTATTTTCAAATTTCTCACAATTTATTTCCCTTTAAAGAGTAAGAATGGTATTGTTATTTTTTATTCAAGAGTGGCATTTCACTTGGCTGTACCATCATATCAATGAAGAAAAAAAATCAAAAATTGATTACATTACATTTTGCTCTATGACTGATGATGGTATCTAGTAATGCAGCAAGGTGAAAGAAGCTAAATTTCTTCGATATATCAGTCATTGAAATCATATCATATATATCATAGACATACATCAAGCTAATACAACATATGCACTCTGGAATACCCTTTTAAAAATTACACCTAACTTCTATTCATTGGACTTCACTTGAAGCTTTAAAAGACAAGTTATTTACCTATTTTTTTATTTCTTATTGTTATGTTAAATTATTAAAAAAAAAAAAATTGATGTAAAAAATTTGTACCTCACTGAAGTTAGTATTAACAACTGAAGTTAGACAAGAGCGTGTAAAAAGAAATATACTTATCAATGGGATAATAACGAGACCTCATATTTTCAAATTCAGCGTTTTTCAGATATTGCAGTTAAAATGTTCAGAAAATAATTTCAAGATAAAAAGAACTTTTTATATTTTAAATTTTCTGTTGAATCGTATGTAATGTTGATAATATAATTGTTATTGTTATATAATATATTAATGTTGGTGAAAAAAAAAATAGTTCCGAATTTATTTACTTCATATAAATGACAACCATCCAGAGAGCTGATCTTAAACCTATAAAAGGACAAATCTTTATACAACGGATCTCCCCAACACCAAAAAGCGTGCCATCGATATATTTTAAATAATATAATCAATAAATAATATAATCGATATTTCCTGTTTTGCTGTCATTCAATGTTTATCTATCACTAATTTGAGACCCGTCAAAATGAAGATTGCAAATACTATGGGATATGTCAAAACAAATAAAATAACTTGCGGATTTTTTCCGAACTAACTTTCCGTTCAGCAAAATGTGCTGAAAACCAATTAAATTCTGCTGAAAGATGGCTAAAAGTATTAAAATAATGCATTGTCATTGTGTTCTGAGCTATGCTAAAAGTTTCAAATGTCTAGCTATTTGGGAAGTTAGTTAGAAATCGATTGCCAGATTTGTACCGGACAAACAAACAAACAATCAAGAAAGCAAGCTAATAAAAACATAGTAAAAACATCTCTTAATCTAGTTTATCCTTGTATTTTCTACTAAGAAATGTAGGCTTTTTATAAAATATGAGGGTACACTTGGTTAACAAGAATTTAATAACATTTACGATAACGGTTAACAAAGAATTTTAATCATTTGTATTAATGTTTTTTTAAAATGCCTAATATGAAGATATGAGGTGTCAGTGTCACAATCGCTACTTAATAGAAAAATAAATACTTATTTAATTGTTTTCCCTCCAAAAAAACATATTTTGTATTATTGACCAGTATCAGTTTTAAATAGTGTTTTTTTTTTTTTTTTTAATTTATTTATTGTTAAAAAATATTGTTTATTTTACTGTAGATATTTTGTAGATATTGTATAATAATATATGAAATTATAATTTTTAAAAATTGTACATATTATATAAATGTATTTTTTTTTTTTCTTTTCTTTTAGTCGAAATCTATTTGTAGCCACTTAAGGTTGACAATATGTGTTAAAATTTTGAACAGAGCAAAACATAAAAAAAAGATTTAAGCCTTGATAAAACCTTTCTTATAGCGCTACAAAATTTAAATAAAATAAAAAGTTTATTTTAAATATCATTTATTATGCATTATTTATTTACTAACTTTGTGAAGTGAATATTATTTTTTGAAAGAAAAAAAATTAACTAATTCTTTCTAATTAATTATTCTACTGTGTAGAGAAAAAAAAACTATTAGATGAAATAAATTTATAATCAGTATTTTGATTGATCACTCATTGTAAATAATATATTCTTTTTGTAATGTTAAATCATTATACTTATGTTTTTTTTTTTTTATTATTTATTAATTTTATTAATTTTTTTTTTTTTGGTTGGTAAAAACTATTATACCGTAATTTTAATCAGTCTGCCACTTGCTCTTGGTCTTAAGGGTATAAATAAAAACTAAGTTTTTATATCATGCAGCAATATTTCAACCCCACTTAATAATTATCTTAATAATCAAACTGACAGTTTGATTATCAACTTCTGACAAATTTCTCTTTGAGAAACGTTTTTTAACAGTTTTTTAAAAATTTCGACCATAAAATGTACAAGTGGAGTGATTAAGTAAGCAGTTATGAAGCTGCTACAGTAAATAACATTTTCAAAAAAATTTCAGAAAATGTTTAATAAAGTTTATGTGGATAATTAAATGATTTTAAGCTTGATAATGGCCCAAGTGGGGTTGAAATATTGCTGCATGATATAAAAACTTAGTTTTTATTTATACCCTTAAGACCAAGAGCAAGTGGAAGACTGATTAAAATTACAGTAATAAAAGGGTAATTACTACTTATACCCACCTACTTACCCCCCCCCCCCCCCCCCCCCCATTACCTTATTATACCCTTTTGCTGCGGTTGGTGAGATATTTTATCATATGAAAGAAGTCACCAATGAAGGTGACAAAAAATATGCCCTCATTGTGGATAACAAGATATCTCATCATGGCATCTTTCTTGTTGTTTGGAATGGCATTGCGAGCATCAGAAATACTTCTATATACTAATAGCAACTCTAGTGATTCTCTATGGTATTACTGAGCTCTTCACATGGCTGCTAGACGATACCTCTCATCCACAGAGATACATTTTTTGTAGAACTGCAAATCTTTCAAGGAAATTCCCCTAGAGAGATTTTCAACCCCTCACTACCTAGTCTTGTTTTTTTTTATCCTTCAAAAACCAACCCACCCATAAATTTTAATACAGACTTGATAAAATATTGAATAATTATTGTTCTAATTCATTCTAGAGCTAGGCCTAAGTGAGAAAGTTAAGATAAAAAAGCAGTGCAGGTGTTACAACAATGCTACAAATAGAAACAGTTTAGTGTAGCGAGGTTCCCACAGCCAGCAGCCCTGTTCCACTCTGGCTCAGCAGCAGAAGGGTAACTGGACAACAAAAGCAATTAAGGTACTATTATATATGTAATTGTTTCAATTATGTTCGTTTTCCTCTAAACGCTTTTTAACTTAAAAATATCTTCTAAAGTCTATAACTTTTACAATTGTCAGAAATACATTTAATGTTATATCCAGAAATGTTTGCTGACAGTTGTTGAGGCTCAAACTGTCACTTAGAGGGTATCAGTGCATAGCCTGTAGTAGATAACTTATGGATCCAAGGCAATTTTAGTGATAATGTTGAATTTGTAGGTCTTCTAAATAAGTCTGCTCCTCAGGAGGGGGGGGGGGGGGGGGGTATGATCTACGTTGTATGCAAATCTTCAGAATTACTCTTATTATAGTATTTTAAATCAAATTATAATTATTATTAACTACGGGAAACAGACAGAGAAAAATACACTCCAGCACTGGGATTTGAACCACAGGCCTCTATATAACACAAAAGGAAATCATTCTCCTGCGTAGCTTAGTTGGTAGAGCGCTATACTGAAAATATAGAGGCCTGTGGTTCAAATCCCAGCGCTGGAGTGTATTTTTCTCTGTCTGTTTCCCGTAGTTAATAATAATTATAATTTGATTTAAATTAAAATTTAATCTTTCCGTAGTATGAATACTACCAAAATCGTAAAATATGAATTTCTTATTATTGTATTATAATATATTGGAATTAAATAGATGTAACAAACATCTATCTGTGGTAATCTAACTAAACAAAATCATTTAGTTTTAACTTCCTATAATTCTGTTACCTCTTTTAATTTCTAATAGATTCCAGATTTTTAAGTAATCAAATTTCAATTTTTCAGGGAAAACAATTTCAGTTATTTTATTATTTTGATGTACTTGCTACTTTAAGTACTTGGTCATTATGTCTAAAGAAAGTTTTTTAAAAAAACGTTAAATAGTACCTAGCGCAGTGAATAATAATTCTACTCCCACACTATTAGCCTTGGGTTTCAACTTGCTTGTTGAATTATTGTAAATTAAATGAACATTTTGAAATGCCCTTAATTTTACTTGGAATGATTTCATTAAATACTTTTTTCTTTAAAAGTTTAGTTTTTTTAAATCAAATTAAGTAAAATCCACTTGTTCATAATTTTAGTCTCCATTTAGTTTAACTGTATAATTGGGCAACCCTGTTTTCAAAAATGAGTCGTTTTAAGCTTTATCACTTATTTTCTTGAGAATTGAAAGCTGTGCAATCTATTAGTCTTCAAATATTATAGTTTTATGTATTATTGTTGCACTAGTAACACCATGTCAATAGATATGTAATAGATAGATACCATTTGAGAAGTCTAGTTATTAAAGTAGAGCATAATAGTCAAATTAAAAGGTGAGTGTTATTTATTTTATTTTTTAAGTAGAACAATGTTATTTGAGATAAATTAATGCTGGTCTCAGTCTGGATTTTGCCACTATACATAGAGTGATAATATTTTTAGTAAAGCCTAGAGGAACGTACAAAATAAGTACCTCCACGCTGGGATGTTTGTCTATGTAGATTCTACCTATAGGTTAGGTTATAACTGTCATATACATGATAATGAAATACTCTAGTTGCTTTACTTAAAAATATATTTGCAGTACATTCATTTTATCATAATTAAATTATTAGAATACTAATGTAATTAGTTGACTAAAGGTGAATTGAGAAGCCTTGCAAAAAAATAGCCTAATCCAGAAAATGAAAAATAAACGAGTTTAATAGATACAGTGGAACCTCGATAATTCGGACTAATTGGGACCAGACACTGTCTGAATTACCGATTTGTCCGAATTTTCGAATATGCTGTAAAACTATGCAGCAATAATATTATACTCGCTGCGTGATTTCACTGGAACATTGTTATTGTATAAGGGAATCTTAGATATTATTTATTAAAACTTAGCTTTTGATTACAAAACATCTCTTTATTTACATCATATAAAAAAAACAATTAAATACTATATGTGTCGGATATTAAATTTTTAGTAGGTAGCCCGGATTTTCGAAGGCTCCGAATTTTAGAGGTATATTTTTTCAAAGGTAAAATAGTCTAACCCTTGTTACAATAAACAATTCCTTGTTTTCAATGGTCTCAATACCAACTTCACTTTTCTTGGGTCAAGCATTGTGGGTTAAGAAATTTTTCCACTTGGTGCCTCAATTCTTCCCTTAAATTTTACAAGTTTATAGAAGTCTAATATGAACTAAAACGATACATAATGGTCTAATTATGTTGATAATTATGTTCATCAGCTGATCAGGGTTCTGCTCAGGGAATGTTTTTTCTGAAACTTTCTGCTAGATTTAATCAATATCGGACCAGTTGTTAAGGCTTCATACATTTTTTCAGATGCTAGATCGACATTTCAAAAAAACAAAACACTTTTTGGATAACATACTGATTTAAATTAAATTTGGCATACGTGTTCAGAAAAACCATTTATAGATTTTGTAAATCTTACTTGCAGTTAATTAAAATTCAGTAAATTAATTAAAACGCAGTTAAAGCTCAATCATAAAAATATAATAACTCATGTTTAAGACCAATTTCAACTACTTAAGTTGGTCCTCCCCCAGAGCCAGAAAAATTGCTTTGAGGAGTATTTAACATTAGCATTGATGCGAGAACATTTTATTTTTTTTTTACTCTGAAGTGATCAATATAACTTTTGTTTTGTTTTATTTATACAAAATATATATAAATATTAAGAGACAACTCAGACAAATTTTCTCATATACTTAGTCCAGTTTTATTAGTTTTTGTAGGTACATTTAATTGTTATTGTACATTTCTTCAAAATGTATCATAAAAATGATTCTCCTCGGTGGGGAATCGAACCCTGCCTCTCTCCGTCCATGATTAAAACTATTTTCTCAGGAATTAGATATTTGGAAACCGCCTTATATCGTTAGATTGGTATTTAAATGGACTACATTTTAGAATTTTTCAATCAAAATTGTCAGAACCGTTTTCGAGAAATCATTTTTTCAGAGTTTTTGGGGGGCACCCCCAAATTTAGAGCTAAAATTCATTTTACGATTTCGCCTCAAGGTATGATTTTTCTGAACATGGTTGTAAAATTTCGTCAAAATCGCGTCTGCACAGACTACAGCCATTTTTTTAAACCATTTTTGTGGACTCGGGGGACCTCAAAACATGTAAATCCCTCAAAATTAAATTTTCACGCCATCACAATACTTTCTCTTTATAGGAGAACTTAAAAAAATCGGGATTTTTTGAGTTCGGTCAAGACTTGAAATGTGAGCGAGACAAACTCCTCAATCTTTGGACGGTCCTCCTCAAATCAGGATGTCTGTAACCATATACACATATGGTTCAGTTATTTAATTTTATTCTGCTACTAGTTTGATTCCCAGCTCTGCTACAAATATTAATTAAATAAAATTTTATGGTAATAATTAATAACCCTTAAATACTAATGGTAATTGGATGACTGGTATTACTAAACCTTTGTCAATTCGACTAACATATTATGCAGAAAATACATTTTTTGTGTTGAAACTACACTTTTATAAAGAGAATACTATTAAGAACTCATTATTAAATCTTTTAGTGAGATATACAAACATTTGATCAATAACTTAGTAAGAACATCAGAAGAATCTGAAATTGAGTGAACATTAATGCACCAGGTCCTATAGCCCAGGCCAAAAGCCCTAGGCCCTTTGCTAAGTGCTCCAGGCCCCAGATTATCGGCCATTGGTCTCTGGTCCAAGGCCAATTACCCTAGGCCCATTGCCCCTTACCCCTAGGCCTATTGCCCCATAACCCAGGCCCATTTTCCCAGGCTATAGGCTCATTCGACGACCAATTAATTCCCTATGTTTATTACTAAACGTTAGTCGAATCGACGAGTAGCTTTGACAGGAATTTGCCAGAAAACGAGTGTATGCTCAAAAGGACTACTACCACTACACTAGCAGGTGTGTTACTAACCAGTACAAGCACTGCAGAAGGATGGGGTACCCATCACCATTGCATACGAGCGTAAAAGGTTAAGGTTCAAACTGTGCTTGTCGATTCAACTACCATTAGCATTCCAGGGTTAAAGAATGGAAACAAATAGTATTTGTATTAATGATAGGTTAATTTGTTGCTATGTACCCAGAAATAAAAAAAAATTGGTTAGAGAATTTTTAAAAAAAATTGGTTAAGCCTATGAGTAAATTCTAAAAGCCTGAAGATGCATCAAGAGGAGGTGAAATAATGCATTTGCTTAATGAGAACTTAAAGTGTCATTATTCATTGCCTTACAGACTGCTGATTTATAATATATTTTCAAAACCTGTCAAGATTTTACATGTTCTAAACTATGTGCCAGGGGACAATAATATATTAAGACACAGGAGCAGTTCATGCCACAAGGAATATACGGTACGTTGGCTGTACCATAAATTGGTGCTCAGCTTTGAGGGCTTAGGCCTCCATAGAAAGAAATTGGGTTACAGTAGCAGGCAAGCACAGCAGTAAAAATTAGGGACTACACCCTTAGCAAATATTTTAGGGGACCAGAGCTCCCCCACCAAATATTCTATGGACGGCTAGAGATATCCCTTGCAAATTATCGCAAGGGGGTATAGCTTCCTCTCGAATATTGTCTACTCGTCGTTATATTATTATATACCTCCCATTATTTACATTTTATACTATTTAGTCTTTTCCACAATGGGATTTCTGAACTTCTATGAAGGCTTATTTAAAAAAAATTAATAAATAATAAATATATATATATATATATATATATATATATATATTGTGGTATTAGTTATAAGTCCCTGTATGAAGGCGACCAAAATGTGGTATTAGTTATAAATATTAATCGGATAGCTGGAATAAAACTTAAGTATTTACCACAAGTAAATAAAAAATCTAAATTATTTAAATGTTCCAGATGTAACCTTGCCTGTACGTTTTATTCTTTTATACAAAAAAAAAATATTACATTAACAGAGACATATGTGATTCTTATTCATTAAAATAATATAAAACTTATATTTGGAGGTGCGGCAGAGCTTTTCTTATAGGCTTTTAATAATTTTTAATATTTTTTTTTTTTTAAATACAAGTTTTACACCTTTAGAATTTATATTAATAAATTTTATTCACCAAATTGCCGAAGTTCTGATTATTTGAAAAATGTCCGTTTACCATGGCCCAGCCTTTATTTATATAAAAACCTATATATACCTATATAGAAGAATAGAAGAAAGTGGACACAAAAAAAGTTAAAGATATTACATGGGTAGGATAGTAAAAACAGTGACTGATTTGTACATGGATGAGCTCCTACTTCAAGCTGTATTCCTGGTCAGATTAAGTTTTGTTTTCCATACCTCTTTCAAGTTAAAATCATATTAGGATTCATATTAACGTTACAAATATTTTAATAACGCTTTGGTTGTGTTACCATATTATAAAATTTATTAAAAATGTGCTTTGCTACTTATTCATTATTAAAATCTTGCCGGTTGTGTAACAGAACCTGCAGATAAGATAATGAAAATAATGAGGAAATACAATTAATAAATAAAATATGCATAAATTATGAAGACAGTGCTTGTTTTAAACCCGTATTAGCATAATAAAAAAAATCAGAGGGTCTATCCAGGATATTTTTGATATATTAAAAGAAAAAATCGATTTAAGGGGGGGGGGGATAAAATGCTTAAAAGCTAAAAAGGTCACACACTTAAAATATAAAAATTCCGTGAAGTCAAAAAGTTAATGTACTGGGGGGAGGGCCAATACATTATTAACAAGATTTACTCTTTCAAACAATAAAATAACTAATGCAAGATTTAAATTACTAAAGTATTGATGAAATTGCATTCTTTGCTGCAACCTTTCTATTGTAAAGGCGTGTCTTGAAGGTTAAACTGCCCCCCCCCCCCCCTCCCTTCTAGTCTAGAAACACCGCGCTAATTACGTTTTGTTTGAAACGAAATATTATTTAATAATTTATTCTGAAATTAGGGGTTACGTATTATATATACGAGTATCATGCAACACCAACTTTTTTTAATAACGTTTAGTTGGAATAATTTACGTCGTTGAAAACAGATCTTTGAGCTATTTTTACTAAGCACGAATTTTTAAGCAACCCTTAATATAAACTCCCCTTAATATAAAATGACACTGTCAAAGTTTCATAAATTAACATTTTACTACATGAAAGCTTTTAGTCAGAGAATCTGAAAACCATTAGGGATTATTTAAGTAACGTCGAAATCATAATAAAAATCTCAATGTTATATGATGTAACAATAACAATCCGATTATTTAGATTAATCATTGGAAATTACCTCGAAAATTATATTTAAAAACACGTCTTTGGATTTAGGGGGAACTTAAAATTTAAAAATATATTGAAATCTCGTATTTCTGTACCATTAGTCCATTACAATATTTTATTTAGATATACTGCTGAAACGAGAAAGTAAAAAACCAAATATTTTTGTTTTTATCTGATACTATAATTATAATATACTCTAGTGTCCCAAAATCCTATAATTACACCACTGGCATGGATATTAAAAACAATTTTGTTTTGGAAACGACGTAATATGTATAAATAAAAATTACCCCGTAAAATAAGGACACCCAATAGAAAACAAATCATACTTATATAGTCGATATAAGTGTCCCTGGCAGCTTGTATACTTTTTTTATTGGAGAATAAAACGACATCGCTCCCCATTCCATTCATGTTTCACAAGTGACTCATTGGTAACTTCCTAGACCAATAATTCATGCGGGAGTTCATCTATCTACTTCTCTGCTCAGCTATCCTTCAATGATATTTCAAGCTTACTTTCCGTGCCTGTTTTTCAGACCTTTTAATTTTTTTTATCAAAAAGAATAAGTCTACTCTATCAAGCTTATTATCTAAAAAAAAATATTAACTAATAAAAGTTTATACTTCTTTTTATATTAAAATATTATTAGGTAAGCTTGTGGGAATATAACACTTTAAGAATTTTGCGCGTCAAACTTCGGGGGTGTAAAAAAAAAAACAGTTTGTTTAGTTTCGTAGGTCTGAAAATGGGGTGTTCGTTTTTCAAGCGTGAGTTACCCTAATGACATTTGGTTCATCTGGTTTCGCCACACCTCTCCCCCAGTCTACTTGGCAAGTTCGCAGCTCCTTTTGGCTGTTTCCCTAATTTATTTTTATTTAAAACGTCCTTTGGAAGTTTATTAATTTGAAAATATGGTTCCTCTTTAACCGTTCGTGTCGTCGAGTCTTACAATTGTCATCGGGATTCGCATATACTCGTTTCGATTTGATTCGAACTATTTCATGAAAGATGATTCAGTGGAGATCCCTTCAAGTTGTACGAACTACATGTAATTAATCTGTAAGTATTCACGTTTATTTAATCATGAATAAGAAACCTAAAGATAGGCTTTCAAAACGATATAAATAATTTTCTAGCACCCCTATTATTTTTTCGATCCCCTCTTCGTTTTGCCAGTCGAGAGGTAGTTACAGTTGTTCTTTTTTGTTTTCAGCGCATAGTTTTGACGGCTCTGTGCTTTTGTCGAAGCCAAATTTCTTGTTTTATTGTGATTCTGACAGTGATTAATAATACATTTATTTAAAACTAAAACGTATGCTTTATATTCTCACCTACCTATTAGTTGTGTTTTAAGCTAAAAATATTGTTAATTTGTGATTTTTATTCAAGTTTTTTGTACTCATTTAAATGAAAAGAGTATTGTCTTTTGACGAAAGGATTTATTACCCATCATGGCTTTTTCAACACGTAAGTTTTATTTATGACACTCTATAATTAAACATTTTTGGATGTTTAATATAAATGTTGTTTTGAGACATGACTGAAGTTAAGGGATGAAGTGTCAGATGATTTCTAGAAACTAACAACTCAGTTAATGTCATCTGCTTTGGGAGTTAAATTTACTTGTTTTTGAAACATTATCCATAGACTGAATCCCTTGGCAGGCTGATAAAGAGTGATTGTCAAAGCTACATTTTCATTTCTCCAAGGTGGCAATACCTGTAGATATTTCATATTGTTTATTTAATCTAGATATTATTGTAGATAAACGTGCCTGGCTAAGGCATGACTTATTTCCTCAAATCCCTTGGGAGACATAAGGCTGCAACCCAGGAAATCCACCTATATTTTGGGCCATGCTTTCCCGAGTCTGGCTAAGACATGTCATAGAATTTCATGTTAGCCTCAGGCAGCTGTAATCGTACCCATTATGAAGATAGAACCTTTTAATATATTTTTACTAATATCTTTATTTTTTTATAATAACTACAAGGAAATAATTTAATACTGACAAAGCTCAACTTACAAGTTTTGATCGTTCCTGCAAGTCAATAATTTGAAAGCCAAACTTTTCCCTAAGTCAGATTCTTCCCATTCACTTTTGTAGTATAAACTAAAAATTATATGAAAGAAAGGCTGATTTTAATCTAACTTTTTGTGACGAACAAAATAAATAACTCATAACTCAAATTAACAAAATATGAATATGTGTACACATTATTAATAATTAAAACATAAGCATTAAACTTTTTTTAACTTCTAAAAATTATTTCTAAGGTCCAAATTTTTGTATGTGGAATGTTCATAAGCTGAGATTTGTCCTGTATGTAGAGGGCTTTAGCTAGAATAATGCATAATTTGTGTTGGCATTAAATTGAGATTTCGGCACTTTTTTACTTTAGCACCCCCCTTGGTTCTAAACAATAGTCTGCAACAACAACAGTCCACAAAAGTCTCAAAGGTTTGTGTGTTTGTCTCCCCAAGGCATGGAGACGTCTGGGGCAGTTTTATATTTAATATTCCTTTATCCTAATAGTTGATTAGACTAAGGGATATGATCACAATTATATACACAAGTGTGATATTCCTTTGTCCCAAGGAACATTGGAATAAATATCCCTTCGTCCTAATAGTAATTTAGACTAAGGAATATTTGTTACTCTGTATATGTTCCTTTGTCTAAATAACTATTAACACAAAGGGATATAGGGGGGTGCTTAAGTAAAAAAGTACCGAGATTTCTAAAATTAAGGGCTATCCATCCTTAGAGAATTCATACCCATTCATTTTTCATACCATTTGTCTGAGTTTTTTTTAACCTTTCAGAGGCAACATACATTCACGGGACATACTTTACAATGGGGGGTCCACCCATACCCCAAAGTGTTTTCGATGGTTAATTTAATATTAATATCAGATAATGTTTAAAATTTTGAATCCAACTGATTGAAAGAGCTAATCGAGCTTCACCAATTTAGAATTGCCCTTGCTCCTGCATCTCCATAATCCTTTAAAAAGAACACCTAGTAAATTCGTAAATTAAAATTGTGAACCATAAGCTTCATTACTTGTTGATTGCCTGTATTTTCGAGGCCCCTTAAACTTTTTATTTATTTGGAGTCACATATAATTAAGAATATTGTATGTTTTAAAAATGTTATAGGACCCATTTATACATGGTTTTATATATAAACAATACTTTTATTTAAATATTATACCAAATAAATAAATCTGGAGTTGAATTGATAGTAATATGTAGCTTAAAAAGTTTTTATTTTTTGCACAAATGGTTTAGTAATACATAGAAAGTTCCTTTTGTATATTAGGTCTTCTACAGTAGCTATTCTGTTTAGGGCTTCCTTTACCGTAAATAATTCCTTTTAAATATAAAGAAAAAATTATATTATATTAACTAGTTAATATATTTAAAAAATAACTTAAACCATTTGTAAATTATTTAAAGTATTATAAACTCTTACTAATTGTTCTAAAATTGCAAAATAACCTTGCCTGGTTCTTTAATTACTGCGCCACAAGAATAATACAATTTTCTTGTTCTATAGTGAAATTCTGGTCTATTCTTGTTTGTTTGTTTGTTTTTGTTGTTGTTTTTTGTCAAATTTTATTTAACTTGATCATATAGTTCTTGAGTAATTTTGCTCACAAAAAATCATTTTTCTTTTGTTGTAGTGGCGACATGGGTGAATATTTTGAACTGAAAATCTAGTAAATTTATCTTCCTCTAGAGCTGCCTTGCGGGGGTCGCTACATGCGAGGGGTCTCAGAATCCCTTAGCAAATTTTAATTTTAGGCTTTTCAATTTTAAAAAAAATTAATTATTTAAAATTAATTCCTTCCACCAGTAAAATTATTATCAGTAAATTATGAAAAGGTTACCTTTAATGGAAGAGGATATATGTTATAAGGAACACACAAAATTGGTTTTTAGGAATACCCAGCTACAAGCATAGCCTTAAAAAGATATATAAAACAAAGTTTTATTAACTTGCTTTAACTAACTTAATTTATTGCATATGTATGTAGTGTTGCCTATTGATGATTGCTATATTTCTGTATTAAATGTATATAAATTATAAGAATGTTATTGAAAATTTCTTTTTTTTTGAAGTGCATTCCTTATCTTTATCCCATTTTACATGTTTGGATGCAAAAAACCGAATTTTTTTAGAGCACCTTAAGATGATAAATCAAGTAGGCTAGGAATAATTCCTTGGCTACTGAAAAAGGAAACTGTTCCTCCAAATAAATTTAGAAGTACTAGAGTTGAGCATATATGTTTAGTAAACTTTCACTCTAATTAATAGCTCATGGATTTATAAAAAAAAAAAAAATATATATTTTATTTTTATGGGTATTAGCTTAAATCTTAATGGGCAGACCATCACACCTGCTTGAATTTGGAGACAAAAAAGTTTTTTAAAATTATCCCAATCCTTATGTTTCCTTCAGTAAGCTTGGAAGTAAAAATAATATATGTAAAGGACATTTTGGTTGCATAAAAATTAAACAACCTTGTCGTATATTGATGAAATTCAAAAAAAATCTAAAGAGAGTAAATTTTAAATGTTGTGTACAAATAAAAGAATTATATTAAGTGCAGACAGGGGGCCAGGCTTAAAATAAATCTAATGGTTTTTCCCTTCTATGTTAGAATTGGATAAAAATTACCAATTCAGTAAAAAAAAAATAAAAAAATAAATAAAAAACTTACAGTTTTAATGACATTTATTCCAGTTTAATTAAAAATTAGTATTCTCTTGTTCTTGTTTTTCGTCAACACTCACTTCAAGAATGATTAATTTACATTTTAAGTTATTATTTTTTTGAAATTTACATTATAATGTCACTTTTAGGTTTTTCTTTGTTTTAATAAAATCTTTTAAGAGGAATATAAATTACATTTCCCCCTTCCAAACTGTTCTGAATAAACAATCGGTGTTTACATAGTGGCCACAAGCTAAAAAACAAACTGTTTGATAAAGCCTTCTAATCAGTTGCCATTCATTTAAATTATATAATTTCTGCGTCTCTTTCCACACTTTTTTCAGTATGGCCTTAGTTATTTTATTTTTTTTTTCATTTGAGTCGTTTTGCCATTTATGTTATTTATATATGTACATAAAATGGGGCTTTTAAAAAGCAATAGATTCAACTGTAAATTAACTTATAATAATCAATAAGTAAATTTATTTTTATCATTAAGTGGAAGTATTCAATAGTGGTGACAGATTTGATGCTTCATTTCCAATCGTGTTTGTACATTATGGAAAGTGTCCACAATAATAAATTCAGAAAGAGACCTAAATTACGTGAAGCTTTACATAAGGTTTAATATTTTTTTTAACTTTCTATCTATAATTTTACTTTTTTCCTAATTTTTTCATTTTTGGTTGCTTAATAGAACCTCTCAAGTTAGTTTAATTCCCAATTAAAGTATTCTATATTTTCTATTCTAATTAAAGTAAACTGTGATCACTAACTCACTAACTATGAACTAACTTTTACATGATATCTTGGTTCTAAAATGTTTTTTACTATTTGTCATAAAATAGCATAATTAGGTCTACTTCTAAGCATATTTATAGCCGAGAAAAGGATAGATATTAAAATACTCAAATGTGTTTAGATTATAATCTTTTCACTGCAAACCTGACTTAATTGAAATAGTTGTGTTTAATTTTTTTTAACTTATATTCCAATTATTATTTGATGGATACCTTTTACTTTCTCATATAAAGAGAAAGCATTGATTTTCTATAAATATAATTAAATAAGCTTACTATCATTAATTTTGTTTTATCTTTTGTTCAGTGTTGATTGTAACGTCTTTATTTAGTTCCTAGAGAAGTTGAGTGTGAGATTTAGAATGTGAAACTTACCCCTTTTAATTTGTTTAAGTTTTATTATGATACTTTATTTTTTTATCTCAGATGTATTATTTTTTTTTGTTGCTTCAGGTGAGAGGGAAACTTTTGAGGAGTGAAGCTATGCCTCTTGATAGCATATCGAGTAGTGCTCGCAAAGCTCAGAAGAATAAGCGAAGCAGTATTGTCAAGTATATGAGGAATGTTGAATCTGATTCATCAAATTATCTTAATAGCAGTTTCCGTTCTGAAGTAGATGGGGACACTGGCCTTCCTCCAATATTCAGGTTCAATTGTTTTCTAAATATATTAGGTATATTATAATAGATTTGAATAATAATTGTTTACGACTATGCATTGAAGCGAGCGTATTCCAATAAATATTAAATATTAGGCAATTAGTTGTTAATGATGAGTTTTCATAGTTGAAGATGATATGTGGAATAGAGGGTAGTGGGGAGGGGGTGCCGGGTGCCTTCCTACATTATCCTATAACTATACCCCTTAAACTAATACACTTGCTCCGCATCTCTTTTTCAACAATTATAATAAATGGATCACTTCACTACACACAAACTTCTGTTTCTATCAACTTGAAATTTAACATACCTGTTTCAATAGTACTATAGATAATACATGAAGTTTTATTAAAATCTATAAGTAAGAATGTAAGAAATTGGTAAAAAAAAATTCTTTTGAAAAGTTTATATCAGATTTAATGGATTTAGCGATTAGTATCACTTTGTAGCCGTGTCAATTGGTTTAGTAGATGAATATAGAATTTTTTCCCATCCTAAAATTCCAATTTTATATTTCAAGCTCACGTTTTAACAAGCGTTATGGTGTAAATGCTTGGACAGATAATGCTATCCAAAGGAAATAGCTTGAGCATTGATAAAAGTAACATGTATACCTAATTTTAATAAATTATTCAATTTTTACTGTTATTATCACACATGTAAACATTACTGATAGACAAACAGACATGGTGCATATTTTGTTGAAAGTAGTAAGCTTACTGTGCTCGCTTCAATAATGTATATCACATGGAAGAACACATGTAGTTTTACATGAATCTATTCATATTTCATAAAACTATTAAAACTTTCGCTGCGGCGGACTCTGAGTGGAACAGTTTCTACGGGCGTAAGACCATTCTATCCAAAACTGTCCCTCAGTGCGACATTGTTTTACACCCAAACCCCTTTTTATTCTAACTTTCTCATTTTGTTTTAACTTCCTCATGGCAATTTATTTTTATGCTTTTATAATATAATGAATGTTACACATTTTATTACGTAAAAGTTTTTTATTTTGATTTTTTATGTGTATATAATAATTTTGATTGATATGTATGTATAAACAAACGAATAAATAAAAAATACGGAACATAATGCTTATAATATGGGTTATAATATAATATAAAACATATTAAAACTTTAATTATATAATATTTTAGTCGAACAAACAATTTCTTTATTTATTAGCTATTGACATGCATAGCCAAATAAGCAAGGTGACGACACGGTGTGGCTCGACGGCATAAAGACGTGAAGAAGAAACGAATAATAAAATTTAGAATCGATCTCACTATTTAATTGTTAAGGATTTCACTTAGAAACCTATTAAATATTTAAAATACAGCAGCTAGAACATAGATGTTATTCCTAGCACTCATGTACCTCAACACACAATATGAATGGGTAAGAAGCCACAGAAATATTCTAAAATAATAATAACAACTTCAATTTTTAAGTTTTTAGTAGGATTCATACTATGGAACATTTATATTTTAATTTAAATCAAATTATAATTACTATTTTCAACAGGAAACACACAGAGAAAAATAGACTTCAGCACCGGGATTCGAACCACGTATAAAGGAGGCCCGTGGTTCGAATCCCGGTGCTGAAGCCTATTTTTCTCTGTCTGTCTCCTGTTGTAAATAATAATTATAATTTGATTTATAATAATAACAATGCCACCATAGAAAATTTCTGAACATTAAGGCTATAATCGTTAGATCACACAGTCTAAGCATTTTATACTTAGGCAATATTTCACATTTGTTTATATCTTCACTTTCTGAAATTAAAATTATATCTAAGAAGTAGTTGCATTATCTCTACCTGAAAAAGAAACAAATGTTTTAAGCAAATTCCTAACACAATAATATGTAACAGATTTTGAGATAAAAGGTCGTACTTGGTTAACTGTTAGCTTAGCAAGAGATTATTTTCTGTCTAACAGTTTTGAAAGATTTCTTATTAGTTTCTTAGACGTTATCTAATCAATTGTTAAAGTCAAACTAATTTCACGATTTCCCAGTTATATTGGAGCAAAAATAATCTAACAATATATTATTTTGGAGTTTTTTTGTGCATTTTATTTGTCGAAACTACAATATAAGCTATTTTTAATCTCTATCTATTGAAGGCTGTAATATAATATGTATTAATTACTATTTATTTGTTATACTATCTTAAACAAGTTAGATAAGGAGCAATAATTAATTAAAAAATCAAATCAATAAAGGAAATGAATTAAAACAATATAATTACTTACTAGATACATAATCAGAGTTCATTAGTATGAGTTTTATTTCATTAAGAAGCCATTAAGATTTGAACTAACACTAATGAAAGAATAAAGAAAAATTATTATTCCTTCTTAATACTATAATTTTAGTCTACTTGAGATGAGACTAAAAGCAATAGTATAACTACAAAACTGTAATAATGAAAGACTAACGACTAGAAATAAAAATACTGTTAATCAATATATAAAATACAATTATTCTATAAATTACTCACATTCTAAAAACCATTTATTTTACTAATATTCTTTTTCTTATTGGGCTCTAGGGATGATCATTAAAAAACCTTTCTATTTTATAAAAACCAATATAGTCTGTCCAAATGTTCGCCCATACCAGGGCAATATCAGGCCTAAAATAATAATGAAATATTTAATAATATAGTTTTATCTAAAATATTATTACTGTTTAATTTATAAATAAATTATTCATAAAAAAAAATATTTTATTAGAAAAAAATTGTTTTTAGTTTCTTCATTTGTTTTAATTATAATGTTATTAATTGTATTATCATTTATTTTACTGTTGTTAAACTTTCTATGTTCTTCTTTATTAAAAATTATAGTTTAGAAAATTGTTTCTTGTTATTTATTTTTTAATGCAGAGTAGTTGTTTTAAATCTAAATAAATTATTAGTTTTATATACGAATGACTGAAAAAACTAGTTTTTTTTTTATATAGAATAAGGTTATTAGTTCCAAGTATTATATCTGGTTGCTTCTTATTTATTAGCAATATTTCAATGTCATATTTAATTAACGTTGAGAAAATTTATAATAATTATACTTAACTAGTTTTTCATTCAAGTACAAATTTATTTTAGTTATTTTTGAATTCCCCTTTTCTCTACATCACATTCTTTTTTGTTTTTCCCCTCACTGTTTTTTTTTTATATTATGTCTTATAATCTGGAATCAACTCATTCTAATTTCAAAAATGAAAGTGATGAATGTGGTGAAGAAACTTCAGAATCAAATGCTGACACTCCTTTAATTTCCAGGGGTAAACTTCATGACTTGTTCGCTCAGATTGAAAAGGAATTTGAGGCACTTTATTCAGAAAACGTTCAGTGTAAGCATATTATTATTATCTTTTTAAAATGTAATAATATAAGGCCACAAATTATATAATTTCATTTTCAAGACATTTATTACTGCACTATTTTATGTCTAAAATCGTTTTTGAAGAAAATTATGTGCTTTTTGTGAAATAATTATTAAAACTATTATAAATGGTTATTATTTAAGAAAAGCGGGAGAACGAGCATGGCCGTGTGGGGTTAAATTACTTACCACGTCTGCTCGGCCATCACTGAATCATGAGAGGTACGAGATCTTGGGTTCAATTCCTCGCCGTGACTCTGATTTATATGGCTCACTATTGATCACTTCGTGTCGGTGTTGATTTTACAAAAAAAAAAAAAATATATTTATAACAGTTGTTTGTCTCATTGAATAGATGAAGTAAGAATTTATTTTTTCCCGTCCTAAAATTCAAATTTTGCATTTGAAGTTCACATTTACTCGAGTGTTGCGTGTGATCGCTTATATAATGTGTTCAACAAACTCGTCCTGGGCATTGGTAAAATGAACATGTGTACCGAATTTCAACTAAATCGGTCCACTTTTACTTAAGTTATCGTCATAGGTAAATTTTCGGTCATCTTCAACACAAGTCATATTGATCTTATGCATTTCTATTTTAGTATCAATTGAAATTAAATAAGCTTTTTTATTTTCCAGTACATTCAAAATTAGATGCATTAAACGAGAAACTTGAAAAAGCCATTATCGTTTCTGACAAGCCACCAGAAACTAATGAGTCTGATGTATCAGTTTTAAAGTCAAACAAGAAATGTACGTATAATATTTATTTCTTTAGTTTTTATCATTTGTTTTAGTATTCTCCAACTTCTTTCTGTATTTTATTATTTTTAATCTTGTTCTTTAATCCTGATTCTGTCTCATGATCTTTCATTGTATTATATTTATTCCTACTCCTTAATATGTATTCATTTCTTGTACATTCCTTTAGATAGCTGATTAACTGGATTGAGAGGTACTTCATTCTCTTTATAATGCTTGATTATGCTGATTATATATTTTTTAGCAAATGTATTTCAGTGTAATTTGTTTGGCTTAGCTTTTTTATATTTCTTTCAAAATATTTTAGTGCCAAGATTAAAATAATGTGTTTCAAATGTTATTTTTTTTATTTTATTTATTTTGTATTTTGATTGATAACTTTCAAAACTAGTTAATCAGCAATTTATTTATTTCATTTTTATTTAAAAAAAAGTACTATTGATCTGTGTGGTGGTTTCTTTCAATTATCAAATGTAGTCGTCTGTTAAAGTATATAGTAAATTTTTTTATTTAATATCTGTTAAAACGTAAATCAAAATATTGTTAGAATTTCAGTGTCAAAATGCTTTCAGTGTTTTTAATTTTTATTTATTTATTTTTTTGAGAGAGAGAAAGACAAAGTGAAGCTAAATGAATGAAATATTTAATATAATAATTTTAATTAATATTATGTATATACCTATTATAATAATAATAAAAATTGTCTGTAGAATCTTCTAGACTTCTGGACCAATATTTCAATTTCCTGATTACTGTTATTATTTTTTATTTATTTTATTTTTTTCCAATTTAAAGAAAAATATTTAATGAATATTAAATTTAATCGCCGATCCTAACCTAGGGTTTGTTCTCTAGCTATTTTTTTCTTTGCTGTATTAAAAAAGATGAATCAGATTTAGAATAGTTATATTCATATAATGAGCATTTCTTTTTGCATATAATCGTAGTTTTTTTTTTATAAATGATAGATGTCTTACCATACATATATAAGTGCACTCAAAAACACAACAGAGAGGTGGTATGTTTACCTTATGTCTTCTCCCGTTTTAAAAGAGATAATCCTCATAGAAGTTATGTAGTCTGTAAAAAAAAATGACTTTTCTTGGTTAAGACACATAATGTTGTGCTACATTCTATATGGAGGGAATATGGGGAAATGCAGTACTAACATTTTTAGTTCTTAAGTGTTACATCGTTTCTAGATTGAAACTAATAACCTATGTATTGATTATACACTTTAGTTACAAACAAAAGCCCGAGCTTTGAAGACAAAATAAATTTAAATTAATTAATCTGATCTAAAAACAAACAAGAATTCTTAATCATCCAACCTACGGTATTTTTACCGTCAAATCCACTATGATCTGTAATTTATTTTGAATTTTTTACCTAATACTTGTCTTCCTATAGTCTGGTTAAAAAATAATATATTTTTAGATAACTAAAGTAATTGGGGAAAATAGAAACAGCAAAATGTTTTATTTATGTGGTAAAAATGTGGATTGATTCGTTCTGCTCCCTTTTAAATCTGCTAAAAGGAAATTATAAAACAATTAAAAAAAAAACTATCTTTCTTTAATCTCTCCTGCCTTTTTCAGACTTCTAAATTATTCCATGTCAAACAGGCTTATTGATTGTGGTCCAGTTTATTTATTTATTTATTTTTTTTTTTGAGTAGGGATCTTCAAGGCTATATGTGTAGTATTTATTGAAATAACACTGTGAGTTGATTATTTTAATTAAACAGCATGAACACCCCTGAGGATGCTTCTAGCATTGATTAAATCTCCATTAAAGTGGCCACTCCCTGCCACCTGCTACAGAAGTGAACCCTCTAGGATATCAGATCCTCTATGTAGAATAGAAATATGTTGTATCAGATACTTAGTGGAACATAATAATAATTGGGCACTTATTAAGAATTTTTAATTAGCTAGAGATTCACTAATTTACTGTGTTTCAAATACCATATATGACCTTATTTAATGTATTATTTTCTATTAAATGAAAAAAATAATAAAGATAAGTTGTTTAAGCAATAAGGGATTATTTTCGATACTTGTAGAACTATAAGTTTTGAGCAAGCCAATTAAACTGAACACACTGAGTATTCACTACTGCTTGTTTGCATTTGAATCACTGAATATTGTGTTCACTATCTTTATGAGGTGTTTTATCACTTCTGTTTCTTGGTTTTATAATTATTAATTTTTTCTTCTTTTTTTTCTTCATTAGATTCTACCGTCAAATATGTGGAAAACTTTTAATGGTAAACCTAATTTTCTTAAAGAATGTGCTTGTGTACACTTAGCATTTTGACAATATTTTCAATTCACTCTGAAAGCTTTGACAAAACAAGTTATTTGTATTGAATTATTGCTCTTTTTGTACTTCAGTTATATTGGGGTTCAATATTATAAAAAATTATTTAGCCAATTTTTTTTTAAAAAAGTACAATATTTTAATTAACTACCACAGTAAAAAATCTACAAATAATGATTTATTTTTGTTTTTGTGTGTTAATTTATTAGTAGTTAATTTATCAAGCTTTTGGTGTATTTTGTTTTATATACATTGTCAGTCTTTCTATCACTTCTTCTCTGAATCTTCTTCTTCACATCTTCTCATTCTTTTCAAGTGCCTTTAAACATTGATGGGTCAATTTTTCTAGCATATAATTTTAACTATTGTTTCTTATGTTAGCACTGAGACTAATGTGTCTTGTGTTGGTGTTTTATTATTGCTAGCGGGTTGATTTCAGCTGGTGGAGGTCAAAAGTTGAAGACGGCTCATAAACTTAAAGCTCAGACGTCTAAGATTGTTTCAAGTTTTAAGGGATCAAGTTCTTGCTGCAGTGTTGTGAGGGAATATTTTGGACATAAAGATGGTATTTGGGATGTTGGAGTTGCAAGACATCCTCTGCCTATCCTTGGAACTGCCTCTGCAGGTAAATTAGTCTGTTAAAATTATTAAATCTAATTAAAGGGGGATCAGAAGTTAAGTCATTGCAGAGTAATCAGTATGTCAGTCTACTATTTTCTTTAATTAAAGTGTGGCCTCTTTCCCTCATAAATGGAAAAAGCTGTAATTTAATATTATATTTTTTTAAATACAACAAATAGCTTATATACAGTAAGAAATTTGTTATCAATAAAAATAACTCTAATTTTGTTAAATATATCAGCAAAAGTAGATTAATGTAAATTTTAACACTTTAAAAATCCGAACACTATAACATGTAATCATTGCATGAATGCGTCATCATATAATACTACTTAATAGACTTGTGAACTAAATTTTAGCCAAATCTTACTTGTGAGCCTACTAACTTACAAAATGTTCTTAAACCACCTGGAAAACTGATTCTTTAACATGTTATGATTGTGCCTTAGAAAAAGCCTTAATTATTTTTATAAATAGTGAAAATTCTTTATTTTTATTTCTTTCAGACCGGAGTGCTTTTGTTTGGAATGCCGAAAGTGGTCGGTGTTTACTCCGCTATGTTGGCCACACTGGTTCAGTCAATTCTATCCGCTTCCATCCTTACAGAGATCTAGTTTTAACAAGCTCTGGAGATAAATCTACTCATGTATGGCAGGCAGCTGTCAATATTGAACACACCACCGTAAGTGTTTACTTCAATATCAAATCTTAAACAATCATTTACAAATTCATACATTAGACAATATATAAGCATTCTCTTGTATTAAAAATAATTCTTGCACGTTAAAATCAGCCCAAGACAACTCAGGCAAACTTTCTTATTTACATATTCTTAACACCCCCAGTCTCCTTTATCATTTTGTGCTTTTGTCTTTTTTTTAATTCTGGGGCTTTTACACCCGAAGACGCAGGCCACTTAGGTGGGCCCATTGAACAAACCCGGGTTAGGGACCGAAATCTTCACACACTCATGTGAAGATATGGTCGTTTACCATGACTCCCCTCCTAGTTGTATTACAACCAAGAGTGTCATCATCATGGTTTCCAGGCTGAAACCTGTTGTTGCCACTCTTTCGAGGAGCTTCCCATTTGTTTAAACAATGCTGGGTGGACAGAGCTGTGGTCAGAAGCGGTCACCCATCCATATTCTGACCCTGCTCGAGGCTGCTTGACTTGCCTTATCGCAAGGCGAGCGCTCTAGCCTCCAAGCCACCCAGGCCCCCATTTGTCTTGGAAACTATTAGCTTTTGTCTTGGAAACTAGATTTTCCTGTGAAAATTGTTTTTGGCTGTATGAATTCATTAGTATTTAAATAGACTTCCTTTACTTTTTTTTAAAACATCCATCAATCAATTTTTGTTCTAGTCCCTATGCTATCTCAATAAATCTACTTTGTGTATTAAAAAGTAAAAAAGGAGTCTGTAAACATCCTGTATTAAGGTCTGCAATAATTTTTTTTATTGTTTTAAAACAATAAAATTATCAAGTTTAATCAAAATGCATAAAAATCTGTCAAAATAAACCAAAAAATTTCTATTTTTTTCTAGCAGAGAGGAGGTGGTTCATCAGATGAAGATATAGTTGATTATGAAAGGGAAGAGGAATTTTTTGAGAAGACTCCTTCTCTAAGAACACCTGTTAGTGAGCTCAGTGGTCATTCCAATGTAGTTATTTATGCAGATTGGTTAGCCGGTGGTGATAGTGTAGTTACAGCTTCCTGGGACCGAACGGCCAACCTCTACGATGTAGAAACTGGGGATATGATTCACTCTTTAACAGGTTAAATTTCTCTTTATTGAATAATGTCTAGTTATTATTATTCAATTGACTTCAATATCAATGTTAATAATATTTGTAACGTACAGTCACCCTTGGTACATTATAATGGTGTACAAGTATTTCAGTACATCTATATTAAATTGAGTAATTATTGAGAAATAACACTCAACATGACAATATATTAATAAATTGCTTTCAATAAAATTTTGTGAAAATAATTATTAGTGACCTACTTTCAAGTGACAGATTTTTTTTTTTGTTTAGAATTGTAAGAAAGTGTTTACACAAGTAGTATGCATGATTTATATAATAATAATAATAATAATCACAAATTAAAATTTTGTTTTCTTGGACCATTAAATGTGTGCAGATGGTTGAATTTAATATGGAATCATCTGTGGGTTGCTTAATTTTTTTGAATATATAATGGTTCGCAAAAAATGTTTAACGACAAACTGATATGAACAAATTTTCCTCGTTGTCTGAAACGGATTTGTGTTCAGGATTTTTTTAATTCACAGACACAAAAATTTGTTCTTCATAATGATTACAATGCTTTTGTTACCTTTGGTAAACTCGGAAGCATATTGTAACTATTAAATATAACTTAATAAATTTATAAAGTTTTAGTTTTCAATTCTTGATTAGTGAGGCCTAAAAGGAATTAATTGCCTTACTATTACAATATTCCTTTCTTTTGATCTTTTTCAAGCTGATTGGCTAGACACAACAAGATAAAATTGTGTTATTTGTGAAAAAAAAGGTGGCTTAATTTTGAGGACTGGGCGCTGATCAAATATTAATCCAAAAAAATAAACATTTTCTTCTCAAACTTTTTTTTATCAACTAGTATTCAATCCTTCCTCTCATCTCGTTTTTTTTATCATGATTATTTACTATCTTCTTTAAATCTCTTTTAACATATATATTTAAATAATAATTCTTTTAATTTTGAATTTTTTTCAATATCAGAATATTGGACATTTTTTTATTTCATTTGTCATAATCTTCTTCTTCTTATCCGGCGCGACAGCCTGATGTCGTCTTTGGCCTCTAAAACAACCTTCCTCCATTCATCCCTATCAAAGGCTCTCATTCTCCATCCACGAATTTCCATCTTGTTGAGATCACTTTCTATTCCGTCCATCCATCTTAATCTCAATTGTCATAATAAAAGGGTGAAAAACATTGGTGGGTGAGACTTAAATTGGAAAATCAACAAATAAGAATTTAATAAATTTTATTTTTTTAAAAATCCGCTATGGTCAGCACTTTCCAGATACTAAATCTAAGAAAAGTTCCCATAAGATTATGCCTCGCCAGCTTAATATTTTATTTTACCATAATTCACACAATTACTATTTGTAAAAATATAAAATTCAACCTGTTTTTAAAATTTTGAAATTTATATTTGTTTTTTTTTTTGTTTTTTTGGGTGTCATACATATCTCAATTTTTTTCCTCGGCGGTTGCCCCATAATTTACTTGGTTCAAATTTATTGTTTTGTTAGGTTTGTTTTGATTTTTGTTGTCATTTTTATTCAAAGGAAAATGTTTTTTCTCGCAGTCCTTATCTTTAACTTTATTTGAATTATCAACTTCACCAATAAATTTTGTCTCATTAAGAACTTGGTTCTCTCTACTCAACCAGGACTTTACTTGGTCTATGGGATCAATAAATGATTCATTTGTTGCTCTCGATTTAGCAAAACTATTTTTGATTTGCCACTAGATAGACACCCACAACTTGACTTTTGAATATTTGCCTTATCTAGTTCAAGCCTTTTAATAATGATTTCTTGCCTAACTTTTGCCTCTGCCGCTTCAAGTTCGGCTTTAGCCTTTGCCTCAGCTGCCTTAAGATCAGCTTGAGTATTCGCTTGAGCGACTTTCAACTCTTCCGCTAACATCTCATGCTGCTATTAGCTCCAGCTCTAAACATTTAATTTTTCTAGATGTACCCTTAACTCCTTGTTAACTTGTTAGAAATTTTTTTGATTTTGTGTCCATGTCACCTTTTTTGCAAGATATACGTGATACAATACTAGGTTCCTTATTTATTAAAGAGACGTCTAGTAAATGGCTTCCTTTTCCTCCCCATCAGTTCCCTAAGTATTCAAACCCATAATGCAAAGGTGGCTTACCTTTCGTTTCTCTATCACTCCATCTTACTTCCGGCAATTTTCCGCCATTTAGGTTTCGGCACCACTTTTGTTAATCACAAGACAAATAGATAGACAATTAAATGGCACAGAAAACGTATAATATTTTCTCAGTTACAAAAAATGTATATATGTCACAAATATTAAACAATGAAATTTCGTCCACCGTAATTTCCCACAGCATCATAGTTGCCAAATAACTGAACTTGGGAATAACTAATAGGGAATTAATGTGTGATTAGTAGGATAATGACTTTATAAATGCAGTAATTAATCGATGAATAGATTTAGTATAAGTTAATAAATACTTTGTTTCAGGTCATGATGCAGAATTAACACATACCAATTGTCATCCAAGTCAAAAATTAATTGTAACTTCATCTGAAGATACTACTTTCAGGCTTTGGGATTTCAGAGATCCTATTCATTCCGTATCAGTTTTTCAGGGCCATACGCAGTAAGTGACTATTTTTTTTTTAGATAATTAGATTATTATTTTTACTTATATATACATACTAGCTGAAGTACCCAGCATAGCCCGGCTGTTTATAAAAATCAAAACATTGATGAATATTATTTATATGAGAGACACAGAACATTGTTATGTTGTGAGAAAATAATGTTAAAATTATATATATCGTACGTAAATGACCATAGCATAGTCTTATAATAATTATGTTGCATCATAGTCCTGTTGTGATCATTATTAGGTGGAATTTTGCCTTAAAATAGCACATTAATGGCCGCCATCTTGAAAATAAGTGAGTATTAGAGGATGAAACTATTTTACCAGGGAGATGACAAGTGAGTTTGCCAAATTTGGTTCAGATGCCTCTAAAAAATGAAAGAACATACTCACAAACATCCACTAGATAGATATTTATGTCATAAATTTGTTTAGGGAACATATTTTTTATTTTCTAATACTTGATAGATTTATATTACCTACATTAAAGAAGCTTTCTGAACTCATGTCTAATTTGGATTATGAAGTTTGATAATATCATGGAAGTGGTCGTTATTCATGTCAGCAAAAGTGTTTTTCTCTAATGTGTGATAGCAACTCATCATAAAAGAGGTGTAGTTCAATGACCAAAGTACGTTTTCACACAGAATGATTGTATTTATTATAGTTGACCGCTTTTGGTTTTTCCAATGCATCCTTCTTCAGATAATCTGTAAACAAGCTTAAACTTAAAACAAAATGGCACAAGAAGGTAAGCACAGATTGTAAAGCAAAAAAATAAAATAAAATAATTGTTTTGAATTATATTAAAATGAAAAATAAATTAAATTAAAAATTGAACTATATTGAATGCAAAATACCTGATGGTTATAGTGTGACTTCCATAGCAAGTGAAAGGAAAAAACTAAGCTGAGGGCTGTATGAAGATTAGGACAAAATGGAGAGAGGGGCATGTACCTGTTAGGGCAGCAAAACATTTACACTGTGTATACTAAAACTAGAAATCTTAAACTTAATAAAACAAAAATTTCTAATAAAGACATATTTACAAAAAAGCACAACATTATTATAAAACAAAAAAAACAAAACAATTACAATAATATGAAAGAAAGACAGAAAAGTACATAATAGTCCTTAGAAAACAATACATTTTAAAAAAAATAAATAAATAAAAGTTAAACATGAGTTTGCACAAAATGAAAATGAATTAAAAGCTTAGAATAAGTGAGGTGAACAGTTCAATACACAAAAGTGGTAAATAATGAGGTGTTAAATAATTTTATAAAGGAGCAATGAAATAAAATTGAAAAAACATTGCTCAGAAATTATATTACAATATATAGGTAAAAAAAAAGGACTTCAAATATTTAGAAAAATAAATACAGTTGCTACATAAAGTGACTGAGGTACAAAATGCATGTTATGTTGTTCCAGAAATATTTTAAGAATTGGAGACAAAGAGAGAATTCTGTCATTAAGAATGAAACTTTGTCCAAAATCAATGCTAGTGAAGTTAAAACTTTGAAAGATTTACTATACAAAATAAAAGATAAAAGTTAATGAATTCTTATACAAGTATGATTTCGCAGATATCCCTCCTTTTATATAGGATCTGGAGATCCTATATAAAAGTATCAAATAAAGATATCTTTAAAATTTGTTTGGATAATACTTTTTTTTAAATACTCAGATAAATTCTTTAAACAATCTGAAAGCCTACCTATTGGCTTCTGCATATCTCCGATTTTAGCTGAGATACTTCTAGATAATTTCAAAGAAAACTTATCCTATTCAAAACCATAATATGTATGTATTATAATATGTGTGTTTATGGATAAGATACGTAGATGATATTCTTTGGAACAAAGCGATAATTAGATATGTTCCTTAAATTTAAAACACCCAAGAATTAAATTCTCTTAATAAGTAGAAAAATCACAGGGAAGTACTTGCATCCAAGTACTTTTTAATTAAGCATATACGTTATTATATTCTGAAATAAATTTTATTATTTCTCCTATCTCACCCTATGTGAAAGTAAACAAATATTAACAAGGATTAGAGTAGGGGGTCCCGGATCGATCCCCCAGTAATGTTTTTTATTGGTAATAACGAAAAGGTATTACACCATAAGGTATTACCATGAATTATTTTATGATTTTAGGACTAGCAGTAGTTATAGGGGGGTGGGGGGTATTTCGACTTATAAATGCAATAAAAAATTCAATTTAAAAATGCTTATATATATATATATATATATATATATATATATATATATATATATATATATATGTGTGTGTGTGTGTGTGTGTGTAATCTACTCTTCAGTAGCTTTCATTTGATACCGTACTTAAAATTTAAAAAATAATAATTTTGGCCCACTGCGCTTCTGCTACGCAAAATTTGCAATTGCAAGCTGATTAATTTTACTTTCAATGCAAAAATATAGGTTTTGTAAAAAAAAGGTTGAAGCTCATACGAAGACTTTGGGACTCACACTGCCTTAATTATTTACTTAGAAGAGCATGCTGATAAGAGAGCTTGATAGATAGCAGCACTCTATAGATATTCAATAATTACTTTATCTATTTAAGTCCATGCTTACCCTTAAAAAAAATAAAATCTTGCTCAAGATCAATGTAACAGTTGATTTGGCAGTCATGTTACCAGTCCACCCCAAACTCTGTGGAAAAATAACTGCTAATCTGTCCACCGCGGACTGGATTAAGCCGCCTTCTGTTTGACAAGGATAATGCTTCCTGTTTGACCGGGCCTTTAACCTTCTTTATGTTAAGGATCAATAAAGGAAGATTAACTGTAAAGGATGTATGGTTCAGCTATTACCTTGATCTGGAATATGTCTAAAACTCTCTGCGATTGTATGATGTATTGTTAACCAGTTAGGAAGCCTTCTTCATAAAATTCATTTTGTTCAATCTCTGAGAGGTTACTAAAAAAAAAAATGTGTGAGACTTTCACGCATTAGAAGTGAAACTTAAGTTCTTGAATAACTTAAGTTCGGATAACCCCCGTCCTGTAATAACCCTGGCAGTTGATCCAGACTAAAACCCAAAAGAAAAAAAAAAAAATATATGAAACAGTTGCTTTTATCTTCCCTCCTACATATTAATATAATATAATTATATAAATATATCATATATATGATTCAGAGTTTAAATTGTTCCTAGAAGAAGCAGGTGACTCAATTTTACTAAGTAAGCAATATAACATACATATAGCAATATACTAAGTAATATAGTAAATAACAATGCTAATGACCCTCGTGCTGTCGAAGCGGTATAAAAAAAAAAAAAAAAAAAAAAAAAAAAAAACAATGCTAAAAAAAAAGATACAATAAATGTGAAAATAAATGTAGACAAATTCAATTAGGCTGGAAAGTCAAATTGAAGCTCACGTTTGCCACAAGCGTTGTGTAAATGCTTTGACAGATTACCCTGTCCAATAAATTTAGCCTGAGCATTGGTACAAGGAATGAGTATGCTAAAGGAAATTTGTACTAAATCGGTCAACTTTTACCCAAGTTATTGTTGAACCCGTAACACCTCAAGCCTTGTTCTATGTATGAGTACATATTTATAATTATTACTAAATTTGTTTCAGTACTGTGAATTCTGCAGTATTCTCTAAGAAAGATGATAAAGTTGTTTCTGGCTCTGATGACAGGACTGTAAAGGTATAAAATTGATTAATTACTTAACTAATAAGAGTTACCATATTTTCAAGTTCTTGATGTCCGCTTAATTTGAATTGCACATTTAACTATGTTTTCTATTTATTTTACCTCTCCTCTACACATTGTCGAGGTTACATACAAAAACAGAAATTTTTGGTAAATAAAGGGAAAAATGGCTTGTAATTTGCCGATGAAATAACGTCTGTTTTTGTATGTACCCTTGACAATCTAAAAAGCTTTTTCCTGAAGAAGATGCTACCATGAAATACGATTAAATCCCAGTATAAGCTGTTCTTACCTTGGATTCAAAGCCTTTTGAAAACTCAGTTTTAAGCAGATTTAAATTCAGATTAAGTTTTTAATCATCTATAATTCCATAATATAATAACTTATTATTATTTAAGATTATAAGAAATTTGTTAATGTTTATTTTTGTATTATGCAGGTGTGGGACTTGAGGAATATGAGATCTGCTCTGGCCACGATAAGATCAGATGCAGCTGTAAATAGGCTAGGCGTTTCAGTTTCTGGTCTTATTGCTATACCTTTAGACAACAGGCAGATCAGGCTTCATGATCTATCAGGGCAACGAGTTGCAAGACTTCCTCGTTCCTCGAGACAAGTAAAACCTTTATTTCAAAATAGTATATTGGTCTTCTGTTGTTTTCTCTGCAGTTAGTGAATGTCCTTAGTCCTTATACAGTTAAATTTTCTCACCACAATTTTACCTCTTCAAAGTTTCATAACTACTAGTAATGTGAAATTGAGCTTAACGTTACTATTAATGTGAGAAGGTAAAGATGCATGGTTGGGAGAAATCATACACATACTCCCTTTTAAAAGTATAGCAACAACATAGGCAAGTATAGTAGCATTGCAACACCATTTTTAACCCTGTTTTGCATTGAACTCTACAAGCAAATTAAAACAAAATAGGTGGTCTGAAAACTATTAAATGTAATATTTTTGGTAATGTTTGAAAGCCTTTAGGTAATTTTTATATTTGTGAGCAAATAAAGTTTTTGTTTAATTTATACAAAATGGGTGCGTAGGTGTTGCAATAATTCTGACAAGAAGATTATTTTACTGAAGAAATACCCCTTTTGTAAAGTTAAATTATGTATCCCATGTTTTTGACAAAAAATAAATAAAATAATAATTATGTTATTCCTCTGCTGAAGATAGACAGTGTCTATTATGATTAATTTTCTGGTTACATATCCACCAATGTAAAATATGAAAAATAAATATGGTTATTTTTAAATAATTAAATTATTGAAAAATATGAAAAAGAGAAAACATTCTCTTTGCAGGCTTTCTCTCATTTATCATTACATGTGTTGTGTTAGTCATTCTCACTTAAATTAGGTATTTGTTGTCCACCACTTCAGATGTAATTTGATGTCTCTGTTGGAGATTTGGAAGTGGATTAGGGAGCAGTTTTGTTTGTGAGGCGTAACACTATATATTACCCTTGCTGAATAAAAATTGAGCAAGAAAAATTAAACTATTTTTTAATTTTATCCAAGGCATTACTTTCTCCAGCTTCTTAATACATTTTTAATTAAAGGTTTTTAAAAATTAAACTTTAGGGGAAAATATCAGGGGTTACAAAATTTTGAATTTCCTTGAATATTATGTTGTTAAAAAAGTTGAAAATTTTGAAAAAATACATAATAGATAGCTGTCCCACGGTTTTGTCCAAGACCTTGTATGATTGGACCATTTTGAGCATGAGGGCTGTTGTCTTTTGATAATAATTGATCAGAGATTAAATTATTTTCAAAGACAAAATGTCCAGCTGTTAAGGAACCTGCATAATACTGCTTGGAACATTAACAGGATAGTTTAAAGGGTTTAAAAACACTTCAGAAGGTTACAAAAGGGGAATGTTTTTGATTTATGTTATTAAAATCCTAAATTTTAAATGTTCATTTTTGATATTTTATTATTATTTCCTTTAATTAACATAATGTAATGCGTTAAGAAGTGAGGGACGTTATTAGGTGTGAATAAATTAAACAGTTTAATTCATTTTACCGAAACGTTTCGACCCTAAAAGGTTATCTTCAGTCAGTTTAATACAAATTATGCTGTTTTTATGTTGTGTGTGTAATGTAATCATAATGAATAAAAGTGATTAAAATTAACTCTCAAAGAGAGATCGTCAATATTTAAATTAGAAAATCTTGTTCTAAACTAACACACTAACAACTATTATAAAACTTCATTATAAAATAAATTAATTTTATTAAATTCATATATTAATTAAAAATAAATATGGTAACTAAACAATTCAACATTTAAAAACAAAAAACAATCCAAAATAAAAAAATGACAATGATAATATAATTATAAGTTCACTTCTCAACGCATCATATAATAACAAGGTGTTGTTAAACTTTTAAGTTTAAATTTTCAACATAATGTAATGTTATTTTCTTAAGTTATTCAACATGTTGTAAACATAATTTGTAAATATATATATTTTTAATACATAATTTTATCATAGGGCCATCATAGGATGGTATGCAGTGTGGCTTGGACAGAAGAAGTGGGACCTTGTTCCTTCTATTCAGCTGGTTTTGATAGGCTAACCCTTGGCTGGGCACTTCAAAATCTCAAAGAATCCTAGGTACCTTCCCACCATCTTAATAAATAACTTTTCTTGTAGTAAAGAACAGGCAGTGCCGTATAAATCTGTGATTCAATGATAATTGTTGTACCTATAATCTTTAAAGAAAAAAAATAAATAAATTAATTAAAATAAAATAAAGACAGCAGTAAATAGCTGGCTTCATAACTGAAATGAAAAATTAAAAAAACTGGAACATAAAAAACAAGGTAATTAAAAATTATTTTGAATGTTTCACTATTGTTAAGGAATAAAATATTATGTATGATCATTTTTTGAACTTAAACGTTAGTCATGTAATTGTACTCATTTATCTGAAAGTGAACATCGAAAATTCACTTAAAATTAACTTTCATTTATATATTTTTTCCAATTAATCATCATTTATATGTACCTTGTAAAAATAATATTCATTTTTCTGTCATTATCGTACTTTATCACCTTCTGTGTGCCATTTAATTTTTAATTATTTTGTTCCTTGTACAATTGGAATTAATATTTGTTTTTAATTTCATACTAAATTGATTTACCTTAAATTTTTAAGGTACTCAAAACAATATTTTAAGACAGTTAAAAAATAAAATGTATAATATTTATTCAGTTTTTTTTTTTTAATTTGAAAAAACAATAAAATTATTTTTGCTATGTTGGTCAAAGACAATAAATTATTTTCATTTTTTTTTTAGGTTTAATAGTAATATTTAAAAGGTTTTTTAAACTTCAACTTATAATTTTAATAACAATTTAAAATTATCATTACGCTTGTTTTAAATAACGCTCAGTGATAGATTCCGTGATTATTTTGTATTGTTAGATAAAATGTAATCGATACCTGATAACTGTTTAAAAAAAATGAGATAATTTTAATTTTCCCCCCAGTTTTTTCTTTTATAAAATGGTAGTCATAAAATATTTCTTATAGGAGGGAAAAAAATTGTAACAAATCAAATAAAATAAAAAAATCATCGACAATAATAAGAATTATTAGTGAGTAAATTAATATTTTTTTAAAAAGCATATAAATTCATTTTATAGTTAAATGTTTACAATAATTCTGGGGACGTTATTTTTTTTTTTTCTTCTTTTTAACCAGACCAGGTTACTTTCTTATTATTTGAATCTCTTGAAATTGAAAATAGCCAATCCCTGCCTGAGGATGAAACTTAATAAATGGTCAACCTTTAAATGTGGTTAACATGTCATGTGAATTTGTTGTAAAAGTAATGTTTAAATCTTAGTATCATTAAGGGTTAAGAATGTCCTTGTAAATCTACACAATAAACACCTGAATGTAATTACCAGGTTTGGAATTAATTATTACATCTGGAGTATAACTATATTGCATATTAATAAAATAGCAATCTAGATGTTCTGGTGAAGACCGTTTCTTAGCAATATGAAATCATGTGTTAAAAATCATTGTGTGTGCGTAAAAGCAACATCAATCAGGAGAAATAACCAATCTGATTATAGTCAGTTGTCCGTTGCTGCCAGTTTACTCTGAAGATGCTTTGAATAGAGAGTTTATGTAGATTCCAGGTGTGGAATTTTACATTCCAGATAATTAACTTCTCTAAGCTGTCTTCCAGATAAGACCTCATCTTGAAAGTCCTTAACTTTAGGAATGACAAATGTTATTTTTAATTCCCTGAAACTTTGTGAAGAACTTGGTCATTCATTCTTATGAGTTGAAAATGCCAATTTACCAGCTTTCACGAATAACCGCCTCCATAAATCTCCATTTATCAGAATTTGGATAAGAAAAACCAATGTATTATTACAATCTAATTTTTAGTATTTATACTATGTTAACAGATGTTTTTGATTTTAGCTCAGGCTTGACCTTGCTCAATACATGGTATTCAGAGATATCAAAATTAATAAATTATGCTTTTGATAGAATTAGCTCTAATCTAAAGATTGGGGATTGGTTATTTTTATATAAAAAATTGTATGAGTTGTCTATTCTTTTCACCATTAGAGAATGCAGCTTTTTTCTAGGAAATATACACATCATCATACTATATCAGAAGGTTGTAAAATGCAATACAACGAAACAATTATAAACTCACATAATTTGTATTTATTATTAAAGGGAGGGCAATCCTACCATAATAAATTATATAAATATATTATTCATTAATATAAATAATACATATAATTAAAGAGTTACAACTACTGTTGGCACTTAATGAGAAATTATGTCTCTTATATTTATAAGCATATTAATACAACTTTATATTATGTATATATATTAAGTTGGTAATTTTTTTTAATAATTGAGAATACATGTGTTTTTTCTCTGCTACGAAAAAGAAAACCAAAATTCATAATAGAAGAGCTAATGATTATTAAAATAAATTTATTTGACAATTTATGCTTTCTTTTACTTATAATTTAGTGCAAGGTGTGCTTATCCATCTCATAATAAGCCCAAGTTAAAATTCAGGTGAAAGATGCTCCACTCAAATGCTCACATTAATGAATGCAAAGTTAATTAGGTCTCACATTCACCTTGAAAAATTTCAACCATTCTTAGCCATAGTGAGGTGCTGTATATTCCTTATTTGCCCATTGTTTAAAGGGTTAATTAAAATTTTAAAACCAATGCAGTAATATATAAATATGTCTCTTACTTTTAACAAATTTTTTTATAATTTTTATGAAACTGACATGCATTTCTCATCATGTCCACGTACAGATAACATGTTCATTATAATATAATGTTAGTAATTGCTGTGCAAATATATTTTTTAAAATAAAGCTTTATGTAGTTGTTGTGTACATAAATAAATTATATATATATATATATGTATTAAAAATAAACATGAACATTCTGTGCTACTTATATTCATATGAGGTATGTAAATATAATATTGATATGTAATTTTTAAAAAAACTTATGTCTTTGACCTTCGTAGAGTGGAAAAATATAACTGTTTAATAATTGTTTGTGACTTTTAATTATAAGATTTTGGCATTCAATCAGTTTTGTATAAACAATACATATTTATTGATGTTCAAGAACTTATTATGTTTTTTCTTTTTAATAGAAAATATTGTACTCTGTTGATTATATTTACTATCTTTTAGAGCAGAAAGTTTGTATCTATTGATTATTATCAACTTTATATTTATCAATTAATAAGTTGGAGTAGATTCAATTAACTTTTAAGACAAAATTATAAATGTTTCCTCTAACTAATATTTTATTTATTTAATTAGGTATTGTTATTTAAAATGAGAATTTAACAATAGTCTTTTATGTACTTGATTTCTTTGCTCTTTATTATTTGTGGAGATTAATAATTGAAATTGAGTTCTGTACTTGTGCAATTAATACTTTTTTAAATTGTATATATATATTTTTTTTAAGTTTTACTATCTACTCTTTAAGTGTGACATGCTTATTTTGTAGGTGTTCATTTTTTTTATTGGGGTTAAAATTAAAACATTGTTGTGCTTTTGATATTCCCATTTACTTTACTGAATATTATTTATTGCAAAATATCATTATTAGTCATTGATTTAATAACGTTCTAAATCTTCCACAGGAAGTCTAGGTAGTTGGGTGTTTAAACATTTCGCTTCCAAGTTAAGGGAATATTTAGGAGTGTACGTTTCCCTTGATTGAAATAAGAGTGCGAGTTACCTCAAACAATAATCCTAGATCACTCCTTTAGTACTATAATACTTCTTAACCAATGTAATATAAATTGTTTTGAAAAGACACTTACATGGCAAATGTAAGTAGATGTTCATACAGTATCATGACTGACGCCCATTCCCCATAAAAAAAAAAAAAAAAATGTGCTTAAGGCCTACGAGATTATTTTTGCCCTTCCATGAACTGAATTTTGAACTTGATTATTGTGTCAAACAAATAATTATTATTTTATTTTGTGCTCCTTCAATTATTTATTTATTATTATTTTATTCCTCATAAATTGACTGTTTTTCTTTATTCTTTCTTCTAGGCTCAATCCATAATTTTGCTACAATCCTAATAAGTGTTTAGCTGCATACTTATCTATATTTTATTATTTTCCTCTTTTGTATTTTCTTTAATCTTTTTATTTTTTTTGACTGCACAAGTTTTATTTTAGACTTATTTTTTCTAACGAGACTGTAAAAAAAGTAAAAGAAAGGACTGCAGTGTTCAACGATACTAGTCAGTGGATTGAGCTTTGTTTATCCTAATTCATATCTTAAGTTCTCTTAAAAACTAATTAAGACTTGATAAATAAATGAAAATTCTAACAAAATTAATTATTAAATATTTAATTTACTTTAAGCAAAAATATGGAAAATTAGATCTTGAATTACCTATTGATTTAGAAAATATCACAGGAAATACTATTAATTCTGATAAACAGTAGAGTGTGATATAATCAATAAGTATTAGTGGAGTAATGGTTTATTTTAATACCAAAGTTCTTAATAGTTATTTACGCACCAAGGGAGGAAACAAAGTCATTACACCCTGAGCATTTTTGTTGGTTCCTGAGGCGTAGCCGAGGGAGTTAATTATACTATGACTTTTTGCTCCCGTGGTAGATACAAGATTTTTCCTCTAGAAGGGAGAAAAACTACACAAATAAAACCTAAGATTTCTATTTATCTATTTATTTAGGTATTCATTTCTAAATTTACAAATTTTTATACCTTTAATTTTAACAAAAAATGTTAAAGACAAAAAAAAGGTTTTATAACATCTTATAGTAAAAAAAAAAAAAATAATGAAAAGTAAATGTGCAATTGATCGATTCCAACTATGTTTTCTTTGATTTCCATAATAACTTTCTATAACTATGTAACTATAATAATAATTCAAATGTTTATTAATACTACAAAATTACTAACTGAATAATAACTTTTTTCAAGTCCAAAAACGTTAACTAAATAAATTAAAAGAATAGAGAGTTTAAATATGACGTTAAGAACAATTAATGTCATACGTCTTGCCGAGGTCAAACCTACTGGGCATGTGCACACGCACGCATAAAATTGTCCTACTGTGAAAAGACGTGATACTTTAATCTGTCACTGTTGTCGTATCACCTTTTAGGTTTCTGTACGAAAAGAAACCTTATATAACGGCTCTGTCTGTCTGTCCGTTAGCATGTTTCAATTCATAAACTACTATAGCTAGGAATATGAAATTCAGCACACAGGTGCATCTCGGCATTTATGACAACTGTACTTTTTGGAATTTTCACACTTAATATTTCCAAGATGGCGGGCAACTAAAAAAAGTTTTTAGTCACCATGACATGTTATACAAAAATTTAAAGGTCTTGAAGTGTAGAAAAAGAATAAGCAACAATTAAAATTTTGCTCTTAATATTTTCAAGATGGCAGATAAATAAAATAAAGTTTTTAGTCACCATGACTTGTTATACATAAATTTAAAGGTCTTGAAGTGCAGAAAAAGAATATGGAACTATTAACATTTTCCACTTAAGAATTTTAACTTAATTGTGCAGAAACCGGCGATTATCGCCTCAAGTACTTAAGTGAAGCGCGCCTTACTTGTTTTACTTTATTTTTAACGTTATTTGTGTTTATCTCTAAAATAAGATAAATCAAAAACCTACCTATAACCTCCTCACTTCGTCTTTTATCTTCCTTTGTATACGTCTTGTTTAAGTCATACTACATTTTAAAATTAAAGTATCACTGAAATCAAAAGAACATCTTATTTAAACTCTCTAATATTTAAAAAAGCTGTTAACCTGTTCAGTCATTCAGTTAAACAAAACTGCTACTTGTTACATATCAGGCAACACTGATTTTTTTAAAGAATAATAAGTTGGCTCTTCTGCCTTTTATTTTTACTTTCCGCCACGATTTTTACTTTCCACCCCGATTTTTACTTTCCGCCCTGATTTTTGCATTCCTCCCTCATTTTCAGAACCAGGGTGGAATGTTAATTTTTTCTCCCTTCTGGAAGAAAAAATATTTTCTACCTTAGTATAAATTATATACATATGTTGTTGGAAAATTTTTAAAGCAGTATTAAATGTTAATTAAATATAATTTACCGTATTGCATTGAATGTAAGACGCCATTTATAGTAATTTAAGTTAGAATATAAGACGCACCCTGTTTCAAAGGGAAAATCTTCCTTTCTCTATTTTAACAACTTGTTCAGACGTGAAATTTAGGCAGTCTACTATGGATATTGTTGGAATATTACATCATTATTTAGATGTAAAGTGCATTTAAATCTTTATTTAGATGTAAGACAGATGCCATGCTGGCAGAGAAATAGCAAGGTTAAATTTTGAAGATAACAATAAATAAATAGGTACAACGGAACCCCTGAAAATTGATGAAATAGGAGGGCCCAACAATGATATCCTGGGAAGATTCAGAGAATTAGAAATAAAAAGTAAGAACAAGATCTCAGCGGTATTTTTGAAAGAGGAGTTAGTAGAAAAAAAGTTGTTAGCTATGAGTTTACATTTGAATTTTTTTACGCATTCAGATTTTTCGCGATGCAAAACAGGAGAAAAAAGTGTGTCTTATATTCAAAGCAATAGGGTAATTAAAAGTGTTATTGCCATCTAATTGTTTTTACTATGTTCCCCCTTTATAAATATTAAAACTTTGTGGCATTGCATTATGTTGAAACCACTGTCCAAACACTGGCATAATATGGTTTAATTTTTAGGTCTTATTTTGTGTATAAAAAAACCACATTGATTTTATTCAATATACAGGGTGATCCAAAAGTTGGGAAACGGCTTAATATCTCTGGTTATAATTGAGATATTAAGTTCCGGTTTGCGGGTATCTTTATCATTTATCAAAAACTACTTTTTTGGTGGTTAATAATTTTTTCCGCCATATTGGATTCAACTTTGAAATTTTAAATTAGAACACCCATAAAGTGGTACATTTTTAGAAAGTTCTTAAAAAAAGAGAACTGCCGCAAACCTGAGCTTTATATCTACTTCCGTTCCAAAATGGCGGACATTTAAAAAAAAAAAATCTTATTCTCAATAGTTTAGTCCGAGACAACTCAGACTAACTTTTCTCATATAATCTCGGTCCAAGATCCCAGAGAACATAGTTATCAAGTCAGAGTTTCCGAGATATTGATGAAAATAAATCTGATTTTGTTGAAAATCGAAAACAAAAAGTAAGCAACCACCTGTTAAACACATTTTAAATAATATAAATTAACTAAGCATCACGTAGGTTTATCATTGAAGCAAGGTTAATGCAATAAATATTTAATATAATGTTTCCTGGGATCTGGGGCTGAGATTTTATGAGAAAGTTAGTCTAAGTTGTCTCGGACTGATGTTTTTTATCTAACTAAACTATTGAAAATAAGAAAAAAAGAGTAAATTTTTACAAAATTGTATCACTTTATGGGTGTTCCAATTTAAAATTTCTAAGTTGAATCCAATATTACACACCAAAAAAGTATTTTTTTTTTTTATAAATGATAAAGATACCTGCAAAACGGAACTTAATATCTTAATTATAACCAGAGATATTAAGCCGTTTCCGAACTTTTGGATCACCCTGTATATATATAAATTATGAAACAACTAACTCGGTTGATGTAGCGTTTCTGGGTCATCATGTATAGAAATGAAAAAAATTGGCACTTATAATTTTAAAGTATTTTCTCTAGATTGATCAAAAATGCACCAAGTATGGATATTTCTTCATTTCACAAGTTTTCTCTTAATACATTTTCCATCTTCAGTCCTCTATTTTGAGACACAGCTGTATACAGGTCGATTTTGCAAATCTTGGGCGTATGTATCTATCGTAGATTAACTGGGCTTCGATGTAGCGTATCTGGTTTATCGAGAGAGTATGAATTGAAAAAGTATCCTCTAATAATAACATTTTTATCAATATACAGGAAACAAATTATATATGCATTATATTTGTCAGTTTTTCCATTTCTATACATGATGCCCGAAATACGCTATATCAAACACTAACTCTAACATCTTGATTCAATCTTCTATTTTCGTAAAATAAATAGTTTTATTTGTTTTTCTTCTTGTCCATTTTTTTATAATTTTATCTTTTCTGTTGGGTTATTTAGAGTTTTAATTTAAATAATTTGGCAATTATTTTCCTCTTTCTTTCTTATTTTATATTTGTGACCCTCTCCTTATTGTGTATGTTTCTCATTAATTCACATAATAATAATTTCTTCTTAGTATTAATAAAAAGGTACAGAACTCCATCAAATTTGTTTTATTATAAAAGGATATTGTTGTTTTATTATAAGGGAGATTATTTAATTACTATTAATAGAAATAAATGTGTAAATATTTATTTAACTTTGTCTTGCATTTATATTTTTATTATTTTAAAGGCTTCTCTAGCCACTTTTTTTTAATTAAAAAACCTTCTTTTGATATTAATAGAAAAAGTATTTAATTATCCTAAAATGAAAATAATTTATCACAATCATTAAAGTCCCAATTTTGTATTTCATCTATTTGAATTAAATTTTATTAACAATTTACTAATTAAGATAATGTATGAGTTTTATTTATATAATGATTTATATGTGCTTTTATTTGTAATGCATGAATGACTTGGTTATTATTTATTTTTTATGTGTTTTAATACTCACTTTATATGTTTTATTTTAGCGCACAATACAGCTTATATTTTTTTTTTATCATTGTCTACACTGTGATATTAATTATTTTGTGATGGCACGATATTATAATTATTCTATTCTATGTCTATCATTCTTTCTTTTTTCTTATGTATACTGTAAATCAAAACCAATATCAATTCTTGTTTTATAAGTAATAACTTTTATTTAAAAAATATATATTCAATAACATAGTTTATGCAGCTATTCATTATTTAAATCTATCAAATTTATTTGGGCAATTAGGTAATATTTTATATTCTACTCTATTTTTCAAGGTAATATTAGCTTTTAATTGATGTGAAGATTGGTTCATATTAATTTTTTTCCCCATATTGGAGTGAAAGAGGTCTCTTGAGTTATATTTAATACATTAATCAAGTTATTTAATCAGCTGTGGATTTTTTTTTTTAGGTTAGTACTATTAACTATATTTTGAAAGTATGAGATTAACTTATTAGTATTTTTTGTTGATTTAATTTTTCTTCACATTCCAAATGTTTATCTGTAAAGATTTTATTTTTGATATTATATTAGTTTTAAAAAAATATAAGGGTCCTTGGTTTTGCCCGCGGACCCTACAAACAAAAATTGTATGCAAATGCTTATGTGTTGTTGACATTATCACTAAGGCATCAATGTGATTTAGCACATGTGGCTGAAGGAACTCTGCCTGGAACTTAAGTCCAAAAAACAATAATTTAGGTTAATTTCTCAGTGAGGTGAAATGTGTTTTACTCATTGATAGTTGCTTAACTTGCCACCCCAAAATAACAATCCTTCAAAATGGTAATCAAAGTAAATTCTGATTTAAGTAATATATCTTTATTGTAGAATGAGCTCTATCCGTGGTTATATTATTTACAACTTTAAATAGATTTGCAATTTTCTGGAGTTTTGTTTTATTATGTAGTTATCATAAGTGGGTAATATCTCTTCATGAATTATTGCTATATGACTCCAACACTCATTACATACTATTTTTTCTTCTCTTTCTAAAGCCTCTAAAAATGTTGGATCTCTCTAAAAACGAGGGAAGTTTGACCTCTTAATAAATGGTCCCAGTAAATGGTTTAAACTTCTTTCATTTTGATTGAAACTCATGAACCTGTCTTAATTGTAATAAATATTTTAAAATTCCTTTTATATAATGTATCAATGTCAATATCAATTTAATATACTGTGTTAATTAGAATTCAAGCAGCTCTTAGTTTTACTACTTTAAACTTGGAAATACGGTATATATTTTATATACAACCCCTATTAAAAAGTCTAATGCTTTTTATTATTGCTGCATAAACAAATGTTTCATTTTTTCTAATTATTATTATTTTGATAATTTCAAGAGTCTTTAATCTATCTAGTCTCTTTGCTTTTTTTTTTAACTAGAATGAATTAAAATATAATAGCATATCTATGAAGCAATGAAAACATTTTTTAGACTCTCCCTTTTTTTTATTTAGTTTGATTCTATTTAAACAAAATTGTGATGCATGTTACATAAAAACGTTTACTTGACGACTGTTGAAATGTGTGCCAAACTTGTAATTTATTGTTTGCCCCCTTCCCCTTCTTTTTTTGTAAATAGGACGTCTTAATAACTTTTTTGGTAGTTTAACAATCATATGTGAGACTGACTTTTGACTAAATAGATTTTTTCTTTCTCTCTCTCTCCCCCTCCCCCCCCATAAATACTTATATAAAATATGATTGAGTCTAAAAATATTTAGAATGTCATCTCTGAGTGAGTTTTTTTTTTTGGTACATGAGATTGAAAAGAAACTGCTTTAATGTATTTTTATTTATTTAGACCTATTGATGTAATGCTATTGATTTTACTTTTAAATTTTTACAGTCCTCCTTCAAATAAATTGCCTTATCAAACCAATTTTAAATTGTTCCAAAAAAAATTAATTAAATGAATTTTTCACCAAGAGAGAACTACCATTTTTAAAAAAAGAAAATCATTTTTGATTTTCAAGATAATTTTTTTTATTAAATGATGGGTATGTTCTTTTTAATTATCTGATTAATAAGTAAAAAAGCTAGGAATCCTGCACTATTTCAAGTCAAAGAGGTCATTAGGAATTATCAGTTATTTTGTCCCCCTAATTTTCTTTTGCAATATTTTAACAAATGCTTCTTTAAATAGCACAATTTGTTCACTTACAAACTTGTTTGCTTTAATCCCTCAGAGAACTTAGGGCTTCATTGAAGGACTTTCACCGGATTCAATGCATTATTTATTTAGTACTTCTAAACTACCTTGTAAGTACAGATTGTACTTACAAGGTAGTATAGTTCAGCCTAAAGCATAATATACAGTACTCATGCTCTTTAAAACAGTGTACATTAGTTGTATACTGCAATAAATAATTATCTACTTCCCCGAATATAGAATGCAATATACGAATAATCTAAACTTTATTGTAATTGAAGTGTTTAGTGTGCAAGAAGATTATTTATTGAGTATTTATATTAGAGTTACAATTACTTGATTTTGCACAGCACAATTCTGTGCTACAATCAAGTAATTGTAATCAAGTTCCAATTGCAATCAAGTAATTGTAAGTCTTATATAGTTTACAAATTCTGTAATTAAAATTCATTGTCCTGTGATGGAGTACTCACTTAGAGCATTGACCATGATTTACAATAAGCAAGTGGTGCACTGTGCTCAAAAATCAAGTGTTTCTTAGCTATTTTGAAATTGGAGCTCCCTAAATATCTAGACTACTTGCAAGGCTCCTCTGCACACACCACCACAATAACATGTTCCTAAATGTCCAAAACTGAAATTATCCAATAAAAAAAGAAGCAACCCTACAATGTGCTTTAGGGGGTCCTAAGATATAGTAATACTGTTAACTAAACTTAATTTGTATAATAATCTTATCAATTTGTTATTTCAAAGGTAAAACCACTACATCAATAGCTCTAATATCTATTGTATTTTTAATTTTTATGACACCAAGCTCTATAGATTGCTTTAATTAGTCAATTTTTCATTGATAATAAAAAATAAAATCAATCTCACTTTTTGTATTTTTATGACTTTAGTATGTTCATTGAAGAAAGTAGTAAAAATAACAAGTAATATTTTATATTAAGTTTATTTAAATTTTAAATATAAATCTCCAATGAACAGACTGTCAATTAATATTATTGTTTATTTTTATTTTATTTATTTATTTATTTTTTTGTTCTATATTTTTTAATGTGTATATAAATATATTTTACTATTAGTAATGATGGGTTAGTGTTAGTGTAAATTGAAAAAATAAAAAAAATACAAAAAAAAAAAAAAAAAAAAACATTTTTTATAAATGGAGTGTCTTAGAATGTAGATTATTAATTTATTTTCATTTTTTTATTTTTAGAACAATAAAGTTACCAGTGTGCTTTTTGTGTTCGTCCAAGTTCAGAACATTTATTAATTTAAATAATAAGGTTTAAATGTATAGTTTAATTTATAAATGAATAAAAGTAATTGAAAATATAAGAACAGGACATAAAAATTATATGGTGCAAATATTAGTATGTTCCCCTATTTAAATTATTAAATTTAAAAAAATCTAAAATATCAGGACATCATATTTTGCATGTTGTTTTCTTTTGTAATTATAATAATTTTAAGATCAGTAACTTTTAAAGGTCCTTTTCCCCTCATATTTTGTTCTCGCACTGTATCTTGCTACCTGTGGGAAATATATGAACAATAAATTTACGTTCTTTAGAAGTACATTTAGTATGTGCTAAAGATACAGTGAATTATTTTGTTTTGTATTTAATTTTTAAATCTTATTCGAAATGGATAAAGATTAGAGGATCAGTGTGTTTGAGAGGCTTAAAACTTACTTTTAACTAAATTATAAACTAAAACAATAAGCTGAGTTCAACTCCCAGAGAGCTGCAACTTATTCGATGTGTACTGTCTTTATTTCTGTAATGATTTCCTGTAGTGTCAATGTGAACATAAATAACAAAAAGTAATAATTTCTCAGGTAGCAATAATTTTAACATGTCTAATGTACTCTTTTCTTTTGTTAAAAAGTGTTTCTGAGGTTGGTTCTTTGAATCAATAACATTTTTTCATGCTCACAGTTTTAATGCTGTTACAATGCTTTAATGATGTTAAGTCATAATTTGATTTATGTATAAAAAATATTTAAATGTATTTTATTTGCCTTGGATGCAACTAAATGACATGTCATCTTTTACTATCCTGAATAGACCAAGAAAAGGAATATATATATATATATATATATATGTATATATATTGTACTTTGTAAGGAGTTAAAAAATAGATTGTTTGATTTTATGTACTAAGATTTTATTTAAAAGTAGAAAAGAAAGTGTGTTATTGGATATTTTCTCAAATAAGGCTTAATCGAATAAAAATTCAACTAATGTAGTCTTAGTATTATATATATATATATATATATATATATATATATATATATATATATATATATATATATATATATATATATATACATATACATATATAATACATGTATACATATATTTTTTATATAAATGTTAATAAGTGTTATATGTAGATTTTACAATATCAAAACTTGCTTAATCGATTTGTTAAATGCCTGCATTTTTTTTTTTTTTTTTTTTTTTTTTTTTTTTTTTTTTTAATTAAAACAAATATACATACCTACACACACACACAACACAAACTCGGGAAGTGGTCAATATAATCAATAAGAACTTCAGATTATCATTAAGCTAACGTTTCGGTGACTAGCAACATGCCACCATTTATTAACATTCAAAAATATAATACAAGAATTAATCAAACAGAACATGTTATATATATATATATAACATGAGCCGAAAATGAGTTACAAAAAAACGGGAAAAAATTATAAAAACAAGATGAGAAAGAAAGCTTTCATGAATTTAGAAGTTATATTGATAAGTAATAAAAATGAATGAACATAATAATTCTTATGACAGAAGAAAGCACAAAAACAGTATGAAAAACTTTTTCCTTTTTTAAAAATATAATACAAAGGAGCGGGGCAAGATTTAAATAAAGTGGGCTTTGACAGGTTGAAAGAGCAAGGCCTATCGGCGAGAAAAGGAACTAGAAGGAGGTCGGGTAAGCACGAATACCCTATGATCTAGCGGAGAAACAGGTGCACTAGAAAGTGAACTAAGGGAAAAGATGAGAATAGAGGGGAAACTAAAAATGAGCATGGAGAGAAGGAAGAAAGAACAGAATGTGAAAGATCAGATGGAAGGAAAGGAGCTGAAGAAAATAAAATAAAAAAGGAAAGAATAAGTAAAGGAAAAGCCCAGTTAAGATTTGACTAAGAATTATTATCATGAGGATCTAGTAGGTGTTAATAAAGATCGTTCCATCAGATCTGTAATTCATGGAGCTTGCACAGTTATGAATGTAGAGGATTTATAACATTTTTCTTTTCTTTTCATTCTTTTCTGAACGCAGGACATTGGTGTCCTCAGCTCTAGTACTAATCTGGTATATACACACACATATATATATATATATATATATATATATATATATATATATATATATATATATATATATATATATATATATATATATATATTATTGTTAACATATATGACAAGACTTTGACGCAAATTTTTATACTTTTTCTGTGTTCTTTAATTTTCTACCTATATTAAGTCTTGTGATTAACAAAGTGGTGCTGACAAATAAAAATTGCGGGAAGTAAGAAGGAGTGATAGAGAAACAAAAGGTAAAAGCCACCTTCGCGTTATGGGTTTGAATACTTAGGGAACTGATGGGGAGGAAAAGGAAGTCATGTACTAGACGTCTCTTTAATAAATAAAGAACTTAATATTGTCTCACGTAAATCTTGCAAAAAAGGTGATATGGACACAAAATCTAAAAATGGTTCTAACAAGTTAACAAGGTGTAAGGGTTCATCTTGCAAAATTAAATGTTTAGAGATGGAGCTCCTACACAAGCAGAAACAACCTTTAGACCAGCAACACCAATATCGGACGACAGAAACCGTGTTAACAACTCAAGGGGGACCAACTGATAAGAGTCTAGACAAATTCTCTTCGTGGCTTCAGCTTCTTAGATGTGATTCCTGGATACTACGATTTCCAGCAAACATTAAAGATACTCATAGAAAAGGTGAAGAGTGGAGAAGGAAACTTGTTACTGATCCCAAAATTGTTCCTGAACTTAGACCAGACGAACTAGCCGCTGCTGAAATACAAATTATTAAGTTATCACTAGCACATTAGTTTTAGGAAAACCCACGAGTAACATTTTACATTGTTGACATCATCAATCATGGTGGGAAGAATCACTAAATTTAGAAGACAATCTGAAAAAACCCAATAATCCTGGGCAGTAAAGATTAGACTTCTAAACTAATTGGCAGACACTTTCACTTAACCTTCTCATGCATTCTTTTATAGCGGCATTGATTATTTTAGTCCAATGGGAGTGACAGTCAGTTGGAGTTTGTCAACACGAGCTATACACCTGGTAGTTGCCCATTCGCTGGATACAGTTGTATTATGACCATACAACGTTTTGTTAGTCGAAGACCCGGCCCTGCGAAAATGTTTTCCATCGAAAATTCAGGATGGCCCTTCGTCAACTCAATCAATGTCAAATACAGAAAGTTCTCCAGGGTGTAGGGAAATGTGATGAAGTGGACGTTCCAGCCTCCTAAGGCGCACATGGGTGGATGTTAGGAGAGATTAATTAGGAGCATAAAAACCGAAGTTGGAGCCGTACTTAAGTCCCTGTACCCAAAAGATGAAGAGCTCCGTACTGTCCTTGCCAGGGTAGAATTTGTGATCAGTAGCCGACCTCTAACCGATATTCCAGTCAACCCCGCAGACTCTAAGCCTTTGACTCCCAATAGCTTCCTCCTAGCCCCTTCCTCAAAAAAGATAATCAATTAGAGTTTTCAGCACAAAAATTACAGAAAATCCAAAACTTATTTAGTCTATTTGGCTACGAGGATTAGAGAATACCTACCATGCCTGACAAAGATAAGTGGTTCGCTCCCTAACCCCCACCACAAGTCGGAGCCCATACTATTTGTGTAGAAGAAATAGCCCCCTCAACGTGGCCTTTAGGACGAATAAAAGCTGTTCAGCCTGGCTTAGATGGCCAGGTTAGAGTCGTTGATATTGAGACCTCCCGTGGCACTTAGACCCGGCCATTAAGTACGGTGGCTTTGCTCTCAGTGTGGGGCAGGATGTTTTAATATGACAAGTCTTTGACACTGATTTTTTTGTTTTCCTTTAATATTTGCGATATATATATATATATATATATATATATATATATATATATATATATATATATATATATATATATATATATTTATATGTTTTTGTAACTTATAAAATAGTCTAAATCAAATTATAATTATTATTAACTACGGGAAACAGACAGTGAAAAATACACCCCTGTGCCGGGATCCCGGCACAGGGGTGTATTTTACACTGTCTGTTTCCCGTAGTTAATAATAATTATAATTTGATTTAAATTAAAATTTAACTTTCCGTAGTATGAAAACTACCAAAAACTTAAAAATTGAACTTATAAAATAGTATACGTTTTCTTTGCTTTTTAATTTTTTATCATTAATTTTTATAAGTCTTGTGATTAACAATTATATACACAAATAAATATTATTTGTAAAAGCATTAAACAAAAAAAATGTTTTAAAAAATATGAGTGGCTTTTATGCTGTTTTTTATGTTTTACGGCTTTGTTCTATTAACTGGCCCAAAGTAATAGGAAAATATGTGTAATCAATTTTTGAAAATACTTATATAGTTCATTTCTTTTTTTGCAAGTGCTTGTGAAAGAGAGTTTTAAAAATTGTTGTTATTTATTCTAATATTTAATTTTTGTATTTCTTATTTTTATTTTTCCAATGTGTTTAAGACGTGACTAAACTTTAAGTGTTACAGATATAATGGTGTGGTGTTTTGAAGCCATAACATGTTGTAATATTAAAAAAATGACACTTAAAAGTATTTTCTTATTTTAAATTTATTTTAAGTGAACTTTTATAATTTTATAGTGAGTTCATCACTATAAAACTTATTTTAAGCTTTGCCAATCATCTTATTTTACTTTTTTGCTTAGGATAATGCATTATATTAGGCATTGTTATGGCTGATTGGTTAATTCTTGTCTCATTAGTTCTTTTAATATTCCTATTTTCTTCTGAAACAAATATTCTCTGTTTTCTTAAATGTTAGAAAGCAAGTTGTATTTTTTTTTTTACCTCAGACACTGCTTATCGTCTTAGTGACATTCATTAAAGTGTTACAATAATTCTGCTAATAAAAATATTCCATAATTATTTTTTTAATAAAAATATCCAATTATTTATTCAAATATATCCATAATTATTTCCTTTGAAATCTAGTTTTAAATTCAAACAAATTATGTTTCCCAGTAGTATAAAATAAGAATCAATAATTTTAGTAACAACTCAAGAGGATACCTTAAAAATAACCTGTACTAGGGGTTCTGTGACCTCCTAAAATTTTAAATTAGAATAAGAAAATTTTATAAGACAAATTATAACTGAGAAAAAATGCTAGATGGTGCTAAAATATATTTTTATTAGTATTATTTAAAAAGGCATCGACATACATTATCGATAGGATATGTTCTCTGCTTTAATATGTATTATAAAAATTTCTAGTAACTTGCGTATTTATTCAATGAAATAGCAAAAACTAAAAAAAAAAAAAAATTGGTACGGGGTACTCAGAACTTTTCCTCACTTTGGAGACAAGTACTTGGATGGGTGACCGTTTTGAACTAACTGATTTTTTTATCATTTTTCAAAAAAATATTTGTACATTATTTTTTTGAATTTAGGTGGTATTTTGACAGGTGTAAACAAACTTTGACATTTAACAAAAAGTATCGCACTAATTACTAATTATGTTCGCTTATAACTTTTAAACTAATTAATGGAATTTGGTCCTTATTTTTTACGGGTTCCAACGATATGTTATTTGCTATATACAACTCGATCGGACCACTTTTCGGATTTTGTACGGTTTTTTTAAAAAGTTTGCTGACTCAGCAAACTTGGTTCAAGATGACGGGAATTGTTGATTTTCCGGGCGGCACAACTAGAAGTAAGGACTGATTTCTTGGCCAAGTTTCAACTCTCTAGGTTAAGTACCCTGGGCGCCACGATGATAACACACATACATACAGACGTCATGCTGAAAACCCCTCAGGAGGTCTTAAAAACACTGAAAACAGATAATTCAGTTGAAATCCCCCAAAAAAATGTTTGGGTGAAAACAATACTAAGAAAAAAGTAAATAAGATAGGTTTTAAACTACCGAGAGTGACCAAGGTAGGCGACCAGTTCATAGAATAATCACGAATAATGCAAATATTTAAAAAACCATTAGAGTTACAAAGAAATGTATAAGCCATCAATGAACATCTATGCCAAATATTAAAGCTTTCCATAGGTGGTTATAAAAATAATTGCAATTATACAAAATTTCTTGAACAGAAAATAATTGTTCCAGCTTTACTATTAAGTTTATGTTTAGCAGTCCGAAATAAAAAAAACTCAAGAGGTAATTTTACTGAACAATTTATGCAATAAAAAAAAACAATCTTAAATGTAGGTCATTATATAGTACAATAAAACCTTTTCTCTGAAGTTTTACGATGTCATTACGCTATTTTACTGTGCTAATATACTGCTAGTTGTTTAAACTAAACAGGGTTTAACCCCTTCCTCGAGAAAAAAAAATAGTGCAGAGAGATCTACAAAGATTTAAAGTAAAGTTCTAAAATATCATTTCGAGATCTTGCCTGCAATGCAATGTCTTGACTGAGACTCTTCATTACTGAGATTGTAATATAATTTTTATTGTTACTGCAGTTTAAAAATAAACTTAAGTAATTTGTCTAAATTTATATTTAAACATAAGTATTAGAGTATTAGTGGAGTTAATTAAACAGCTGAACAAAGGTTATATAAAAGAAAGTAATGTTACAGGAAGACTTTTTCCTACCGCTGTATCAGATAGAGCAAACTACTTTCACCATTCATCATTTCCATCATACTAGAAAATGCTTTCTTGAAACTAGGGTGGGAAAACCAGCATTAAAGTTGATAGCAAGTTCCTTTCCAGCCTTAAGTTTCCGATGATGCACTTATAATGTCTGTCAAAGAGAATGATCTTCAAAAGATGATAAGAGATCTTTCGGAATCTTGCCAAACATATTAAAATTGCCAATTAAAGATTCTCTAACTTACATAAAAGGCTTGAATTTGAAATGGGCAGGTCATGTAATGAGGAGAAACAAAGACAGATGGCTGCCAAGATTAACAGAATGGACTCAATATGATATGAAAAGAAAGAGAAACAACCAGGAAAATGGCAAGATGATATATTAAAAGAGATGAATATTATAACATGGCCTAGAGACTCTCAAGACAAGAAAAAGTGTGAAACGAAAAATGGACCCATCACCTCTTAGTAGGATTCGTCTCCTGGGAAGTTAGTTGACTACATCTTCACACCTAATGGGAGATGCAAGCTAGACATCAACCATGAGACTAATTACTCATATATGAAAGAATATGCATAAAGAACACAGGCTACAATAGTCTGCCAATTAGTGTGGCACATAGCTTTCCAACGTCCTATTTTGTACTTATACTTATATGTCCTATTTTGTTAATATTTTATAATTTAATGATTGTATGCTTTTACAGCCTATTATTGATAAATTTATTTATTTTTTCCCCTTTTTTAAAATCTGTCAAAATTGGTTTGATTTCTTACATGAATTAAAGTACCAATTTAGCAAAATTTAAAGAGTGAAGACTGTTGTCATTAATCTGGGGCTATCTGCTGGCTACTTTCAACAAACCATCCAAATTTCATAAAAATCAGATGAGTACTTTTAAAGATATAAATGTAAATAAAAGTTTGTTTGTGCGCTTGTGGAAGAGAAAAAATGGGCTAAGTATGACCTACCATCCAAATTTCAATAAAATCGGAGTAGTTTTTAAGATATGTTGGTTCGCCAAAAATGAGCGATAAACTCACAGACGGACACAAAAATGTTCCCTGATATCTGAAACATATTTCTGTCTTAGAATTTTATAAAAAAGGTTGTACTTCAGAACGATCACTAGCTTCCGTTACCTTCGGTTAGCTCGGAAGCAGTAATAATAAATAGGGAATTAGTATTCTTCATATTTCTAAGTGATTAATTTGCAAAATATGTTTCCTCTTATAGGGAATTCAGAATGTCAACTATAATTGAACATAAGTAATGAATACTTCTAAAAAAAACACAACTTATAAGTTTTATAACAACCAAAGCTAATATTTAATACCGACTACTTTAGCTTAAAAAAACTAAAAGATCTATTTCATATAAAAAAAAAAAAAAAAAAAATTGTGTGGTCATTATTTGGAACCACTAACCAGGTCAACACTACATTTTGTGAATTTTTTTTTTTTTAATCGCTACTAATCAGAAACTTAATCAAAATAAATAATATAGATATGTTAAATAATAGAAAAAAATAATAAAGATTGTAATCGTTTGCACTCTTCACACTTAAACCAACCATTTTATCCTGTCAAGGCAACAATATTTATTTGAAGCCACCATGACACTGACCACAAAAATTGCCAGTCGATTTTGTTAGTGATTTTGAACTCCCCCTAGATAATAACATTACAGAAATAAAAAATTCATATGCAGTCCTATCTAAATAAAAGACTATAATTGATTTATAAAGAACATTTTTAACTCTGTAAATAAATATTTAAATTAAATTTCCTACATTTGTTAGTTAAAGGCAACACTGAGGCTGAAATTTTTGCAGATCATGTTTCCTGTTGTATGAATATTATTTTACTTTTCCTTTGCTTGTCTAAGAACTTTTTTTATTATTTGTCTATTTATTTAAAAATAATAATTTATTGATGTGTTTTTTTTAAAGAAAGTATTGATTAATATCGAGGTAGAAGATAATTTTGAATTTCTGCATCATTATAATGGTTACGTTACCCCAGATTTAACCTATTAAGGTATTTCATTTTTTTTAAAAATAATTTAAGTATAATTTAGGCTTAGAAATAGTCAGATGAGAATTTAAGATGTTATGGTTAGTAGCTCCTATAAAATAACTAAATGAAAAAATTCTTAAAACATTAAAGTGCCAAGACTTCTTTTTCTAAAAGGTTATGACAAGTCAGTCTGAAAGCATTTTTTGTCTAGCCTTATTGTGAAGATTTTGGAGTAGTGATTAATAGTCACTACTAGGTAGATCTACCTATTCTAGATATATCTTCTATTCATTCATTTCATATAGTTTCAAATCTATTACTAATATTCGGTTGAAGTAACCTAGGCAGTGTCGCACCTAGTTTCCATATATTTCAGTTACAGGGCTTGTTCAATAAACTTCAATAAACTGTCGATACAAAGAGGTATTAAAATTATATACACATTAGGGATGATGTCCCATTGTCTAACAGTTCTTTGGACAAAAGAATATTTTCTTCCTGTGTATAGAAGTGATAATATTCATGTCTGAACAACTTAGATGTTTAATAGTATCAGAGGTAAATATAAGGCTGTGGGGCCGTCAAGGTTACTTCAAACATAATTTTTGTACTGATAATTGTTCAAGTATAATTTTATTTTATTATAGTATAGTTTTGGGGTTTATATATAATAATATTGATAAATGGATATCCTTAAATAAGGTCAACAATTAAACTTTCTATTAATATTTTGATTTAATATCATAGTCACTGAAGTTATTTAAAACACCAATTATCTGTTTATTATATTTTTAATTTGTATCACAAATATTTATAAAGCAAACATGTTAAGAAGTTTCTGCAGAGATTTTTTATATAGGGCGTGTCTTGTGTTTGATTACATGTATTTTTATAATAACTCTCTTTCTCAAATCCTTTAACAAATAAAGAAATAAATGATGTACTAAACATGTGCAATAGAAGCAGGCCTGCCTCTTTAACCGTATATAAGAGGCTTGTGTAGTGTTGTTGGAAATAAAAATATTTATACACGTGATTAATTTAATTATTGTTTACCTCCTTATTATGTTTAATTGTCTAAGATGTATCAATTTGCATCCTTTTTCCATCACAGAGGTAAGTGGATGAAAACCGCTGTTAATAAGACTGCTTAAAATAATTATTAAGTAGTTTTCTTTTTATGGCAGGAGAGTAAAGATTTGAAGACTTATCTATCATACCAGTCTTTTTATATCAGAGTTTCTTCTTCATTTTGTGATGAAGGGTCTTGTTATATTCTACATATCTAGAAGTTGACCGATTTTGGTGAAATTTGGTACACATATTCATTTTACCAATGCGTAGTCAAAGTTGGACAAAATCATCCGCCCAAGCATTCGTGCACAACGCTTGCTTAAAATGTGAGCTTCAAATTTAAAATTGAAATTTTAGGATGGGAAAAGATTCTAATATCACCTATTCAAGATGAATATTCAAATAAATTTGTTTATTAGAACCAACTGCGACACCGCTATGAAGTGATAAAGATTGCTAAAATTATTGAAGCGGACCTAAACATTTATAATAGTGAAAACCACGTATTTACCAATACAATATCTTACGTTCACGTAACAATTTTAATCAAACTTTATACAAATTGTCTAAAGTACAATTTAAATAGGTGTATAAAATTTTAACTTGATACAAGCTGAAGTTTTTGAGTAGTGGAGTGATAATTTTATAATAGTTTAAACAGAGATGTCCAGGGCGTGTAAGTTAAGGAATAGTAGAAAGGCACCCTTCACCCCCCCCCCCCCCCCCCACTACACGGATCTATATTAAAATCATCCTCTTAAGCTGGGTTTTCACGATCCAAGTGGACTAGGACCAAGTCAGATTTGACAAGTTAAATTTTATCTGAACTCATATGTTTTCGAGGTTACTGAATCTGAAGTCAAAATTTCTCCTATACGTACAGTTTTCCCAGAAAATGCTCTAAAAATATATATAGGGCGTTTGAATATCTTTCAACTATGAAGAACACAAATTAAAAGTAAAAAAAAAATCTGTTGACCTTACTATTTTAAGAAAAATTAAAAATAAGACAAAAAAAAATCGATTTTCCTCATATTGAGTCATGTATTTCTATATTACTTTTTCAGTGGTATAACAAATGTTTTGTGACTTTTTTCTGACATTATTCTAAAGAATTACAATATATGTGACCGAGAGTGGGGGGGGGGGGTCAAAAAAAATTGGGGTGGGATACTAAAACAAATTGTATGTACTTTTATAAGTATTCCCCAAATTTGCCCCCCCCCCCCCCCCCCTTCGGTTTAATATATTGTAATTCTCTAGAATAATGTCAGAAAAGCCACAAAACATTTGTTATACTACTGAAAAAGTAAGTTTTTTTTTTTACTTATTTTTAATTTTCCTAGAAAAAGTAAGGTCAACAGATTTATTTTACTTTTGATTCGTGTTCTTCATAGTTTAAAGATATTTAAACACCGAATATTGATATTTTACGAAATTTTTTTGGGCGAAAAATTGGATCAAAAACACAACTTTTCTGAACTTTAGGTTAGGCGCAATTTCCGGGAAAACTGTATGTATAGGAAAAATTTTGACTTCAGATTCGGACTCAGCACACCAAAATACTTACCATTTTACATGTCCAAAATACATGAAAAGGAGGCTTTTTTTGCAGAACAGTGTAATCATATAAAAAAAGAGGTAAATAAGAAAATTAAAATGATTATAATCTGTCTATTTTAACAAATGTTATAATAGGAGAAAAATCAATTCTAACATTTTTTTAACACTTTCGGTATAATTATTTATTTAGGTATACATATTACAAAAATAAATGTCAAAATAACTCTTCCTATAAAAGAATAATAATACTAAAGTAAAATTATAAATTAGTTTAAAGGTTAAGGAAATCAACACTAAAAATGCAAATTAAGCCATAAGGGGCAAAATTCACAGAGTGACTAGCATCTTCAAATAAATTCAAAACAATTATTTCCCAGCGGAGTGTCCAAGAATTTTTTTATCTGTTCACACAGACAGTTAAGGGTTGTGACAATCTAGACTCAACGACTTGTTTAGACGGTGATAGTCACTGTTGTAACAGCACTATCAAGTCTGCAATGGCTGGAGTTTCAAGACCTGCCACACTAAATTTTAGAAGCTGATAGGCTTATTGAATGTTACCAAGTAAACAGATTTTTAAGGCAAAAGCTACAGCACTTATTAAATGACACTTAAAATTAAAATCGGGGAAAGCATTAACAATGGCAGAGTGACTCAAAGCACCATATATATATGAAAATCCTCCAGGACTCGCTGGGATGAGGTGTGAGAACAACTTGTCCTTACAATTTTTCTATGCTCCTAGTAAGGTGTCTCAGCCTGCACCTACCTTTAAAATAAGTAACCCTTTTGTACATCATGTAAGGAGTCAACATTTGAATAAAATGTTGATAATTTTGGTCTAATGTTCGAATTAGGATTTGAACAATTAGACAAATCCATATAACTGACCAAATTATAAATTTCAGCCACAATTCATTTGTACAATGCTGTCTTATTAAATATGCAATAAAAAATTAAATTACATTTACAAAACATCTGCTTCTTCAAATAATATAGGCTTCTGATTCAATTTGTAAACAAAAATTTAATTCTGTTACAATGTTCAATTGAAATATATACGTACTTAAATATTAATATCACACAAGATAGAAGATGAAAATTTAGATAAGTATTGCATCATTGTATACTTGGTCACTTTTTAGCCTCTGAAATTTCAATAAGGCCTTCATCTATAAGACCTCTCTTTACTGTTTCACCCTTCGCAGCTAATATTTCTTCAATATTCTTCCCAGGTGAATTAGGAAACCAGCCTAAATTGTCTGCAATCAAATGATTATTGCTACATCCGTCACAACGTACTATCACAATGCCTTTGTGGTACGCCAATTTAGAAATTATTTTCTTGTTAACTGAATCGCATTTTTTACATTTAAAGTTGAGTTGATACTTCTTAGACGATTCTTCGACAGCAGTCTGTCCGAGAGGAGCTGGAGTATCTTGTGAGCTTTGACAAAATCTTGAAGTTGTAGCAGCTTGGGGCTCGAAACGGTTCTTTAAAGTCTTGCATTGTAAAAAAAAACTTCGGGTCAATGTTTGACGCGCTAAAATTCTACTGATATTAAACATTGTAAATTTGATTTAATACATGTAAACACAATTAATTTAAAATGCCCAATTTTATTTACCGAGATCACTACACTACACAACTGTAATAAATTTAAATAAATAAAAAATGTTTAATGGGGAATAACGCCTTCAAATTTCAAATAGTAAATACTAAAATGATAAGAGAAGATGAAGAATGCACAACACGAACGATTGATAAAAGTTGAATGAAACAGGTTGTGCTCTTCAGTGCCTCGTTGACTTTAATCTCCTTTTAACATAAGTTGGTATTCCTGTGGCTAAACTTACACTTTTTTTGTTTTTAATTTAATAGCTTAGCTTAACATTCCAAAGTTAAAATTGATATATAAAGCTTTAACAATTTAAAAATTTTATTTACATCAACGATAATTTAAAGTCTAGCCTTATTTTAATCTTCATGTTGACCCTAATGCAAAGGGGGGCAATACAAGCTCGCATTTTATTAACTTTAAAATTTGGTTATAATTAAAAGATATTAAATAATCTAATTATAATGTTGCTCTCTCAAAAAGGCATATTTACTAATGTTAAGGCCATTCCAATTTCTTTTATTAGAGGAAAAATTCAAACCTTAGGAATTCAATCCATTCTAACTTTTATAAGGTGAATAATAACATATATAATATCAGTAACTATAATAAAACGCTTATGGTTATGCGGTGCAAGTATTAATTAATTTTAGGCCGTTAATTTAGAGTAATAAAAAAGAACGAGTAAAACGAGTAGATTAAGAAGTAATAAAAACACCTATGCGATTACTTAGATAGCGCACTGAAAAAAACTAATTGAATAAGAATCGTATGAATTGAAATAATAATCAAATATTCTTAAAATATTAATACATTTTTATTGACTTATTCATTTTTGGTTGAATTGGTAATTTGTATTGTATATTTTATAAACATGATAATATTCAAAACAATAAATAAAAAACAAAAACATATTCTTAGGGCTTCCATTTTAAAAATCGAAGTAAGCCTGGTAAATTTGTATCTCTTGAAACAACTACCGCAAATTGTTATTTATTAAAAGGCTTTAGAAAGTTGGGTTTGTCAAAAAAAGGCGGGTTAAATCAGGCAGTTAGTCTTCTTCCGGTTGTTTGGTTGGTATTTGTAGTCACGTGATGATTCTCGTCCGAATGAAGGTTCTTTTTGTGGTTACATCTTGGAGCGTAGTTAATTAGTTTTTTTGTGCGTGAATTTAGCGATTTATAAATTTGTTTTGAAATGTTATTGATTGAAAATTAAATCTAAAACGGTTACTGAGTATACTGCACGCTCAAAACTTTATCATCGGAAACTTTTTATCGTCCAATTTATCGTATTTAGTTTACGCGCCCAACGAGGGACAACTTCCATATTCTCGACATCATGGCGGCAGACCAACAATTTCAACAGATTCTGACATCGCTGTTAAGTGCTGACAACGACGTAAGAACTCAAGCAGAGAAGGCTTACAACGACCTTCCTGTTGAAACTAGAGTTTTACATTTACTTAATGTTGTCCAGAACAGTGCTATGCGCGAGGAGGAAAGGCAATTGGCGGCCGTCCTCCTTCGCCGTCTTCTTAGCGCGGAGTTCCACGACTTCTACCCTAAGCTCGCTGCTGAGGCTCAGCAGGACCTTAAGACAAGAGTCCTTTCTATGCTTCAAGCCGAACAGTCCGATAATATGAGAAGAAAAGGTTGCGAAGTGATTGCCGAGTTGGCCCGCAATTGTATCGACGACGATGGAAACAACACATGGCCTGAATTTCTTCAATTTCTATTCCAATGTACCAATTCTCCTTCCGCCATCCTTCGAGAATCGGCCCTTAGAATGTTCGCTTCCGTTCCCGGTATTTTTGGAAACCAGCAGATGAATTATATGGACGTAATTAAGCAGATGCTTCAGCAGTCCTTGAACGACACTGCCTGCTTCAATGTTCGTTTCCAAGCGGTAAGAGCCCTAAGTGCTTTTATTTTGATTCACGAAAAAGAAGACCCTATTCAAAAACACTTTAATGACTTGCTTCCTGCTATGATCAGAAACGTAGCCGAGAGTATTGAAAAGAACGAGGACGATACTATTCTTAAATGTCTTATTGATTTGGCAGAAAATACACCCAAATACTTAAGGCCTCAACTTCGCAATATAATACCAATGTGTATGGGGGTCATGACTAAAGATGATATGGAAGATACTTGGAAACATCTTGCGCTAGAGGTATTGGTGACTCTTAGTGAGAATGCTCCTGCAATGATGAGAAAGGAGGCAGCGACTTTCATACCAACACTTATTCCACTTGTTCTCAACATGCTTACTGACTTAGAAGACATCGGTGATTGGAGTGTGTCTGATGAGCTTGCTGTAGACGAATCTGATAGCAACAATGTTGTGGCAGAAACTGCACTTGATAGGTTGGCTTGTGGATTGGGAGGTAAGACTGTTTTGCCTCACATTGTACAAAATATATCCACTATGTTAAACAACGACAACTGGAAGTACAGGCATGCAGCTCTAATGGCTTTATCTGCTGTAGGAGAAGGCTGCTATAAACAGATGGACGCAATATTACCTCAACTTATGGATGGCATTTTGGTATATCTGCGGGATAACCACCCTCGTGTAAGGTACGCTGCTTGCAATACCATTGGTCAGATGTCTTCAGACTTTGCTCCTACCTTTGAAAAGAAGTTTCACGACAAAGTTATTCCTGGGCTTCTTATGGTTCTTGATGATTATGCCAATCCTCGTGTTCAAGCCCATGCTGGAGCTGCGCTTGTAAATTTTAGTGAGGACTGTCCTAAGACTATTCTTGTCTCTTATCTTAATGAAATAATGGCTAAGCTTGAAGGTATTCTTAGTGCTAAATTTAATGAACTGGTTGAAAGGGGTACCAAACTTGTCTTGGAGCAGGTAGTTACCACCATTGCTTCTGTTGCCGATACTTCTGAAGAACAATTTATTGCTTACTATGATCGTTTAATGCCATGTCTGAAGTATATTATTCAGAATGCTAACACTCAAGAATTAAAATTATTACGTGGTAAAACTATTGAATGTGTAAGTCTTATTGGTTTGGCTGTGGGTAAAGATAAGTTTATGAAAGATGCCACAGACATCATGGATCTCCTCCTCAAAACTCATTCTGAAGGGGATCTCCCTGATGATGACCCTCAAACATCATACCTGATTTCTGCTTGGGCCAGGATCTGCAAGATTCTTGGCCGACAGTTTGAGCAGTACCTACCAATAGTAATAGGTCCTGTTATGCGAGCTGCTAGTTTAAAACCTGAAGTTGCTTTAATTGATACAGAAGATTTGGAGGATGTGACAGGAGAAGATGATTGGCAATTTGTGAGTTTAGGAGAGCAGCAAAACTTTGGAATAAGGACAGCTGGTATTGAAGACAAAGCATCTGCTTGTGATATGTTAGTTTGCTACGCCTCTGAACTGAAAGAAGGTTTTTGTGAATATGCTGAGCCTGTGGTAAAGCTGATGGTCCCTATGTTGAAATTCTACTTTCACGATCAAGTTAGAGTTGCAGCAGCTCAGAGTCTTCCCTATCTACTCCAGTGTGCAAGACCCAAGGGAGCACAATTTGTGATGGAAATGTGGCAATATATTTGCCCAGAATTAATTAAGGCCATCGAAACAGATCCTGAAGCTGAAGTCAAACACGAACACATGGCTTCCATGGCAAGTTGTATTGACACATTAGGTAAAGGCTGCCTCTCCGGAGATGCAATGACTGAACTTCTTAAGGTTCTTAGCACCTTACTTACACAACATTTTGAAAGGGCCATGGAGAGACTTGACAAACGTAAAGACGAGGACTATGATGAAGTTGTTGAAGAAGAATTGAAAGACGAAGATAATGATGATAATTACACTGTTAGTAAAGTAGCAGACATCCTTCATGCTTTATTTGTAGCATATCGAGAAGACTTTTACGTCTATTTTGATCAGCTTCTAGGACATTTTGCTAAAATGCTAAGCTCAGAAATGACCAGCTCAGATAAGCAATGGGGTCTCTGTGTATTTGATGATGTAATAGAATATGGTGGACCTGCCTGCATTAAATACCAACAATACTTTATCAGACCTATTATTGAAGGAGTTACTGATAAATCTCCTGCTGTAAGGCAGGCTGCTGCATATGGCTGTGGAACACTTGCTATTAATGGTGGGCCTGCTTTTGCTGCTACTTGTGCTGAAGCTATTCCTTTGTTGGCGAAAGTGATTAGTGACCCTGAAGGAAGATCAGATGAAAACATCAACGCTACTGAGAATGCTATCTCAGCTGTAACTAAAATACTTAAACACAATAGCAGTAGCATCAATGTTGAAGAGATACTCACGCACTGGTTATCATGGCTGCCTGTTTGGGAAGATAAGGACGAGGCACCACATGTCTATGGATATCTCTGTGATTTAATAGAGTCTAACAACGGGACCGTACTCGGAGCAAACTCATCAAACCTACCTAGAATAGTTGCTATTTTTGCTGAAGCCTTTGCTCGTGAGGCTTTGGAAGATGAAAAAGTAATTTTGCGTATCACTAATATTATGAGACAGCTGCAAGTCGCTAGTGCAGATGTTTTCCAATGCTGTACATCCCAACTTCCTAATGATTTACAAGTTGCTCTGCATAAGGCAATGAGCTCAACCCCAGCCACATAATTGCTCTCTGCTTACTGTTTATCAAAAATAACTGTGATTTATTATTTCTTTTCTTTTTTTTAATATCCTAAATTCTTTTAATGATTGTGACATTCAATTCCAATTGTGACCGTTGTTGAATTATAGTTTCAATTTAATTTCTTTTTTTTTTGTTCTTTTATTTTCTTATGTTTTCTATATGTATAAGTATTGTATTGCTTGAAGAAAATGTTTATTGAAACTGTTGATTTGGTTGTATTTCTTTAAAAACTCTTGATTTCTTTAAAAACAAAATTGATAAAAACAGCAAATCTTTTTAATATACGTTTCCATAAGTTTAGAATAACCTATTCTCTTTTTATCTTTGAGGAAGATAATTTTAAAGTTGTATCTTAACAAAAACTTGTCTATGGGTTTTTATAGGTTAAAACAACCGCATCTTCTGTTTAATAGATCCTAGGTATTTCTAAGTTGTGTGTGACACTATAGAGAGATTTTACTATTATCTCCCTGTTTAAAAGTTTACTATGTTTTGATTTTAGATCAAGTATTTTTTTAAACTTATTTGAGATGAATTTAGATAGATTCCTAATAAAATGTATCTCTAATGTTTACTTGTTCACTAATCTGGAGTGGCTCTAATGTGTCGATTACTCTTAATGAAAGTTTTCACTTACTTATCACATTGTTTCAAACTAATTTCCCCAATTATAATAACAGGGTATGTAGAATTTTTGAAGAGTAAAACATCTTAGTTGATTAATGTGTCCCTAGTTTTAAATTGTATTTTTTTTCTAGACGGTGGTCTCAAAACTTATGACTCTAAATTCCAAATGTCCCTTTATATATTTTTTGTCAAGTATTCACCATAACTTATTTTCTTTTACTACTATTATTTTAAGTTTAATATCCTTGTTTTAATTTTCCATTTGAATAAAACAATTTTATTAGGAAAAATAATGTTCTATAAACACTGTAGGAGTTCATCACAAGATCTGATTATTTACATTTGTGCAAGCCTCATTGTTTTAGTTTTTTACTTTCCCCCCTTTATTTGATATGATCATTTAAGCAATTATTTAATTTAATTTTTATGTAATACTTTGTTGACTCTTTAATATTATTATGTGCGTTGTGAAGGTTTAAACTTACCCAAGACTTGAGATAACATTTTTAATAATTTTATAAATCAATAACTTACATAAAGAAAAATAAATTTAAAAAATCAATTTTGTTTGACCCAACTAAATTATTTTTTTATTTGTATTTTTCTTTGTTAAAGTTTTCATATTGCTTTAATATTGTTAAATTAATTGATGAAATTATTAAAACATGAGGATTTGTTTTTAGGTTCTTAATCCTTTTTGATAAAAAGTGGAAATATGCAAATATTAATGTTTCTAGAAATATAGTTTGTAGCTCCGTACTATGTTGTTAAAGTTAGTGTATTTTTAATTTTTTTTTTTTTTTTTTTTATTTAACTTCAATTAATTTTATCCTACTGCAAGATTACCCTTTTTGTCATTATCCAATCATGTGGAGCAAGTTAAAGGGTAAGAACCATGAGCCCATGCATCTTTATTTCTTAGAATTTTTGTTAATTAAGTTTTCAGAGGTCACAGGAATTGTTTCGAGTCTGGGGCCATAAATTCCTCTCATTTACCAAACGTTATTACTTTATTTTCTCTCCACCTTTTTGTTTTCTCTGATTTAATAATTATTCTTTGCTTAAAATTCTTGAATTAACATTTATTAAAAGGAAGTGTCACAGCTTCAAGGATTTTAGTTTAAGATCGTATGATAGGAATTTTAGGAAAAATATTCATATATAAATATTGATATATGAAACTATTATTATAAAACTGTTATTATTATGAAACTGTTATTATAATATAAAGTTTCTTTTGTTAGATATTATTTTTTTATTTTACTTTTTGATTGCTGAAATATTTTTTAATCTGCTTTATTTAATTATCAATATAGCTAGTGTCTCCTATAATTATAATTAAAACTCCCTTTAATTATTTAGAAACTCTTTCTTTATTTCCTTGACTTGACTGACCTTACAAAATAACATTACTGGATTTTATAAATTATATTATTTAAGAATGATAAATATTATGAACATCTAAAAAGAAAGTAAATGTATAGTTTTTTATAAGGATTCAAAATTTAACAAATGTTTTTTTTTCTTTAATTTCTTGGAAGTTTCAGAATTTTATGTAATATATTAATAAATAAATACATAATTTATTAGTGTATCTTAATTCACTTTTTTAAAAAAATAATGTCTATATTTTATTGTGATGTGGATTATTATTTACAATATACACATAATAAAAGCAAGACGGTTAAAATTATTTATTTTTATTTACTATTATCTCCTATTAGTCACAAAAATTAAAATAGGTGAACTCTAGCTTAGAGCTCACTCAAAAAATTATAATAAAAGAGTGGCACATAGCTTCCTTGCTTCCTATTATTGAACAAATGGTCACATGTGAGTTAAAAAGAGTGGTTGTTTGAACTGGTTTCGATTCCCAGTGGTGTCACACTTACTTTTATTCAATATTAAATGTGCACTGAAATTTTAAACCATCTTTGGGCTATTTTCACTAACGACCCAAATTTCGTCAAAATCGGGCTAGTTAGTGGTGTGTAAAATAAAATTAAATCTTGGGAAGATAAATTAATGGGCACTAAAAATTGAAATTATTATGAGAAAATGGAAATTATGCAAGATAATAATTTTACCATGGATGAGTGGTATATAAGTTATGGTGTTTAAAAAAGAAGTTTAATTACAGACAAACAAGAGAACAAAATCTTCCCCAATTTCTTTAAGGAGTGTTGTTCCCAATTACAGTGAAGGAGATTATTTCTGTTGACTCACCATAACCAAACTTCACAAACTCACTAATCAAAAGTTTGGGTACTTCTAGACTACCTAGAGACTCACGGTTTTTTGCGTTTGGTCGGAAATTGGCCCAAACTGACTGGAAAAATCTGAAAAGGTAAAAAAATATATTTTTACCCCCTTAAAAAATTAAAGATGGCGGACGCACTTTAAAGTTTTTTTGGAAGCTTATTGTGGCTAAACGGTGTCGTATCGACAAGCTGATTTTAAAATATCTACATCATTGGTCCTATGACTTTTTGTTGTACCTCCATCGGTTCTACCTTAAATAGTGCTACATTTTATGAGTGCTTATGGCGTCCGCAATTGTTGATCGATTTAATTTCTGATTGGGGTGCTTAAACGTCACACTTATGCTCTTTAAATCGAGTATTTATTATTTTATTAATTTTTCCTAGAACTAGAGTTATTAAATATTTACTGGTGCAAGTGCCGTATTGAGAGAAGAGGCTGGTAATTAAATTAATGCACCATCATGGTTGATGATTGTTCAATGACTTCCCAGTCTAATTGGTATTGTCTACATTTATTTTCTTATTTATTACTTTTTTTAGCATTGTTAGTTTTTACTTTATAACTTAGACTTCTATTGGCTATTTTTAAATGAATAGATAAACTCCAAACTACGATTTGGAGATTATTATATTCTTAGTAATGGAATTAATGATGTGTAATAATATTTTCATGAATATAGGAAACATAGCAACTAATACCTAGCATGAGCCCCGTGCGGGGTGAAAGCTAGTATAGTAGAGTCCCACTAATCCGAAATAATTGGGACTGAACCCAGTTCGGATTAGCGAAAATTCGGATTAGGCGGATTTTTGTAAATTAATGTCATATATTGACTTTAGGAGGCAATAATATGCTAATTTAAAAATAACGAATTCTAGAAAACCTTCTAGAAGTCTAATTTATCTTACGATAAATTAGACGAAGTGCTTTTCCTATGGTTTTCTCAAGAAACACTGAAAGGAATCCCTATCACTGGCCCTCTAATCCAAGAAAAATCCGCCTAATTATGTTCGGATTAGGCGAATTTTCGGATTAGCGGGACTCTACTGTACATTATAAAATAATAATAATAAAAATAATAAAATTGATAAAATAATTATTAATTAATTGGTTAATTAAAATGCTAATCCTACTTTGAATCTATTGTATGATTATCAATACTAAGTTTTTTTGTTTGGTCTATTGAAAACTCTTGGTGAGTATAGTAAGGGTTCTCAGTAAGAAATTCCTTAATATAATTTTTGAAAGCTTTCTCCGGTAGCTCCTGAACATTTTTTTCAAAGGGGGAATGACCATTCCGTCATACATTTTGAGTAGAAGGTATACAAGCTCATAGCTATCCTTCAAGTTTGACTCTTAACACTCAACTAGAACTTTAAAGGTTAGTAACTGAACTTTTTTTAATGCATTGGTGACCGTGGCTTGTTATCTTGAAATACGGCGTTTTTGGGATATTTTAGTAAAAACAAAAATCTCTCTTAACTTAGTGTACCCTCATATTTTTTGAAAAATCCTACATTTTTTAATTATCAGCTAAGTGTGATAATTAATACAGAAAATACTTTTATCCTAGTAGATTAGAGCAGTGAAAGCTAGTCGGTGTATATATATATATATAGTAGTAGTAGTTACCTAGTACTTCCTACTAGACGCGTAGGACCAACCACTTGTTCGAACCTAGCAATCAGGCCTTATAGTAGACCCATTTTACTTGCCCCGTGGTGGAGAGTTCCAGCTACTTCACACATCATACATTTGTACATTGTACCGCCGAAGCGAGTATGATGTGGTCATTAGTAAGCTATATGAGCGTGCTTCAAAGTGTGGGGGAAGAGGACCCCTCAGGAGGTCCCCTCGCCCTACTCGGATCTCGAACCATAGATACAGATCACATCTCATGACACGGATCGAACCCACTAGACATCGTGGGGGAAGAGAACCCCTCAGGGGGTGTCCCTCGCCCTACTCCGTCCGCGATTCATAGATGTATTCAGTGTATCACGGCCCGGGATCGAACCCACGACCTCGAGTTGCCTCGACTCAGTGATAGCTGAGTGTTGTCTTTACGACCTCGGCCACCCTGGCTCCCCTATATATATATCAAAAATGTTTAAGAAAATATATTAAAGGTAACGAGAAAATCAGTGTTTTGTGTCTTTTCTCTCTAGGGAGAGTCTTTTATCTTTAACTGTATATTCTGCATATGGTAGGAAAGTACAAGATAACAATTCTTATTTCTTATATCTAATGGCAAATGACATTAATATTTCTAGGATTTTAGTTAGGGGATTTATAATTCATTTTTATTTTCTTGTTGCCTTATATAACTTACTAAAATATTTACAATGCTTTGCTTATATTGATTTTCATGAATACAATACTTTAAATAAACAAATAATATTGTGGAAAGAATGAACTGTAAGCAATGCAGTTTGTAGATCTTAAAGGCCTTGAATCATAGCAGATGAATTATAATCAAGGTCAATTAACAGATGTGGTGTTGAATATCCAATAAATGTTAAGGCGTCTTTCCGGCCTCTGGCTAGGATTAATAATAAAAGAAAGAGGGAATCTGCCTCTTAAATTAATTTCTTATTCTCTAATTTAAGCAATGCCCTACCAGAAGAAATCATTGATTAACAAGTTAATTAGTAATATGTATGTATTGTAATAATATTTAAATCAATAATTCAGCATTACATAAAGGGTTTAATGTATTAATACTGTTTTTATTTCAATAATATTTTATCTCAAATACAATATTTTTTCCCACATACTTTATCAACACAAAGATAATGCTGGTTACAATACCTATCAATATATTGTATTATCAACACTGGCTTTTATTAATTGACTCCCCTACTACGTGATTGCTCGGAAACTAATTTGATTAGCTTGAGGCTTCAGATGTATATGGTTTTTCTCTAAATCAAAACTTTTTATATGCAATAGGCTTTATTCAGGCTTACAACGAGGGTTGTTCAAGAAGACCTAAAAGATAGCAGTAGTAACAGTAGCATGGATTTTCCCCTTCAGAACAAAAGTATCTGGCTCGGTAGGTGCTTCAGCATGCCCTTTGTGTCTGTTTGAGATGGATGCTACGTTGTTGAATTCTGCCAACTTTGAGGTCGCTAAATCTATGAAAAGCACTCGTTTTTACAAACAAGGTGAGACCTCTTTTTGATTCTATCATCACTGGTGATAAAATATGGGTTCACCACCTAAACCCGAAGTCAAAAAGGCAATCAATGGCATCCATCGCATGACATGCGCCACCTCTCTTAACCCTTCACCCAAAAATTTCTTGGGACAATCTCAAGGCAGAAAATCATGGCAACCTTGTTTTGGGATCGAAAAGGTGTTATTCTTGTCGAATTTTTTCCTCTATGGGATAACCATCAACAGTGATCTGTATTGCCAAACGTTAATAAACCTCCAACGGGCTATCCAAAACAAGTTATGAAGAATGCTAACCAAGGCCGTGTGTTTGATACATGACAACCCAACTCAACAAGCTTATAGACTCATTAAAATATCTTAAAAGTGGGAATATGTACCTACTAGGTCTTTTTTTATGTAAAAATAAAATGTTCCTGATTTTTAAAATATTAAACGATTTTTTTTGGACAACCCTTGTACACACTTACTTAGTTAGTAGTTGGATGGGGTGCAGAACCAGGCAATCTGGCCTCCACAAGGGTAATTTTTGCGAACCTTATTTACCTCTTAGTTACTCAAACCTTTCTAATCTCCTGATAAAGGTTAGGGCTTAAGAGTATGCCTGTTTTGCATCTGAGGTAGCTGATTACTTCACATTCAGTGAATCAAAGTAGTAGAAGAGTGTAAGAAGTAAGCTTTATTTTGTAGAGCTTTTTTCCCCATCCCCACGAATAACTAAAAAAAATTCTGACTGAATCTATCTCCCAGGGCACACCTTAATCATAATACTATTAGAGAATTCTAATCTAGGTAAATCTGAAACTCCAAAAAATGATAGCTTATAACCAGAGACGGGAAAAAGTCATAAACGTCATAGTCATATGATTTTGTCATAAAATAGCCATTTTTCGAATAAACGTCATAAAATGGGGGTTTCTTGGGATAAACGTCATAGAATGGCCTTTTTTGTCAAATGTTTAGCAAAAAGTTTTTTTTTTTTTGTTAAAGCAAATTTTTACATTGAACATTCGTGGTCCGGTTCCAGGTAAAAGTGCAGTTCAAACAAAAAAAGCCTTACACCAGCTTAGTGAAAGGCCTGGGCTCTTAATTCCCTGATCACTTTCGGACTTACCTACTAACTAATGCGCTTATGCATGCCTGCAACTAGAGAGGTACCGAGGGTCATCCCTAATTCCAAACTAGGGCTCCTGATCGGCTCCTTCTTGGAACAAATCTTCCAATTAGAATCCAGGAAGGTTACTTACTCATGGTACTTGTTTTTTTTTTACTTGGGTTTCGTTGGTAAAACCAAAAAAGGAAACCCTTATAGTTTCGTTCATGTGTCTGTCTATCTGTCAGTCGGTACAGTTCCAATAACTTTTGATCCAATAAAATTTTGCGTGCCCCCCCCTTAAAATTATATTTCTGCTGTATTTAAAAAATATGAAAAAATATGCAAAATGTGCTTTCTGCTGGGCCATAGAAATATAAGAATAGCAATTCGATATGAATTACTGGGAATCCAAGATGGCGATTAATTCCTGTCACGGGGGAATTTTAATTTTTTTTTTAAATTTTGAGTGAGGTATATAATGAAAGGTATTGCGGAGTATATTACAAAAATATATAACACGTGTGGAAAGTGTTTAATTTTTCATGCCATTTTATTAAAAAAAATATCAAAATTTGAATCATGGGTGAACACGCCCAGGCCATAGCTGCCCGACTAAAGGGCAAAGAAGTTTGGAAATTGCCTGAAGGGCGAAAAGCAAATGAAGTGTCATGCATGAAATTTGCTCCCAGCTCATCTGCCGACGTCGAATGGTCTTTTTCCAAGTTTAAAATTCTACTGACGGACAAAAGAGCCAATTTATCGCTGGATAATATAGAACAACATATGATTATTTTTTACAACGTTGAAGCATTCTGCTAATTATTATTATTTATTATATATTGTAAATATAATTCTGTATTTGTGGAATATTGAAATCTTTCTTTTGAACTGTTACCCTCCAAAATAACGCTAAATTTTCGCTAAAAAAAGACTAAATTTTCACAGTGAAAATAAACGTCATACTTTTTGCTAAAACGTCATAAAACAACCGATTTTCTAAAATAGAGGTCATAAAACAGGATAATAAAAGTCATAAAAGTCATAGAATAAAGGTCATGAAATGGAAAAATAAAAGTCATAAACGTCCCGTCTCTGCTTATAACAAGAGATTTTTTAGAATAACGATTTATAATTAACTTTCCCTGCATACTGCATCCCATTTTGTTTGAGAGCAACCTTTTCTTGTTTGTAGGCCTCTTGGTGATTCATCCTACAGTAGCGACTCTTCTACTTAACTATCTAATTGTCCTCTAACATAATTCCAATATTACTCTTGTTAACCCATTGTATTCACTGCAGCATTAACTCATCTTGGTATAGGTACCATTTGGTTTGAGAGCACTTCTTTAGTTCTTACCTTGGTTTACAGTTATTTCCCCAAAAATAACTTGCTATCAATACAACTTCTATTAAGTATAAACATAAAACTTAGAATAGTGATTCTTAATAAAAGCTCTGCAGACTAGTAAAATCATTGTTTGTACTATTGTAGTCTGGCCTTAGTCTATAATCAAATATCTTAAAGATTGTAAAACATTAAATGCATAAACCTAAGATAACACTCCAGGTTTTCAGTCTCTAGCAATTCATTATTGAAGGCGCAAATATACCAAAAGCTTAGAAGAAGTAGGAACAATATGAAAAGAGCAGCATTTAATAATGATAAATCACCTACTAGATAAGCTCCCAGAATTAATTGTGTTTTCAGTAACAATAGGAATTTTAATTAAAAAAATCTTACCAATATTTTTTTTTATTTACTCAAAAAGAAAGTACCATGAATAACATAATATTTATATATACATCGAGAATGAATCTCTTTAAAAAATAAATAAACCACGGAGTCATACTTATTGCAAATAATTTTAAAAGGAAAGGGAAAAAAATCAAATAATATGATGTACACTTGAGTCTAAAATTCTATTTCATTGTATGAAATATAAAAGAAACATAATTAACAATATTATGTACAAATTATATAAATTAAATTATACATAACCATTTATTATTATCAATGTAAATATTTTAATAATTTACTTATAATTTTTCTTTTATAAATATATAACCACAAATTGTCATCTACATTGATGAATTATTTTAACCACAAACTAACTTATATATTGACAAGTTTGGACTCATTTAACAAATTTTTCCACATAATGTGAAAGATAAAAATAAAGAAATTAAAAAAGCTTAACTGAAAATTATACAGGCTTGAATCTAAATACTGTTTAAAAATCGTCAGAATATTGCATTTACTTCTATAAAACTATTTTTCTTGCTACTCGATAAATTGAATCTATATTTATTCGACCAAATGTGACTATTTATTAATATAAAAAGAACATATTTAACATGCCATTAATTCTAAATTTTCGAGCAAGAACTGCATTTAATACAATTTAATCTGCTAAGCAGAATGAATTAATTTAATCTCTTCGGTCAAGAATATATATAATACATATCAAATAAAAAAAAAAAGAAACAAAATCTAAGTCCCTTGTGCCGGATAAATCCGTTGTAATTTAAAAAAAAATTAAATAATAATTTACACACTCTTTATATATTATCTATAATATTATATAAACATATTTATGTATAATAAATAGTAAATTAAACAAAATTAGGATTAGTGTTGAAGTCCAATCTCGTGGATTGTTGTTCTATATGCCAGTATGAGGGTGTATGGCATAAATTAGAGAGACCTTTTAAGCTGGTAACTGGAGTTTCTTGCCCTTTAACACTGCAATAGAAATTAAACATATTTATTATTTATCATGAAATTTAAGACCCTTCCTACTAAATTATTATAAAATATTATTACAAAATTAATGCAAAAATTAGGAGAGATCAAAGGAAAATAAAATAACAACATAAGTAACATTAGCTCAAAACATATAAGCATTTTCCATAGTCTATTTTATTACATATTTAAAATCTTCCAGATACGTATATATAGTATCTTCCTGGATCAATAGTAATAAATACCAAAAGAAGTAATGGTCAAGTTAACATAAGAAATATATTTTTGATAAATAAAGTTTCTATTTCCTGTGACACAATTTCACAGAAATGACCATGTCATTTTTGAGATTTTACAGAGTTAAATTTACCAAAAAGCTCTTAAAAATACTCCAGCGCAGAGAAAATGAATCATTACAAAAACATAAAATAGGTAATTTAAAATAAATAGAGTACCTTTGGTTATGTACAGGTAGAAGAAGTCACAGTACAATACAGTCTGAACCACTCCGGCACAGATAGCAATGAGATCATAGTGGGACTGAGCATAGTAGCGGTAGATCCAGTTGAAAATGTATAGAGCCCTATAGGAACCAAGAGCGAACAGGTAGTGAGATGTAATGGATTCAGCTTCGCCTGTCTTACTCACCATGAACAACTGAGGGAGAATAGCAACCGATTCCAGGTAAATACTAAATGTCCAAAGAACCTGAAATAAAACAAATTAAAATAATATAATTGAAAATAATTTAAATATTATAGATGACACTTTTAGAAGCTGAAGCCCTTTCTTTCAGTTAAACCGTAAACAAATCCAACTATCTAAATTTATTTTTACAGAAAGGTGATAGATGTTTATGAATTGCATTGATCAATATCTAAAGAGAACTCTTCTTCTATCCTGTAATAAGCTAATTTAATTATGTAGTTGAGAATTATATTAGTAAGGCCTCTTTCTCTCAACATAATAGTAAGGAATAGTTAACACAAAATCATTAGTGATAATAATAGTTTTATTGTTTTTTTTTATTTCAAATCCACTAAAGATTATCCTGATGATACAAAAAATTTAACACTTTTGAACAAGAACATTGAGCTATTTTTAGCTGAGAATAAGATAATAAAAAAACATAATACTTTATATGAGTTTAAATGAAGGTAAAAGAAAAGAGATAAAAACTTGGAGGAAGTTTTATTACTCCTCATTGCAATAACACTTCTTTTGTAGCTTTATCCTTATCAAATTTTCATTTTTTAAAATGCTATTTGCATTTAAAAAATAATAATAATTTTTTAAAATGCTATTTGCATTTAAAAAATAATAATAATAATAACAAAATTTACGTTTTTGTTTCAAAACAAGTGTTTCGATCTTAGCAAATTTAAATGGTAATAATTGTAATGTTCCAACATGTTTTTCAAATTATTATTATAATTAATGGAAAAGAGTAGTGTAGAGACTACACTCAGAGGAATAAAAAGGTTGAAAATGTTGTGGTTATTTCTATTATAGATGCTTGATAATGACTCAAGAATGGGTAGAAATATAGCAAACAAAATGAGATAGGTAAATCTGGTTTTTATACATCCCTAATGACCCACTATCAACAACACACTAATTATTGAGGGATCATCTTTCATCTACAATTTAAATTTATGTTTATTTTACTTTGATTCCATTGAACTTATTTATATTTTATGTCTTTTTAAAGTATTTTTTTATTTTTGTCTATAATTTCAATGATTTATTTTACAACCAAAAAATATTTTGTCGTGACCATAGGGTTGGGAAACGCTGCTCTAAATCTCATACATTTTGAATGATAATTTTAATCCACACAAGTGAAAAAAAAATTGGAAAAGTAAATTTCATAGTTTTGGTATACCATCAAATATCTTAAATTACCGTAAGTATACTCGTTTCCACAGCAATTCAGGTCATAATTCGTTGATAACAAATTTAGTTATAGCTAAAATAAATTGGGGGGGGGGGGGGGGGGGGAACAATGATTGGCCTAAAAAAAGAAATGTTATACAGCCTATAACAAATAAGGCTAAATCAAATTAAAATTCTACCAATGGTACCCTAAAATCGAGCCACTGGCCATTGGAATCTGGCAGTAACTAAGAGCCACTCAGTATCCCTCTGTTTAACTAAAAACCTATTTTTATTTACTGCATTATTTATACAGTGTTCCCCAAGATAGAGTATCTGAGAGTGTGATCTTGGATTTTCGAAAAAAAAGTCATTCATTATAAAAACTCCTGCTTGTTCTTAAACCTCTAAAAATGAAAAACAATTCTTGATTTTGTGTACAGGGTGTTCTGTTTTTTAAAAACTTTAAAATATGACCAAGAGTAAACTACCCTTATTTTTGATGGTATCAAAACATATTATTTAGAAAAGTGGTTCAGAATTGCAAAAAAGGTATAAATATTAATTTATTTTATGAATTATTAAATTTTAGATACTTGTTTTGAAAAATTAAATTTTAATTTGTTTTCTAAAAATAAGCAAACAGAACAGTCAGCTCTCAAAACTGCAGGTATTGGGGAAAGGAAAATTTCCTAATTTTAAAATATGTTTTGTTTTGAGGTGGTTAGAGAAGGTAGCATTAGCTACGTCTGGATATCAGTCACATATCAAAATCAATAATATTAAAAGGGACGCTACTCGATAAATAGGTTTTTCCCAATAAGGCATTCAACAGCAATATTTTTAAAATGATAATAATGCAGCATTAACGTTCCTTTCTAGAAACTAAATGGAATGGTAGAATAGGAATTTTTAAGACTACTGTGATAACATAAAGAAATTTCTCGTTAAAGTATAACTTGTAACAGTCCATTTTACAGATATTGGTTGATAATGGACATTCTTTATTGTCCATGGGGGATTACTTCCTTCTTTTTTTCTTAAGATCTGGCATAAACTCAAGGTATCAAAAAAATTGTTCTAAATACAGTGGTTGTTATGAAGAATTCACATATACTGCTATAGTTGAACTAATTAACATGGCTGGTAGAATCTAACATCTAACCTTTCACTTAAAAAAAATATACTCACTCAATAGACTTAATAAGTAACATATGCTATTAAATAATTTAATAAAAATATAATTTTTTTTATAATTAAAATAAAGCCAAGGCCACAGATATCATTAAAACTAGGCACATTTACTGATTTTTTTTTATCCTTGGTAAGAAAATATACATGCAAGCACATTTTTTTATCACAAAATTATTTTATTAAATGAGCTAAATTAACAAGGAAAATACTTAATAAGGAAATAATTAACAAGGGTAATTTTCTTAAATAAAAATATAAAACCAATTTCAATCTCCACAAATAATTTTTTAAAAATCACCAATAAAAAAATTAAAAGAATATTTTTGGAGAGTATTGGATTGATGTAGCCTATCTGGGGCCACATGTAAAGAAACGGAAAAAATAATATATATAAAATTGCATAATTTATATAGATTAAAATTGCATAATTCATAGATATTTTTTCTTGAAAACCCAGAAAAACGCTACATTGGCCCCACCCAGTTGCACTACACCAGATACGTGTACCCTTCATTGATCTGTATCCAGTGTGTATGATAGAGAACTGAAGAGGAGAAATTAAGAGAAATGAATAAAATGAATAAGTATCCATAAATTATGCAATTTTATTCAGTATACAGAAAACAATTCAACTAGGCATCAAAACTTTGACTTAAACAAAAATTAAACATATTTACAAACCTCAACAAGGCTGAATTCGTGGTTGATAATCATAGCCAAGAGAGCACATGGAAGGAGCAAAAATTCAATCCTGTAAACCAAAAATAAATATTTAATAAAATTTATTCAAAAAAAATACATAAGTTTCAACTCAATTTAATCCCCATAATAACGGGACTATTCCTTAGTAATTTAAAAAAAAAGTAGTATCTATAGGTGTTTTAAAACATACTTTATGAAGTGACTATTTCTACCATCAAATAGGTCGGAAGAGAAAATTCCATTCTCAATTCAAAATTGCTCTTAAGAGTTGGGTCAAAAAGTTACCTTGTCAAATTACGTTTAAATAATTCACATTGTTAAAAATTATACTCGTAATTAATTTTTAAAAAATGTTCTCTAATTACCTCATAGATATTTAACTTTTATTAGTTTTAAATCTGCAGGCCTACGCCGACTTATAAGCTGGTAAATGAATGTAGTGTACATAAGTGAATATGTATTAATGATTTGGTAATACGGAGGAAGCCATGTGTTTAAACCGATTTACTTTAAAAACAAAGAAATACTTATAAAACAAAACACAACAACACAAAGCAAAATGAAAACTGTTCAACTAACCACAACAGATAGGTGTCTACAGATATCTTCACAAAACAGTGGCAAACAGACCTTTTGTCTTTTATATATCATGTCAGAAAGGTTGGTAACAAGGGTCTCGTATGCGGAGTCATCCCCCGCTAAGTACCAAGTTGAACAGAGTCAGGATAAGAGGGCTTATACTATGAATAGAGCTATCTATTTATCTATCTATGTTTCCTTTTATTAACTTATAAAGGACTCATTTTGACTTTTTTTTTTTTTTTTTTTTTTTTTAAAGCGAGTGTTAACTGTTAACTTTGTACCAACATAACATGCCTGATGATGTTGCTCAAGGGATGAAATCTAGCCAATTATATGATTAATCTTCACCACATTTTTATCCCTTCATGACCCAACACTTACACTCTGTACAGTATGAGTTTAAGTATTTGGCAGTACAGGAAATCAAAAACATTTGGGGGAGGATCAATGAGAACTCAAGGTTTTGAAGTCTAAAAGGTTGGGTCACTAGGCAAAAATAAATGTCACTAGTAGAGGGGCGTGGCCCTCAGGATAACCACCGAGAGGTTACATTTATTGTTTTCGCCCCTCACATAAGTTTGCTAACCAGAGTGTCAAATACTAAAAATCATACCTCACTAACTGTAAGAGCATCAATGCTAACAGAGTACTACAACCTAATAAAAGTACGATGATAATCTAACTCGTAGGGTGTACTTCAAGTAGATATAATTAAAACTGCATTAAAGACTCAAAATAAAATAATTATTATTTTCTTCTACTCTCAAACAACATGCACATTACCATTGATACCATAATAAGTAAATTGAAGTATCAATATCAGAAGCTACTACTCTTAAAGAAGACATATAAATAATAATTTGTTATATTTTCCATAAATATTAGTTTAGTGGTAATAATTTGATATATTTATGTATTATTCTTAAGACTATTTTAAATATGTAAGGTTTGATCTTATCCCATTTAGTAGGTATTAGTACCTGTACGCTACTATGGGTTGAAGTAACCTATCTAGTTGCACACCTAGTACCATTATATTTCAGTTGCAGGGCTTCTTCAATCAAAACTGTTAAGGCAAAGGGATAACAACACATATATATTAGAGAAGATATCCCCTTGTCAAACAGATCTTTAGACTAAGGAATATAATTTCTCCTGTGCATAAAAGTAATAATATGCATTATTCTAATCAATAGTTTGATATTTTGATAGGAACAGTGATAAAGTCGTGATACTGTCAAGATTATTTCAACCCTACCATATTCAGGAAACTATAGGTTTGTTCCAACCAAGCATTGCACCGTCTGCGGGATCGATACTCTGACAATAAGATGTACTGGTTTGTATGACATGCGCAGTTATGTCAATAGTCACAAATATCGAAAGGAAGGTTCCTTTCGTTCCCTAACTGTTAGGTTTCCTTAAATGTTTTTAATATAGTGTGAATTATAGTTCTAAACCCGTTCCAACCTGGCATGATTTTATTACAGTAGAATGTTAGCGCATGCGTATAAAACCAGTCCTAAACGATTCCTAAATGATGGGATGGATTGGAATAAACCTTATAGCTTTAAGTGCTTACACACAAATTGTAAGTTTGTAATTTGTTGATAAGGGAGTGATACTTAAATAGACAGAATATTATATAAATGAGGTAAACCAGTTAAGTTATATGAACTGATTCAATAAGGTAAAAGCTACTTAGGTTGAACTGAGATACACGGTGCAGTCGAGAATCACTTGGCGGCACAATTTTGCTTTTTTTGTATATTTGAGAGATTGAATTCCTTAGATAAACAGTATATTTGTATGATTTATACCTTTCAGAGATGATATATGTGTGATTTGTACATAGGAGAGTTGATATCCCTTTGTCAAAATAATACATTCGAGTAAGGCCCTCGTATTTTTCTAACCTTTTCCCGAAACAGCACCGTATACCTCAGATTTACCGCTATGTACACAGATTTTACTTCTACAAATTGTACATATTAAGTAAAAGATTAAACCTTACTAAAGAGTATGTTTAGAGAGAACCTCATTTCTGTTTTTATTTTTGTTCAGAAAAATCTTGGAAATTATTATTTGTATTAGAACTAAACAACATACCTAAATGTATCATGATTGTGGTCATATGTGGCTTTGAACTTCATATACATTAAATAGAGGGTTCCAAAAGAAGCTCCGAGGAAAACTATTTTCATAAAAGAATTATACAGAGATATGAAGACCGTGAATAAATCTAAGTATCGTGCTGTATATACAACAGCGAAGAGAATCTGCGATTTCCCAGATATACCTAGAAAAGAAGTAAAACAGATATTATAATCTTAATTATATAGGGTGGCTATAGTAAGGTTAGAAAAGTAAATAAACAATAAGGCCTAGCTGAAAATGGCATGTATCAAGGATACACCTCCAATTGATATTTATACCTTACAATGTATAGTCTAAAATATATAAATAATAACTTATTTTAAAGTAATTATGGCAATTTAAGGCAATAAACTTGATCAACAAAGGTCAACAAACCGGTGATACAATCATCGTAAGTTCTTTTTATAAATTATATAAGTTAATGTAATTACCTGCACATGATCTTGTCTTCCATATTTTTAGCAGAAGTATTATAATTGCAAGAAGATGGGACAAATCTCCGAGTAACCGGAAAATATTCATTATAACTATTCGAAATCACAAACCTACTAGAGACATAAAAATGACGTGGCTCACTGGATTCTTGTTGGCAGGCCCTGACAAAATGATTATCACAAAAATGAGCTGATAAATTTGGCCTATATTTACAAATGAGGACTTTCTAAATTCCAAAGATTTATTTTGCTCGTTTGGTCTAAATTAAATATGAGGACGCCGGATGTTAAAAATTAGAAGATTTTATCGATCACAACTTGGAAAAACGAGTGTGGAAAATTCAACTGGCAAATTGATGTGTCTAAATGGTTTCAAAACAATGATCAATTTGTTTGATAATAAATATTCGTCAAATACCAAAATATATTTGAAATATCATAATAAGGATTCTTTCTCTTCAGTTTTAATATATTAATTTGGTAGAAACGAAGGTAAAAATATTTTTTCTCCGTCTTTAAAAGAAAATAGAAATATTTTTTAGAATTGTAAATCTATATTTATCCAGTAAATGTTTAAATGGTAAAGAAAGTTGAAGTCGTCCAACACTGCTGCAATCGCGCGTAAGTCAAAATAAGCAAAACAACAGTTGAAAGCAGTCCTATGAAAGAGTGTATTTAAGTTATTTTTAAATAATTATTACTGAAATATAAATAATTTTAGTTATGGAAGTAGATAACGAAGACGTACTTTCAACATTGGTTAGAATTTCACTACAAATATGTTGTGCATTGTGTTGAATTTAGTTATTAGTTTATTGTAGTTTACATGTGTACATTTCGTTTTTAGGTAGTTCCGGTAAGGCCTTCTCAACAAGGAAAGCTTTCGTTTGATTTCATTGGAATTAATAATGTTGCCGTATTTGGACAAAAAAAGAAAGAGGTTGATGACACTATTACTGGTAATTTTATTATGTTATATGATTGTTAGTTTTTAGTCGATATTATCTATTCTAAACCTCTGTTTTTGAGTCAATAGTTGCAAATGGAGAGTAGGGTTGATGTTAATAATTAATTTCTCTCTCAGGGTATGCCAATTTTTAACGTTACTTACTTAGTGTGTGGTCAACCCAGGTTTTTTCTGAAAAGCTTTGTTAGAGTACGGACATGGTGCACACTGGTTCTGAATCAGGATAAGACTGCGATATCAAGCGAAAGGCCGGTAAACTCGGATTGTACATGCCAACAATTTGAGGCTAGGTGATAAAATCCCGAATATTAAATTAAAAACCTTAATTGTGTGTACCCTTGAATTTTCAATATCCGCTTCTCGGTGCTCCGCTCATTTCCTGAAGAAAAACAACCCTCATGTATATAAACCAGGTAGAGGTCCAACTCAAAGAAATTTCGATGGCACGTACAATACGAATTAGCCCGAATGGCCCCTTTCACTCTGAAATAATCTTCAAAACTCTTGATAATCTGATTTATCAAGATTCGGCTCAGGGTTTTCTATTAAAATGTAAACAAACTCTGTTTTTACCTTCACACCGGATAAATCAATTGATTCAAGTTGATTTATTTATTCGGCTAACTAGAATCTTACTCAAAATCTGACTCACCAAAATTAGTACTTACAGTCTTCGCACAACTAGAATCGACGCGTTGACAGCGCGGGAAATTGAGTGACACACAGATTGGCCAACCTCTCTGGGGGAAAAAATAAAGCCACTACGAAGCCTTCTTATACTGTTATCCAGAGGGCCTCTCCCCTCCACTCGAGACATTTATCTTTGACCTTTTGTCCGGGAAAATCTCATTGGCTCGTCCCCCCTTTTGCTAGTTTTTCCCGCGCTGTCAACGCGTCGATTCTAGTTGTGCGAAGACTTTAATCTGACTCAAAATTGACCAAACTTAGGACTTAATCTGACTCACCAAAATTAGGCGCTGCGATTTATATTCAAATGTAAACAAACTCTGTATTTCCCTTCACACCGGCAGAATCAACTTCAATCAACCCTGATTTAAACAAAATACAGACTGACTTTTTTTTCTTTCTCATATACATTTTAAATAAAGAGAAAGTATTGCTATGGACATAGAATTGTCAGACTAATGTTTGTATCTTCAGAATCTAAATGCTATTAGCATGCTTGGACTTTAGGTGGTAGTTGTTTATGAAACCTTTTTCTTGGCTATATACAAATACTTTTTATTTGTGTCAATTTATTTTTTAATAATAGTATAATTAATTTAGAAATGCTTATCTTGAATGTTTTTTAATTTTGTTAAAAATGTTAGTAGAATGTCTCCACTTCCATTCTAAAATATTGGAAGAAACATTCCCTGTAAATTTTTAACAACTCAAACAAGTAGTGGTATTCCTCATATTTACTCCTTTTCCTATTACTTCCAAGATTTTTTTTTTAATTATGTGGCATTACTTCTAATATCCCCTCAATCTGTTGGTAAGAAATAAAGGTGTTAAATAAAACACTTGAAAATTGGTCATATAAGATATCAATAGGAAATTTTTCTTGCTGATAATTATGAAAACAGCACAATACACTCTGACTGGTAGGAACTAAAAGGGACCATACTAAAACATTAAGTCTGGATGGCATTTGTAAATGTCTAATTTTTACCATGAATTATACATGGCAATTGGTTAAAAGTACTAAATGTTTAACTTATGATAAAAATAACTGCTGAAGCCTACTTAAAAGATTAGATTTGATTGCAATTTCTGGTGTGTTTTCTTTTGAACACCTGCTTTTAACTTATTACTAATTAGAATTATTAGATTTTTATATTTTATATTTATTTTTTATTGTTGTAGAAAGTTCTCCAGAAACCAATGCTGCTGCATGCACTGTAAATATAATTGAACAGAGGTGCATTTTGTTTGATCCTGAAGTGAGAAAACTAATTAATGAGTCCAGTGGCACTTTTCTCTCATCAAAAAATGTTCCTAGTTCTATCTATGATGAGAGATCATACTACCTCTCCCTCAGTCATGAACATAGGTATTTAAATTGTTTTTTATTTTTATTGTTTATAGCAGTTATTCTATATTTAATTTTAAATAACATTCATAGATAGATAAAGACCAGGATTTTGTGATATGACTGATGTCTTCTACAAAAGTGGAGGGATCAAGCTTTTTTCGATAATTATACTTGTTTATACTTGTTTGGTAAATGTAAATGATACACCCTTTTATTTACTAATGACTTTTTTTGTACTTTCTCATATACATATTATTTATGAGTAAGAGAAAGTATTGAGATGGTGCAAAAATTCAATTTTGATGAAATTATATGTTGATTCCAAAAAAGAGGTTTTTAAAAAAAGTCTGTCATATGTGAAGACGTATGGAGCCTAAACTACTGATCCGATTTCGATGAAATTTGGTGTATACGTAGTCTGTCCCAAAAATACGTATAAAAAAAAAAAAAAAAAAAATCATAAATTTTTTATTTTACTTTTAATCTTTTAAAACAAGTTTGTCTCCCTCAAAGTACTCCCTCCCTGATAAAACACACTTGGCCCAATGCCGTTTCCATTATTGGAAACGTCTTTCAAAGTCTTCTACTTTAAGGCTCTTGAGCTGCCTCGTCGTCGCTGCTTTTATGCCATCCAAGTGCCCCGAAGCAAAATTTTGCACTTTGGAAACAAAAAAAGTCACTTAGTGCCAAATCAGGTGAATATGGGGGGTGGTCAGTGACGATAATGGAGCTAAAAATGCCAAAAACTTGTTCACAAAAAATCCACTATGCAAATTCAGAACTGACTGCGTTTGGGAGTGCATGTCTTCTACTTTTCTTCTACTACAGCCCTCTCGGCCTCCCTAGTATGAAGGTATATTAACAATTCGTAGAAGGCGGGCCGGCGCCTTTGAATTCAGTATTTTGTAATCAAGCCGCGGCAGTGCCGGTGAGGAGATAAGAATACAAATTATCTTCCATCTACTTTTATCAATTACTTGAATAAATTACCGATCATTTTTCATTTTATGTCGTAGTTTACGCAGAGCGAAAACATGAAAATGTCTCACTGTCTTGCGGACTCGTATGCAAGAAGTTTTTAAATCAATAACTGAGTATTTTAAATATACACAAATTAACAATTTTGCTGGGTACAAATTATGTTAAAATTAATTACTTTGTGTTAAAGGTCAAGTATTAGACAATGCATTGAGAACCTTCAGCTCAAGGAAGAGACTGTTCCTGAGTATAAAGAATGGATAGAAATGTTTGATAACATTGAAGTTGTGTGGCATTTGTGTGAACTACTTCATATGGATACTCTGGTGAGTATAACTACTATGAATTAACCCCATGGGGATTTGAGATGACTGGTAGAGGTTCAAAGCCGGACATCTTGCATTACTTTAAAATTATTAAGGTGCAAAATGAAAGGATGAATTACCTAAAAAAGAAAATTACTATAGTAAACACATTATACTTTTTAACTCTGACAGCTCAGGAAAATCGAGAAAAAAAAATGGGAGGAGATTGTATGAGAGCTTGAGATTTTGGTGGGTAATAGGTCGGGCAATGACCTATTACCCACCAAAATCTCAAGCTCTCATTCACTCTCCTCCCATTTTTTTTCTCGATTTTCCCAAGCTGTCAGAGGTAAAAAGTATAATGTGTTTACTATATTATCATTTGAAGGGAGGTTGGGGACAGCCCTTACTCTTTTCTACTTTATTGAAAAATAAAATTAATCTGGACGTTTCCCTTTGAGAAATAACTCAACTATAGTATCGTTGTGTGAAGAGTTATAAATGATCTAATTAAATTACCATATACCGTATTGCTTCGAATGTAAGATGCACTTTTTCCTATTTTTGGATCACGAAAATTGGGATGTGTCTTATATTCGAGGTGCGTCTTATAATCGGTGTATTCTAGTGTAACATTCTAGTGCAACCTTTTTTCTATGAAATTTCTTTCAAGAGTACCGTTAAAATCTTATTTTTACTTTTTATTTCCAATTCTCTGAATTTTGTGTGATATCATTGTCTGGCCCTCCTATTTCATCAATGTACAGGAATTTTAACGTGTTCAATTTCTGATAAAATTTTGGGTGAAAGGGGTTCCATTTTACCTATTTATTTATTGTTAGTTTCTAAATTTTATTTTTGAAATCAACTTTGCTATTTCTCTGCCAGCATAGCGTCTGTATTACATCTAAACAAAGATTCAAATGCGCCTTACATCTAAATAAAGATTGAATATTCCAACTATACAATTTTTAGAAAAGAGAACAGAAGATTTTCCCTTTGAAATAGGGTGCGCCTTATATTCAATGCTAATGTTTTTTTCCAAATCAGGATGCGTCATATATTCAAGGGCGTCTTATATTCGATGCAATGTGGTAATTAAATTATACTACATTTGCAAATTAAAACTTTCCTTATTTGTCACCCATAATAAATGGAAACCTTATATTATAATGGAATCCTTATTTATATTATGGGATTATTTGCAGATTGGTGGCCATGTGGTTGGTCCTCTTGTTGAGTGGGTGAGATTTCATTGCTGTGAAATTGAATTAAGAGCTAGTTCACTTATGGAACAGAATGCCCAAATATCCACCAGTGAAGATTACTGGGACGTAGCTACAGGACTTCTTCTTCAAGCCAGGTTTATTATTACCTTCTGTTCTTCATTATTAAGAGAATAACATAAACTGTCTCTCCACTTAAATCAAACATTTGTTTATTTAGCTAAGTTTTATTTATTCAGCTTACAGCCTTCATAGGATCATTATCAGTGCCTCACAACAAACAAGAAGTTCAAACTAAGTACACTAAAAAAATTTGCTCAGTAGTTTAATGGTTAAAATAGCCTTAACCATGAATAGTTATTATTGGTCTATTTTAATTAACAAATAAAATGAACAAATAACATATGCTAAAGGAAAAACCCTAAACAGTTGAGGTAAGCACTTGGAGCCCACAGTAAGAGACTCAGGATGTGGGCTAACCTGCAAAACACTCATGTGAATAAAATAAAGGGGTTTACAAGTCTGACACAGTGCTGTTAAAAATCCCAAGAGAGTTTTTGAACGTAATGGAGATTTTTACCACTTAACATGGTAACTAACTACTCTGTTGAGCAAACAAGCCTTACCAACTACACCGCAATAACACTTATAAAAACCAATGTGAAGATTCCAACTAAATAAAACAATCTTATTATTTAAATCCAATGATTCTTTTCAAATAGCTTCTTATAGCTGTTCTTCTATTATTCATAATATTAAGGGAAATCTTATTTATGTTAAATAATTCATTAAATTCTTGCTGTTTCTTTTTCAGATTTGAAGCTACGAGAGCAGTGTTAAAGCTTCATTCTTTATCGTACACCACTCCTTTCATGGAAGCTGACAACATTCTTGTTAACATACCTATTTTTGCAGTAAATAACCTCTTTTATTAATTTATCTTTTTTTTGCTGGTGGGAAGTGAAATGTGGAAAGCACTAGCCTGTTATTACGGAGCATCAGACTCACCCACTTTAAATACTTAATTAACGGTCCTACCAACTAAAATACCCCCTCTTCTTCTTGGGCCTAGTTTGCAACTGTTTAACACATTACTTGGATACATTTTTTACTTACGCCCTTAGAGGCATCTCTATCTCTCTTTATAGATGTTGGTCGAGGTCCGTCTTTTTGTCGGCTCTTAGAAACAAGGTACAAACAGGGTAAAATACTTATCTAACATTAAAGGATTGAAATAAATGTTTAATACATTATATAAAAATTGCTCAACTAGCCCCATCCTACCCAACTGATATTCCGTTGCCGGCATGACCTTCATTTTGTCAACGAGGTCAGAGCAACTCCAAATCTCTCTTTCCTCTTGTCCTCTGGCTGTTTCGAGGTGTTCTTTCTCTGGGGATTTTACCAAATAGGCCTCTCCTTCTAGTCATCAGATCTCTTCCCTATTGTTTGACTTTGATGTTGACTTGATCAGACCCTATGTTGACTTTTTAGGGTCTGTATTCTTGGCGTGGTGGTGCGTTCTTGGAGTTAAATGCTAGTTTGCCTCCCCCCCCCCCCAATAATCAGGGCAGCCTGATTGCTCGGGGTGGGGTTCAGCCTAAAGCAATGGATTTTTTTATTAATAATAAACTTTTGCTATTATGGAATCATAGCATATTATTGAAATAATTTTTATCAGGATAAAAATAATATTTTACTTCTATTCTGATAAATGATTGCTTCTTTTATAAAAATTATTTTATTTTTCCTAAGTTTGATTAAAGCTATAAATTTTTGTTTAGGCTGATTGTGGATTATCAATAAATGAATTTATTTCCAAGTGGAGGTCATGGAAATCCTCGGTTAAGTCTAAGATTAACTCAGGCATATTTGCCCAACATCCAAAACTTCTTGAAATAATGGAGGTATGTATAAGTTAGTTTCTAAAATTATTTCTAATAATCAAGCAAAGTTTAGTATGTTAAAATCAATTTATATAATAATTAGATGTAGGGATTCAAATTAAATTAATTATGTGGAAATTAAGAAAATACTTTATTATATTTTGCAGATTGTTGCTGGGGAGAGTGGAAATCTCTTAAAGAAATTAAAGGTATACTGTGACACTTGGTACCAGTTATTGAGTGCTTCACTCGTGTTCCTTGATCCTACTGCACGTCTTACTGATTTGCCCTATTATGCAAGATTATGTATAGCTGAGTACGGGGGCCCTCAAGCTATGAAACTTCTTGATCATACCATACATGCCATTTTAGAGGCTGATCTCAACAAGGTTAATTTTAAAGTATTTATTAAATTAGTCTATTTAAATATATATTTAGTATACATAAAACAAATAGCAATGCACCATAGAGAAAAATCTATGTTTGTTGTTTATTCTAACCTTTTATTTTTATTATTTTAGCACTATAAATGGCCTCATTAATGTTACTTTGTTTAAATTTAATAATTCAGGTTATATCAAAACTGCAGTTGTGTGCGGATGGAGGATGGTCAGCTGTACATTTAGCCAATGTTCTACAACTCTTTGGTGCTTTTACTTTATCCAATGAAAATAATCAACCGTATGTATTAATCTGTTTTTTATTAACGTTTAATTAATTTCTAGAAAGAGTGGTGTTAGCTGTATAAAAGGATTTCGATGAGTTCAGTTTGACGAGGCAAACATTAACATTTGTTTACTAAGAACTAACTTTTGTTTGTCTATGTAATTTGTGGAATCATTTGCAGCATTTTTCCACTTAATACCTTTCCATTCTGTTGGTCGGTTATGTCAATGCTCTCAGTTTCAAATCATTCATTGTGAGGTATGAGATATACATTGAATTAGTTAGTGGTCAGATATTTTAAGTAAAACTTAAAACATGTCAACAAAAAGGAAACGAGTAGTGCCTTCATTAAAAGATAAATTGGAAATTATTACGCGCCTGAAGAAAGGTGAAACTGGTCAGCATATCAAGTTCGGTGTTGGTAAATTAATGATTATGGGAATAAAAAATAATTCTCACTCAATCACTAGGGATACACTTAATCTTGACTGTGAGGAGAGCAGTTTATATTGTAAAACTATGAAAAAAACGAAATCCGAATTGTTGGAAGATACTTATGTAATAACTAAATAGGGTTTCCAAATCAATCTTTAGCTAAGAACTTTCAACTTATCTAACACTAACTTTAATCAATTCCTCAATATTCTTATCTAGCTTTGGCCACCATACAAAACTTCTAGCGAGGCATAAGTTTTAGTTATGCCTTGATGACCCCTGTGTAAATCACTTAAAACCTTCTTTCTTTCAACTTAGCTGGTGTATAAACTCTTGAACCCAGGAATAAACAATAATTTTTTCTAAAAATTTGGGCTTAACAGGACTGCACGTTCCCCAGAGTTAAAGCTGCTTCCTAGCTGTGTATTTAAGGTAGCTGTTATTTGTTAGGAAAGCAAAGGTCCAAAACATAGTGAGCTCAATACAACTAATACACTTTATTACATAAACCTATTATTGTTTTGCTTTTATATGATAATTAGTTTTATGGTGATTTTTTTTACACAGGTGCTTTGAAGTTGGTTCCCTAATAATAGACTACGCTGTCTTACTCTGCAGTGATTATGGCTTGTGGACAACAGGTGTTAGCTACTTAGAACAGTGTGGTCATGCTGGCAGATCAACATTATCTACTCTGTTGGGAGCTCTGCCATTAGATTCTGAACAGAAATCTTATAGAATAATTGACATTGCCATCAGAAATAAGCTAATAGAAACGGGTAAGATTTTTCAAATTTACTTGAAAGGATTTTTAGCTTTATTTATTTTCTCATAAATAGTTTTAAAGGTAAAAATTACTTTACTTTCACAATCAAGTGACTGCCAACCTAGAAATAAAATATTAACTAAAACTTTATAACTAATATGTTATTTTTCATAAATGGAGACTTTTTGTATTAAAAATTAAAGAGATAATCTATTTATATTTTCAACATGTCACATTTCTCTTAAAGCACAAATATTTGATTTTACATGTAGTAGTGAAGGAGACAATATTGTTTTTGTCGTCAATATACTATATATTACATTATACTATTATATTGTGTTAAAATTTAACCTTCTTATTTTCAGTGAAGAGTGTTTCAAGGTGGATGGTTAATAAATATTTAAGCTGTAATAGTTTAAATCAGGCGTTGCAGTGGGCTATGGAATCTGATGATCCTGAACTAATGTCGCAAGTAGCCGATGCTTACTTAAGGAATCTATCTTCTGAATTAACTTATTCCACTCAAAGTTTACTCTATTTGGGATCGTCCACAAATCCTTCAGAAAGGCTTACATTTCTAGGTATAACAGATTTTTATATTAATTCACAAATTAAAGGTGTTAATAATTTTTTTTTTTTTTTTTTTGTAATGATTTGTAAATTATTAATAAGTTAATGGTTTCATTACTGAAAACCATTACATGGTAAAATGTGTAATAATTAAATGTATTGAACTAAAACCAAAGAGAAACTAATTAGATGATTGTAGTGAAACCAAAGAATTTTTGTAGTATAGCAGGGGTTCCCAAACTTTTTTGGTTGCGTACCACTTAACCCTTTGAGACACGGGTTGGCGCATGGAGTGCGCCACGAGTAAAAAAGGTTCTGCAAATCACAGATTCACGATGGGAGAATAATAACACCTCAATTTACCCTACCACTAGTGTAGTGACCCCTAAAACAGATGAAACAGTCTGCTTTGTTCTGCATTGTTTTGCTGTGTTTATTTGTCTTGGTGTATGCGCCGCCCGTGCCACCATATCTGGTATAGAGAAATTATGCCTTCCGCTCAATATTTTTCGGATTTGCATGAGTTGTCGGATTAGGATGATGGTTGTGAGGAGTTATCGTAGGACTTTGACAACTAATAATAATAAATAGGGTTGATAATTAAGGTTAAAAGCCCGATACTATAAGTCAGAACACTGAAAGAGTAATTACTGATTTTTTATAGTAATTTTTATTTTTATAATTAAAGATATCATTGAAAAATAAATATGTAATACGTCAATTGACTATTTAGTTCAACATTTCCAAAACGCTATCTAGATAATCTGGATTTAACCAATTTATGGTTTGAAAAATGCATTGGCGCATAAAGTGCCTCTTAGTTTATCCACTATAGCCGTGCCACGAAGGGTTAATATGTCTTGACTTTTTCATGTACCACTGATGTTTATACAGGAACAACTAGGGCGTTTTTACAAAAGAAGGGGGGTCCAAGGGCCTTCCCCCTGAAAAATTTTGAGTTTTAATGGTTCAAAAACGTAGGGCTATTCTTTAATATACTAAAAGGGTAGGCATATAACATTTTTTTTTAATGCAATAACTTTTTTAAATTTAAGTTGTACTAGACCAGAGTACTGTAACATTTTTTTTTTTTTAACTTCAACCCCCTGGATGGAGAGTAGGTGTTTGAGGATGATTGTTAAATGGAAGAGAAGTATGATGGCTCATAGGTGTAGAAAATAAATAAAATCGTTATTTCATTTGTGAAACGTTTCGACCAATAAGGTCATCTTCAGTCTTGTTAAATTCTTCCATTGATCTACAAGGGTGTATTAATTAATTAATATATATTTATAAAAAATTATATTGATCAAATAATTATGTATGAGTGTTAAATTAAATGGACTAAATAAAAATTGCATTTTTAAAAAAAAAAAAAAAACATTCATGAAAGAACATCAAATTAGAACATGAAATAACATGAATAGAACATAGAATATTAATAAAAAATATTTTAAAAAAATGCATAAAGAACATAATGAAAGAATACATCCGAATAAACAATGGGGCTAGGCAGGTTAATGGGATGGATGTGCTTGCAATAATTGGCTCAAACTAACAATGTGTGATGGGGCTAAATTTTAAATGCAAATCATCCTCAACACAGGACAGTCTGTTTCTATACTTTGTTTTGTCAATTTTCTTTGGTTGATCCCTTATTATTGTATTTTTTATTCTTATCCTTTGAGTCTTCAGGGATGAAAAAGGTTGAAAATAAAAATAAAAATATTTTTATTTTTATTTTCATCCCTGAAGACTCAAAGGATAAGAATATAATATACTTTGTTTGAGGTGTGTTAGGGATGAATACACTCCTATCAACCGCAAATATTTCTGCGGCGCGTACCACAAGTGGTATGTGTACCACAGTTTGGGAATCACTGTGCTCTAGAACAGTTTATATTAGCTCAATTATTTTGACTATAAACTGATCAATTTTGGAGTTATGTTCATTTTAAATAAGTTTCACAAAATCTCATTAGATACAGTTACTTAAAGAAATAATAATTTGTGTTTTAGTTCTCTTTGCTTCCGAAAATGACATATGGCTATTATGAATGTGTCATGATAATTTGATTAAATGTAATACATATTCCTTTTATTAATTGACAGTTTGGCAAAAAATTCAAAGATATTTTAATAAAACTTTAAGGTAACCTGCTTGAGAAATCTTTTTAACTACAATTTTATATTTATTTGATTTTATTGTGTTCTATTGTCTTTAAGTAGGATGATTTCTAAAGCATAATATATAAACAGCCAATTTTATTTTATGATAATTTAACTGTTTAACTTATTTTACTGTAATCTCTATAAAAAAAAAAAAAATAAATAAAAATAAGGTAACTTTTTTTCTTTTTTTTTACTCCATTCTAAATATGAGATTTAGATATAAAATTGAATTTGATTGAAAATTATATCTGTTTCAGCTCAATATGCCAAGTATAATGATCTATTATTAAAGAAACAAAATAAGGAAGCTTCTAATCTGTTCGTTAGCCTGATTGATGTGAAAGTCATACCAAAATTGTAAGTTTTTTTTGTCTTGGGGACCCTAACACTAAACTTATTTATTATCTTGAGAGATGAAACTTTTTTTATACTTATTAGCTGCATTCATTATTTATAACGGGATGTTATAATGGTCAATATAATTGAACAGGGGGATAAAAAAATAATTTCAATAAAATGAATCATAAATTTTGTCAATAAAATTGAACTGGAGAAAACCAATGATAGAAGGTTAACATCTATGATCATTTTGTTTTAACAGCTGGAAAGTACTTAAGATTGAGTTGGTGTGTTCAAATATGGTTTGGTTATTTTTATCAATTACTCTTTAATTAGGGTTTGTAGGCAAGACCAAATCCCTAATAATTTCTTGTTTGTCTACCTATCTAGAGGTCGTTGACTTGCTTGTATCTCCAAATGTAACTAACACAAACATTTTAACCTTAACAGTTATGTTAGGTTTATTAATCCAAACACAATAAAAATGTAGGGAAGCCCCAATAATCATCCTTCAAAAACAAAAATGTATTAAAAGCTGCTTGTTTCTCATGATTATATCAAATTCTTCAAAAGTTATTGCTAAAACAAATGGCCACCATAAGAGGCTCTTGTGTGTACTGAAAGAGCATTCTTGGCAAATTTATTTATTTTTATTGACACCCTTCAGAAGAAAGGGAGTATAGTAGAACCTCTGAAATCCGAAAATCCTGATTATCTGAACAACTTTTGGGGCAAAATAATAAAAATATATAGGTGAGGAAATGATGAAAGAATGTACTGGTATATGTAGTAATATAAAACAAGGGTGGATTTATGTGACATGTTAATTCATACTGGCATACTATAAGAGTAAACAATTGCTTATGTACAATTTGAAATATATATGTACATATAGCATAAGTTCTGTTTCCTGTAGTTCCAGATATAAAAGATTTATCAATGTTGTAACTTATCTATTATTAATCTTGTTATATTTTTTAACAGAAATACTTGGTATTCCTCATACAGAAACATAGGAATATACCTAACTATACCAGGAACAATGTTATAAATGTTAACTGACAATAAAAGCAGAAACCCAATTAGTTTTGATTTCTGAGGTTCTATTTGAGTTGTTGTGTTTGTTAGTGCACTAGATTCTTGCAGCAATTCCTCCTTTTACTTTCAATTACTGCTTTAACTACTGGTTCTCCTTATAACTATATAACTGATTTATTAATAAAAAAAACTTGTCTGAGATGCAAAGATTGTAAATGTAACATGCTTGATTTTTATAACCTTATAGACTTTTAACAGAGTACTGACGTCAAACTATTGAGGTTACAGTTTTGTTTTCTTTGATTCTGTATAAAAGAAAGTACAATGGTAGAGTTTTTTATTTATATATATATTTTTGCCTGAGTAGAGGCAAAAAAAATTAAACATTTTATATTTGTAGCTTCTCTGGCAGTGGCATTGCTAGGGCATTGGTGGGCCCCCCACAAGAACTTTTTGGGGGCCTTTGACAAAAAAAAAAACTTGTGTTCAGAACTGAATGGGGCCCCCTGACAATGGTATAGAAGTATAATTCCAAGTTAGATTTTATTATGCTCTATAGGGGCCCCCATTGACGTTGGTACAAAGATAGTAACTCATTATTTTTTTTGTTCTGGATTTGGGAGCCTCCTGGCATATTTTTTTACCTTGTCTTAATAGCTCTAAAATACTGTATTCGCAACTTTACTTTGTTGGAGGAAAGATGTATAATTTTTCTTTTAATTTGTACTTTATTTGTTTGATTTAGCTTCTATGGAAGATTGCTGAATGATGTGATATCATTGCTATCCATGGATGATGCCAAAGAAATTATAGATTCAAATCAGGCACTCGTTATACTTGAAGCGGTAGAAGAACTTTCTTCCGATAGTCAAATTCCTAATGAGCAGATTATGACTTGTAGAGAAGCTTTAGCACTTCATCTTGGTTCAACTCTAATATCTGACCTCACTATTTCCAATCACAACACGGATATAATTTGTCTATCCAAATTTATTTAAAAGTAATTTGATTGAGTAGGTGTGTCTTTTAATTTCTTTTGTATTATTTTTATTGTTTGAATCAATAATATTCATATTTATTTTACTTACTTTTTTTTAATTAATTTTTAATGTAAGTGCCATATTATTAATTACAGATTGTAATTATTTGTTCAACAAGATGGTGATAATCCCTCCAAAATGGAAATGTTTATTCCTGACCACTCATTCAATCCTAAAATACCTGCTTGAGATGACTAATAATTTGTCTGAAAGTCTTTAGACAACCCACTTATCTTATTACTTTAGATGATGCCACTTTTTCTGGTAACTATATTAAAGTGCTTTATCTCTCCATACTAGGTAGCAAGTTTGAGGCAAGATATTTTGTGAAGTGTTGTTACCCTTGTTAGGTAGTTATATTCATCATACTTTGCAGCTTTCCTCTTTTTTTATGTACAGGTTATTAGTGGCATTGAACTACCTCACAATACACTATCACTTTACACTAAGGCTTCAATGGAAATTGTATAAGCTAACATCTTAATATTTATGTTAATTTAATGTTCTTTACAAGTCTTTAAATAATTATGAAAATGGTTTCACTAACATTTATTATAATACTAGCTGGATACCAGTGCTTCGCTAGCGATTGTTATTTTAATTTGATAAGTTTATGAACTACCATCAAGAAACATTTTAATTATTTTACTATGCGAGAGTATCTAGATTATATCCCTCCCACTTATATCTATACCCCCTCCAGATAATTTGCAAATATCTTAAATTTATCCCCATCCTAAATGAAAATATGACAAAATTGTACATAAAAATTCATTTTTCATTTGTCTTTCTATTTCATGGAATTTGGATTTATTTTTGATGTTAAGAAATCTTGCAAAAAAGCATTGGATATTATTAAAACATATTGATTGAACATTATCAATTATATGCCTCTATCATAAAAAAACTCAATAACTCCTTACCTATGTTATTTTAGACTTGTATACCTCAATCCAAGAACAGATTATTTTTTAGTTGTAAAACCCCTACTTCTATTTAGTATATATATTAAGTCCAATCAGCATTAGAAAAAAGTATACTTTTTTTAGTATGAAGTATCATTTAATCCTTTTTAAATAGTTGCCAAATGGTTGATCTGAAGGACTCTTTAAATGAATTAAGAATGAAATAATGTGAAACTGTTCTTTTTTTGTGAAAGCGCTTTGACTAAAGTATGCGCGTTACGAGTTGTAACTTTTGACACTCAGTTTGGCCAACCTAAATGAGGGAAAAAATAAAGCCACTTGGCCAGTGGAAGGGGTGGGGCCAGTGATATTTTTGTTTGCCTAGTTGGCCCGACCTTCTAGAATTAAAAAATCCTGACCTCTCATTGGCTCCCTACCCTAATTTGTCCGTGCTGTCAAAAGTTACAACTCATAACACCTAAACTGTAGTGCAAAATATGGCAAAAGGACAAAATATTTTTTTATATTATACAATCAATTTAATCTAATGATAGCTAGGGGTTATTCAGATGAGGAAAATTAAAATAAATGCTTAACATTTATGTATGTACATGAGTAATATTTATTTATTTTAAAATAAGAAGTAGAAAATAAAATACTCAGACCAAAAAACAAGTTATCAAACTAATTTTTAAAGAACAAAGAAAACTTTACTTAGTTTAGTTTTTATTAAAAGACATGATAGGTAAAAAAAAAGTAGTTAACATTATTTTATAATTGAAGCTAAGTATGAGGTATGCTTCAAAATCTCATGTTTTTCCTGCATTATTTTTCCCTTGGAATAACTAACATAATTCCCTTTGGTATGTTAATTTTATTGCTACTTAGTGTGTAGTGCAATATAAAATATAAATGGTTTTATTTGAAATGGTATGAATTCAGACATTTTACTACCACTTCTTTAGAGAAGGTTGATTATTATGATGTTAACTAAAAGCAACCTCAAATTTAATTGTTTTCCACAGCTTAAAACCCCATATTTAGTGGAAAATCCAGTTATTACCCCCTTTTTGCTAATAAAATAATATATATATATATATATATATATATATATATATATATATATATATATATATATATATAAAATGAAAATAAGTTAGTGGATTTCTAGCTAACTTAAAAAAACAAAAAAAAGTATTCAAAAAATATTTTATTTCGTGAACAAAACAAACTATATAAAAAATCACATTTGAAATAAAATAAAAAAATCTCAGGTAACAAAAATTGTTATCTATAGGAGACAAAAAAGAAAAGAAAAAAGATCATAAGAAAACTTCTAAACTGGAATCATATCTTGATAGAGCAAATCATCGTTCTGGTAGAGAAATGTTCCTTTGACTTTCTTACCAGATATGGCTGGGGTCAGCCAGTATGAAACATCAGGCCAGCTTTCACCATAAGGAATCTCTTCAGGGTTAAACCACTTAGGAATCACCTCTAAAAGGTAAAAAAAAGAAAAAAGTAAATGCTTAATACACTTAGAGGTCAACATCACTTTTATAGAAAAGGGCCCCCACTTTTTCTAATCTAATATATTTTCTTACAACCGAATACACACTTTTTGTATATAAAAGTGTGATATCCCTTTGTCCCCAAACATATTGGACTGATTATCCCTTTGTCTTAATAGGTAGTTAGACTAAGGGATATAAACTCTTCTGTATAAAAAACAAAAATGGAGCCCTTTTTTATAAGAGTACCGAGGTCAACTTGTTAATTTTCATATTTTTACATTAGCAAATCTGCAACCTACATGGACCATATAATTATTTTTTCAAAGTTGTAATACTTCGTACACCATAGCCTTAGCAGCTACAAATAATCACTATAAATATAATTACTAACATGTGTATTGAGTAAATATTTATTATGTATTATATAATAAAGTATGTTGTGCAAATATTCTAAGGGCCCTCACCCCATCCCTACCACAACACCTGACTGCTATCAACTGAATTTTTACACTGAATTATATGACAATGCTAATCCTACTACTAATTCGGCACCCATTAGATTATATATATATATAAAACGGTTTACTAAACTACTTATTTAATTGTTTTGACAAAATTTGTCTAACTTACTTATTCTGAATTTAACTTGAGAGGTGAAGTAGATCCGAATATATTGTCAAGTTTAAATACAAGTTGGCTGTTATTATTTTACCTGTTGTTATTAATTGGCATACCTCAGATTTCATGATTAACTCACTGTATAGAATCACTGTATTTTTATCATTGTCTGGTATTTGACAATTTACTAAATCAATTTTACATTTATTTTAAGTAAATAAGTTGAATGTACTGTAATCATCTTTACATCATCTACTAAAAATGTGTTACTCCTTAAAAATCCATCTATTGCTTAATATTTATAAGTTTAAATCATCCCTCTATCTTAATTTGTGTTTATTTTTTCATAAATTTGCTTAATTTGGATTAAATTATTGCTATATTCACACACATGTAGTGATGTGGGCCGGGTAAATACCCAGCGGGTAGGGTAAATAAAAATGGGTATTTACCCGAGGCCAGGGTAAATACCCAAAATAGGGGTATTTATGACAAATAATGATTTAAATAGTGTTTTAAGAGGTTCTGAGCATTTTCCATACTCTAATGGCTTTAATAAATGTCATGTAAGGAGTATAGGAATGTTTAAGCTTACTTAATTCCTAAAAAATAGCCTAAAAAAATACCCAGCGTACGGGTATTTATTATTTCTAAGTACACATATTAATTAGTAATACAGATTCAATTATTTCAAACAGAATGCTTATTTTGAAGGTATGTGCAGTGAAAACTCCACCATTTTTGAAGGAAAAGGACAGGATTATTATTTTGAAAATTAGATTATGCATTCATATTTTATGCAGGCATTTGGTCCAGGAAGGTAGCGTGCAAAAAAGTGTCTGACTAACATCAAGCTAGAATTTTGTGTGTAAGTAAATGTTTTGGTGACTTTTAAGAATATGTGGTCGGCTAAGTTCGTCTAGCGGGACATAGCTTGGCAATAGGCATTTGTAAGAACAAACCGGTGGAGAGCGGCCATGTCACGCCCTTTTTGGTGGACAATTCGATTTTCATGATCCTGAGTACTAACTTTGTTAGTAGACCAAAAATCAAGTTGATGGAATTAATAGGTGACCACTTTGATTTGGAGTAATATTTAACTAACCAGCCTATTACGAGAGGAACTAGCATCAACTCGATTTTTAGTCTACTAACTAATTTTGTACTCCAGGATCATGAAAATCACATTGTCCACTATAAAGGGTGGGACATGGCCGCAGTGGCGTAGCTAGCGCATTGCCCCCCCCCCCCCCCCCACAAGAGCTTTTAGGGGGCCCCTCGCCAAAGAAAATTGATGAATGGATTTGCGTTCAAACTGAATAGGCCCCTGGCAATAGTATAGAAGTATGATTCCAAGGTAGTTAGATTTTATTATGAGGGGGCCCCCATCGACTGTGGTACATTGGATTTGGGGGCCCCTATGGCACCGGGGGCCCGCCCGCAATGCGGCCCTTAGTTACGCCACTGCATGGCCCCTCTTGACCGGTTTCTTTTTTAATGCCTATTGCCAAGCAATATTTTATTTTTTTAATGATCATGGTCTTCAGCGTGAAGCCATTGATTCATTTCAAAAACTTAAGAACGTCCTCCCCAAACTTCTTGAAAAATAATTTTTAATTTCTAGTCATAGTGTTTAAGGTTTAAGTTTTAACTAATTTTTAAGTTTTATCATAATTTGTTGGTTTGATCTTGTGCAAGATTTCTTTTTTAAGTGTTATTTTAAGGATAATTTGTGTGATGAGTGTATGTTTGTGAGTTTTCAGTGTTTTTGTCTTTTCTAGTTTATTTTGTATTTGTTACCATTTTTCTTCTCAGTTACCATGATAACAGTCATTAACTACTTTTAGTCATGTTAATTTCTCCTCTGTGTCGCGCTTTCTTCCTCAATCCATTTCCCAATCTTCCTGCTATCCTAAATTGTCCTTTTATATGTTTTTTATCACTTAGTATTTATATTACATTTTATATTAACTCATGTTTTTTTTTTTTTTTTTTTTTTTGTTGTTTTGTGCCTCTCACTTGTGGCCTGTGTTCGGCTGTTGAGAGCACTGGAAATAAATAAATAAATAAATAAATAAATATCCTGCCGACAAACTTAGTCGACTACATATTCTTGAAAGGCACCAAAACATTTACTTATACACAAAATTCTAGCTTGATGTTAGTCAGACACTTTTTTGCATGCTATCTCCTGGACTATTTTTCTTATTAACTTATTAATATCCATTCAATAATATTATTAAGACCTAATATCACTTAATAACTACTTGAACTTTCATAATATATTTTATTTACAATAAATGAGTTTGAAATTAAACTCGTAGCAGTCGTAACTTTAAAAATTTTCATAAATACCTGGGTATTTACCCAAAATGGGTATATACCCGGGTAAATACCCAGGGTATTTACCCGCAGTTTTAAATACCCGGGTATTTTACATCACTACACACATATAGTTTTAATTTTACATATTCAAGAAAAATAAATCAAGTTTAAAAACATAAGCATGCATCTCACAAATTTACCAAACCCTCTCTTTTTAATATTTTCACTTAACATGTATTAGGTAACGTAATTATTAGTGGTTTCATATTTCTTCTCTCTAGATAAAGTTAAGTAAACAATTGTTACAGTTAAAAATAAGATTCTATTAACTTAATATATTAATATGGCAAGTTTCATTTGGTATCTGACCAGATCTTAAGAAATGCTGTAATGGAGATATTTATAGGTTTAATAAACTCACCAGGTGATTCCTTGATTTCTCCTGAATGTTCCTCAGCCACAAAAACATGTATGTACAGAACCTCCTGGAGTCCAGCATATCGTATCTCAAGCTTACCAAGCTTGTTGAACTTTTCACAAGCCAAGTTGCATTGATCCTTCAGAATCCTAAAATATTTGAATAGTATTAAAGGCATGATCATGTAGTTACAGCATTGTTTATAAACTATTAAATAGGTTATCATTGCCTATACAGTGTCCCACAAAAGTAATGAAGAGGAAAAATTGGTTTATTAGTGGGGTTCGGAGAAAAATTAATACTATATAAGAACTATGTCTTGATCTTAAACAATTAAAAATTTAATTCTTTTCTTGATTTTCTTATAGGGTGTATGATGAAGTACCTATATTTTTGAGGGTATCAACACATATTATTTAGGAATGTGGTTTAGAATTGCAAAAAAACATGGAAATATTACATTTTAGTTTATTTTGTTCGACTAACAGAGAAAGAAATTCATTCACTTTCAGTTTTATAAGTTCAGTTTTATGTACTATAATAGTTATCTATTATTAAACCAGGCTCACATGGTCAAGCCAATATTTGTTACAACATAGACATTTATTTCACACATTCACTGTGTAGGGGGTATTTACATATCTGGCCATACATTTGTCACATCATCATTTCACTTCATTTTAAGCCAATGTCAACATTTTTGGTTTTTGACAAAGAATTACTGATTTATTGTTTTTGTGTGAGAAAAGATAAAGGGGGATTCATGAGAAACTCACCTGACATAAAGATGAATTGGTACAGAAACAAAACAAAATATTTATTTGCAGTGCTTGATTTCTAGAAATTGAGGTGCCGGAACGGGGGCTCAAGCCCGATAGCCCCCCCCCCCCCCCCGTTCCTACGCCACTGCCTCCAGATAAACAAACAGGCAAACGAAGGAAATTTATATTGGGCCTAGATTTTGCTAACAGGCCTAAATAAAGAAATTAACCAACAGAAAGAAGAATAATTATAGAATTATTGTAATTACAATGAGTAATGAACTATTTTTAAGAGAGGCCTAGGGAGTGAGGGAACCAGATCTGAGAAAGTAAAGAAGCCACTTATTTGAATAGAAAAGGACTGTGTAAGTTCAAACAAATGTGAATATTAGCTCTATCGAATGATCAGTCAATTAAACAGAGAATAAGATTACTCGTTCATTTACCTAACCTGTCATTTTAAACCTGTTTATGATCGACCTGTCTCTAATTTGCACTTGGCTAATATATGGAGGTGAAGTTAGTACTTGCGAACACGTGCCTTTTGGCCAGCTGCAACCTTCACCAGCGTCTTCTCAATAACCAACTTAACTACCCACATGTAAGCAAAGTGACCCTTGCCATTTCATATGGTCAATGTGGGCTCGGCTTTACTGTGACATTGTTTTTATTTTTAAACTGTTTAAATAACAGAAAACAAAATGGATTAACTTTAATTGGCTCATATTACTGACAAATTTACCAGCCTTAAGATGCCCTTGGTGGGGGCGATATAGCATCATGTTAGGAGAAATAAAGTGTTTTTTTTTTTTAATCCCTGTTTCTTATGTCCACAATACATATAGAATTCCATTTTGAAGCCAACATTTTCTTTTAGTTATTACTACATGTTAAAACAATTAATTTTTAAGAGAATATTAGGTTCCCCTTGTTCCCCCCCCCCCCCCTTCCTTTAAAAAAAATAAAAGTATACCTGCGTTGACCTGTTTCATATTTTTTTTTCCAATTACGGGAATTATTATTTTTTTTTTTCCAAGTTATTTTTACTCTAATTTTATATGATAAAAAAAAAACCAAGCAGACGAATATAAGGGCTTCCAATCCATAAAAGTATATTATATATATATATATTTAAATAATAAAAATAAAGATAGCTTAATAGCAATAACATTTTTACCTGACGACGCCTTGATCCAAGGGTTCATTCGGCAATAAAAATCCTCCGATAGGTGTCCACTTATTTTTGTTAAAACCACGCTTATTATAGCCCAGTAAAACTTTATCATTTTTCTTTACAATAATACAAGCACACCTGACTATTCTCATATTTAAGAAATTAAATTAATGTTGAGTGCGTAAAGACAAATATAAAGAAAATTAAATAATCTAATAAATACTTACTCAAAGTGAAATTATTAATTTATAAAATAATTAATCTTTGACCCTACGTACCGTTGTATCTAATATTTTCAAATTGAACTTTCACATGTTCGGATCCAAAGTGCATTACCATAACAACAATAGAAACACCCATATGACTTTTTTTAGAAACAAAATATTTATTTCGTTGTTTAAACTACAGAAAATTTAAATTAAGTTCTACTAATTTTTTAGAAATATTTTAAAATTGTATATTTTTTTTTATGATGATAATTTAAAATTAAAATATCATATTTTGTTTTGTTCTTTTTATGTTTTAATTATTTACGGAGCTAATCGGAGGATAATTCATCAGGCAGTTGCTGATTTGTCGAAATTGACCCTAGTTGTCATTTTACCTTATCTTTGTTTATTTATGTATTAATTTACCTGTATTTAAATTTTCTTGTGGTTCTCTACGTTAATACTCGGAAAAAATAGTTTTTTAATTATGTCAGTGGCATTGGCTATTAACTGTTTCTCGGCTACATATATCTGATGTGGCGGGTCACTGTTTTGTGGTGAGTTTTTTGCGTTTTAACAATTTGATTTATATAATGTTACGATAATTTAAGTGATTCGATTATGTTCTTTGTTTTCCTCGATGTACCTTTGAAGTTTAAAATGATACGGCCGTGATATGTTCGTGTTTCTGAAAATATTTGTGAAGATTTTGGTCTTGTCGCTGTTTTTGATTAGAATCAGGTGTGGCTAATTGGTTGGTTGGCTAATCAATTATGTTACTAATTATTTGTTAGAGAGAATATACTGAATATTTAGTTTTTAATATATTAATAAAGCGATAACAGATGATACCATCTAGTTACAGTTTAATAGGCTGGAATTTCAATGTTTAGAAATGAGGTTAGGTCGCTTACCTTCCTTGACCATTGTAAATGATTCAGACTGCTTTCCACCGTGGGTTATTTTCATGTGTCAGCCTACCTCCCAAATCTTGTCTGACTCTATCATTGTGCTATAAGAAGTCGCCGTTTTCTTATCTAGGTGTTATACATGATTAAAATTGTTGTACCTTTATGTAACCTAGTTTGACTCTTTCAAATTAGCTGCTTAGTACGTTGAATTTTGAGGTAGAACTATATAAAAATATAGTGATATTTAATTAATTATATCTAACTGTCACTTCTTAGCTTCATTATTAATTCATTGCTTATTTTTTGCAATGTGGGCTCAATTAGTTTCTTCAAAACAGTCATTTAAACCTAGATGTAAACTAAGTCAGTTTTCATGGTTTAATGGGATATCAGTAGAACGTGTTTACCTTGTAAGTATGTAGGATATGCTTGATTTAAAATGATTCCTAGATTCATCTTAAGTTCACTTTCTAAGAAAGAATTCCTTACTTTGGACACTAAGCCAAAACCAACTATCTCTGATAACACTGAAGGTGGAAGGTTGCTTGAATAGTGTTGCCAGGCTCTGCTTTGACTATTACTATCACAAGAAAATATGTGCCTCTCTCTAGAATTTTACTGGGGGAAAGTTTTCAAGGTACATAACTGTCAACAGGAAGGGAACCTCCCCTTAATCTAGGCAAGTTCAGAGAATTAGAAAGCCGTTCAATGTTTTAGATTAGCACTTCGTATTGCTGTACACAATAAAAAAATAAGTTTTACCTAAAATGTTTCAGGTTAATTTGTCACCAATATCAGCAGAACTCCCCCCTCCCCCAATTTATTTGTATAGCACACCTACAGTAATTACATTGTTAGAAGTAATAATGGCGATAATTGTTGTACATGGTAATCTTGATGTGAGCAACTGTCCAGTGATAGAACTCATTCAACTTAACTTAAGAATCTTGTGTATACTAATAAGTATATGCAAGCAACTTTGAGCGTTTCTCAAGATTAGAATGAACTATCTAGTACTATGTTCTTTATTTTTCTGTGGCACAACAGCCTTGATTAATTTCTTAATTGCTCCACTAGCTGTGTAAAAAAGCTGTTATTTTATCATTAAAGCTGTTATTAAATTACCATTTAAAATAACTAATAATACTAATATTCAATGCAAATTACAGCTAAATAGTGGACAGATTGTGTTATGCATTGATGTAATTATGATTTTAATGTTTACTAAAATACAGCCAATTCACTTCATAACAAGGAGCCAGATATTTTATAGTACGGTGCAATTTGACCCAAACCTCAACATCCAAACTCCAAATTGTTCTATGCAGTCCCACATATTGTTTAGTAAAAAGTTACACCATTTTGTGTGTTGGGTTTGGGGGGGGGGGGGGGGGGGGGGGGGGGGGGGGAGGGGGGGGGGGGGGGGGGGGGGGGGGGGGGAGAGGGAGAGAAATTGGTAAATTAGTAGTTTTTATCAGTTTTTCTTAAATATTTTGAAAACTATGCGGTTAAATGTCATATACTAAAATAATCTACATTAAATTACAAACAAAAATGGTCTTGTGCCTAATCTTGCTAAAGTGAACGGTTCCAGAGTTATGGAGGCTGTCAATGTAGAAAGTTTTCGTATTTTTTTTTCGAAAAAATGAAATTTATCACGAAGGGAACTATTTTTTTTTTTTTTTTTTTTTTTTACAGGTTTGTAAAAACTTGTAAAAGCAAATTGCGATTTTCCAACCAGGTTTACATTCTTCTGGGCCTTCCAACCAGGTACCACTCAACCAAATCAAATTATGTGTTCAGCCATGTTCATATGACAGTGGTTTTATTTTCAGGGAAGCCATGTTTGTATCAACTATTTTGGAATAGCCAGATGAACTTGGGTCTCTGTAAGTTTGCAAATCAAACAGGCCTCGTTTTTCAACAGCATGAGCAGTAACATTGTAACATTCTTTCGAGGTATATTATCCTCTACCTGAAGAGCAGTTTTAAGTGTTATGCAAGAAATTCCACCCATAACGTGATACGTGTTATGGCCATCCAGAGTGTGGACATTGTAGTCTGAATTATCCAAAACCAATGGCACGTATCCGTTCTCAATTCTAGTGCTCTCTTTGAAAGTGACATCTCTCATGTGATAAAACTTCCTTGTTAGGTACACAAACACCCAAATTGCACAGTATATCGATCAAGGCCTTAGAACCAAATTTTCTGTACAATGAAACATCCGTTCCTAGTTGGACAGGGGACAAAAATGATTTTTTCGAGCCGTGATGATTGTTGTGGGGAATTGTAAGTGTAAGAACTTAGAACCGTTTCACGAGAGCTGTTAACAATAGAGAACTGTGTGACAAGACAATCAGAAAGGAACTGTTTTGGGGCAGTTCTTTAAGATTAGAAGAGGAAAGGACTGTGTATGTAAAGGCTGTAGCCTAGGGCTAGCCTGAGTTGTGTTTGTGTATGTATTTAATTACAATAATATAATAGTAATAGTTTAAATAGATATGAGTGGCTCTATGCGCACACAATAAACTCTCACACATGGACAGCATAGAAGTAGAATAACACGCAAACATATACACAATGACTGGGCATAAAAATTACGTGCACATTAAATGGTATGGTCCCCTGTCCCACACACTCACACTAATACTATACTATATTATATTATTCTACCTTCAATCTCTACTCTCAACCTCACATACTTCATTCCCTTGAAAATAAAAACTCTGTTGTCATTCCAATTCCAACCAATTCTTAAAGAACTGCTTAAATTACGGGACAGTTCTTTTTAAGGAACCGGTTCTAAAGAACGGTTCCGTTCTTTTCAACCCACCTCTGGAAAGAGAGTAGATGAGGGAGTGTGAGGGGGAGGGGCAGGCGGCAGGTGCCTTTGTACTGGCGGCCGCGTTTGTACTAAAACAGTTCTCGTTCCAAGAATTTTTACGCCTTTAATCCTCTGTGGTGTCTCTTAGCCTCTTTTGTACAATACGATAGGATTGTTCGATATTACTTTTTAATAATTTTTTTTAGTTATTTCTGTTCACATTGTAGTAAAAATTTCATTTTTCCAAAAAAAATTAAATAATGAAAATTTTATACTTTTACACTCTCCGTAACTTTGGAACCATTTACTTTAGGAAGATTATGCACAAGACTATTTTTGCCAACCCGGCACTTAAAATGGTGTAACTTTTTACCAAACAATATATGGACTGCATAGAACAATTTGGAGTTGGAGGGAAACTTTTACTTTGGACGTTGAGGTTAGGCCTTTTTTTGGACTAAATGCACCATACTATTAATACTTAACCGCGTTTCCTTTTAGATGCAAAAAGTTTTTCTTTAGAGGTTACTTAGCTTGCTGTGGAGGACAGATTTTTTTAATTCAGAATGTTTTGTAAAAATTTAAAAACAAAATCCTTAATAATGATAATAATGTGTAATAAGATGATTTGAGGCATAAACAACCTAATAAATAACATTAATCAAATAAATAAATATAATATAGGTGTGTAGTCTGTATAGCTCTCTTGGTAATGTGCCGCCTACGTAAGATTAGATTAAGACTTGCCTTCTCTTCAGAGTCAGTCTAGGTCAGGATGTTTGGTGGAATTAATATATTCCATAATTTAAACCTTTGCAAAACTTAATGTTTATAGCATTGAAGCTTGTATGTAAAGACCTGTGATCCAATTTCCACAGGAATATTATTATCTTTAATAATATTATTGATGGGTTGTGGACTTGTTTTTATTATTATTATTGATGGGATTATTATTGAGTGATGTATTTATGAAGTTTTTATGATGAATTATTATTTTGATTAATCTAGATTTTTTGTCTGTTACTTTAATTAGGATTTTGACAATTTGCTAAGCATATTGGTCTAAAATAAGTAAGTGATTTTTTTAGTTCTGAATAAGGTGTCTTTACTTTTTAATGCTCATTCAAACTAAAGAATGAAGCAAATTTTAGATGTATCAAAGAGGTAGTATTTCTGAGGCCCCATTTACAGAAATGGAAACATTGGAAAATATTATTATTTATAATTAAAGTTTTTTGTGTATTTATACTGATCAAAATTGCATAATTTATAGATACTTTTTCTTAGAAACCCAGCAGATATGCTACATCGAACAGTATGCAGTGTGTTTCTAGAGATAGTGTACTAGAAGAAAAAAATATTAACAATTAAAGTATGAATTAAAAAACTATCCATAAGTTATGCATTTCCATTTCCATTTCTATACTTAGAGCCCCAGATAAGCTGCATCGACCCATATCGTATCTATGTATAGATAGGTTTATAATTAGGTTATATTCTTATAACCTAATTATAAACCAACCTAAACCTAATCCTAAACCTAATTATTTTTTTCTTATTCTTATCTAATAATTATGCTTACATTAAACTCTTGTTTATAAATATTAGGTTTGATGATTTAATCTAAAAGTAGAAAACTAAACCAGGCTAATGCATTTTTAATCCGTTTTTCTGAGTAGCTGTTATTGTTATGTCAATGGTTACTTTTGCTCGCCAATTTATGAATCGAGTTTGTGATGTCGGTTTCGATCCCGCACATAGGCTTTTGGGTTACGTTGGTGTATGAAGTGGCAAAACTCCCTACAGGGTTTTAGTAAACAGGGTAAAAGTGGCTTGCCCTCCATATCGTTCTACTACCACCAGCTATGTGGTTAGATACTTTAAAGATTTATTAAAAGATCTATTACAAAGTATATTAACTATGTAATAATTGTATACCAATTTCTTATCCCTGTCAATACCCTTTAAAGTTGAGCCCGTAGTATTACTAAGTTATAGCAGTAGATCTTTAAACATGATATTCAAAGTGCCTTTGAATAAGTTAGACTTTGAAGTTTGCAGTATGTCCTTGCACATAGTATTTATTAGGTCATAGGTCGTTAACTATTTTATGCCACAATCAAGGCTGCACTCCTGGCAGCCACCCAGTTTATCATCACCTTCTACAACCCTGATATGAAGTTATAAAGAGACTTATTTTCTAAAAATAATTGCTTTGGTGGATAGATAAGACGAAATCTAAAACACCGAAAAGTCTCACAAGGAAATCAATAAAATAGCTCAAACTTGGCTTAAAGTAGATCTGACAATGATAGCATAGACAAGACCCAATCACATGTCACGTCTAGAAAAATGTGATTGTTACCTAAGCACATAGATTGACTTATATAAGAGAAAAAAAAAATATCTACTTAAAAATTATCCATTCTGATTGGAAACATTAAAACTTTATCTTCTTAGTTAGTTTTATTTTTTTTTATAAATAGTGTTATTTTGTAAAAAAAAATGTATTGGTTCACATTTTGATTGTTTTAAAACAATAAAATAAAATTATTTTCATAATGATTTACTTTTTTATTTATATTAATATATATTTTTTCCTCTACTTTTATTCAAATCATTGAAAGTATTGATCAAGTAAAGTAATGGGATAAAGATGTAACCTTTTTATGGCTTCAATTCTTCAACCTGGACGCAGTTATTTTTTTACTTTGTAACTAGAGTACATTGCTTTTTTTAAGTTTTTATTTTTATAATTAATCTAAAATGTAAGCAGATCTTTTATGTGGATATGTAATTTGTGTAAGTAACAAAGAAAATGATAAAAATTTGGATAATTAACCAAAATTGAATTAAAGATAATTATGAGATTCATAAGTAGTTATAGTTAATACTCATTTTCATTTTTTGCTCATTCAATTTTTTTAAAAGTGGAGAGATTCATTTTTTATAGTTATAGAAAACTATTTTTCCTGAGAAGTTATTAGTGTAAGTTCAAAGAATTCACTTCGCCTCTTTTATATAATACAGTAGAACCTCGTTTACACGACCCTCACTAACACAACAACCTCAATTACAAGTGCAATTTTCAAATCCCCTTGAGATTGCCATAACACATAATGTTAAATTAACCTCTATAACGCGACTATTATTATCCAAACAACCTCTATAACACAGATTTTTTCCAATTCACAATGTAACTCAGAACCTCTATAACAAGTTGTTTTGAGAAGTTAACCTCTATAACGTGTCTCTATACTTGAATGGGTCGACATTGAAAACCCTGCCCATTAACATCGATAACACGACTGATGGCCAAAATAACCTTGATAACATGACCCTCAACATAAAGAGCACCTCGATAACATGACTGTTTCCCTAATCCCCTTGAGACACTTCTTATCGAGGTTCTACTGTATCAATAAATTTTGGTGGTTGGGTTACTTTACGAGAATCTTATTCTTTAATCTGTTAACTCTACTTCTGTTAGAATTTGCTCTTTATAAAAATGTTAACAGTATAATTGTTTCCCTTAATTTTAATCATAATGCTCAAGCCTTTTAATTACCAAAAGTAGACTTTTTCTTAAATAGACTCCTATCTAAAAATATGCATTTTTGAAAGCCTAATTTTTGTATAACATCTACTCTTTTCATTTAATATAGGTTGTAGCTTTTAGGGGAAATATGTCAAGGCATGCTAAATATTTTAGGATGTAAAATCGGTTGGATGTAAGGATCTTACATTGGTTTAGGATTTAAGTATCTTGACATTTAATGTCTTTGCTTAATGGATTGCTTTATCTTCACACCATAATGGGTACTTCTTTAGATTGTTACTCCCCTTGTTTTTTTTTTTTTAGAATATAAATTACTAACTAAATAACTATTAAGACAAAGGGATGTTTAGTCTAATGTACTTTGGGACAAAGGGATCACAGGTCTGTTTTTATAAGGGGAGTAACAGTCTAAAGAAGAACATTTCATACACCTTCTTCACATTGTTACTCCCCTCTGTTTTCTTTATAAGGGGAGTAACAATCTAAAGAAGTGCTTTATAATGAAAGAGCAATTTGGCTATAGGATTCCAGAAATAATATTTTACTTTTACTCACCAAGGTTTATGGAAGGTATATTGAAAAAGGTATTGAAAAGGTTTATTGAATAAGGTTTATTGAAAAAGTATATTTTTCACACTAAAAAAATCAGAAACCGAGATTTCACCTGAATTATCTGTCTTGGGCGTTTTAAGATCATTTAAGTAATGTTACAGTTTGTAAGCTAGAGAATTTTTAACATAAATGTATTACACCATTAACCCATTTTGCTGAGTGAGCAAAAATTTCACCAATTATACCATAATTTTTTTTTGTGATGGGTCGTGAGGGGTGAATTAAACATTACTTCATTTCTTAAAAATGGCTATATTTCGTTCCATTAGGGACATCATCAGGCCTGTTATATGTGTTAAGTGGTGGAGTCAAAATAAAACATTAGTAAAGCTTTTTTTATATAAAAAATTTGTCATAATATTCATAAATCACCAACCACTACTAATTTGACATACAACATAATAAAACTTTAAAAATAACAAGAAAAACAATATTAAAAACCATGTGCTAAGTGCTACATTCATTTTTTTTGTGTTCTTTTTTGTCTTTTTTGTTTTGTGTTTTTTTTGTGTTATATTCTAAAAAATAATATATTATAGGGGACCACAACCTTTAAAGAACCAATTATACCTCTTTCTGAAAACATTTCCATAGAATTTTGTTTTAATATATCCGCCATTTTGAAAATATTTACTTTTGAATTTTGAAACGTTAACACTAAATACTTTCAGAACTATTTTGCTGATTGAGCTGAAATTTGCACCAATTATACCTTTCTATAAGACAAAAAATTCCTTCATATTTCAACTTAATATCTACTGCCTTTGATATACTTTATACGCGTGTAATAATTTAAAGTGTTATAATAAAATGAATGAAATCGAGGAAAATTTTACTAATAATAATTTCTAGTTGATGTAATTAGTTACATAAAGGGAAAATAATTATAAAATCCCAACATTGTGAACCTGTAAAGTCTCTAACCTACGTATTATTTATTTTGTTATTTTAAGTATATTTTTATAATTAATAAATTACCACAGTTATGAACATGAGTTGTCTACCATTTACTTAAATTTATTATTAAAATTTAAAAATATTTTCACTTACTAATTATTTTAGCATTTATTATTGTAACTTATTATCTAATGTTAATAATTTTTTTAAAATAGTTTATCTGAAATTACCTTATCCATTATTGTAGGATTCCTTATCATGTTTGTAGCACTGAACTCATTGCCATTTGGTTAGACTTTTTGTAAAGAAATTTTACAGAAATAAACTTTGCATTTAAATACTGAACTTCATCTATTAAAAAAAATATATACATATATATTATTTATACACACATACTTATGAACTATATTTTAATTTAGTTCTAATTTACTTATCAAGTTTCTAGAATATTCTGATCAAAACTAGGGCTTAAAATAAAAAATAAAGAAAAACTGAAAAGTGACACATTGCAACATTACCTAATATGAGAGGCTTATAAATATTATCTTATCTGTAATTTTGTTTCTGAAGTATCTTCAATATTATAGAGTTAACATTTTAGAGAATTTGTTATTGTACTTATTATTTTGCAATATGTTTTTGTGTTGATTATTAATCTTCACTGAAAAAATACAAATTTTCTAAATAGTTAGGTGTGGATTGTCAAGGTATTATTATTTTTTTAATATATAATATTCCATTTGATTCCATAAATTATTCATTATGTAATTTTTTGCATTATATTATTTAGAGAAAGACTTAAGTAAAATTAAATTTATTTTTACTTATACATTACATTAATATGTCGAAATATGTATGATACTTTATTTAGTTTTTTAATTAGTAATTTATTTTATTTTTAATTTTTTTTTGCATTCTTCTCCAGCTTTCCTATAATTTGATCTAATTGATGCCAGATGACTTCCTCACTTTCCTCATCCCATTTTTTCTTGACTCGGATTTTCAAATCGTCTAGTTTTGTCGGCTGTCTAATCCAACCATATCTCTTTCTTCCTTTTCTTGCTACTTTTTGATTACTTAATTTGAGAATACTATGATATTTGTTTGATAAAATTGAAGTTGTGTGTTTTTAAATACCAACTGCATTAGATCCTTGTTAACCCTGTACTAATTAAACTTATTCTTCCTGTTCTAAAATTGTGTGTTCAATCATCTTAGTTAATGCAAATAAATTTGTATCATGTCAGGATTATAGATAGCTTTAGCTAAAGCTGTTTTATAGGTTGAAAATAAATGCTTTATTATTTATCCAGTTCAATTTTTTAATGTTTGGAATCACCAACTTATCCATATTTATTATTATTTTATTCTTAAGTCTGAACACGAGGTCTTAACAAGTTAAGAAATGTTTTTCATTGGGGAAAAACTTTTTTCAATATCAGTGATTTTGAATTTTATATTTTGTGTTGTGGGGAGATTACTGTATGCTTCGTACTCATGTTTGAACTAAGACTGTGACTACATTAATTGCCATTCCATGCCAATTAATTTATTTATACTTATGGTTTAGTTGAAAATGCTTGCCCATCTACATTTTAGAATCAGATAGTTAATCAAAATGATTTATCAAATACTTCGGGTAAATCAGGGAAAGAAAGTTGGGTCGGATACCACAAATTTAACTTCAGTTCTTCCATGTATATTTGTATTTTTTGACCCATTCGTTCATATTCCATAATAAGCTATTTAAATGTTGTATTCATATATAAGTATTATTAATATAAATTTTATTTTATTATTCCTTTCTTTAGATGCAGAGAACTCAAGACGAAACACAGGTGACTAACATGGCAGGAATCAGAAGAAATCTGAAAAACTTAGCCCACAATTACTCTGATGCCCAAGTAAGTTTTGATTCAATTTTCTATGTACAGTAGAACCTCGATAATTCCGACCTCTAAAATCTGGAGCCTCGAAAATCCGGACTGCCTACTGAAAAATTTAATAACTATAATTTGTATAAAAAATTCTTATGGTGAAAGGGGGGATCTCTTGCAAAAAAGTATGATGTGGGGACATCTACCATCAGTGATTTAAAACGAAAATGAGATAGCATACTGCAATACGCGTGTCAGAGCTAGATTCTGAAGAGGCAAAAAACTGGAAAACGTTTATACCGCTTTAGAAGATGCGATGTACATATGGTTTACCCAAAGAAGCTTAGGCGAAACTTTATCAGGTCCCCTCGTCTGCGAAAAAGGCATATTCAAAAATTCGGACAGTGTCTGGTCCCAATTAGTCCGAATTATTGAGGTTCCACTGCATATAAAATCCAAATACCACTGACTGACTCTCTCACTCACTGACACATCACGATATCTCTGAAATCACTGGACCTATGTCCATGAAATTTTGTAGGTGTGTTCCTCTTACCTCCTAAGTGCTTGCTAAGAAATATTTTTTAAAATCCGCTATCTTGATTCAAGATGGTGGCCATTTATATACAAAATTGGACAATATGATATCTCCAGAACCAATTGCACTAGAACCTTGAAATTTAGAAGTTAGCATCTTTTTATGAAATTAGTAACTTTTGATAAGTAGTTTACCAATCGGGCATTTTAATTCAAGATGGCAGCCATGTATATATAAAAGTCAAGGTCTGTGTGTATGTTCTTTATACAAATCTACAATTTTAGTTGTTTGCACATTTGACCTTCAAAGCAAGGGGAAAATCACTGTCTACATGAATTTTTGAAATTTAAATTTTGGTACACAGGGGTAGGGGGTAGAAGTAATGAATACGGGGTCAAAGGAATGAATACCTTTCATGATGCATATCGTTGAAAAGCTCTTTATGAGCACAGTAATTATTGTTATGTACAGTTTAATCATATTTACATTTAGTAGGGTGGTAAATTTGGGATATTTGCAAATTATTTTATCAAAGAGGAGGGGGTATAAGTGGGAGGGATAGAATCTAGATGTTCTCGCATAGTAAAATAATTTAAATGTTTCTTAATGATAGTTTACAAACTTATCAAATTAAAATAACACTCTGAAGCACGAGTATCCAGCTAGTTTAGGTATATATATTTACATAATTTATTTGTTTTTTTTTATGAGAGTATTGTTGATGCTGAAGTTTTTTGTTATTTTGTTTTTTTAAAACATTGAGAATATATTAAATAGCCCCTAATAGACTTTATTTATTAATAGCCCCTAATTTAACTCAAATCCATTTTTTGATATTTTAAAGTAAGTAACACTCCACTATCGAACAGGCTTCCCTAAGCTCTAGGTATCTTCTGAGGTGTGTGTACTTTTGGGGATCATTTTTCACTTCACCTAGAACAATAATTATCTAAAATATCGATCATGATAGACAAAACGTTTAGACTTAAGAATAGACATGACGGTAGCTACTTCTAGATAGGAAACATGTGTAGATTAAAGATGTCATTATGAGTCATAATTTTTAGGATTACACTTAACAATTTTTGGCAGTTCCTTAGATTGATACTCCCCTTATAAAAAAACGGAGGCGAGTTACAATCTAAAGAAGATGTACGGAATGTTCTTCTTTAGACTGTTAATCCCCTCATAAAAACAGAAGTGTGATATTCCTTTGTTCCAAAGTACATTAGGGCTAATTATCCCTTTGTCTTAATAGCTATTTAATCAAAGTCATTTATAGTGTAAAAACCACAGGGGAGTAACAATCTTCAGAAGTACCCAATTTTTTACTGACTGTTTACTTTTCTGTAAAGCAGTACAAATAGGGAGCAAATTTGTGCTGATGTAAAATTTCAATTTATGAAATGTTGATTGAGTTACAAATTGTAAGGTCCCTTATATTAGATTCAAGCATTTGGCTAAATACAGGACATCTGTGGTTTGATTCCTGCTGGACCTCCATTTCTCCTTTATTTTTCTTAATTAGAATTAATCATTGGAACGTCAATATTACTAAGCATCTGCTAATTGATGTGTTTTATTGCATTCTATCACTGGATGAATTATCACATGAGTATAAAATAGATAAGTATAGATTTCAAAATATGAATGTCAATAAAGAATTAGGCTGTATGCATGTCCAAAGGGAAGCACTGTGTGCAATAGGTTTTAATTAATATAGGATTATCTGTGAGCTAAGGGGTCTCAGATAAGCCCTTTGCTATTATTTATCTCAGAATCTGGGGGTTGTAGGTTCCATTCCCTACTCTGACAAGGGCCTTAGTTTCAAGCAAGTGAGAGGACTTCAGCTATACCAATTTCCCTGCTATTTTTACCTAACAGATGTATAAGAATGTACAGATGTACAGTAAACAAAAATACTTTTAATTTACCATGAATTTTTCACTAGTCAACTTTTGTTCACTTTCATTTTATTTTCCTTCTAGATGAAATAATTGAAACTTAAGGAAAATTTAAACATTACTGTTTGTTTTAGGTTAAGGTGAGAGAAGCTACAAGCAATGATCCATGGGGCCCTAGCAGTACGTTGATGTCAGAAATTGCTGATCTGACCTACAATGTTGTTGCGTTCACAGAAATTATGCAAATGATCTGGAAGAGGTTAAATGATCATGGAAAAAATTGGAGGCATGTTTACAAAGCCCTTGTTTTGTTAGACTATCTTATTAAAACTGGATCAGAAAAGGTATATTAATTTTTTTGTGTATGTGTGTATGTTACTTGTCTTTTTTGGATTGAGTCTGTTAATGTTTAGACTTCTTAATAAAAATTTATTAATTCATTTAGTTCTGAGCATATTTGATATGGTTTAACTTCATTGATCTAATAAGAACAGGCATATTTATTTAGTGTTTGAATTCCTTTAACTTTCTTGTATGAAATGATATGTTTTTTTATTGTTTATGAATATTTTTAAGTTTAAAGTTTTATTCACATAATATTTAGCAAACATATTAATTTACACTTATAGGTAGCACAACAATGTCGAGAGAACATATTTGCTATTATGACTTTGAGAGATTTCCAATATATGGATGATGGGAAGGACCAAGGCTTGAATGTCAGAGAGAAAGCAAAGCAGTTAGTAACCCTGCTGAGGGAAGAAGACAGATTAAGAGCGGAGAGATCCAGAGCCCTTAAGGCCAAAGAAAGATTTGCTCTCTCACATTCTACTTCTGCTTTTGGTTCTGATACTAATCTGGTAAGATAATCATATAAATAATGTTTTTGAATTATCAATTTTAAACGAATTATTATTTAAGCAATGGTAGTAGTAGTATTTGTCTAGTACTTCCTACTAGATGGGTAGGACGAACCACTTGTTTGAGCCCAGCCATTAGGCCTTATAGTAAATTCATTTTACTAGCCCCGTGGTCTGTAAATTGTACCTCCGAAGCAAGTATGGTGTGATCATTAGTGAGTAGTGAATCATTAGTTTATAAGCATGTGTCAAAACGTGGGGGAATAGAATCACTTCCTCAGGGGGTGCCCCTTGCCCTGCTCAGTCCGTGATTCATAGATGCAATTCAGAGTATTATCGCACAGAATCGAACCTAAGACCTCGAGTCACCACGACTCATTGATAGCTGGGCGAGCACCTAAAGCCCCTCGGCCACGCTGGCTCCCCAGCAATGCTATAAATCACTTTTTTGTTTATATCTTTTCAGAAAACACACTTACCATTTATTTTAAAAATTTGGCTATATTTTGTCTTTCCCTATTTGGTGATGCATATAATTAGAATCATAATATAATTTAATAAGATCCTAATTTGTACTTTACACTTAGACCTATAACTTTAGCTCTGGGGTAGCCACAAGAGCTTAAATTCATATATACTACATGCCCTCCAATAAATAAAAAACAAAAATCTTTTTTTACATTTGAAACGGAATCACCCTGTGTATATCAGTGTAACATTGAAAATATGTTTAATTAAATTGGTTGATTTTAATTAATAATTGATATCTTATTCATTTTTTCAGGATTCCATGTCTCCTTCAAGTCCTAGTTTCTCTAATGTGAGTTTATTATTATTGTTTAAATTACTTCAGTTTATTCCTTCATTACCTATTTTTTTTAAATCTTTATCTTACCCAGCTAGAATTGATAGAAAAAACTAATTTGATATATTCTACTTGAGAATTATTTTATATTTTTACTTTATTTCTTTTTACTTGTATAAACTAGCTTCCTTTAGCAAAACTTTTATTACTAAACTCTTTTGTCTATTAATGGAATAATTATTTTGTATTATGTTGCAGTCCAGAACATGGGCTTCCTCAGAGGCGGAATCAGCAAGATGTATGCATTTTTTTAAACACATATTTTATTTATCAGTTGTTTTTAATTCAAATACTAACTATTTAAAGGACACACTTAACTCTGTAATATAATTATGTGATCCACAATTTTAATTTGGTTAGATATTTTTGGCCTCTTAAATGGACATATTCATATATCAACTTATAGTTTCACCTTTTTCAGTTATAAACTCCAACATAGTTTACATTTACCCTTTAATACAACCATTGGTGTGTAGTGACTATTGAAAAAATACCTTAAAAGTAGTCACAATACAAGTAGTTGATCTTCTTGGGACAAATATACATATCTGATCTCTTTTCCAAAGTAGTAAATTTCCCCCCTTTTTTTTACAATTATTACAAGACATCAATTGAGGCGTTCCGAATATGAAGGGCACAGACAACATCCAACATTTTTTTTTCTTTGCCATCGTCTGGGGCCTAAGATTTAGGCTTTATAGTTTTTGTGTTGAGTTCGCCTTTAATTCCTCTTAAAATTACTGGAGAGGTTTGAATCGTCTATTTGAAGGGCGAACTCCACGCTCCCTTCTCTAACTCCGTAAGTCCCCCACTTCTCTCCTTCCTAAATCTTCTAATAATAATCTTCCCCCATTGCTTTAAAACATAATTTTAAGTTTTTCTCAAAATCACCAAATGTTGAGTTCGCCCTTCGTATTCGGAACGCCTCAATTTAAGTTTGAATCCTAGTTTCATTACAATTGACTAAATAAAACTCAATAATAACTAGTGAAATTAATTAAAGTCAATTAAATACCAATTTAACCATATAAGTTAATATCTCGGAAAAAATCTAGTTTCTGAGATATTGACTAAAAATGAATATGACCCCACTGAAAATCAAAACATTGGTCCATGTATTCATTTTTTGTTTCTCTTTTTTACTGTCCCCTTTATGTTTTCTATAAAATTTTTAGAGGTGTCTTCAGGGGTAATAAAACGATGTTTAAATTCTTTGACAAAGGTGATATTTTATCCCTATATTTGGAATATTCTCAAACCTTGTTAAGTTGCCTTCTGTTCCTCTCATAATAAAAAGTTAAACAATTTAGTTACTTCTTTACTATAAAGTTGTCAAAAATAGTATAGTCATACATAGGAACAGCCAGAAGCTGAGTATTCGAGCTCTAGCAACTGACTCCATGTAAACAATCATTCAATTCTTAACGGGGTCACATGATATTTTTATAAGAGAAAAAATTATCCAAGTTTGTCAAAACAATTTTTTCTTTTGTATTATTTATGGTCTTAACATACCCACTTATACGCAATATAAAAAGGTAAAACATTGTTTTTTTATGAGCACGATTACTGACTAAAACAAAACTTAATTAATTTTTTATATAAAAAGCATATAATGTTTATCAATAATTATTATTTGAGTATATTGTGTCTTAATTTATTTATAAGATAAAGAAATATTAGTGTAGATTTTTTTTTTTTTTTTTTTTTTTTTTTTTTTTTTTTTTTTTTTTTTTTTTTTTACATTTGTTGAGGTATTAAAAGGATGGTAAATGTAAGATCTAGAGATGCAGATAAATCTTATGTATTTTTTATGTGAGTTCCAAATCTTATATGTTTTGGTTTTTTATATTTTATTTTGTATAGTTAATATTTTTTTTAACTATATGTTTGATTTTCTTTTCATTTAATGCTATTATCACTTTTTCTTTCATACTTAATTTTTAGAGCCAGATCTAGGGTTTGGGATGACACCATTAAGATTTTTAATTGGATTATAAGTTAAGTGTATTAATGAAATTAGTCTTACTTTTTGAAACAAATACCTTATTATTAAATTTAACCCTATTAATATCACAAATGATTATTTACTATTATTCAAGTTACTAAATCTCTAAAGATAAAATAATTTTGTGTTACCAGGAACTGAGGAGCTCTGGCAACATTGGGTGTTTTTCTAATATTTACTCGGTCTCTTCTTACCCAAATAATGTTAAGGGTTTGTTTGTTCTACGTGATGACTTTTACTTGAAGTCATCAGCATAATCCTAATCATCCGAATATTTCATTTTCAGAAGTGCCACGTAATATGAGTTGCCTATCTTGGGTTTTATCAATGGAAACGTTCAATATCTCATTCAATTTGCAAAAAGAAATAGCAGAGGTGAAAAATAAACCCCTGTCTTATTCCACTACTGGGATAGGGTCAATTAGGAGGTCTTACATCTCTAGTTAAATCAGCAACTTTTGCCATTCAGGAGTAACCCATCCTACTAGTCTTTTTTGCATATTTGTTTTACCAAAATGTCCAACTTTAAGTGTTGTCTTCGGTCATGCTTCCAAGAAGCATTCAATACCAAAAATTATGTGAGTTAAACTGAAATTAGCCACTCGGGTAATTATACAATTATATTGTACAACTCACTTTTCTATATATTCCCAAAATATCTCAAATCTGGCTCTTTCATTATTCACTTTTTTATTATTGATTCATTTACAAAACCACTGGGTGTGCAATGCAATAATCCTTTTAATTGACATTTCATCTGTGTTACTCTCTTATGCATTTTTTGTTTTTAAATGTTGCTCTTATTGACATCAAATAGTTACATTTTAACATCCTTTTTTTATTCATTAAACCTGTTGTCTTTTGTTTTTAATGTGCTACTTTCTTTGGTGTTTTTTTACTTTATTTTTTTTTTGCTTGACACTGTTGCTGTGTATTTTTTGTTGGAGTGTAAACATTTTTTATTTGACTAAATTAGCAGGTAGAAGTTCTCAGAATGGAGTCAAAACATCTTTGGTTGAAGGTAAGGATGATTTTAATCTATATATCTTCTTGGTTTTGAGATTTTTTTCTGACTACTTGTAGTTTTTTTTTGGATTTATTCACAGTGAAGACATCTTGAAAAGCAAAGTTAAACCGATAAATAATAATAACAAATACACTGTATTAACTAATATTTATTGAGGGTTTTAGTCTAATAACTCAAATTTAGATTTTTAGACAAAAATCAAATATTTAATCTAAATTGATGTTCATGCTGAATCTAAAATTAAGCATACAATTATGAAAGCAAAATTTAGCACTAATTCAGCTGGATAACAATTTTGGGTGTTCATAACACATTCAAAATAGTTCCCTCTCTCTCTCTCTTTCTCCCCCCCCCCCCCCCCCCCCAGCTATAGTGGACTGCATTTAGGAGGAGTGGGACATTCCCGCTTTCCTAGAACACAATGTCTAAAATGAACTTATTTGAAGAAGAGACCAAATTTAATGGGATTGGGGCATTTTTCTTTGTTTCTGGTAGAAGTATACCATGCTATAAATGAACATGTGATAACATTCAAGTTTTTATTTTTTTCATATTTTATTTTTTTCAAGAGACCTTAAAATTTTTACCAATATTAAGAAATCTATTATGGTTAATGTGTGTGAAATAGTCCAGTCACCAGCAGCAAAAAATCGTAAAACTTCACAATTTTAGGAATCAACACCGATTTTCATAAAAATTTGTATTTAAAGCTGAACTGGGCTTTTCATTTTTTAGGGGTGAAAGCTGCCCCTTATTGCAAAAAAAAAAAAAATATCATAGATTTTAGCGTGTAATTGGTTAGAATAAAGTTTAAATTAATTATTTGTAGATCTCTTGACAACAAGTTTATGATTAATCAAAAAGGATCAACCACTGTAAATCATCCCTTGAGGGCAATAATTTTCAAATCTAGTTTTAAAAATATGTATTACAACTTGAAATGATTTAAAAGTGCGTCATTAAGTTTGAATTATTGCATTTTATTTTAATGAAATTATTATTTGTAAAACGCTTCAACCCTTATAAATCATCCCCTGAGAATATTAATTATTAAAAAATAATGTCAACGATTTTCTTAAAATTACAAATTATTTAGAAGTGCATTTATATTGAATTAAGAATATTTCACTGGTGATATAAATTTTTTTTTTTTTAATCACTTCAACCCTTATAGAAGCCACCCCTTACGACAAAAAATATAAAAATTGGTTTATCATTTTTTTTTTTTAACTTTAATTCTTAAAATGAGCCTTATTAACCTACTTAACTTACTTTACTATATTTAGAGACTAAAAAATAGTATAATTTAAAACAGATCCAATGATGTATGTATCAGTAGTAACAATATACTAATACCTAATGGTAGTATTCCAGGGTTAAAATGCTTTCACCATATGCCAGCTGTTGCTCAATTGTATGCTACATTTTTCTGTCTTTGTCCCTAAATTGCTCCAAAATTCGTGCTCCGAACTTTAAAAATAAATACAGTTGGTTTTTCGACAATAATTCCCTTTTTATTTTTTAAGGTATTAACTTTTTAAAACTAGCATTTTGTAGGGAATTTTAAGCGCTTTAACGTCATGTCGGTTAAAACTTTTTTCAACCCTTATTTTTGAAAAGGGTTGAGTTCAAAGGGCTTGAATCGGCTACAAATTGTGCGCGAATGCAATCTTTGAACCGCCATAACTCATTCCATTTTTATGATACAAAGATAAAACAAAAAAAAAAAATCAATAAGAAAAACCCTACAATTAACATTTAAAATATTTTATCATATCATGAATTGTTTTTGGTTTATTTAAGAAAAATGCATTCTTTTTTCAAAATTACAACAATGCAATTTTCAATTTGATCAATTATTTTTTTCTAAAATAAGCATTCCGAACCAGTCAAATCACTTGGATCATATCAATAACCCCTAAATGAAGTTAATTGCAAGTTGGTTACAATTAATTTGATATAGGGTGGTAATGGTAAGGGTGTAATTGTTATTGTAATTTGTTTTTTTAGTAGTTAGTCAATTTTTATGCAAAATACTTTAATTAGTGCTCATTTGAATGATTTTTTTATGTAATTTAAAAAAGGTCTCTTGAGTTTCCCCAAAAACTTCACCATTTTCAAGTTATTTAAGGTTGAAGGTTTTCAATTTCAGGTTTCTGGAAAAATAACCCTCCTTCAATGAGCAATAACTCAGTTCCTATTAGGTTGACAGAAGTCTACAGAAGTCTTTAAAATACAAATCTCTTTGTTTTTTCATTAGCTACATTTTTGTTCTGAATTATTTTTTTGATAAAATGAAAACTTTTTAAGTTATTCGCGAAAAAAGGTTAAAAAACATGCGTTTTTCATTGTAAAATGCACATTTTCAATCCTTAATAACTCGGAAAGTATCAACTTTACAAAAGTTGCTTAGAATTAGTCAATCTATCGATCTCCCAGTCTATTTTGATAAAAAAAAATGGTTTCAACCCCTAGAAGGGGTGGCTTTCACCCCTAGGGTAAAAGCCCGCTTTGGCACAGGGTAATCGGGTAACAGGGTAAAATCGATGTTGATTCCCAAAATTAAGAGCGGAAACGGCTGGTGACTGGACTAAAATAGATTATGGTGAGATGAGTTCAACCATTAGTCGGTTTTTTTTTTTTTTTTTTTTCTGGTAGCTTGTCATCATGCTAGGGGGATCAAAGGCTGCACTAATGATATTACCCGCTAAATGCATGCACACCACTTAAAACAAAGCACAAAAAAAGTATCTGGAATTTTAGTTTAGGTATGGTAAAGGAGTTAATTATTTAAACTAAAGTCGTTTTTTGACGAGTTAATTTCATTTAGGTTTCTTTATTTAATAATAAATGTTTATGATAACTTATCAGTGTGCAAGTTTTGTGAAGTGGAATATAATCATACACTGTGCTTAACAAAAGGCCTAATCGTTTCCTCCTCTACTAATAAGCATTGCTACATTTTAAATAGTTTTTTTCTAATTTTAATTAATTTAATTTATTATTTTTCTAATTTTTATTGTATTAACATAATTATTTGCAAACTCATTCAGAAAACTAATTGCCGAAGCACTTATTGTTTCCCTGTACACTGCATATTTTACATCCCTTTAATAATTATTTCTAAATAAATTTAAAATATCCTTAACAATCGAAAATATATATATTATCTTTTAATAGTGTTTCTTGCAAGTTTTTCTTTGTTGTGTGTATTATAATTTTGTTTTTTTCTGAATCTCTAGATCTTTACGTTCAGTTTTGGCTTGGATGCCTGAATTTACTTTACTAGTTATTTTTTAAATTTTGAATATTCATTATTAAGTAGTTTAATATTAGGTAATTTTCTTTAAATTTGTTGTAGTTCCTTTGGCTTTTTTAATTTATGGTATTTTTAATGATATAAATATCAAAGGTGCTGTCAGTCTATGACCTTTAGCCATTAGGTCAGAGGTATTAATTAAACCTGTGATATGCAGGCCTAATAATGTTAATGACCAAACACGGTGGATAACTTGGTCATTGGATGTACCACAGACTAAGAAATACCTTCTGCATAGTTTGCCGAGGGTGATGTGTCTGTCTGTCCGTTTTCTTTGGTTCATATATTCCAAACCGTTACTATTTGTACAAGTGTATAAGTACCAGGATTTCCACATCATTAATAAAAAGAAAGCTTATATGGATTTAGTATCTATTGAATATCTCTATACACCTTAGGTTCCATGTGATTTTTAGAACTATATTTGTTTTTTTTTATAATAATGAGTAACCAAACAACTAACTACTATTACATAGGCTTCCATGGTTAGTCTCAATATAAAGTTCTAGGTCTTTTGGTAGTGACAGTCTTAAAGATAGTTATTAGGGGTCCTAAACCCTTCATGACACAGTCGCCACTTAAAAACCTACAACCAAATATATAAATCCCAACTGTTTATATTCAATACATTTTTTTTTTAAATACTGTTTCTGCTTAATTATTAATACGACTCAATATTGTAGAAGTCAATGTCTTTATATTCTCCGCTATTACCTTTATGCAGAAATTAATTTCTCTTGTTTGATTCTTAAGTGTTCATAGTTGGAATTTTTCTTTTCTGTTACAGCTGCTATGGATCTTGCCAGGCCACAGACAGCAGGGGAAGAAGAGTTGCAACTACAACTTGCTCTGGCTATGTCTAGGGAACAAGCTGAACAAGAAGAGCAGAAGAGGAGGAGTGATGATGTCAGATTGCAACTGGCTCTTTCTCAATCGGAAAATGAATTTAAGTAAGCTTCTTTAAATCCCACAATCCTATTATTTATTGTGCATACTAAAAATATGATTATACCTACTATACTATTTTCATATTGAGTTTTTAGAGTGAGATAATTAATGAAAGAGAGAGAGGCCCATGTCACCATTGGCCGTGACATTTTTTGTCATATTTTTATCTATACCTTCCATAGAATCCATATCCTTAGCCTGACAAATACATTTTTCCTAAAGGCATATTAATGGTCCTAAATCATTTTGCAACTGATAAACTATATCTATGTCCAAGGTTTGAAAATGATGCCACCATTAGAGGCCACATTATATCTGGGTAAAATACTTTTTATTACTTTTTTCTATTTATTGAATTAATTTAAAATGTTTAATTTAGGTTTTTTGTTTTTTTAAAAGCCAAAGGTAGTTTGGTGACATTATATTTGTATGTATTAATTATAATTTTATTAGATTTGTTGGTTCTCTCCCTAGTGTCAATGATCTTTTAGCAGTGGTAAAATAATCCATGAAAAAAGATCATCCAAGAAAATAAAATAAATATTAAATTAAAATATTTTAAAATGACACAATTTGATTCCAATATTCTCTAAAAAATAAAAAAATGAACATATTTATTTTTTCTCATGCTCTACAGCTTGCTTAGTTAAATCCATCTAAAAACATTGACTTAACAGAATTTAAATGCATATATTCAAGAGATTATAGGCATAAAATAATAATTATGTTTGGAGGACATGCATGACTTTTTCTGTCTTGTAGTACATAAATACATTTGTTTGTGTTAAACATGTTTTATTACCAATATTTAGCCATAAAACAGTGATTTAGGTTTCTCATAATTGTTAGTAAATGTATTTTTTTTGTTAAAAAATCTTTGCCTCTGCTTTAAAACTTGTCCATTTTCCACCAGTTACTACAACAGTGTAGTCCTAAGCATTATGATATGCTTCAAAATTTAAACTGACAAAAATAGAATCTATTACAGGATTAAATGTAAAAAATTAAAGTATCTTTTTAAATGTTTTTTTGCCCTACATTACTTTACTTAGCTTATATATTGTTTCCATTCAAAGTTTAAGTCCACAGAATATACTTAGTTTCATTTTTTGGTTAAAAAGATATATTTTTTAAAAATATACATTTTTCACTTAAAAAGGCTTTAGTTTGTTCAACAATTATTATACAACATTGTAGCACCTACAATATGATATAGATGTAAGTAATAGCATATAAGTTATAAAACTTGTATTAAATATAACAAGTTTTATATGTTGATGAAAAATTGTTTACCCCTTTCCATGCAATTATGTAGCTGATATTCGTACTGATATAAGGGAATTTTAGGGGGGTAGCTATGTTTACCACAAACCCTTGAAGAGTTAAAGGAAATAGAAAAGTAATTTGGGTAAGTAATTAATTATAATGCTTGATAGCAGACAGACAGAGTTTTTTAAAAAGAAAATCACAGGAAAATACTCGGATTAAAATTTTTGGGGTTTTGTATATTATTTATTATGCATATACCTTATTATATTATGAAATAACATTTTTTTATTTCCCCATCCTGCTCTATATGAAAATAAACAAATTTAGGCAGAAGGCCGCAAAAAAATAAAAGGGTCCCTGGTGGGTCACAATGATTTTTATTGGTAATGACAAGGTATTTTTTTTTTTTTTTTTTTTTTTTTTTTTTGGAAAATTTTCATCACCCTATGATGTATTTGCATGAATTATTTTGAAATTTTAGGACTAGCCTTTATTAATATTTTTTTAGAAGAGTAACCTGTCCCCTGAATTTTTGCTCAATTGGCTTTTATTTTAACCGTCCTCATTCTACAAGAAGGGGTAAAAAAATTAACTAAACGTTGGGAGAAATTCATTCCGAAATATGTAGAAAAATAATAAAAAAAAAAAAAAAAAATTAATAATTAATTTATTTAAATAATTTTGTCATTAGTCTTGTATTTTTAACTAACGAAAAAGGCTTGTTTATATTTGATTGACCTTCATATTTTATGGCTAAATATTGGTAATAAAACATAAAAATGCAAAACAAAATAATTATTTGTTTTACATACCAATTAATTAAATTTAAAGATCTTCTTCCAGGCAGGAGCTGACAAAGAAAAAGCCAGTTAGCCATATTGAAGAGTTACTAGATGTTGATCTAGGGGGACCTGTTGTTCCTTCAATGGCTCCTGGTGGTCTTGTAAATGCTGATGGACTAGGTCCATCAGGTCTTGGGGCTACTTCTGGAGGTCTTGGTGTATCAGGAGCATTAAGTGGCCTTGCTTCACCTCCTTCTACTGATCCATGGGGAATGCCCATTCAACGACCTCAGGTATTGCAGAATATTGTTTTACATTTTAAGTTACTAAGACAGTGATCAGTTTATTATATGAATTTCTCGAGCAGATATGTACTTCTCTCTGACCCAATTTATGAAAGAGAAAAATGTTATCTATATTCAAAATAAGTGCTAAATCCATGCCGAAGCGTATAAATATATGCGTTTAAAGATAGTTTAGACTGTTTAGTGTACTTTTTAGTTTGGTCTGTAGGTAAAATCGAGAACCCTTATAATTTCCTGCATTTGTCTGTGTGTTGTTGTCTGTGTGTTATTATGGCATAAACTTAAACTCAGGAAAAATATAGGGAAGTCCCAAAAAATCATCCCTCAAAAACAAAGCGTTAAAAATGTCATGTGGAGTGTCAAATGAAAGAGGAGGACTTCCCAAGTAGAAATACACATGTGCCCTTGACAATTGGGTTTGTGCGTTTACCCTTCTATTTTTTTTTTTTCTAACAAATCAAAGAAAAAATGTAAAATAAATTATTATTATTCTTTCCAAGAAATAATTTTTAGGGAATTTTTATAAAAGTTTTTTCTCTAATAATCTTAAGAGTAGATTCAGTGCATTTTGACATTAAAAATGCAATAATGAGCTTTTTACGTCTTTATAATACTTTTTTAGGGTTTCGTTGGTAAAACCAAAAAAAGAAACCCTTATAGTTTCGTTCATGTGTCTGTCTGTCTGTCACTCTGTACGGTTCCAATAACTTTTGAATAAAAAGAGATAGAAACGTGAAACTTTCCAATATTAAAGATCGTTTTGACGCGCACACAGGAAAAATATAGCGAACTCAAAATTATCAGCTGTTCAAATCCAAAATGGTGGATAACTCACGTCATGCGAAAAAAATATTTTTTTAAAATTTTAAGTGGGGTATCAAATGAAAGGTATTGAAGAGTAGATTACAAATATATATATCACTTAGGGAAAGTGTTCAATTTTCGGCGCCATTTTGTCAAAAAACATCGAAATTTTGCGTGTCCCCCCCCCTAAAATCGTATTTCCGCTCATACTAAAAATATAGAAAAATATGCAAAATGTGTGGTCTGGTGGGCCATAGAAAAAATAAGATTAGCAATTTGATCTGATTTACTGGGAATCCAAGATGGCGGATAATTCATGTCACACGAAAATAAATATTTTTTTTAAATTTTGGGTGGGGTATCAAATGAAAGGTATTGAAGAGTAGATTACAAATATATATATCACTCAGGGAAAGTGTTCAATTTTCGGCGCCATTTTGTCAAAAAACATCGAAATTTTGCGTGTCCCCCCCCCTAAAATCGTATTTCCGCTCTTATTAAAAATATAGAAAAATATGCAAAATGTGCGGTCTGATGGGCCAATGAAAAAATAAGAATAGCAACTTGGTCGGATTAACTGGGAATCCAAAATGGCGGCTGATTGATGTCACGGAAAAAAAAAAATTTTTTTAAAATTTTGAGTGAGGTATCAAATGAAAGGTATTGAAGAGTAGATTACAAAAATATATAACACTTGTAGAAAGCGTTTAATTTTCTACGCCATTTTGTCAAAAAACATCAAAATTTAGCTTGTCCCCCCCCCCTAAAATCGTATTTCCGCTCTTACTAAAAATATAGAAAAATATGCATAATGTGCAGTCTGATGGGCCAAAGAAAAAATAAGAATAGCAACTTGGTCGGATTAACTGGGAATCCAAGATGGCGGCTAATTGCTGTCACGGGGAAAAAAATATTTTTTCAAAATTTTGAGTGGGGTATCAAGTTAAAGGGATTGAAGAGTAGATTACAAAAATATATAACACTTGTGGAAAGCGTTTAATTTTCTACGCCATTTTGTCAAAAACATCCAAATTCCCCCCCCCCCCCCAACTACTAATTTCATGTTTACAACACCAACGAAACCCTTTTTACGTGAGACTTCACGCACTACCAATTTATTTTTTAAAGGTATAGCTAAAATAAACATTTAAATGGCCACCATCTTGAAATGGCTAGTCCATCTTGATATCAAACTCATCTGAAATATTCAGATTTAAATTTCATCAAAATCAGACAATATTATATAGATTTTGCTTAGAGATCTTGATTTAAGCTTCTGATTGACTCTGACTTTTATATCAACCAGCAATATCAAAATAGACAGACCCATTTATTACTTAAATCTTTCACACACACACACATTACATTACATTAATTTACCTGCTGGTAAATTAGCCTAGAAGAAACATCCGATTATCAATTGAAATATTACGTTTATTTTAAGTATGTTACTGGATGTATTTAAATCGTGCTCAAATATATTCACTTGGATTTCTTAAATAATATTTCGTCAGAGAGGTTGGAAGGTCTATCAGATAGAAATGTCCTCTCTCAAAATATTCATTCTATAATATTGGTACTATCACAAAATCTGAGAAAGAACAAGACTAAAGATCTTGTTAGTAAATTATAGTTTTATTTAATAGGCAAAAAAACATCAACTGATTAAATTTATTTTTTCTCTATAGACATTGGACCTCTACATATCAAATAGCTGGGATTTGGTAAGCCATAGATGAGTTGTTAATTTATAAAAGATAATTAGACATAATCAAGTAAATAAAAATTAAGTGTTTATTATTACAGTGTGCAATTAACCTTACTAGTGTTTGTTTAATGTAGCTCCAAATGTTTAATAACTTTTGTCCCAACTCTGTCTTAAATACCTAAACTTATACGTCTATTTGTTGTTAATATGTTTTCATTAATTGTTTTATTAAACAAATAGTTATACAATAGTATATAAACCTTTTTTTTATGTAGTTTCTTATATAAATATATTTATGATGCAGTTGTAATTATTATTATTTAAGAGTAAGTTTGGTTGATCAACACTTTACAGATCTGTATGTAGAATGAGCCTAGACTTTTGAGAGTCGTTAATAGTCTTTATCTACGATTGATACAAAATATAAACATACAACATCTCTGTTAAGATGCGTGGAAAGTGATTCTTTTCGTAGCTGTATTCATTGCGCATGCGCGTTTCATAATCGTAGGGCGGACAAAAAGAGGAATTCCTCACCTTATCGCACGATTAGCGAGTTTGTTTACATTTATCAAAACTAATTTGCTGTTTGTTTAATTAAAGTAACTGTTTATATCGAGTTTTTAGTGAAAAACAATAAATGATTATGACGAAAATGAGGAGAATAATACGCTCCGAAATAATTAATTCAATGAATTAATGTCATCTTAATTAAAAGAGAAATACAAACTTACATACAGGAAGTTTATTACATTTTTTTTCTGTATTTATTATTAAAATCCACAATCGTAGATAAAGTACGGTACGCAACTCGTGGGAAAACTGCATTTTGCTTTGCTCGTGTGGTTTTACTACCCTCCCTGTCGCTCGGGTGCAAACTCCACACTTGCATGCAAAATGCTACTTTCTGCACTAGACCCGTAATGTACTATAAAGTGAGATTTTTCATTTCAAGATGGGATGTAATAATGTGATTTTGCTGTCATATTTTTTGAAGCAGGTTTCATCATTTAGCTAGACATAATTATACTAAATAAAGCAAACAAAGGTTGTTTTTATTTTGGCACACATAGGGATATAATATTATATTTTTATTAAAATTAAAAGTAATTTTAAGTGCCATTTTTTTACTATTTTCATTGTTATTTTCCTAAATTTGCTGTGGGGAAATATTTTTAATATCCAAATTCTGCTGCACAATTTATTTATACAAGTTATTCTGTATCATAATGTAAATATTTTAGGGAGTGATTCCATATGTAAAAAGAAAGCCAACAATTTGGTATAGACTAATTTTTTATAGGTATATAAGTAAATAGTAATTTTAATGCTAATAAAATCATCATCATTGTAATTAACAATTTTATTAGTTATTAATAATTTTTTAAGTACCTGTAATTTATGTTTAACACAGTAGGTTACTTTCTTTTACTAATAAGAAATCAGAGCTCTTCTGAGCCCCTAGTCAAAGAAGCTTTCGTCTTTAGAGTATTTGCAATATGTATGGTATATCCATATCCTTTTCTTTTTATTTTATTTTATATATATTTTTTTTTTTTAAATAATACCTTTCTTAAAATTTGTTAAACAATAATACTACAAATAATACATTACATATTTTACAAGTGATTTAATATATTGGTGCATCTAAGGTTATCTCTCCACTAAAGAACATAAAGTTCTGTGTCGTGAAGAGAGAACACACATGATTTTTATATCATGTAATATTCAACCTTTGTTGCTCTTGTTGATTGTCCGTCATCATCAAACCGACCCCTCCACTTCTATATTTGGTACTTTGACAGACAATTGACTTAGGCTTTGCACACTGAAACTTTAAGGAATTAAATAAACACATGATACAAATAAATTTCTCCTTCCTCCTTTGATTGATACTTAAATATATATATAATAAATAATGAACTTCTGATGCATAACTCTTATCATGATGCGTTTTAGGCTTAACTTGCTTATACCTTCGTTTTAGGCTTAACTTGCTTATACCTTCAGAGTTCTTCTGGTACATTGCTAAGCAATCTTTAACACGTACCATATCCAAACTACAGTCCATTATCATTTATAATACAACAAAAGCTCCATCCCATTTTTCCATGGATATCATCAATAAGGGTCTAAAAGTTCACTGAATATTCTAAATATGTATTTTTAATTCATAATGAAGCATTTTCGTAGTTATATTTTACGTGTATGGTTTCAGAGTGATCCTTGGAGTAGTGTTGGTTCCAGTTCTTCTATAACACCAGATCCATGGTCTCCCCTTCCTCCAAAGCCTATTAACAGTGTTCCAACTCAGCCTCAACTTAGTCGTAAGCATATAGTAAACATTTTATTTAGATTATTTTTTCATTTTTTCTTAGGAATGCTGAAGGGTTCATTCTGCTGTATTTACCAAGATTTAAGTGAAATCAGTTTATTGTTATAAACTCACATTAGGTAATATTTTAATTCAGTATAGTTTCATTGATAATATCCATCATAAAGGGTCAAATATATTTTTATACAGGGTGGCGCACGGCAGGCGGATGGATTTGTAGAGGGCATTGCTCCTTCCTAACGGTCCTCGAATGTTGAAAGTGGGGTGGTTAGAAAGAGGGCGATGGGAAGTTTATGTTCCATGCAGTTTCAGTCCCCATAATGGAGTGATCCGTTGTACAACATGTTTATTGTGAGCAGACTTATTTTTTAAATGCCCCTGCGGCCGAGTTCCCAATCAAAATTGAATTCTTGCGGGGGTTAATGCATTTCAGGGTATAGGAAATGTGTCCTCGATAAGAAGGGGGCCTCAGATTACCGTTACTACCTCAGAAAACATTGAGAGGGTTCGAGCTGCAATTGAACAATCTCCCAGGCGTTGAATTCGGAAACAGGCAGGTCCAAGAATTGTTGTCGTCCAAGAATTGAAGCCATGTGATTTTGAAGCCAGACAACTCACTTGTGGAAACATGCTTGCTGCATTGCCTCGAGACAGTATTGTTTTCTTCTCTGGCGAGGCACATTTTTTCACCTCAGTGGATGTGTGAATAAGCAGAATATGTGCTATTGGAGTTACACGAATCCCAGGGAGCTCCACCAGAGGCCTCTGCACTCCGACAGGTTCACAGTATGGTGTGCAGTTTCAAGAATTGGGATCATCGGCCCTTATTTTTTTTTGAGAAAATTATCGAGCGGCTACAGTCACTTCTGCACGTTACCTGACCATGATCAAGGATTTTTTGTTGCCTGAATTGGAAGTGATGGAGCTGGAAGACGTCTGGCTTCAGCAGGACGGGGCCACAACACAGCAAGGGTTTGCATGGACTTTTTGCGAAACAGATTCTCCGGGCGCCTCATCTCCCTATTAGGCAATTTGAACTGGCCAGCACGCTCTCCTGATTTGGCCCCTTATGATTTTTTCCTGTGGGCATATCTAAAAACCTTGGTTTACAACAATCGTCCCAGGACCCTGGAATCCCTCAAAAACAACAATCGAGCCCTAATAACCGAAATTCCTGTGGCAATGCTTCAAAAGAGTGCACGGAAACTTCAGAAAAGGTTTACTCAGTGTTTGGAGTGTGAGGGGCGCCATTTGGCCGATACTTTGTTCAAAACCGTGTAAAATTTCCCTTGTTACTGAATTAGGAAAAAATAAATAAATTGGACATTTTATAACAGTTTGCGATTTATTCCATTTTCCAATCCATACGTCTGCCGCGCGCCACCCTGTATATCTTGTTTTTTGTTTTAGTTTTATTAATCATCTAAAGTTTGAACAATTTTGAAGTTTGAACACTTCAACTAAGTGTTGGTGTTAGAAACTTGGAAAAGATCTGTTATATAATGGAAGGCTTTAGAGTTTAGAGTAAAGCAATTAAAAAAAAAATCATTTGTTTGAAAACAATAAATAAAATTAAATAGAGCTGCTTTTGGAAATTCTAAAAGTTTACAATACACTTTGTTCTAACTTGCTGATGAGTTTTTCTGTAACACTACTTATATAATAATTATATCTTTTGTTAGGCCCACCAGGTGGTTTTCCCAAGAAAGATGACAGCGTAGGACCATGGACACCAAGCAGATCAATTCCTCCAAGTGCAGCTGTCGCTGCACCCCCTGCTGATCCTTGGTCACCTCTCAGTCCTCCTACGCCTTCTTCTCCACCTCTAGATCCTCTTGATGACTTCGACATCATCACAAATAGAAATATCAACAATAATAACAACAACCCTATGCATAATACAAGTGTGTTTTATCTACTTTTTTATGATAAGAAAAATGTAAGCATTTTCTGGGGGTTAAGTTTTTAAATCAAGATCTAGAGATGAAATTATTTATCATGAACTCTCTTGAATTAGTAATTTTGTGTTGCAACTTAACCTCCAGAATATAAATTAAATCTTACATTTTTAAAAAGTATTTATAATTAATTTTGGAATAAATTGCAGAATTATGCAGTTATGCTACTTATTTAATGTAGAAGATGTGTAAATACAATCTGTGGATTTACTCATATTACAATAATGGGGTATTTGAAATAAGAGATCCTTGTGACATTGTAAATTAAATAAGTATTTATTAGTTATTGAATTAAAAGAGTGAACAAGTACACTAAATTAATTACATTTTTGACTTCTATCCAGTGCTCACTAATTTTCTTATTTTACCGTGTAACATTTTAGTTAAACTAGTATCTATTTATTTTTTAAAATAAGGTGGAAGTCCAAATCCTTTTGAGATGCGAGGTTTAGGAGATTCACTGAACATGGCCGCAGCTAAGAGAAGGAGTCCTCATAGTTTCTTAGGCGAAAATTCCGGATTAGTTAATCTTGATCAATTGGTCACCCGTCCGGCTCCTACTACTTCCAATCCAGCTCACACCACTCCATTAGCACAAGGTAATCTCTCACTATATTCACAATCTGTTATGAATTATTAGTAGTTTAGACAGATTTTATGGCATTGTGCTTAGTGCTTTAGGCTATGCTATTAAAAAGAATGTACTTAAAAAATTCAATTGCCAACCTATGTGAGGGATTATCAGGAGAGTGGGAACGGGGTGATCAGTGACTCTTGTTAGTTTAGTTGGACCATTTGTCCATTTTTTAAATTCCCAATGATCTCATTTGTTCCCTTTGAATTTTTCTGCTTCTTGTCCAATTTTTTTTTTTATTGATAGCCTTGTAGTATTGTGCTTAGCTTTTATATTCTGCTATTTAATGCTGGAAAAATGATAGACATTTTGTATAATTTGATTGTATACATGCAAGTATTTATTAAGCATTATGTGTAACCTTTAATTTTATTTTACAGCTATAGCTAATCCTTTTTCACCGGTTGGTGCTGTGAATGGAACTCAGCGACCTTCATTCAGTTCCACTGCACCTATGGGCACACTACCACAGCCACTCATACCTTCTGCCACACCTACTGCAAATCCCTTCTTATCATAATCAGGTAAGGATTATATTTCTAAACAATTTTTTAAAAAAAGATTGTATTTTATAGGTTATTCAAAGGAGTATATTAGGCTAATTTAACAATTCCTCAATTTGCTTGTAAATGATTGGTTTGAAAATATATATGTTTCATTGTAAAATGCAGGACAACATATTAAACATATTCCAAATAGATAATTGAACAAGTTGAAGGGTTAGTTGCTCCAATGAGTCCATTGAGTGAAACCATAAAAATTTCTCCAAGAATATATTTTTCAAAAGTACTTCCCAGAAATATAATAACCGTAGAAAAGTCTTTCTATATTTTATTACTGGGTTATAAACAATCTAGGAAAACCTAGCTCCTATATGTTGCTCCTATAGCTGCTATTGTTGCTCAGAGGAAGGAGGGATAGGTTCTTAAAATCAACCTAATAAAAAAAAAAAAATAACAAGCATTTAACTCAAAATTAAAGTAAAATTTTACCTGGTAAATCTGAAATAACACCAACTTAAATATAATGTGAAATGTATAGTGTAAGCAACGATCCAATATGACAACTTATCACCAACAACTATTAACACAACATAAATAAAAAACTTGACTAGGAAAAGAAAAATCTATGTTGGACCCCAAACATGTAAACTTATAGAGAAAAGAAAACTAGGGTAGCGTAAGGCCATAGCAGAAAGAAAATATCCTCCTCTAAAGGCCGGATAGACTCTCCTTATTTACTACCTTTGTTTATTACTTACTATGCCTGTATCTATTAAAATATTGGTTTAAACATAATATATATAAAAAAAACTTGTAACAAGTTGTAACAATTTCTTCAACCTTGATTAATATTAATTTAAAAAAATAAAATAGTACTTAATTTGATTAAAAGCTATTACATTTGGCAATAAACTAATTAGGTTTATTCTTTGTTTAATTCATAACTCTGACAAAAATGAAATTAAATTGTAATAATCCTTATTAAATATTACCAGAATTGCAACATAGTGAAATTGTTCATTTTCTAGATTTGTTCAACTTTTATTTAACATTTTTTTATGGCTTCAAATTACACATTTTTTATTATTAAATTTTTTGTTGTTGCAGGTTTGGTCTATTAACGTGACTTGATCTTTGAATCTTTATTCTGATCACTACATTTTTCTGGTCCTTAATCTATCGCCATTTTATTTCTTTAAAAAATAGAATATTACTTCTTTTAAGATTTATTTATTTAAAAAAGAAAAAAAAGAAGAAAATTTATCAATGACCTAAAACACTCTTTGTTACCTATAACTGTAAAAGAATACAATATTTTATTTTATTAACAAAACTATTTAAATACTTTTTGCCGAAGCAATATTGTATTAGTTTGCTTCTTTTATTGTTAGTTGAATTAACAGAGGAAAATAACAAAAGAGGAGACATCATTTTCTTAAAAAATAGTAATGTATTGACAGAAAATAATTTTAAAATAAATTGTATGGGGAAACCTTTATAATTAATTGATAGCAGGATTCTTTAAAAAGTCTTAAAATGTAAATGGTTTTTTAATTTATTTTTTCTTTTAAGGAACATAGTTAATCTAGAAACGGCTGGTTCCGTTTCATTTATTTGAAAATTAAATAATATTTTTAAGAAGTCCACTGGCCTAATTACCTTTGAGTTTTTTTTTTTTAAATTTGATTTTATCTTTTAAAAAATATTGATGTTTATTTTATCATTCGTTGATTCTATAGTAAAAAGTTTATTAATATATGTAGATGAGAGTTGGACAAGTTAAAACAGGTTAAACCAGGCATTCAAATTTCTCTTAATAAAGGAACCATTTTTTTTTTTGTAGGTTTTGATAACTTGTTACCTTAATATGTTAAGTACCTGCAGTATTAACAAACGCCAAAGTTATTTCGGTACGTAGTGCTGAATCTACAACAAATACATTAATATTATTTGAACATTTGGGTCTTTTGTAAAAATAATTTTTACTCAAGGTATTTATAGGAGTAATCCTGTATAGATTGGTTTAAAATTTGTTTTGGTTCCTTGTAGGTTGAAATTTTGAATTAAATAAAAAGTTTTATTCTGACTTAGAGGGACATTTAGTTAGATTAAAAGGACATTACACTTTTTTTAGAAACCAGTTAACTTAGTCTGGGTGTAAAAAGAAAAGAAACTTGTCTCAACCAAGGATTAAATTTGTATACAATGCTAACTTTCAACCATAAATGATTATTCTCAGCTTTAGTAAGAAGAAAAGAAGTGAAACATAAAATTTCAACGTCGAGGTTTAAATCTATTTAGATTTATTGAATCAGATTTACATCTCTGTTGTCGCTCCTTCACTGAGTTTACCTTTTTTTGACAGACCTAAAGGATAACCATTTGTCATTGAAAACGGCTTTGTACTTTAAAATTACATTTGTGAAGATAAATCCTTTCTTTATTTGTAATAAAATTATTCCACTACTCATCTATTTAATTATATAGAGTATTATTTGTTTACCTGTTGTTAAGTAATATTAAGAATAAGTTTTATATATTTAAAACCTAACTTAATGTAACATCATTTCTATGAAACCAAAAGATGCTTTCAAAATCAAAACATCAGAAATTTACAATAATATAGTTCTAGCTGAACATTTTATTTGGAGTCTATCGCATTTCTCTCTCACATGCCTTTACTTTAAACTCAAAGCGTCTGAGAGTCAGGTCGCATAATATTTTGTAAAGATGTCTTACATACCTGGCAAATCACTAGTTTTATTATGTTCGTTATGTAATGCTTTTGCTCTGATGTCTGTTTAACACCATAATACAAATAATGCTTAAGAAATCAGATTAGTGGAATAAATATTTACACAAACTAGAAATAAATCAAATTAATGTCACCATATTTCTTTATTTATTTATTTAAATTACAAAACGATTTTATTAAATTTGTTTTCACCAATATATTTTTTTTCTTTTGTAACTTGAGATGGTTTAATTTAACTTTCAGGCTTTAACAGTTGTTGTAATTTTTAGAATATCTATAACAATACCAAACAGCTGGTTTTTAATAGACGGGAAACAATGAACTTAACAATTTTCCAACCCTTCTTGGTTTTTCTTTCACCGGCTTACTATTATACTACTTTATTCCCCCCCCCCCCAAAAAAAATCAACAATTTACAACTTGTGTAAAAAAAACTGCCTGCTCCCCCCCCCCCCCCTCATTCTTTCTTGACATTTGTCCTAGTATTATATAATATTGAATATATTTTTTTACTGTCAGTAATTCTCCAAACAGTTTTAATATTTGAATATAAAGTTAGAAAGTGGTAATATAAATATTTTTAATTTAAAATTATATTCTATTGTTGTTTATTTTTATTAGAAATAGTATCTTATATAATTTTAATTCTAATATATTTTTCTATTCCTTGACAATTGTTTACCGAAACTTTTGGTACCTACTTAGTATTCAATTTTAACATATATATAATTTTTTTTTTTTATTAATATTTGTGATTGGTATTAATTTTTTTCCAAGATATGAACTGACCTGCTGAAGGAATCCCCTTTAATTTAGGTGTTTCTTCTGTTTTTGTTATTCCCTGGTTTTGCAGAAAGGTTTTATAAAATACAAAATAAAACCATTGTTGCCCATAAAGCAAGCATTTTGATCTGTGCGAATCAAGGTGGACAGGAGTCCTCAAAAAAATAATGCTCATACAAAAATTATCTTCTCATAATATTGATAATTGGAATATCAATATTTCAAAGTCCGAAGTCATTAGATATCTTTAAAATCCTTTGGTATTTAATCTAGCCATTTTTATTTTAGGCATTACTAAATAAAACACCGTGGTTTAATTCAACAATTACACATATATGGTGTATCTTATGAGATTTTTATTATTTTTATTAAATTTGTTCCTTTTTTTCTGCTTTCTTTTTATTTTATTTTGTTATTCAGTAAATTAACTATTTATTTTTAGTTCTAGAAGCTTTTAAACGAAATTAACTATAAATTATTTATAAAACATGTCGTACATACTTTGAATTATTCTATAATATGAATTATAACAATTAAATCTATTTCTTTATTTTATTATTATTATTATTTGTGAATTTTTGATTTAATATTTATTTTTATTGGAAAATATTAAGTATTTTCACAAGTTAAGAACAATAAAAGATATTTATTTGTTACATTATGTAGGGTGTTACATAAACATGGATGGATTTTATGTTGAAAAAACGTTATTAAAATTAGGTTTATTTACAAAAAGGAAAATTGCATCATCAGCTCATAAATCTATTTCCATTTATGTGTAGGCCACCACTTTGGTTACATGCTTGAACCTGTTGAACAAAATTTGCTAAGGCGTGCCACACATTTCTTCTTCAAGTTCAGCAATATCCACTTAGTTTAAATTCGATTCAGCGTGCACTCTGGGCATAATATATTATAAGCACCTACACTTCACCTGAAGGGCCTCCTGTTTCAAGGTTTTCCTTCTTGGAGGCTTTTTGGATCTTTATATTAATTTGTTAAATTCTAATTATTTATGTAAGCCATTGTAATTTATAATTATTTTATGTGAATTTGTAAATGTTTTAAATAAATTAATAAATATTATCATAAAAAAAATATATAAAAAATCTCTTCTTACTGAGTCAGATTTAGACCTCTGTCTGAAATCTGACAGACTTTTGCTGAGCAGGTACAAGCTAACCAAAGTCGTATGACCTGATAATGCCTTTTTTTATTATTAAACCTACTTTTAATAAAGTTCTTGCAACATGAAATCTGTCCACATCCATGTAATCCTCTATTTATTTATTTTATTTATTGTTTCTATTAGCTCCTTGCAACATTTTTTATTTTTTTGCGATCTAGATTGATTAAAAAAAAAATGTATGACTTTTTTAACATTAGTGATGAGAGGGAGCTTTTTTCAAAGATAAGTGTGCATTCGTTACTATTAAAATCAATTTACATTCACCCCCTTCCCCCATGTCTATAATTCCCTAATTAGTAATTAAATTATAATTTAATAATTAAAAAAATAAAAATCACAGATTTAATTATTATTAATTCAAATATTTTAATGTATTGTCTACATTTATTTTTTTCTTTGTACAAAAAAGAAGAAAAATAATCTTTAAAAAAAATAATATTATATATAGGTATATATGTGTAAAAAATTAAATAGGTGAGGAACTATATTTTTGTACATTTGTACAAGGTTTGTGTGTTTTAAGTCTGTACAGTTATTTTTTAAAAAGAATAGTGTTTAAATAAATTGTGGTTGTAACTGGTTGTAAAATATTTTGCTTCACTGTTGCTACTCGCACCGGTGTTTTCTAATTATTATATAAAAATTAATAGATAAATTAAGGAGAATAAAAAAGAGATTTTAATTACATTTTCTATTTTTAAAAAATTGGTGCTGCAATTGTCTGTGGTCTCTTTTCTTATTTTTTTTTTTATGAATTGTTTGAAAATCTTTTACTCTACTTGATTTAGCTTATAGTCATGCTAATAAATGTCATTTTCATTTTGATAGTTCTTGAGTTAAATATATATATATATATATATATATATATATATATATATATATATATATATATATATATATATATATATATATATATGTATATATATATAAATATATATATATATATATATATATATATATATATATATATATATATATATATATATATATATATATATATATATATATATAATGTGTAATATTGTAATGTGCACACAATTAATTCTTAACATTTTCTCAAATTCACAATCACTCAATCAATATGATTGTTTCTACCAATGATATTTTTATTTATTTATTTTTTTTTTATAATAATTTTATGAAATCCAAAGTTCCCCTAATCAAATAGGTATAAATTTGGTTTTCATGTAATTTTTATTTACCCAAACCAAATAAATCACATTAGTATGGAGAACAAACACATGAATAGCAATGATATAAATGTTCTAATAAAATATAATATAATGTTTAATGACTATGGGCCAATTAAATAAAAATCTATTGACTGCACACACTTGTAGCACCTCTTTCCTTTTTCTAAAAATTAAAATTCACTTATCAAGATGAGCCAATTACTATGTATGTTTAATGGTTTAGATCAGATTGTGTTAAAAAAGGTTATTAAATGGGACTTTATGGTGCAATTATTTAAAGTAAAATTATTTTGTTATAAACATTTGGGGAAAAAAAGAATTTGTACTGCGTTTCACATGCTTCCTCTATTGTGTGTATATATATTTTTTTAATAATAGTTTTATTCGTTAATATAAATCTAAGTGTGTGTGTGAACATGAATTGAATGTATGAACTTGTTTCCTTAACTTTTTTTTTTAATAATATTATAATTAATAATAGTTTGCCTTTTTTTCTTTTTAGACATTATTTTTCAATCAACAAAGAGTTATCTGTCAATATTTGCTAGATTTAGAGATCCAGTTTCAGCTAAATACCAAACATATGACTGGACAACAAGGGATAAAAATAAATTTCCAGTTCAACTGAATTGTTGAATTTTTCTAGAGCTTCTATACCTATTCCAATTCATTACTCTCATCCATTCCACTCTTTTCCCCCTTATATGATGAAGTGTTACCTTACACTTATGTGAAGACTCCAAGTTCTCCAGCTGATTGGTGGCAAATTTAGCTTGAACCGTTCCTTTAAGCTTTAGACCTAAGCAAATATCGACTATAACTCATTAATTTAAGGGTAATAGCTCTTGCATATCAATTATTTTATTTAGTCAACTTCAAATTTTATTATTTAAAATATGCCGATTTGTTGTTGCAATATGCTGTAGATAAATGGACTTTAAAAAAGGGTTTGTTATCTAAGGTGTAATTTGGCAATGTTTAAGTTGGATTTTTGGACCATAATTTTTGTGAAACTTACTGATAATGTTGTAAACATGAAAGAGTACAAAATTTATCAGTTCATTGTAAAACCACAATTAAAAATTTAATAAAAACTATAATTAATTCAAAATGAACTAATCACTTTGGTTTTGAAAATTTATTTAACATTTTTCTTAGATATTATGTGATTGAAATTATAATATTAACACATTAATTGCGTCCTTAAATCAATTTTGATTAACAATAAATCAAACTATACTTTCCATCAAAAGTATTGCACACTTACCTATTTTATAGAATAAAAAAGAACAGTAATTGTCACCCTTATAAAAATTATCTTGAGGTGGTCAAACATTACAACTTCTACATTAAATATCTGATTGTTCTACACACACAATGGAAATATATATGAATATAATCAGTTTGAATTTAACTATTATTTTAAATTGAGAGATAATCAACTGTAGCTTACCTGATGCAAAATTTATATTTAAAACATAAAAATAAAATGCATTTCTATTCTAATGCTCATAGTATAATTATTAATTTCATAACAGTTTTTTTTTTATAATTAATATTAATTCGAAATTGCTAGATGTCCATTCACTTTTTATATTTATTTTTCAATAACATCTGCGTGCAGAATACTAGATCATGTAGTTGTAGGCACAGCAACAACTACTGTACAAAACCACTCGTTATTGTATTCCAAATGTAAAATCCTTTTCTCCTTAAAATAATATAAAATAACAATAACAATAAAAATCCTTAACACTCAGTAAAGTAGTTAAGGTATGCCCGAGGCTAAGAGTGGTACACCTAACAAAAAATTACTATTTTGACTCAAAAGTATGTAGTGTATTCTCGACATGTTATGTTTTGGGAAGCTCCTGAATAAGTTACACTCAACAAAATTTTGCATATTGTGTGCTTATACTTCAGATAAAATCTATTTGTGCACAGCACCCATTGAGAACATTATATAGTCAATTAACCTTTTCATAAAAATAATAATTAAATTTTAACAATAGTGATACTATGTTTTATTTCATGCTGCAAAATTTACTTGTATTTTATTGTTTGGAGGCATTTTTTTATAATGAATTATTTTCATTATATTTTATATTAAGTAAACAAAAAATGTAAAGAAACAAAAATCAGTAAATATTTAAAGTTAGAAAAATTGTTGAATACTAAATTTATTTAGTGGGGTAAGTAAATAAATGATAAAAGAAAATTAAATAGTCAATTTTATTTAAAGACCAATATCGCTGGAATATGAATTGCATTCATTTCATATTTTTGATTTGGAATGATACTATTTTATTTTTTTACTGTTTATGTCTTTTAAACTAAAAGAATTCTGCTCAGTGGCATTATTTTATTTGCATATCTTAATCATATTTTACACTTCTTAAACATATTTTACATGAATTATAGTTATCCTGGTCTATAGTTTAGCCAAAATATGAGGTCCTCAGAAGACACTTTTGGCATAGTTTTTTCGTAAATAAAGGAAAGTATCTATGATTTAATAATACAGTCATCAAACTAGGGGCATGAGCAGTAATTTTTTTATCTACTAATAAAAAATGCTTGTAGAGCTTTTTTTTCTCAAATAAAAATAAAAATAAATTTTGCAGTAGTACCACTTAAAAATCTGTATTAAATTTTGAATTTTATTCATGAAACTTCCAATCTATTAAAGACATTTATTTTTTATTGACTTCCATCTTTCTAAGCTTTATTTTCTCCCATCATTTATTTTATTTCAGGTTTAAATCTTGAAAATGATTGTAAAGTTAAAATAAGTAAAAAAACAAACAAAGGCTCAGGTAAATTGTAAGTATTAACCTATTAAGCTGCTCATTTATAATAAATATTAAATATATGTATAAAAAAAAATTATAAATATATTTTTTCATTTTTACTAGAGCTGCTCATCTGATTAAAAGTACTACAAAACATTATTTCTTTTATTGTTTTTATTATTATTTAAATTTAAGGATTATTTGATTTAAATAATATAAATATATATTCATATTATGTTTTAAAAAAATAATTAGTATACATTTTTAATTATGAAAAAATGATTTAATGATGAATTTACTATGTAAAAAAACTCAAGTGCCTGTTTCAAACATCATGTACACTTCTTTTCTTAATAAGAATGTATTAATTTTCTTTTTGTTTCATTTGTTTAAAGACAGAAAGAACAAATCCGTTGAAACAACAATTTATTATGATATTGTGAGTATTTATGTTCCAATTGGTTTGCAATGCTTCTGCTGTTATATTAAAAAATTGATGTCCATGTATTAATTCATAGCTAATCATGTTTCATTTGTACATTTTATGTTATTTATTAATTTTAGTTTATTTAAAATAAAGATGTTATTAGAAGTGATTCAACTGTATAATAGAAAAATAGTAGGGTTGTCTTCGAAAACAACATGGGGCTAAGCGCATTTTTCAATACTCACTTAATTTGTAACTTACAAAATTAGTTATACAGTAACTAATTTTGGTACTAGAAATAGTTATTTTGCTTTTTTTTATTCCTTTTCTGCTCCTTTCTTTTTAAATTCAAATGATTTTTTTTTTTTTAAATAAAATTAATAAATAAAAATAACTTCACTCAAAACTTAAATATATTTCTAAGAGGCGCCAGCATCCTGCTTTTTCACCTTTATAACTATTCTTGACCTTAGTAGAGTGGACTAAGTCCCTATTTATTAGATCATGTTTAGGGTTTTAAAATTAAATATTTATTTTTTAATGGTGAGCTGTACAAGTATGTTACAATGGAAATTTATAACTTGACTAGATCACAATTAAAACAAATGATCTGTTTAAATTGGATGGGCTATTTTTAATGTTTGATAAAAAAAAATAGCCAATTCTGGCCCTATTAAACTAATTTTAAACACTTGTATTTCCAAGCCTGGACTGAACTTAGAAAAAAAAAAAAATTGCTGGGAAAACTTTTGGGGACTTTTGTATTAACCTTTGATCCACGGAAGAAAGCATATTGAATGAAACTAATTAAAATTGAATTTGTACCAATTTTAAGCAAATTTGTCTTATTTGAGTTAGTTTATAAATAAAGTACTTTGGATTGCTAGAAGTCACTTATAATTATTACCAAAGATACCTAGATTGTGGTACAATCAGATCTTTCATACAGCTTTTATAAAGAACTAGCATTTAAAACATAAATCTGATCATATTCACTCTATTGTTTGTACATTCCTACATACAATAATTCTTGAGAATCACAATGAAGAATTAAAATATTAAGGAATAAATCCCAGTTGAGTGGTTTGTAATCTGAATCATAGATTATTTTATTTTTTACTTTTGATAAAGAATAAATACAGGTAATGTTACACCACTTTAATAAATTGAATTCTTTAAAAGTGAAAATAAGGAAGCATTGCAGTCCAGTTAATGTACATTTAGTTTGAATGTATTAAATTTCAATTATTTTATTTTATTGCAAAAAATTACTGAGACTGCTTCTAAGAGTTAAAAGAATCATTATTATTGAAAATTATAAAATTAAATGAAATTGTATTATTTATTAACACTATCACTGTTATAATTGGTTATTATACTATGTAAAAAAAAGAAAGTTTTTGTTGATATATTAAATAAACAGGAAACCTTCTTGAGGATTCAGATTTGCTGAAAATTTTCTTCAGATAAATTATTGTAAAATTTTAAGGCTCTCATACTCTGATAGATTAGTTAAATTAAATATAAATCAACTTGATTTTACATAATCTTACAATTAATCAAGCTATAAATAAACTATTGTACTAAGACTACTTCAAACATATACTTTTACTAAGCCAGTTTTCATGATGCATAAGGCCAGCCAAGGTGGCCTTTAGCTGATATTGTATGATATCTTTAAATACAGCGAATACTTACTTCTTTAATTTAAAAATTGTGGTATTGTGGTCATTTTCAAAAAAAGTGACACTTTCACTCCGCGAGTTAAAAATATTAATTACTTGCACTCCTTATAATTAAAAAATCTACAACCCCACAAACATTTTTCTATAGATTAAATTCGTCATTTTGGTGTAGTCAGATTCTTGAATATCCTTTTTAGGGAGGAGAAATTTAAATTTATATATACAAAAAGGTCACGATAGTTATGTCCCAGCCCCTTTTAACCTAAGTTACCATGCTCAAAAATGTTCAAAAAATATTTTTCTTTGACTTTCTAACTATGATCCATCCTAGATAGGAAATATAATGTACTTTGTGATACTAAATATAATTTCTTTAATTTAATAACTATGAGAAAATAATAAAAATGAGAATTTAATAAAAAGGCTTGTCCCAGCAATCGGTCACGATAGTTTCGTCACAATAGTTACCAAGAAATTGGCTGAGCTGTTTGACTGAGGGCGGTAGTTCAGTGTTTTACAGATAAAAGAATCATTCCTTTATAACCTAAAGTTCGTCTCCGCGTCTTCTGAAGTAAGCCTCGGTCACACAACAATTCTCTTCAAAAATCATGGGGCGTATGTTTATTCAAAGTCACAATAGTTACCATCAATTTTAGTACTTAAAAGTGCATTTAAAGCTTTTTAATATTTTTTGGGAATACCCCAGGTAGTATACAGAAAACTTATGCTTTCCTTTGAAAGCATTAATACATTAGGGTGGCTTGGTTGCCATGTTTTAGTTTATAAGTCACAATAGTTACTTTTCACATACATATTCTCAGTGTTATACTATAAGGAAGACATACATACCTGTAATTTCTAATTAAATGTGTTTATATACACAAAAAATAATGATAATTATCATTCCTCACAAAAAATATTTTCAGCACTTTTGTTCCTCAAGAAGATTATTAGATGATTATCTTTCCAGAACTATACATAATCTGGTAGATATGATCTACTCTTGCATAGTTACTAATTTCCTTTGTTTCCTAATTTTATGAAAAAAGAAAAAAGTATAATTTCATCGCAAAAGGTAAGTGTTAAAACAATAAATAACACTACATATCTACATTTATAGTGTCTTTTGTTGGTAAAATAATTTTAAATGAAAAGTATGAAGATTTTCTAAAAAATCTGAACAAATTAATTATTTTTTCACAATTAATTTAGTTGTGTGCATTCACTTATTAATAAATCTATTTGAAGGCAGTTTAGTTTTAAAAATTGCAGTTTAAATTAAAAATACTCGGATTAATATTATATTGGATTATTCTTTTTCGTTTTTATATTGCATTTGTTTAGACTTTTTTCAGATTTTTTACTCTTAGCTGATACATTATAAACCAATCTTATTTTAGTTGTATTTTTGAATGCAGTAATTACTGCATGGTGTGGCAGATAATGCTTGATATCACCAGTTACAGTCTTTTCTGTTATGGGCTCAATCATGCCCATCTCCGGTTGCTCTTGTATTATCGCGTTGTACTTTGTCAGAATTTGTAAGTTTTGTCTTTTACATAGTGACTTCAATCTTCCTAGTGCTAGATAATAATTATCTGGGATTTCAGGTGGATATTCTCTCCACGGCCAAAAGACATGGTATCTTCCGTCAATCATCTTAATACTATCCTCAAACTTTTTTAGAGCGAAGTCGTCTTCTGTTTCTAACGGGTTTTCTCTTATACCAATACATTTGAGATCCCATAATCTACTAAGGTCTAAATCTTTATCTGGAACTAATGGATAATCTGGCTTTTCAAAGAAATTTAGTTCATCAACCATTTTTGTGAACGTACAAAAACTTATATCTGATTTTTGATCTGCCAGTTTTCCTCTACCACTAACTATCCAACCTAACTTAGTGCTAACTAAAAGTAATCCTGGTTCTATTTCTATCTTGTCAGATTCAATCAGATCAAATTAATGTCCATTTCCTATTAACAAGTCAATCTCTTCCTCGTTCCCATTAAATTTATTTAAGTCGTCTACCAGGCCTAAGTTTGGATATTTTTCCTTAACTTCTGCTAATGCATGTATTCTAAATTCTTTTAATCGATGGCCTACATTGGCTTTAACTTTACATTTTTTTCCATTCTTTAATTTAATTTCAAAGTTAACTGTTGTCGTTTCTATCGCTTTTGGTCTCTCTGATCCGAACACAAAGACAGAAATTTGCTCTTTATTCTTTTTATTTAAGTTCAATGCCCTGACTAATCTTTCAGTCACATAGGATCTTTGACTGCCACTGTCGAGAAGAGCCCTGACGGGTTTATTCAGTCTATTCAAAGGGTTGACTAGTTCAACTAGTATAGTTTGCAAATGCACCGTTTCGTTCCATTCATTTTCTATATTATTGTTCATATCTACTTTTAAATTTTCTCTCTTATTTTTAGAATTAATTACTGCCGAAATTGATTTTTGAAATGTTTTTTCTGAATTTTTGAAACGAAGTTCCTTATGGCACGTTCTGGAGCCCGGGAGTGATCCGAAAAAAAACTCAAAATCACCAAAAACCAAGCGTCACGACATCTACCGACGACAATAACTTGAGTAAAAGATGACCGAGTGAGTTGAAATTTGGTACACATGTTCATTTTACCAATGCCCAGGCTGAGTTGTTGGACAACGTTATCCACCCAAGCGTTCATGCTCAACACTCGCGTAAACTTAAACTTCAAATTTAAAATTGGAATTTTAGGACTGGAAAAAAATCTAACTTCATCTATTTAATGAGACAAACAACTTTTAAATAATTTTTTTTTTTAGTAAAATGAACACCGACACTGCTATGAAGTGATAAAGATCACTAAATTTATTAAACCGGACATGAACGTTTAAAATAAAGAAAACAACATTTTTACCGATATCTTACGTTCTAATGTAACGATTTTACTAAAACTTCTTACACATTGTCTAAAGTACAATCGAAACAGGCACGTAAGATTTCAATCTGATACAAGCAGATGTATTTGAGTAGGGAAGAGATATATTTTTTAATCTTTTAAATTAGTAGGCCGGGTAGGTAGAAAACAGTTCTTTTCCCTCAGGCTGTTTACTACAAACATACTCTTTAACTATAAACTCATCATATTAACTGTTATCTCAATATTCAATACATATTTATTGTAAGACACTTGCTTTAATGATACAAATAATACTTCTTGTTTCTTTTAATTTTTCCTTAACTCCTCTAGGTGCAAACAGTTAGTTATTTATAATTTTGTCTCTTAACTCCGCCATGTATAAGTAGCTAGCAACCTATACGTACTTATCAGTGTGATTTTATAATTTATATTTAATGAAAAATGTAAGGAACTTCGTTTCTACCGGGTGTTCCGTGACACCCTCATGTATTTTTTATTTAGGCATTGTTTTGGACACAAAATTCTGTTATGACACTTCGATTGTTTACAATAATAGCATTGTTTGACAGCCCCGCATGATTTAGCGTTATGATAAGTCAATAAACAAATAAAACACGCACCCATTTCCTTGAGTCTATTTTTTTCTTTCTTCAAGAGTCCTATAAACATCGCACTGATCACTCCAGTGCTTTTTTGAGCACAGCTTACATTGGGCTCTTTTAGCAACTAACGCCTCTGTAGTAGTTCGTGCTTCTCTATTATCATTCCCATTTCTAGCTACTTTATAACTTATAATATCATTACTTTTCTGGCTGTTTTCTCCATTGAAATCTTTCCCCTTGCAATCGTTCAGATGAGTTTCTAACTTTTCTCGTGCTGAAATGAGCCTATTAAGATATGTTCTTAAATCCTTAGGAGTTATACTCGAAGTATCCTTTTCCTCTTCTAACTTTAAAATAATTGTTGGAGGAGGAAATTTAGATATTATGAGTGAGACCAAGTGTGTATGAGATATATCTTCTCCTAGTGCTTCTAGTGATCTCTGGAATCCCTCTATCTTGTCGTACGTCTGTCTTAATTTTGACGTCTGATTTGTAGCTCAGGCTAAAAGTCTTAGTTGGTCGTATAACTTACATTTTATTACGCTGTCGCTTCCATATCTCTCCTTTAGTAAATCAATCGCAATTTCGTAGTTTAAATTTGAAATTGAAAGTCCTGCAATGCAACCTAAAGCTTCACCTGTCAAATATGTTTTTAAATAATTAAATTTGTCAACGTGTTTTATTTCTGTTTCCTAATTTCTTTAAATGTCCGTCAATGTTGATATATTACAAAAATACAGATTAAAATTAAAAAAATATGATTAAGATGCTTTTCTTGCTACTATTGTTCAATGAGATTTAAGAATTCTTATGTGTCTGGTCAATAATGTGTAGTAGCCTATTTCATGAGTGGCTATATTTGGTCCCTTGAGGGACATCTTCTGGTTATAACGAGTATTAACCTTTACATTCATTCCAAATGCTTTTGCTGGGTAAAACATTTCTAAGGAAGCAGGAGACTACAACCTAATAAAAATGATACAGGAATTAATTAATTGCAATGAATCTTGAGAAAAATGAAATCTGATTATTCAATTTTTATTTTGATATTCATTGTCTTGATGGCAACACTGGAGCCCAATGAAATTGTTTTGTTGACATATGGACAGAAGTAGTAATCGTTTTTATAATCCCTTCCTGATTCAATTTAACAAGTAAGTTGGCCTGTTAGTTTAGTTTTTTCTTTTTTTTACTTATTCTTTCACTATATTATTGACAATACTTTATCTTTTATAATATAAGCTAATTAAATATACCTAATCTTGTTCTAGCTAAGAATACAAAGAACTAATAACATTTTAAATTTCGAAAGATAAAACATTCACAGTATAGTTTTTGAAAACATTGTAATCCTATAAGAATTTCTACAGGTCTCTCCTTCACATCTTGTTTACTTAAGCCTTGCAATTGCTGTTCTTCTAGCTATAGTCCTTTCTTCTAGGTTTTATTCCACCTCATATTACTGTTTGGTCCAAGACCTCAAAATTATACTTGTAACTATCGTCGAGACAAGACAAATATAACTTTAACCACACCATGATTAATTTCTCCAGTACTTGATTCACTTAACTGAGAGTGCTGAATCTTTTCATAATGTAAAGGTTTTTTTTAGTATTTCCTGAAAAGTCAATTTTAACACAGGAATCTTCGAGCTGGTATCAATAGTTGCTCATGCTGTACATTCTATATTATTTCCTCTAACTTTAACTAGAAGGGTCTGTTACTCTACTTGAGAGATTTGATAACACATCATCAGTGTGCGAATTCTGACCTATATTTTGCTTGACCACTCTTATACTACCATTACCTAGCAAATTTGTTATCTTTATAATAAAAAAAGGATTGCAATTCAAACCGCCTAAAATTATGTGATACTTTTTTCGTAATTTTTAATAGTTTTGTAATTTGCCCCCAACCATAAACTTAATTGTTCTTCCAATGGCAAATGGGGTAAATTACGAAACTTGCTAACATTTTGAGAGTAATGCTACTGTGAACCGCTTGGCTTCAGATTGATTTTGTTTTTGTTGCCTTTTTTTTTAGAAACTATTGTTTTACAAGGTTTCTTTCGTTTCTTTTCTTCCATTTTCAATGGTTAAATATATGCTATGCAGTGGTAAAAACTGTAACTACAAATATATGCTAAAGATTAGACTCTTAGATGGTGTTAAGACAATAAGAATAAGATCATGATCCCACATAATCTGTGTAGATACTACGCCTAAACCGAATAGTAAGCCTCAAGGCTATTGAGAAACCTGAACCCCCCACTCTAGCCCAATTTAAAGACAGGAGTCTTTAAGGTCTAGTGTCACTGGTGGCACTAGACCTCATACTCAACTGACCCTTTGTAAGGTCTACCTCTGAAAATTCTGCTACTGACATAAATTTGAAAATATTATTAAGTGCTTTAATGAATTCTTGTTTTATTCTCTATAAGAAAAAAACATCATGCATATCTTCCCATTTACTAGGGATCGGGCCAAAATTTTGTACATAGTTTCTTAAGAGAAGTCCTATAAAATGCCTTATCACTATTATCAATAAAAAATAAAAAGATTTTCACCTAAACTGCAGGTATGAAAATACTAAGTCCTGTTCATGGTCGCCACAATATTGTATAGCAGCTAATTAATCCTTATCTAGAAAAAAACTACTAATAAGTATAACGTAGGCATCTGTTTGTTTCTATATTCACATGACTGACAATTCATATCAAAACAATAACAAACATATAATTAACCCATATTTAATTAATCTGTGCATTTCTAACTCAATCAATTATTCATTGTTATTTTTAATTTATATTGGGAAATTATAGGTGGACTCATTTTCTTGTAAGCTTGTTTACTTTTTACTTAGTTTTATTGCTGGCATGTTTATACTTATATGTTTATTTTTGGAAAACATATCTCACTTCTTAGGATTCAAACATTCACGTGTCTGTGTTTGAACTTACAATATTTAATTTTTAAAAAAGGAAGAATTAAAGTTGTAAACCTCTTTTTTAATTAATTTTTTATTAAAGTACAAAATTGTAAAAAGGAATTACTTCATAGTTTCGTTACAATAATTACAATTTATAACTATTCTAACTTATTTTATTAATGTAGTCTAATTGAAACATCTATTTATTCTTATTTAATTTTGTTATAATATTTTCCTCTATAAGCAAAACAAAATTACAAAAACATTTCTAATACATTAAACAAAAGTTTCAAAATGCCATACTAAAAATGAAGTTGGGTTTAACTCAACAAGTAATAAAAATCAATCAGCATCATTAACTCAATGTAATAAAAATGGCTGGAGGATTTTTATAATCTATCACAGGAGTTTACCATGAAAAATAAATCTTTCTAGAATAATTAACTTAACATTTTCTCTCTTTTTTTGGAAAATTATTGTGTTTCCATTAAACTATCAAATGCGGTTTTCAACAATTTTATGTTGTCATTGTCAATTTCTTGCATAACATCGTTTATAATAAAACATGTAAATTAGCTCACCTGGACATGCCATTGACTTATATTAAGTTTAAAAAAGAAAGCAATGGACTTTTTGATCTCCTGCCTTTTTATACTAATTATATTTCTCAAATAAAAAAAAAAAAAAAAATGTAAAGTATCAGATTGCATTTAAACTTTTAGTCCCCTTTTACACAAGTCTTTGAGCAAACAACTAATTTTAATTTCTAAAGTCTAAATGGTATTATAAATGCATTAAGTTAGTTACTGTTAGATTGAACTTATTTGAATCCCTTTACTCATCAATAATATTTATATGTATTTACCACATAATCTTAATAACTTAAGTGAAGCAAAAATAAAAAAATAAATCTTTGCATGACTTAAATTAGGATGACTTTGAACCATGATTTTACTACCTACTTTACTTAAACTACATCTCTTTTTTTTGAAGAATTGTATCTTTGCATTTAGTTATTTTATGATTTAAATTGCAACAAGCTTATTATAAGGGGCTCTTATTCTGTACCATATCTTCATTCCAATCCATAAGCAAGGTCTTTTGGGAGGGTAGATAACAACGCTAGGGCTATTATCAAGGTACTATATCCACCAAATAGTTGATAATTACAGTAATACCCTGGACTTACGTAAAATATGTGGGACTGTGAAGTATTACACAATTCGAAAATTACGTAAGTCGGGGAATGCACTTAGAGACTCACTTAATATCAACTTTTTTTGTTATTTCACTACAAATCACATATATACTAAATGAGCCCAACCACAAAAGTATTATAAAGTGTCCTGCCCATTAATGTGCATGGAATAATTATGAATCAGCTTTTCCTCAACTAAAAAACCTGGTTGTCTCTCCCCAATACCCTCTATAGCTTTATAAATATATTTCCCCCAATTATTTTCCTTTAACCCAATCAACGTGTGATCCAATTCAGGAATGAAATATACCAAAAATTACATTACTCAATTTAAAAGTTAATTTTTTTTAAAAATTTGTTGTTGGAGTGGATGCAAACACCAATGGGCGTGGCAGAGCCTCGTAAGTGGGTTCTAGCGAAGACACAAGGAAAAAACTGTGGAGTGCCAAAAGGGTATGCTAGGGTCCCCTGGGGATTCAACCACCAGCCGCCTTAGCCTGGCATGGATCTAGCTGCATCCAATGGGTTAAACTAGCCTTCTACATAATAGCCCCTTTTCAACATTTTTTTTTTTTAAATTTTAAAATCAGTCTAGTTTAAATTTTAGAATCAGTTACTTATAATTTAAATGTCAGGACTATGTTTTACATTAACTGATAATTTTATCCACTATTTAAAAATATAAACTACTAGAATCTATTGGCAGGTCTGTTTAGTTGTATAATTTATGAAATCTGATTAATTAGTCTAACTCTTTCATTATTATATCTATTGTTCTAAACACACATTATTATTACATTTATTTATTTTAGACTACCCTTTACTTGTTTAAGGCATGAATGGTGATTTGAGCTTATTTGGTCAATGTGATACTCTAGAAGTTCTTATTCTTATTTAAAAAATTTAACTACAGCTTAAACTAATATTATTGATTATTTATAACTTACATTTATTTTTAAATTAGTTGTTATCTTAATAATTTGAACACTAAACTCATTACTGTTTTTCCTTTCTGCACTTCAATAGTGCATATATATATATACACTGACTTATTATTTATCTACTTCTATTTTTCCAAGTGATGCAAGCCTCTTATGCATTACATCACATGTGGTGTTGTTTACTGTATCTCGTCATTATGAACGGTACCTCATGCTTTCAATTTATTTTCATTTCACCGTTAGTTTTTACCTCTTATTTAAACCTTTTTTCGTACAAAATGGGCATTTACATATTGTCCAGTGTAAAAAATTATTGAATATGTGCCCAGAAAATGAAAAATGGTTGTTTTTTCTCTCTTTAGTTTATAACTAGCTGGTCCCGTGGCCGCCGCAAGCGGCGGCCAGCGGAACTCAGCCAGCTGTTGGCGCTGGTATAGTGTTGGCGTACGTATAGTGTTGGCGCCGGTATAGTGTTGGCGCACGTATAGTGTTGGCGCCGGTATAGTGTTGGCGCTGGTATAGTGTTGGCGTACGTATAGTGTTGGCGCCGGTATAGTGTTGGCGCACGTATAGTGTTGGCGCCGGTATAGTGTTGGCGCCGGTATAGTGTTGGCGCCGGTATAGTGTTGGCGCTGGTATAGTGTTGGCGCGCGCATAGTGTTGGCGCCGGTATAGGGTTTGCGCCCGTATAGGGTTGGCGCCCGTATAGGGTTGGCGCCCGTATAGAATTCGTGAAAATCGAAAGTCGCCCGATCATCTCGATATATATATCATTTTAAAGGTTTTGGCAAGGCGATCAAGAAAAACTATAGTTTTACCCTTATAAAGCCATTTGGGGAAATTTTAGAGCCTAAAAACGGGTGACATTTTTGTTTCTAGTGCGTAATTCAATTTCAATCTCTCGTAGGGGGCGTACTTTAGGTCCGACCGCATCGTGTCTTATATGGCCATAAAGGTCTATTTGCGGGCTACAAAAATGCTCCGTAGCGTTTTTCTCCACGGCATACGGGGAAAAAGATATGCCACTTCGAAGAGCGGAAAAACGTGGATTTATTAATTTTAGAGTGAACCCCAAATTATTCAATTTTTTTTCCCAAAAAGTTTTACCCTTAGAAGCCTAATTTTTTGCATAGCGTCATTTATTACGGCTTTCTACACGTTAAAAATTTAAGAACCCCGTAAATGCGTCTAAACAAATTTTATGGGCATATAAAAATTTCAAAATTATGGAGGGGGGCCCGGAAATTTTTTTTTCCGGAAAATACTTTCATAATCCTTTTTGTGGTGTCAAACAACGGGTGTATATCGAATTTGGTGAAAATCGGAGCACCATGCAAAAATTAATCGAAATTTCCCAGATTTTGCCGTTCTCGATTTCGGGGAAATTTTTGGTCAACAACCATATATGTGTTATACATGGTTGGAAAGGTTTTTTTTTTCACTTGGGGTCATACCCTTAAATTTTTTTTTACCTGACCAATATTTTCCGAGATAATGGCGATCAAAAATTGGGACTTTTTGGCGGGAAACCATGTTTTGTGGGCTTTTCTCGGAAAATATTGATCGGGAAGAAAAAAGTTCAAGAGTGTCTCCCCTATTAAAAAAAAATTAGCTTTCCAACCATGTGAAAAACATGTGGGGTCATCGACCAAAAAAAAAATTATTTTTTTCCCCCAAAAAAATCCAGCCTACTTACCTGTGATTATTTTAGTGAAAATCGAAAGTCACCCGATCGGGTCGATATATATATCATTTTAAAGGTTTTGGCAAGACGATCAAGAAGAACTATCGCTTTTCCGGAAAAAGCCATTTGGGGAAATTTTAGAGGCTAAGAACGGGTGCAAATTGGGTTTTTAGTACGTAATTCAATTTCAATCTCTCGTAGTGGGCGTACTATAAGTCCGACCGCCTCGTGTCATATATGGGCTTAAAGGTCTATTTGCGGGCTACAAAAAAGGCCAGTAGAGTTTTTCTCCACGGGATACAGGGAAAAAGTTGAGCCACTTCGAACCTCGAAAAAGTGGGGATTTATTAATTTTAGACTGAACCCCAAATTATTCAACATTTTTTCCCCCAAAAAGCTTTAGCCTTAGAACCCTAATTTTTTGCATAGCGTCATACATTACGGCTTCCTACACGTAAAAAATTTAAGAACACCGTAAATGCGTCTAAACAAATTTTATGGGCATATAAAAATTTCAAAATTATGGGGGGGGCCCGGAAATTTTTTTTTCCGGACAATTCTTTCATAATCCTTTTTGTGGTGTCAAACAACGGGTGCATACCGAATTTGGGGAAATTCGGAGCACCATGCAAAAATTTGTCGAAATTTCCCAGATTTTGCCGTTCTCGATTTGGGGAAATTTTTTGGTCGACGACCCCATACGTGTTATATATGGTTGGAAAGATTTTTTTTTTCACTGGGGGTCATACTCTCAACATTTTTTTCCCCTGACCAATATTTTCCGAGATAATGGCGTCCAAAGATTGAGTGAAATGTGGGAATTTCGATGTTTTTGGGCTTTTCTCGGAAAATATTGATCGGGAAGAAAAAAGTTCAAGAGTGTCTTCCCTATTAAAAAAAAATTAGCTTTCCAACCATGTATAAAACATGTGGGGTCGTCGACTAAAAAAATATTTTTTTTTTTTACTAAAAAAAGCCAGGCTAAGGACCTGTGCTTATTTTAGTGAAAATCGAAAGTCGCCCGATCGGATCGACATATATATCATTTTAAAGGATTCGGCAAGGCGATAAAGAAAAACTATAGTTTTATCTAGATAAAGCTATTAGGGAAAAGTTTAGAGGCTAAAACCGGGTAAAATTTGAGTTTCTAGTACATAATTCAATTTTAATCTCTCATAGTCGGCGTACTTTAGATCTGACAGCCTCGTGTCTTATATGGGAATAAAGGCCTACTCGTGGACTACAAAAAAGCCTAAAATCGTTTTTCTCCACAGGCTACCGGGAAATCGCTATGCCAGTTTAAAGAAATTCGAAAAACCCCTTAAACGGATATTGCCCCCCCCCCCCCCCCCCCCAAGGCGCTAAGGTACCGGTAAAAAAAATCGAATGAGTTTTCGGTCAAAAACCGTGAGATAGAGACGCCCACAAAAAATCAACCCGATATTCGCATTTAAGAGGGAGCTACGGGGATTTAAAGTCAAAAAAAGCGGTTTAAAAAGAAGGGTCGAAAAATACGAAATTTTCGAAACTTTGACATTTTTTTTCGTAGAAAACTATAAGTCGTAGAACCCTAAATTTTCGTATAGCGTTATTCTGTACAGATGTCTATACGTAAAAAAATCAAGGGCCCCATAAAATAAATAGGAAAAAAGTTATGGGCAGACGAAAATTTCAAAAATTCGGGGGGGGCCCCAAAATCGAAATTTCAAAAAATTAAGGGCTCGTTGGTGTGTCCGACACCTAACCTGAAAAGGTGCCATTGGTCCCAATTTCCCACTTTTAAAACCCTAGAAGGAGATACAAATACTTTTTTGCAACTCGTTAACTGAAATTTCACTTTTTTCGGTTTTGATCCCCCCCCCACTGCGCCCGGAAACCGGCGAAAAAAAAACGAAAGAGGTTTCGTGTAGCAGACAGATGGGGTCAGACGCCCCATAAGTTTCGTTTGTCTACATGCATTTTAAGGGGGGCTACGGGAGCCCCGAAGTTAAAAAAAGCGGGGAACGAAATTCCGTTTTTTTTTACATTTCCCCCTCCAGGAGGAGAACCGTCGGAGTTAAGAAAACAAAAAAACCGGATCCCGTAGACCACTATGCGCCGAAACTACCCTGAGAGCCCCGTCGGGAAATTTTCAAGTTAAAGAGGGGGGTGCAGAATTTGAAGTTTCCAAGGTCGTGTTTTTCGGCCGAAATCGACCCAAAATCGGGGTTTTCGCCCCCCCACAGGAAAATTGTCGTCAGCTAAGAAAAAAAGAAGACGGTTTCTCGTAGACGACTATGTGCCGAAACTACCCTGCGAGTCCCGTCCGGATATTCCCAAGTTGAAGACAAAGCCCCCGCACATTAAGTGGGGAGGGTCGGCCCCAAAAACGCGAAAATCGGCCCGTCGGCGGTACGCGGTCCGCCCCCGCCGCCGCCCCTCGCCTCCGACCGCCCCTCGGTATTTTTTTCCTTAAACCGGCCTGCGAAACCTACCGGACGCCCTTCAAACGGTACTTCCCCGACTTTCACTCGCGGAGAAAAAAAATGACGAAATTTTTTTTTTCGCATTTTCCGTTTTGCGGTAAAACGGGGGGAGTTCCCGACGCCAAACGGAAAGTAGGGAAAATCCGCGGGCGGTATTTTCTCACTCGTGAGACTCCCCCCTAATATGTATCAGGTGGAAAAAAATTCAGCGCGCGCGGTCGCCGCGCCGCGATTTTTTGAAATTTTTCTTCCCCCTTGAAAAACGGTTTTTTCCGCATAACTCGGATGCGGTCGACCGCAGCGGTCCCACCCAAAGGACCTTTTTTGTAGGCCTCTAAATTTAGGAAAAAATAGTTTTTTGTTTTTTTTTTAAAGTGAACGGGGAAAAAGATACACGCGTCCGAAAAAGGCCCCGAAATCGGGGGTTTTCGAATTTTAGCGCCCCCCCCGTACGCCGGGGGGAAAAAAGTTTCCTCTAAAAGTCGTCGCCCCTGATGCGCCCCACGACGCCGCGGGGTCGGAATATTTTTTTTCGGGTGCCCGCGGTCCCCGGAGCCCGCCGGGAAAACGGGCGATACCGTCGCCCGTAACCGGGAAACGGGTCACCGGAGGCGGTTTTCA